>OX359269.1:27857516-29285016 GCA_947179155.2 Hedera helix | reverse complement strand
TATATTCATAAAAACTACGCCTTGGGACACTCCATAAATACACATGTTACAACTTGGTTTGATGGGATCTAAATCTTTTCTCAGTGGCCTATTGTGTATGCATTTCTTTTCATCTACAGCCTTCTTGTTTTTTAGATTACATGAAATCCGTTAGTGGAGAAGAAGTTTAATACACAATACATTAAAAAAATCTTCATTCACAAAATTATTAACTGAAATTAAATTCCTGGCCCTTTTTGTTATTGGTCTTCACAAAACTAGTAGACATTAATTATATATATGGTGGGAGTTTCTCATTATGTGACGCTGACTATTGGAATTCCACTCACTTGAAATGCATAATGTTGTCGTCTAAAAGATTGTTGAGATAGAAAGTACTCTCAAGACTTTTTTTTTCTGTTTTTTTAAAAGAAAAATTGAAAATCTTAGGTCAGATATTTTAACTTTTTAAGTCTTCAGACTCGATATATAAAAACTATTTCATTGACTTTAGGTTTAAATTTGATACTTCAAGTATCTAGAAGCATTAAACAAAATGGGAAGACGTGCTATCGAGAAGAAAGGCCCCGTGTTTGCTGCAATAGTCACTGCATTGTCGTCAGGGACGAAATCAAAATTTGATTTTGGGGGGGCCAAAAAATATTTTAACAATATAATATATATTTATCTCTAAAAAGTAAAGTTTCACCATTACAAAACATATTTTTATTAAAATAAATATGATGTAGTAATAGAATTTACTTTGACAAAGACAACAAAACATAGCAAAAATAAAATCTTTTAAAACATATCAAAACTTCGTTAGAATTGCATTCAACATTCTTTCAAATCAAGGGTAGGTAGAGATGTTTGAAATTAGGCTTAGAGGTAAGCAAAGATGTGTCAACATGATTTGATTGTTTTCTCTTAAAAAATGAATCAATAATATGTGATTTTCCCATGATTCTAAAATAAAAAATAAAAAATTCAATTAACTATAGTACAAGAATGGGTTAATCAATATTATTAGACCACTCATTGAAATTTTTAATAATAAAATTTTCATAAATTTACAATCAAATAAGTAAAGATTTATGTTAGTTACCGAAAAATAAATTGAATATGCAATTGAAATTAACATATACAATATTATGATCACTCATTAAACTTTAAAAAATTAAAATATCAAGTTTCATAAAATAAACAAAGAATAAAAAAAATTAAATAAAGGTTTTAGTTGGTTACTTGTTTACAAATGTATCATTCAATTGGAATAACACATATACAATATTATGTCCTAATTATACAAACCTGCAATTATAATGAATTTAATAATAAAATTAGTTTGCAATCAATTCCTACTTACACTTACTTTTCAACTCTTGTAATATACAGTTATTCAAGTTCTATATTCACATATAGCATTTTCATTTTTTTTCATTTTCCAGCACATGGGCCTTATAAAATTTTCAAACCTTAGGGGGGGTCGTGGCCCCCTCCAGTCATAGGGTGGCTTCGTCCCTGTTTGTCACCGGGGCCGGTCCTATAGCATAAATAAAAAAAATTGGACTTATTTTAAAAAAAAGTCTCAAATTTTTAAATATCATAAAAAAATTCATGTAAAAAATATCTTATAAAAATATATGTCCAATTAATCATTTAGGACCCATAGTCCAATCCAAATATTAAATACCTAAAAAAAGTTAACAGTATAAAAAAAAGTCTCATTTGATTAAAAAATATTAATACTCCCTCCGTCTCAAAATAAAAGTCCTCCATTGACCTTTGTAGTCAAATTAATCATTTTTAAAATTAATAATTAAACATATATATTTAGATTTTCAAAAAAATAAATATTGAGATTAATACTAAATTTTATGTAGTTTATAATTTTTATAGGCTTTTTACGTATATATTAAATAATAATAAGATATTGATTTGAAAAATGGTTAATTTGACTATAAAAGTCAATAGAGTACGTACCAAACATAAAAAACCTTATTTAAAAATATCGCTTTAGATCTCAAATTATCTTAAACCACCCCTAATTGTCAGTGATCTTCACTGCAATATTCTCAGCTTTCATATGGAAATAGATCTTTCGCTTGGGAAGGTCAACTCTCCTTCTTAATTCCCTTTCTTTTCTCTCTCTATATAAATATTAGGGGTAATATATATATATAAGTCAAATCAATTAGCAATTAGTGAATGAAGCCACCAATTTTGTATAATCCATCTCCTCTAGGATCAATATTGACTTTTTCATAAATATGAGAAGTTTTTAAATTTAAATAATTATTTTTAAATAATATAATTATAAATACTCTAACAGTACTAATATTAATTTAAAATTTTATTCTTTTTAAAAATTAAATGAATTGCATCAATTTTAAATTTTAAAATATTTCAAATTAATTTTTAAAAATCAACAGCGGATATATTTGGAACCCTGAAGTGCTAACTATCATAACTTAACTTGTCCTAATTGATTCTGTAATATTTACAATTATTTGAGAAGTCTGATACAATATTAAATCATCAATTGCTCTAAAAACTTCAGTAAGTAGGCGAGGTCTCACATCGAACAAGTTAAGAATCACACACGAGTATTATAAACGTGCTTTTTTCTTAAGAAATTGAGGGTGATTATATATGTAATGTGTGAGTATTTGTCGAGCAATTTTGCTAGTAGGAGACCTGTACAGCTTCTTGTGGGGAAGAGTAAAGAAGTTCTACAGACAAAAACAAATGCACAACAATCAGAAATCAAAGAGGAAACGTCACTGGAGCGCATTAAGACTGACATCTAAACGGGGAGCATGATGATTTTTCTTGCATCCTAAACCTGAATAAATGGTACTCCCTTTTATCCAGAATTAGAAATATAATTTTATTTTAGTTTGTTTTAAATTAGATACATATATATTTTTAATTTTTAATTATAAACTTGTATGAAATTTTTAACATGTCTTTATCATTACAATATTCTATGTAGATTCTGTATTATCGTTCCGCCGCTACTTACATTCCTTATAAATATTATGGATATATTTGGAAAAATATTTATTTTTCTTAATTATTTTATAAATATGTAATTTTAATTTTGGAAACGGAGAGAATATCTCTTTTCTTTGCCAAATTTTCAGTTTTGTGTCAATGATGCGGACACATGCATGTTTATTTTTTTGTCCACATACAACTAAAAGCTACCTCAAGATTCTCCTAAGAGCTAATCATTATCATCACTATTAAGTATTAGTGAAAAAATTAGGTAAATAATGGACATTTAAAATAATATAATACTGTATAAAAAAAAAATTCTTACACCCTAAAAATGAATATATATATATATATATATAGTACCCCTTATATTCAAAATTAGAGATATATTTTCTTTGAATCGGTCCCAAATTAGACATTTATTGCTAATTTTTGATTATCAACTAATACTATGTTCTTAACATTTCATTATCTTTACAGTATTCTATGTAGATCAAGTCCCATGCTTGACACTATCCTCCATGATTAGGTGGAGCAATGGCAACTGGATTTTCCACGTTCATTGTCTGCTTAGACGGATCTTGATAGGAAATTCACGATATATCTCCTTTATAAATTAAAGATGAGCTTCTGAGGTTAAAAATTAAGCCAAATATATTATTAGAGGGAATTGTTTTAATGGGGTGTGCAATTAGGGGTATAACAGAAACGCACAAGCCATATATTGCAATTATTCTAGCACAAGCTGTCTCTGCAAGCTTGAATTTGTTATCCAAGGCTGCAATAACTAAGGGAATGAACCCTTATGTGTTTGTTGTCTACCGCCAAGCATTCGCAACACTTGCCTTAGCTCCCTTCGCATTTTTCCTTGAAAGGTAAATTTACTCAAAACCCTTTCATTAATTTATGTCATTTTAGATTTTAAAAGTGGATATTGTTAAAGCAAAACTTATATTACTAGAGTAATAAATGTCGCTTAGAGTATTATGTGTCACTAAAATAATTGTAAAAAGGTCGTTAGATGTCTATTCTTGATTTTACATGTGCATTTTTAGGAAAAAAGGGAGAGAAAATTTTATTTAAATTTTCACTTGTTTGGATAAAAGTAGTATGTTTGGAAGCTATATATGTCTACTAACTAAGGAAATTTTGTGATTGTTCTTTTCCTTCTCTCCCTCTCTTTTATTCAGTCAGGCTGCTCCATTATCGTTCAACATGCTCGTTAAGATCTTCTTTGCTTCTTTATTCGGGTATGTATTAGAAGTTGCTATTCAATTTATGTAAGTATCTTTAATTGACAAATCTACATACACAACATCTATCTTAACCATTAAAAAGTGGGACATGATACGAATTTTAATGTCATACCCCACTTTTTAATAGTTAAGATGGATGTACTGTTTGAATATTGTATACTTATACTTGTTCATCTTTAATTATGGAGATATGATACATGACTTTATAATATACCAATCTTCTACCTCGTGATACAATTATTAGTGTAAAATGTATCTTTTAAGATATAATTAATTAACAATGCAAAACTGACCCCAAAAGTGTAGTTTTGCACTACTAATTGTACCACAAAGTAGCTATTTACCATATCGATCTCTACAAAATGATAAACTTAAAATGTAATTTTGCATTTTAGTCTTTATATGAATTTTTATATCGTTTGCCAAATTTCAGGCTTACAACGACTTTAAATATGTTCTGTGTTGCAATGCATTACACCACTGCAACACTGGCTGCTGCAACAAGTAACACTGTTCCAACTCTTACATTTGTGATGGCTGTTCTTCTAAGGTATTAAAAATAGTCCAAAATTAAATAAACTCCTATCTGTTCTGAATTTGAAAATATTTTAAATTAATTTTAAAAAGTCAAAATTAATCATATATTTTACGACGGATGAAGTGGAAAGTAATAAATGAAGACTTCCAAGTTCTACATATAACTTGTTGAATGATATATAGATTAATTGATTTATTGTTTTTGGATGAAATAAATTTAAATATTATTCAGGTTAGAAAGGATTTCCATAAAGCAATGGAATGGAATAGCTAAGGTGTTGGGTTCTTTAGTTAGTTTGTCTGGGGCTCTTGTTTATATATTTGTTCAAGGTCCCCCTGTAAACTTGAACTGGTGGTCTTCATCAGAAGGAAAGGAAATTCCAAGCCCATTTGTACAGCATGGTTCCAAAAGAGAGTGGATAAAAGGTTCTCTTCTCATGCTTTTAGCCAACACATCGTCGTCTTTGTGGCTTATTATGCAGGTAATTCATCCAATCTCCCAACTTCCTATATGATTTAATGTTAACAACCAGAGTCTAGTCAAGTTTTGAAAAGAGTTTGAGTATGTTGTTCAAATTAGACTCATTTATAAAAGAGTCGAGCTCAAGCTCGAATCGAGTTTAAGCAAGCTTAATTGAGCTCGAGTCAAGCTGCGTTTTAGTCTAGTTAAATAAAATTTAAATAATTATTAAATTAATAATTTTTATATTTTTGTATATAAAAAGTTACTTATTTTAATTAATTGAGTACTTAATTGAGCTCGGGTTTATGTTAAACGAGCAAAGCTTAAACGATCAAGTTCGAATACAGTATTGTTTGAGCTCAACTTTAATTAAACTAACACGATCTCAAACCATCTACTAACAACTTGAATTGAATCTAACCAAATCAAATTTTGTTCGAGAATAGCTCGGTTTTTTTTATGGCTCTATTTTTATTTAATTAGTCTATATTGAACCAATTACCATGCATGAACTTTAATTGCAGGCTCCATTGGTGAGGCAATATCCGGCTAAACTACGTCTTATAACTCTGCAATGTTTCTTTAGTTGCATACAGTCAGCAGTTTGGGCCATGGCAACGCAAAGGAATTTATCGTCTTGGAAGCTTGGATCAAATCTCAATCTTTTTACTGTGGCCCATTGTGTATGCAAGCCTTTTTAATCCACAGTTTTCCATATTAATTTTGAAATTATATAACATTCATAGTTTAGGAGTAATAAAATTCAAGAAAAAGAAATATTATCCTGTCACAAAAATGTACGACTGCATCTTTTTTATATAGAAAAATGTTACATCTAAGACAAGATTCATTTTTTCTACACTACCCCATAGTCAACTTTATTTTTGCCCAACATCTTCCTATACAAGATGTATAGAAAAAGTTCAGTATTTTTCCTTCTACTACCTGTAGTTTTATCCGATTTAACTGTTTTATATTCCTCTATGCACTTAACAGAGTGATGCCAAATCCTTGTACCACTCATTGATCCATCGTTTTAGCAAATGATTAAACTTTGATACCATATCAGCATGATGACATGTTGTGATTATCTCGTTAAATTAAATAAGAACGTAAACAAAAGCGTAGTTACTAAGATTAGAGTAATTGCATATATAAACATCATGCGTTTTAAAAAGCAATGCCATGAGAGTGAGCTCAATGAGTTATTCATCACATAGTCTTGAGCACAATCACGCACTCGTTCTACCTACACAATTATACAAAAATGTTGATTTTGTTATTACATGCTCTCAAGTCTAAAACTATTTTTAAGCGTAAATGACAGGGTGTAATGGGCACTGCGTTTGGTTTCTGGTTGCGAGTTTCGGCCATAGAGAAGAAAGGCCCCGTGTTTGCTGGTATGTTCTCTCCGCTTTCACTAATCATGACGGTCATTTTCTCAGCTATCGTTTGGAAGGAAATTTATCACTTGGGAAGGTACATATACATATATGTCCTTTCACTTATTATGTTGACTAAAATGTAAAATCATACAATTTATTACTTTGCGGAGATGTGGTACTTTATTAAAAGTCATTAGCTCGAGGTACAATTATAAATACAAAATCATGTCTTGTAAGATATATCTATTTTTTGCACTATTTATTGAACCACGAGATGGTAGCGATTTGATATATCATAAAGTCAGATACAATATACATATCATAAAGTCAGGTATTATATTTTCACAAAATGAAACTTAGAATATCATTTTTCATTTTAGTCTGTTATGGTTGTACAAGAAAACTGAAGTTGATTGTTATTAAGTGCGTATTTTGTGGCAGTGTTTGCGGGGCAATATTGCTGGTAGGAGGCCTATACAGTGTCTTGTGGGGGAAGAACAGAGATATTCAAGAGAAAAAATTAACTAATGAACAAAACTCGGAAACCAAAGAGGAGACAACATTGGAGTGCATTACATATAGGTAGCCATTGGGATTGATTGCTTACAACTTTTTATTGCTAGCCGATGCATAGCAAATGATGGTTCCGCGGAATCTTGTATCATCCATCGTAAGATTTAACGGCTGAAATTCTCTTTCGCAACATTGTATCCCAATAGTTAAGTTGGTCCGCAATACTTTTGAATATCCCATTAAATTTAAAATTTGGACCATCAGATTAATTTTGCAATAAATGGTGTAAAAATTTACCTCCGCTTTTTGCATTTGTGTGTTCATGAGATTCAGAGTGGTGAAATTCTCTTTTGTCAATTTATAGTGAATGATTGAACTTTTATAGCACATAATTGCATTATTGTCAAACATCAAGGTATCAAAGACTAATTTTATCATATCATAATCTAAATATGTGTCCGTGAGTCAAGAGGTTGACTGTTGTATAAATAATAAAATGCAAATATAATACTTGAATATTCAATACTAAATTAGAATCTTAATATTTGGTCAAATATTTTTTCATTGCGCCTAAAATAAAGAATCGATATGTAAGAGTAACAATCATCAATTCACTAGATCAACAAGAGTATATGATAATCTTGTATTTTTATTTTTATTTTAAAATCTTGTTTTCAGGCTGCTGTTCTCAAGCAATATCTGTCAAAACTGCGTCTTAATTACAACTCTACAATGTTTCTTTAGCTGCACACAATCAGCAGTTTGGGCCATTGCAATGCAGAGGATCATGTCTTCATTGAAACTTGGATGGGATATCAATCTTCTCTCTGTGGCCTATTGTGTATGCCCTTTTCCTTCATATTTTTCAGATTACATATATATCATATTCATAACTTCAAGTGCCCAGATAGTAAATTAGCTGATCCCCTATGCATGGAAATTGAATTGCATATGCTATTTTTTCTCTCATTTATTATAAGAAAAATATTTACACCAACAAAAGAATTTAACAGAGAATCTAACATGAAGGGACGGCAACCATTCTATTGATGGTATTCTGTTTGATACTTTTGTTGGTGAACGCATCATGAGCTCAAAATAAGTCCAATTTTGTTGATACATTATCTATGTCATATATTTGTCGTCAGATAATTCTTATCTATTTATCTACAAACGTGAAAAATAATATATAAAAAATATGATAATAGACTAGGACAACTAGGTGCACAACGGTCAGTTTAGTCGGTAAAAAAACAACTAAATCATTTAAATCGGTTATAAAAAAATTAAAAATTAAAACCGTCCAAATTTTTACTCCGTAATCAGTTATCGGTTTATTCGGTTATCGGTTTAATCGGTCGGTTTAATCGGTTTAGTTGGTTATTAAAACTTAAGCATAAGAGAATAATTGGTTATTAAAGCTTAAGCATAAGAGAATAGTTGGTTATTAAAACTTAAACATACACGGTTAAGTTTAAAATATTGTATTCAAATTTAATTTAAAATCAAGTGTATATATTATTATATATTTAATGTAATTGTGTAACTAATTGTCATAACTAAATTAAATTTATTAAATCTTAAGTTTCATGACTAAAATAAATATTTACTAGAAAAGTATATAAATTATATTATAATTTTAAATTGTTCAGTCGGTTTTGATTTTTTGAGAAGCCAAATCAAAACCGGTCGAACTAGTTTCGATTTTTCGATTTTACAATGTTCAATTTTTCGATTTTGTGCTTTTTCATTTGAATTTTTAACGGTTTGGTTTGATGCGATCGATTTTTTATTTTTTTTCGATTTCTTTTGCACCCTTAACGACAAGATATGAAAGATTGAATTCAGTCATAAATAACATTTTCCCATAATCCATGTGCTTATTGAAGACATTAATATTCCCAATGCCTTCACTCCATGTACCATTTGCATTATTTAAATATTTATATTTGTAAAATTATTATTATTATTATTATTATTATTATTATTATTATTATTATTATATTAGCAAAAAAAATTGTGTAAACATACCTATATATAAAAATTAAGATAAGTCAAATAAGAACCCCATTTCGCTATCATCCTTTTAGGGTAGAGCACAAATGGAAGTTTTGGTGGGTTAATAAAAATCTAGAGTAATTGTCAAGTCCCCGACAACTTTGTTAATTATTGTGCTCGACTTGACAGCACCTGAAAAACATATATATCCAACATGTTGCATCATCATGGATTATGTTGATTTTAAGGATATGATATAATTAAGTTGATTTTGTATTTTCTTGAAATTATTGGCAAGGAGTAATTGTGACAGGCTTTAGCTACTGGTTGCAACTATGGGCAATAAAGAGGATAGGCCCCCGTGTTCACCACCATGTCTACTCCCTTGGCACTCATTATAACCGCAATCTTCTTTGTTTTCTTGTGAAAGGAGATTCTTCACTTGGGAAGGTTCAAATCCTTACCTTAATATTATGTTTTGTATCTAAGTAGTGTTATTCTTTGTCGCACAAAAAGAATCTCACTTGTAATATAAATAATATTAGATAAATAAATAGCTTCATAAAAGAAAAAAAAAATAAAGTCAATATTACTCTGTGAGTTAAATTTCTTAAAAGATAATTTGTAAAATCATTTTTGTAAATTCTCATTCCTTTAAAAATGTTATTCTACGAGTTAAATTTCTTAGAACACTTGACATTTAATTGTCAATGTTATTTAAAAATTAACTCAATATTTTTGTGAAAAATATTGAACGAGTTTTCGTGATGAGGAAAATAAAACCTAAGAAGAGCGATTCTATTTTCTTATTGTGTCTTTTTCTTTTTCACTTATTTATTTGTTATTATCAAAATCTTATAAAAAGTGGAGACCTAATATATCCCAAAGCTAAACGTATATGGTCTCTCTTTTGTACCCATTCTTAACCTACTCTTTTAGAATTTGTACATTCATGAGATTCAATTCTCATTTGCCAATTTATAGAGAAATACTAAATCTGTATAACACATAATCGTATTGTTGTCAAAGATCAAATGTATCGGAGACCAATTTTATCGTATCAGAATCTAAATATATGTCCATGATGTCCTAAAACATGTTCATTGTTTGTTGTGTTTAACTCTTAATTCTTTGTTAAATCAGTAATCTATTCATCTCATAATTTTTTTGCTTAAAAAGTAAAAACGTGCCTTAGTACTTTGTTTTTACTACAATTATACAAGGTCTATGCATTTAAGCTAGCTCGGAAGACTTTTTAGACAGCTGTATTGCGAAAGAGGTGCACTAAATTTATCCTTTTGGTGTGGTATCATTATCCCCTTGCACCAATTTGCAAACCATTATTGTACTGCACTCATTAATACGACAATAAATAATTCATTAGGAACATGTTATTTGGTCGCTCTGGGCCCTGTAAAATGATTCACATTTATTGATCAAATTAGTAGTAATATTTATCCATAATTATATCAAATTTGATGAGTTTAATCCCAAAAAAAAAAAAAGATTTGGATTAAAATAAAATTTATATTATAATGTAGATAATAAATTTATATAATACTCCTTTTGTTCTACAAAATTGAAAAATCTCATGTAAAAATAAGAAAGAAAAAAAACTACATAAAAATAGTCCTCTTTTATTCATACTAAATTAAAAGCCCTTTTGGAGAATTTTTTAGGTGCACTAAAAGTACTTTTAAATTAAATATAAAAATATTTTGGTATTAGGTGACTCTCGTAAAGTACTTTTAATGAGCAGAGATTTGAGTTTAAAAATACTTTTAACTAAATCAATTTGTGCCTTCGGCTACAAAACTTTTGGCCAAAGCACAAAATACAGAATTATCTTTAAATTATCAAAACTAAATATATTTCACACAATATTTTAATTTTTTTTGTAAAAGCACTTTCATCAAAACGACTATTCAAAATTGTTTTATCACACCGAACAGTTCCGTCAAATGGGTACTAACAACTTATTATTTTTAAGGATAAATATAGAACAAAAAAAATACATTTACTATTTGCAAAACTCTTTTTATAAAACAGATAAAGTATATATAATTTAAATATCTTGTCTCGAGCTGGGCTGGACAATAATAAATTTATCGAAACTTAATCCCAGCCCAACTTTAATCGGGCCCTAAAAAACTCAGCCCACAGTATACGATATGAATCGCAATCCACACGCTTCAATACCCACTTTGACTGCATCAAGTTAAGTTGCATTAAATTTTATGCTGCAAATATTATTTAGACCAACTATTTCTTTTGCACCAATATAATTTTGGTGCATTGAAGAATTTTCCTAGACTATGGTAGTAGGAAAGATGGAATGTTTATGGTTAAATGGAGAGAGAGGCAGATAGGCAAAGTATTAATACTATGTTCGGATCGAAGAAATTAAATAGAGAGTAGAATGATTCATTATATTTCAGCTAGAACGAGTCCTTCTATACCTTCTCTCTAGAAATAAAATTCATAAATTTGGGAGGGATGAAAATGGTCCATTCTATTCTAATAGAGCAATCAAATATAATTTTTTTTTTATTTCATAAGAATGAGTCATTCCATTATTAACTTCATTTCTCCAATTTAAGCGTAGGATAACTAAGTTGAGGAAAAGAAAGTGCGAGTCTATATTATAAGGTAGGATGAAGATAAATTGAAGTACCATCACAAGAATACAAGATTGGAGGTGAGTATGCTAGTTTTTTTAAGTTGGCAAACCGGAAAATGATAATTGCAGTGCTAAATTTAACATTTCAGCACAAATGTATAATAATATTACACAAGGTACGAGTTTGTATTGCAAAAATTTTTTGATGAAAAGTGATATTTAATACTGAAAATATTAATCCCCTACAAATAGAAGGGAGGTGGGATCATTATTCTACAGCTTACCAATAAAAATTCCAAGTTAGGCATGCGAATCTCTCTTTAGATACTATAAAAATATGGGTGTAGTTGTCATTTTTAATTGGTTTTGTATAAAAATATGCATGTAATTGTAAGAGTTAATCGATATGTGGAGGAAAAAGGGATGTAATTATAAAGCAACCGCAATTTAAAATGTTGTAACTTTAACACAGCCTAGACATAATTTGGCATATTATTATTCTCATTTTTATTATTTTATTTAACTACAGTACTTGTAGCAATAATATACTTATGTTTTTATTTGTTTAACTCATTCCGCAGTCATCTTTTCGGCCGGATCGGTGGTTTGTTTTCTTTATACAAGTAAATATTCATCCTCTCTCTTTATAGTAACAGTATGTTTTTAATTTTCCTTCCAATCACATGCAATAGTCATATAAATAACACAAGTTACTCTTTCATCTAGCTTAGTTAATTATTTTCTTTTAGTTAGTTGTATTTAATTTTCATTAAAATAATAGTAATTCGTTTTTATTTTAAATTGTATGGATAACTAAATTTTTAATATTTAGAATGATGATAAAACTAGGTATTTTATAATTAATATTTTTTTTCGTTCCAGTATTAATACTTAATTGTTTTCGCCTTCATATTTACCTTCCTGCAAAAATTGATCATATGTGATCCTTACATTAATTAAGAGATTTTGATAAATTATAGTTAATCATAATTTATACTTGTCCGTATTAATTATAAAATTCATTATTTTTAGAGGGAAAGGAAAACAAAATAAGAAATTAAGTTGAAAAATAAGAAATTGTTTATTATATTCGTATTTAGTGGATCAGATTCCTAAATAGTTTTTCTCACTAATAGATTGCATTATTTAATTATTAATCATCTCCACTATTATAAATTTTAATTTGCCTAAAATATAAATTAAAGATATTTAAAGTTAACCTAGTATTTATAGTTCGACATATTGCTAAGTCTACAATAGAAGTTATATGCTTGTACTTACTCATTTTTAATACACCAGTAACAACCACAGATAATATATATAGGAAATTATTATTTTTATAAAAAAAATATAATATTTTTATAACATTTCACTCACATGGAGGTACTATTCATGTGAAGATAATTATGCAAAAAAATTTATATGTTTTCATTTATTTTTTATATAAAAATAATTGTATAAAAATATTAATTTTTTTCTTAAAAATATTAATTTTTTATATATATCACAAATTATACTCTTCCTTGTTTGATGTATACAATGAAAAAAGGAATTTATATAATTATTGGCATCAGTAATCACGTGGGAGAAACTAGGAATGATGGCATGCGCCCTGCCTCATGGGGAATGTAATATAGGCTTCCAATATCTAACAAGAAAAATTAAAATAGGACACAATCAAAAAAATTAAAATAAAAGAAAAATATGAAAAATGATGTCCAATTTATATTAATGATCCAACAAGAGAAAACAAATATATCAATGGATGAAGTTTTGTTACCTTTCTCTCTTAATGCGAGTGCGTTACAAACTAAGAGTTGATTCTAAAGAGATGATTGAGTTATTATTTATTATATATTTAAAAAAATATATGATTATAATTGTCACAGTTAGTTGATTGCGACAGTCAATCCAACATGACGTAATTTTACTCGATAAAATAGTGAGATGACAAAAATATCATTAAAAAAATAAATAAACCGACAAATTACTATTAATTTAATACTTTGACAGCCCACAATCATGTTACATGCGTAGTACTTATTTAATTTTACTTTCTAGTTTAATACAAGTCTAAAAAATTTCTTTTCTCTCTTTCCACTCCCCCCCCCCCCCTATTTTTTATTATCTTTTTGAAATACAATATGATTGGTAGTTCTGTACCGAAGCCTAGCCATGACAAACACTAGATTAATAAACACACGATGACAGGCATTATGCATTTAAGATTGTCAAATTAATAATTAGTATTATTTGTTGATGATTAAAACTATAAAAAAAGGGATATTATGAGGCTACCCAACATTGGTGAGCATCTAAGTAATCATTCTAATACTCTCATCGAATCATCCACCAATCATCTTTTGAAGGACTCAATCCATTGAATATTTTTAAGAACTCCCTATGACCTTAAAATAATAATAATAATAATAATAATAATAATAATAATAAGAGTTAAACTATTTAAGTTTTATATTATCTTAAATTTAATGTGTTATTTTCTCAAATAATTATATATTTTAATGGGACAAATACATCTAACTTAGTAGACCATAATGAAATCTTTTATTAAAACTATGTAATAGTACTCCATAATCAATTTATCAACTAATATAATCATTTTTAAAACTAATCATATAATAATTTTAATAAGGAATCCTTTCACTAATGATCTTTGTAAATACTTAGCGAGTATAAGGATAATAATGACTCCCTCAATTCCATAAAGAGTCCAATTGTTAATAATTTTTATCCCAAAGAAACGTATGCATTTCCTTTAATAATAGTATAAAATAATATAATTTTTCATGTACGTATCAAAATTTCATTGTAATACTATCACGCACACTAAATAAATTTAAAAATAATATCGAACAAAATATATCTGTAAAGTTTATAACTTCAAAAATAGAACTCTTTTTATGGATAGAAGAGTGTTTAAAGTTTCTAAATTTTATATATAATATTTGTGGTAATATGATTTATGTAGTAAATGCCTAAATGGGATTAACCTATTTCTATTATTTGGATTTTACTAAATCTTTCATGTGTCCTCCAATTAATATTAATTTTAGCTACATGTTTGTGTGAAAACTACCATAAATATAACGAACTGTATATAATAGAATTATATATATATATATGTTTATATCTTTTCTATAAATATTAAAAAAAAACTTTGTGTTATTTATAATTTTCACTGCAAAATTAAAAACCACTCATTTACTTTTTATTCTTTGTATTTATAATCTCGTCTCATTACTTTTTATTCTTTGTATTTTTAAAAAATTAACATACAGGAATTTAGACTCTCTCGGTCTCTGACTTTTATTTAATAACAGTTGGTTCAAAACAAGATTGAAATTTATTAAACCTACGTGTCTTTAAAAACCAGGGAAATAATATTAAGAAGCCGTTGAAAAATGAAGTCAAAAAAATCATTTTACCTAGTTAAAAGCGCCATAAAATTTATGAGTTTTTATCTTTTCATGTTTAATAAATTTAGAAAAAAATTTTGATATAATTTTTTTGATTACACATAAATATTGATTGGGTTAATCAACGATTCACGTTATTATCACATTATCGATTTATGATAAATTAGACATACCGAATTAAACGTAAGTAAAAAAGAAAATTAAAATTTAATTGTCTATACAATTAAAAAGTCAATTATTGAAAATAAATATATTAATATTTTTTTTTATGAATTAATCAACTAATTATAATGTATTAAGTCTAAATATCTCTATCAACTAAAGTAATAATATAAGCGTCCGCTTAATGTGTGTCCTAAGGGCACACACTAAACGCGAAAAACAAGAGATGAGATCCACTAAAAAATATTTCTTTATATAGTTGCACTGAATTCAATATATGGAGTCCACTAGTATATTATTTTTTTATACATTGAATTCAGTGCGCATACATAAACAAATAATATTATACATCGTTTTATGCGCTTAGTTTATACCCTAAGGGTACACATTAAGAAAATCCATAATATAAAGAGGCATCCTCAAGTCGACATGTAATGAAAGAAATGTCAGATGACTGGACCGATTTGATTAAAATGAGATCAATAATTTCAGATAATAATTTATATGTAAGTCAAAAAATTAATACACCAACAATCAATCAATCAACATCTATCTTTTTTTTTTCTTGACCAACTTCAGACTCTCTAATCGATAAAATAATAATGTTATGGTAATTAAAAAATATATAAAAAATAATATGTATAATTGTGATTAACTATAACTTTTAAACTCATTTATATGTGATGAATTATCTATTAATTATATTATAATATATTATTTTATAAATTAATTTTTATAATTTTATTTTATAAATATAATAATACTCTAGATAAAATATGTATACACACGTCTTGTTCTAAAGTACACCTTGGACTTTGTCAAAGCAGACCCACAAGTTGTCAATCACGGGTTTTTGTCTGGATACCGGAGTTAGTTTAGCCGTCAAGCTTGTGACAATTTTATTTTATTTTATAATTTTGGAGTTGATAGCTATTAGCCAATAAGAGTATTTTAATCTAAATGGTAGATGTAACTCAAATTTATAAATATAAGACATTGTGAAATATTAAAAGAATATAAAAATAAATAAATAAAGAATAAATGAATAAGCTATTACAAAATATTAATTTTTTTTGTGAAATTAATAATTTTCTTTTAAATAAAGAATAATTCAAAAAAAATATTTTCAATATATTGTAATCAAAGCCATAATTATCTAACAATTATAAAAAAAAATTATTTCTAATTTTCCATATATGTGTGTGTGATGTGGCAAAGAGTTTGCACTTGCACCCAAATTTATTTGGATAAGTATATAAATATAATAATCGAACACAATATTCGGATACTATATTCATCTTCACCATTAAATAGTGTTCTGTGGTATCAAAATTCGTGCCACATAATATCATTTAATGTTAAGGATGAGTGTAGTGTCCGAATATTGTGTCCTGTTGTTGTGTTTGTAAATTTTTCTAATTTATAATAGTCTAAACCATGATTATTAAACCCGGACCGGACCATAGGTCCGACTGTTAAAAACAGGAACCAGTCGGTCATCTGGTTCGGTTTATGCAAAAAAATTAGTTTTTGTCAAAAATCAGTCAAACCCAGTGACTCGACGGTTGAACCGGTCGACCCAATGACCTGGTAACTAGGTCACCGGTTTTACCAATTCCCTACATTATTATTATTATTATTATTTAATTTAAGCCTTTGAATTTGATTGAATGCATCCTTAATTGAGTTTTGAGTTATGATCATGATTTAATATCTTTCTTTTCATATAAATTTAGTATTTGTTTGAATTGTCTAAAGTAAATATTGTAACGCACTGAGATCCCACATTCCCTTAATTAAGTCCAATTATATCTGGATAAGATAATTATTAACTTTAAACCACATTAACTGGAATCTCGTGCGTTAAAACATAACTTTTAACCTTTAAAACCATTTATTTGACCATAATGCGGTCCATATATTTTTTATTTTATTATTATTATTTTTTTTTAAAAACTTACTATCATTACCTGCTTCAGGATCGTAACATTCACTTACTATTAATTAGAACTTAGGTCAAATATTTATTCATTGTGACCTAGTCTATTACAATAATCAGAATCATATATATTATGATTTACATAACATAACTTGCGAATAAATTTTCATCATTAATCTATACATACATAACTCTGCTTGCTTACGCTTGTTTCATCCTTGTTTCTATTTACATACATCAGTACCATACATACGAGTTTCATTATATAGTATACTCCTTTTATAACAATAATACAATCATCTTGCCTCATTATCTCCTATACTTTAAGTAATACATACATGCACATTTAACTATATGGATTTACAAACCCTACATCCCTTATTACCCTTACAAATTTACATTTATATGGCTCACTTGCACGTTACACAAATTACAAATATCCTTCACACTTATTTATGTATTTAGCATTCTTTTACCATAGTTGCACCGGAACCTTCGGCATTCTCGTACTTTACCTGAAATGTTAGTTCATAGCAAGAATGAGCATAAAGCTCAGCAAGTTAATCAGATAGCACCTTTCATGCTCACAATTCATAATATGCGTCATGCATCCTTTACCTTAACATGTTATGCTTAATGTTACGCAATTCATTTAACAATTAAACCACATAGTTGCACATAGGGGACAATTCAATTCATTTACTATCACATAGTTCACATAAAACATTTATTTCATTTAAGTCTGAATAAATTGCTTATACGCTTTTATTTACTTAACCTGTACTGCATCTCTTGGGCTTTTTATCATTCTTTGCCTCGGTTTACTAGTTCGAACCTTATTTGTAAGCATACAATCTATAAACATCAATATAGGATTATAAAACTTTATATAACTTGTTAAATTTAACTCATAAATATCCGATCATTCGTCTCTAATCATTTCACGTTTGGTGCATTATACCTTATATAGGTTAATAATACACCATAGCTCGTTTCTAACCTTTTTCATAACCTTTAACATGATTTGACTTAGTTTTAGGCACGATATATTATGTCATTCATCATCCCATTTGTGACACCCCCAAATCTGGGTCCACATAGCCCAAACTTGAGTTGTCAAAATACATAACAACTATTACAATACAACGTACAACGTAACACCGTACAGTATTCAAAAAATACACAACTATGTTTTCATTATTATTGTCACACTATTTTACAACTTATGAAGGCTAATACAGCTACAACTCGGACCATCACTTCATCCCCCGACTAGACACAGCTGCTCTATCATCTCCTATTGAAAAACAATGGAACAAAAGGAAAGGGTGAGCTCAAATGGCCCAGTAAAGAATATCATGACTAAGATAATGACAAATAAATTATCATTAGCATTCAATAGTTGAGTTTTTGATAGAATAATTTAAACAGCAAGTTTTAATTCAACAACTGCAGTTAAGTTTTTAAACAAGATTCAGATCAATAACTACAGCAGAATAACAACCATTAGAAAAATCATATGGACTATGATGTCCACTCGCATCTCTTTTTAAGAAAACATTATCGACTTTTATCATTTGAAACACCACTGGCCATGATAGTACAATTTCACAGTTCCTGGTTATAATCATGCAAGTCAACAATTTATCTTTGCACTTCGGGCCAAAGATATTCAATATAGCACCACCGGTCATGATTATACCAATTTACAGCCTTTGGCCATAATCATACCAAACAACAGTTCATCTTTACCCCAGGCTAAAGAGAACATTCACCATGTGCCTTAAAAGACACATCATCAAATATATCGCCTTTAACCTATCAACGCCTTTAACCTATCAACATCTTTATCCAATCTGTGCCCCAGGCCACAGATATCCACAACAATTTGATTCTTGATTATTAAAATAATAACAGAGATATTAACAATGAACAGAAGAAATAGGGTAAACAATAAATATCGAAAGTTTATAATTTTACTTTGTGCATATTCAAATAAGATCCAAATTGTCAACATGATATGGAGTAAAATTCAAAAATGATATTCAAGATCCATAGTTCAGAATAACGGTTATAGTTCAATACAAAGGTTCACATAAATAGGAATGATCAATTGAAATGATATTAAATGAAACGCTAACTTTTAAGGGACATATAATCATTTCAAAAGTTTTACCGAATAATACTTACCATAGTAAGTTTAAGAGTATAAAAGAAATGATATCCTTTACCGTGGTAAGTTTGAATAATGGAAGATGAAAAAGATGGTATTCCTTACAAGTAAGGAAGAAAATAATATCCATTTATAATGATGAAAAAAATGATACCCCTTACCTTATCATGTGATTGGATATTGATAAAAATGAGGTTGATCAACCTATATATTTATAATATAATTAGTAATTACCACATATTGTTGAGTCGATTTTATACGTTCAAAGTAATTGCTTCTTAACTTATATATTGTTAGTTCTTAGGCATTTTCATTTCAATTTTATGCATTTTTGTGTATTTGTTTCAGGTTTGCATGGAAAATAGTGTGCAATGGCATTTCAATGATTTCGAAGTCAGGTTCACGCACCTGCGTCACAAAGTGAAGCAGCTGTGTCACATAAGCAGTCTTTTCCAGAATGTATAGACGCAGCTACGTGAGATATGAAGCAGCTGCGTGACTTCAATGCAGCTGCGTGACTTCTGAGGCAGCTGCGTGACTTCTGAGGCAGCTGCGTCAGGTGATTTCAACGCAGCTGTGTGATGTATTAAGCAGCTGCATCATGGGATTTCAACGCAGCTGCGTGATCGATGAAGCAGCTGCGTCATGGTCATTTGCCTGATTTTTCCCACGATGTTGAGCAGTTGCTAAGTCAGTTTTTGGGCAGTTAACGTGCGGAGAAGCGGGGGATTTAAAAATAACAAAGACAAAAGCCAGATATATTAACAAAGGGTCGGTGAGACAAAAAAGGAGACGTAGAGCAATAGAGAAAAAACACACACAGAGTAAGACGGAGCGAGGAGAAAGAAGTCTGCAGTTTGACGGAAGAACTTCTAGTCGTGGTGCAGAGAAGGGCAATGATACATTATTAGTTTATCTCTGAACTCTTGTACTTTAATTGTTGTCAATTTATTATGGCTAGACTTTGCTCTTGTGTATGTTATCTTAAATTGAATATGAGCTAAATTCTGTTGTTTAGGGTTTGCAATGCAAATATTCTGTATAATCTGAAGTGAGTTATTACTTGTGCTTGTTAAATATATGTGGGGTTGACTACCATGTCTGATTGATTGTTCTAATTACTTGGCCAGTGATTTAACCTAGTATTTCATATAGAATCGAGAGAGAGCATGTATGAAATTAGACCCTTGCATGGTAGCATGTGAACTTTATTGTTAATGTAAATTGTGATTGAGATAGAAATATACTCAATTTCCGCATGTAATTGGTAGAGAACCTGAACTTACAATCTTTTTAAATTCAGCAATCATAGAAATATAGGTTGTTGGTTTAAAAGTGATCTTCTTCTTCAATCTATTCCATAATCGGTAGAATTAGAGAAGATTTGCTGTATAATAATCGAGAGATATTATTCAGTTACTTGAAAGTTCTTAATTAGCAATTCTTTGCGTGTATTCTAACTTCACAGTGATAACCCGGTTCAGTTGATGACAGATAATTAAGTTGTAAACCCTAAACGTCGTTTAATATAGAGATCTTAGTTTGGAGTAATTTAACTGTTGAAATTTAACTTCAGAACTTAACAATATTCTTAATTCAAAAAATGCAATTGATGTTATTTGAATTATTAACTAGTAATTCAATGCTTTATTTGCAATTCCTTGTGGGAACGATACCTTGCTAGCTTTATACTACGATTAGACCACGTGCACTTGCATGACGTATTTTCTGAACGGAAAAAGGCAAACAAGTTTTTGGCGCCGTTGCCGAGGAACTGTTTTTAAATAAAGTGTTGATATTAATTTTAATTGAAGTATTTTCTTGTGAAGGTTGATAAATTTTAGTTTATTACCCTTCATTTTCAGGTAATCTTGGTTGTATATGCAAATACGTTCACAGGGTAAGGATACAGTTCCTTTCGAAAATGAGATTGAAAGAAGGTTACGTCGGATACAGAACTATATTCAAGAAACAACGCAACACCAGGATCAGGAACAAGTGGAGCAAGTAAGAATGGCAGAAGAAGATGGGCAAAAGTCCTTATGGGACTATGCCACTCCGCAGATGACCGAGATACAGTCGAGTATTACAAGACCAGCTATCATTGCGACACAATTCGAGATAAAGTCGAGAATAATTCAGATGGTTCAGAATTCTGTACAGTTTGGGGGGTTATCAAATGATGATCCTAGCATGCATTTGAGGAGTTTCTTAGAAATATGCGATACTTTCAAATATCCAGGGGTTTCGGATGATGCGATTCATTTGAGGCTTTTCCCGTTCACATTGAGAGATAAGGAAAAGAGTTGGCTTCATTCACTGCCCCCGAGATCAATTACTACATGGGATGATTTGGTGCAGAAATTTTTGGCGAAGTTTTTCCCTAATGCAAAGACAATGAAGATAAGATTTGAGATCACTACATTCGCCCAGTAGGATTCAGAGTCATTATACAAAGCATGGGGAAGATTCAAGGAGTTATCAAGAAAATGTCCGCGTCATGGGATTCCAAAATAGCTTCAAGTTCAGACATTTTATAATGGGCTGGGACAAGCAGTGAGATCAAGCATAGATGCAGCAGCGGGGGGTGATCTAATGGTCAAGAGTTGTGACGAAGCATACGCCTTACTAGAAACCATGGCAGCAAACAACTACCAATGGCCGACAGCAAGAATGAATCCACTTAGGGCAGCTGGAGTTATTGAGTTAGATTCTGTTACGACATTGTCAGCACAAGTGTCGGTCCTTGTTAAGAAGATAGATGCAATGGGGAGTCAGAAGGTACAACAAGTGGAGATAATTTGTGAACTATGTGCAGGGAGTCATTCAAGTGATCAGTGTGCAATTAATCCAGAGTCGGTGCAATTTGTGTCTAATTATAATCGACAGTAAGGGGGGAATTCTAACAGTTACAATCTGGGGTGGCGTAATCATCCAAAATTTTCTTGGAGCAACAACCAATCTCAACCCCAAGGACAGACTTCGAGAAATACATATCCACCAGGGTTTCATAATCAGCAAAATCAACAGCCTCAACAGTCGGATAACCAAAATCAACAGCCTCAGCAGTTGGTTAATCAGTTCGATTCGACAGTGAAGACTCAGGCTGTAGCTATAAGGAATCTGGAGAACCAAATGGGACAAATAGCTAATGCATTGAACATTAGACCTAAAGGATCATTTCCAAGTGATACGAAGGTAAACCTAAAGCGAAACGGTAAAGAGCATTGTAAGGTTGTTGAACTCAGGAGTGGTAGAGAATTGCAGGGTGCTAAGGAAAAGCAAGGTGAAATTATTGAAGAAGAGAAATGAGACAGAGGTAATTCAGAATCTCAAGTTACGGAGAGGTTTAAAATGGACAGGAAACCTAATGAGGTACCAAACGTCCCGTTTCCACAGAGATTACAGAAACAAAAAGGTCGATAAGCAGTTCTCAAAGTTTTTGGAGGTTTTCAAGAAGCTGCAAATTAACATACCTTTTGCAGATACATTGGAACAGATGCTAAGTTATGTGAAATTTATGAAGGACATCTTGTCCAAGAAGAGGAGATTGGGCGATTATGAAACCGTTGCATTAACTGAAGAGTGTAGCGCCATTTTACAGAAGAAGTTGCCTCCAAAATTAAAGGATCTGGGATGTTTCACCATACCGTGTACTATTGGGAGTCAACATTTTAGCCGTTGCCTATGTGATTTGGGGGCAAGTATAAATCTCATGCCCTTTTCGATTTATCAATAATTGGGTCTTAAGGAAGCATCTCCTACAAATGTAACACTTCAGCTAGCGGACAAATCTCTTACATATCCACGAGGTATAGTGGAAGATGTGTTAGTTAAGGTCGATAAGTTCATATTTCCAGTGGACTTTATTATTTTGGATTATAAGGAGGATCGAGATATTCCTATCATCTTAGGAAGACCATTTCTTGCTACTGGGAGAACTTTGATAGACGTTCAGAAGGGGTAATTGACTATGAGAGTGCAGGACCAGGAAGTGACGTTCGATGTGTTGAAGGCAATGAAATTTCCTAATGAGGATGCTGAGTGTTTAAGAGTTGATATTGTGAATGATATTGTGAACGAGATGTTTTGGGGAAACAGTATCAGTGATCCACTAGAGAGGTCAATCAGTATAGAGGAAATTTCGGGTTGTGAGCAAGCGATGGAATACGTGCAATTAATGGATGCTGCACCGAGGTTTACAAAGTTCAGACAACATTTTGAGGAACTTGATTATTCGAAAAAGTCAAAGGCAAATGGGAAGTCTTCATTTGAGGTGCCACCAATCTTGGAGCTGAAGCAATTGCCTAACCACCTCAGGTATGCTTATTTGGCTGAGGCGTCTACTTTGCCTGTCATTATTTCAGCATCGTTGGACGAAGTTCAAGAAGAGAAATTACTACGGGTGCTTCAGGAGTGCAAATCAGCTATTGGATGGGTCTTAGCGGATATCAAAGGTATTAGTCCCTCATTTTGCATGCATAAAATTTTAATGGAGGATAATGCAAAGCCAGTAGTTGATCAACAGAGAAGATTAAACCCAATTATGAAGGAGGTGGTGAGGAAAGGAATAATTAAGTGGCTAGATGCTGGGATTATCTACCCAATTTCAGACAGTGCTTGGGTAAACCCTGTTCATTGTGTCCCGAAGAAAGGTGGTATGACAGTTGTTCCTAATGAGAATAATGAGTTGATTCCGACGAGAACAGTTACGGGGTGGCGAGTGTGCTTGGATTATAGAAAGTTGAATAAAGCCACGCGTAAGGATCATTTCCCCTTGCCGTTCATTGATCAGATGTTGGATCGACTTGCGGGACGTGAATATTACTGTTTGTTAGACGGGTAGTCGGGGTACAACCAGATAGCCATTGCACCAGAAGATCAAGAGAAAACGACTTTTACATGTCCATATGGAACTTTCGCTTTCAGGAGAATGTCGTTTGGATTGTGCAATGCTCCAACAACTTTTCAACGGTGCATGATGGCTATATTCTCAGATATGGTTGAGCGGAATTTAGAAGTCTTTATAGATGACTTCTCGGTTTTTGGTGATTCATTTGATGTCTGCCTGGAGAATCTAACTTTAGTGCTAAGAAGATGTATGGAAACGAATTTGGTATTAAATTGGGAAAAGTGGCACTTCATGGTTCAAGAAGGGATTATTCTGGGGCATCGGGTTTCAGTGAAGGGCATTGAAGTTGATAAAGCAAAGATTGAAGCTATTGAAAAGTTGCCTCCTCTGAATTCAGTCAAGGGTATTCGTAGCTTCTTGGGTCATGCAGGGTTCTACCGAAGGTTCATTAAGGATTTCTCTAAGATCACAAAGTCGTTGTGCAGTTTACTAGAGAAAGAAGTCCCGTTTGAGTTTGATGAAGCATGCCGCACAACATTTGAGATTTTGAAGCAGAAATTGATTACAGCTCCGATGGTAGTAGCTCCAGATTGGGATCATCCTTTTGAGTTAATGTGCGATGCAAGTGACTTCGCAATTGGGGCAATTTTGGGCTAGTGTAAGGACAAGGTATTTCAAGCTATTTATTATGCCAGTAAGACTTTAACTGATGCTCAGCTAAATTATACAACCATAGAGAAGGAGTTGTTAGCTGTAGTGTTTGCCTTTGATAAGTTCCGTCTATATCTCATTGGAACAAAGGTAATTGTCTACACGGACCATTCAATAATAAAGTACCTTGTTGCAAAGAAATATGCAAAGCCTAGATTGATCCATTGGGTTTTATTGCTTCAAGAGTTCGATTTAGAGATTCGTGACAGAAAAGGAACTGAAAATCAGATAGCAGATCATTTGTCTAGAATGGAACAACCCAGAAACAAAGAGATGGCAGTCAACGATAGCTTCCCAGATGAACAGTTGTTTGTAATTACGTCTGAGGTACTGTGGTATGCCAATTTGGTCAATTATATTGCTGGGAAGGTCCTACCTTCAGAATTGTCAAGTCAACAGAGGAAGAGGTTTCTACATGATGTACGGCAATATCTGTGGGACGAGCCATTTTTGTACAAGAGTTGTGCTGACCAGTTAGTGAGACGTTGTGTTCCTCAAGAAGAGATGGGAAACATTCTTCAGCAATGTCATGCATCAAGTTATGGAGGTCATTATGGAGGACAAAGAACAACTGCTAAGGTTCTTCAATCAGGTTTTTTCTGGCATACTTTATTTAAGGATGCTTATTCATTTGTTCTACAATGTGATCGATGCCAAAGGGTAGGTAATATTTCTAAACGACAGGAGATGCCCCTTAATTCTATTTTAGAAGTTAAAATGTTTGACGTTTGGGGTATAGATTTTATGGGACCTTTTCCCTTGTCTTTTAACAACTTTTATATCCTTGTAGCAGTCGATTATGTGTCTAAGTGGGTGGAAGCAATTGCAACCTCCATTAATGATGCTAAGGTGGTAACCAAATTTTTGCAACGTAATATCTTCACAAGATTTGGGACACCTAGAGCAATAATCAGTGATGGAGGATCTCACTTCTGCAACAGAAAATTTAACGCCCTACTAGCGAAATATGGAGTCAAGCATAAAGTTGCTACTGCTTACCACCCACAAACAAGTGGACAAGCAAAGATTTCGAATAGAGAAGTGAAACGAATTTTGGAGAAGACAGTAAATCCGAATAGTAAGGATTGGTCTATTAAGCTCGATGATGCACTCTAAGCTTATAGAACAGCTTTTAAGACACCACTTGGAATGTTGCCTTATCGGCTGGTTTTTGGGAAAACTTGTCATTTGCCAGTGGAATTGGAACATCGTGCATATTGGGCAACTCGGAAATTGAATTGGGATCTTAACCTAGCTGGTGAGGAATGGTTGCTACAACTCAATGGGATGGAGGAGTTTTGACTTCAGTCCTATGAAAACGTAAGAATTTACAAGGAACGAGTCAAACGTTGGCATGACAAACACATTGTGGACCGAAAGTTTGAACCAGGTCAATCGGTGTTATTGTTCAATTCCCGACTCAAACTTTTTCCAGGAAAGTTGAAATCACGGTGGTCAAGTCCTTTCACAATTCAAGTTATTTATCCGTATGGAGCGATGGAGTTAAAATGCAATGATTCAGAGGCCACGTTTAAAGTGAACGGTTAAAGACTCAAACATTACTGGGGAGACACATTCGATAGGATGAAGTCCTCGGTCTCTTTCTCATCTTAAACAGGGAGTAATGTCAGGCTGATGACAATAAAACAAGCGTAGTATGGGAGGCAACCCAAGTTTCATTTCTTTTAAGTTGATTAATTTAGCGGAAATAATTTGTTGAGTTTAGTCATATTTATATCTTAGTTTTTTGTTGTTGTATCTAATTTGAGCAATGTATGTCAGGTACAGTTCTTCAAGCTTGTTAAACGTTCAGGGAAGAAGACAAGGAATTGAAAATTTTAAAACAGAGGGTGATGCATCTGCATCTGAAAGCACGCCCCTGCGTCAGACTGTACTGGAATTAATGAAAAATCGTTTGAGGCGTTGACGCACCTGCGTCATAAGCTGAAGCAGCTGCGTGAAAATTGAAGCCCCTGCATCAAAAATCACGCCCCTGCGTCAGAAGTTACTGGAATTGATTCACCTCTAGACGCACCTGCGTGACATCCCAACGCAGCTGCGTAAAAAGAGACACCCCTGCGCTCAAAGTCACGCCCCTGCGTCACATATTAAAAATCAGGTCTGACGCAGCTGTGTCAATATCTTACACAGCTGCATGACGGGGAATTTTCAAACTTAAACGGTTGAGCATTTAAACCGTGTGCAACTTCGTCTGCCCCTCTTTTCAGTATAGTCTCTTCCGTTCAGCCCCTTCGTTGCACCTCTCAGTACGTCCGTTATACTTGCATTAAAGGATGAATGGTGCATTTTGGCGACTATAAATAGAATTCTCAAGCTTACAACACACTCCCAATCCTTCCATTTCCTTCCATTTCTCAAGAAACGCTAAGTTGGGGGTCCTCTCCTACATCTTCAAGTAAGATTTTACTTTGTCAAATTTCATAACATTAGTCTTGAGGATAGTATTGAATTCTTGCACTATACAAATTGGTGTTGTTTTGGACTTCTTATTGCTATTGGGGGTTTAATTCAAGAATCAAGGTTATAAGTTTGGGGGTTGTAAACAAGGTACCCGCCAACTGTTTGTTAAAATTCCTCAAAGAAAACAACAATTTGTTCTTGGAATTGGTTGGTGTTGTAAAAAGTTTGGAAGGCTTGTGAGTTCAATGGCACCAAAACGTCATCGAGGAGAGAGCTCAAGGTCCACCCCTCCATATGATTCAAGTCGGTTTGTGAGCTATGAATCGGTCAAGTTCTATGAGGAGCATGTCGATGCCAAGAAGCTTATACTAGAGCGGGGTATGGATCCAGGACCTTTGGATGGTGAATTATGGAGAATGATCAACCAGAATTGGGGAACATTACCTCACCAGCCTCAACCTGCCATGATTTCAATCGTTAAAGAGTTTTATGCTAATGCCAAGGCGATTAAACATAATGACGTCGTCGTTCGGGGTAAGAAGGTTTCCTTTTCTCCTGCGAAAATAAACGAGTACTATGGTATTCCATTGCTTTCAGAAGTGGATGAGTATTCAACATTTGCTATGGAGCCGGTAAATTATGAGGAGGTTATTAGAGGATTGTGCCAACCAGATGCAGTCTGGAAGTATAGAGATGGTGAACCCAAAACTTCAACTACACATACTTGAGCCGATATGGGAAGGCATAGTATTATTTTCTGTGTGCTAAACTAATGCCAACAACACATGTCACCGAGGTAATTAAAGAACGCGCGGTCCTCTTATTCTGCATAGTCAATAAGAAAACCATTGATAAGGGACAAGTGATCAACAGCTCAATCAAGTATGCTATCAAAGGGAAACCAATCCGGGGCCTACCTCATCCGTCTTTAATTTGTGGGCTTTGTGAAGCAGCGGGAGTAGTAGTGAACCAATTCAGCAACCTCAAGTTCCCATAGATTCTAAAATCATCAAGAACTTTAAGCAATGGAATGGGGCACCTCTTGATCCAAAAGGAGCGGGATTTCTTTTGGGTGATTTGCATTCTCCGAATACCGAGGAGTTATTTATTGCAGAACCGAAACATGATGCAGCTTTATTGTCAAACACAATTGACACGTTAGTGACGGAAGTAAGGCAGCTTCGGAGAGAATCTCGTCGACAAGCTAGACGGGATGCCCATTTGGCACAAGCCATAGGTTATATGATGCAATACTAAGCAGCATTCTCAACAACTTTAGCGGAGGCGTTTAATCGCTTGGACATGAATGCTGGTCGTGAGCCATTGCACTTTCCATCTCCTCCGACGATGCTTGCATTACCTCCTGATTCACCTGACGACGAAGCAAAGGAGTAGTGTTCACCAAGGGAAGTCCCGTTATTTCAATTGTGTTTTAATTCTCAATGAGGGCATTGAGTTAGACAAGTTTGGGGGACGTTTGCATGTTTTGTTTATGTCTTTTGTTTATGATTTGTTGTTTCTTTGTTAAAGTAAAGTAAAGTAAATAAAAAAAAAATTAGGAATGTAGATGAATTTTGAGGGTAATTCACTGCAAACCCTCACGAAACTTAACTTGTCCTCATAAGGTAATTATGGGGTTTAAAAGGCTTGTTACACGTGCTAAGTGTAACCGTGGTACCTACGAAAATGGTTAGTTGTAGTTTTTGTTTAATTCTGATTAGCAAAATTTCTTGTTAAGGTAATCATGAAAACAAACTAGTGCAAGGCCTATGATAAGATTGTTTGCTATTTGCTAGCCTTTAATGAGAAATGGATGAACATGATGAATTTCAATCTTACAGTCGAGTAGTCTTGCGCTATTTTTGGTTCCTATGTTTTTATAAGCACAAAGTTGATTGTTTTGAGTAGTTGAGAATTAGAAAACTTACCAGATTGATTATGTGAGTTTCCTGTGTTGAACTTCAATACTTACTTGAAACTTCTCGTATGCTGAGTTAAGGCTTTTACATAAGTTTGAGGGGATCATGTGCTTGTTAATAAAAAAAAAATTATAATAAAAAAATGTATACATAAAAATAATTGACTCAGTCAGAATTTTGTGGCCTTTGCTATTCGAGCAAGTAAATTCTTAGAGATGTCTTTACATCTAGTGCCCTAAAACCAACTGGTTTGGGAGTCATTGGTTAAAAGCTCGTTACAGGGGTAGCATTAAACAGCCTAATGGAATTGTGCATTGCACGAGTCATGGTTAGTGAGTTAGGGGTGAAATAGAGCGTAAAACGCATTCACTCCTGTATTTCTTATGAATAGTATGATCCATAATTTATGTGATTGCCTGACTTAGTTAAGTGTTGTAAAAGTAAGGGTGAAAATTTAAACTAAAATTCTGCTTGTGATTAATCTAAGAGTTTATCTAATTTTTTGACTAGTTAAAACTATGGAACACACACAATTAGGAATCTTAAATAGGGCTTGATTGTCGATTCTGTGAGATTTGTGAATTCTGTAGTTCTTGAAAGTTCTGTAAGGCTATTACGAGTTACTTTGAGGCCTGAATCTAGTGTGTGGTAATAATGTTTCATGCTATGCTAAAAAAAATCATGGTTGCTTCTAGTGTTCAGTTCTGTTAAGTTATTTTTACTTGGGGACAAACAATTAGATAAGTTTGGGGGTATATATTGTTAGTTCTTAGGCATTTTCATTTCAATTTTATGCATTTTTATGTATTTGTTTCAGGTTTGCATGGAAAATAGCGTGCAATGGCATTTCAGTGATTTCAAAGCCAGGTTCACGCAGCTGCATCACAAAGTGAAGCAGCTGCGTCACAGAAGCAGTCTTTTCCAGAATGTTTAGACGCAACTACATGAGATATGAAGCAACTGCGTGACTTCAACGCAGCTGCGTGACTTCTGAGGCAGTTGCGTCAGGTGATTTCAACGCAGCTGTGTGATGTATTAAGCAGCTGCATCATGGGATTTCAACGCAGCTGCGTGATCGATGAAGCAGCTGCGTCATGGTCATTTGCCTGATTTTTCCCACGATGTTGAGCAGTTGCTAAGTCGGTTTTTGGGCAGTTAACGTGCGGAGAAGCGGGGGATTTGAAAATAACAAAGACAAAAGCCAGATATATTAACAAAGGGTCGGTGAGACAAAAAAGGAGACGTAGAGCAATAGAGAAAAAACACACACAGAGTAAGACGGAGCGAGGAGAAAGAAGTCTGCAGTTTGACGGAAGAACTTCTAGTCGTGGTGCAGAGAAGGGCAATGATACATTATTAGTTTATCTCTGAACTCTTGTACTTTAATTGTTGTCAATTTATTATGGCTAGACTTTGCTCTTGTGTATGTTATCTTAAATTGAATATGAGCTAAATTCTGTTGTTTAGGGTTTGCAATGCAAATATTCTGTATAATCTGAAGTGAGTTATTACTTGTGCTTGTTAAATACATGTGGGGTTGACTACCATGTCTGATTGATTGTTCTAATTACTTGGCCAGTGATTTAACCTAGTATTTCATATAGAATCGAGAGAGAGCATGTATGAAATTAGACCCTTGCATGGTAGCATGTGAACTTTATTATTAATGTAAATTGTGATTGAGATAGAAATATACTCAATTTCCGCATGTAATTGGTAGAGAACCTGAACTTACAATCTTTTTAAATTCAGCAATCATAGAAATATAGGTTGTTGGTTTAAAAGTGATCTTCTTCTTCAATCTATTCCATAATCGGTAGAATTAGAGAAGATTTGCTGTATAATAATCGAGAGATATTATTCAGTTACTTGAAAGTTCTTAATTAGCAATTCTTTGCGTGTATTCTAACTTCACAGTGATAACCCGGTTCAGTTGATGACAGATAATTAAGTTGTAAACCCTAAACGTCGTTTAATATAGAGATCTTAGTTTGGAGTAATTTAACTGTTGAAATTTAACTTCAGAACTTAACAATATTCTTAATTCAAAAAATGCAATTGATGTTATTTGAATTATTAACTAGTAATTCAATGCTTTATTTGCAATTCCTTGTGGGAACGATACCTTGCTAGCTTTATACTACGATTAGACCACGTGCACTTGCATGACGTATTTTCTGAACGGAAAAAGGCAAACAAGTTTTTGGCGCCGTTGCCGAGGAACTGTTTTTAAATAAAGTGTTGATATTAATTTTAATTGAAGTATTTTCTTGTGAAGGTTGATAAATTTTAGTTTATTACCCTTCATTTTCAGGTAATCTTGGTTGTATATGCAAATACGTTCACAGGGTAAGGATACAGTTCCTTTCGAAAATGAGATTGAAAGAAGGTTACGTCGGATACAGAACTATATTCAAGAAACAACGCAACACCAGGATCAGGAACAAGTGGAGCAAGTAAGAATGGCAGAAGAAGATGGGCAAAAGTCCTTATGGGACTATGCCACTCCGCAGATGACCGAGATACAGTCGAGTATTACAAGACCAGCTATCATTGCGACACAATTCGAGATAAAGTCGAGAATAATTCAGATGGTTCAGAATTCTGTACAGTTTGGGGGGTTATCAAATGATGATCCTAGCATGCATTTGAGGAGTTTCTTAGAAATATGCGATACTTTCAAATATCCAGGGGTTTCGGATGATGCGATTCATTTGAGGCTTTTCCCGTTCACATTGAGAGATAAGGAAAAGAGTTGGCTTCATTCACTGCCCCCGAGATCAATTACTACATGGGATGATTTGGTGCAGAAATTTTTGGCGAAGTTTTTCCCTAATGCAAAGACAATGAAGATAAGATTTGAGATCACTACATTCGCCCAGTAGGATTCAGAGTCATTATACAAAGCATGGGGAAGATTCAAGGAGTTATCAAGAAAATGTCCGAGTCATTAGACCACGTGCACTTGTGTGAAGTATTTTCTGAACGGAAAAAGGCAAACACATATAAATTTCAAGATGTTTGATAACTCATATATTATGAACTATCAAAATTATTTATATAATATAAATTTTTGTAGTGTAAAATAATAACTTTAAAAATAATTTTTAAAATAATATTTCAAAATAAATCTTTCAAATAAAGCTTTTTTAAAAATAAATCTTCTCAAAGAAGAGTCTTCTAAAGGAAGATTTGTGAATACCGTGTGAAATAGGTATTTATGTAATTACTACACTTTAATAAAATACTTACTTGAAAATTTTCTGCACTCCTTTTGATTTCCAAACACTCAAGATAATCTTACTATTCTCAGAGAAAACTCATAAAATACTTATAGAAAAACTTTATATTTTAGTTGTGATTTTTCTATTCAGCTGAGTAAGCTATTTATAGGAGAAAAATATTACTATGCGCGGTAGGTGACTGGCGTGCTGCACGCCAGTGTTGAAAGTGTGGTAGCAGCCGTCTGGCTGCTTTTTCTTCCTTCGCCAAAATCTTCAACAACATTTTTCATGCTTATTTCTCATGTGGCTCCCACAAAGGGTCCACATGTTTACTATTCACAATAGTAAAAATTAATTATTTTATTTTTAGTTTTTTAAAAAAATTATTTATTCTTCATGTGGGTCCTACATATATAAAATAAAATAATGCTACAACAATAATTCAACAATAATGTAATAAACATGTTACATATCATTATTAATTTAATAATATAAATTACTGTGTATTTGTTACTGTGACAATTATTAGGTTCAATAATTTTAAAATGCAGTGCACCAACATTTATTAACTTAATGATATGAAATACAGTGTTATGACAATTATTAAATCAATAATGCAAAATACTGTGCAACAACAATTATTGATGAATACTATGCAATGACCACATTATCAGATCAATAATATGAGACAATGTGCAATACCGTGTGCTACAGTAAAATACCATAAAAATACCATATGCTACTATTCTTTTATCATCGGTATTTTAACAGTTAAAAATAATAACACCTTTAACTATTTTTATTTAAAAAAGTTACTTCTGTCGTTTTCTATATCCAACAAATATTCTGTTGTGGGGTCCACCAATGATTAGTTATTTCGGCGCCGTCGTACGACCCAAATATTTCCCGACAAAACGAATATTATCCGATTAAATAAAATTTGTACATAACATCCTTAACTTTTAACTTTATCAATTTAACCACTTACTATTTCAGGAAGAAATATATATATGAAGAAAATTTAAATTTTGTATTTCATAAAATTCATGGTCTTATAACCTCCCCTCCTTATGAAATTTCGTCCTCAAAATTGACGTACCTGGCATATCGAAGAGATAATGATACTTAGATTTCATCTCAGATTCTAGCTCCCAGATCATATCCTCAGTATCTTGGTTCCTTCATAAAACCTTGACTTAAGATATAACCTTTGAGCGTAAGATTTGCTTCTTCTTATCTAAGATCTTAACAGGTACCTCTTCGTACGTTCATGTGTTTATGAGTGAGTGCGTTTTACGCTCCATCTCAACCCACCACAAGATTTTTTTTCAATAATAATCCTAGAAAAATTACCTAAATCATCTCCTCCAAATTATATTTTGCCTTATATTTCACTTCAAATAATGATCAAATAAGATATAGGGCTCAAAAATATCTTTCATAAGCATTTAACCATTTAAACTTTTTCTAAATTAAAACTAGCTCAAACAAATGGATATAAGTGCATAAAAATTTTAAAGATCTCAAACAAAGTAATAATCAATAAAAAGTCAAAATTCAAACTAAGCAAAAATTTATCATTTTTCCAAGAGTTATTAAATAAAAATCAAAATTTTATCATTGACCAAAGATTTAAAATTCAATTAACTCATTGCTCAAGTGACACATCCTAAAAATAAAAATAAAAATAAAAACTACCCCATTTTCGTAGGAAACACGGTTACACTTAGCATGTGCAACAAGCCTTTAAACCCCAAGGTTACCCCAAGTGGACGAGTTTTGTCTCGTGAGGGTTTGCAGTGAATTTACCCACAAAATTCCAAAATTTAAAATTCTTTAAAATTCCCTAATAAAAATTTAAAAAAAAAAATAAAAACAAATTTTTAAAATTTCCTAAAAATAAAACAATTATCCTAAAACCCTTCCCCCACACTTAAAATTTACATTGTCCCCAATGTAAACTATAATGCAAAGAAAAAGCAAAAATAACTATAAAAAGAAAAAGGAAAAGAAATGCAAATCTGTTTTCTTGGGTTGCCTCCCAAGCAGCGCCTTTGTTTATCGTCATTGGCTTGACAGCATGCCAAAGTACTACGTTACTCCTTCCTCTTGAATTTTGACCATTTCATCAATCTTTACTCCATTTATCATAGTCTGGTTAAAACTCCCTTGCAGTGGATATGAAGGTTCTACTCCCTCTTCAATGAACATATATTCGAGATGATTAGGGAGAGGCTTCAAATCTGGAATGTAATCCTGCAAAACAAAAGGTAAAGATTTCTTGTTAGGAACTGATAAGTCAAAATATGGATCATTACCTGTGTTCGAAGAGTCATTCACAGCCGCCACAGTTTTCTTTAAATCAGCAGTCAAGACTAACTCCTCTTTCTCTTTCCCAATATTCGGACTAAATGTCGTGTTCAATTCACCCTTTCCATCAGTTTTAGAAACTTTTGCTGCTAAAAAATCAATCACATCAACAGAGTAAACAGGATTATGACATTTCATGGCATCAAAAATATTAAATTTAACAATTTCGCCATCAAACTCCATTGTCAGTGTACCACTATGAACATCGATCTTAGTTTTGGAAGTCTTTAAGAAAGGTCTTCCCAACAAGATAGGAGCATTTTGATCACCGTTTTCCATATCAAGCATGTAATGTCCTAGAATTTCCACATCTTTATTTATTAAATTATTAATTTAATTTCCAACGAGTTAGTTTTATGAGATTATTTAAATCTTTTTATGTGATTAATTAATTATGTGATTAAATAATTATGTAATTAATTACTAAAATTAATTAAAGGGGGTCACTAATATGTTATTAAATTGGTGAACAAACCCTAAAGTTTTAATATCAAAATAATTGATAAGTTTCCTATTAATTAAATATTCAATTAAATTGAATATAATGAGTGAATTAAATATAATAAATTAATTAATATGATTATTAATTAATGTAAATAATGTGAAATATTAATAATAATATTTATTAGTCCATTTAGTAATTTAATACTAATGGGTTAGAATATTTAATTATTTATTCAATTTAATTATTTATTTAATCATGGATTGAATAATTAATGTATAAATTATTAAATTAGCCCAACATGGGTCAATTAGTAGCCCAAGTGTAGAATAATAAAATTTGACAATTTAGTAGCCCAAACAATTTAATAGAAGCCCAATTGGTATTTTAAATTAAAGCCCAATGATTGGCCCACTTGGAAAATACTTAATTTAACTATTATTATTTTAAAAATAAGTAAAGTGACTTGATTTTGGGACTTTTTGGAAGCCACCAGCCGACCAAAGCATACAAGGAGGAGAGAGAGTGTATTATTATTATTATTATTATTATTTGATTTTTCATTTAATTAAATAATGGTTGCTTGTTTTATTTTTTTAAGTACATAAACCATGCCTCTTTTCACCAACTATGTATGGCTAGCTTTCTTGTGTAAGTATCCTTGCTATCTCATTATGGAAATTTGATAGATATAGATTTTATATCTATGACCATTGTAAGTATACTTACAATTTTGGTAGTTTTTGAAAATCATTTCTCATCTTTTATTTTCAAACAAAAGAGAGAGCTAGAGAGCATTTGAGAGGGAGAAAATAGTGAGAGCAAAATACTAAGAGAGGAGAAGGAGTTCTTGGTGCATGTCATCTTCATTCATCACCTACTTTGGAAGAAAAAGAAAGATAGTCATTAAATCAAGGTAATGATTATTCTAAATCAAAGTTTTGTTTTTAAATTAAATAAATCATCATGTTAGTATAAACATGTTAATATAATTATTAATGTGTAGTTGTAATATTTATGCCATGCTTGAGTTTAATATGTTTGGTTTGTATTTTGGTATATTTTATATGCTAAAATATGTATTTAGTAGTGTGTAAACAAGTTTTGAAATATATTACCAAAAATATTTTTGTAAAACTTAGGTTTGATGTTCTAATATTATAAAACATTAAATCATGAGAAAAACAAAGTTTGAATCACTTAAAATGGAGTTATACACAAAAAGTTATGATTTATGGTAGTTTATGTGATGTAAAAATTTTTATAAAAAAATATTGATATTAAGTCATGAAAAATTAATTTTTCATGTTATAAATTAATATAAGATGATTGGTAATTTTTTTGGATTTTTATTGAAGAGTTAAAGATTTATTGAAGGTATATTTTTATTTAAAATGGGTAGCCGGAAACACTGTTCACATTCTGCTTGGAAGAGAAAATTTAACACTGGCCGCGCAATGCGCGAGGCACTGTTCACCCACCGACGCGGAGCCAAACGACGTCGTTTGGCGTCGGCAGAAAATTTCTCCGCGCGTTATGCGCGGAAGCCATTTCCGGATTGCCAAAAACGGCGCCGTTTTGGTCCGAAAATATTATAACGCGCGCCATGCGCGGTAGTTATTTTCCGGCGAAATTACAAGTTTGCCCCTCCGTGTTTTTCTGGGCAGAATTACCATTCTGCCCTCAGTTCAGTTTTCGAATTATTTACGAAACTGCCATCGGTCCGGTTTTTCAACTTAATTACGAAAATGCCATTCGGGTTAATTTTAATTAATTTAAATATTTAAAAATTAATTTAAAATTATAACAAAAATAATAAGAATACAAAAATAATATTGGGGAGGATATTTTTCATAAAGTTTAATATTTAAATATTTTAAATATTAATCTAGTTAGCTAAACCATGGTTAGGTTAAATAAATTTATTATTTATTTATTATTTTAAATGTTAATAATAAATAAAGATGATAAATTAGCAATTATTATTTAATGCCTATTAAATAATATTTAAAGAGAGATAAAATTTATAAATTAATTATTTATTATTTAAATATTATTAAATAATAAATAAAGATAATTAAGTAATTAATTATTATTTAATTAACATTAAATAACGATTAATGGAAATTAAGTTATTAGAGTAATAATTTATTATTTAATTTAAATAATAAATAAGAATGATTTGATTATTATTTAACCTTAAATAATAATTAAAATTAATTAAATAATTAATTATTATTTAATTGACATTAAATAATAATTAAAGAGGATTAAGATTAGTAAACTATTATTTAATTTTCTTAATTAAATAATAAGTAAGGTTAATTACTTGGTTAATTATTGGTTGATTAACATTAAATTAAAGAAGGTTAAAATTAAGTTAATAATTATTTATTATTTAATAATAAGTAAGTACAATTAGTTATTATTTATAATAACTAGAGTTAATTAATTAATTTCTATTTAATCAATATTAAATAGTAATTAAAAAGAGATTGAGTTAATAAAATAAATTGAATTTAATTAAACAATTATAATAAGTGGTTTAAGGGTTTAATAAGTGTCCAACACTTAAGAAAAATATTTTCTAACTTATTAAATTATTAACCTAAAATGATTAAGTGTCTATAAGGTTAATAATATTGCTTTGACTAATGTAAATTATGTGTTAGTACTTATGTGTGGTAAATAAGTTCGTTATTAAGCGTATAGTTATGCAAATACGCCGTACTAATTATTAGACCGACTTTATTAATGTTAGGTCTTTCAAAGCAAGTTAGTTAAAGCTAGACAATTATTGTAGCTGAGCAAACAGACAAGTTCTCTAACCCTACTCAATTATTATCGTTGAACAAGTTTCCATACTTGTATTTATTGTTAAAGCTTGCAGTGGTTTAATTATTTAAAATTATTCCACATCCATATTGTTTATACAATCGCACTTAGTGCATTTGAAGCTTATTAGTTCTTGATTCATGAACTGTATTAAAAATGTCTTAAGCTAATAATTCAGCTAGACATTACGTTTCTAAATTCAATAACTTGAATACTTTTAAAAGCTTATCCAAACCATTGTTGGGTGCGGATTTCTTATATTAAGTCTGAGAATTGAACAACCCTAAATTAGGGGATTTTGTGTCGGGAAACCGACTTTGGGCGCCAGTGACTAAATGTAATGCATATACAGCGGGTTGAATAGGCTGATCCCCTTGAAAACCAAACAACTCAAAGGGTCAGAGGAAACTCTATTATACCCTAGTTAGTTCAGGGTCCTTAGTGACCACTCAGCATTTTAAGATTCAAATATTCTGTTTATTAAAATTTGAATCCTGTTTCATTCACAATTGTTATATCTATTGTTGAATCATTGATGATATTTTCCCATTCATTCATGATATATTAAATCTATATGATTGTTCTAAACTTGCTGAGCAAACTAGTTGCTCATTCTTGCTATATCATGAACCATTTTTCAGATAATCCTGATTGCTCAAAGAAGGATAAAGGAAAAGGAAAAGCCAGAGCTTAAGTTAGCTTATGCATGCTAATTAGATCTTTAATTATGTATTTACGGTTTTTAAACCTTTTGTAATTCCTTGTGATAGGAACTGTTATTATGTTAAGGTTGATAGAACCTGGTATTGTAACCTTTTGAAGGGAACCAATATGTATTATTCCGCGATATTTAAATGCAATGTATGTATTTAATTGTTAGTAATGTGTTGAATAGTGAGAACCAAACTCGAGGTTATGGAACCCGGATTTGGGGTCGTCACAAAGCACATAAAAATCAGCAGGAAAAATTAAATTATCTACTTGCACAAGAACATCCTCTACTATACCCTTAGGATAAGTGTTAGACCTATCAGCCAACTGAATTACAGTACCAGTTCTATTTAAAGGTTCAAGTTGCAAAGAAGCATATATAGAATATGACATGACATTAATAGATGTTCCTAAGTCTAACATAGCCTTGTCAAATCTCGTGTCTCCTATCTTACAAGGGATAGTAAACATTCCTGGATCTTGGCATTTTGTAGGGAGTTTTCTTTGAATTACGACAACACATTCTTTCCTACTTGCACCTTTTCATATTTTTTAAGTGCTTGCTTTCTCTTGTGTGTACACAATTCTTTCAAAAATCTGGCAAAGTGAGGTACTTGTTTAATTGCATCTAACAATGGAATTTTTACCTCGCAATTATGAAAAGTCTCAAATAAATCTGAATTTTTCTCGTATGTCCTTTTTTCTGTTAAAGCAAGAGGGAAAGGGGGTACCGGTTTATACTCAGAGAGAGATGGAAATTTATGCTTAGGAGTACCATTTTCGCCTTGAACACTGTCTTCCTCCTTACTGTTGTCTACCTCCTTGTTGTCCATTCCTGTTTTGCTTTGCTCTTTCGGCGTAGACTCTATCTTTGCTAGAGTTTCGATCTCTTTACCGCTTCTCAACGCGATTGCACTAACATTTGCTTTTGGATTCGCCATTGTTTGCGAGGGTAATTTTTCAGAATTTTGCGCTTCCAATCTACTGATGGCACTTGTCACTTGTCCCATCTGTGTAGTTAAATTCTGTATATTTGCCTTCGTTTCCTGTTGAAATTGCAAAGTGTTAGTGCTAAGTTGTGTAATTATATCCTCCAAAGACATATGAGAATCAGATGTTTGGCCTTGTTGTTTGTTAGGATATGGCTGCTTGTTTTGTTGGTAGCTTGAGAAGTTTTGAGTCGCAGACGGATTCCCTTGTGGATTTCCATAGCCGAAATTCGGATGATCTCTCCAACCTGAGTTGTACGTGTTCGCGTAAGGATCATATCTCCTTTGTGGTTGACCAGGAAAACCATCTGCTGCATGTACTTGTTCATAGGACTCCTCTTGAAGAGTGGGGCACATATTCGTCGGATGTCCTACGACAGCGCAAATTCCGCAAGCTTTCACTTGTTGCATATTACCTACAGCCATTTGACGAACAACGGAGGTGAGACTATCAATTCGTTGCTCAAGTGAAGAAATATTTACCTCATTAACATTCTTGGATGAAAAATCAAGCCTAGTGCCAAATTGTTGGGAGTTAGCCACCATGTTTGCAATTAAATTCCTTGCAGCTTCGGGCGTTTTGTCCACCAAAGCTCCTCCACTGGCAGCATCGATCATGCTCCTATCAGTAGACATGAGTCCTTCATAGAAGTATTGGATTAGGAGTTGTTCGCTGATTTGATGGTGGGGGCAGCTTGCACATAATTTCTTGAAACGTTCCCAATATTCGTACAAGGATTCTCCATGATTTTGTCTCGCACCACAAATGTCTTTTCTGATGTTGGCTGCCCTTGAAGCTGAAAAATATTTCTCTAGGAATAGTCTTTTCATCTCTTCCCATGTGGTGATACTGCCGGAGGGTAGGTAGTAGAGCCAATCCTTAGCCAAATCTTTCAAAGAAAATGGAAAAGCTCTTAGATTGATTTGCTCTTCAGTCACTCCAGAAGGTTTCAAACTTGTGCACACCATATGGAATTCCTTTAAATGTTTGTGAGGATCTTCACCTGCAAGGCCATGAAAATTGGGCAATAGATGGATTAAACCAGATTTTAATTCAAAGGAGGTGTTATCATCTAAATTTGGAAAAATTATGCTTAAAGGTTGTTGATTCAAATCAGGGGCCGCAAGCTCTTTCAAAGTTCGATTCCTAGCCATGATTTCCATCTTCAACCTGCACAACTCAAATAAAATATGAAAACTAGAAAAATAAAAAATAAAACTAAGAATAATTACTAAATTAAATTAATATTTACAAAAGCACAAAATTAAATTAAAATCAATTCCCCGGCAACGGCGCCAAAATTTGGTGTGATGTCGCAAGCACCCAAAAATAAAATCTTACTTTTGAAAAATATTAATGTAGTAGTATAAGCAAGAGTCGATCCCACAGAGAATGATTAATTTAATTTTATGTTTTTGCAAATAAAAACTGGGGGGTTTTTGTAATTAAAGAAATAATTTAAATAAAATTAACTAAAATAATTATGCAAGTAATTTAATGAAATAAACGATGAGAAAAAGCCTTGGTTTAAGTTAATATCCACCATCAAGAATTTACAACTGATCACTGATGCAAAAATAAATCAATTAATATTTTAAAGATTCACCGTAGAAAGAACTACTCGCAGGTGAAATAATTTTTCTCCTCTCTCCTTAATTTTAGATAAGTAGAGCCACTTGGTCTAAATATCCATACTAATAAACAACCTTCGGCAATTGCTAAAGATTTAATTTAATAGCGGCATAAAGAATTAGAGAGATCGTTGAACTAAACAACACAAGCCACTTGGTTGCATTTAATTTAGATGAATATTCTTCCTAAGATAAAATAATCTTTTGATCTGCAAAACAATTATTAAACTTAGTTGCTTCAAAAATAGCAGTAGATTAATATGAATAATAAACTAGTAGCGCTCCTAGCAATTAAACAAATCAATCATAAAATTGAGCATAGAAGAATATTCAATAATCAAAATATAAATTGAACAATTAAAATAAATTAGATCTCACAGTGGATAAATCTTGATGGCTTCAATCACTTAAACCAAGAAAAATAATTTAGCTACTCATAATTGTAGAGAACACTAAATAATAGAAGAGAGAATTTTTATTCTAAGAAAAGTTGTTTCTTACAATGTATCTCAAGCCCTCTATTTATAGGCTCCAAAATCCTCCTAACCCTAGTAGGATTTACAATTAAAAATAAAAGAAAAAGAAAATAATTATTTTCCTAACCCTAGTTGGAATTAAAATCCAATTTGGAATCAAAAATTAGCAAAAATCCGAAAAATCTGATTTTCCAGCATTAATGCGCAACCAAACAAGGCCTTACACGCGCCACAGTTGACCAGTCAACGCGCTCCGCGTATGCTGACGTCAGCACGCTCCTCCGCGCATTGCGCGAAGGCTTTCCTCACCGATGCAAAACGACGTCGTACTAGCTCCGCGTTCTCAGTTTCTCTCTTCGCGCATTACGCGGTTTATTTCCATTACGCCAAACGGCGTCGTATTGACTGTCGGTGCTGATTTCCACCGCGCGCATTGCGCGGCTGACCTTAGCGAATTTACAATAATACCCCTCCGCGTCTTTTCTTCCTTAATTACGATAATGCCATCAGTGCCGGTTAATTACAGTTTTGCCACCAGACTTTTGCGGATTTTCCAGATTTGCCCCCAAGCTTTATTTTTCCTACAAAATAAAATATAAAAATAATATAAAAATACTAAAAATCCTAAAAACACATAATAATAAATAAAACACCTAAAATACTAAAAATACATAAAAACACATAAATAAAAAGAAATATAAAATTACTATAAAATTACTTAAATTAACATAAATTAATTAAAATCCTATAAAACCTATTAAAACCAAAATAAGCTAAATAATTAAACATTTAAGCACACAATAAATATAAAAACTAAGTATTAGGGAATAAAAATATCATATAATTTAACTCTATCACCTCCCCTCCTTATGAAATTTCGTCCTCAAAATTGACGTACCTGACATATCGAAGAGATAATGATACTTAGATTTCATCTCAGATTCTTGCTCCCAGATCATATCCTTAGTATCTTGGTTCCTTCATAAAACCTTGACTTAAGATATAACCTTTGAGCGTAAGATCTGCTTCTTCTTATCTAAGATCTTAACAGGTACCTCCTCGTGCGTTAAATCATCTGCTATAACGTCCGGTTTTTAACTCAATGACGTGGTTTGGGTCCTTCACATATTTACGTAACATAGATATGGGAAAAATGTTATGGATGCAGGACATACTTGGTGGTAAAGCTAGTCTGTAGGCCACGGTTCCTACTTGATCGAGGATTTCAAATGGGCCAATAAATCGAGGGTTGAACTTTCCTCTCTTTTCGAATCTCGTAACTCCTTTCCATGGAGAAACACATAAAATTACATGGTCTCCGATGTTGAAACTTTCGTCCCTTCGATGAAGATCAGTATAACACTTTTGTCGTTCTTGTACAGTCTGTATTCGTTGTCGGATCATTTGGATCTTTTCTGTTGTTAAGCGTACCAATTTAGGTCCCAACAATTTTGCTTCTCCTACCTCATTCCAACATACTGGAGAACGACACTTACATCCATATAAAGCCTCGAATGGAGCCATGCCTATACTTGTTTGGTAACTGTTGTTGTAGGAAAATTCAACCAATGACAAGTACTTATCCCAACTTCCTTTGAAGTCTAGTATGCAAAGTCTCAAAAGATTTCGAGGGTCTGGATCGTCCTTTCTGATTGTCCGTCCGTTTGAGGATGGTATGCAGAACTAAAACGTAGTTCAGTGCCCATAGCTTTTTGTAGACTGATCCAAAAGCATGAAATGAATCTAGGATCTCGATCAGAAACTATGGAAACTAGCACGCCATGCAATCTCACAATCTCATTTATGTACATACCGGCAAGACGCTCAAGTGAAAAGTTTTCTCGTATAGGTAAGAAATGAGCTGATTTGGTCAATCTATCTACGATGGCCCAAATTGCATCTAAGCCTTGAGAAACCTTGGGAAGACCCGTCATGAAGTCCATATTGATGTGTTCCCACTTCCATTCGGGAACCTTAAGTGGTTGTAATGGACCCTTAGGCATTTGATGCTCTGCCTTGACACGTTGACAAGTTAGGCACCTTGAGATAAACTCTGTAATCTTCCTTTTCATATTGTTCCACCAAAATATATGTCGAAGATCACAATACATCTTGGTACCTCCTGGGTGAATTATAAACGGTGTGTTGTATGCCTCCATTATTATTTTACGCTTCAAATCAAGATCGTTAGGAACACAGAGTCGAGAGTTGACTCGAAGTATTCATTTATCGTCGATTCTTGCTTCGGGAATAGTACATTTTTGAACTTTCTTCATCATGTTCATCAGTTCCGGATCAGTAGCTTGAGCAGCTTTAATTTTATCGATTAAGGCCGGTTCTACTTGCACGTGCGCAATCTTCAAGTGGGTCCCTAGTATCTTTAGCTCTATCTCCATATTTTGTAAATCATATAAAATACGCTTTTGTGTTGTCAACAGTGCACTTGTACTCGCATAAGATCTTCTGCTCAAAGCGTCAGCTACAACGTTAGTCTTTCCCGGGTGATACTGAATTGTGTGATCATAATCCTTTAACAGTTCAAGTCAACGTCGTTATCGCCATGTTGAGTTCCTTCTGAGTGAAGAAATACTGGAAGCTTTTATGATCCGTATAGATATCCACTTTTTCTCCGTATAAGTAGTGTCTCGAGATCTTCAACGCGAAAATGACCGCTGCCAACTCTATATCATGAGTAGGATAATTTTTCTCATAATCTTTTAGTTGTCGAGACACATAGGCTATAACATTTTCATGTTGCATAAGAACATAACCTAGACCTTTGCCTGAAGCATCGCTGTAGATAACAAATTCTCCCGATCTTGATGGTATGGTTAGAACAGGAGTTGAAATAAGTCTCCTCTTGAGTTCTTGGAAACTTTGCATTCCTCGCTCCATACGAATTTGGTGCTTTTCCGAGTAAGATGAGTTAATGGAGTGGCGATTCGAGAAAATTCTTCTATAAATCTCCGATAATAACCAGCTAGACCCAGAAAGCTTTAGACTTCCGTTATTATCTTGGGTTGCTCCCAATTTAGTATTGCTTCAATTTTCGCAGGGTCAACCGATATTCCCTATTTTGAAATTACATGCCCAAGGAACGTGACTTCCTCAAGCTAGAACTCACATTTCTTCAACTTGGCGTATAGTTTGTTCTCGCGAAGCTTTTTGAGTATCAATCTCAGGTGTTGTTCATGATCCTCATGACTATTGGAGTATATGAGGATGTCATCAATAAAGACAACTACAAAATTATCCAAATATTCGGTTCATCATGTCCATGAAAGTGCAGGAGCATTGGTTAGTCCAAAAGGCATGACTAAGAACTCATAATGCCCATAACGAGTTCTAAAAGTAGTCTTTGGAATGTCCTCAGCTTTAACCTTTAACTGATGATATCTAGAACGGAGATCAATCTTTGAAAAATGTTGAACACCCTGCAATTGATCGAATATGTCATCAATCCGAGGTAACGGGTACCTGTTTTTGATGGTGACATGATTCAATTATCGGTAGTCAATGCATAATCTCATACTCCCGTCTTTCTTCTTCACAAATAGAACAGGAGCACCCCAAGGTGATGCACTCGGACGAATGAAACCAGTATCCAACAATTCCTATAGTTAGACTTTTAACTCTTAAAGTTCAATGGGAGCCATTCGGTATGGGGCTTTAAAAATGGGCTTAGTACCGGGTTCAAGATCAATACAGAATTCAATTTCTAAGTTTGGGGGTAAGCCAGGAAGTTCCTCAGGAAAAACGTCAAAAAAATCATTAACAATGGGAATATCATTCAAGTTTGACGTGTTTTTGTTCAAATTAGTAATATAAACTAAAAAGGCTTGGCATCCGTTTTTCAATAAACGAATGGTTTTATGGCTAGAAATAACAGTTATAGATTTCAATGGTTTAGTTGCTTGAATTTGCATGACAGGTTGATTAGGAATATGAAAATTAATAATCTTATGAAAACAATCAATTTTAGCATGATGGGTAGTCAACCAATCAATTCCTAAAATCACATCAAATTCATGCAGTTCCAAAGAAATAAGGTCAATGGGTAATGTGAGGTTGTTGATTTGAACTAGGCAAGATTTATATACAGTAGATGTAATGGCCATTTCTCCTAATGGGGATTTCAACTGATAAGTCAAAGTCCAAATTTTCAGGAGTTAAGTTTAAACGTTGAGCACATGCAGGTGTGATAAAAGAATGGGTAGAACCAGTATCTAACAGGGCGTAGACTTCACGAGAATTTATGAATAGCTTACCGGTTATCATTTCATTCGAGTTTCGTGCCGTTTGGGATGTCACAACAAAAGTTCTCGCTTGAACTACCAATTTTCCCTTATCCGTGCTAGCTTTTGGTATCGTCATTGAAGCTGAACTTGATTTCGTAACAGGACAAAATCGAGCAACATGACCCTCCTTCCCATAACTGTAGCACAACTTGGACTGCTGAGTACAGTTTGGGCTGATATGACCCTCCTGACCACACTTGTAGCATCTTACCGGTGGTCGATCTCCTCCCCTTAAAATTGGTGCCAGTGCTGGTACTGGCGTCGGTGCCCTTCCGTAATCATTATGGGATCTCATCCTCTTGAAATTGTTCTCACTAGATTCTCCTCTTCTGTTATTTGATGCTGGATTACCACTGAAGTACTGGTTACCTCTTCTAGGGTTCTCGTTCATGTGGTTGTTGTCATTTCTCTCTTTATGTTGATCATTAACTCTTGGCTGCAATATTTCATCTGTTTGCTCTACCCTTTGAGCCCTATTCACAACATCTGAATACAAACTAAATTTATAAGAGCTGAGTTGTTGACGAATTTTGAGTCTCAGACCTCGCAAAAACATTCGACTCATTCGTGCTTCGTCATCCACCAAATGGGTCGCGAAACGAGATAATTCGGCAAACTTAGCTTCATATTGAGAGACTGTCATGTTTCCCTACTCCAACTTAATGAATTTCACCTCTTTCATATGGCGGATGCTTTCTGGGAAGTACTTTTCATTAAACAACTCTTGAAATTCTGTCCAAGACATCTCGAGTGCTGAAGGGTAGATATGTTTTACCACTTCCCACCAATGATCTGCCTTACCTCGTAACATAAAAGTGGCGAATGACACATTCTGATTATCAACGCATTGTAAGATATCAAATATTTTTGTCGTCAGCTTCAGTCACGCCTCCGCTTTGAGTGGGTCAGGCTTCTCGAGGAATTCAGGTGGTCCCAATTCTTTAAATTGTTTGACAGTGACCGTTTTCAAATTATCAGCATTTCTTCCGTTATTGTTGCCTGGATTTTCTCCTGCTTGATTTTGCATGAACTGCATGAAGTTCCTAAAGAATCCATCGTTCATCATGTTATCAAGAGCATTATTTCCTGAGTTGGCAGGAGGATTGTTTGTGGCCTCTTGGTTCTCAGCTACATTGGCTTCAGGCATTTCATAGTTAATTTCCTGGTTTCCAGATGTCATACTTAACTGTGGTCACAAAATAAATGTTAGTTTTAACAAACTTACTCATCACTTCCTGCCCCTACATTCAAATTGACTCGTTAGATAACAAAATCTAATTTAGGTAGGACACACTAGTGACTGATTTTATTCGTCTCTCCCCTCCTAGTTCTAACCCCAGATCTCTAATAAAGACCATATCCCTAAACAACAAGTTTTAATTCAACAACTGCAGTTAAGTTTTTAAACAAAGTTCAGATGAATAACTACAGTAGAATAACAACCATTAGCATCTGAAACACCACTGGCCATGATAGTACAATTTCACAGTTCTTGGTCATAATCATGCAAGTCAACAATTCATCTTTGCACTTCGGGCCAAAGATATTCAATATAGCACCACCGGTCATGATTATACCAGTCTATAGCCTTTGGTCATAATAATACCAAACAACAGTTCATCTTTCCCCCAGGCCAAAGAGAACATTCACCACGTGCCTTAAAAGACACATCATCAAATATATCGCCTTTAACCTATCAACACCTTTAACCTATCAACATCTTTATCTAATCTGTGCCCCAGGCCACAGATATCCACAATAATTTGATTCTTGATTATTAGAATAATAACAGAGATATTAACAATGAACAGAAGAAACAGGGTAAACAATAAATATCGAAAGTTTATAATTTTACTTTGTACATATTCAAATAATATCCAAATTGTCAACATGATGTGGAGTCAAATTCAAAAATGATATTCAAGATTCATAGTTCAGAATAACAGTTACAGTTCAGTAGAAAGGTTCACGTAAATAGGAAGGAGCAATTGAAATGATATTAAATGAAGTGCAAAATATTAATGAACATATAATCATTTCAAAAGTTTTACCGAATAATACTTACCATAGTAAGTTTAAGAGTATAAAAGAAATGATATCATTTACCGTGGTAAGTTTGAATAATGAAAGATGAAAAAGATGGTATTCCTTACAAGTAAGGAAGAAAATAATATCCATTTATGATGATGAAAAGAATGATACCCCTTACCTTATCACTTGATTGTATATTGATAAAAATGAGGTTGATCAACCTATATATTTATAATATAATTAGTAATTACCACATATAAATTTCAAGATGTATGATAACTCATATATTATGAACTATCAAAATTATTTATATAATATAAATTTTTGTAGTGTAAAATAATGATCTTAAAAATAATTTTTAAAATAATATTTCAAAATAAATCTTCCAAAGAAAGTTTTTTTAAAAATAAATCTTTTCAAAGAAGAGTCTTCTAAAGGAAGATTTGTGAATACCGTGTGAAATAGGTATTTATGTAATTACTACACTTTAATAAAACACTTACTTGAAAAATTTCTGCACTCCTTTTGATTTCCAACACTCAAGATAACCTTACTATTCTTAGAGAAAACTCATAAAATACTTATAGAAAAACTTTATGTTTTAGGTGTGATTTTTCTATTCAGCTGAGCAAGCTATTTATAGAAGAAAAAAATTACTATGCGCGATAGGTGACTGGCGTGCTGCACGCCAGTGTTGAAAATGTAGTAGCAGCCGCCTGACTGCTTTTTCTTCCTTCGCCAAAATCTTCAACAACATTTTTCATGCTTATTTCTCATATGACCCCCACAGAGGGCCCACATGTTTACTATTCACAATAGTAAAAATTAATTATTATTATTTTTTTTAAAAATTATTTATTCTTCATGTGAGTCCTACATATGTAAAATAAAATAATGCTACAACAATAATTCAACAATAATGTAATAAACACGTTACAGATCATTATTAATTTAATAATATAAATTACTGTGTATTTGTTACTGTGATAATTATTAGGTTCAATAATTTTAAAATATAGTGCACCAACAATTATTGACTTAATAATATGAAATACAGTGTTATGACAATTATTGAATCAATAATGCAAAATACTGTGCAACAACAATTATTGATGAATACTGTGCAATGACCAGTTATCAGATCAATAATATGAGACACTGTGCAATACCGTGTGCTACTGTAGAATACCGTGTGCTATAGTGAAATACCATAAAAATATCATATGCTACTATTATTTTATCACCGGTTTTTTTAACATTTATAAGTAATAACACCGTTGACTATTTTTATTTAAAAAGGTTACTTCTGTCATTTTCTATATCCGACAAATATTCCGTTATGGGGTCCACCAATGATTAGTTATTTCGGCGCCGTCGCACGACCCGAATATTTTCCGACAAAACGAATATTGTCCGACAAAATAAAATTTGCACATAACATCCTTAACTTCTAACTTTATCAATTTAACCACTTACTGTTTCAGGAAGAAATATATATATGAAGAAAATTTAAATTTTGTATTTCATAAAATTCGGGGTCTTACACTATCATACCTTAACACCCTTTATATTGGTCATTTTTTATCTATTTAGGGTTTATATAACTTGTTTCTATCATCCCATATCAAAATATAATTTTTTGGAAACTTAAATTTTTTTCAGATGCATAGAAATCTCGCCCCGATACCATCAGAACTCGCTGGACGCGAAATGTTCTCTGCCATAAACAGTACATTTGGCCCCAGCGCAATATTTAGTACAAAACATTGCGTCTAGGCGTAATATTCAGAATCAACATTTTTGATTTTAGCACTACATTTTCAACACTTAGAAAATTTTTCTAACTTTAAATTCTAATTTTTCCAACTTTGTGATTTTTGGCCATAAGCTTCAAAACTCAATTCCAACATTTGACATAGCTCACATACGTCATATAAGATGTGTCTAGGCCTTTCTAACCATAAAATTATACCCGAGACAGGTTTTGTCCATAAAAATCCGTTTAGGGTCGAAACGATCGATTTCAATCGTTCGAAACTCACTTTCATTCTAATTCTCATCCGTTGATTCTCAAATCAACCTAAAAACGTGTAATAACATAAACTAAGTCATTTGACTTTATTTCACCTTTATTTTTTCAAAATTGCCAAAAATCACCTCTTAGTTGCATTTTCATCAAATTTTACTAACTTTTCATTTCCAAAACTTATGTTATTCTTAGCCCATTTTTGCAAAACTTGATTCTAACACCTCATTTAACACACATAACACATATTTGACTTACATGGGCCTTCAAAACGTTTAAAACTTTTCAAATGAATTCATTTTTCCAAATAACTCTTTTTAGACGTCGACGAACGTTTTAAAACATTTAAAATCCACAATTGTCGCCATTATCGCCAAACGACTCCCAAATCAACGCAAACACATGTATTTACATATAACTTAACTATTTGGTCTCATTTGACCTTTATTTATACAAAATGGCCAAAAATCCCTTATTAGTGGCACTTTTGCTAACTTAATAAAATGCAACTCTTGAACTCTCTTTGATTTTTTACACTCACGCACTTATACCTTAACACATATACATTTAACAACTTTGTAAATTTGTATAACTTTTATACGTACCTTATAACGCACTTTACAGATTACAATTTGATTTATATAGAAAATATAGCCTAATATTGTAATCTTTTCACATCAACTCATATTCTTGAACCTTCAATGCATCTTGAATGTTATTTAACATGAAATTTCACATACTTTAAATATGTTCATCCTCTTCATCTAGGTTTTCATCAAAATCAACAACATTTAACACACATTCTTCCTTAAATCATGAGTTCTAGCTTCAAAAAAATACATGAATAGTTCATCAGCTTTGTAACACAACTTTCAAGCCTTGGGTTCCATCAAATTTCAAACATAACACACATAAACTCATAAAAACTTCACAATCAACCCTTATAATTCAAGGATTCATGCATGACTATACTTGAACTTAAGCACATAATAGATGAGTTTTAAAGCTTAAACATCATTATACATTTCTTGTGGCTCTTCTTCTCTTTACAACAAAGCTTGCTAGAGCTTGATTCACTACTTTGATGGCTATCTTTACTACTCTTGAACTCTTTTTCAGCAACTCTCTTGAATTTTCTTCAAACCCTACCCCTTTTTCTCTCTTGGCTTTCAAAATTGCTGGAAACTTGACAAAGAAATGAACTTTGCTAGCTTAATACATACATATATACATATATAAATCTCCAACAACTAACCATGGATGGTTAGTTTAACTCTAGTATGGTTAAGGGTATTTATGTCATTTCACTTGACTAACTAAAGTTATTTTAGTCATTACACCCTTCTAGGACACAATTGTCATTCCATTACTTGTTAAGGGCAACATGATCTTTAGCCTAAAAATCTAGAGAATTTATTCTCTTTAATTCATAATTTGCTCAATTTTGCACCAATTCAAGTTCATTTGATCCAAACTTGTTTTATTATACTTGAACTTTATTCCGCATCAAATTAATTCATACTTGGCTTGTCCCATATTACTTGTCATACTTAACAATTGAATTTCACTAATTAATAATAATTATCCATAATAATTATAAATTTGCATAATATTGCACTCTCAATTATCTACTAACCCTTTCGGTTCTCATTCAATCAATTTCACTTTCCAATATCTCAATATAATCAAATTGCTCAGCTTTTCCATAAACCGCTTCCTCAAGAAGCGAACCTCGACCGGATTACCAAAATACATCGTCCTTTATCCTTTTTAAGCTCGTAATACATCCATTACAACTTTACGCCCATTTACATATTTACATAACACCCCGGTGCCAAATTTACATCATACCTGCATACTACATTCTTTCTACACATTCTCGGAGTATTACCTTCCATATTTATGATTCACATAAATACATACCTTATTCAAATCAATTATATCAATTTTTTAATAAACTCCAAATATTCACATATCATCCCTTTAATCCTTTATTCCCTAGCTTTAAACTCCTCTTTCCTTCTCAACTAAAATACATACATATACACATATTCATACATTCAAGTTATTACCTACTGACACATCATAGCGTCTTAGATTAATTATTTTCCGTCCTTAACCTTTAATACGTTTTACTTCCATTCAACCACATAGGTCTCTTTAACACATTGATTAAATCATAATTATATTTAATCACCTATTAATACATCATAGTCTTCTAGCCTAGGTTTTAATCTTCTAACCTTTACTTAAATAATCAAATTCTTATTTAAAATCCTTGTGAAAATCTGGGATGTCACAAATATTGTACAAATAGATTTAATTTTTTTAATACTGAATTTGATTGAATGTATCATAGAGATGTTTATGGTCATTTGTGTTTGATTTTATCACTCTTGAGTCTTGAGTTTTGAATTATGATCATGATTTAATATCTTTCTTTTTATATAGATTTAGTATTTATTTGAATTGTATAAAGTAAACATTATACAAATAGGTTTAATTTTTATTTTTTTGTAGATAAATTGATTAGTTTTATATATTTACTAAATATTGTATATAATATATAATAATAATTAGTATATTTAATTATTAATTATTTATTAATGACGTCAATGATTCCATAACGATTCGACCACTGGTTGGACCAGTAACCCATTTATTCGGTACATTTTTTGATTCAATGATCGATCCGAATTTGAAAATCATGGCTTAAACTATTTGAGTTATTTAAATTGTTCGAGACCTTTTTAGTTTTTGAATAGAGATGAGACACATAACATAGCTACTAGAGGCCACACATTTATTTGAAATCGAATTCGGCGGGCGGCTACAGTTGACATTGTAGCCAAATAACCACCATCTCAAGCCTATATCAGTAGGGGTGACCAAGGAATCGAATTACCCCCGAAACCTCACCAAAAATCGCATAAACCGCACTAATTAAAATCGCACCAACGATTTCGACGTATGTGACAGTTTTAGGTGGATTGAAAAATCGCATCCAATAAACCGTACTGCATCATGTTTTGTTTGTTTTTTTTTTAATTAAATGACCAAAAATTATGTCGTGCAATTGAGTCCTAAAATGAGTAGCATTGTCAAAATGGAGCATATCAATAAACATTATTATAATGTACAAACAGATTGCATGGGAAAGAAACTTGAACCCAAACATGGTATCTAAAATGATAATAGTAACATTTTTCTTGTATAAATGCATAGAAAAACCTATTGCATTACGGTGATAAATCTTGGCATCCAATTACTAAATTGTATCTAAAATAATATTGAAAATCAATCTAATGCATACCATTCTATCATCTTGTTTCCTTTTGAATTTATATGTAATCATGTCATCATCTTCATCTTAGTGCAACAGAGTCTTAGGATGAGTAGCAATGTCAAAATTGGAGCATATCAAGAAGCATTATTATAATGTATAAACATTTGGAATTATCTCAAATTGTAATTAATCTCTGTTTAGAATTTTAATATGTAAGGAGATAACATCATTCATATTTTCAGGTTCTACTTTTGTTTAGTCAAAACATTATAAGTAAAGTTGTGTGATTGTGTGTTATTAAAGTGGTATTTAATATTGTGTGATGCTAAATTGTTAATTTAAATTGTATAAAATTTAATTATTTCAATTGGTTTTGAAACTGAAACTGCACCAAATGAAAATCACACCGCACCAATTATAAGCAGTTTCATATGCGATTTTGAATTTGCCAAACCGCACCTAAGCGGTTTCATGTGCGATTTGAGTTTCAAACCGTACTAAACCGCACCATGCTCACCCCTATATATCAGCCAATTAACATATTATTAGGCTCAAAACTTAAAAACATAATAATTATAATAGTCAATATTAAGAATTCTTTTATATGTTGGATAAAAATATTTTTTTTACTTTGAGTAAATATAATACTACTTTCATTCTAAGACCATTATTAATTTTTTAAGGTTAATTTTAGATATTTTTATATTCAAAATTGATATGAATTTTTTTAATTTAAGTCAATATAATGATAAATATTGTAAACTACTTAAAAAAAATACTAATCACTGCTAGATTGATCGTTCATTTAAGTAATTATCTTATTTTTTAGTTTAAAAATATGTTAAATTGACTTTCAAAAGTCAATAATATTATAATTTAAAATAGTGAAAGTAGTATAATTTTTAAACTAATATAAATAAATTAATATTTTAATTGTAATGAAAATTAACCAATATTATTTTGTTGCAATATAAGTAATTATTTCCCAAATTATTAATTATTCTATATTTAGCTCTTCAATTGTATGTAATCAATACCTAATTATAACAATCCAGGAGACGATCCATTAATGAGTTGATTAGGTTTATTTTATTTTATTTTATTGAGTTTTGACGGGTTGATCTCAAGTTTAGTGATAAAAGTTAATAAAATTGAATTACGATAAGTTTACTTATATTACAATATAACTGAATTAATTTTGTTAGTACGACTCAGATCTCCAATTTTGTTTGTGAAATCAAACAGTCTCTCCATTATGAATTACTCTTCGGCTTTTTCCACTTCTTTTTTCGTGCTTTGTCTCCGGTCTGTCGCCTTTTTCAATTGCAAAATACTGAAGAAAATTTCATGAATTCGATACATGTGAATTGTAAAACAATTGATGCCCTAATAATCGAATCCGCATAATCCTAAAACTTAATCGAAGGCTCATCACCCGCTTCCTCTCTCTTCATATCCCTCTTTTTCTTATCAGTCACGTTACTGATTCGTCAGATAAGAAGGTAAATAGAACTTGGAGACATTGATTCTGCCATTGATCTCCCCTCTGTCTTCACAAGCCCTTTGTCCCCAACGATCATCAATTTCTCTTTTGTTTACGTAGGTGTGTTTGGCAGGTTTCGCTTCCTTTTGGATGAAAACAACAACGTATACTAATTTTGTTCTTACATAATAAGTTACCAAATTCGTAGACTTAAGTTTAGTTGAGTAGTAAACAAATGAGATTTTTGGCCCCCAAGGCCCCAACTGATTGTTAAAATTATTTTGTATTCAGTGTGGAAAAGAAAATTTTAAAATATATATCTTTAAATCGGATTTTAAAAAATATAAATTAGTTTACGTTTAAAATAAAAATATTTTATTTGTTAACAAATGAATTCATATTATTTTATCACTACATCTCAAAGTTGCCCGTGCAAGGGTAGCATATTTGTAAACAATAGACAATCTAACCGAACTTTCCATAAATTAAACCCCAAAGCGAATTTAATAAATATTTCAAATCCGCCGCCCGCTCGGACATAGAGAAACTTTTGGAAATTCATACTGAGGAAAGAGAAAGTAAAACCTTCTGGTAAGCTCAAGTGAAAGAAAAGGGATCTCTTTCATGCTATGTTCTGCTCCTAATACTAATCCATGGAGCTTTAACATCAGGTAGAAGAAGAAGAAAAGAGGAAGAACCCTTTTATCTTTATTATCTGTATTGTAAATCCCTTTTTTTCCTTCTCCAATTCTTGTTTATTTTATACCCTTAAATCTTAATTTCATATATTTGTGTGTATTTCTGTTTGTTCTTAATGGTTGAAGCTCTCTGTTTTTTCAAGCTTCTAAAACTTTTCACTCTAGCTCGGAAAATGTTAGATTTAAAGGATTATCTAGAGTTATTTGAAATTATTTATGAAATTCTGGGTTGGATTAGTTTTTTTTTTTATATATGTTTTGTGGAATTTCAACTTTGTCTTGGTGGGGAAAGAAAAAAGCGTTTTCCCTTTTTATTTTGTGATGAACTTGAGTAATTGAAAGTTATAGTGGATGATAATTATGGCTTACTGTTTTTATCTGCTGTTAGTTGATTGTAGGTCTGGAATTATGTGGAAAGCTTTAATCTTTAAGGTGTTCTTCCTGAAATGTTGAAGGGTTACAAATTTACCATAAAAGAAAATTGTTATATGAAGATAAATGGGGATAAAATAAAAATAAAAACTCTAAAACAGACGTTTACTACTGGTGATTACATTTTTTGAAAATTAAGTAGTTATTTTCCGTTCTTTCTAGAGGTTCCTTTGTTTTTCCTAATTTTTAGAAAAATATGTGTATGTTATTTAATTGTTGTTTGTTGATATTCATTGCTCTAGGTAAAGATGTATAATTTAAACAATCTTTGGCTTATAAGAGCTGAAGATAATAAAGTTTCTTGTTACATTCCGTTTATGGTTTGGAACAGTCTTGGCTTTGTTTTATGTTCTTTTTACTTTGATGAAAATCGAAAGTGAGATTTGAAGTAATAGTACTCATGCTTTCATAATGAGGCTTAAGAATCGGGAAAGTTGTTTCTAAATAAAGTGAGGAATTTCAGAGTGCTTTAGGTACTCCAGGTGAGGCCTTCTTTAATGAGAATCTTCTTTCCTTGCTTTGCGCTTTTCCATCCTCGTGCCTTTTTTTCCCTTAGTTATCAAGCTATGTGGAAGAAATTTTAACAAATATATTAATTGGATTTGCAGGTATTGTGTTTCGTGGAAGTGATTGATTTTTGGTCATTGTTAGACTTAAAAAACCTAGTGGAGTATTATTTATGCACTCATGCATTACAAACATATAACATTTCTTCTCGGTGTCGACGTGCTGGAATAAATGTCATTTCGCAGTATAGTACGTGATGTAAGAGATGGTTTTGGGAGCTTATCTAGGAGGAGTTTTGATGTGAGGCTTATTGGACATCATCATGGGGGAAAATCTCATGGTGCGGTTCTGCCGGTCCATCAGTTGCACGACCAATCTGTGATCATCCAGAATAGCTGTTGGGCTAATCTCCCGCCTGAGTTACTTCGTGATGTGATAAAGAGGTTGGAGGTGAGTGAGAGTACTTGGCCTGCACGTAAGCACGTTGTTGCCTGTGCAGCTGTTTGCAGGTCATGGAGGGAAATGTGCAAAGAAATTGTTAGAAATCCGGAACTCTCGGGAAAGCTTACTTTCCCAGTCTCTCTGAAGCAGGTGGGTTTTTTCTGTGTTTTGGTGTTGTTTGGTTTATAGTTATGTTGCAACTATTCAGCCAGTTAATCCAGCATATTTATAAGTAAACAAGCATTCTATTGAGCAATTTACACTAATTTACACAACTATTTATCATAACTATAAGCCTTTGTTAATATCAGTGCAACAAGTGGCATGTTCATATTTAATTTTCATAAGAGTACAGTCATAAACTCTAAGGGAGTGCATGATGAGGCACGTGATCCATTTAGATTTTCACAATAATTACCAATATTGCATTGAATTAGCTAAAGTTTGTCCTTTCCCTAGTATATTTTAGGTGATTTTAGCTTAATAAAGGACAATAACATGGTATAAAGTAACGAAAACAAGAGAAAAGAAAAGTACCTTTCCAGCATTAACAAGTATCGAACTCATTAACAAAATATTGCAATCTCATGTACTAGTTGAAGGACATCATTGTACTGTATTTGACACTAGACACAATTACTTGCCATATAGGAAGATAAAAATAATAAGAATCGTAGTACTCCCTTTATTCCATATAGGCAAAATTTTAAAATATTAAGAATAATTTTTATTCCATATTCACCCCTAATAATTTGTCTGTTTAGTAATGATGGCTTGATAATGGAATTATGATGACAAGTAGAGGACATTTTCTCATTTCATGCTACTTTCTATTTAAAATAATGACTCTTTGTGAAACAAATTTTTTTCTTCCTTTTTTTCTTTTTTTTTTCTTTTTTTTAAGTTTGACTCTTTTTGAGAAAAGAGGGAGTGTTATCTAGAGCAAGGTTCGAAGATAAGAGACTACAGGGTTGTCATAGTGTACTTTTATGATAATGTTGAAATTACAAATTTTACAAGATAATAATAATATTACTTTTGTAGATAGAGAATTTAGAGTGAAATATTAGGAGAATAATAAGGGAGGAATTCAAATCAAAGTAATGAGCTTGTATTGAAGGTTTGAAAATTGGAAACTTTAGAATATTTATGTTCTAGTGGTGGAACACTTGAGATGCACGCTGGCCGCAAATTAGAGGATAATAGTCTTCTACATTATAATATAAATGTGGCTACTTCTTAGTGGGAAGTTTTACTTTAAAAATATACATTTAAGGTTCTCTTGCTGTTATAATAAAAATGCCAAGTCATGTCAAATTAGATATTGTCGTTAAAATATTGAATACGTAAAGGTAATCTAAAATATGAAAAAGATGCGATTTCTTTATTTCTGGCTAAATTTTGGTGGTTCCGAGGTATTCAGGCTAATTGGTGGGGTCCAAAATATCTTAAAATGAGCAACAGGTTAGCCAAGCATTTGCTAAGACATAGCTTTCAATTAGTTAAAGTTTTTAAAACATGGAAAATTGAGGTTGTAGATTTGAAACACAAATACAAATAGGATTGAGGATTTTACTATGATAGAAAGAAGAGCAGTTAATTTGGATCAGAAAGTTGGTGTAACCCCACCTCCCTTATTTGCACTAGTATTTTCACGTTCTGGCGGCTTCGTTTTTAAGAATCTTTAGTTCATAGATTGAGAAGCAAAAAAAACCATGTATGAAAATTACAAGGAACAACACACAGATTATGCATTTAAGCTATAAGTTGAATGAATTATCGTCTCTATGATCATTTTACATAAATCTTGCCTATATTGCATGAATTGGGAGTTCTTGTTCAATATGTGTGGGTGCATGGTCGTGGTCAAAAATTACGTGTTATTGAGTTTAGTTAATCTATTTGGTTTCTTCACTGATAATCTTAAATGGCTTCATGTATTCGGGAAATAAAACACTGGTTATTTTCTGCTTTGTTGGCTCCTTGATTATTGCATCCACTCACATAATTTTCTGGTTTCGTTATATGCAGCCTGGGTCTCGGGATGGCACCATTCAGTGTTTCATCAAGAGAGACAAAGCTAATTTAACTTACCATCTATTCCTTTGCCTAAGTCCTGGTAACTGTTTCTCAAAATTATTTAGTTGCCACCAGATAACATTTTCAAGTGTTATGCATATGCTTTGGCCTTTAGGGGATTGAGAAGAACCTTATAATCAGCGCAAGCAGCCTTTAAGTAATCTACTATAATGTTCATTGTTGGGCTTAACATAACCACATCACAAGTTATTTTTTTTATTTGCTTGTATCTGCATGAATTACTTTGGATTTATCAAGGTTGATGCTAGTAATCATTGTCTGCTTTGGATAAGAATTGTCTGGCAACTGTGAGTTGGTCAATGCTATGGTGGTCTGCTAGGTTCAGTAGTACCATTCCCAAGAAAGCTGTTTTAGGTGTGTAATTTAGTAGGTGTGTAAGCCGAGAAGTAGGTTGTATAAGTATGACATCTGCAAAGTCATTGTGTACCTTTTAATCATATGATCCGACTCTTGAAGTACTTCCAGTAAAATCCTTCCTTGCCAAACTGTGGGCTTTATTTGTCAGTGTCTTTGGTTGAAGTAAATATTCAGATGAAGTAGTAGATTAAAAATTTATAATATATAGTAATAAAAATTCTTCTACGATTTACATACTTCATTTTAACTGAACCCCTGGTCCCTTGAGTTTTTAGCCCTGGGAATTTTTTAATGAGGATATCATTACTGCCTCTTGAACTTAGTTATTGTAAGAGTTAAACTGGTTGGTTGAGTTAACTGCCTTTGATGACTATTGGACATTCGCATTATTCGGTGTTGCAGTTGACTGCTTTTTACTTGCAAGTCTGGTTGCCACTAATTGCTTGGACTGTTATATTTCCATCACCTAAAGGATTTGCTGCTCAACTTATATTAAAACGTAGAGTAAATGTATGTTCTGCTCAGGCATAAGTTGTCTAGGGTCATCAAAACTCAACCTCTGAATTGACTAGATAGACATTCATTGTGGTTACCCCTTAGGTTGATGGTTCAATAAACTTGAACTTTTGTTGTAGTGAATCTTTCTCAGTGGCTTGGCGTATAAATTACACACTAAATTGTTTTTCAGTCGATATTCTAGCTGTTATGTTTCTACAACATGCATTACTCCGACAATTTTGATTAGAAGTTGTGAAATTCTGATGTACTATGCATCTTTTGCAGCCTTGCAAGTAGAAAATGGGAAATTTCTTCTTTCTGCAAAACGAAATCGGAGAACTACCTGTACAGAGTATGTAATTTCAATGGATGCAGATAACATATCAAGGTCAAGCAGCACTTACATTGGAAAATTGAGGTAGGAGTCTTGATAAATGTCATGCGTTTAACATTAATATTAAACCGCACTTTCCTCAACTTTGGTGTGAGAATGACAATATAGGAACTATGCTCCGTTTGGATCGGAGGAATGAATGTTAGAATGGAATGACTCATTCCTATGGAATAAAAAATATTGTGTTTGGTTGTTCTATTGGAATGGAATGGACCATTCCCATTCCTCTCAAACTTATGAATTTTATTACTTGGGAGAGGGTATGGAATGACTTATTCCACTTGGAACTATTTCTTTTTCTATTCCATTCATTCACTCATTTCATTTCTTCAATCCAAACATAACATAAGAATTACTAATAATATTTCTTTTTTAGCTTTTGGGAAGGTGCAAGTTCTCATACTGTGGTAGAGAGTCTAGAGACTTTGGAAAGCATGGTTGGGCGAGCTGTATTTATGTGGTTTTCGATCGTTTGCCCTGACCCTCTACCCCCAACTTCTTTATCCCATTTTGGTCTTCAAATTCCTTAAAGTAGGAAACTATTTTCAGGCAATGATGCAGGAAAGGCTTTAAGACTTTTAGGAATGACTTTTCTGTCATGCCCTCAATGGTGCCTATAGCATCCAACTGATCTGCATTTCTTATATATGTTTTCTAGTTTTTCCACTTGCTTGTATCAGCACTCTCCATTTGGCTTTGCACTCGATGTGAACTTGCTTGCTCGATGCTTTACAATAATTATTTATATTTGTTATATATCCTTTACTTCTTTTCAGGTCTAATTTCCTAGGCACAAAGTTCATTATTTATGACACCCAACCTCCACACAACAGTGCTCATATTTCACCACCTGGTCGTTCAAGCCGCCGATTCTACTTGAAAAAGGTATCTCCAAAAGTCCCTACCAGAAGCTTCAATATTGTGCAGGTCGCATACGAGCTGAATGTACTGGGCACAAGAGGCCCGCGCAAAATGCACTGCATCATGCACTCAATCCCCACCTCAGCTCTTGGGCCAGGTGGGACTGTCCCAGGCCAACCCGAGCTCCTCCCACATTCTCTTGAGGACTCCTTCAGGAGTATCTCCTTCTCAAAATCAATCTACAATTCAACCGAGTTCAATAGCTCCCGGTTTTCAGACATTGCTGGTCCGTACGAGGGCGATGAAGAGGGAAAGGAAAGACCTTTGGTTCTACAAAACAAGCCGCCTAGATGGCATGAACAGTTGCAGTGTTGGTGCCTTAATTTCCGTGGAAGGGTAACCGTTGCATCTGTGAAGAACTTCCAGCTGATCGCCGCCACACAGCCTGCTGCTGGTGCGCCAACACCATCACAACCAGCACAACTAGCACAATCTGATCATGACAAAATTATCTTGCAGTTTGGTAAGGTTGGGAAGGATATGTTTACGATGGATTATCGATATCCTCTTTCTGCATTTCAGGCCTTCGCCATATGCCTGAGCAGCTTTGACACAAAATTGGCTTGTGAATAAAAAAAATACCGTAGAAAATTAATTGGAATTATCCTTGTATTTTCTAGGTGGTGTAGAACGTTTATGCATTTGGAAAAATGTACTCATTGTCAAACAGGCAAGTGCTGAAGAAACATTTTTTGCCGTTAGAGGTGGGCTCTTTTTCTTGTTATTTTGCCTTCTCTTTCGTTTTCCTTTGTTTTAGTTTGTAATGTTTCAGTTGCCCATAACACTATATTGTTGAACTTTAAATTGATCTTTTATATGTTTAAAGGAACAATAGAAATTCAGAAGATGCCTGTCTTGTTCATTCGGATGTTTCGTGATCTGAGTAGCGATTTTTTTTTTTGTAGTGTTTTGACATGTTAGATTTATAAAATAGGTTCGAATTTAGCATGTAAAGGCATCAAGATTTTCTAACTTAAAATGCAGTAGTCATATGTATTACATATTTTTAAGGTATTTGATGTGTGACAAGCTATACACTCGGTGACAACCTGTATACTCTAATAAATTTAGAAAACAAGTTCGACGGAAATGATAAAATGATGGGGTTTAAATGGTCTTCAGTTTTCAGCAGTGATTATCAATCAAGTCTCCATTTGAACTGATTCATCAATATGAGCTTTTAAAGGATTTACTAGAAAGTGGAATTTTAACAAAAGCTATATTTTCTCCTCAAGGGAACACTTGACGCAAATTTGTGCTGCAAAATAGCAGCATGTTAACTCTATATGGCAATTTATTACTTTAGTTAAGATTTCAGATAATCCCCAGACATCCCCAGCGGGGAAGAAAAAATATTCATTGCAATGGCGAAAATATATCACATTAATTTTCTACCTTCTGCGTGGTAAGATTGATAAAAGTCAGGTGATGAGAGAGAAATATGTTGCGTTTTCAGATAAATATGTTAAGTGCTTTCTCCGAAATTATTGCTTTGTTGCTACTTTTATGCTTCATTCGGATCGCAAGAATGAATGTGAGAATAAAATGACTGGTTTTTACATAGTGAAAAAATTTGTATTCGGTGGTTTAAAAAAGGCCTCGTGACGAATCGTAAACTCAGACGTATTGGGATTAAATCTCACTATCTGCAAATGCCGAAAGCCTAGTTCGGAGTAGGGAGATTAGTCCGATTGCGGTTAGAAAACTCAACATTATTAAAAAAAGAAAAAAAGAAAAAGAAAAAAGGAATGAGTCATTTCTATTCATGCCAAATTTGTAAATTTTATTTTATTAGTGAAGGTATGGATTAACTCATTCCAGACATGAATAGAACGAATCATTATATTTTGTATTCCATTCTCTTTTATATTTTATTCTTTCATTAATTTCATTCATTCTATCCAAACGTACCATTATAGAATTGTCTCAAGGAATATTTCTAGAACTTGTTATGAGAAACAATATTATAATTAGGCTAGAAGCTCAAGCTTAAATTTTTGGTTAGAGCATAAGAATTGACTTTTAAATGACCCCTCCATGCTTCCATGTATATTAGAGACTTATGTTACATTTGAATTGAAGAAATGAAATGAATGAAAGAATAAAATAAAGAAGAAAATAAGATGATCTATTTCATTCTAGGTAGAATAAGTCATTCTATACCCTCTCTTAAGTAATAAAAATTATAAATTTAGGAGGGATAAGAATTGTCCATTCTATTCCAATGGAGCAACCAAATACAATTTTTTTTTTCATTTCATAAGAATGATTCATTTCATTCTCACATCTACTCCAAACGTAGTATTAGAGTTATTGTTTTCATCTAATTTTATTTTAATCAATAAATTTAGAACACAGTTCACTTGGAAATCAGAAATAAACCTAGGTTGTAACACCCCCTTCACGATTAGTGGAAATGGAGGTTACGCAGAAAAGAACTCTAAGCAGAATGTTAAAACAAAAAGAAAACTCTCTTCACACTAGCTCTCGAATCCCCTTGCAAACCTGCTGGAAAAAAAACACAGTATGAGCCAAATGCTCAGTTCGGATAAAGAATGCAGAAATAAGAACTAAAATGAGTAACATAATCTACTGAATTGATCTGAATAATATAATCTACTGAACTGAACTGATCTACTGAACTGAAACTGATCCACTAAACTGAACTGATTTACTGAACAATATAAAAGGCTGAATTGAATAGTTGTGTTTATTTCATACCGAGCTCAGAACAAAACAGAAATATACCATGTCACAAAAATAAGTCAAAATACTGCTACACAGGCATGCACACATTGGACTGCAGATCCAAATGTATGCAAAATCGAAAAGGTGTGCTTGACACTACAAACAACATCAGATCGTACAATAGAACAAAATGTTAGGGCCGATCCATACGCCTATCACAACAAAACACCAAATGACCAACTCCCATTGGAGCACACAAAATGGAGACGCAGTGAACTAATCACACTGCCACGGAAGTGTCATGCTTCAGTGCCAAGATGTGGCATGCTTGTGGTACCCCCACAAGTGGTTATAGCTCAGGTATACCCTACGGTACATTCTAACAAAAATATCACGTCACATTACATGCGACACAATATTAACAAGGGAGTTCTAATACGCACATGCTAAAGCGAAACGAATCGACATAAAGGCTCCCAAATATATTAGCATGTACGTTTCTACAGAATCAAAATAAATACTAGATATGCTCAATAAGTTTCAAGAGTACAAGTTATAAATTTATGCATATCTAAAATCAAACAAAACGATCATATGAATTCAACTAAGACCAAAGTATTGAAAAATATCTGAATTTCTAAATAAGTAGCAAAATGAATGAATTAAAATTAAGGGAATATCGCTGAAGGAGTCCGAAATCTGTACATAAAATAAGCAATGTAATATCCGAAATTATATTACAAAACTGACTTGTTAAATTTCCTCCGTCAGAACTAATTAAACAAATAAAGGAATTGATAAATAAATAATTAATCAATTGATTAACTTTTACACATTTTCTTTCTCTTAGGCGAATCTGAAATCATTTCGTTCTAAATAAAATTCTACCTAAAGTTATATATACATAAATATTCTAATCATGGTATATATTAATAAATAATAGTATTCTTGTTCCTTCCGAAATACATATAAGTATATTCACAAAAATATTCTTTCCATTTTTAATTCTATTACAACAAATATTTTATTATTATTATTATTATTATTATTATTATTATTATTATTATTATTATTATTATTATTATTATTATTATTATTATTATTATCATCATCATTTTATGTTAAAACTTTAAAGTTACAAAAATACTAATTTAATATTCTAAAATACTAATTACTAATAAAAATATATTAAAATATATCAACTAACAAACCAAATAGTATACAAAAATTAAAACTACAAAATTAAAACTAATACAGAAAATTAAATAATTACACAAAGAAAGAAAAAGAAATATACCCGAAATTATGAGGTTCACAGTCCGTCTACGTCTTCGACATAAAATTTTTTAATTAGGGAGATCCTTAATGTTTGGGTATTAAAATGGGAAGGGGGTAATGTCATATATATAGGCTAAGGGAATGTAATAAATTTTAAAAAGGGGTGATGTGGAATAAAAGAAATGACCGGGTATTACATTACTTCTCCCTTAAAAAGATTCTGTACCCGGAATAAAAAAAAATTGGACGAACCTAGTTACCAAAAGAGACGAATACTTAGCTCGAATAGAATTTATACAAAACAAATGAAATAATTTTTCTCTGAAATCTTATCAAAACGGATAGTGCATCACGTGCAACAAATGATAATGATAACTCTTCAACAGTGAGACATGAAATATGTTATACACATAAGCTAATTGTGGAGGCAAAGTTAACCGAAATGCGATTTCGCTAACCCTTTCTAAAATCTCAAATGGACAATAAAACGCGGACTGAGTTTATCCATTAACCTAAATCGTCGAATACTGATTGAGCAGACCTAAATTTCTCCTTAGTCATGGCTACAATCTTCGTAATGATTCGTACGAACTCATACATTTCTATGACATTTTCAGTAACCTCAATCCATCAAATTGGTGCCCACACTTCCTACCATGCAGTGCCTTAAACGAAGTCATCCCAATGCTTGTATGCCAGCTGTTGTTATAAGCAAATTTAACAAGGCTTAAATAATCATCCTAATTAATCGACCACTTTAATGCACAAGACCTAAACATATTCTCCGAAGTTTGGATAATTCACTCTAATGCACGTCGATGCTGTTCTATTCTGTTGATCTGTTTGCTGTGCGAATCTTCAACCTAGTCTATTACATTTTTCTATCTAAAATTTTGGATCAACCTAACAAATTTGATCCCTAGTCCTTTTACAATTATTACAATATTTTCAATCATAAGGACTGTTCAGAGTTTATTTAATTCGAATTATCCTAATAATTTCGATCCCTAAGCCCTTGTACAATAGATTCAAACACAAGGGCTGTACAAAATAAAATTACTTGTTATACATTAAAATCTTTCACATAGCATTTGTCATTAATAATCGAACTTTGTCTTGCACCTAACATGATCCAGGGCTTAACATTGCTTGTTGTTCAGCGCCACACAACATTCCTACAGCCTTTCCATTTGGAATAAGGTTGATGGTAAACTCAACTTCCTGTTGCAATGACAACCCTAATAATTCTTAAATAAATACATCAGAAAACTCACGAACGACGGGAACATTTTCAATACAACTTTCTCAAAGAGGTATCATTTACAAATATCAAATACTCTTCACAATAATTAGCCACTAACTTTTCAGCTTTCAAAACAAAAATCGATTTCACCACATTACCCGGTCGTGAACCTTGAAACACAAAAAATCTGGAGACTTCAAATTTCTAAAGATAACTTTCTTCACTTGTCAATCAATAGTGGTCTCGTACTTATCCAACCAGTTTATCCCAATAATCACATTAAAATCGTATATACGCATCGACAAAAGATTAGCCCCACAAATCTTATTTCCAAAACTAATAGAAACAACCTCGATACAAATCAGAGAAAAAAGAATTCTCATCGGAGCAGCAATAGACATAGCAGAATTTAAGGATTGAGATGACACACAAAGATGTTGAACAAAAGATTACGAAACAATCGAATGAATAGAGTCAAAATCAATAAAAGTCTCACGACTGCCAACTAAAAGAATGCCAAAAATAGAACATAGCGCATCCATCACCTAATTATATGATAAAGCGAACATACGTACTCTGTGGTACAAACTAACATTGCCACCATTATCACCGCCTCCACCACAATTAATGGTTTTACGAGCCCTCGACAAAACAAAACGGACGAAAACGAAATTGATTTAAGGCAAATTTGAATACAAACTCATATGATAGTTGAACAAAATTTCAAACAGAACAAAAACGTATCCCAGATGTCTACTTATAACTCATAGGTCAAACCTAAATAGGTTTTCTACAAGAAAGAACCCTAGCTTTGATATCAACTCTGTAGCACTCCCTTCCCGACTAATGAAAATGGAGGCTACGCAGAAAAGAACTCTAAGCAGAATGTTAAAACAAAAAGAAAACTCTCTTCACACTGGCCTTCGAATCCCCTTGCAAACCTGCCGGAAGAAAAACACAACATGAGCTAAATGCTCAGTACGAATAAAGAATGCAAAAATAAGAACTGAAATGAATAACATAATCTACTGAACTGAACTGAATTGAATAATATAATCTACTGAACTGAATTGAACTGAATAACATAATCTACTGAACTGAACTGATCTGCTGAACTGAAATTGATTCACTGAACTGAACTAATTTACTGAACAACATAAAAAGCTGAATTGAATGGTTGTGTTTATTACATATTGAGCTCAGAACAAAACAGAAATATACCTTGTCACAAAAATAATTCAAAATATTGCCACACAGGCAGGCACATATTGGACAGCAGATCCAAATGTATACAAAATCGAAAAGGTGTGCGTGGTACTACAAACAACACCAGATCGCAGAACAGAATAGAAAAAAATGCTAGGGTAGACTCATAAGCCCCCCACAACAAAACACCAAATGACCAACTCCCATTGAAGCACACAAAATGGAGACGCAGTGGACTAATCACACTGTCACGGAAGTGTTATGCCTCGGTACCAAGAGGACATGCTTGTGGTACCCCCACAAGTGGTTATAGCTCAGGTATACCCTACGATACATTCTAACAAAAATATCATGTCACATTACATGCGACACAATACTAACAAAGGGGTTCTAATATACACATGCTAAACCGAAACGAATCGACCCAAAAGCTCCCAAATATATTAGCATGTACGTTTCTACAGAATCAAAATAAATATTATATGTGCTCAACAAGTTTCAAGAGTATAAGTTATAAATTTATGAATATCTAAAATCAAACAAAACGATTATATGAATTCAACTAAGACTAAAATATTGAAATAATATCCGAATTTCTAAATAAGGAGCAAAACGAACGAATTAGAATTAAGGGAATATCGCTAAAGGAGTACGAAATCCATACTTGGAATAAGTAATGTAATACCCAAAATTATATTACAAAATTGACTCGTTAAATTTCCTACGTCGAAACTAATTAAACAAATAAAGGAATTGATAAATAAATAATTAATCAATTGATTAAATTTTATACATTTTCTTTCTCTTAGATGAATCTAAAATCATTCCATTCTAAACAAAATTTTACCTAAAGTTATACATACATAAATATTCTAATCATGGTAACGTATATATTTATAAATAATAGTATTCTTGTTCCTTCCGAAATACATATAAGTATATACACAAAAATATTCTTTTCATTTTTAATTCTATTACAAACAAATATTTTATTATTATTACTATTATTATTACTATTTTATGTCAAAACTTTAAAATTACAAAAATGCTAATTTAATATTCTAAAATGTTAATTACTAACAAAGATATATCAAAATATATCAACTAACAAACTAAATAGTATACAAAAATTAAAATTAAAAAATTAAATAATTATACAAAGAAAGAAAAAGAAACATACCCGAAATTATGAGGTTCGTAGTCTGCCTACGTCCGCGACATAATTTTTTTTAACTAGAGAGGTCCTTAATGTTTGAGTATTAAAATGAGAAGGGGATAAGATCATATATATATATATATATATATAGGCTAAGAGAATGAAATGAGTTTTAAAAAGAGGTGATGTAGGAAAAAGAAAATAATCAGGTATTACATAGGTATATTCCCAAGTATAGATAATGAATTTCATGTTTGAATTTATCCGATGCGAGACTATGAATCTCAATACGCTCCCTACCTGAACAAAACGTATATGGGTAGTGTAGTCTGTGGACTCCTATTGGGTCCTTGGGCCATAATTCATGAATAGATAACATCAACTCTAGTACTGTGTTGAACAGATAAAACATCCAACTTAAAATTAATTGAAATGGAGAGAACCCATCAACTATATATAATGAGTTTTTCGGTGTAATTTATCACACGTGGTATTATGAATATTAACACAGCCAACAGAAAATAACTTAAATGTGAAAAAGACGAGTTATAAGTATAACAATTCATTAAACGAAAAAGATTAATTCTAGACAAACATAATAATGGAGGAGTCTAGTTCATCATAATCTACAGGTTACAACAAATATGTACAAACTTTACATCGTGAATAATTCAAATCGTAATTCCCAACAAGACCCCAAAATACCCACATTAACACTCACCTATACTCATTCACAAGGGTAGAAAAGGGTAATTGATTTGAGCTACTGTGTTCCATGGCAATTGACAGACTGCAAGAAGTGAGCACTGTTCGTTATCTGATCAACACTTCAAAGCTCTAACAAACTCTTCTTTCTTCATGGAGGCATGTAGAACCATAGCCTAAGAACATTAACAGTTGAGCAGGCCATGAAAGCGTTCAGTTGGACCACTCCGTAGAGGCATCAAACCATATATAGGATGCTAGGCTAAGAACTTTAACAGTTGAGCAAGCCATGAGAGCGTTCAGTTGGACCACTCGGTAGAGGCAACAAACCATATATAGGATGCTAGGCTGAGGAATTTTTTTGCCAGATGATAGTGTTACTCTTTCTATTATGAGCAAGACCATTTATATATAAATCATACGAACTATAATAAGTTAAATGATAATGACTCAGAATAGGAGATGAAAACTTATATATATATATATATATATATATTTATTGGGAATCATCTTTCATATTGAAAACCCATTCATAATAATCGGTTGCTAAATATTCTAGAGCAGCAGAGCCATATATTCAATTAATCCAAACTTTTGAATATTATGATGGTCAGTATAATATGTGATTGTTAAAATAGTACTTCTAACAATCTATGTATATATATATGTGTGTATTAGAGCATTATCCACAGCCATCCAGAGTCAATGTTAGTTAGAAAAAACACTGTGAAACACTTGGATGAACAGTTTGTTACATTACTGTCACCCCCACCAGTTTGATATCTCTACCAAACAGTCGGTGTACACTAGTTATAAATATTACCCACCTAACTAATTGACAAATTATTAATTACAGTCAACATGAATGTGGATCTTTTTCAATATATGGAGTTTATAAAGAAAACAACTATTAGACAATTTTTCCCAGTTTGTTTACGTCAGTGCTTACTCATGTTTTGACACAATGCATATTCAAAACCGTAATAGTGAATCTAACTGGTAAAAAACTTGTAGGTCCCCTATGCCAGTTGCCGCCATGACCTCACATTGGAGCATTTCTGTCTGTCATCTAGTTGATTCCAAAAATTCAATAACACTAATTCTGTTGTGATTGCGTTATTTAAACATCTTAGAAAACGAAATTAAAAGGGCGGCTAGAGAATTTTGTCCTCTACAAAGATCACTTGTATCTATATTTTAGGAAATTCTTGACTTGAACCTAATTATTTTTTGGGCTGCTGGGATAGCTGATTTAGGTAGGTGTCTTTATCTACTGTGCGCACACATAGTGACACCAAAAGTGGAGCACTAGAAGAAAAATAAATAGAATGCATAGGGTTAAATGTACGGGAGACCTTTGAACTCTAGGGTTTTTGAATTTTGAGTCTTTTTTTTTTGTCAACGAAAATCGAACTTCATACTATTTAAAAATTTGAATATTGAGCCTCCAGTACTACACGTTCGTTACTGCTCACATGACACATATGACACACATAGAACATGAAACAACTCAAGCATTACAAGTCTAATTGTTTAGATTACTCAAGAAACAAATGATATGCCCATGTAGCTCTTCTTTTTTGGGCTGGAACCCACCATTATTATTAACCATTAATAATAATAATAATAACAACAACAACAACAATAGTAGTAGTATTATTAGTAATAATAACAAGAGCTCTTCTATGCGAACATGATAATTGGACATGAGTGCTTTACAATTTTAATAATACTAATACTAATAATAATAAAAATGACGACGATGACGATGAAATAATAATAACAATATAATAATAATAATAATAATAATAATAATAATAATAATAATAATAATAATAATAATAATAATGATGATGATGAATTAATATAGTAATAATATTATTAATAACAACAACAACAACAACAATAATAATAATAACAACAACAACAACAACAACAACAATAATGATGGTGGGTTACAGTTCAAAAAGAAAAGTTACATGGGCATATCATTTATTCTTTGAATAATCTAAACAATTAGGCTTGTGGAGCTTGAATGGTTTTATGGGGCTCGATTTGCATTGACCAAAAGAAACGGGCTAAACATCTAAAAACTCTAGAGTTCAGGAGCCTCCTATGCATTTAACCCCTCATGGATATGTTCAGTTATTAACGATCATTTAACCCGTCATGGATATGTTCAGTTATTAACGTTTATAATATTTGCAATAGTAGTAATTCAAGTGTTTTAATTGAGGTTCAAATGTAAACACTATGTTTGTGACGGGGTGGATCAACAATAAACAAAAGAGGGCAAGTGCCCTTTCTTATTTTTTAATTGTTTGTTAGTATAGGAGTATTAAAGTATTAAAATAAAGATTTGGTGAGTCCAATAAATTATTTTGTTGTGATTTTAATGTATTTTCTTAAATTATTATTTGGTAAATTTTATTATTCTCTCTGTTTTCATAAGGTATAAGTCTCATTTGTCAATTTATTTTATTTTACAAAAAGAGTCTTTTTTTATTGATAATAGTATAAAAATAATATAAAATTCTAAATGCGAGTCTTTTTATGTAAAGGGGAGAGTAATTTTATTATTTTGTTTAATTATAACTTGATGAAATTTTTGTGTTCGTCCCTGGTTTATAAATTAAATAAATTATATTTAAAATAAATTATTTGTAAACGAATGAGATTATGAAATTTTTTTGGTCCTCCAATCAAGCCAAGCTCTCCATGAACTTGTAAATGAACAAACACTATACACTTAAGAAATTAAAGAAATAAATAAATAGTTTTGTAGAATAATGGCCCTGCAATTGGAGTCGCATAGTGGCCACTAAACCAACTTTTTATGAACATATACAGAAAGATAATACTCCTTTCGTCACATGATAAAATTTTCAATTAATTTTTTGTGCATATTAAAATATATAATAAAATAACAAAATTATTTATATTTAAATTTATATTTAATTGTATAGTTTTCTGCACATGACTAGTGATACTTCGTAAATACGCATAGAGAATAAAAATATAATAATTAATATTAAGGATATTATAGATAAATTATTGTAAAAATAGATTATTTAAAATAAATAGACATTTAACCTGAAATTATCTAAAATAGTAATAAAGACTTTTATCCTGAGACGGAGGGAGTAGTAATTTTTAAGATGGATTTATACACGAATCTCGAAGTGCCTTATAAAGATTTCTCTTTTTGTATCAGGAGTAGCACTTGAGTTAGAGTGGAAAAGATCATGTAAAGTTCTGATTGTGCGCGAGTATTAAATTGCACGCATGCTGAGTACTGATGATTAAAGTGAATAAATAGGTTATGATCGGAAGAGATCAAGCATCAACTGAATGAATGCTGTGTTATGTTTTATCTCATTCAAAATAGTAATTATTAAAGCTTATTAGATTCCCAGATGTTACTTTTGGGACATGATATAGCAGTGTTGGAGGATAAAAAGATGACAAAAAGGATATGTTACTTTTGGGACACGATATAGCAGTGTTATTTTGAAAGAATCCTAATTAATTTATTGATTTTATGAAATCTAATTTAAAATATTTTCAGACTCAAAATCAATATTAATTTTTTGATTTTAGTTTATCCAATGATAAATATTATAAATTATCTAAAAATATTATTTATTAAAAGATCTATTATTTCATAATTTTTAATAAATTATCTTAATTTATAATATAAAAATGTATCATATTGACTTTTAAAAATTAATAACAATCTTATAATTTGAAATAGAGGAAGTGAGTTTCAAATGGTAAAAAGAGAGTTCTAAGTTGTAATATCCCAGATATTTTCAAGATTTTAAATAATATCTTAATTGATTTTTATTAAAGGTTAATGTTTAAAACCTAGAATGTGAGAAGTAACATGTGTAGAAAATGGGTAAACATTTTTTTTTTAACATAATGTATTTGTTAGAAATTAAATGTGAAAATATTTTATGATGCATATAGAAAATTTATTAAGAAAATAAATTCATTTGAGAAGTGAAGACGGTTATAAGGATATATATACATAGTTATATATTTCTAGAGTTGTGTTTGTTAGCCAAACAAGGAGATGAGTAAATTAATACTCAATAAAAACTAATAAATTAATTAGTTTAAATTTAAAGTAAGAAGGAAAGTCATGAAATATAATTAATTAAATTAATTATATTAGTTATGAGTTAAAGTTATAGAGGAGATAGAATTATTGCCGATGATGGCAATAATAAGAAGTAATTAATTAAGAAATTAACTTAATTATTAAGTTGAGGTATAGAATTCAAAGGTGAGATTAAAACAAGCCCAATATGTTAATTGTTGTAAGTCTTGTTGAGGATTTATATAGAGATCCAAATAAATTTAAAGATTTAACCTCATGAAGAGTCCAAGTAATTTAATTACTACTAGTGGACTAGCCCAAAAGGATTATATGTGTTAGCCAATATGGGAATATTTACATGAAGAGGGTAATTAAATAAGAGAGCCCAATAAAAAGTAAGTTATGTAGCTCAAACTATTAAAAGTCAAATGATGGTCAATGGTTGGGAGAAGCATTTCAAGTATTGATTGAGTGTAGAGAATTAACTAGTGTATGGTTAATTGAATAACCCTAGTTGGTAGACAAGAGAGAGCATTAACCAATCATTGGTTAATTGCTAGGTAAGTAAATATGGTGATGAGAATTAACTATGGATAAGTTAATTGAGTAACCCAATGTGGTAAAATAATTTAAGGCAAGTCTAATTGGATTATATTAAAAGTCCAATTGAGATATTAAACTAAGTTAAATAAATTAACCTAGTAGTCCATGTAATTTAATTTAAACATTGATTCATGTAATAATTAATCAAGTCCAATGCTTGTTTTAATTAAATGTAACATAGGGTATTTAATATTAGCCCAATGTAATAATTAAATTGAGCCCAACCAAATTAAATGGATGAGCCCAATATATTTAAATACTAGAGTCCAATGTGGAGCCCAAATGGTAGTCAAAGTTGTGATCAATATATATATATATATTGGTGTATATATATATGGATACTTATATAATGATATATGATATAAAAATAAAGCTAAATTGGTGTAATAAAAAGAGAAATCCCGAATTTTGGGGCCCACAAGGATAGAAAGGTTGCTTGTTGGTGAATTTGGAGTGCAAAGTTGCTCAACAACTCCCCACCAACCCTAGTCATTCAATGGTCAATCAAAATATCACTCAATTGGTCATTCAAGCTATAGTAAGCTTGATTAACCCTTAAATTCACCAACACTAGTTGATTAGTGAAGGTTGATGGTGATTAGGGAGGGTCTATATATAGCATCCATCACTCTCTTGTTATGTTTGTTAGTTATTTTTCAAGAACTCCTAGAGAGAAAAGAGAGAGTATTCTAGAGAAAAGCAAGCAAGCTTTTGGAGATTGATGATCCACTAAGAAAAATTACTAGAGAATGATCAAGGTGGAGTCACAAGCCAAGACCATGTCAAGAGGAAGGAGAACATCCATGTCTAAGAGGTTAAAAAGTGCTCTAAACTTTATTTAGTTTATTTTTGTAGTTTAGATATGATTTGAACGGTTAAAATATATTTTTAACCGATCAAAAGTTATTTTGATGCTCTAGAAGTCTAGATCTATGATATATTGGTAGAATCATGGTTTGATATATTTCAATCATGTTTTGGTATGAGCGGTATGCATAATAATGCAAGAAATGTCTATCTTAAGCTTTACCGGTAAACCCTAGTTGGGGTTGTGATTTATAGTATTTCATTTTGAAAACTAGAGGTTGTGTTTGAAATTTTCTTCTTTGATATGGTAAATATATAAGTTAAGAACAAAACCTAGTTGGTATAATGTTCATGTGAGTTGTTATGGTCAAGATATGATTTTTAGACCAAAGAAGGCTATTTTAAGAACTCAATGTGCAAACATTCCACTTTGTGGCTATTTTTCATAACCAAAACTTTTCAAAAAATTTGATCCAATGATGGAATATTGTAGTTTAAGAAGATACGAATCCATCGATACCAATTTGAGGTCATTTGGATTTGTAGATTTCATTTTATTCATTTTAATTAAAGGAGCAAAAGTTGAAAAATCAGAAAATGACAATTCTGCAGATTCTGCAAGAGGAGGGCCGGGGCCCTTGACTGTGACGCCCCCAAATCTGGGCCCACACAGCCCAAACTTGAGTCGTCAAAATACTATAACAAAATTATTACAACAAAGCACAACGTACAACAATACAGTGTATAATAATACACAACTAAGTCTTCACTATTATTGCCACACTATTTTACAAAACGTGAAGACTATGATAACTATTCCTCGGACCCTCACTCCATTCCCCGGCTAGACCCTGTTATGTTTTCATCTCCTGTTGAAAAACAATGGAACAAAAGAAAGGGTGAGCTCAAATAGCCCAGTAAAGAATATCATGACTAAGATAATGACGAATAAATTATCATTAGTCTTCAACAGTTGAGTTCTTGATAGAATACAATAGACTACAAGGTTTATATCAAAAACTGCAGTTAAATTCTTAAACAACGTTCAGATCAATAATAGCAGCGGAATGAGTAATCTATTAGAAGAATAATGCAGACTATAATGTCCACTCGGTTCTCTTTTTAGGAAAAACATCATCAACTTTTATCATCTGAAATATCATTAGTCAAGATAATACAAATTCACAGTTCCTGATCATAATCATGCAGATCAACAGTTCATCTTTGCACTACGGGCCAAAGACATTCAATATAACACCAATGGTCATGATTATACCAGATTCAGCCTTTGGTCATAATCATACCAAACAACAGTTCATCTTTGCACTACGGCCAAAGAGAACATTCACCACGTGCCATAAAAGACACCGAACAGATGTATCGCCTTTAACCTATTATATCGCCTTTAACCTATCATCTGTTCAACAAATATATCACATCTGTGCCCCCGGCCACAGATATTCACAACAGCTTGATTTTTGGATGATTAGAATGATATAAATGATGAACAGAAGAAATAGGATAACAATAAGTATCGGAAGTTTACTTTGTACAGATTCAAATAATGTCCAAATTGTCAACATGATGTGGAGTGAAATTTAAAAATGATATTCAAGATCCACAGTTCAGAATAACGGTTACAATTCAATAGAAAGGTTCACGTAAATAGGAAGGTTCAGTTGAAATAATGAAGTTCAACTATTATGGAACATATAATATTTTCAGGAATTATAGAAGCAATAGTTCCATAATAAATTTCGATTTAGGAGTATGAAAGAAAATAATATCCCTTACCGTAGCAGGTTTGATTAACAAAAGGTGAAGGAAATTAATACAAAGGGTTATTCACCAACAGGCGGCAATCCGCTCCGTAAGGTTATTCCCACAATTTAATAGAATTTGAGTACGAAGAGTTATTCACCAAACAGGCGGCAATCCGCTCCGTAAGGTTATTCTCAGAGATTAATAATGAATGAATACGAAAGGTTATTCACCAACAGGCGGCAATCCGCTCCGTAAGGTTATTCCCACAATTTAATACATGGAAATAAAAGGCACGTCTTATGAGTAAGGAAGAAACAATATTATTATCGAGAATCAAATAATGATAATCCCTTACCATAGTATGTTTGAATAATGGAAGATGAAAAAGATGGTATCCCTTACCTCAACACGTGACTGGATATTGATTTAAATGAGGTTGATTAACTTGAACAGTACACGTATACTTATAGATCTTCACAAATACTCAAGATGACTTAAGCACACTTAGAGAGAACTTTCACAAGAAGTATTTAGAGAGAGAAAGAAAGAACAAGTAAGGAAGTTTATGAAAAATCCTTAAGTTAAGGCTTCTATTTATAGCCAAAAATCTTATCATTTATTTAATCTAAACCATTCATTTAAAGATCATCTTTTAATCTACACCATCAATTTCAAATATTATATTATCTTTAATCTACACCATCCATTTCATATCACCTAATAATCACCTAACTTTATATTATAAACAAATCAATTTAATTATTCAACAATAATTCACACTTTAATCTACACCATTCATTTCATATCACCTAATAATCACCTAACTTTATATTATAAACAAATCAATTCAATTATTCAACAATAATTCACACTTTAATCTACACCATTCATTTCATATCACCTAATAATCACCTAACTTTATATTATAAACAAATAACTTTATCAATTCAATTATTATGACTAATTGTTATAAATACAGTATAGTTAGCTCTTAGATATCAAGTCAATAAATTAATGAAATACAACTGTTTAAATAACATCATAATAGAGATAACAATAATGTAAAATAAAGCATACGTTACTGTGTAATGACAATTATTGATTCAATAATGTGAATTACTGTGCATATGTTACTGTGACAATTATTAGGTTCAATAATTTTAAAAACAGTGCAACAACAATTATTGACTCAATGATATAAAATACAGTGTAATGACAATTATTAAATCAATAATGCAAAATACTGTGTAACAACAATTATTGAATTAATAATATAAAATATTATGCAGTGACAATTATCGATGAAATGATGCGTAACAGTTACGGTGTCAATTATCAGACCAAAAATATGAGACACTATGCAATACCGTGTGTTACTGTAGAGTACCGAGTGCTACAGAAAATACCAATAACTATCGTATGCTACTATTCTTTTATCACCGGTATTTTAACAGTTCCGTTGACTATTTTTATTTAAAAAGGTTATTTCTGTCGTTTCTATATCCGACAAATATTCCGATGTGGGGTTCACCAATAATTTGTTATTTCGGCGCCGTCAGACCAAACGAATATTCCCCGACCAAACGAATATTCCCCGACAAAGCGAATATTGTCCGACAAAATAAAATTTGCACATAACATCCTTAACTTTTAACTTTATCGATTTAACCACTTACTGTTTCAAAAAAATATATATATGAAGAAAAATTAAATTTTGTATTTCATAAAATTCGGGGTCTTACAACCTCCCCTCCTTATGAAATTTCTTCCCCGAAATTGACGTACCTGACATATCGAAGAGGTAAGGATACTTAGATTTCATCTCAGATTCTAGCTCCCAGGTCATTTCCTCAGTATCTTGGTTCCTCCATAAAACCTTAACTTGAGGTATAACCTTTGAGCGTAGGATCTGCTCCTTCTTATCCAGGATCTTAACAGGTACTTCCTCGTATGTTAAATCCTCTGCTATAACGTCTGGTTCTAACTCAATGACGTGGTTTGGGTCCTTCACATATTTACGTAACATAGATATGTGAAAAACGTTATGGATGCGAGACATACTTGGTGGTAGGGCTAGTCTGTAGGCTACGGTTCCTATTCGATCGAGGATTTCAAATGGGCCAATAAATCGAGGGTTGAGCTTTCCTCTCTTTCCGAATCTCGTAACCCCTTTCCATGGAGAAACACGTAAGAATACATGATCTCCGACGTTGAAACTTTCGTCTCTCCGATGAAGATCAGCATAACTCTTTTGTCGTTCTTGTGCGGTCTGTATTCGTTGTCGGATCATTTGGATATTTTCGGTCGTCAAGCGTACCAACTCGGGTCCCAACAATTTTGCTTCTCCTACCTCATTCCAACATATTGGAGAGCGACACTTCCTTCCATACAATGCCTCGAATGGAGCCATGCCTATGCTTGCTTGGTAACTGTTGTTGTAAGAAAATTCCACCAACGGCAAGTACTTATCCCAACTTCCTTTGAAGTCTAATACACAAAGTCTCAAAAGATCTTCGAGGGTCTGGATCGTCCTTTCCGATTGTCCGCCCGTTTGAGGATGGTATGCAGAACTAAAACGTAGTTCAGTGCCCATAGCTTTTTGTAGACTGATCCAAAAGCGTGAAGTGAATCTAGGATCTCGATCAGAAACTATGGAAACTGGCATGCCATGCAATCTCACGATCTCATTTATGTACATACCGGCAAGACGTTCAAGTGAAAAGTTTTCTCGTATAGGCAAGAAATGAGCAGATTTGGTCAATCTATCTACGATCACCCAAATTGCATCTAAGCCTTGAGAAACTTTTGGAAGACCCGTCACGAAGTCCATATTGATGTGTTCCCACTTCCATTCGGGAACTTCAAGTGATTGTAATGGACCTTTAGGAACTTGATGTTCTGCCTTGACACGTTGACAAGTTAGGCACCTTGAGATAAACTCCGCAATCTCTCTTTTCATATTGTTCCACCAAAATGTATGTCGAAGATCTCGATACATCTTGGTACCTCCTGGGTGGATTGCAAACGGCGTGTTGTGTGCCTCCATAATGATTTTATGCTTTAATTCAGGATCGTTAGGAACACAGAGTCGAGAGTTGACTCGAAGTATTCCTTTCTCGTCGATTCTTGCTTCGGGAATGGCACATTCTTGTACTTTCTTTATCATGTTTATCAGTTCCGGATCGGTAGCTTGAGCAGCTTTAATTTTATCGATTAAAGTTGGTTCTACTCGCACGTGAGCAATCTTCGAGCGGGTCCCTGGTGTCTTTAGCTCTATCTCCATCTTTTGCAAGTCGTACAAAATACACTTTTGTGTTGTCAGCAGTGCACTTGTACTTGTATAAGATTTTCTGCTCAAAGCGTCAGCTACAACGTTCACCTTTCCCGGGTGATACTGGATTGTGTGGTCATAATCCTTCAACAGCTCAAGCCAACGTCGTTGTCGCATGTTGAGTTCCTTCTGGGTGAAGAAATACTTGAGACTTTTATGATCCGTATAGATATCCACTTTTTCTCCGTACAAGTAGTGTCTCCAGATCTTTAACGCGAAAACGACTGCTGCCAACTCTAGATCATGAGTAGGATAATTTTTCTCATAATCTTTGAGTTGTCGAGAGGCATAGGCTATAACATTTCCATGTTTCATAAGGACACAGCCTAGACCTTTGCCAGAAGCATCGCTGTAGATAACAAATTCTCCTGATCCTGATGGTATGGTCAGAACAGGAGCTGAAACAAGTCTCCTCTTGAGTTCTTGAAAACTCTTCTCGCATTCCTCGCTCGATATAAGTTTTGTACTAGAATGAATGATACCGATATCTAGTAATTAAACTTTCAACTCTTTGTGTTCTATGGGAGCCATTTGGTATGGGACTTTAAAAATGGGCTTAGTGTCGGGTTCAAGATCGATATAGAATTCAATTTCACGGTTTGGGGTAAGCCAGAAAGTTCCTCAGAAAAAAACGTCAGGAAACTCATTAACAATGGGAATATCATTCAAGTTTGACGTGTTTTTGTTCAAATCAGTGACATGAGCTAAAAAGGCTTGACATCCGTTTTTCAATAAACGAATGGCTTTATGGCTAGAAATAACAGTTATAGATTTCAATGGTTTAGTTGCTTGAATTTGCATGACAGGTTGATTAGGAATATGAAAACTAATAATCTTATGAAAACAATCAATTTTAGCATGATGGGTAGTCAACCAATCAATTCCTAAAATCACATCAAATTCACGCATCTCCAAAGAAATAAGGTCAACAGGTAATGTGAGGTTGTTGATTTGAACTAGGTAAGATTTATAGATAGTAAATGTAATAGGTATTTCTCCCAATGAGGTTTCAACTGATAAGACAATATTTAAGTTTTCAATAGTCAAATTTAAACGTTGAGTACATATAGGTGAGATAAAAGAGTGGATAGAGCCAATATCTAATATGGCATAGACTTCACGAGAATTTATGAATAGCTTACCGGTTATCACCTCATTCGGTTTCTTGACTGTTATCGTCAAATCGAATCCCGAATACTTCATTCGGATCTTCACGTATTTCAACCATGGGAATACCACTGAATAATTTTCTAGCAAACTGTTTCTCGGGTTCATCAACTTCATCAGTAGTAAGGTACCAATGATTTCCATTAAAATAGTATTTTCGATAGACTGCAGTTTCCACGATAGTGACTAACTTAACCTGAATTCCTCTAAATTGTAACGCCCAAAAGTATAGAAACATCATTTTTAAATAATCTTGAAAATCATAGCTGGAACACCATAAATCCCAAAGACTAATATGAAAAGTCCATATATTCTGATCCTTTGTTATAGAGCATAACCAGGTGATATCACTCTCCCAATTAGTGAGCAGATTAAATGCAATGATTTCCGCAAGTTCATTACATCCTTTAATTGCTTCTAAGAAAGGATCTGGAACGACTGCAGTAGAGCTTTCACTTTCATCCTTACTGGATAGAACACGCATAATTTTTGCCTTAGGCAAAAGATTCAACTCTGAGTTTGTAGGAAGATTATTCGTCGTCTCTTGATTCGCAGGTACATTTGTTTCGGGCACTCCATTGTTAATTTCCTGATTTTCATATGCCATATTCAACTGTAGTCACAAAATAATTGTTAGTTCAAACAAACTGACTCAGCTCTTCATGTTCCTACATTTAAATCGATTCATTAGATGACAAAATCTAATTAGGTAGGACACACTAGTGATTGATTCTATTCGTCTCTCCCCTCCTAGTTCTAACCCCAGATCTCCATTAAAGACCATATCCCTAAGCTCTGATGCCAACTGTGACGCCCCCAAATCTGGGCCCACACAGCCCAAACTTGAGTCGTCAAAATACTACAACAAAATTATTACAACAAAGCACAACGTACAACAATACAGTGTATAATAATACACAACTAAGTCTTCACTATTATTGCCACACTATTTTACAAAACGTGAAGACTATGATAACTATTCCTCGGACCCTCACTCCATTCCCCGGCTAGACCCTGTTATGTTTTCATCTCCTGTTGAAAAACAATGGAACAAAAGAAAGGGTGAGCTCAAATAGCCCAGTAAAGAATATCATGACTAAGATAATGACGAATAAATTATCATTAGTCTTCAACAGTTGAGTTCTTGATAGAATACAATAGAATACAAGGTTTATATCAAAAACTGCAGTTAAATTCTTAAACAACGTTCAGATCAATAATAGCAGCGGAATGAGTAATCTATTAGAAGAATAATGCAGACTATAATGTCCACTCGGTTCTCTTTTTAGGAAAAACATCATCAACTTTTATCATCTGAAATATCATTAGTCAAGATAATACAAATTCACAGTTCCTGGTCATAATCATGCAGATCAACAGTTCATCTTTGCACTACGGGCCAAAGACATTCAATATAACACCAACGGTCATGATTATACCAGATTCAGCCTTTGGTCATAATCATACCAAACAACAGTTCATCTTTGCACTACGGCCAAAGAGAACATTCACCACGTGCCATAAAAGACACCGAACAGATGTATCGCCTTTAACCTATTATATCGCCTTTAACCTATCATCTGTTCAACAAATATATCACATCTGTGCCCCCGGCCACAGATATTCACAACAGCTTGATTTTTGGATGATTAGAATGATATAAATGATGAACAGAAGAAATAGGATAACAATAAGTATCGGAAGTTTACTTTGTACAGATTCAAATAATGTCCAAATTGTCAACATGATGTGGAGTGAAATTTAAAAATGATATTCAAGATCCACAGTTCAGAATAACGGTTACAATTCAATAGAAAGGTTCACGTAAATAGGAAGGTTCAGTTGAAATAATGAAGTTCAACTATTATGGAACATATAATATTTTCAGGAATTATAGAAGCAATAGTTCCATAATAAATTTCGATTTAGGAGTATGAAAGAAAATAATATCCCTTACCGTAGCAGGTTTGATTAACAAAAGGTGAAGGAAATTAATACAAAGGGTTATTCACCAACAGGCGGCAATCCGCTCCGTAAGGTTATTCCCACAATTTAATAGAATTTGAGTACGAAGAGTTATTCACCAAACAGGCGGCAATCCGCTCCGTAAGGTTATTCTCAGAGATTAATAATGAATGAATACGAAAGGTTATTCACCAACAGGCGGCAATCCGCTCCGTAAGGTTATTCCCACAATTTAATACATGGAAATAAAAGGCACGTCTTATGAGTAAGGAAGAAACAATATTATTATCGAGAATCAAATAATGATAATCCCTTACCATAGTATGTTTGAATAATGGAAGATGAAAAAGATGGTATCCCTTACCTCAACACGTGACTGGATATTGATTTAAATGAGGTTGATTAACTTGAACAGTACACGTATACTTATAGATCTTCACAAATACTCAAGATGACTTAAGCACACTTAGAGAGAACTTTCACAAGAAGTATTTAGAGAGAGAAAGAAAGAACAAGTAAGGAAGTTTATGAAAAATCCTTAAGTTAAGGCTTCTATTTATAGCCAAAAATCTTATCATTCATTTAATCTAAACCATTCATTTAAAGATCATCTTTTAATCTACACCATCCATTTCAAATATTATATTATCTTTAATCTACACCATCCATTTCATATCACCTAATAATCACCTAACTTTATATTATAAACAAATTAATTTAATTATTCAACAATAATTCACACTTTAATCTACACCATTCATTTCATATCACCTAATAATCACCTAACTTTATATTATAAACAAATCAATTCAATTATTCAACAATAATTCACACTTTAATCTACACCATTCATTTCATATCACCTAATAATCACCTAACTTTATATTATAAACAAATAACTTTATCAATTCAATTATTATGACTAATTGTTATAAATACAGTATAGTTAGCTCTTAGATATCAAGTCAATAAATTAATGAAATACAACTGTTTAAATAACATCATAATAGAGATAACAATAATGTAAAATAAAGCATACGTTACTGTGTAATGACAATTATTGATTCAATAATGTGAATTACTGTGCATATGTTACTGTGACAATTATTAGGTTCAATAATTTTAAAAACAGTGCAACAACAATTATTGACTCAATGATATAAAATACAGTGTAATGACAATTATTAAATCAATAATGCAAAATACTGTGTAACAACAATTATTGAATTGATAATATAAAATATTATGCAGTGACAATTATCGATGAAATGATGCGTAACAGTTACGGTGTCAATTATCAGACCAAAAATATGAGACACTATGCAATACCGTGTGTTACTGTAGAGTACCGAGTGCTACAGAAAATACCAATAACTATCGTATGCTACTATTCTTTTATCACCGGTATTTTAACAGTTCCGTTGACTATTTTTATTTAAAAAGGTTATTTCTGTCGTTTTCTATATCCGACAAATATTCCGATGTGGGGTTCACCAATAATTTGTTATTTCGGCGCCGTCAGACCAAACGAATATTCCCCGACCAAACGAATATTCCCCGACAAAGCGAATATTGTCCGACAAAATAAAATTTGCACATAACATCCTTAACTTTTAACTTTATCGATTTAACCACTTACTGTTTCAAAAAAATATATATATATGAAGAAAAATTAAATTTTGTATTTCATAAAATTCGGGGTCTTACATTGACACTGTTCACGGCCAGTGGGTTTTCCGTTCCGGGTCGGGTCGGGCCATTCGGGTCGGGTCGGTTTGGGTCTTTTAAGTCCAAAATTGATAAAATTGCTTAAAAATTAATATAATTAATTTGGGACCCAACTTTAATAATCATTTATTATTTATAATAAATAATAAATAAAGTAAATAAAAACTATTATTATAATTAATTATTATTTAAAGGATATTAAATGGTAATTAAAGAAAGATGAAGTTAATAAGGTAATTATTTATTATTTTAATAAATAAGGATAATTAGTTAATTATTATTTAAATGATATTAAATAATAATTAAAGGGAGATAAAGTGAATAAAATGATCATTTGTTATTTAATGAATATTAAATAATAAATGAGATTAATTAACTAAGAGATTATTATTTAAATAATCTTTAAAGGATTTGAGGATTATTAAAATATTATTAAATGGTTAATAATATTAATAAGTGATTTAAAATATTATTAATTGATTAATAATATTAATAAGTGATTAAAATATTATTAAATGGTTAATAATATTAATAAGTGATTAAAATATTATTAAATGGTTAATAATATTAATAAGTGATTAAAATATTATTAAAAGGTTAATAATATTAATAAGTGATTAAAATATTATTAAATGGTTAATAATATTAATAAGTGATTAAAATATTATTAAATGATTAATAATATTAATAAGTGATTAAAATATTATTAAATGGTTAATAATATTAATAAGTGATTAAAATATTGTTAAATGATTAATAATATTAATAAGTGATTAAAATATTATTAAATAGTTAATAATATTAATAAGTGATTAAAATATTATTAAATTGTTAATAATATTAATAAATGATTAAAATATTATTAAATTGTTAATAATATTAATAAGTGATTAATATATTATTAAATGGTTAATAATATTTGATTGTAGTTATATATTATCAAAGGTAGATAATATTTTGAGATATTTGGTACATTATTAAATGTCCAAATCATTAGGTTGCGTAAAGAAGAAAGTTTAATTGAATTAAACCAAGGTAAGAGTCCATTGGTGATTAAATATTAGACAACTTATAAAATATAGGTTGTATGAAGAACGCAAGGTATTGGTGAAAGATGGTTAAGAGTACCCGATATGTCCAACTAGGTTTGGGCTAGGGGTTTTGTCCGGAACTTAAGGGTTCGTTTGTCGGACATCTTAAGAGTTAATAATTTAAAGTTAGAGTCTTATATAAAGGCTAAGTAATAGTCATTATATCTAATGATTATTTCAATTTTCCTATATAAATTGTAGGTTGAACGAAAGACGTAAATAAGCGTAAATGGTAAAAGCGAATCAGACAAGTTTTTCAGAATGTGTTGCATTATGTGCATGATTTATAAGTTTATTATTAAACTGTGAGGTGCTCATACGTAGTTATGTGCAAAGATGTTTTAATGTGCCTTTGTGAAACAAGTTGACTTGAACTGTTAATATGTGGTAGTTGATTTAAGACAATTGTTCTCATTGCACTGTATGTCATGATAGATACTAGACATGAAGCGTAGATTAAATGCGAGGCATGTTATGCATGAAATATGTATGTACTGCAAAGCATAGTATGCATGAAGCATGAAGCATGATTGAACTGTTTTACGTGTTATATGAAACTGTTAGACTTGCTGAGCCGTCATGCTCACCCTTGCTTAAAACAAAACATTACAGAGTAGCTTGAAGAAGCCGATTACTTCGGTAGAGGCAAAGATGAAGATTGACTAACGAGTCATCAAGATTGAATCGTAGGTGCTTTCATAGTAAAACCTTGGGGTAGATTACTTCATTTACTTGTGTAAGTATATATGAAGAGTTTATGTTTTGTTGTGCTATAGATTAACAAACTTAAAATGTTAAGAGAACATTTACATATTATTTTTAATATCATTTTCAGACGTTGTCCTTTATGTATAAGGATAATAGGATGGTGTGATTAAGTCATTATACATATGATCTCAAAGTGGTAATAGGATTTTAAAGATTGCGATTCTGGAATAGAAAGAGATGATGTAAAATTGTAAATAAATGATTATTTAGCAATTATAATATTGTTGTAATTCATGAACAATAAAGAAAAGTAGTACTAGTGTTGAACCGGATCCGAGGTTAAAGGAACCCGGATTTGGGGTCGTCACATAAGTCCTCTATCAATAAAAAATTCTTATGTTGAGTTGTTGAGTGTAACAAAAAAAATAAAATTATGAAACATATTCCTAGAGTTGAGAGAGGTTCTAGATGAATTTTGAGTTTGTCTGACTGAGAGTTTTTACCGCGTTTGTCTGTACCAGAAGTTATATAATTAAGATTGATATCTAGATATCTATCCTCTTTTTTTTGTTTGATCTTTGATTTTTTTTTTTTTTTTACATTAAATCGATCTTTATTATATATCAATCTAAAAAAGAAACTGAAATTAGTAAGGATATGATAATTAGTAGTATTATAAGGAAGCAATCAAATATATTTATTTATAATCTATAGTCTATAGCACAGTCTATCTATACTTACTATAATTAGATAGATAATTTAGTTCGTCCTTTATTTATTTTTATTTTTTTGTTCGACTTTTGATTTTTTCTATGTTAAGTCAACTTTTATTATTTTTCTATCCAAGTTAGAAATTATGAATAGTAACACATAACTTTATAAGGAAACAAGAATTAGTAGTATACTTTTTATAAGGATACAACCATCTTTCCTAATATTAATTTGTTACTTTTATTGAGGTATATACACTCATGCAAGTTTAAGATTAATTATATTACTAGTTAGATAATATAATTTAAAACTATTAAAATATAAGTATGATTATAATTTAAACTATAAGTAATATTTTATTATATTTAAATAAATTAATTTTAGAAAGAAACTATTTTCTTATGAAAATCACCTTACCATATATATATATATATATATATATATATATATATATATATATATATATATATATATAATAACTTGACCATTAAATGATGCAATTGTTAAATTTAAAATTAATTAATTATACTATATATTAGTAACTATTATTAATATAATACTCATTAATATGTTATTTAACTTGAATTTGTTACTATTATTAAATTAAAATTATAATTGTATTTCAAGTAGCATAGTTTTATTAGTATTTTGATAATATAATTTTAGAATGAAACTATTTTCGAAGGATGAGCATCTTACCTAGCTAATATTAAATTATTATTATAATTATTAAAATATAATATATTGGCCAACAATATTATTTACTTTATACAATACAAATTTACAAAAAAATAAATAAATCATCAATAACGTACGTATTTCTAAAATAAGATATTGTGCTTTGCACGGGCTGTATCTTACATTATATTAATTTCTATTTTTGTTAAAATATATCTATACTATAACTAAATAAACAATTTGGTTCTTTTTTTTTTTAAGTTTGATTTGTCCTTCTTTTTTCTGGTTTTGACTAATGACTATTCCTACACTAAGTCAACTTTGATTATTTATCAATTCAAATCAACAATTAGAATTAATAACATAGTTTTATAAGAAAACAAGAATTAGTACTATAGTTTTATAAAAAATAAAAAAAATTAAAATATGATCATCTTACCTACTATTAATTTGTTAGTTTTATTCAAAAATTAGAATTAGTATCGTAGTTTTATAAGAAAATATGAACTCATAATATAATTTTCTAAGGAAATAATCAAAATCATCTTACATAATACTAATTAGTTTCTTTTATTCAAAAATATATACAATTATACAAGTTTAAGTTAAATTATAGTACCACTTAGATAATATAATATAGTTTGAGAAGAAAAGAAAATTATAATAAAATATTTTGAATTAAAGGTAAAAAAAGTTCATGTCTAAAGCATAATTATTACTATAATATTTTTTTTTTATTTCAATATAAGAAATCTAAAAATAGATAGGTCAAAAAAAAAAATTCTAAATTATAAAAAAAAATATGTACAGAAAATTAACTTAAAGAATAATAATTTTAAAAGAATGAAAAATTTATCATTAAAAATAAATAATTAAATAAATAACATTTTAAAAAAGCCCAAAATATTAACATGTAAAAAATAAAATAGCTTTTTAAGTCAAAAATAATATTAGAATATTCTATTCAAAATATTATATACGAAAATATTAATCAAAAATAGATATAAAATTTAAGAATCAAGAATAAGACATCATGCTTTGAACGGTGTATACTGCTAGTACTATAATTAAATAGATAATATGGTTCGTCCTCCTTTTTATTGTTTGACCTTCGACTTTATCAACATTAAGTCAATTTTTTTTATTTATTACTTATCAATTCAAGTCAAAAATTGAAATTCATATCATAATTTTATAAGAAAATAAGAATTAGTATACTTTTCCTATTTTAATTCAAAAATTACTTTTCTTAAAATAGGTCATATGCATATGCATATACATATACATATACATATGCATATGCATATATATTATCATAGAATCAAGTTTATTAGTGGTAAAATATCCTTGTAATCATCAATCTCCCTATCAACTTGGTATGTTATATGTCTCAATCTATTGGACCACCCTCACAATAACTTGGTATGTTATAAAATTTAATGAATTTATCATCATCGCTGCTCAATTTATCATTAAAAATGAAAGACAATATATGTATAGTATATAATTGAATTTTATTATTAAATAAAATATTGTATTATACTACATTGCATTGCATGTAGGCTACTCGAACGAAAGAGTTCTCAAAATATTTTGCACGGGGTATACTGTTAGTACTATAATTAAATAGATAATTTCGTTAGTCCTTTTTTTTAGTTCGACCTTCGACTTTATCATAATTAAGTCAATTTATTTATTTATTATTATTTATCAATTTAAAATAAAAATTGAAATTCATATCATAATTTTATAAAAAAATAAGAATTAGTATACTTTTTCTATTTTAAGTCAAAAATTACATTTCTTAAAATAGGACATATACATATATATTATCGTGGAATCAAGTTTATTAGTGATTATATATATATATATATATATATATATATATATATATATATATATATATATATATATATATATTATGTAATCAAGTTTATTAGTGGTAGAATATCCCTGTAATAATCAATCTCCCTATCAACTTGGTATGTTATATGTCTCAATCTATTGGACCATCCTTACAATAACTTGGTATGTTATAAAATATAATAAATTCATCACCATTGCTGCTCAATTTATTATTAAAAACGAAATACAATACCTATATAGTATATAATTGAATTTTATTATTAAATAAAATATTGTATTATACTATATTGCACTACATGCAGGCTACTCGAACGAAAGAGATCTTAAAAAATTTTGCACGGGGGATACTGCTAGTATTATAATTAAATAAACAATTTGGTTCGTCCTCCTTTTTTTAGTTCGACCTTCGACTTTATCAACATTAAGTCAATTTTTTTTTATTTGTTATGAATTCAAATCTTGAAATTCATATCATAATTTTATAAGAAAATAAGAATTAGTAAAATTTTCCTATTTTAAGTCAAAAATTACTTTTTCTTAAAATAGGTCATATACATATACATATACATATACATATACATATATGTTATCATGGAATCAAGTTTATTAGTAATTATATATATATATATATATATATATATATATATATATATATATATATATATATATATATATATTATGGAATCAAGTTTATTAGTGGTAAAATATCCTTGTAATCATTAATCTCCCTATTAACTTGGTATGTTATGTCTCTATCTATTGGACCACCCTCACAATAACTTGGAATGTTATAAAATTTAATAAATTTATCACCATCGCTGCTTAATTTATTACTAAAAATGAAATACAATATCTATATAGTATATAATTGAATTTTATTACTAAATAAAATATTGTATTATACTATATTATACTGCATGCAGGCTACTCGAATGAAAGGGATCTCAAAATATTTTGCACAGGGTATACTGCTAGTACTATAATTAAAGAGATAATTTGGTCCGTCCTCCTTTTTTTTAGTTAGACCTTCGACTTTATAAACATTAAGGCAATTTTTCTTTTATATTAATCAATTCAAATCAGAAATTGAAATTCATATCATAATTTTATAAAAAAAAATAAGAATTAATATACTTTTTCTATTTTAAGTCAAAAATTACTTTTCTTAAAATAGGTCATATACATATACATATACATATATATTATCGTGGAATCAAGTTTATTAGTGACTATATATATATATATATATATATATATATATATATATATATATATATATATATATATATATATATATATATATTATTGTGGAATAAAGTTTATTAGTGGTAAAATATCCTTGTAATCATCAATCCCCCTATCAACTTGGTATGTTATATGTCTCAATTTATTAGATCACCCTCATAATAACTTGGTATGTTATAAAATTTAATGAATTTATCACCATCTCTGCTCAATTTATTATTAAAAACAAAATACAATATCTATATAGTATATAATTGAATTTTATTATTAAATAAAATATTGTATTATACTATATTGCACTGCATATAGGTTACTCGAACGAAAGGGATCTCAAAATATTTTGCACGGGGTATACTACTAGTACTATAATTAAATAGACAATTTGGTTCATCCTCATTATTTTAGTTTGACCTTCGACTTTATCAACATTAAGTCAATTTTTTTATTATTATTTATCAATTCACATCAAAAATTGAAATTCATATCATAATTTTATAAGAAAATAAGGCTTAGTATACTTTTCCTATTTTAAGTCAAAAATTACTTTTCTTAAAATAGGTCATACACATACACATACACATACACATACACATATATATTATCGTGGAATCAAGTTTATTAGTGATTGTATATATATTATTACGGAATTTAGTTTATTAGTGTTAAAATATCCTTGTAATCATCAATCTCCCTATCAACTTGGTATGTCATATGTCTCAATCTATTAGACCACCCTCACAATAACTTGGTATGTTATAAAATTTTATGAATTCATCACCATTGTTGCTGTGAGGATCCAGATTTTTCAAATTCTTTATTAATATTAAATGAGAATTTAATTGATAAAATTATCAAGATGATTTAAATTATTTGAGATATTTTATGTGATTTAAGATATTTGATGAGATTTAATTGGTAAATTAAATCTGTACAAAGATGTTAATGATTTGTGTTGAATTAAATAATTGAAAAGTACATAAATTGTTTAAAAACAATTTATGAGGAATAAAAGAAATTTCAGGTAAAGGTACAATGTATTGTACAATAAAATTGTTATGGAAATATAGAAATTATGATTTTAAATGGTATTATGTGGTAATGTGAGAATGAGTTAGATATGTATATATATACACTTGTATATATATATATATATATAAATGTGTATGTTTATGTAATATTTATAAATTCCATTAATTATGGAAATTAAGGGATTAATAATTAAATTAATCCAAAGTTAAATGAAAAGGTAATGAGGAAATTAGTGAAATAGTGATTATGAATTTTGGAGGAGGTTTAGAAATTAATTGAGAAGGAAAAGTAATTATATAAATTATACAATAATAAATTATATAATTTATATAAGGAAATTAAAATAAGATATGGAGGAAATAATAATTATATAAATTATATAATAATAATTATATAATTTATATAAGAGGTGTAAATTAATTAAGGATGGAAGAAATTTTATAAATTATATTTTGTGTGAAATGGAAATTATAAAAAAGAGATATTTAATTATATAAATTATATAATAATAAATTATATAATTTATATAAGGAAATTAATGTGAAATGAAAAGAAATTAAATTAAAGGAGGAAAAATGAATGTTTTAATTCATTAAAAATTATGTTTATGCATAATTAAATTTTTATGACGTTTACGAAGAATAATATTTCGGAAATGTGAACATGTTAATGTAACATGTTGTACAAGTAACGAAGTGAAAAATTATGAAAAATAATTTTTATATGTTCTATGAATTATTTTATAATTTTTGGAGGTAAAAATTACCTCAAATAATTACATGCATGTCATTATGCGTGTACAAAATTTGTCAAGTAAAGTACCCAAAAGAGGTACTAATATTGTTGATAAATCATATTATGATTTTTAGTAAATTAGAATAAATATTTTATATTTGTTATATAAAATATTTATTACACGATATAATTATGTAATGTATTAAAAAAGAAAATTTTGCATGATTTTTTTCGTGGAAAATTCGAGAGAAGGCTGAGTCGGCATGTTAAGGCGGTGGAACTGATTTTTATTAAAATATGATTAAGCTTGCATGGGAGTATAAAAAGGAAAGAAAAATGAAATGAAAGAAAAAGAAAACAAAAGCCAATTCTCTCTATTTTCTATCATCCGAGAGCCACACCACCGCCACCTTTCATCATCACCGGAAATCACTTTGAGCCACTAAGAGGATGGTATACAAGTGTAGACAAACTTCAAGGAAGGAGTTGAAGCTTTGGAAGGTATAAAAGTAATTTAATTGTTTTATTTTGGAATTTATGGTATTAAGTTATTGTTGTGGAAAAAATAGAAAATAATTAGAATAATTATTCTAAATAATTATAGAATGTATATTTATGATTTACATGATTTTTGGAATAGTTTTGATTGAGATTTTTAAGAAAAAAATGAAAATTTTTGGAAAAAGATGGTTTACTGTTCGGCTGCTGGAAGAAGAAGAAAAGGGAATAGTGAAAAGGCTGGACCGCGCATGGCGCGCGGTCCATTTTTCTTTCTGTCGCCCAGATAAAACGGCGTCGTTTAGCGACGCTGAGAGGGGTAGGCCGCGCATTGCGCGGAGGCAAATTTTCGCCACGAAAAAAACGACGTCGTTTGGCGTATGGCTGAACCGGAGATGGGCCGAACGACGTCGTTTGGCTCGGAACAGTGGCGGTCACGTGGTGAATTTACGACCTTGCCCCTGGACTTTCCAATTTATACCGGTCGTGTCCTGTTCTCGGTAAAACTACGATTTTGCCCTGGAACTTTCTAGAAAATTCCGGTTATGTCCCTAAAGGGTGCCGAAATGACGGAAATGCCCCTGGGCTTTCCGGGAAATACCGAATGAGTCCCTAAGGGCGCGGAAATTACCAAAATGCCCTCCGAAGTGATTTTTAATGAAATAAATGTTTAAAAATTATTTAAAAATTCTAGAAAATTCTAGAAAAATACTAAAAATATAGAAATGATGTTTGGACATTAAATTTAATATTTTTATAAAAATATTAAATATTGGGGATTAATATTTAAATAATTTAAATATTAATCTATTAAGTTTAAAGGTTAGAAAATGATTAAATGAAAATTCGGACAACCAAATACGTTAAAATTTTATCCGATGAGCTGGGTTGTCCGTAATGAAGGCATGGGATATTAAATTAAATTAATATTTTAAGGAACGAGGTTAATATAATTAACCATACTAGTTAATATTTAACCCAATACCCTAAAATTAAAGGGTCGGGTAGAGTTAATTACGTTACAGATGATATTAATTAATTAAATTAATATCATGAGAAGCTAAATAATTATTATTTGATTATATTATGATCATAGGTTGATCGTGAAAGGGTTTTGAGCTAGCAATGAAATAACTGGACATTCAGGCAAGTTCTTCAGTCCCTTAAATGTTGAATGTTATGATATGAAATATTTGTTTTAAATGCACACAAATTATGTGATATGTGATAAGTGATTAATATGACAATAATGTGTGATCTGTGCAATGATATGAATATACATGAGATATATTGCTCAAGTAGAAGCACGAGCACATGATGTATGACACACACCGAACATATTAAGGTATGTGTTACGTGAAGCATAACTGTTGAACTTGCTGAGCCGTTGTGCTCATTACTTGCTTAAAATAAATTTTTGCAGGTAGAGAAACAAATTCGAGAATATCGAATTATGTTAAAGATGAATTGCCAAAAAGGTAGAAAGTGTAATTGTTATATGTTTGATAAAATATTTGAATGTGGAGATATTGGCAAAGTTTATTTGTATGTGTTGTATAATATGCAAGTTGGATCCAGATTGGACAAGTAAAGTTAAATGATATATGGTAATGATTCAAGATTGTTGTTATGTTGAAAAGTAAGACATATTTAAACTATGGATTATAAAACCAGGAATAATGGTATGGATATAATCAACATTAAATTTTAAGTGTTGAGCGTTATGATAGAAAGAAAAAAGTAAAGGTTGCGATCCATGGGACTAGGATCTAGATGAAGGATTTTAAATATCCAAATGTTTTAGTACAACGATCGAATTGAGAAAGGGAAAAAGAAAAAATTTATACCGAAAATTTGGTAAGTAATGATTTATAAAATCAATCAAGGGATTAAAGAAGATGAGTAAATGATTTATTAACGAACCGAAATTTGGCCGTTATGAAGATAATGTTTAATAAATACAGAATTTATGGTGATAAAGTGGGCCGAATTTCGGGGTCGTTACAGTTGGTATCAGAGCCAGAGGTTATAAACCTTAGGTAAATGATACCTTAGGCTATAACCTAGAGTAAGAAAGAGTACAGTTAGTTGCGTGTTCTGAAAACCCAAGCGTATAGTAAGCTCGTGACTCATGATTGTATGGTGGAGCCCCTTTAGCGAATGGGCAACTAAGACCTGACTAGGACAAGCTCCTCAACCATATGATTATGGTAAGTTCCTGAGCCCAAATACGTGATAAGTTTGATGAACATGGGGGAATTAGAATGGAAAAGATGTAAGTTGAGAAAGATAATTCTTAAATATTGATTAAAGAAAAGGAAATATGAAAGATTTCAAGAAAGAGATAAGATTATAAGGAAGAGATAAAGATGTTAAGAATGATCTGAATGAAGGTAATGAATTGAGAAATTGATAAGTTCAATTAAGAACATAATTGAAAGAGAATATTTGAAATGATTCAAAGATGAATCTTAAAGGAAATCAGGGGACACCTGATTTGAGAAATAAAGATGAAAAGTAATCTAAAGAGCATAGAAAGAGATCATAATAATATGATCAAGAACGGTAAGAGGATCGTACTACGATACGATCACAAGATAAGGAAAGTGATTGATGAATAGATTATAAAGCAAGGTCATGATGGGATCATGAGAGAATGTTAAAGAACAGAGAGACCTGTTAAGGGTCACAAATGTATAGCTTGATGCTATAAAGAGAAAGAGTACTATGAAATAGTACAAGAAGAATTCAGGGAATGATAAGACATGAATGAAATGTGAAATGACAGAGAGACCTATTAATGGTCGAAAAAGATATAGCTTGATGCTATAAAAAGAAATGGTACTATGAAATAGTACAAAAGAATTCAGAAAATGATGAAATGTGAATGACAGAAATGCTATGATAAGGGGGCAGAAAGTTTGGGTACGAAATTTCAATTGAGGACTCATGTGGTGACTGAATTGCACAATCCTTTGTATGGGCGGGGGATTTGTGTTTACCCAGTTACTATGTGATAATCATTGAAATGTTAAAGTCGCGTTAGCAGTTTTGATAGATAAATAATATTAAGTTTAGGCACGAGTTCTTAAAACTCATGCATATGGTAAGTTCATGACTCATAATCGTATGGTATGTTTTGAGCCCCTCAGCATATGGAAAGTCTTTGACATATTCTTAGACTACATATTGCTAGGACAAGCTTTAAAACTCATATTCTTGTGGTAAGTTCCTGGACTCATAATGTGTGGCAAGTTTGATGAACTATACGGGGGCTATAGAATGATGGAGTAGATATAAAATTTAATATGATAATGAAAATAGTCCTAGCAATAAAGTTAATATTTAAGTGAAGAAGTAGAAGGTGAATGTTAGGGAATTTAGGATATTCCCATTCTTCTAGCTTTGCTAGAATTCGAAATATTTGGCCTCAAGTTGATTTGGCACGTGTGTGCTTTGGAAAAAGATGCAAATGAATTTTAAGCAATTTAAAAAGCGTCTATGCTACTTGTTTCGGCTAGACAAAAATATTTTTTTCATCAAAATGTATTTTAAAATAATCATCCATGCACCGTTTAGCCCGGTGTAGATGGGATGAATGACGGAATGCTCAACGTGTTGTTGAGATGGTGCGGTACTATTTCGTCATAAGATGATTCAACACCATAAAGTATGGTTTATGGTGTAGGAATTATTAACGACGGAATCCTCAACGTACTGTCAAGATGACGCGGTAACATGAAGTCATAAATGATTTTGATTTATGAAGTATGTCAATGCTATAAGTCAATGCCATTTGACTCGGCTAGACGTTTTGAAAAGCTTTGACATGATGAATGTTTTAAAATTTCTGCGGATTATAAAGTGTTAAAAGAAAGTCTGTGCCAACTGATCTGGCTAGACAAGCGTTGAAGAAATATAAGTCTGAGCTATTGATTCAGCTAGACAAATTTTGAAATGTATTGACTTCATATTCTTTGAAAGTTATACAAAATTTAATTTCTTTCGAATGAATTCTAAGGCTGGGATGAACAAAAAGATTAAGAATGTTGCAGGTTGATTAAATGATCACCTGGCATAGAAAGACATAGTATGGTGAAACATCCATCATTTAATGACAGACTGATCCACTGTCAGGATTTGCAGTATGAGGTACTCGGGGAGCGAAGTACTGTAAATCGGGATCATGTTCAGATTATTCTGAAAAGTTATTATTTTAATGGGTTGCAGTATGAGGTACTCTGGGAGTGAAATACTGTTAACCGGGATAAGTGTTCATCCAGCAAAGTATGAAAGTTTCCAAAATAAATTCCTCTACTCTTATGAAGATTGGATGGTAGGATGGGGTAGTATTTTTAAATGTGATCAATAATGAAAGAAATGATTGTGCAGCAAAGAAATTATGAAATGTGATAGATTAGAAAAATTGCAATGTGCAATAACTATGAGAAATGAATGCAAGAAAGATATGTGAAATGAATGCTAAGAAAATGTGTAAGTTGCAAATGAATGAGATATTAATACATACAAATTTCGAGGACGAAATTTTATGAAGGAGGGGTGAATGTGATACCCCATGAATTTTAGAATAATTATAAATAAGGATTATGATTAATCAAGTAAAGGTTAGTATTTAAAACCTAGTGCTGAACGATAAAAGTATTAAGGAATGATTATGGAATGAAAAGAAGATTCATGATTATGAATTGAGAAAAGAAGGATGAATGTACAGAATATGAATGATGTGTGATATAAGAATGAAATAAGTGAATGGAGTAAGATTACGTATAATTAAAGAAAAGAAGTTTTCGGAGAATAAGAACTTATCTTGATAAGTATATCAAGAAGCGAGTTAAAGTTTTAGAGTAATGTGAAATGTAATATTGCAAAGAAATTGTAAGTTAAGTTAAGAATTTAAATATTCTGACAGTTATGATCATTATGGGATTATCCATGTAAGTTATGGATATTAAAGAGGTCAAATATGATTATTATGAATTTCGTTACTATCCATCAAGATAAAGGTAAAACAAGATGCTATCAATGAAATACGTATAATTATTACGGCAATTATGATTCCGAGGACGGAATCCTGTTAAGGGGGGAAGAATGTGAGGATCCAGATTTTTCAAATTCTTTATTAATATTAAATGAGAATTTAATTGATAAAATTATCAAGATGATTTAAATTATTTGAGATATTTTATGTGATTTAAGATATTTGATGAGATTTAATTGGTAAATTAAATCTGTACAAAGATGTTAATGATTTGTGTTGAATTAAATAATTGAAAAGTACATAAATTGTTTAAAAACAATTTATGAGGAATAAAAGAAATTTCAGGTAAAGGTACAATGTATTGTACAATAAAATTGTTATGGAAATATAGAAATTATGATTTTAAATGGTATTATGTGGTAATGTGAGAATGAGTTAGATATTAATATATATACACTTGTATATATATATATATATAAATGTGTATGTTTATGTAATATTTATAAATTCCATTAATTATGGAAATTAAGGGATTAATAATTAAATTAATCCAAAGTTAAATGAAAAGGTAATGAGGAAATTAGTGAAATAGTGATTATGAATTTTGGAGGAGGTTTAGAAATTAATTGAGAAGGAAAAGTAATTATATAAATTATACAATAATAAATTATATAATTTATATAAGGAAATTAAAATAAGATATGGAGGAAATAATAATTATATAAATTATATAATAATAATTATATAATTTATATAAGAGGTGTAAATTAATTAAGGATGGAAGAAATTTTATAAATTATATTTTGTGTGAAATGGAAATTATAAAAAAGAGATATTTAATTATATAAATTATATAATAATAAATTATATAATTTATATAAGGAAATTAATGTGAAATGAAAAGAAATTAAATTAAAGGAGGAAAAATGAATGTTTTAATTCATTAAAAATTATGTTTATGCATAATTAAATTTTTATGACGTTTACGAAGAATAATATTTCGGAAATGTGAACATGTTAATGTAACATGTTGTACAAGTAACGAAGTGAAAAATTATGAAAAATAATTTTTATATGTTCTATGAATTATTTTATAATTTTTGGAGGTAAAAATTACCTCAAATAATTACATGCATGTCATTATGCGTGTACAAAATTTGTCAAGTAAAGTACCCAAAAGAGGTACTAATATTGTTGATAAATCATATTATGATTTTTAGTAAATTAGAATAAATATTTTATATTTGTTATATAAAATATTTATTACACGATATAATTATGTAATGTATTAAAAAAGAAAATTTTGCATGATTTTTTTCGTGGAAAATTCGAGAGAAGGCTGAGTCGGCATGTTAAGGCGGTGGAACTGATTTTTATTAAAATATGATTAAGCTTGCATGGGAGTATAAAAAGGAAAGAAAAATGAAATGAAAGAAAAAGAAAACAAAAGCCAATTCTCTCTATTTTCTATCATCCGAGAGCCACACCACCGCCACCTTTCATCATCACCGGAAATCACTTTGAGCCACTAAGAGGATGGCATACAAGTGTAGACAAACTTCAAGGAAGGAGTTGAAGCTTTGGAAGGTATAAAAGTAATTTAATTGTTTTATTTTGGAATTTATGGTATTAAGTTATTGTTGTGGAAAAAATAGAAAATAATTAGAATAATTATTCTAAATAATTATAGAATGTATATTTATGATTTACATGATTTTTGGAATAGTTTTGATTGAGATTTTTAAGAAAAAAATGAAAATTTTTGGAAAAAGATGGTTTACTGTTCGGCTGCTGGAAGAAGAAGAAAAGGGAATAGTGAAAAGGCTGGACCGCGCATGGCGCGCGGTCCATTTTTCTTTCTGTCGCCCAGATAAAACGGCGTCGTTTAGCGACGCTGAGAGGGGTAGGCCGCGCATTGCGCGGAGGCAAATTTTCGCCACGAAAAAAACGACGTCGTTTGGCGTATGGCTGAACCGGAGATGGGCCGAACGACGTCGTTTGGCTCGGAACAGTGGCGGTCACGTGGTGAATTTACGACCTTGCCCCTGGACTTTCCAATTTATACCGGTCGTGTCCTGTTCTCGGTAAAACTACGATTTTGCCCTGGAACTTTCTAGAAAATTCCGGTTATGTCCCTAAAGGGTGCCGAAATGACGGAAATGCCCCTGGGCTTTCCGGGAAATACCGAATGAGTCCCTAAGGGCGCGGAAATTACCAAAATGCCCTCCGAAGTGATTTTTAATGAAATAAATGTTTAAAAATTATTTAAAAATTCTAGAAAATTCTAGAAAAATACTAAAAATATAGAAATGATGTTTGGACATTAAATTTAATATTTTTATAAAAATATTAAATATTGGGGATTAATATTTAAATAATTTAAATATTAATCTATTAAGTTTAAAGGTTAGAAAATGATTAAATGAAAATTCGGACAACCAAATGCGTTAAAATTTTATCCGATGAGCTGGGTTGTCCGTAATGAAGGCATGGGATATTAAATTAAATTAATATTTTAAGGAACGAGGTTAATATAATTAACCATACTAGTTAATATTTAACCCAATACCCTAAAATTAAAGGGTCGGGTAGAGTTAATTACGTTACAGATGATATTAATTAATTAAATTAATATCATGAGAAGCTAAATAATTATTATTTGATTATATTATGATCATAGGTTGATCGTGAAAGGGTTTTGAGCTAGCAATGAAATAACTGGACATTCAGGCAAGTTCTTCAGTCCCTTAAATGTTGAATGTTATGATATGAAATATTTGTTTTAAATGCACACAAATTATGTGATATGTGATAAGTGATTAATATGACAATAATGTGTGATCTGTGCAATGATATGAATATACATGAGATATATTGCTCAAGTAGAAGCACGAGCACATGATGTATGACACACACCGAACATATTAAGGTATGTGTTACGTGAAGCATAACTGTTGAACTTGCTGAGCCGTTGTGCTCATTACTTGCTTAAAATAAATTTTTGCAGGTAGAGAAACAAATTCGAGAATATCGAATTATGTTAAAGATGAATTGCCAAAAAGGTAGAAAGTGTAATTGTTATATGTTTGATAAAATATTTGAATGTGGAGATATTGGCAAAGTTTATTTGTATGTGTTGTATAATATGCAAGTTGGATCCAGATTGGACAAGTAAAGTTAAATGATATATGGTAATGATTCAAGATTGTTGTTATGTTGAAAAGTAAGACATATTTAAACTATGGATTATAAAACCAGGAATAATGGTATGGATATAATCAACATTAAATTTTAAGTGTTGAGCGTTATGATAGAAAGAAAAAAGTAAAGGTTGCGATCCATGGGACTAGGATCTAGATGAAGGATTTTAAATATCCAAATGTTTTAGTACAACGATCGAATTGAGAAAGGGAAAAAGAAAAAATTTATACCGAAAATTTGGTAAGTAATGATTTATAAAATCAATCAAGGGATTAAAGAAGATGAGTAAATGATTTATTAACGAACCGAAATTTGGCCGTTATGAAGATAATGTTTAATAAATACAGAATTTATGGTGATAAAGTGGGCCGAATTTCGGGGTCGTTACAGTTGCGTGCTCAATTTATTATTAAAAATGAAATACAATATCTATATAGTATATAATTGAAGTTTATTACTAAATAAAATATTGTATTATACTATATTGTACTAGATGAAGGTTACTCGAACGAAAGGGATCTCAAAATATTTTGCATGGGGTATACTGCTAGTACTATAATTGAATAGATAATTTGGTCCGTCCTCCTTTTTTTAGTTCGACCTTCGACTTTATGAACATTAAGTTATTTTTTTATTAGTATTTTTCAATTCAAATCAGAAATTGAAATTCGTATCACAATTTTATAAAAAAATAAAATTAGTATACATTTTCTCTTTTAAGTCAAAAATTACTTTTCTTAAAATAGGTCATATGTATATACATATACATATACGTATATATTATCGTGGAATAAAGTTTATTAGTGAATATATATATATATATATATATATATATATATTATTACGGAATCAAGTTTATTAGTGAAAAAATATCCCTGTAATCATCAATCTCCGTATCAACTTGGTATGTTATAAAATTTAATGAATTCATCACCATCGCTGCTCAATCCATTATCAAAAACGAAATACAATATCTATATAGTATATAATTGAATTTTATTATTAATTAAAATATTGTATTATACTATATTAATTGCACTGTATGCAAGCTACTTGAACGAAAGAGATCTCAAAATATTTTACATGGCATATACTGCTAGTACTATAATTAAATAGACAATTTGGTTCATACTCCTTTTTTTAGTTCCACCTTCGACTTTATCAACATTAAGTCATTTTTTTATAATTATTTATCAATTCAAATCAGAAATTTAAATTCATATCATAATTTTATAAGAAAATAAGAATTAGTATACTTTTCCTATTTTAAGTCAAAAACTTTTCTTAAAATAGGTCATATGTGTGATGACCTCGAATCTGGGTCCCTCGAACCTCGGATCCGGTTCAACACTAGTACTACCTTTTCCTTATTATTCATGAATTACAATAATATTATAATTGATAAATAATCATTTATTTATAATTTTACAACATCTCTTTCTATTCCAGAATCACAATCTTTATACAATCCTAGTATGTCTCAATATCATATATGATACGACATTCTATTACAATCAATTTGAGTATTTAACACTCATATTATACACCTACTAATTTTTATACTACACAATCATTTTACCTGTCCAATTCGGACTGATATCTACAATGGTTGTGCTAGACCTTTCAGTGAATGTAATATGCATTCTTTTTTTTTTGATCTTTAACAAAACTTCGAATAACTTGCACTATCTGAAAAATGTTGATTTTAAGCAAGAGTGAGCACGACGGCTCATCAAGTTTAACAATTACACATAACACATTACATGCTTCACATATTATACATGTTCTGCATTTTATTCTTACATCATGCATTTAATGCTTTTCATTTTATGAATGCTTCATACTTCTTATAATAATCAACTAGCATCTAGCAATTCATGTTTCATATTTTCACATGTAATCATACCTCATGCTTTTCACATAACACAAATATCATCAATATATCTCCATATCAATAATATAATATCAAATTGTAGCATATTAATGCACATAGGAGCAAGTTCTGAAAAACTTGTCTGGTTCGCTTTTACCATTTACGCTTATTTTGTGTCTTTCGTTCAACCTACAATTTATATATAAAATCGACATAATCATTAGATATAATGACTATTAATTAGTCTTTATATAAGACTCTAACTTCAAATATTAACTCTTAAAATGTCCGACAAACGAACCCTTAAGTTTCGGACAAAAACCCTAGCCCAAATATTGTTCGGACATATCAAGTACGCTTAACCAACTTACGCCTTCACTACACGTTCTCCGCACGACCCACTTTTTAATCAGTTGTCTAATTAGTCATAAATAGACTATTTACACTAGTTGAATTCAATTAAACTTTCTTCCTTTATATAACTTAATTATTTGGACATTTAATAATGTACCAAACATCTTAAAATATAATCTACATTGATAATATAAAACTACATTCAAATATTATTAACCATTTAATAATATTTTATTCACTTATTAATATTATTAACCATTTAATAATATTTTAACTACTTATTAATATTATTAACCTTTTAATAATATTTTAATTATTTATTAATATTATTAACCATTTAATAATATTTTAATAACTTATTAATATTATTAACCATTTAATAATATTTTAACTACTTATTAATATTATTAACCTTTTAATAATATTTTAATTATTTATTAATATTATTAACCATTTAATAATATTTTTAATCTCTTACTAATATTATTAATCATTTAATGATATTTTAATCATTTATTAATATTATTAACCATTTAATAATATTTTAATCTCTTACTAGTATTATTAATCATATAATAATATTTTAATCATTTATTAATTTTATTAACTATTTAATAATATTTTAATCTCTTACTATTGTTATTAATCACTGATTAATATTATTAAATATAAATAATTTACACCTTTTATAGTATTTAAGATTTAAAAAATTAAATATAAATTGTTTAATCACTTCCTTATTCCTTTAATTTCTTTCTTTTATTTATTTAATATTAATTAATAAATAATTAATCTAATTAACCTTACTTGTTTATTTATCTTTGCATAAACAATTATTTACATAACTTTATTTCTCTTTAATTATTATTTAATATTATTTAAATAATAATCAATTAATTAATTATTCTCAAATCCTTTAATGATTATTTAAATAATAATTTCTTAATTAATTAACCCCATTTATTATTTAATATTAATTAAATAACAAATGATCATTTTATTTAGTTCATCTCCTTTTAATTATTATTTAGTATCCTTGAAATAATAATTAATTAACTAATTATCCTTATTTATTAAAATAATAAATAATTACCTTATTAACTTCATCTTTCTTTAATTATTATTTAATATCCTTTAAATAATAATTAATTATCTAATCATCCTTATTTATTATTTAATATTATTTAAATAATAAATAACTATTTATTAACTTTATGTCCTCCTTTATTTATTATTTAATAATAAATGATTAGCTATTATATTTATTTACTTTAATTATTATTTACTATCAATTAAATAATAATTAATTATAATAATGGCTTTTATTGACTATATTTATTATTTATTATATAAATAATAAATAATTATTAAACTTGGGTCCCAAATTAATTATATTAATTTGTAAATATTTTTATTTAATTTGGACTTAAATGACCCGACCTGACCCGAATGGCCCGACCCGACCCGACCCAGAATGAAAAATGCACTGCCCATGAACAGTGACGAGGGCCCCAACCCTTCTTTTTTGTGCAAAACTAGGGCCCCGGCCCTAGTGTTGAAGAAATTTTTTAAAATTTTGTTTGCTCGACCCTCCGACGTTTCGATAGCCATAACTTTTTCATTTTAAAATATTTTGGGGTGATTCTTGAGTCCATTCTCATCAAAATTGCCCCCTCTACAATTTCTCTTTAAATCACAAATCCAAATTCTAAACGTAACTAGACTAAAAACTGCTCAAAAGGATAAAGTAAAAACTAAAATCATAAATCATTGGTTTTAATTGTTCAAACTGGAATAAAATAAACTCTACACATCCAAATGACACCAACTTAGTGTCGTTGTCTTCCTAACTTCTTGTTTTACAACATTTCATGGTTCAATCACATTTTTGAAAACGTTTTGACAAGAAATTTAAGATCGAACCATCTAGGGTTTTACCGGTAAATCGCAATATAAAATTTTCTTCCATTTAGTTGCATACCACATATACCAATACTTCTTTTAAACATACAAAATCATGAATCTACCTATATATCATAGATTTAGACTTCTAGAGCATCAAAATAACTTTTGATCGTTTAGAAATATTTTTTGACCGATTAAAACATATATAGACTATAAAAATGAACTAAAGAAAGTTTAGAACACTTTTTAACCTCTTAGACATGGATGCTCTTCTTATTCTCCTTCCAAAGTATGCTATAAAGCTATGTGCCATCCACCAAGCTCCTCCTCTAGCAATCTCCTTCAAGTCACAAGTGTTTGCTTGCTTTTCTCTAGAATGCTCTCTATTTTCTCTCTTGAATACTCTAGCAATTTACCAACCAACATAACACTTGTGTGGAACACTCTATATATAGCCATTTGTAAACCCTCATTAACTCTCCTAATCCACCAACATAGTCAAATTAATGCTTAATTGAGATTACTATTGGATTGATTGATTTGTTGATTTGACTAGGATTGGTTCAACCACTACAACATAGTGTACAAGTAAAGCAACATGAGCAATCAAGCCACCCCCATGTGGGTCCCCTAAGTCTCAGCAAAAATGGGATTAAATCCCCCATTTTTGCTTTATTTTATAGCTTAAATATACATATATACATCTCTCTCTATATATATATATATATACTTATATATATAAATGTTGATCAATTTTGACTATCATTTGGGCTCAACATTCAACTTTAGGATTTAAATATATTGGTCTCATCCATTTAATTTGGTTGGGCTCAATTTAATTGGTATATTGGGCTAACATTAAATACCCTATGTTACATTTAATTAAAACAATCATTGAGCTAGTTTAATTATTACATGGACTAATATTTAATTAATTACATGGACTTCTAGGTTAATTTTTTGGACCAAGGTTAATACCTCATTTGGACTTATAATATAATCCAATTAGACTTGCTTTAAATTATTCTACCACGTTGGGTTACTCAATTAACTCATCCATAGTTAATTCTCATCATCATATTTACTTACCTAGCAATTAACCAATGTTTGATTAATACTCTTTTTTGTCTACTAACTAGGGTTATTCAATTAACCCTACATTAGTTAATTCTCTACACTCAATCAATACTTGAAATTCTTCTCCCAACACATTGACCATCATTTGACTTTTAAATGATTTGGGCTACATAGCTTAATTTTTATTAGTCTCTCTTATTTAATTACCCACTTCATACAAATATTCTCATATTGGGCTAACATCTATAATCCTTTTGGGCTAGTCCACTAGTAGTAATTAAATTACTTGGACTCTTCATGAGGTTAGATCCATAAATTTATTTGGACCTCTATATAAATTATAAACAAGACTTTTAACAATTAAAATATTGGGCTTGCTTTAAATCTATTAATGGACTCTATACAACAACTTAATAATTAAATTAATTACTTCACAATATTGTCATCCAAGACAATCATCCTAAATTTTTCACAACTTTAACTCATACTAATATAATTAACCTAACTAATTATATTTCATGACTCTATATTTAAACTAATTAATTTATTAGTTTAATTGAGTATTAACTTACTCATCCACTTATTTGGCTAACAAGCATGCTTTAGGTATATATATATATATATATATATATATATATATATATATATATATATATATATATATATATATCCACCTTCACTTCTCAAATGAATTTATTTTCTTAATAAATTATCTACATGCATCATTAAAATATTCTCACATTTAATTTCTAACAAATAAATTATGTTAAAAAAAATGTTAACCCATTTTCTACATATCTCACTTCTCCAACTCTAGGTTTTAAACCATAACCTTTAGTTGATTATTCAAAATCTTATCTACAAATCTTGTAAATATCTGGGATATTACAATATGCATATACATACATATTATAGTGGAATCAAGTTTATTAGTGATTACAAATATATATATATATATATATATATATATATATATATATATATATTATGGAATCAAATTTATTAGCGATAAAATATCCATGTAATCATCAATCTCCCTATCAACTTAGTATGTATATGTTTCGATCTATTGGACCACAATCACAATAACTTGGTATGTTATAAAATTTAATGAATTCATCACCATCGTTGTTCAATTTATTATTAAATATGAAATATAATATCTATATAGTATATAATTGAATTTTATTATGAAATAAAATATTGTATTATACTATATTGCCATGCATGCAGTCTAATCGAATGAAAATGATCTCAAAATATTTTGCACGGTGTATACTGCTAGTACTATAATTAAATAGATAATTTGGTTCGTCATCCTTTTTTTTTTAGTTCGACCTTCGACTTTATAAACATTAAGGCAATTTATTAATTATTATTATTTGTAAATTCAAATCAGAAATTGAAATTTATATCATAATTTTATAAAAAAGTAAGAATTAATATACTTTTTTTTTTAAGTCCAAAATTACTTTTCCTAAAATAGGTCATATACATATATATTATCGTGGAATCAAGCTTATTAGTGATTATATATATATATATATATATATATATATATTATGTAATCAAGTTTATTAGTGGTAGAATATCGCTATAATCATTAATCTCCCTATCAACTTGGTATGTTATATGTGACGACCCCAAATCTGGGTTCTTTAACCTCGGGTTTGGTTCTCACTGTACAATACTAAACAATAATGAAATACATAAATTGTATTCAAACTTCGCGGAATAATACAAAAGGTTCCTTAATCAAAAGGCTACACTTCCCAAGGTCTATTACTTTAATCTTAACATTACATATCTTAAGGGAAATACAAAAGATTTACAACAGTAATTACATAACAGTAATATAAACTAGCATGCAATTACTAAAACTAAACATTCGCTTTCCCCTTGCCTTTGTCCGATTTAGAGCTTTCGGGAATGGCTGAAATATAGTCATGATATAGCAAGAATGAGCAACTAAATGGCTCAGCAAGTTTATAAACAACAATCATACGATATATCATGATGAAGGGAAATAACTTCAAGGTTTCAACAATAGCAATTGTGAAAGATAACAAGAATCAATGTTCAATAAAAGAAGGAATTGACTCTTTACTGCTGAGTGGTCTTTAATGACCATGAACTGCTACTAAGGTAGAACAGACATACAATGTCTGACTCCTTGTTAAAAGTAACGGGACACTTTAGGGGATCAGTCCTCTCATGTCCTATGTATATGCATCACATTTAGTTTTCTTGCGCGCTGTCGGTTCTCCGACAAATAAAAATCCCCTTTAACTAGGGTTGTTCTTTCTCAGTCTTACTGTAAGAATCCGCACCAGCCAATGGTTTGGATAAACTCTTATAATATTCAATTAAATGAATTTAACATGCATTTGTCTAGCCGAAACGATTAGTTTAGACATTCTTAAACAGTTGCAAAAGCACTATGTGCGAATACAATAATCAATAACGATGTGAAGTAATTTTTGATAATTAATTCACTCAAAGGTCTGTCAAGTAACTACGAGTGTAGAATACTTGCTCAACAATAATTGAAATGTAAATATGGTTGAATAATAATTGCAACAATAAGTACAAGTTAAGGGTAGAAAACTTGCCTCGTGCGTCGTCTACGGCTAACCAACTTAATTTAATAATCCTTGAACGGACCTAACAATTAAATCAGTTTGATCTTAAATTAGTATCATATACACATTAGTATAATGACCTTTATAACTCTTACGAACCACATAATTATATAATTACGGGTATACAATCACTTAGAAAATATTATCACTACTTGATAATATTCCGAACACAAAGAACCTATATTAATTATTTAATATAGTCCAGACACTTATCTAATATTATTAATAATTTAATAATATTTTAGTAGTCTTATAGTATTATCAATCATCTAATAATACATTATTAATCTTCTTATATTATTAATCATTTAATAATATATTAACAACCTTATAATATTATTAGTTATTTAATAATATTTTATTCATCTTCTAATATTATTAATTATTTAATAATATTTTATTAATTATCTAATATTATAAATCTTTTAATAATATTTTAATCATTATCTAATATTATTAACTATTTAATAATATTTTATTAATTAGCTAATATTATTAATCATTTAATAATATTTTATTCATCATCTAATATTATTAATTATTTAATAATATTTTATTACTCTATCAATATTATTAATCATTTAATAATATTTTATTCATTATATAATATTATTACGTATTAATAATATTTTATTGCTTTTCTAATATTATTATTCATTTAAAAATATTTTATCTAATTATTAATATTATTAATTATTTAATAATATTTTATTGACTTATTAATATTATTACCCATTTAATAGTATTTTAATCTCTTACTAATATTATTAACCATTTAATAATATTTTAACCAATTGTTAATGTTATTCATCATTTAATAACTTTTTAATCATATACTAGTATTATTAATTATTTAATAATATTTTAATAAAAATATTTAAACCACACCAATAGTTAACTTTTTAATGGTGTTAACGTTAATCTTTATTTTAAACATTTTGCTACCCATTAATTACAAATAAATTCCATATATTGGTTCAACACACAAATACCTTCATTTTACACTTAGTTATACTTAAATTTTCCAATAAAACCCGACCCAGACCGACTCGACCCGACCCGACCCGACAACTTGAACTTTCTGGCCTTGAAAGCCCCGACACTCAAATCAGTGCCGCGGCGTCCAAAACAGAAGCCAAAACCCTAAAATGGGCTGTCCGACCTCCAGCCACTTCGACAGCCATAACTTCTTCATTTTAAAACATTTTGGGGTGATTCTTAAGTCCATTCTCATCAGAATTTCCCCCTCTACAATTTCTCTTTATATCACAAATCCAAATTCCAAACGTAACTAGACTCAAAATGGCTCACAATGTGACCTAGGGTTTTAAAATCAACATCCTTTGCGGTAAAAGCCATAACTTCTATGTTTTTCAATATTTTTGAAAGCTTCAAGTTGGGTTTTCTTATAAACTCATACATAAAACTTTCTAGCCATATAAATCAAGTATTTAACTTGTACATTTCGAAATGACACAAAATATATTACATAGCTATATAGGGTTTTACCGGTAAAATACAATATGAACATTTCTTATGTTTTTATGCAAAATACACCTACCAAATCATGATATAAACACTTCATACCATGAATATACATATATTTCATAGTTACATACTTCTAGACCATCAAAACAAGTTTTGATCGGTTAAAAATAGATTTTAACCGTTCAAAAGCTATCTAGACTACAAAAATAAAATTTAAGAAGGTTAGAGCACTTTTAAACCTTTAAGACTTGTGTGCTCTTCTTCTCCTCCTAACAATGTATGTAGTGAAGCTTTGTGTCATCCACCAAGCTCAAGCTCTAGCTATCTTCTCACAACTCTCAAGTGTTTCTTCCTTTTCTCTCAAAAGCTCTCTATTTTCTCTCTTGTATTCTCTAGCAAATGAATTAACAAACTTGACACAAGTGTGGAACATCTTATTTATAGCCAATTGCTAATCCTTCATTAGCTCTCTTAATTCACCAATGTTGGTGAATTTTCACCAATGTTGGTGAATTTAGAGCTTAATCTAGCTTACTATTGCATGGATGGACATTGTGATTGACTAGGTGATTGACTAGGGTTGTTGGCCAACCTTGTCATAGAATAAATTAGAAGCAACATGAAAATCAAGCAACCCATGTGGGTCCCCCTTCAAATATCAGCAAAATGGCCTTTTTCAAGCCATTTTTCCTTTAATTTTTTTACTTTAATTATACATATATACATCTATATATGTATATTCATATATGTAGCAATTTTGACCAATTTTGACTTCCTATTGGGCTCCACTTTGGACTCTAGGATTAAATATATTGGGCTCATTTAATTAGATTGTTTGGGCTCAATTTAAATAACACATTGGGCTCACATTAAATATTCTAGGTTACATTTAATTAAATCAAGCATTGAGTTTGTTTAATTAATTACATGGACTAGTAATTAAATTAATTACATGGACTACTAGATTGATATCTTTGACCTAGTTTATCAACTCATTTGGATTTAAAATATAATCCAATTAGATTTGCTTTAATTAACTATACACCTTGCTTTAATTCTTTAAATAAATACACGCATACACACCTACATTTATTTAATTATCTAAAGTACAATTAATTAGTATAAAAAGTTTAAATTCATTGCTAAATATTTATTAAGTATATTTACAATGACTAATGAAATTCGTGGTCATTACATTATATGTCTCATTCTATTGTACCACCCTCACAATAACTTGGTATGTTATAAAATTTAATGAATTCATCACCATCGCTGCTCAATTTACTATTAAAAACGAAATACAATATCTATATGGTATATAATTGAATTTTATTATTAAATAAAATATTGTATTATACTATATTGCGTTGTATGCAGGCTACTAGAACGAAAGGGATCTCAAAATATTTTGCGCGGGGTATACTGCTAGTACTATAATTAAATAGACAATTTGGTTCGTCCTCCTTTTTTTAGTTCAACTTTTAACTTTGTCAACATTAAGTCAATTTTTTATTTATTTATCAATTCAAATTAGAAATTGAAATTCATATCCTAATTTTATAAGAAAATAAGAATTAGTATACTTTTCCTATTTTAAGTCAAAAATTACTTTTATTAAAATAGGTCATATACATATACATATACATATACATATACATATACATATACATATACATATATGTTATCGTAGAATCAAGTTTTTTAGTGATTATATATATATTATTATGGAATCAAGTTTATTAGTTGTAAAATATCCTTGTAATCATCAATCTCCCTACCAACTTGGAATGTTATATGTCTCAATCTATTGAACCACCCTCACAATAAATTGGTATGTCATAAAATTTAATGAATTCATCACCATCACAGCTTAATTTATTATTAAAATGAAATACAATATCGACATAGTATTAAAATTAAAATTTATTATTAAATAAAATATTGTATTATACTATTTTGCATTGCATGCAGGCTACTCGAACGAAATGGATCTCAAAATATTTTGCACGGGGTATACTACTAGTACTATAATTAAATAGATAATTTGGTTCGTCCTCCTTTTTTTTTAGTTCGGCCTTTGACTTTATCAACATTAAGTCAAATTTTTATTTATTTATCAATTCAAATCAGTAAATTGAAATTCATATCATAATTTTATAAAAAAAATAAAAATTAGTATCATTTTTCTATTTTATGTCAAATATTACTTTTCTTAAATTAGGTCGTATACATATATACATATACATATACATTTTTGTGGAATCAAGTTTATTAGTGATTATATATATATATATAGGGGAATGATCCATAGCAAGCGTTTGCTATGAACACTATTCCAGCAAATACATCTTGAACCTTTGAAATAATGATATTAATGGATGAGATGAATGCCATCCGCTATCTAAGTTAGCGGGTGGAAAAAAAAAAAATTCTCAGTCAATCCGCTATCTTAGCTGACGGGTGGAGTGAATCTTTTTTTTTTTTAAAAACTACGATTTTACAAAAAGAAAAAAAAAAAAAAAAAATTCCCTCCACCCGCTACCTACGTTAACGGGTGGAGAATTTTTTTTTTTATTTTTTTTTTTGGTTTAAATCCACCCGCTACCTATGTTGACGGGTGGAGATTTTTTTTTTTAATACCAAGTTTAAAAAAAAAAAAAAATTCTTCCTCCACCCGTTAGCTATGTTGCCGGGTGGAGAGAATTTTTTTTTTTTCACATTAACTAAGTTAAAAAAAAAAAAAAATCTTCCTCCACCCGTTAGCTATGTTGCCGGGTGGAGGGAATTTTTTTTTTCACATTAACTAAGTTTATAAATAAATAAAAAAAAAAAAAAAAAAAAATTTCCTCCACGCGTTAGCTACGTTGCCTGGTGGAGGGAATTTTTTTTCCCCACATTAACGAAGTTTATAAAAAAAAAAAAAAATAAAAAACAAATTTTCTTCCTCCACCCGTTAGCTATGTTACCGGGTGGAGAGAATTTTTTTTTTTTCCACATTAACTAAGATGAAAAAAAAATAAATAAATAAAATTCTTCCTCCACCCGTTAGCTATGTTGCCGGGTGAAAAGAATTTTTTTTTTTCACACTAATTAAGTTTATAAAAATAAATAAATAAATAAATAAACAATTTTTTCCTCCACCCGTTAGCTATGTTGCCCGGTGTAGAGAATTTTTTTTTATTTTCATACTAACTAAGTTTATAAAAAAAAAAAAAAAAAAATTTCCTCCACCCGTTAGCTATGTTGCCGGGTGGAGAGAATTTTTTTTTTTTTTTTTTTTCATACTAACTAAGTTTATAAAAAGAAAAGAAATCCAACAACACAAGCAAAAATCCAACAAAAGTACACATGCACAAACAACAAGATAAAGTATGCACATAAGTGAGTACTTTTATATTTGGTCAAAAGATATATTTTTTGTTAACTAGTCATTTTGTTTCCTCCACCCGTGAACCAAAGCTAGTGTTCAATTTCTTTCTCCTATTTCATCACTTGTGTGCTTTTTCTAAATTTTCATTAACTGCTTTTTGGTTATTATTTTGCCGCTGCTAGTGTGAAGGAAGAAGGAGAAAATTTCCCAACATACAACAAAACAACAAATTTTTACAAGTAAGTTTTATTTTAATCGAATATAGCATTATAAAATATTCCCTACATTGAATTCTTTTATGAAATATATTTGAAAAAATTTATAAATTTCGTACAACTAATAATTAAACTAATTAGTACTATATAATATAATGTTATTATATAGTGTTATCGATTTACAAATTATTTGTTAAATTTATTATTGAAAATATGATATCACTTCGGTAAAAAAATTATTATGGTAGTGTATGGTGTTGTTGTTGTTGTTGTTGTTGTTGTTGTTGTTGTTATTATTATTATTATTATTATTATTATTATTATTATTATTATTATTATTAATATTATTATTATTATTAGTACGGATATTATTTTTATTCTTCTTCTTCTTCTTATTATTATTACAACTATTATTATTATAATTTTAATTTTTATTATTATTACGGATATTATTATTATTATTATTATTACTATTACGGATATTATTATTATTATTATTATTATTATTATTATTATTATTATTATTATTATTATTATTATTATTATTATTATTATTATTATTATTATTATTATTATTCTTATTCTTATTCTTATTATTATTATTATTATTACGGATATTAGTATTATTACTGTTATTATTCTTTTTATTAATATTATTATTATTATTACGGATATTATTATTATTATTATTATTATTATTATTATTATTATTATTATTATTATTATTATTATTATTATTATTGTGACGACCCCAAATCCAGGTTCTTTAACCTCGGGTTTGGTTCTCACTGTACAATACATAACAACAATGAAATACATATATTGTATTCAAACTTCGCGGAATAATACAAAAGGTTCCTTAATCAAAAGGCTACACTTCCCAAGGTCTGTTACCTTAATCTTAACATTACATATCTTAAGGAAAATACAAAAGATTTACAACAGTAATTACATAACAGTAATATAAACTAGCATGCAATTACTAAAACTAAACATTCGCTTTCCCCTTGCCTTTGTCCGATTTAGAGCTTTCGGGAATGGCTGAAATATAGTCATGATATAGCAAGAATGAGCAACTAAATGGCTCAGCAAGTTTATAAACAACAATCATACGATATATCATGATGAAGGGAAATAACTTCAAGGTTTCAACAATAGCAATTGTGAAGGATAACAAGAATCAATGTTCAATAAAAAAAGGAATTGACTCTTTACTGCTGAGTGGTCCTTAATGACCATGAACTGCTACTAAGGTAAAACAGACATACAATGTCTGACTCCTTGTTAAAAATAACGGGACACTTGAGGGGATCAGTCCTCTCATGTCCTATGTATATGCATCACATTTAGTTTTCTTGCGCGCTGTCGGGTCTCCGACAAATAAAAATCCCCTTTAACTAGGGTTGTTCTATCTCAGTCTTACTGTAAGAATCCGCACCAGCCAATGGTTTGGATAAGCTTTTATAATATTCAACTAAATGAATTTAACATGCATTTGTCTAGCCGAAACAATTAGCTTAGACGTTCTTAAACAGTTTGCAAAAGCACTATGTGCGAATACAATAATCAATAACGATGTGAAGTAATTTTCGATAATTAATTCACTCAAATGTCTGTCAAATATCTACGAGTGTAGATACTTGCTCAACAATAATTGAATTGCTCAAAGTAATTAAAGTTGAATAATAATTGCAACAATAAGTACAAGTTAAAGGTAGAAGACTTGCCTCGTGCGTCGTTTACTGCTAACCAACTTAATTTAACAATCCTTGAACGGACCTAATAATTAAATCAGTTTGATCTTAAATTAGTATCATATACTTGTAAGTATAATGATCTTTATAAACCTTACGAACCACATAATTATATAATTATGGGTATATAAACACATAGGAAACATTATCATTAATTACTTGATAATATTTCAAACACAAAAAAAACCTATATTAATTATTTAATATAGTTCATACACTTATATAATATTATTAACAATTTAATAATATTTTATTAGTCTTGTAGTATTATTAATCGTTTAATAATACATTATTAGTCTTCTAATATTATTAATCTTTTAATAATATTTTATCAATCACTTAACATTATTAATCCATTAATAACATTTTATTGTCCTTATAATATTATTAATTATTTAATAATATTTTATCATCCTTATAATATTATTAATCATTTAATAATATTTTATTCACCTCATAATATTATTAATCCTTTAATAATATTTTATTTATTATCTAATATTATTAATCATTAAATAATATTTTATTCATTTACTAATATTATTATTTATTTAATAATATTTTATTGACTTATTAATATTATTACTCATTTAATAATATTTTAATCTCTTACTAATATTATCAATCATTTCATAATATTTGATTACTTATTAATATTATTAACCATGTAGTAATATTTTAATACTCTTTAAATAATACCAAAAGTTAACTTTTAAATTGGGTTAACCTTAGTATTTAATTTAAACATTTAGATAGCATTGATTTACAAATAGACTCCATATAAATTTGTTTAATACCCAAATATATTCATTTTACACCTATTTCAACTTAATTTTTCAAAGAAAACTCGACCCGGATCGACCCGACCCGACCCGGACCGACCCGACCCGACCCGGAGCACCAAAAATCTGCTTAGCAGATTGTCCTGACGCAGTTGCGTCACTCCTGACGCGGCTGCGTCAGCCGTTTTATCCGAAAGTCAACTGTTTGACTGTTCGACCCTCCGACGCTCCGACAGCCATAACTTCTTCATACGAAAACATTTTGGGGTGATTCTTGAGTCCATTCTCATCAGAATTTCCCCCTCTAAAATTTCTCTTTAGACCACAAATCCAAATTCCAAACGTAACTAGACTCAAAATGGCTCACAATGCAACATAGGGTTTTAAAATCAACATCATTTGCGGTAAAAGCCATAACTTCTTTGTTATTCATTATTTTTGAAAAGTTCAAAAAGGTTTTATCTTTAAAACTCATAGATCTAGCTTTCTAGCCATAAAAATCCACTTTCCAATTTGTACATTTCAAAATACAACCATAAACCTAGCATGCATAGTTAGGGTTTACCGGTAAAATTGTGTTATGAACTTTTCTACCATTTTTATGTATTTCTAACATACCAAAACATTTTATAAACACATAGATCTATGAATATACATATATTACATAGTTAAATACTTCTAGATCATCAAAACGAGTTTTGATCGGTTAAAATCTATTTTTAACCGATCAAAAGCTTTCTAGACTACAAAAATGAAATAAGATGAAGTTGAGAGCACTTTTAAACCTTGAGGTCTTGGATGCTCTTCTTCTCCTTCTACCAAAGTAAGTTGTGTAGCTAGTGGACATACACCAAGGCTTCCTCTAGCTTTTCCTCACACAAACACAAGTGTATCTCTCTTTTAACTCACAAAAGCTCTCTCTCTTTTCTCTAGAAAATGTCTAGCAAATGACTAACAAACTTGAACCAAGTGTGGAGCATTCTATTTATAGCCATCAACTAACTCCTCATTAGCTTGCTAATTCACCCATGTTGGTGAAATTAGTGCTTAATTACAATTACTATTGCATGGAATGACTAGGTGATTGACTAGGGTGGTTGGCCAACCTTGTCATAGAGTGAATTAGAAGCAACATGGAAATCAAGCAATCCAAGTGGGGCCCTCCAAAAATTCAGCAAAAAAATGGATTTTCCAAGCCATTTTTCCTTTATTTTTAATGCTAAAATGTGCATAAATACATCTATATATATATATATATATACATATCTATATATATATTGACCAAAGTTTGACCTTAATTGGACTTCACATTGGGCTTGGGAATAACTTCTATTGGGCTCATTCAATTAAATTGTTTGGGCTCAATTTAAATAACACATTGGGCTTATATTAAATAGTCTAAGTTACATTTAATTAAATCAAGCATTGGGCTTGTTTAATTAATTACATGGGCTAGTAATTAAATTAATTACATGGGCTACTAGGTTAATATCTTTAACCTAGTTTATCAACTTATTTGGATTTAAAATATAATCCAATTAGATTTGCTTAAATTAATTATACACTTTGCTTTAATCCTTTAAATAAACATACAAGCACATAAGTACATTTATTTAATTATCTAATGCACAATTAATTAATGAGAAAAATTTAAATTCATTGCTAAATATTTATTAAGTATATTTACAATGACTAATGAAATTCGTGGTCATTACATTCTCCCCCCCTTATAAGAATTCCGTCCCCGGAATTACAAATTTAAACTACTTAAACAGATGCGGATAGTTAGCCCTCATCTTTTCTTCAAGCTCTCACGTAGCTTCCTCAGCGTTGTGGTTCCTCCAAAGGACTTTGACAGAATGTATAATCTTATTCCGTAAACTCTGCTCTTTCCTATCTAGTATCTGGACAGGAATTTCCTCGTACGATAAGTCTTTCTCGACTTGTATTGGCTCATAGGATATGACATGTTTGTGGTCTGGCTTGTATGGTCGCAGCACTGACACATGAAACACATTGTGAATATGCTCAAGTTCAGGAGGTAAAGCTACCTCGTACGCCACTTCGCCCACTCTCTTTAATATCTCGAACGGTCCTATGAACCTCGGACTCAGCTTCCCTTTCTTTCCAAATCGGATCTTCCCCTTCCAGGGAGATACCTTCATGAACACAAAACTTCCAACTTCGAAGTCTCGCTTCTGTCGATGTAAATTGGCGTATTTCTTCTGACGGTCCTGAGCTGCTACTAGCCGAGCTCTTATTACCTTGATAATCTCTACCGTTTGTTGAACCAATTCCGGCCCCAACAATCGGCGTTCTCCTACCTCATCCCAACATAGAGGTGTTCTGCACTTCCTTCCGTACAATGCTTCGTAAGGCGGCATGCCTATGCTTGCATGATAACTATTGTTGTATGCAAACTCAACTAATGGTAGATGGTTCTCCCAACTGCCCTTGAAATCCATCACACAGGCCCTGAGCATATCTTCCAATGTCTGTATTGTTCTTTCACTTTGCCCATCGGTCTGTGGATGATATGCTGTACTCATTCTCAACTGTGTCCCCAATCTCTCCTGAAGACTTCTCCAAAATTTTGACGTGAAGCGCGGATCTCTGTCTGACACAATCGATACCGGTACCCCATGTCTCGAAACTATCTCCTTAATGTACAATTTGGCCAACTGATCCAAACTGAACTTAATCTTGATCGGCAAAAAGTGCGCTGACTTTGTTAGTCGATCCACAATCACCCATATTGCGTCAAATCCCTTCTGTGTTGCTGGAAGTCCTACCACAAAATCCATTGTGATATGCTCCCATTTCCACTCAGGAATCTCTAACGGCTGTAGTAATCCACTTGGTCTCTGATGTTCAGCCTTTACCCTTTGACAAGTTAGACATCGACTGACACATTCTGCGACCTCCCTTTTTAAATTCGGCCACCAAAAGTGCTGACGCAGATCTTGATACATCTTCGTACTTCCCGGATGTATCGAGTATCTCGTACTGTGGGCCTCTTGCAAGATCTCTTCTCGTAGTTCGGGCACTAGCGGCACCCAAACACGATTTTCAAATCTTAGCAATCCCATGCTATCTTCCTTGAACTTGACCTCTTCCCCTTCGGTCATTCTCATCCTTATTCTGACACATTCTTCATCTTTGTCTTGAGCCTCTTTTACCCGATCTAACAGGGTTGGGCTCGCTTCCACTTCCATTGACTCATTTGGATTTCTTACCTCCAACTCCATTCAAGCCATCTATTGAACCAATTGTTCCTGATCTGTCAAGATGAACAATTTCTCCCTGCTCTTTCTGCTTAGAGCATCTGCTACTATGTTGGCCTTGCCGGGATGATATAGAATTTCACAATCATAGTCTTTGATCAATTCTAACCATCTCCGTTGCCTCATATTTAACTCCTTCTGTGTGAAGATATACTTCAGACTCTTGTGGTCCGTGAATATCTCACATTTCTCTCCATACAAATAATGTCTCCAAATTTTAAGGGCAAACACTACCGCTGCCAGCTCCAAGTCATGGGTAGGGTATCCCTTCTCGTAATCCTTCAACTGTCTGGATGCATACGCAACGACCTTGCCGTTTTGCATAAGCACACAGCCAAGTCCCTTGTGCGATGCATCACTGTAGACCGTAAAACCTCCCGTATCGTCCGGTAAAGTCAATACAGGTGCTTCACTAAGTCTCTTCTTTAGCTCCTGAAAACTCTCCTCACACTTCTCCGTCCATACGTATTTCACCGTCTTCCTCGTTAAATTTGTCAGCAGTGTTGCTATCTTTGAAAAATCTTGAATGAATCTCCGATAGTAACCCGCTAACCCCAAGAAACTTCTCACCTCCGTCGGCGTCCTTGGTTGTTCCCAATTCATCACCGCTTCCACCTTTGCTGGATCTACTGAAACACCCTCCTTGTCAATGACATGACCCAAAAATTGAACTCTTTCCAACCAGAATTCACACTTCGAAAACTTAGCATACAACTGCTCCTTCCGTAAAATCTCCAACACCAATCTTAGGTGTTCAGCATGCTTCTCCTCCGTTTTAGAATACACCAGAATATCGTCAATGAACACAACAACAAATTTATCCAAGTACTGCTTGAATATTCTGTTCATCATGTCCATAAATGCGGCTGGCGCATTCGTCAGTCCAAACGACATCACCAGAAACTCATAATGCCCATATCGAGTTCTGAATGCCGTCTTGGGTACATCCTCCTTCCTGACTTTCAACTGATGATAACCAGTCCTCAAGTCAATCTTTGAAAAGTACTTCGCCCCTTTCAATTGATCGAAAAGATCGTCAATTCGTGGCAACGGGTACTTGTTCTTAATTGTCACCTTATTCAGCTCTCTATAATCCATACATAGTCTCATCGATCCATCCTTCTTCTTTACAAACAACACAGGTGCTCCCCATGGAGAAACACTTGGTTGAATGTACTTATTATCCAACAACTCCTGTAGTTGGATCATTAACTCCTTCATTTCTACCGGAGCCATCCTATATGGTGCCTTTGATATTGGTGCTGTCCCCGGTACCAAATCAATTACAAACTCTATCTCCCTATCTGGCGGTAAACCTGGCAGTACATCTGGAAACACGTCCATGAACTCCCTCACTACTGGTATTTGCTCCATCCCGGGATTCACCATCTGTGTGTCCACTATGTGAGCTAAATACCCTTCACAACCTTTCTTCAACAGTTTCTTGGCCTGCATCATCGTCAGACATGCAGATTGTCTAGACGACTTGCTGCCATAAAATACGACCTTAGACCTATTCGGTGTCTTAAGGTGTATACACTTCTTTTGACAATCAATTATAGCTCCATGGTTAAACAACCAATCCATTCCAAGTATAACGTCAAACTCCCCCAAACGTATTGGAATTAAATCTACACTCAACTTCTGACCCCTGATTTCAGCACAACAGTTTCTATGTACATACTTTACAGGAATCACTTCTTTATTAGCAACTTCTATGTTCATTGGGTTCTCTAATTTTTCTCTAGGCAATTCTAACCGTCTAGCGAATTCATCAGACACAAATGAACAGGTAGCACCCGAATCAAATAATACATAAGCATTTATATCATTGATCGGAATAATACCTGACACCACGTCTTTTGATTCAAGGGCGTCCTGCACCGTCATGTTGAAGGTCCGTGCCGTTGGTTTGTTCTGTGGCACCGGCCCTCCAATGGTCAGTTTGTTGTTGCTGTTGTTGTTGTTGTTGTTGCTTCCCCTATAGCCCGAACTCCCTCCGGTGTTCTTCTTCTTCGGACAATCTTTAAATTGATGGTCCATGGCCTCGCAGGCGAAACAACCTCCTTTCCTTTTTGGTGTGGGACAATTAGGAGCGATGTGCCCCTCTTGCCCACAGTTATAGCAGACATTTCTTCCTTTCATGCACTCCCCGGTGTGGTTCTTTCCGCACTGACTGCATTTATTAGCTTTCTTCGATTCACTGCCCTGGGGTGTCCCCGAACTGCTGTTGTTATTCCATTTGCGTTTGTTCGAGTTGCTGCCCCCATTGCTGCCCTCTCGGTTTCCTCCATCACCTTTCTTCTTGTTCCGCTCCTGGTTGTGCTTATTCAAAGCTTCATTTCCACCCTCAGCTATGATAGCTTTCTCCAGTAACGTTGCAAAGTTTGTAATCTGGAGAACAGCTACCCGACTGTAAACCCACGGTTTCAGCCCCTGTTCGAATCTTCTGGCGCGCCTCGCCTCAGTATCCACCTGGTGTGTGGCAAATCTCGCTAATTCATTAAACTTGGCGGCGTATTCCGATACCGACATGTTACCTTGCTTCAGCTCTAGGAATTTAATTTCCATCCTAGCCTTTGTACTCTCTGGAAAGTAGTTTTCCAAGAATACCTCTTTGAATCGCGCCCACGCGATCGTTCCCTCCCCGGCTCTACTCTTATTAGCCTTCCACCAGTGGCTGGCCTCTCCTTTCATCATGAAGGTAGCAAATGAGGTCATTTGCTCCTCCCTAACTCGTGCGACCTCGAAGACTTTTTCCATCTCCTCTATCCAGGTCTGTGCTTCTATAGGATCCGTGGTTCCTTTGAACTCGGGTGGTCCTATCAATTTGAAATCCTTAAAGGTTGCTAGTGGAGCGGCAGGGTTTGTTGCTCTAGTAGCCTCTGCGTTGCGTCCGCGAAATGCTCCCATTAGCATTTCTACGAACTCTTGGACAGGGTTGGGTGGTACCCCTCCGGCGTTAACTGACTCTTCGACCGGTGGTGGGGGTAGTCGTTGATTTCTTCTCTGTGGCGGCATTTTCTGTATAAAGAAAATTTAATTAATTAAAGTTGTTTCAATCTTTTTACTTTCATTTTGTAGCTTAAGTATTTTAAACTAAAACACAAATAATCATCTTGACACATATAAACATAAACGAAAATGCATTTATATTCATATGCTAAAACACAGTGCGTAGCACTTTTACATCATAAGCATACTGCTATAAACGCTGCTAACCCCGATAGTTAAAACAAAAGACAGGATCTAACATATCCCACAACTTCATAGAGTTGGGATTTACAACATACTAACCCTCTATCAAAACAAAAGTTGGGTTTCTACTGCATCTATGTACGTACAACATAATAAAAGAAATAATACAACTAACGGCGCATCCCTCGACGAACCGCATCGTAGTACTCCTCATCTCCAATAGCCCTGACCACATCCCTACTGATGGTGTGCAAGGTCTGGCCCTCCTCGGCAGGGTAATAGTGCACCCTACGCTGGATCCTACCAACTGATGAGCGATAGACGTAACTGAGTCTATCTATCCTCACCTTCTTCTCCCTAACCTCCTCCTCCAGCTCCATCATCTGACCGTGAGCTGCATCACGCTGTACCTCCATATCTAGTCTATCCTCGACTGCCTGCTGCATCTGGCCCCTCATGGCCTCCCTCTCTGCCTCTGTCTGCTGAATCTTCAGCTCAGCGGCTACCAACCTGGCCTCCATCTCGGCCATCCTCGCCTTCAGCTCTATGTTCTCGCCAGAGAACTGATAAGCTGTATCTCTGTACTGATCCTCTATCTGCTGGTGGATCTGGTTCTGCTCCTCAAGGTGCTGAACCCTCTCCTCTAGCTCCTCGTTAGCTGTAGTGAGAGTATCGATGATGTCACTGGCGACAGTGCCCATGCCATCAATATACTCCGCTGGCTCCTCATCCTCATCATCATCAGTATCAGCCTCCTCCTCACTGTACTGCCCCATAACTCCGCCCCAGACAGCGTCCTCTCTATCTCCCTCCTCGGGATCTGACTCTGGCTCCTCGATCGGTGCAGCCACCCGTGGCTGTACTGTATCCATGTGGATATCAGTAAAAATCACCTCCTCTACAGCAGTGCTCGTCTGTCCTATCTCTGCCATCCTACAATAACACAAATAACACATGTTAGTACAGCAATAAAATATATTCATTGATGAAATGAAATGATATTTTATCATGTACATCTCGGCTCGATGGATTTTCTCAATCCATCTCCAAAAATAAACAACATGATGAATCTCCCCGATTCATCTCCTAACGCACTCGATGAGAGTTTAATACTAAGGTTATAACCTAGGTTTCGCAATCCTAGCGTTTCTAACCTACAGCTCTGATACCAACCTGTGACGACCCCAAATCCAGGTTCTTTAACCTCGGGTTTGGTTCTCACTGTACAATACATAACAACAATGAAATACATATATTGTATTCAAACTTCGCGGAATAATACAAAAGGTTCCTTAATCAAAAGGCTACACTTCCCAAGGTCTGTTACCTTAATCTTAACATTACATATCTTAAGGGAAATACAAAAGATTTACAACAGTAATTACATAACAGTAATATAAACTAGCATGCAATTACTAAAACTAAACATTCGCTTTCCCCTTGCCTTTGTCCGATTTAGAGCTTTCGGGAATGGCTGAAATATAGTCATGATATAGCAAGAATGAGCAACTAAATGGCTCAGCAAGTTTATAAACAACAATCATACGATATATCATGATGAAGGGAAATAACTTCAAGGTTTCAACAATAGCAATTGTGAAGGATAACAAGAATCAATGTTCAATAAAAAAAGGAATTGACTCTTTACTGCTGAGTGGTCCTTAATGACCATGAACTGCTACTAAGGTAAAACAGACATACAATGCCTGACTCCTTGTTAAAAATAACGGGACACTTGAGGGGATCAGTCCTCTCATGTCCTATGTATATGCATCACATTTAGTTTTCTTGCGCGCTGTCGGGTCTCCGACAAATAAAAATCCCCTTTAACTAGGGTTGTTCTATCTCAGTCTTACTGTAAGAATCCGCACCAGCCAATGGTTTGGATAAGCTTTTATAATATTCAACTAAATGAATTTAACATGCATTTGTCTAGCCGAAACAATTAGCTTAGACGTTCTTAAACAGTTTGCAAAAGCACTATGTGCGAATACAATAATCAATAACGATGTGAAGTAATTTTCGATAATTAATTCACTCAAAGGTCTGTCAAATATCTACGAGTGTAGATACTTGCTCAACAATAATTGAATTGCTCAAAGTAATTAAAGTTGAATAATAATTGCAACAATAAGTACAAGTTAAATGTAGAAGACTTGCCTCGTGCGTCGTTTACTGCTAACCAACTTAATTTAACAATCCTTGAACGGACCTAATAATTAAATCAGTTTGATCTTAAATTAGTATCATATACTTGTAAGTATAATGATCTTTATAAACCTTACGAACCACATAATTATATAATTATGGGTATATAAACACATAGGAAACATTATCATTAATTACTTGATAATATTTCAAACACAAAAAAAACCTATATTAATTATTTAATATAGTTCATACACTTATATAATATTATTAACAATTTAATAATATTTTATTAGTCTTGTAGTATTATTAATCGTTTAATAATACATTATTAGTCTTATAATATTATTAATCTTTTAATAATATTTTATCAATCACTTAACATTATTAATCCATTAATAACATTTTATTGTCCTTATAATATTATTAATTATTTAATAATATTTTATCATCCTTATAATATTATTAATCATTTAATAATATTTTATTCACCTCATAATATTATTAATCCTTTAATAATATTTTATTTATTATCTAATATTATTAATCATTAAATAATATTTTATTCATTTACTAATATTATTATTTATTTAATAATATTTTATTGACTTATTAATATTATTACTCATTTAATAATATTTTAATCTCTTACTAATATTATCAATCATTTCATAATATTTGATTACTTATTAATATTATTAACCATGTAGTAATATTTTAATACTCTTTAAATAATACCAAAAGTTAACTTTTAAATTGGGTTAACCTTAGTATTTAATTTAAACATTTAGATAGCATTGATTTACAAATAGACTCCATATAAATTTGTTTAATACCCAAATATATTCATTTTACACCTATTTCAACTTAATTTTTCAAAGAAAACTCGACCCGGATCGACCCGACCCGACCCGGACCGACCCGACCCGACCCGGAGCACCAAAAATCTGCTTAGCAGATTGTTCTGACGCAGTTGCGTCACTCCTGACGCGGCTGCGTCAGCCGTTTTATCCGAAAGTCAACTGTTTGACTGTTCGACCCTCCGACGCTCCGACAGCCATAACTTCTTCATACGAAAACATTTTGGGGTGATTCTTGAGTCCATTCTCATCAGAATTTCCCCCTCTAAAATTTCTCTTTAGACCACAAATCCAAATTCCAAACGTAACTAGACTCAAAATGGCTCACAATGCAACATAGGGTTTTAAAATCAACATCATTTGCGGTAAAAGCCATAACTTCTTTGTTATTCATTATTTTTGAAAAGTTCAAAAAGGTTTTATCTTTAAAACTCATAGATCTAGCTTTCTAGCCATAAAAATCCACTTTCCAATTTGTACATTTCAAAATACAACCATAAACCTAGCATGCATAGTTAGGGTTTACCGGTAAAATTGTGTTATGAACTTTTCTACCATTTTTATGTATTTCTAACATACCAAAACATTTTATAAACACATAGATCTATGAATATACATATATTACATAGTTAAATACTTCTAGATCATCAAAACGAGTTTTGATCGGTTAAAATCTATTTTTAACCGATCAAAAGCTTTCTAGACTACAAAAATGAAATAAGATGAAGTTGAGAGCACTTTTAAACCTTGAGGTCTTGGATGCTCTTCTTCTCCTTCTACCAAAGTAAGTTGTGTAGCTAGTGGACATACACCAAGGCTTCCTCTAGCTTTTCCTCACACAAACACAAGTGTATCTCTCTTTTAACTCACAAAAGCTCTCTCTCTTTTCTCTAGAAAATGTCTAGCAAATGACTAACAAACTTGAACCAAGTGTGGAGCATTCTATTTATAGCCATCAACTAACTCCTCATTAGCTTGCTAATTCACCCATGTTGGTGAAATTAGTGCTTAATTACAATTACTATTGCATGGAATGACTAGGTGATTGACTAGGTGATTGACTAGGGTGGTTGGCCAACCTTGTCATAGAGTGAATTAGAAGCAACATGGAAATCAAGCAATCCAAGTGGGGCCCTCCAAAAATTCAGCAAAAAAATGGATTTTCCAAGCCATTTTTCCTTTATTTTTAATGCTAAAATGTGCATATATACATCCATATATATATATATACATATCTATATATATATTGACCAAAGTTTGACCTTAATTGGACTTCACATTGGGCTTGGGAATAACTTCTATTGGGCTCATTCAATTAAATTGTTTGGGCTCAATTTAAATAACACATTGGGCTTATATTAAATAGTCTAAGTTACATTTAATTAAATCAAGCATTGGGCTTGTTTAATTAATTACATGGGCTAGTAATTAAATTAATTACATGAGCTACTAGGTTAATATCTTTAACCTAGTTTATCAACTTATTTGGATTTAAAATATAATCCAATTAGATTTGCTTAAATTAATTATACACTTTGCTTTAATCCTTTAAATAAACATACAAGCACATAAGTACATTTATTTAATTATCTAATGCACAATTAATTAATGAGAAAAATTTAAATTCATTGCTAAATATTTATTAAGTATATTTACAATGACTAATGAAATTCGTGGTCATTACAATTATTATTACTATTATTATGATTATTATTACGTATATTATTTTTATTATTATTATTATTATTATTATTATTACGGATTTTATTATTATTATTATTATTATTATTACTATTATTATTATTACGGATATTATTTTTATTATTATTATTTCTCTCCACCCGGCAACATAGCTAACGGGTTTAGAAAGAATTTTTTATTTTTTTTTATTTTTATAAACTTAGTTAACGTGAAAAAAAAAAAATTCCCTCCACCCGGCAACATAGTTAACGTGTGGAGGAAGAAATTTTTTTTTTTTTTTTTATAAACTGTGTTAATATGAAAAAAAAAAATTCCCTCCACCCGGCAACATAGCTAACGGGTGGAGGAAGAAATTTTTTTTTTTTTTTTTTTTAACTTAGTTAATGTGAAAAAAAAAAAAAAAAATTCTCTCCACCCGGCAACATAGCTAACGGGTGGAGGAAGAAATTTTTTTATTTTTTTTTATTTTTGTTTAAACTTGGTGTTAAAAAAAAAAAACATTTTCTCCACCCGTCAACATAGGTAGCGGGTGAATTTAAACCAAATAAATAAATAAATTTCTCCACCCGTCAACGTAGGTAGCGGGTGGAGGGAATTTTTTTTATTTTTGTAAAAACGTAGTTTTAAAAATAAAAAAAAAAAAAATTCACTCCACCCGTCAGATAAGATAGCGGGTTGACTGAGAATTTTTTTTTCCACCCGCTTACTTAGATAGCGGGTGACATTCATCTCATCCATTAATATCATTATTTCAACGGTTCAAGATGCATTTGCTGGAATAGTGTCCATAGCGAACGCTTGCTATGGATTATTCCTTATATATATTATTGTAGAATCAAGTTTATTAGTGGTAAAATATCCCTATAATAATCAATCTCCCTATCAACTTCATATGTTATATTTATCAATCTATTTGACACCCTCACAATAACTTGGTATGTTATATAATTTAATGAATTCATCACCATCGCTACCCAATCTATTATTAAAAACGAAATACAATATCTATATAGTATATAATTGAATTTTATTATTAAATAAAATATTGTATTATACTATATTAATTGCACTGCATGCAGGCTACTCAAACGAAAGGGATCTCAAAATATTTTGCACGGGTTACTGCTAGTACTATAATTAAATAGACAATTTGGTTTGTCTTCCTTTTTTTAGTTCGACCTTCAACTTTATCAACAATAAGTCAATATTTTATTTTTTTATTACTTATCAATTTAAATCAGAAATTGAAATTCATATCATAATTTTATAAGAAAATAAGAAGTAATTTACTTTTCCTATTTTAAGTCAAAAATTACTTTTGTTAAAATAGGTCATATGCATATACATATACATATGCATATACATATACTTATACATATACATATACATATACATATACATATATGTTATCGTGGAATCAAGTTTATTAGTGATTATATATATATATATTATTTTGGAATCAAGTTTATTAGTGGTAAAATATCCATGTAATCATCAATCTCCCTATCAACTTGGTATGGTATAAAATTTAATCAATTCATCACCATCGCTGCTCAATTTTTTATTAAAAAGGAAATACAATATCTATTATTAAATAATATATTGTATTATAATATTTTGCACTGCATGCATGCAACTCGAACGAAAGGGATCTCAATATATTTTGCACAGGGTGTAGTGCTAGTACTATAATTAAATAGATAATTTGGTTCGTGATCCTTTTTATTAGTTCGACCTTCGTCTTTATCAACACTAAGTCAATTTTATTATTATTATTTTTTATCAATTCAAATCAAAAATTGAAATTCATATCATAATTTTGTAAGAAAATAAGAATTAGTATACTTCCTATTTTAAGTCAAAAATTACTTTTCTTAAAATAGGTCATATGCATATACATAAACATACATATACATATACACATATGTCATTGTGGAATCAAGTTTATTAGTGATTATATATATATTATTATGGAATCAAGTTTATCAGTGGTAAAATATCCTTGTAATCATCAAACTCCCTATCAACTTGGTATGTTATATGTCTCAATATATTGGACCACCCTCACAATAACTTGGTATGTTATAAAATTTAATGAATTCATCACCATCTCAGCTCAATCTATTATTAAAAACTAAATATAATATCTATATAGTATATAATTGAATTTTATTATTAAATAAAATATTGTATTATACTATATTAATTGCACTGCATGCAGGCTACTCAAACGAAAGGGATCTCAAAATATTTTGCACGGGGTATACTGCTAGTACTATAATTAAATAGGCAATTTGGTTCATTCTCCTTTTTTTCTAGTTCCACCTTCAACTTTATCAACATTAATTCATTTTTTTAATTATTTATTAATTCAAATCAGAAACTGAAGTTCATTTCATAATTTTATAAGAAAATAAGAATTAGTATACTTTTTCTATTTTAAGTCAAAAATACTTTTCTTAAAATAAGTCATATGCATATACATATATATTATCGTGGAATCAAGTTTACTAGTGATTATATATTTATTATTATGGAATCAAGTTTATTATGGAATCGTAGGATTATCTAATTTTTCTCGGGGTAGTTCTAATCTTTTCTTTTATCCCTATTACTATTTTGCCTACAAGGCGTTTTAAAATTTAAGGCACACATAACACTTCAAAGCATATAAATATAACACATTTATATTAATACGTAAAATAGTAGTGCTTAGCACTTTACAACACCTAGTGTTCTTCCATAACCATTTCTATCCCATTAATATCACAAAAGTTGGGACTTAATAAAACATATCCACATACTCCTAGAGCTGGGATTTACAACATCACAATCCTTGATTAAAACGAAATTTGGAATTAATTTATATCTACACACATTAACTTTAAAACATAACTACTACTAGACTTCACTGAAGTAATACTTCTGCTTAGCAATACATCTCGCTTCCTATTACTATCACTGCTTACTGTCTTTTGGTATGTTAGGTCTGACCCTTCTCAACTATTCCTTTCTTCTTAGGGCATTTTTTAATTTGGTGACCTATTTCCTTGCATCTGAAACACTGACCGTTCTTATTTGGTTTAGGACAATTGGGAGCAATATGTCCCTTGTTATTTACTTCGAGTATAAGTTATTAATGTCTTATCAATTTAGCTATCGCATGCACATTTTATAAATATCTTTATATTAATATGCTTCTCATAAAACAAATTACACATCTTGTAGCATTATGCCATCCTTTCACATTTATTCCCTAATACATAAGGTTACATTAGCATGCCACATACCCCAAAATTTGGAATTAACAAAAGTTATCCCAACTACTACACAAAAGCTAGTAGTTGCCTAACTCTCTAATAAAACACCCTACATACCTTAATAACTCTCTCTCTCTCTCTCTCTCTCTATATATATATATATATATATATATATATATATATATATATATACCAAGAGGGCGGAAGGACAAGGAGATGAAACAGAGAACCAAAAGTACGGGCTTTCACCACTCACCATACTAATGGGTGTGCAGATAGTGACCTTGACCTTGCAGAACAGGGGTTAACTACTCACAGTTCATAACCATAAATAAATTATGCATGATGCAAGGGGTAGTAGGAAAGGGACCTCACAGTTGAATATATAAACTGAAATTATAACTATAAGCATAATCCGACCATTTAGGCGGTAGAAATGTAGATGTAATTAATCTGGCCAACAGATGCCAGTCTAAAATGATTACATAAAAATATTTACATATACGAAATGAAATACATAAACTGGAAAGTAAACAACAAGACAGAAGGACTCAGGAAAACAGAAGAGAAAACTTAAGATTAGTCAGAGAAGGAGCTCTGAGTCTTACTAAGTTTTCAAAGGTTTCTGCCTAAGGCGAAGTCCCCTAACTCTGAATGCAAGCCTTCCTTTTATAGAGTAAGGAGTGAGCTGCGTACAATTACTGGGGAATCTTACTATTACAGATTGTCAATCACTTTAACAAAAGTAGAATGATTACAGACACGTTACTATTGCTGAACAGTAGACACTTTTGACTAAAACAGACAGCTTTTACTATTTGCTTTTACAAAAGTAGAAAAAGTTGGATTCTTTTGACTCGGCGTGCAAGGCAGGGGCCAGGAAGCATAGGATGCTTAAATGAGTGCGCGGGCACTGATGACTAGGGTCCACAGCATGTGGAAAGGGATCTGACTGTCGGCACAGGCCGGAGATTACTGTGAGCTCACGGGAGCTGAATAGGAGCCATAGTAGTGATGACTAGGCAAAAGGATCCTGTGCATCCTGGAGGTCAGTGATGCCATAAGGGTCCTGGTTAACAGAAGCTTGGGATGACTTTGAGGAAGATGAAGTATCCTCTTCATTGATGGTGTTAACTCTTTGTTGAATTGCTTTGGCTAGTAGATTTAGCTCTGCAGCACTGTATTCTTTTACTCCTGCTAGAGTAGCAGCAACAGAGCAACAAGAACTGGATCCTTTAATTTTGGATTTGCTGGAAGAGCCAACAATTTCCAATTTGACTGGAGTAATAGGAGTCGGAGGAAACTCCTTTTGAACTTGTTGGGAAATTCGATCAATGTCAAATTTATCCCACCATTTATTAAAGAAAATTCTGGTAACTGATGGAGGCTGAGATGAAGCAGGAAGGTTATACTGCCATTTCAAAATCCAAGGAATTTTGTACTTACTGGTAAAACGGAGCAGTACTGGGATACCTTCCATTTTAGGGTTATATGGAGATTTGTTACTAAAATGATTTATCTGAGTACGAAGAGACTCAGGGATAACTTGTGTAGAAAGGCCATATCTGGACCACCAAAGGGTGAACCAAATCGGGATCTGACTTTTGAATTTGTGGTCAAACTGGAGAAACCAAGAATGATTGAAATTGGAGCCTTGGTGAAGAAATATCTTATTCCAAGCCTCCATGTAATCAAAATAGCAGAAATAGTTACTAAAAGATCCTTCAAGACCTTCCTCAATAACTCTCATATCAGAAAGACGATTGGTATATCGATGATTCTCCCAATCCTCCCCCGAAATGAATTTCTTAATATAAAGAGAGTGAAAAATAATTTTTGAACTGTCATTTTTATCAAAAATTGGTTTAATATTGACAGAGTCAGTTTTTACTAAAATATTTTTATAATAAGTAAGAGTTTTATAAGGGGCTGGTGGTGCAAAATGCCAACCAGGAGGGAAAAACTGGGCAGCAAGTTTAATTGGATCATTTTTGTCGTCCATGTAAGGCTCAACAAAGAAAAGGTTAACTTCATAGTTTGGTATATATTGAGAAGTAGGTTTGAATTGACTAGGTTTTTGAATCTGGCTCTGGGCTTGGGATTCAAACGGGTCAAAAGGTTGGGGTTGACTGGCAAGGGCTGAACTATAGGGTTTAGGGATTTGGCCTAAAACCTGGAATTGGGTGGTAGGAGGTCTAACTGTATAACTGGGATGAGGAATTGGAACCATGGTTCCCTTACCAGATTGTCCTGAAACAGGATTTTTACTTGGCTGTCCGGAGACAGGAGCTTTACCTCGATCACGTTTCTGTTTATCTCTCTCACTCATTTTGGGTACCTGATTGGATAAATTCTCTAGTCAGAAAATCTGGGATAGAGTTTTGACTTCCTTTAATATATTCAATATCAAAATCAAAAATAGATAAAATAGCTTGCCATCTAGCAAAAATCTGTTTAGAAGCAATATTTTCGACATCTTTTTCTAAAACGTATTTTGCAGATTTGCAGTCAATTCTGACTAAAAACTTTTGATTTAATAAATCACTTTGAAATTTATTAATGCATGAAACTAGAGATAGAATTTCTTTTTTAATAGTTGAGTAGTTTAACTGAGTGGGATTCCAAGCATGAGAGTAAAAACAAACAAGTTGCTCAGAAGAAATAGGAGTTAGCTTTTGCTTGAGAATACCTCCAAAACCAATTTCAGAGGCATCGGTTTCAACTATTTTGAAGGCAGTAGGGTTAGCTATTCCTAGACAAGGAAGAGTCTTAACATGCCTTTTTAATTCTTGGACAACAGAAGTATGAATATCTGTCCAAGGAAGAGGATTACTGTTTAAGCGGTCAAAAAGAGGCTTGCAAATAATCTGCAGATTTTTATAGAACTCACTAATATAATTTAGAGAACCTAAAAATCTTTGAAGTTGATTTTTGTCAGAAATAACATCTGAGAATTTACTAGCAAATTGGATAGCTCTATGAATGGGGTGAATATGACCATACTGGATATTAAGGCCAAGAAATTTTACTTGAGTTTGGAACAAACTATATTTTGACTGGGATAAAACTAATCCGTTAGTTTGAATAGTTTTAAAGAATGAATTTAAGTGTTTCCAATGTTCTTCAATAGAATTTGAAAAAATTAGAACATCATCAATATAAACAATTGCAAAATGACTGAACTGGTTCAAAATATCATTCATAATATTCTGAAATTCACTAGGAGCATTCTTAAGGCCAAATGGCATGACATTCCATTCATAGTGACCAAAAGGTGTAGTAAAGGCTGTCTTATACCTATCTTCCTCATGAATTTGGATTTGCCAAAATCCACTCTTAAGGTCAAATTTACTGAAGACAACTGCCTGACTTAATCTACCAATTAAATCTCTTTTATTTGGTAATGGATACCTAATCCATTCCAAAACTTTATTTCAAGGTTTGTAATTAATAACAAGTCTGGGAACACCTCTTTCTATCTCAGAATTTTTATTGACATAGAAAGCAGGGCAAGACCAAGGAGACTTACTTTTCCTAATTAATCCTTTAGCAAGTAAATCATTAATTTCTTGCTTACAGAATTCCATTAACTCATGATTCATTTGTATAGGTCTAGCCTTAGTAGGAATTAAATGTTCCTTAAATTCCTTAGCATAAGGTAGCCTAACAATATGCTTTTTCCTATGCCAAAAAGCATGAGGTAAATTGGAACAAACATTTTTATTTAAAAGATCCTGGAAATCTTTTATTTTCTTTTTGAGTTCAGGGGTTCGTAAACGTTCCTCAACTCTTTTATAATCTATTTCATTTTTTAAGTAACTTAAATGCTTGGTTTTATTATTTAAAATATTTAAATATTTAGTAATAGACTGTTCTTGAATACTCAGAAGGTCTCTCTCTTTAGGTTCAGTTATGAAGCTAAAGGTAACCTTTTGTCCAAGGTGGTTACTTGATAATCCCTTGGTAGTAGTGGTAAATGGATATAATAAATATATAAATGGTAATCCTAAAATTATTTTGTCAGTCATGTTTCTGATTAAAACAAAGGATGTTTTAAAACAAACATTATCTTGACAAATATGAACTTTAGGCAATTTATATTTTATTTCCATGTGACTACCATTAGCGGAGCTAAGTCTTTCATTAGTCTTTGCATAAAACCTGGTAGGAATTAACCCTTCTTGAATACAGTTAAGATCAGCACCTGTATCAACAAGAGCAGGGAGTTCCAAAATAAAGGTTTTATTAATAACTAAGGTTATATTAATATACCATTTTTGGATAGTAATATCTTTTAAAATTTTTAAAGAATTACCTTGATCAATTAGTTCAACTTGGCTATTTGAAGTTTCAGCTTTATCCTTATTAGAAGAATGAGATTCATTTTCCGAAGGGATATCAGCTTCTTCTTCATCACTACTGCTATTAACAGCAATAGTCTTTTCAGCTTTAATGTTTTCAATTTCTTGTTTTAACAAAGAAATTTCTTTTTTCATATTTTTTACTTCAGAATGTAACTCTGGTAAAGTAATTTCTTTAACGGGATTCTTAAACCTTTCAAGAGTTTTATTAAGGCTAAAAACAGGTTTCTCTTTAACCTTATTAAGCTTATCAGCAGGGTTATCTTTTATTAATAAGTCTTTTAACTGCTTTGTGTATCTTTTCTTTAACTTAGGGTCAGTAATTTTACCTATTAGTTCAATAAGCAAATTTTGTTCTTCTTCATTAGTAGTAAGAACATTAACCTTGTTAATAACATTAAGTTTTTTATTACAGCAACTATCCACACATCCAAGGGTGACATCTGGATTATTACTGCTGCTAGAATTATCAGAGGAATCAGAAAATGTATCATCATAGTTATTATCACTAGAATGATTTTCTATTCTCATTAATTCTAGGATCTGTTCAGTATCTTCTTCAGTGATTTTTAACTGTTTAAGTTTTTATTTTACTTTGCATTCATTTTTGTAATGACCTGGCTTACCACAATTGTGACAAATAACTTTACTTTTATCAAACTTCTTATAAATTTTCTTTTTAGGGTTATAAGAAGGTTTTTTATAAGTTTTTCTCTTATAAGGTGACTGTTTTTTATAATAATCATTTTTATTATCATAACTTTTATGTTTTCTTCTAGGTTTGTAATTATCTTTTTTATAGTGTTTAATATGTTTTCTTCTAGAAGGGGCAACAGGCGGCAAACCATATTGTTCACAGAATGTCCCCAATTCATATTTAGCTTTGTTTTTATCTTTATTAGCCTGCTTACTAAGTTTAAAATCAATACACATTTTTAAACCAGTTTTTTGAATTTGACTAACAATATCACCATAGGTTAAATTATCATAATCAATAAAACCTAAGGTTTTAGATAACTCTTCTCTGATTTTATGCGCAAATAAACTAGGTAAACCATTTATGAATTTTTCTTTCCAAAATGATTTATCATTATCTTCACGCATCATAACTCTATTAATAAACACATCCTTGTACCAAGGAAAGTCACTTAAGGTAGGGCAATTAAGGTTACTAAGTTGGTCATGGATCCTATCAGTAATGTTGCTAGGAGTTCCAATAAAATGCTTAATTATTGTAAAAATAAGAGTATTGACACCATCAGGGGGTCCAATACCTAAGACTTCATTAACTATTGGATTACCATCATTATCCACTTGGATAGCATGAATTATAGAATGCTTAGAAGTTTCAGTAAGATGATTCTCCCACCAACTTCTAAGTGTTCCAGTAAATCCAGAAGCTAATAACTCAACAATATCAGCTTGACGTATTTCAGGGAAATTAGTTAAGTAACTATTTGCAACCATAGACATATGATTTAATTTATTTAAAATTTGTTGCTCACTAAAACCATCAATATTCCATTCATAAATCTTATTAGCAGAAACAGAAAATTGATTATCTAGATTCCTGTCTTCAAACTGTAAGTCTGGAGGGGTTGGTCTAGTATACCAATTTTTTGTAGTACTAGTAGGATTTGGAGTTTTAAAGGTTAGTTTAGTAAACTGATTAATTGTTTCATCAAGTTCAGAATCATCAGATGATGTATCTGATTGACTTTGAGTTTGAGTTTGGTCAATCACAGCTAACATTCTAGTTTCACTAGTTTCTGGCTTATCAAGTTTTTTGATAAGTTTGTCAATGGTTTTAGCAAGATCTTTGTCTGAGGTAGGTAAACTTAATCCTACTCTCCTCTCAGGGAGACTAAGTAAAGGCTTTTCAGGTTTACTTAGTTGGGTATTTAATTTTTCATCAAATTTTTCTTCAATTTTATCTAACTGTTTACCTATAGAAGCAAGGTACTGGTTAGTAAAATTGTTTTGTTCAATAATTCTCTTGTTATTACCTTTTGGGTCTTTAAAAGGACTAGCAGTAACATGAGCATCTTTTATTGTGATAATTATTGACTCAAGAGGAGGGTGGCTAGAAGAAATAGTAGATTTATCCTCTTTTGTCCATTTATGTTTAGTGATAACATTACATTTTCCATAATATTTATCATACCATGAATAGAATGTAATATTTATTTTTTCTCTAGTTACAAATCTTCGCCATTTTTTAACTATTTTTTCCCTTTCTTGTTCATTGTGGTTAGCACGAAAAAGATGTCTTTTTGGCTTATTTTCTTTAGAATTAAAATCATTAATCAAATATTGATCATTTATTTTAAATTCTTTTTTAATAACTCTAAGTTGATGATGGACTGGTTTAGGTCCAAAATCAGACTGAGTAGGAGATAAATTCTGGGATTCATCATCCTCAGGTTGATTAACTGGTTCAAACTTATCATAACAAGGATGACTTGTTTGACCTTCAGTATAAATTCCTTTTAATTTGACATCAGATAAATTAGTCTTTCCTAACAGATCAGAATCTTTTCTGCTGTGGTTAGAAGACTGACTGGTAATGTCTTCAATAATTAGTGGACGTCTAAGTCTTGAATCATCAAAGCTTATTCTGACAGTACCATCTAAATATTGCTTAACATTATCAAAGTTAATAACTTCATTAATTACAGGTTTTTGGGTACCTCGTTATCTAATATCCATTGACTTGGAAGAGTCACATCTTTCCAAAGAAGAGTCTTTGGAACTTGAATATTAGCATCACTGGTACTACTTTGAATTAAAATAGTTTTGTCTTTTGGACTTTTACTTAAAGCTTTTACATTTAAATTAGTTTTCATTGTTTTATAATAAATTCTGTATATTAAAGCTAAAGCTTGAGATCCTTCAATCATTTGAGTAATCTCACCAGCAGTTTTAATATTTAGAGTTAAAGCTTTTAATAAATGCGGGTCACTTAGGCTTAATGTAAAATCTGGAAAGCAATTAAAATGGACGGGTCCATTGTGCAAACTAGATTCCATTATTCCTAAGATACTAGGATGAAAGTTTAAGTATCTAGCATCTCTAAGACACAACAAGATACTTGAATTTATTCCTTTAATACTCAAAGGGTTAACAGCAACTTGAATTAATCCGATATGGATAAAGTTGTACCCTTTTCTTCGTTGTTTGTTGATGACTTCTGTAGTGAGCAAACTACAAGTTTCATGATCTTTATTAATAGCATAAATTTTTTCGACAGTTTTAACACTATAGTCTGACTTGAAATTATCTAAAAAGGTAGACTGATAAATTTCTTTGGGAGAAATACTGGGGATATTCCAGTTTCCCAAATCTTGACTAAGGTTTTCATAACTATGTTCTTCTTGGTTCACTATGTCCGGAATAGAAGATAAAGAAGATCTAGAACTGACTGAAGAATTAGATCTGAATAAACGATTCATAATTTTGAAAAACCCATTCTACAAGGCCGGTCATCTAATCTGCACAAGGAGGATTGATAGAAATCCGAGATACTAAATCCTTAGTTGAGGGATTTAGGAGCCACGAAGGTGGATTCTCGTTGCATGTAATACTTCAAAAGAAGCCACTGCTAAAATAAAAGGAATAGAGAACAAGAAATGAATATGTACTAAGTAGTGAAATGAAATAACAATCATATAAACATATCCATGGCTTTACTTATCTGCTGCTACTACTATGCCTAAGATACAGACCCACTTACATATGTAGACACAGACCGTAGTGATGATTTCCTGTAATTGCAGAATCATTGCTCGATATCGCGAGTCTTATAACTGCTTCGGAAGATATCAAGGTGGTCTACTGTAAGGAAGGTGATCAAAGGATAGAGGAACAGACGTAGACAGTAGAAGCATAGATACATAGATATGAAAAGCAAATCAAAACACTGATAGCACATAAACATAACTTGGCTCTGATATATATATATATATATATATATATACTACCCTTGTCACATCATTATGCTCTCATTTCCTTTTACAAGCCAACTTCTTGCCCTTCTTCTTCAATTATCGCACTTTTTCCTTCAATTTAGCCATTCTATCTATTAAACCTCTTCTATTAAGCATAAAAAAACCACTCAACTCCACCAAATCTTCATCAGATTTTTCATCAAAAAATTCAACACTAACAACTACGTCGTCCATTAACACCTCTATCTCATTTTCACCCACTAGGGCTGCCATAGCCTCATGCTCGAGTGCTATAACCACTCCTTCCCAGATGATAGGAACCTCTACAAGTCCATCTTCCTTAGACATCCTACAATCACCATCAGAAAACAACAAGACATCAGTATCATAATAAAATATATTCATTGATAGAATGAAATGATATTTTATCACGTACAAAAGTGGCTCAATGACTTTCCACTATTCACCTCCAAATAAAACTCGACTCAATGGATCTCCTCGACCTATCCACCTAGCGTACTCTATACGTGTGTAATTCTAAGGTTATAACCTGGGTTTCACATTCATAAAGTTTATAACCTACAGCTCTAATACTAACCTGTGACACCCCCAAATTCAGATACCACTACCTCTAATTTGGTGCTTACGTAATAATAAAAATAATCACTGCTAAACAACATTTAATACTAATGCGGAAAATACATAAACTTATGTTGTCTATTACAATGACTTTATAATCTCAAGGTCTACAACCTCTACCAAATATACATCATAAGCTACAAAAGAATAATAGTGTTTGTGTTACATCATATTAATTCTAAACAAAATATATAACATGCAACAACTATCCAGCTTTAACTAAGATTTTCCTTTTCCTTTGCCTTTATCTTTAATCGACCCTTCAGGTTTAGCTGCAATAGTTTTATGACATAGCAAGGGTGAACAACTAACTTTCTCAGCAAGTTTAAAATGAATACAAAATATTCCATGAATAAGAATAATGACTGAAAGATTCGATAATAAAAATTTGATATAATAAACGCACAATTTAATGAGTGGGACTTGATTATTTAAATACTGAATGGTCAAAAGACCGTGAACTTCTACTTTGAGGAATCAATCACTTGATTGACCCTCTTAGACTATATTTTCCTCCTTGTGTCCAGCATGTGTATGCATAACATTTAGTCTGTTTGTATCATTTATCAGATACTTAGGTTCTTCCCCATTATGAGTTATTCTTCTTAATCTAAGAATCCGTACCACTATGGTTTGGATAGATTTCAAAATAACTTTAAATGTGTCTAGCCGAACAAGTGGCTTAGACTTCTTCTTAAACATTTCATAAACGAAAGAACTTTAAATATTTTACAGTTCAATAATGGAACTTGAATTCAACATGCACTATGTGGGAATGTCAATGTTAATGTGGAATAACATGCAATAACTAAACGACAACAATATGGTTTAGATTAGCTTCAATAGTATTCAAGTCAATAGATTGACATATACATGGTCTAGCCAAAACAATTGGCATATACATACTTCTCAATTTCAATTCAATGTCTAGCCGAACAATTGGCTTAGACTACTTCTCAACTTTAATTCAATGTCTAGCCTCTGTACAAATCTGTCAGGAATTTCATACTTTGGTCTAAATATTAATTGTATAGGTGGAAGTTACGAACGCGTGGAATTTTGAACGACTAAACAATATTTTTGAGATAGCCAATTTTTCAAATAATTCCACCTATTAAAATTGTTTAAATAAGTTAATATAAGACTTATGAAGTTATATAATATGATGAATCTAACCGTTTATGCACTAAATGACTGTGTAGGGTTTTAACGCTCTGCCAGAAAACCCTAGTTTTGATTTAAGGCAAGTTCTAAACCTTTATGTGTGATAGTTGATATGTGAAAGTACATGAATGAAGGTCTTATGTGATTAAATGATTAAGTGTTAGTTCTTGATTAACTGTTAAATATTAATTGATATTTGATGATGCATATAAGTATGTATGAAATATGGTTATTATTAAGCATAAATTAACATGATTATTAATTGAGATGTATGTTCAGTCAAAGCATGTTAAAGTTTATATGAAAGCATAAACTGTGTATGTGATAATATGTTAGATGTGCTGAGCTGTCGTGCTCATTTTTGCGAATAAAACCTTATTTGTAGATTAAAGATGAAATTTAAGAAGATCATGGACTTGTAAAGATGAAATGTATTTTAGGTTTTCATGTTTATTACTTGTATTTGTATAAAGTCATAATGACTTTTGTAATACGAACAAGCAAATCATGTAATCGAATATTAAATGAATGATATTAATTATTATTATCAGAGTGTTTTATGTCTTTATTTTGATATAACTTAGAATTTTTAAAACTTAACATAGTATTAATAATGATCTATTTATCTGGATGAGGATCGGTAAATGACTTGTGAGTACTGTATATCCGAGACATGACTAATCGATGATAATTGGTCAAAAATCATCGTTAAGTTCCTCAGACCTAGGTATAACTTGTCGTTACTATTATGAATGTCAGATAAGTATGATTATTGATATGAAGAGATATCACTATAAACAATTGTGTTTCGAATGATGGTTTTAACTAGTTGGGTATGTTCTGTACGGACAAAGAGAATTTTGTACCGGACAAAGATACAACCATTTGTCACAGATAAAGATATAAACATTTACTACGGATGAAGATATAAACATTCATTGCGAGATTATCGGTTCCCAAGAACTGTCCTAATGATTTAATACCGTGAATCTTGGAATATGTAAAGTTATAGAATATTTAAATCTTAACGTTAAAATTGGACCATTATATATGGTGTTATCCATTTATACGGATGAAATACAAGTTGATACTTGTATAAATAATGAGGCCGAGATCAAGTTAAGACTTAGGGACAAAGTTATGAGAAAATTTTAATGTATAGTCTAAAATAAGACTAGTTCAACCAATATAATTATGAGATCATTGATTAAGTTAGTAAATGTATGAAGTTTAATGCACAAGGTCCATCGCAGTGAGTGCCGAGATTTTGGGGGCGTTACATCAATAGATTGACGTATACATGGTCTAGCTGAAACAATTGGCATAAACCTACTTCTCAATTTCAATTCAATGTCTAGCCGAACAATTGGCTTAGACTACTTCTCAACTTTAATTCAATGTCTAGCCGAACTGTAACACCCCCAAATTCGGTACCTTGAACCTTAGACTTGGTATGTGACGATACATCATCTTCATACATGTTCTATAACTAATGCGAAATATATAAACATAAATTGTTCATGTCGACGCCGGGATTTGGTCGTTTCGTTTTTTAATAATAAAATCCCAATATTAAAAGCCCTTTCCAATTCTTAGCCTTTAGATTAAGATGTGATTTTTTTTGAAAATGGTTGGCTTAGTGTCGACGGGATTTCAAAAGGTCGATTTCTTTAATGAGCCAATTGACCAGAGTCGCCAGTTGGTATATTTGAAAATGGATGTACCAACTCATCCGAATTTTGTTTTCGTAATCGCTGGCTCATATGTGACTCTGAATTAATTGGTCCGCGAACCGAGAGTCATAGAGTTCGGGGGCTTGCTTAAGCGAGGGGAAGGTGTTAGGCACCCCCCGACTTCTGTGAAATACGGTTACCGCAATCTCGATGTTTTCCTATCCTTTTAAAAATCCTAAAATGTGTGAGTTGCGTGTGTGTGCGTGCGTGCCTAGGTGATGGTTGTAGTGAATTTTGCGTGAAAATCGTTTATGAAAACGTGTTTTGTCGGAAAGCGTTCAGACGTCTTTTGACCCAAATGACAAGGCTTCGTCTTTTATAATAAAGATTGATTTTAATTTCGAAAACGATGAGGTTTTTTATTGGATGTCATTTTTAGAAAACAATAGTTTTTTAAACTTTTGTCAAATAGGAATCGAGACTATACATTGCCTTCTAACAGTAAATTCAAATAAAATGAAGGCAACTTCTAGAACTCTTTAACCCTATGCACAAAGTTTAATGAAAGCGTTTATTCATTTTTTACGAAAACATCTTTTATGATATTTCAAAACCAAATGGAGCCTTTACGTCAAACAAGGATCAAAGTTCGCCAAAACTCTTTATTTTTAAACCATTTTTGGAAAACCATTTTTCGTGTCGTAAATCAAAACAAGCATTCAACCGTGTCGGGGCTATCCATGGGCATGTGAGCCGTCTAAATAACCCCAAACACCCACAATCACGTATTTTACTATTACGGGGCCTTAACCCAATTACGGTTCGATATCGCTTTAAGGCCCAATATTTACATATATACAAAATGGACCCTCGCAACGATTACACACACCAAAGTTGTCCATGATCGGGATTTGATCACAAGGATCTCTTCCCTAGGCTCACAATTACCCAAATCGCTGCACAACCACACCAGAGCAAGATAAACAGTGCTAAACTTGATATTAGGCTACATGACTCAGAAAATCACAACCCAACATTACGAACTACCCGTTAATACAACGAACTACATATTACCGTACGAATATCATCGGGACATTAGGAGGAAAATGTTCCGACGGAACCCTCACTAATATCCTTAACCCACGGATTCTCAACAATACAACCACATACTATATTAAGCAACCCAAAACACAATATTATAATAACAATATAAGCAAAATCAATCCAAACACTCTTTTTCACCTTGCGATACACCAATGGCCGCTTTATATCTCACTATTTGAACAAGGATGCGAGAACCTAACTATTTGGACAACAAAATCACAAATCTCACAATACTTAACCAAAATTCGAGCAAACTCTCGCCTCCCTCGCCTTTCTCTCTCTTAGATTTAGGAAAAAAAAACTTCATTCTCCTCTTCTGCAGATCAAAAATGGCGTTGTATAGGTGACTGAAGTCAGCCGCAGGTGCACCTGCGTCTAGCCGCAGGTGCATCTGCGGCTGCCTGCTGTGGCCGCTCGCGCCGAATCCTCGGCTGCCGGGTTGTCTCCTTGAGCCGTGCAAGTGTCCCGCTTGTCGGTGGCCACAGATGCATCTGCGACTGCCCAGCTGGCCTTTCTCGATTTCCGTGTCATGCAGCCTTGAATCGTCAATTTCTGCTGTTTTATTTTGGAAGGCTGTTTCCTGATACATAAATCGCTTTTTGTGCTTGGCTTCCAGGGGGCGCTGCCCCCTTCCATCCCCGCACATTGTAAGCGTAGTGGTCATTAGTCGTCTTTTGTGATCAAACCAGGTTCTTCTGGATCAACTGTTTGCCTTGACTCAAGTAACCTAATGCTCGTTGTTCGTTGTGGCGGCTTTGACCGTAAGTCGTTGGGGTGGGTTCGTGTTGGGGTCTACCTTCATTTTCGCATGTCGGGTCAAGTGACGACTTTGCCCTCCTGCCAGGGTTAGTAGAGAAGTGCAAAATTTGGGTGTCTACAGTTCATTTTAGAGTATTCTACAACATTTTCCAATGTTTCTAATCTTAACTTACATATATACCTTTAGATTCACAAAAAGGTTTACACAGTTGACTTACATCATATAACTAATTAATTATCATGCATAATACCATAATCTTGTCCTTTGCTTTTGTCTCTGTCTTTCCTCGAACTTTCGGATTAATCTGAAATTTGTTATCATGATATAGCAAGGGTGAGAAACGACTTTGCTCAGCAAGTTTAAATATAATAAAGATATATCATGATTGAAAGAAAGAATAATCTTTCGAATTTCCAACAATATAATAATTATGAACGAATACGAATCATAATTTTAATAATTAAATGACTGAATCAATTAATGTTAAGTGTCAATAATGATCATTAACAAATTTAACTAAACCTTATAGTAATAAAGACGATCAGCCTTTCATACATGATGAATATATGCAACATGCACTATGTGTGAATCAATAATTTAAAGAGGTAGAACAATTATAAATAATTAAACTACTAGCATGCTTAAAACATAACAACTCAAGTTTGAGTTAAGAGGAACTTGCTTGGTAGTCGAATTATTGCTATCTTGTGTAATAAATTCTCTTTTGAAAGATATAACATTGATACGTTGGCCTATTGATTAGTAAGACACATAATTGCTTATTTAAACAATTAACTTAATTATCATCTAATTACCCAGAATTATCACATAGTACAACTCGTTGTTTGACTGTACTCAACAACTTACTTAATTTCAAATAATTATTTAACTGACAAATATTACATTTCTCTAATCAATATAAATTTCAAAGATCCTTCGTATAATCGTTTAACAATTTATTACAATTATTTTGGTACTTCATTTATTATTATTATTATTATAATAACTGATAACCCTCCTTAATTATCGTTGCGCCATAATTAATTATTCATACACCGATAATCCTTCTTATTTATTATTTATCCTCAATTAATTGATAAATAATCAACTTACTAATTTTAATCTTCTTTAATTATTATTTAACATCAATTAAATAAAAATTAATTAATTAATTATTCTTACCTATTATTTAATCTTAATTAAATAATAAATAAATAATTTATTAATTTAAGAATCATTTAATTATTATTTAATATTAATTAAATAATAATTAATTAATTAATTACCCTTACTAATTATTTAATCTTAATTAAATAATAAATAATAAATCTTGTAATTTAATCCTCCTTTAATTATTATTTAATGTTAACTTAATTATATTTATTTATTATTTAAATAATAAATACTTAATTTATAAATTTTATCTCTCTTTAATTATTATTTAATATTAATTAAATAATAATTAATTAGTTACTTATCTTTATTTACTATTTAATTCTCAATTAAGTAATAAATAATAAATTTATTTACTTTATCTTTATTATATTATTATTAAATACTTAAATCACATATTTAATATTTAATAATAATTTATTAGTAATTTTATCTAATTATTAACTAATTAACAGCTAATTAGCGTATTCTTTACACCTCAATTACTATTAAAAATAATAAATTTCTTAATTAATCTTACTTCTTATTTAATATTACTTAAATAATAAGTAATTAGCAGTTTTATTATTTTTCAAAAATTAAAAATATTAATTTATCATTTTTCTTTTAGTTAGTAAGGTTTAATCACATTTTAATTATGAAAATTATCAAATGACATGATAAAAATATAAACACATTTTTATAAAATAGTACACGCAAAACCAAGCAACTTCCTTTAAGGACACGTTACCGGAATAGGTCATAATTCTGGTGAACCGATCATCGGAAAGTTCCAACCGGATCACAGAAAAAAAACCCGACAGAATGTTCTTATCATTTTTTGAATTTGCCTTATTCACTAAAAATTGAATAAAATGAAATCTACAAGTCCGATTGATCTCAAATTGGACTTTTTGGAATCATATCTTTCCGAACTACAAGATTCCATCATCAAACAACAAAAGAATGTGAGGTCCTTTGGTTCAAAAATGACTGTGAAGTGGATTGTTTTGCATATCCCTTAGACAGTGAGGTCTTTTGGTTCAAAAATTCATATCTTGCTCATTTTAACACATTCTTTGGTGATTCTAAAGGGATTTTGTTCTTAACTTACCCATATATTATCAGAAAATATAAAACCACAAAAATAATTTGTAGATTTCAAAATGTGCCATTTATTTGAACAAACTATGTTTTGTTCATCGGTAAAAATATTTTCAAGCATTTTGCTAGATTTTTTTATATAAACCCATACCACTACACATTTAAACCACATAACATTCTATATAAACATGTCTAACAAGATTCTAAGCATAAAAAGCTCCAAGATAACATTTCTACCATAAAAATTAAAAGAAAATCAAGATTAGGATTTTGTAAGGGATTTTTTTTTATACCTTTTTGACTTGTGAGCTACTTTTCTCTTCTTTCCAAAATAGATGATCGAATTAGATGACATCCAAGAACACTCCTTGAAATAATCTAGCTTGACTCGGTAGTGACTCACTAAAATAGCTCACTAACTCACTTTCTTTTTCTTTAACTCACCGAGTTAACTCACTAACTCACTAGCACATAATATAGAAACTCTCTAGAAATCTTGCAAACTCTCAACCAAAAGTGCTAAGGCTTCTATTTATAGAATTATAAATATATACATATAACATATATTTGTATAGATTGGATTTCAACATTTTTTCAAAAATGCTAGCAATTAAATTGAGTGTTTCATACACTAACTCAAGCAACAAATTGGATAAAAATTTGGAGTCCATAGTACTCCCTCTATACCCACCAGTCATGCTCTCTAATTTGCCCCATTTTTGATTTATTTTTATACTTAAATTAGTAAATAATGGATCTTCTAGAAGCTAGGCTTATTGGATCAAAGTTTGGGCTTAGAATTTAATTTGTTTGGGCCACTATACTCTTTGGGTCCATCAACATTGGACTACTAAAATAATTCACTAGCTTCTTAATAATTTGAGCTACTAAATTAATTTACTAAGCTCCTAATTAAAACATTGGGCTAGATTAATAAAATACCCAATCACATGGCAATTTCCACAAGTTCATCACCTAATTCAATTAATTGGGTTTGTCTAAATAATTAAGGAACCATTTAATAATCGAATTTAATTTAATTTACATAATCCAATTAGACTTGCCATATTCAGTATTAACCAAATAGTCAAATATTATCAAACAAAAATCAAACCATCTTATTAGGGTTTAAAATAATTCACACCATAATGTAATTAATTAGAAATTAAATTCTCAATTTTATTTATAATGTAACTCAAAATTCTTGGTCCTTACATTCTTCTCTCCTTATAAGAATTCCGTCTCCGGAATTACAACATAAGGTTACTCAAATACCCAACCTTAGTTAAGTCTCATCCATCATGAATACATATAATTATGTATCAACACATTTTTCGAGCAACTAACTCATGTATAGTTAAACCTTTAACTTGTTTGCCACATAGGGTTACTCAATTAACTCATTCATAGTTAATTCTCATCATCACATTCATTTACTTAGCAATTAACTAATGTTTAATTAATGCCCTATCTTGCCTACCAATTAGGGTTATTCAATTAACCATACATTAGTTAATTTTCTCCACTTACCAATACTTGAAAAATATTATTCCAACACATTGACCAACATTTGACTTTTCACCTTACAAGTCAAACTGTTGACTTTGACAAAAAGTTAACCCCGACATCAAATTGTGTTTACTATATCTCTTTGTTAATTTCGACGTTCTGAACTCAACGGTGAAGTCCACTTCTCCAAATTCTCTTCCGAACTCCAAATTGGAGTTTTAACTTGACTTTCTTCTCTTTCCTTTAGTCAAACTTTGACTAGTTGACTACTTTGTCATTTCTTGACATTTCTATTTGTTTTTTTGCCTTCACACATGTAAGTATACTTGTGATATCAGGTATACATTACCTCATTCTCTTCACACCGTTATTCCACAAAATTACAACCATACAAGGTTTATCCTTAATCTTAGACTGCCACCTTAATAACTTGGCCACACATACAAGTTTTACAATTATTACGTGCCTAGGCTTGTTCACTATATTCATATGACTTGCCTTATATATAAATTTGACCCGCATTAATCTTAATCCATTTTGAACTATTATTAAATTTCCAATCACTTGGCCACTAGGTTGGGTTTAATTTTAATTACCACCACAATACCTAGCTTATCTCTTCCCAATTTACTAATTTGGGATATCTTAAATTACTATTCAAGGTTTAACTTTCATAAGCTTGTTTAATTAATATATTAAACTTTATAGTGTTCTTGATGATTAATTCAGTTAATCATTTATCACGATCAACTAAAATATAATTAGCGCACCTCCAAGTATATACGTATCTATACATATACACCTTCATGAAATCTTAAAAATATTTCTCCAATTAAAATTTATTTCCCTAATAAATTTTCTCATACATCACACTAAAAACTTCTTACATAATTTCCTTTAGTCAAATACATTCATCTAGTTTTAAAGGTATTATATTATCGTATTATTAATATACCTCTAAGTATACATAATAATCAAATTCTAGGTTTTAAAATTTAAAAACCTACATTCACTCACATTTAAATCCTAAAACAAAGATTAGGGTCAAATATTTACTCATTTTCTACACATTTTACTTATCCAAATTTAGGTTTTAACTTCAACCTTTATTTCATCATCTAAGATCTTATTTAAAAATCTTCTAAAATATCCGGGATATTACATTCACCCCTCCTTATAAAAATTTCGTCCTCGAAATTACAGCATACTTATTTTTGTTCATTCTGCCCATTAGGTTCTCGATCTAACCTATAAAATTTTCCATTCTCTGACGATTATTTATTGATCATCTAATTCTATGACTAATTTCCTCTAAAATTTACACTTCTGCCCATTCAATTACCAGAATATTGAGATATTTTCTAGAAGTCTTCAACAATTGCTAAATAATTGTGAAGGAGTTTGAATAATTAGGAAGTAAACAGAATTCCTTTAAAATAATGTCATATCTGATTGAAGGGTCATAAAGACCGTGAACAAATGCCAAGGAATCAATCATTCGATTGACCCTATTAGGTTACAAAATAATTCAATAATATGAGTTTGATATAATCAATGCACAATTTAAAAAGTGACAACTGATTTTAAATACTAAGTGGTCACCTAGATCGTGAATGTCTGTTGAGGCATCAGTCTTTTGATTGACCTTCTTAGGTTCCCGTGAACATCTGTTGAGGCATCAGTCTCTTCATTGACCTTCTTAGGTTACATGTCCAGACTGTCTTTGTATCATTTATCTGATACTTAGGTTGCACCGCATTATGGGTTGTTCTCTCAGCTTCAGAATCCGTACCAACAACAGGTTTGGATAACTTTTAAATGTCAAACACGCAAATGTCTAGCTGAAATAATTTGGCATAGACTGACAATGATAATTCAGATATCAATCGAAACTTTAAACTCTTCAAGAGCACACGTGTGCAATAAAATTCTTGAAGTTCATCACTTCAAGTTAAAATTAACAATGTTTAGCCGATACAAATGGCATAGACCCTCACTTAAACGTTTTAAAAACGATCGAAAATCATCATTCATTTCTTTCAAAAGGCACATAAGTGCGAATTTGGCACGATTTTAAGAATTTCAAAGTCTAGCATAACTAGAAGATTTGGAATATCCTAAAACCTTAAATAATCACCAATTTTACTTCTCATCTTTTTCCAGCTTACTAACTATATCTAGTATAGCTTTAATCTTTCTACTCAACTCTACCCATACTCATTGTTCATTAAACTTACCACACATTATGAGTTCAGGAACTTACCACAATCATATGGGTTGAGGAACTTATCCTAGTCAGACCAAAATCATCCATTCGCTGAAGGGTTCCACCATACGATTATGTGTTATGAACTTACCATACGTGTGAGTTTTAAGAACACGCACCTAATCTCAACATTCTCTACCTATCCCACATACTATGAGAAAAGAATCACCTTCTCACCATATATACCTAGAATAACACAAAACCAGGTTTCAATCGATTATCATTATAGGAAGCTAAGTAGTTGTCAAACCGAACACAATCTCCTGCCCATATAAGAAATTAGTCAACTTGGCTACAAATCAATATAGGAAGTTAAGCGATCGTTAAACCAAGAACAAATTCTCTGCCCAGACAAAAAACTGTTCAACTCAACCACTATATTAATATAGGAAGCTAAGTGGTTCTAAAACCAAGCACAAATTTTTCGCCCATACAAGGAATTTGTACAACTCAGCCACTAACATGAGTCCTCAATTAAAAATCCACAAACCTCCAACTTATCTTAGCTTACTATCAATTTTCTTAATTTCATACCTTATCATAAACAATGCTTTACAAGTTCACTTCTTACTATTTCATAATGCCTTTTTTTTATAGCACCATGCTATATACACATTTTCTTAATCATTTAACAGATCATCTCCCATTCCATGATTTTACTATGATCATCGTGATTTTATTTTTTAATTGATTTCACTTTACAATTTCTCATTTATTCTAGGATCGTTTAATTCTACAATCTTCTCACTTATCCTTGATCATTTTACAGTACGATCATTCTCTTTTAAATTTTTGAATCAAGTGTTCCCTGATTCTTTCCCATTCATTTTGAATACATCATTGAAGATCCTTCTTTGAATCTTCTCATATATACACTTATTTTCTTCTTTATAATTTTTTATATTCAGCTCTTATTACTTAAAATCCATCTGATTTTATCATTTCACTGCCTTCAATATATTCTCATGATTATAGCCTAAGGTACTGCTACCTAAGAACTAGAACCTATCAGCTCTGATACCAACTTGTAACGCCCCCAAATCCGGGTACCTTGAACCTTAGACTTGGTACGTCACGATACATCATCTTCATACATGTTCTATAACTAATGCGGAATATATAAACATAAATTATTCATTTTAGAGTATTCTATAATATTTTCCAAGGTTTCTAACCTTAACTTCCATATATACTTTTAGATTTACAAAAAGGTTTACACAGTTAACTTACATCAAATAACTAATTAGTTATCATGCATAACATTATAATCTTGTCATTTGCTTTTGTCTCTGTCTTTCCTTGAACTTTCGGATTAATCTGAAATTTGTTATCATGATATAGCAAGGGTGAGCAATGACTTTGCTCAGCAAGTTTAAATACAATAAAGATATATCATGATTGAAAGAAAGAATAAATTTTCGGATTTTCAACAATATAATAATTGTGAACGAGTACGAATCATAATTTCAATAATTGAATGACTGAATCAATTAATGTTAAGTGTCAATAATGACGATGAACAAATTTAACTGAACCTTACGGTAATGAAGGTGATCAACCTTTCATATTTGATGAACATATGTAACATGCACTATGTGTGAATCAATAATTTAAAAAGGTGGAATAATTATAAAGAATTAAACCACTAGCATGCTTGAAACATAGCAACTCAAGTTTGAGTTAATAGGAACTTGCCTGATAATCGAATTATTGCTATTTTGTGTAATAAATTCTCTTTCGAAAGACATAACATTGATACGTTGGCCTATTGATTAGTACGACACATAATTGCTTATTTAAATGATTAAGTTTATTATAATCTAATTACCCATAATTATCACATAGTACAACTCGTTGTTTGACTGTACCCAACCGCTTACTTGATTCCAAGTAATTACTTAACTGACAAATATTACCTTTCTCTAATCAATATAAATTTCAAACATCATTCGTATAATCCTTTAACAATTTATTATAATTGTTTTGGTACTTCATTTATTATTATTATTATTATAACTGATAACACTCCTTAATTATCGTTGCGCCATAATTAATTATTCATGCGCCGATAATCCTTCTTATTTATCATTAATCGTCAATTAATTGATAAATAATCAACTTGCTAATTTTAATCTTGTTTATTTATTATTTAATATCAAGTAAATAATAATAAATCAATTAATTATCCTTACCTATTCTTTAATCTTAATTAAATAATAAATAAATAATTTATTAATTTAATCCTCATTTAATTATTAATTAATGTTAATTAAATAATAATTAATTAATCAATTACCCTTACTCATTATTTAATCTTAATTAAATAATAAATAATAAATCCTTTAATTTAATCCTCCTTTAATTATTATTTAATGTTAATTAAATAATAATTGTAACGACCCCGAATCCGGGTCCCCCGAACCTCGAACTCGGTTCAACACGAGTACAACCTTTTTCTTATTGTTCATGAATTACAACAATATTATAATTGCTAAATAATCATTTATTTACAATTTTACAACATCTCTTTCTATTCCAGAATCGAAATCTTTATACATTCCTAGTATGTCTCAATATCATACATGATACGACATTCTATTACAATCAATTTGAGTATTTAATACTCATATAACATACCAACTAAGTCTTATGCTACAGAATCATTTACCTGTTCAATTCGGACTGATATCTACAATAGATATTTAGATCTTCAACGGAAGTAATATATTTTCCTGTTCCTTGTTCTTTATCGAGAACTTCAGGTAACTAGCCTTATCTGAAAATGTTGGTTTAGGCAAGAGTGAGCACGACGGCTCAGCAAGTTCAACAGCTACACATAACACATTACATGCTTCACATAAAATTTACAATTTATACTAACATCATGTTTTTCATGCATTTCAGTTTATGACATACTGCTCATGCATATCATGCCTCGCATTTAATCTATGCTTCATGTCTAACCTCTATCATGACATATAGTTCAATGCAGAACAATTGTCTTAAATCAACTACCGCATATCAACAGTTCAAATCAACTTATTGCACAAAGGTACATTAAAACATCTTTGCACATAACCACGTATGAGCACATCTCAGTTTAATAACAAACTTATAATTCATGCACATAATACAACACGTTCTGAAAAACTTGCCTGGATTTGTATAACCAGCTTACGTTAATCTTTCACGTTCCTTGCACCACCTACACGGTATGTGAAATCAACGGTGCACAGTATCAGTCAAAGTTTGACTCAATACTAAATCTTATTTTAAAGATATTTATTTCTTCTTATCATCCCCTTTATTTAATAAGGTTAATTTCATATTTTAGTCTCTCTTTGACTTGACTCAGTGTTTCATATTCAACACCATAAATCTTTTGTTCGAAACTATGCAATTCTGACATTTATTAATGTTACTGCATTAAAACTTGGACCCTATATTTATTTAGGTCGATCCACCAATTAATCACTAATGGACCATACCCTTGGTTTAACTTAATCACATCATTTATCTCGATACCTATCATAATATTACCTACATTGGATAATATTTTAAATTTTACTATCAATTAGTAATAATTTATAATGTTATTTAATTGTTAAATAAAACTTTAAATAATCATTACTATTATTAATTTATTTTTAATAATAGTTTACCTTAATCATTATTATTAATCTTTTAATAATAATTTAATTGCTTGCTAATATTATTACCCTTTAATAATATTTTAATTGACTTCTCATTATTATCAATCATTTTAATAATAATTTAATTGTTCATCAATATTATCAATCATTTAATAATATTTGAAATCCTCACGTATCATTAGTAATTATTTAATAACGATTCAACCCTTAACTATTATTACCCAATAGTTAATTACTTGTTAAACAATATTATTAATTCTTTAATAATATTCTAAATCTTTATTTATCATTATTATTTATTTAATAATGATTTAACTCTTAACTATTATTATTTAATAGTTAATTAAATGCTAAATAATATTATTAATCCTTTAATAATATTTTAAATTAATTACATATCATTATTAATTATTGAATAATGATTTAATTCTTAACTATTCTCATTTAATAGTTAGTCAATAATATTATCAATATATTTTAATTACTTAATAATCTTCTTTCGATTAAGTAATAATTTATTCCACTTAATTACCATTTAATTATTATTTAATATGAATTAAATAATAATTAATTAACTAATTATCCGAACTCATTATTTAATATTAATTAAATAATAATTAATTAATTAATTAACCTTACTTATTATTTAATATTAATTAAATAATAAATAATTAGTTTATTAACCTTAATTATCCTTTAATTATTATTTAATATTAATTAAATAATAATTAATTACTTAATTAACCTTACTTATTATTTAATATTAATTAAATAATAAATAATTAGCTTTCTAACTTTAATATTCTTTAATTATTATTTAATATTAATTTAAATAATAATTAATTATTTATTTAACTTTACTTATTATTTAAGTGCAATTAAATAATAAATAACTAACTTATTCATCTTAACATCCTTTAATTATTATTTAATATTCATTAAATCATAATTAATTAATTACATAACTTCATATATTATTTAATATTTATTAAATAATATTTAATTAGATTATTAGCCTATTTATACACTAATAAATAGCTAATATATAGTGAATCACTCCAATAATTTCAAATTTTATTTTATAACACTTAGCATGCCAATAGGTCAAATATTATTTTTCTGAAATTAAAAATAATTTTCCCATACTTATTAGCAATTTAGTAAGCTTTAATCCACCATTAATTCTAATAAATACCAAATTACAAAAAAAATCGGATTTTAAATTTTGATAATTTTCTTTATAAAATTATAAGCATTTTCTCTTTTGGAACCAACCCAAGAACCGACCTAAAAATTCCCGAACCGGCCCTACCTACAAATCATGAAAAATAAAAAATAAAACCGAACCGGCCGGTTTTTTTAAAAAAATAGGCAGATTACTTTCTGAGTTTTCCAGACTTGGGGTCTCCGACGGGAACTTGAATAAAATGAAATCCACAAGTCCGATTGAGACCTATTTGGTATCGATGGATTCCTAACTTCTCGAACTACATTTGTTTGTCATCAAACATCAAATTTGGATTTGTTTTGGTCACGGAAATTGGCTCCAAACCGGACTGTTGTGCACAGCCCTAAAACAGTGGGTGTGTTTTGGTTGAAAAATCATAACTTGCACATTTTAAATCGGATCGAAGTGATTCCACTCGGAGAATCTTCATATCCCACGCATCTAACACCAGAAATTTACGGATCATGAATCCGATTTACGGATCATGCCCAGAAATTTCGGGAGTGGCTGCCATGATTTTGGTTACTTGGTTTTCGTCGGTAAAAACTTATTTGATGATTTTGATGAAATCTTTCCACATAAATACACCAAAAAATTCATATTAAACCCATGTAACCCTAGATATATCAATCTAGCATGTTTCTACCTTTTTAGATTTTGAAAATTAGTTTTCTACCAAAGAAATTACATAGTACCCAAAGAACAATACCAAGCTAGAATGTTTTATACCTTTTGTTGCAACTAAATAGATGCTGAAGAAGTTGAGTAAACAACTAAATGGAGAGGATTGGACATGGAACAACCTAAACACATTATGCTGGGCAATTGGATCGATATCCGGGTCCATGATGGAAGAGCAGGTATGCATTTTTTAGGTAGCTTATATTTACGTAGTATGTAGTACCCTGAGTTTTTTGTTAGAATTATTAAAATATTTTCACTTTCATAATGTTTGTTCAAATCCCATGTTTGCATTATTTAACTATTTAGCTAGTAATCTTTTGAGTCATTCCTTTAATAGATTCTTAATTCCTTTGTGCCTGTTTCAGGGTCTGTCATTACTGGCCCAATTGGAAAGGAGTGTGCTGATCAGCCTAGGATTGGCTGAACCGGCTTGGAGAAGACTTTTTTGTACATGATTAGGTAGTAGTGCACCATAGTTAATTTGGTATACTTTGTGGATGTTGTAATTTAAAACTGTAAACGTATGGTATTATTGGATGTATTTTGAAACTGAGAATGGTTGATACATTTTGGTTTTAAATGAGAATTTAGAGTTTTTTTTAGCTATATATCATTACATTAATATTAGCAATTCTACAAGTACAACATTGCAGAAGACATCTTATAAACGTTGTATAAATTAGTCTAAAGGTTGTGTGATGTATCAAACTACAACGTTTTATACCAGAAAATGTTGTGGAATGATACCATCTACAACGTTTTCAAGCATCTTAGTATTTATTTAAAGACAATGTATAACGTTTTTTAGTAAAAAACGTTGTATTATGAGCCAACTACAACGTTTTAAAAACGTTGTATAAAATGTGTCAAATAGATGACACCCTTAACCTCGACGTTTCTGGAAGAAAATTACAACGTTTTTTAAGTGTTATCTTTTTACTGTTTTGTAGTAGTGTTGATTATCCTCTTTGTTAGAACTTTGAAAAGGCTTGGATGATCAATTTTCTTACATAGATAACTTCCTCTTGATGAGACCTCCATCTTTAAACCTTGCTCCAAGATCATCCAACCATCAATGCTCACAAGATCTAACTTTCTTTTTCTTTTTCTCTAGAGCTTTTCTCTATTTTCTTTCTCTCTAGCTTTTCTAGTAAAAAGACTAACAAACATAACACAAGTGTGGGAAACACTCTATATATAGCCAAATGCTAATACTTTATTAACTCTCCTAATTCACCAACATAGTCAATTTAGAGCTTAATTGAGATTACTATAGCATGGATTGATTGACAACTTGATTGACATCCATCAAGGTTGCTTGTAAGCAACTTTTGGAGTGTAAAATAAGCAAAAATAAAGCCACACACAACATCCACATGTGCCCCCCCCCCCCCCCCCCAAAATTCGGGATTTATCAATTTACTACACCATTTTAGCTTTATTTTTATATCCTATATCATTATATAAGTATCCATATATATATACACCAATGTATATATATTGACCACCACTTTGACTACCATTTGGGCTCCACATTGGACCCTAGGATTTAATATATTGGGCTCATTCAACTAATTGATTTGGGCTCAATTTATTTACTACATTGGGCTAATATTAAATACCCTATGTTACATTTAATTAAAATAAGCATTGGGCTTGGTTAATTATTATATAAATCAATGTTCAAATTAAATTATATGGACTACTAGGTTAATTAATTTGACCTAGTTTAATACCTCAATTGGACTTATAATATAATCCAATTAGACTTACCTTTAATTATCCTACCACATTGGGTTACATAATTAACTCACACATAGTTAATTCTCAACACTACCTTCCTTCCTCCATCAATTAACCAATGTTTGGTTAATTCTCTCTCTTGTCTACCAACTAGGGTTATTCAATTAACCCTACATTAGTTAATTCTCTACACTCAATCAATACTTGAAAAATATTCTCCCAACACATTGACCATCATTTGACTTTAATGTGTTTGGGCTACATGGATTACTTTGTATTGGGCTCTCTTATTTAATTACTTGGGTTACCCAACACAACTCACATATCATATATAACTTGAGCTTATTATTTAATTACCCACCTTCATGCAAGTATTCCCATATTGGGCTTGTATTAAATCAATCAATGGACTCTATATAACAACTAAATAATTAAGTTAATTACTTAATTAATTATCTTTTTAATATTGTCATTCTAGGCAATATTCCACTTCTCTACTTGCTAATCTTAGCTTTAATTCATGACTCATATAATTAACTCAATTAATTATATTACATGACTTTCCTTCTTAATCCATACTTAAACCAATTAATTTATTAGTTTTATTGAGTATCTAATTTTCTCATCTTCTTGTTTGGCTAACCAACACAACTCTAGGAATATATAACTATGTATATATATCCTTATAATCATCTTCACTTCTCAAATGAATTTATTTCCTTAATAAATTCTCTATATGCATCATTACAATATTCTCACATTTAATTTCTAACAAATAAATTATGCTAAAAAAAAAAATGTTCACCCAAATTCTACACATCTCACTTCTCAAACTCTAGGTTTTAAACCATAACCTTTAATTGATTATTTAAAATCTTAATTACAAATCTTGTAAATATCTGAGATATTACAATAATTAATTGCTTAATTATATTTATTTATTATTTAAATAATAAATAATTAATTTATAAATTTTATCTCTCTTTAATTATTATTTAATATTAATTAAATAATAATTAGTTAATTACTTATCTTTATTTACTATTTAATTCTCAATTAAATAATAAATAATAAATTTATTTACTTTATCTTTCTTATACTATTATTAAATATTTAAATCACATATTTATTATTTAATAATAAATTATTAGTAATTTTATCTAATTATTAACTAATTAATAGTTAATTAGTGTATTCTTTACACCTCAATTACTATTAAAAAATAATGAATTTATTAATTAATCTTAATTATTATTTAATATTACTTAAATAATAAGTAATTAGCAGTTTTATGATTTTCTAAAAATTAAAAATATTAATTTGCCATTTTTTCTTTAGTTTGTAAGGGTTAATCACATTTTAATTATGGAAATTATAAAATGACATGATAAAAATACAAACATGATAAAAATACAAAACACATTTTTATAAATAATACATGCAAAACCAAGTAACTTCAGTCAAGGACACGTTGCCAGAACCGATCGCTGGAAAGTTTCGGCCGGTTCACAGAAAAAAAAAATAAGCAGAATATTCTTATCATTTTCTGATTTTGCTTTCTTCACTAAAACTTGAATAAAATGAAATTTACAAGTCCAATTGACCTCAAATTGGACTTTTTGGAATTTTATCTTTCCGAATTACAAGATTCCACCATCAAACAACAAATTTGGACATGATTTATTTACTGAAAATGACCGTGAAGTGGACTGTTTTGCATAGCCCTTCGACAGCTAGGTCCTTTGGTTCAAAACTTCATATCTTGCTCATTTTAACACATTTTTGGATGATTCCTAAGGAATTTTTTTCTTAACTTATCCATATATTCCCAGAATATATAAAATCACAAAAATAATTTGTAGATTTCAAAATGTGTCATTTATTTGAACAAACAATGTTTTGTTCGTCGGTAAAAATATTTTCAAACATTTTGCTAGATTTTTTTATATAAACCCATACCACTACACATTTAAACAACATGACATTCTATATAAACATTCTATATAAACATTTCTACCATAAAAATTAAAAGAAAATCAAGATTAGGGTTTTTTAAGGGATTTTTTTATACATTTTTGACTTGTGAGCTACTTTTCTCTTCTTTCCAAAATAGATGATGGAGTTAGATGACATTCAAGAATACTCCTTGAAATAATCTAGCTTGACTCGGTAGTGACTCACTAAAATAGCTCACTAACTCACTTTTTTTTTTAACTCACCGAGTTAACTCACTAGCACATAATATAGAAACTCTCTAGAAATCTTGCAAACTCTCAACCAAAAGCCATGCCATGCTCTCTAATTTGCCCCATTTTTGATTTATTTTTATACTCAAATTAGTAAATAATGGATCTTCTAGAAGCTAGGCTTATTGGATCAATGTTTGGGCTTAGAATTTAATTTGTTTGGACTACTATACTCTTTGGATCCATCAACATTGGACTACTAAAATAATTCACTAGCTTTTTAATAATTTGGGCTACTAAATTAATTTACTAGGCTCCCAATTAAAACATTGGGCTAGATTAATAAAATACTCAATCACATAGCAATTTTCACAAGTCCATCACCTAATTCAATTAATTGGGTTTGTCTAAATAATTAAGGAACCATTTAATAATCGAATTTAATTTAATTTACATAATCCAATTAGATTTGCCATATTCAATATTAACCAAATAGTCAAATATTATCAAACAAAAATCAAACCATCTTATTAGGGTTTAAATTAATTCACACTATAATGTAATTAATTAGAAATTAAATTCCCAATTTTATTTATAATGTAACTCAAAATTCTTGGTCCTTACATGAACAATAGGCATAGACCTATTTCTTTAAACAGTTCTTTTTAGGAATATGACTTGCAAATGCACATTTGTGTGAATAACAATAATTAATACGATATGAAATAATTATCAATAATTAATCCAGCTTGAACAATAAAATAATTCTAGGTTTAAAATAACTTACAAGATACATATCAATTAAAGTTTAGGAACTTGCTCAATATAAAATTTGAGTAAGGTTAGATAACTTGCCTATTTGTCGACTTACGGCTAATTCGCTTAATTTAAACTTCTCTTGAATACCTAACGTTAATAACGTTGGCCTATCAATTAGTATTGTATATAATCATGCACTTTAAACACTTACCTATGCTATTTATCTAGCAAATATTAAATCACACAACACATATAATTTTTTATACTATCATTAATCGTATAAGACACTTAATTGATCTTATGTTAATGATTTAATTAATCAATATTATTTTTCTGAAGTGTTAAACATTTATTAAACCCTTAAACAATTTATTATAGTTGCTTAACCAAATTCTTTTTATTTTATTAACTCTATATTCATTTAATTACTATTTAATATTTGTTAAAGAGTAATTAATTAATTACCTTTAGTCATTATTTAACAATAGATAATGACTAATTATGTTTATTTATTATTTAAGGTTAATTAAATAATAAATAATTCAAGAATTAATCTTAATTGCCTTTAATTATTATTTAATATTAATTAAATAATAATTTATTAATTATCCTTATTTATTATTTAATCTTAATTAAATAATAATTAATTAATTATCCTTACTTATTATTTAATAATAAATAATTAGTTTATTAACTTTAATTATCTTTAATTATTATTTAATGTTAATTAAATAATAATTAATTAATTAATTACACTTACTTATTATTTAATCTTAATTAAGTAATAAATAATTAGTTTATCAACTTTAATTATACCTAATTATTATTTAATCTTAAATAATAAGTTAACAACTTAATTATTATTTAATTTTACTTAAATAATAATTTAATCAATTAATTATCTTTACCTATTATTTAATATTAATTAAATAATAAATAATTAATTTAATTATAATTTAGTAGGAAAATAATAATTAATTATCTATTATTTTTATTATTTAGTAAGGTATTAATCCATCATTAATTTTAATAAATACTTAATGATATCATAATTATCTAAACTAAACTTTATAATATTCTTTATTAAATTATAAATATTTTCTCTTATGGAACTATCATAAAAACCGGCCTATAAAGACCAGAATCGGACCCCACAAGTGAAAAAAATCAGAACGATCGGACCGGTCGATTTTTTTCAGGTTTTCTAATTTGCCCCATTTTTGATTTGTTTGGAGTCCATGGACATCCCATTCCACCAGCCATGCTCTCTAATTTGCTCCATTTTTGATTTATTTTTAATGCACAATTTAGTAAATTAATGCTTTCTAGAAGCTAGGCTTATTGGATCAAAGTTTGGGCTTATAATTTAATCTGTTTGGGCCACTATACTCTTTGGATCCATCAACATTGGACTACTAAAATAATTCACTAGCTTCTTAATAATTTGGGCTAGTTTAAATAAATATCAACCCACATAGCAATTTTCACAAGTCCCTTATTTAATTAATTGTTTGGGCTTGTTTAAATAATTATAGGAACTCTTTAATAATCAAATTTAATTTAATCTACATAATCTAATTAGACTTGCCATGTATAATATTAATTGAATATATAATTATGGTTCAATAACATATCAATCTCTTGATATTAAAAATACAACCTTAGGTTAGTCCGATAATTAATAACCCTTCATCGGACTTCCTTTAATTAAATTAATTTAATAGTCAAATATTATCAAACAAAATCAAATCACCTCATTAGGGTTCAAATTAAGTCACACTATAATGTAATTAATTAGACATTTTAATTCTCAATTTTATTTATAATGTAACTCGAAACTCTTGGTCCTTACACTAAAGAAGGTAAAGTTCGATAATTCTGAAAGTGAGAGCGTGAAGTTTATGCAAAGAGAGATTATCATTTTGTGGCGATTGGATCATCCTAATGTCATTAAACTAGAAGGTTCGATCAATTTAAGAATGTCATGTTGTCCTTATTATGCAGCAAATTATGATATTCAGAGTACAGTAATCAACACTAATCGAAAACAGCTATGAATTTCATCACCAGTCAATCAGCCATGGACACTTATTCAAAACTAATATGAGTTACATCAGTGAAAAACCAAAAACCTTTTAACTAAAGAACATGTAACCATATACTTATAAACCATCACTTTCACCATTGTACAACAAAATGAATAACTTATCAAACAAATAAACCAACAACTATCAATTACTCTATAAAATTATTAATACATATATACCTTCTCTACATGATGAAAAACAAAGGGTTTTGACCCTCCAGTATGAATGACTTTATTCCCTCGATTTTTCTTGTTCACTTCTGAGTTATGCTGGATAAATATTTTTAAAAATAAACAAATCAGTGAAGAAATATTAAAAATCTAATAATATGCATATACGTTAACTGATTAAAGACTAGAATTAACATACAACAAATTATGGAGTTGTCTAATAATCACACATCTCATTCCATTTGATAATATCAATACCATGTGGAGGGTTTTTCCTAGCTTCTTCGAGTGTTGGAAAAGATTTAAAGTATTTGTTGAGCTTACACCTCTGACTTCTATTTCTATCCTTCATTATTCCAAGCACAACACGCTTAACATGTGGTTGAGAAAGGTCTATATCAAAGAGAGCCTAAAGAAATAAATAAATAATTAGTGTATTATTTTTAACATAAAAATAAATATTATATATTTTAGTTTTCTACAACTTACTTTAACCCTTGACAATGATTCTTCCAATACTCCCTTTGTAATATCCTTGAATTTAGTATTCTTTAGGAGGTGGTGGCGGACCATCAATCTTATCTCTGAGGATTACTTTGAAGATTCTATAGGATCAGTAGGCCTCCCTTTGCTCCAAGATACATTGATAACCAACTTCTTTCCTTCGGCCTTGGCGAGCTTCTCAAGGCCAATATTGCGAGTTGGTCTGTGAATTTTATTTGCAAAAGATGAACCTATTCAACAAATTAAATGTTAAGAAATTAGATATGAAAAAGTAAAGGGAACAACAAAGATGATTGCAAAAAATTACATATGATCAAGGACCATTTAGAATATGAATGCAGAGAGTTTAATACATGTAGATAATTTATAAATGGAAGTTATAGAAACTTATATTTCTCTCGAGCATTTACACATAAAAGTTATAAAGATTCTAGCTTGAAGATAAATTTAAGATTGTATAAACTTAATACTGATAAAAAACATGTATATTATGTATACAAATTTGTACATCATATATATTAAAAATTGTAAATACCAAACTCACATGGTCCAGTTTCTTGTGAAGATCTTTCTTCATTTTGGGTCAAGTTTTCTCCAATTATAGTTTCATGACTACGTTGTGTCAAGGTAGCAACAGGAGTTTCCATTTGATGCATATTTGGTGAATGTGCAATCATCTCACCTATTTTTTTACGTTAAGCGCACAGGTGAACCTTGAGGACATCTAGATTGTGATCTAGTCATAGGGCTCCGTGGAGGAGTTAACAGTGTTACTATTCTTCTTCGTATATTAGGTTATGACCCTTCATTTGAGTTATCGACAAGGATCTCAGTATTTTGTGAAGCTACGTATCCTCTTGTTTGGGATGCTCATTTTCTTTTCATTCCAGGGCCAGTCATTTTCACCTTGCAACAAGTTAAAAAAGATAAATTATTAGTGAGTGATGCTAGTGTGGCAGATAAAGGCATATAGCAAAGTTTACAGTCAATGAAAATCTATGAGATGCAAATCTAATTTAATGTCCATTCATAAAGGGGAAGTTGTTGTCATACTTTGCCAGAAAATCAAATTTCTTTCCTTATGCCTATCCTAAGTATGTTGAAAAAATCCATTAGCCTATTGCTCCAAACCTATTATCATACTAAGGCCATTGATTTTGGTTTTGGTAAGAAATTTTAAGCAATAAATGCTGCACAGAAACTTCAAGGAAGAAAAGAAAAAAATTCTGCAGAATTACAACCATTGAATGTATTGATTTCTAAGAAAGAAATAGGGTAAGAAGTAGCCAAGACTGAAGGTAATCAAAGTCTTAAGCAGACCAGATTCATTTTTAAAAGAAGCAAACATAAACTCTTGAGAACCATTGATGTTGAAGACAAGTTATCTATTATTAAAAAGGAATGGGTTGCGAATCCTAATCCTTGGAGGGGCAAAACAAATTTTCACCTAGAAATTGATAACCAACACTCCCCTATGAAGGATCAGCTTGAAATCAAGACCATCTATTTTGATCTTCAGGAGACTCCATTTCATTAAAATTCTATCAACGAAAGGAATGACCATGGTAAGGCAGTTATCTATGCTTTAAATGTTCAGGAAGTTGCTTTAAGTAGTGTTGGTAATGAGAAGGTTTGGGTGCTTTTACTGTTGAATGCAATCTATCAATCTTATTGGTTAGAAACTGCTGCCCTTCTAGTTCATTTTTTATTAAGAGATGACCTTCAATGGAAATTTCCAATTGTTGAAACCTTTGAGAAAGTCATAAAGTCATTGATCAGTTTTCCTAAAGAAGATCTACAACCTGAAACCAAGTCTTTTGCCATAAAAAGTGGTCACAGTTGGAGAAAAATTCTAGTTGTTATTGCTGAAATTGTGCAAGGAATTGAAATAACCAACAAAGAAAAAAAAATGAGAAACAATGAAGAACTTAAATTGATCTTAAGTAAGAGTTCCAAGTTAACAAGGATTGAAGTAAAAGTAGCTTGGAAAATCTCAAGTAAAAGCAGTTTTTCTTTGATAACAAGATGTTACTATCAGCTGAAAATTCAAGAATGAAATTATAAAGTAAGACTTTTCATTGAAAATGTGGGCAGACCTTGCAATGACAAACTCCAAAGCTTCATCTATGATCCTGTAGAATTGGCACAAGAGCAGATAAACTCAGCAACCAATATTATGCAAGGAATGGAGCAAGACAAAATCTATAATTTTTAAATCTATGAGGACATAAATGTTCTAAAGGGGGAGGGAATTGTTAGGAATCAACAATTTGAATTATTAGTTAAGGTTATTTTGGGAAAGAAGTTACTAATAGTAATATCTATAATCAACATACTCCATGTGAGTTGGTTATTATAGGTGTAGGATAAATGAGTAGATGTAGGTTTAGCTTAATTTTTCAGCAAGTAATTTTAATATAAATATATGATGGATGATGTATTTTGATTATCCTTGATGAATGATATAAAAATATGAGAAGCAAGTTTGCTCTTATATTTATCTCTCTCCTTCTATATTTCCCCAAAATGATTCTATTTGTCTAATCTATCTCTTCCCCCTTGAAATTCTTCTATCTATCCTTCTATTTTCTGTTCTCTTTACAAATTTAATTCTAGGCCAAAGTGGGTCCTGACAAATTAGCTGTAATTAGGCTATCTATTTACAATTCTAACACTCTCCTTCAAGTAGGTGTATAGATGTCTCACATGCCCAACTTTAAACACAAAAAGATGAAACATCTTACTACTTATACATTTAGTCAAGATATTAACAAGTTGATGTTCTGTCTTGATGAAAGATATACAAATGAGACCACTAGTTAACTTCTCTTTGCTGAAATGTCTATCAATCTCGATGTGCTTCGTTCTATCATGTTGTACCAGGTCACTTGCAATATTAATGGCTACTTTATTATCACAAAACAATCTCAATAGCTTATTTGTTATTATCCCTAAATCCTCTAACAATGTTCGAAGCCACATCAATTCACACACCTAATGCAATAGTTCTATACTCGGCTTCCGCACTAGATCTAGCCACAACAGACTATTTTTTACTGCGCTAAGTAACAAGATTGCCTCCAACAAATGAGCAATATCCGGATATGGAACAATGATCTTCTATATAACCTACCCAATCTGCATCAGAAAAAACTTCATCTTTATATATCCATGATTTGAGAATAAAATGCCCTTTCTAGGAGAGGATTTTAACTATCTCAAGATTCTATAGACAGTTTCTATGTAACAAAGCCATGGATCATGCATATATATGGACTCAATACTCTCACAACCTATGAGATATCCGGTCTAGTGTGGAAAAGGCATATCAATCGAGCCACTAGTCGTTGATATATTTCCTTATTCACAGTAGGTCCTATTCCACCTGTTAAGGGATGGTTGACCTCAATAGGCGAATCAACAGGTTTATATCCCAATGTTGTTTATGTTAACAAGTCAAGAACATACTTTCTATGTGCTAAGAAGATGCCACTCGAAGATCCTAGAACTTCTATACCTAGAAAGTAATTGAGAGGACCAACATCATTGATCTTAAATTCACTTGCAAGTTTCGATTTGAGATTAATTATCACCTTGTTATTGTCTCCAGTGAACACAATGTCATCAACATAAATAATGAGAATGGTAATCTTACCATTTATCTGCTCGACAAACATAGTGTGATCTGCCCGACTCTGTTTATAGCTAAATCTCATCATGGCTTTATAAAATATGTCAAACCAAGCTCTAGGGGACTACTTCAAAACATATAAAGTCTTTCGTAATTTGCAGACTTTTCCTTTGGTTTCTGATGAGGTCAAACTAGGGTGAAATTCCATATATACTTCCTCTTTAAGATTTCCATGGAGGAAAGCATTCTTCACATCAAGCTGTTGAAGGTTCCATCCAAAGTGTACTCCATAAGAGATAATAGTTCAAACATAGGTCATATTTGCTATCGGAGCAAATGTTTTGTGGTAGGCAATCCCATAAGTTTGAGTAAATCTTTTTGCAACAAACCTGACTTTAAGTTTTTCAATTGACCTATATGACTTCTACTTCACTGTAAATATATCCATTTGCACCCAACTGGTCTTTTCCTAAGGGGATAGGGAACTAACTCCCATGTATCATTCTTTTTCAAGGCATTCATCTATTCTACCATAACTTTTTTCCATTTTTCATCTCTGATTGCCTCTCTCCACTCCTGAGAAATAGAAATAAAAGATAACGAAGAAACAAAAGAACGATAAGAGGTAGATAGATTATCATAAGACACAAAATTAGAAATAGAATGTCGGATATATAATCGAGTTCTTTACAAAAAGCGATAGGAAGATCAATATCACTTAGAGGATTAGTATCATAATTATTAGTAGGGATATCAAAAGTATTACCATTAGAATCAACCGGACTAGAAGACACTGGAGAAGGAGAAGGACCAGGGTCTGAATAGAGCTGTTGTGGTAGTGTAGGAGTAGCCTTGCCCTTATCCTTATCTCTGCTAGAATAGGTCTTCAATATAGGCTTACCTAAACTATCATGTGACTCCCTCTGAGAATGATTACTATAGACTACAGAAGAAATAATAGCAAGAGAAACAACACAAGTAGGTTCAACAACCATTAACTCCTCAATATTAGTGTGATTTTCCTCTTGAGGAGTAGAAGAAGAAAGATAAAAAGATTATGATTTTCATAAGGTAACTGTAAGACCCCGAATTTTATGAAATACAAAATTTAATTTTTCTTCATATATATATTTTTTGAAACAGTAAGTGGTTAAATCGATAAAGTTAAAAGTTAAGGATGTTATGTGCAAATTTTATTTTGTCGGACAATATTCGCTTTGTCGGGGAATATTCGTGCCGTACGACGGCGCCGAAATAACAAATTATTGGTGGACCCCACAACGGAATATTTGTCGGATATAGAAAACGACAGAAATAACCTTTTTAAATAAAAATAGTCAACGGAACTGTTAAAATACCGGTGATAAAAGAATGTAGCATACAGTAGTTATTGGTATTTTCTGTAGCACTCGGTACTCTACAGTAACACACGGTATTGCATAGTGTCTCATATTATTGGTCTGATAATTGACACCGTAACTGTTACGCATCATTTCATCGATAATTGTCACTGCATAATATTTTATATTATCAATTCAATAATTGTTGTTACACAGTATTTTGCATTATTGATTTAATAATTGTCATTACACTGTATTTTATATCATTGAGTCAATAATTGTTGCTGCACTGTTTTTAAAATTATTGAACCTAATAATTGTCACAGTAACATATGCACAGTAATTCACATTATTGAATCAATAATTGTCATTACACAGTAACGTATGCTTTCTTTTACATTATTATTATCTCTATTATGATGTTATCTAAACAATTGTATTTCATTAATTTATTGACTTGATATCTAAGAGCTAACTATACTGTATTTATAACAATTAGTCATAATAATTGAATTGATAAAGTTATTTGTTTATAATATAAAGTTAGGTGATTATTAGGTGATATGAAATGAATGGTGTAGATTAAAGTGTGAATTATTGTTGAATAATTGAATTGATTTGTTTATAATATAAAGTTAGGTGATTATTAGGTGATATGAAATGAATGGTGTAGATTAAAGTGTGAATTATTGTTGAATAATTAAATTGATTTGTTTATAATATAAAGTTAGGTGATTATTAGGTGATATGAAATGAATGGTGTAAATTAAAGATAATATAATATTTGAAATGGATGGTGTAGATTAAAAGATGATCTTTAAATGAATGGTTTAGATTAAAGGAATGATAAGATTTTTGGCTATAAATAGAAGCCTTAACCTAAGGATTTTTCATAAACTTCCTTACTTGTTCTTTCTTTCTCTCTCTAAATACTTTTTGTGTAAGTTCTCTCTAAGTGTTCTTAAGTCATTCCTAGTTTTGAAATCTTTTGCATTCTTCTTTGAATTCCCGAGTAGAATTTTCTTATGTACAACAACTCTTTCGAAAAATCGTAGTAAATTCATTATTTGTCAGAATTTAATGAATTAAAAGTCTGTCTCTTCAGTTTTTCGTTCTCTACAACTTTGAAGAAGAAAAGTCATCTGAAATTATCTTCATGTCTTAAAATACTAAAAACTGTAACCTATTCTAATTTTCGTCACTATTTTCAGTCTTAGTTTTGAAAATTCATAACTCATTCATATTAACTCCGAATTGAGTGATTCTTGAGTCTATGTCGTCTATCTTTCCGAGAGTAACATTATTTTAAAAACATAAAGAGATTTTAAAAAACTCTAGAAGACTCAAAAGTCAGATTCTTTACTGCTACAAACAAGGAAGGATTTGTTCGGCTATAAACTTGTTTCACAATATCAAGGTAAGGAATATCATTCTTTTCACACTCTTAAATTTATTACGGTAAGGAATATCATCTTCTTTCATATTCTATTATTTAAACTTACTACGGTAAGGAATATCATCTTATTTCATATTCTATTGTTCAAACTTACTACGGTAAAGGATGTCATTTTCTTTCATACTCTTAAATTTACTACTCGTAAGGAATATCATTCTTTTCACTCTTTTAAATTTATTACGGTAAGGAATATCATTCTTTTCACACTCTTAAATTTATTACGGTAAGGAATATCATTCTTTTCACACTCTTAAATTTATTACGGTAAGGAATGTCATTTTCTTTTCTTACTTGTAAGAAATATCATTTTCTTTCATACTCTTAACCTTATTATGGTAAGGGATACCATCCTTTTCATCTTCCATTATTCAAACGTACTATGGTAAGGGATTATCATTATTTGATTCTCGATAATAATATTGTTTCTTCCTTACTCATAAGACGTGCCTTTTATTTCCATGTATTAAATTGTGGGAATAACCTTACGGAGCGGATTGCCGCCTGTTGGTGAATAACCTTTCGTATTCATTCATTATTAATCTTTGAGAATAACCTTACGGAGCGGATTGCCGCCTGTTTGGTGAATAACTCTTTATACTCAAATTCTATTAAATTGTGGGAATAACCTTACGGAGCGGATTGCCGCCTGTTGGTGAATAACCCTTTGTATTAATTTACTTCACCTTTTGTTAATCAAACCTGCTACGGTAAGGGATATTATTTTCTTTCATACTCCTAAATCGAAATTTATTATGGAACTATTGCTTCTATAATTCCTGAAAATATTATATGTTCCATAATAGTTGAACTTCATTATTTCAACTGAACCTTCCTATTTACGTGAACCTTTCTATTGATTTGTAACTGTTATTCTGAACTGTGGATCTTGAATATCATTTTTAAATTTCACTCCACATCATGTTGACAATTTGGACATTATTTGAATCTGTACAAAGTAAACTTCCGATACTTATTGTTATCCTATTTCTTCTGTTCATCATTTATATCATTCTAATCATCTAAAAATTAAGCTGTTGTGAATATCTGTGGCCGGGGGCACAGATGTGATATATTTGTTGAACATGTGATAGGTTAAAGGCGATATATTAGGTTAAAGGCGATACATCTGTTCGGTGTCTTTTATGACACGTGGTGAAAGTTCTCTTTGGCCCGTAGTGCATAGATGAACTGTTGTTTGGTATGATTATCACCAAAGGCTGAATCTGGTATAATCATGACCGCTGGTGCTATATTAAATATCTTTGGCCCGTAGTGCAAAGATGAACTGTTGATTTGCATGATTATGATCAGGAACTGTGAATTTTTATTATCATGACTAATGGTATTTCAGATGATAAAAGTTTATGATGTTTTTACGAAAAAGAGAAGCGAGTGGACATTATAATCTGCATTATTCTTCTAATAGATTGCTCATTCCGCTGCTATTATTGATCTAAACATTGTTTAAGAATTTAACTGCAGTTTTTGATATAAACCTTGTATTCTATTGTATTCTATCAAGAACTCAACTGTTGAAGACTAATGATAATTTATTCGTCATTATCTTAGTCATGATATTCTTTACTGGGCTATTTGAGCTCACCCTTTCTTTTGTTCCATTGTTTTTCAACAGGAGATGAAAACATAACAGGGTCTAGCCGGGGAATGGAGTGAGGGTCCGAGGAATAGTTATCATAGTTTTCACGTTTTGTAAAATAGTGTGGCAATAATAGTGAAGACTTAGTTGTGTATTATTATACACTGTATTGTTGTACGTTGTGCTTTGTTGTAATAATTTTGTTGTAGTCTTTTGACGACTCAAGTTTGGGCTGTGTGGGCCCAGATTTGGGGGCGTCACAGTTGGCATCAGAGCTTAGGGATATGGTCTTTAATGGAGATATGGGGTAGAACTAGGAAGGGAGAGACGAATAGAATCAGTCACTAGTGTGTCCTACCTAAAATAGATTTTATTATCTAATGAGTCAATTTGAATGTAGGAACATGAAGTGATGAGTCAGTTTATTTGAAGTAACATTTATTTTGTGACCACAGTTTAGTATGACATCTGAAAATCAGGAGGATAACTATGAAATGCCCGGTACGTCAATTTCGGGGACGAAATTTCATAAGGAGGGGAGGTTGTAAGACCCCGAATTTTATGAAATACAAAATTTAATTTTTCTTCATATATATATTTTTTGAAACAGTAAGTGGTTAAATCGATAAAGTTAAAAGTTAAGGATGTTATGTGCAAATTTTATTTTGTCGGACAATATTCGCTTTGTCGGGGAAGATTCGTTTGGTCGGGGAATATTCGTGTCGTACGACGGCGCCGAAATAACAAATTATTAGTGGACCCCACAACGGAATATTTGTCGGATATAGAAAACGACAGAAATAATCTTTTTAAATAAAAATAGTCAACGGAACTGTTAAAATACCGGTGATAAAAGAATAGTAGCATACAGTAGTTATTGGTATTTTCTGTAGCACTCGGTACTCTACAGTAACACACGGTATTGCATAGTGTCTCATATTATTGGTCTGATAATTGACACCGTAACTGTTACGCATCATTTCATCGATAATTGTCACTGCATAATATTTTATATTATCAATTCAATAATTGTTGTTACACAGTATTTTGCATTATTGATTTAATAATTGTCATTACACTGTATTTTATATCATTGAGTCAATAATTGTTGCTGCACTGTTTTTAAAATTATTGAACCTAATAATTGTCACAGTAACATATGCACAGTAATTCACATTATTGAATCAATAATTGTCATTACACAGTAACGTATGCTTTCTTTTACATTATTATTATCTCTATTATGATGTTATTTAAACAGTTGTATTTCATTAATTTATTGACTTGATATCTAAGAGCTAACTATACTGTATTTATAACAATTAGTCATAATAATTGAATTGATAAAGTTATTTGTTTATAATATAAAGTTAGGTGATTATTAGGTGATATGAAATGAATGGTGTAGATTAAAGTGTGAATTATTGTTGAATAATTGAATTGATTTGTTTATAATATAAAGTTAGGTGATTATTAGGTGATATGAAATGAATGGTGTAGATTAAAGTGTGAATTATTGTTGAATAATTAAATTGATTTGTTTATAATATAAAGTTAGGTGATTATTAGGTGATATGAAATGAATGGTGTAAATTAAAGATAATATAATATTTGAAATGGATGGTGTAGATTAAAAGATGATCTTTAAATGAATGGTTTAGATTAAAGGAATGATAAGATTTTTGGCTATAAATAGAAGCCTTAACCTAAGGATTTTTCATAAACTTTCTTACTTGTTCTTTCTTTCTCTCTCTAAATACTTTTTGTGTAAGTTCTCTCTAAGTGTTCTTAAGTCATTCCTAGTTTTGAAATCTTTTGCATTCTTCTTTGAATTCCCGAGTAGAATTTTCTTATGTACAACAACTCTTTCGAAAAATCGTAGTAAATTCATTATTTGTCAGAATTTAATGAATTAAAAGTCTGTCTCTTCAGTTTTTCGTTCTCTACAACTTTGAAGAAGAAAAGTCATCTGAAATTATCTTCATGTCTTAAAATACTAAAAACCGTAACCTATTCTAATTTTCGTCACTATTTTCAGTCTTAGTTTTGAAAATTCATAACTCATTCATATTAACTCCGAATTGAGTGATTCTTGAGTCTATGTCGTCTATCTTTCCGAGAGTAACATTATTTTAAAAACATAAAGAGATTTTAAAAAACTCTAGAAGACTCAAAAGTCAGATTCTTTACTGCTACAAACAAGGAAGGATTTGTTCGGCTATAAACTTGTTTCACAATATCAAGGTAAGGAATATCATTCTTTTCACACTCTTAAATTTATTACGGTAAGGAATATCATCTTCTTTCATATTCTATTATTTAAACTTACTACGGTAAGGAATATCATCTTATTTCATATTCTATTGTTCAAACTTACTACGGTAAGGGATGTCATTTTCTTTCATACTCTTAAATTTACTACTCGTAAGGAATATCATTCTTTTCACACTCTTAAATTTATTACGGTAAGGAATATCATTCTTTTCACACTCTTAAATTTATTACGGTAAGGAATATCATTCTTTTCACACTCTTAAATTTATTACGGTAAGGAATGTCATTTTCTTTTCTTACTTGTAAGAAATATCATTTTCTTTCATACTCTTAACCTTATTATGGTAAGGGATACCATCTTTTTCATCTTCCATTATTCAAACGTACTATGGTAAGGGATTATCATTATTTGATTCTCGATAATAATATTGTTTCTTCCTTACTCATAAGACGTGCCTTTTATTTCCATGTATTAAATTGTGGGAATAACCTTACGGAGCGGATTGCCGCCTGTTGGTGAATAACCTTTCGTATTCATTCATTATTAATCTTTGAGAATAACCTTACGGAGCGGATTGCCGCCTGTTTGGTGAATAACTCTTTATACTCAAATTCTATTAAATTGTGGGAATAACCTTACGGAGCGGATTGCCGCCTGTTGGTGAATAACCCTTTGTATTAATTTACTTCACCTTTTGTTAATCAAACCTGCTACGGTAAGGGATATTATTTTCTTTCATACTCCTAAATCGAAATTTATTATGGAACTATTGCTTCTATAATTCCTGAAAATATTATATGTTCCATAATAGTTGAACTTCATTATTTCAACTGAACCTTCCTATTTACGTGAACCTTTCTATTGATTTGTAACCGTTATTCTGAACTGTGGATCTTGAATATCATTTTTAAATTTCACTCCACATCATGTTGACAATTTGGACATTATTTGAATCTGTACAAAGTAAACTTCCGATACTTATTGTTATCCTATTTCTTCTGTTCATCATTTATATCATTCTAATCATCTAAAAATTAAGCTGTTGTGAATATCTGTGGCCGGGGGCACAGATGTGATATATTTGTTGAACAGGTGATAGGTTAAAGGCGATATATTAGGTTAAAGGCGATACATCTGTTCGGTGTCTTTTATGACACGTGGTGAAAGTTCTCTTTGGCCCGTAGTGCATAGATGAACTGTTGTTTGGTATGATTATCACCAAAGGCTGAATCTGGTATAATCATGACCGCTGGTGCTATATTAAATATCTTTGGCCCGTAGTGCAAAGATGAACTGTTGATTTGCATGATTATGATCAGGAACTGTGAATTTTTATTATCATGACTAATGGTATTTCAGATGATAAAAGTTTATGATGTTTTTACGAAAAAGAGAAGCGAGTGGACATTATAATCTGCATTATTCTTCTAATAGATTGCTCATTCCGCTGCTATTATTGATCTAAACATTGTTTAAGAATTTAACTGCAGTTTTTGATATAAACCTTGTATTCTATTGTATTCTATCAAGAACTCAACTGTTGAAGACTAATGATAATTTATTCGTCATTATCTTAGTCATGATATTCTTTACTGGGCTATTTGAGCTCACCCTTTCTTTTGTTCCATTGTTTTTCAACAGGAGATGAAAACATAACAGGGTCTAGCCGGGGAATGGAGTGAGGGTCCGAGGAATAGTTATCATAGTTTTCACGTTTTGTAAAATAGTGTGGCAATAATAGTGAAGACTTAGTTGTGTATTATTATACACTGTATTGTTGTACGTTGTGCTTTGTTGTAATAATTTTGTTGTAGTATTTTGACGACTCAAGTTTGGGCTGTGTGGGCCCAGATTTGGGGGCGTCACAGTAACATCATAAGTAACATAAACTCGGTTGGAAGGCAGATGATAACAGTTATATTCTTTTTGAGTAGGAGGGTATCCAATAAAAACACACCAAAGGAATTTAGGGTCAAGTTTACCACGAGTTGGATTTTTATGATGAACATAACATATACATCCAAAAACTCGCAAAGAAAGTGAGAGACTCGAAAAACGTGAAAGGAGAGATATAGGGCTACTGTTATTAAGAACCTAAGTGGGGAACCGATTAATTAAAAAAGTAAAGAGATTTAGGTATATGCTTAGTAAACATAAGTGTAAAGTCAATCTCAAGCAAATGACAATTTTTTTTTCACACATGATTTTTGAAGGATAATGCCATTATCAATAAGATATGACTCAAAAGCACCATCAACATATTCATGACCATTGTCACTATGTAAAATTTTTATTTTGGCATTAAACTGAGTTTGTTGTATCATTTTATGAAACTCTCGAAAACAAGAAAAACTTTATTTTTTGAATGAAGAAGATAGAATATCAATCAATAAAACTAACAAACCAATGATGACCAAAAAGAGAAAGAACTCGGGAGGGTTCTCACACATTAGTATGAATAACAACAAAAGAAAGTTCATAAAGAAATTGGTTTTTATAAATTACTTTATAAAATGTAGAAATAAAGATTTTAAAACACTAAAAGAAGGAAGTCCCAGACGACGATGCTATTGATGGGGGGAAACCCAACTAAAATAAAAAAACAGATTGAAGAGCTTGAGTAGCAGTCACATTCGCATCCAAATGCACACTTGATTGAGGAACATCTGGATAGTAGAGGCAACCTACTACGCTGTTATTGCCAATCTTCTGCCCCATTACCAAGTCCTGAAAAACACAATGAGAAGGAAAGAATGTGACTGAGCAATTTTAAGATTTAGTTAGACATTGAAAAGATAAAAGATTGGCTGTAAATGAAGGAATATGAAGAACAAAGGATAAGAATATGGTAGGAGTACAAACAAGTGAACCTCTCTCCAAGATAGGTGAGAGAGACACATCAGCCACTAGGACCTTATCTTTACTATAACATGGTGTATAAGAGTTAATCTTTTTTGAAGACCTTGTCATATGCTCTGAAGCACTAGAGTTAATAATCCAAGTTGAACATGCGGGTATTAAGCATAGTGAGAGGAGGCACTACAAGCACTAAAAGCAAAAGGGGTAGAATTGAACATAAGAGTCTAAAATGCGATTTATTTCCTCATGAGTAAGAGCACTATTAACAGTATTTAATTATGCCATATTAAATAACATGTGAAACAAGAATATCCAAGAAAAAAAAAACTAGGATACCAAAACTTGTCGTACTTCTGACAAAATCACTTCTAATGATTACACAATCAGTAACACCAAATAATATAGGCTAATATACCTGATTACAACAATTTCACTACAGCAAATAAATAAAAACATATCGAACAATGATAAGCTGAGAGAATCCAGGTGCACAACTACTACACACTTGTCGAGGGAAGAGAGACGAGTCAACCGAAACAATCATCGCCCAAAAAAGTGTCTCACGCATCAGCGCGTGGAGGTGTTGCTTCCCTGGTCATGGTTGCCCGATGGAGACGATCATGATTATGACTTCAAGTGTCTGATTTTGACTCAAGTTGCTAGCCGTTCTGAGAAAAAACTCAGATTTGGACTAAGTTTTTTATGAAACTAGGCTGTTTAGAATTGAATAAGTTGATCAAGCTCTGATACCATATAGAAACTAATATTAGGTTAGAGAGAAAAGTCAAGAAAGTGGTGAATGGGAGGTAATTTCCTTCTCATTGTGTCATCGTATTCATACTACCAATTCTATACATTCTTAAATTTGTTATTTCCTAACTTAGATGTAATTAGTTATAATTAGGCTATCTATTTACAATTTTAATAGCTGTAATTAGGCTATCTATTTACAATTCTAACAAGTTTTCATAAAAATTAAACAAATGAAAATAAACTTTTCTTTACACTCTTTTTTAAGGCTGAGTAAGAAATCGATTTCCCCCCGAAATCGCATAAAAAATCGCACAAACAGCACAAATTAAAATCGCACCAAAGGTTCCGTCGTACGTGACAGTTTTAGGTTAGTTGAAAAATCGAATTTGCGGTTTAGGTTTGGTTTTTGGGTAAAACCGCATTTAAAAACCGTACTGCACCATCACCAATGATTTTCGACTCGTTGATGCCCAAGTTATCAACCTTTTGTCTCTTTGTTTTGGTTTTTTACTTGATAAACATATATACAAATTGTGCTTGCTGAATTTGGTTTACTAATTTGGTTTTGATAGATAAAACCTTTATTCATTTGCGAAATGTAAAACGTGAAACTTGAGAACACTGTTATCTGGAAATTAATAAGCCTTCATTTTGCTCGTAAATTTGTAGAAAAGTTATGAAATTTTATTAAACTTTATTGGTGGCATTCTACTTTTAGTGTATATTTTTTTTTATGGGAGGAGGAAGGACAATGGTTCCTTGTATAACATTGAATAATTAAAGAATTGAATAATTGAATTCGTGTCATGGGTTGCAATTACTTTTTAAGGCTTGAGGTAGACATTGTCCATATTACTGAGTATATTTATTTACCCAGTTGTTAATATTTGGACAAATCACATTTTATCAGTTTACATTATAAGGATTACTGAGCCTGAACAGTCATTACTACTTAATGTGACATGTTTTAGTTCCTTATAGGTAGCATTCACTGTAAACTACAATGAATATTTTTATTGCCCTCAATTTTTGTATTAGAAAAAATATTTTTCAATATATATACATTCAATTGGTTTTAAAACCGAAACCTCACATAAATAAAACCGCATTTCACTTTTTAAAACCGCACCAAATCACACTTTACGATTTTACGTACAGTTTTAAATTTGTCAAACTGCACTTAAGTGGTTTCACCACATCATGTTGTGCCCTACTTTTTTCCTTTCATTTATGGTCTTCAAACCACAACAACGAAGGTCTTAGTGTTTAAGTCGGATTCCACAATAGCGGATTGCTGATTTTTGTTTTACATTTTGAGTGTAGATGGGCAGTTATATCAAGATGGGTGCGCTGCTCAAAATATGAGGTCGGTTAAATTCCTTAATGACTTATTTGATGTACATCATTGATCATACTTTAAGGTTAATGGGAACAACTTTAACGTGTATTTAAAAACGAACTTGTATTAAAGACAACAGCGGCAGACACAGAAATATTCTGCACTGGGGGCGGAAGGCATTACTCGAATGCTCTAAATGGCTTAAGAAATAAAAATTAAATCTTTTTCTATTAAGAAAGATTAAGTTAAAATAATACTCTCTCCGCTCTAAAATAAAGATTAAGTTTGACTTTTTAAAATTTATAATATTTTTTAATTTTAAAATTGATGTGATTCAGTTAACTTCAGAAAACTAAAAATCTTGTACTTGGTACTAATTTTTAGATAGTTTATAATTTTCATAATTACACTATTTGAACAAAAAATAATTCATATTAGATAAATTTGAAAATATTTTAAATTGTCTTCAAAAAATAAATATTGATCCTATATTTTAAAATGGAGAGGGTATATTTACATTAAATGCTTCTTACACAACATAGTATTCACATAAATTTAAAACTTAAATTCCATAAAATAATAGACAAGCAAACTATAAGAAAATGAAAAGATCTAATGGTCTTACTAGCACAAAACAAATTATATATATATATATATATATTATAAATTATAAGTAAAATCTGAAAAGGGCTAAAAATTAAAATATATAATCTTTTGTTTTACTACTTTTTTCTTTTACCTATATGAATTGATGCGTCATGATGATATTTTAATAGGAGGTTATTTAAATATTTCATGGTCTGTATGCATTTAAATGAAAACACAAGAGGCTGAGTAGTTATCTTGACCATTAACTAAACTTGGGGAAAAAGAAAAAAGTGAAGAGCAAGGGAATTAAAGCCAAGATCTGAAAAATAAGGAAATTTTGAGTTGATTATAATATTTCATATGATCAACAACGATAAAAATAGTCTGTAATAAATGACTGAATTAGATGGAAGGCAATGTATAGGTCTATGCGTGGCAGTTTACATGTATATATTCTTGATAAATAACATTTGCTAGATTAGCATTAGAGACCATAAATTATAGTTGATACTCTTCTATTCATAATTGTTTCTTCATTTAACCATGCTAGTTTTTTGCAGTCTTGGTATTGGCAGTTGAACAATATCATGTTTGTCACACCCCCCGGGCAACCCCCTCCTCTTTAGCTAGGCTAAATTTCTGGAGATAATGCGTAATTGAATATATATATATATATATATATATATATATATATATATATATATATATATATTTTGCGGCTATAAATTAATTATATCTTTTCGTTTTCATTAATATGTGTATTACACTATAAACTTACATCCACGATCATGATCTAAAGTGTTTACCTTTTAGCTTAATTAGGAATTTCGTGGTCACATATTTTTTTTGAATTCGGTTAGCATAAAATTGTTCTGTCTTGATAATCGATAAGTTGATACATTTGGGTGCCAACATGTCTTCGGACGAAAGAATCAATGATCGATATTAATTTTTAAAAAGAAAAAATTCAAAATAACCGGATCTCTCTTAATATATCTAACCTAACTATGGATACGGGATACAGGATATGGGATATGGACACACGACAATACAAATGCATTGATGCTCCAATTTTCCTGAAAACATGATATGAATACACCAAGCATACAATAAATCATAAGATATATATATAAATATTAATTATGTGCGCATATTTATTATTGTTCCCCTTTCCCTTTCCTTACATATTCCTTTACTAAAGTCTTTCATTGACCATACATTAATTTGATTTGACAAATTTTTTTTGTTTCTTTTTAGCAATTATACTCCTTTTACATGAAAGAAAATCATATTTATTGAGATTGACTCATATTTACACGGGTTCGACTAATGATCACTACGACAGGGTGGTCAGAGGTTTTGCTCCCTGGTAAGCGAGCGGCTGCCCAGCTCGTCAGTGAGCTGACGAGGGTTACAAGTGGGCAACACAAAGGTGTAATTGGGTTTAAGAATTTATTAATAGTTCAGACTTTGATTTACTAATGTATTGAGCTTGAGCCCATGTTATAGCATCTAAAATTTTCTAGTTACTATAAAAACAGTTGTTTAGTATGTGAATCATTGTAAAGCGTGTGAGACATTTAATAAATACGTCACATAAACATGATTAGTCAAATTAGTAAACTTGAGTATATTACGTGTTTTTACTTTTTTATTTTTCATCTAATATTCTATATAATTGTGTTTTTTTTTGTTTTTAAATTCTAATAATATCTTTATCTAAATGGTTTGCCGGACACAGCTTAACGTATGTGTCAGAATTGAATACATGCTCTAGATGATGAATATCTTTTTAAAAATTATATACATATTGTAAAATGTCAAACAAGATACGACAGTATTCGCAGGAGCGGATGTTAAATAATTTTTTTGTTAAAATTAAATAAATAAAATTTGAATTAATCATAATATTAATTAATTATAATAATATTTTCAAATTGAAATTCTATCATCCTAAACCTTATAGTTTGAAAATATTGTAAAATAGTTTCATTATCAATAGTTTTAAATATATTATTTTTAATATAAAGAACTAAACAATCACCCAATTATTTACTGCTTATTTGGTTTCAGAGAGTAAATTTAATAATATTTATCGTTAAAAATATTTTATTCATAGTGGCAGTAGCGACTGACAAAATTAAAATCAATTTCAACAATAAATAAATTGCAGAGTACAAATCAATTTTATTCTTAACCAATTTAGAGTCTTGTCATGCTGGTTTGCTAGGATTTGATCTGCTGGATATGGGCCGCATAGTTGCAGAGATGTAGGAGAGTAGGAGAATTTTTTCTCATTAGTTCCATTGTAGTGAAGCGAGTCAAAGAAGCGAGATTGAGAAGCAGGAAAAAAGAAACTAAGAAATACTTTGTTTAGTTTTTTTAAAACATAGGTGATTTTAATAATCTCTTTCTATACCTTCAAAGTTTAACCTTTTTATAAATTTGCCCCTTAAGTTTATTAAATTATATTTCTGCCCCTTGCCCCCTAAACTTGACAAAAAAAAATTGAGCATAGGCAGCTGCCTATGCTGCCCTATGAATAGCTCCACCCCTGAGTATCCGAGAGCCTTGTTATATGATATGTATCCAATACAGATACATCACAGTCTTGGAAAGTGGAAGGCTACATGAGATATACAATAAACTTGGCAAATCAGAGGTTTCTAGACTCACTACCATGCTTTATTTGCAGTGTTTTCTATGTCTGTGCTTATGGTTGTGGAATTCCTATTTCCATGCTCTAATAGGTTATTTATGCAATTATGTAGTCTTCATATGATATATACGTATTAAATTTTTTTATGCAGGTAACTGGATTGGCCTTCTCATCAACTGACTCTAATTATATCTACATACAAGGGGTTGATTATGAGGTACTTCCTTTCCATATCACAGACTGATAACTTCACAACTTGTATTGGCACTTGAGGGATGATTATGAGCTTAGAAATTCTAAGTTAAAGTGTTTTTATCTTTCATCACCCTTATGATCAACTGTAAATTCCTGGAAGGCATATTGATATGGGTATCACGATGCCCATTAAAAAAAAGGCTGCCTCCATATTTTTGAATTGTACCGATACTGGGATGGGAGCTGTTATCTCCTCAACGTGACACCATTAACATTGAACATATATTTGCAGGTCTTTTGTGGGCAGTGGAAAGAAAGAAAGAAAGCATTTTCATTTAGAGGAGATTCAAACTGGCTTGGATTTATTAACGTATGATATTATTATATAGAATAAGTCTAAGTACATTACAACCAGATACATTGATCTTAACCATTAAAAAGTGAGGCTTGACATGAAAATCCGTGTCAAGTCCCACTTTTTAATGGTTGAGTTAAATGTTGTGTCCAGATGTAATGAATGTATAGTACTTGTCCTACATATAATATTCTTCTCAAAAGCACGGACTTTCTGCAACACTTTCATTCTTGTCACGTTTTCGTGCTCCATAAAACCTTTGCAAATCATTTGGGATTAAAATTTTGTTCAATATCTAGTGATCCTTATTATCTTAAATTTGAATTCTACAATAAAGACGAGCAAATCTAAAAAAATTGTTGTTCTTATCACTCAAAATTAAAGTGTAAAAAATTTGCATGCCTTGAATTCTATAGCTGATATGTTATGTTTAGTATGAAGTAATACTTACCGGTCATTGGGTCTTGGATGGAGTTGCCTGAATTAACGTGTTCAGATGCTGCACATTTTCACTTGTTGTGTTTCATGTAAGAAGATTTCGTTGCCATGGTATGGGTCTATAATTCTAATTGATAATAAACATCCTCTGCAGTGTCCGAACAGGGATATTTTGGGGGGATGGTGTGATTCAGGAAGCATCTTTGTAGCCGACATTAGCAAGGGGAATGAAATAGAAATGTTGGAAGGTTTTTCAAATGGACTACCTTGTTGAATCCTTCAGTTTTCTTCTCATATCTCACTTGTGTAGTCTTTCCAAACCCTGTGGCATCGAAGAATCACTTAAACTGGAAACTCCAAATAGCCGCTCGCGTAGTGCATGCCATTTAATCACGGAGTTACTGTTCCATCTCCAAGTGAACAAACTTTCTTAATTAGCTTCATTTGTGGATTTGATGGTGTTAGTGGGTGTTAAGCGACCAAAAGGCCGTGGTTGGTGCACTATGTTCTCAGTATGCAGTGTTTTGCACCTCGGCGAGGTGAGCCCTAGAATTCTAGCTATAATCGACGTTGTGTGCTACCTGAATCCTGTTGTATCCATGAATCTTCAACTAATGTGATAGTCACTGTTAAAAAAAGGAAACTGATATTTTCACATAATATTTTGATATTTTCACTTGAAAAGTGTCGTTATAAGTCTATAGCGACAGTTTACATATAAAAATATCAAAAAATCCTGTGAAAAATATCACTTTCCTTCAAAAAAAATGTTTTTTCAAGGCTGACTTTTGGTTATTTTCATCATTCCCAGCTTCTATTATTTATTTGGTTACGGTAAAAATTTGACTGTTCCTATGAGTAATCTTTTGCTTTGGCTGTTTGTTTAAAAGGAATTAATATTTTTACATGTATTTTGATATTTTTAAATTATTCTCTCTCATATGAGATTAAAGTGAATTCTACTTTCATAATATATGTGAAAATAATATTTCTTTGTTTAAATAGGTTGGTTCATTTTATAAATTTTTCCTCGTTGTGGCAGTATATTTGGATTCTCAAACACTTATATTATAGTAAGTGATAAAATTTGAATTTTTGAGGTTAATCTGTAAAATTTTAAAATTTAAAATCTTTGAGAACTTATTTAATTTTAATACAATTAAAAGTATTTATTGTATAATAATTAAACAGCAGTAATTAAGATATTCGTTACTTGTAAAATTTAATTGAAATCATGTCAATCTTAATTTTAAGATTTTGTAAATTAAATTTAAATTCAAAATGGGATGTACAATATTGGAACGGAAGTAATTAGTATTTTTTTCTTCAACAATATCCATTTGTTTATCAAAAATATATCTTTCCATGGGAGGGAAGAAGAATGGTAGAATTTGAAAGTTTATTTAGGCCGTTTATTACATGCAAAACAAAGAGAAGAAAACTGGAAAAATGTCAAATTCACATGACGATAACATCCATAAACACACTGTACACACAGTACAGTGAAATCATCTTCATTATTCTTCCAACCACGTTCTCTTTCTAGAAGAAGGTCCGCCGCGTAAAAAAATTTCTGTCTAAAATATAAAATCACTTATCACACTATCTATATTATAAAGCGGCTGACTTGCTAATATCGTTAGTGTAATTATGTTATATTTTTTTCTCTTATAAATTTAATTATATTATTATTTTATTTTTTTATAATAAATTTATCTTTCTATTTAGTTTTTTAAAATTTTCCAAAATTTTTATTTACCTCACATAATTATTTTATCTTTTAAAACGAAAGGAGCATGTGCTCCTTCTATTTAAAATTTAATAATAATTTGGTGACAAAAAAAAAACAAAATATATAAAATGATATGGATGGAACGTCTTAATTTGACTTTCATGGTTAAATTAACTGTTTTTAGAATTAATAAATCCTTAAAAATATTTAAGATATACGTTGAGATATTATGATTATAATAAATTACGAATAATGTACTATTAATGTAAAGTTTTGTAATTTAAAATTTTTATATAAATATTTTTAATTATTTATTTTAAAAATGATCAGTTTAACCATTGAAGTCAAATTTAGACATTTATTATGGGACATATAGAGTATAATATTTATTAATTATAATCTGACATATCATTTTGCATCTATTTTTTTGTAGTCATATTTTATCACCATAGTATTACTCAAATCTTAAAAATTAAATTAAAGATATATTTTGATTTTTTAAATTAATTTTCAAATCTTAAATGTAAAGCAATATGTTTCTATTTAAGTTTTAAAAAACACGATAATTAATCATACTTATAAATTATAACTATTATAGTTATTTGTATTAAAATAAGTAATTTTGCTTTGATTTTTAATTTGAGATTTCACAAATAATTATAAAAAAAAATTAAATTATATATCCAATTTTAAAACTTGTATGTATAGAGATAAAAGATGATACTAGTTGCCCAATCAATTACTAGTATTATCATCTTTTCATCAAATTCATTAATAATTATTTTATAGTTTCACTAATATAATAAAGATTAAAATATAAATTATACCCTATAATTTATAGAGTTATTGAGGTTTACATACTAATATTTAAAATATATTTAAATGTACTCTAATTTTTTTTTTTTTATAGGTTTTAATCGGTTGGCAGGAAAGAATTTTGAGTTTTTGACTGGTTAAAACTTTTGAAGGTATATTTTGTTTAACATAATATTTTTTAAAAAATATACTTAAATATATTTTAAATATTAAAATACAAATCTTTACAATATTTTAAATTTTGAGATCCAAACTATGTCTTAGTCTATGGTAATTAAAAAGAAATTAATATTTTTATAGAGTTTTTAATATCTTTATATAAAAAAATATTTTTATAAATATATGACAATAATTTTAACAATAATTTACATATAAAAATATCAAAACATCTTAAAAAAATATCACTTTCCAAATCAAAATTACATTATAAGCGGTGTTTGGAAAAGTCAACTGGCTAGGACAATCATTCCTTCACTTTTCCCATGTATATTTATAAAAAAAATAAAAGAAGTTATAATTATATTAGTACTTTATCAGACCAAGTCATTTTCTTACCCTACGCGCCAACATAGACTTAACTGCCTCTGACCCACATGTGCACAACACCAACGGACGGTGGTAAATTGATGACTCGGTCTCATTCTAGGTTCTGGCTCCTCAATTTCCTAAATTACCCCTGCGACGTTGACACTCATGTTTTCAAGTCTGGACACTGCAATATATATAAAAATCAAACGATACTTCTATCTCACCTATTAAAAAATAAAATATAACATAAATTTTTATAGAATTTTTTTAATGTATATTCTTAAGGCACACATTAAATACGAAAAATAATATATAATATTATTTATTTATGTAGGCACACTGAATTCAATATATAAAAAATTAATATACTAGTGGACCCCATGTATTGAATTCCGTGTAATTATATAAAAAAATAATTTTTAGCGGGTCTTATTTCTTGTTTTTCGCGCTTAACGTGTGCCTTTAGGGCACACATTAAGCGGACTCATTTTTATATCAGACTTTATTTTTTAAGCATAAGTCTAAATACATAACTCCAAACAATACATATACTATAATTATTAAAAAAAAAAGATATGATACAAAAATTCGTATCAAGTTCTATTTTTTAATAATAAAAATATATATAATATTTAAAATATTATTTACTTATAATATATATAGAATTTTTTATTTTTTAATGATTGAGATATACTTTGTCATTAATTTTTGTACGTACACTTACACTTCTCCTTCAAATCCACATAATCTGCCAGCGTGGCCAATTATTAATCGCTACTCCTCACCTGTATATTCTTCCCTTACCACCGTAGGATACCTACCAACGGTTCAGATATAAAGACAGCGACTCCTTAATCTGTGGGCCACAGACCAAGTACTATGAAAGGGCGTGTCCAATCCGTGTTAAAAGAATGTGTGGGGGTTTCATTAGTTACTGCTAAAATCAATCTAAATGTTACATTAACTACTAATTTTGGTTAATTGATTCCGTTAATCTTGATTTTGACGAACTCTTCAGTTTTCCAAAATAACATAGTACGCGGTCCAAGTTACCCTGTATAAATCCCCCTCTCCTGTTGGTTATTCAAAACACCCCCATTTTCCCATTTTTCCAATTTCTACCCTTGTTCTGTCCTAATCTTATCTTTATCAAGATTTTCAGTGATTTTCTTGGTTTTTTGGGTCAGATTTTTAAAACCCATTTTTTGGATTTGAGTTTTCCATTTGTCAGCTAAATTGCGGGTTTTTTTTATTTTTTATTTTAAAGACTGCTTTTCTTGGCAAATTTTTTGAAGAAAAATCAAATTTTGTGTTCAATTTTTCAGCTTTTTGCCCAGGTTTCTTGAACCCTATTGGATTCTTGTGTTTCTGGGTGTGTTGGGTATTGATTTCAAGTAGAGCTTGAAGGGTTTGTTTTTGTTGTCCTGTTCTTGAATCCATTTGTGTTCTAGATTATTCATTGGGGAAACCTTAATCTTCAAAAAAGTTTCATCTTTGAGCTCATTTAGGTTGTTTAGAATCTGGATTCTCCCTCTTTTGTTTAATTCTCAAATTGAACAATCTTTAGGTTATTTTCTGGTTAATGTTAAAAAATGCCAGCAACAGATTTTCAAGGCTCATCAGCATCTCACACAAGTCGCTTATTTCTCCGATTACGCCGTGATTGGGTCCATTCAATGGATTCTACACATGATCCGGCAACAAGTCAAGAACAAGAACTTGAAGCTTTTCAGAAACATGTAGCTGAGAAATTTACTGATTTATCATCTGCTAATGCAGATGACATTCTCTCACTTTCATGGATTCATAAACTTCTCAGTGTATTCCTTTCTTGCCAGGAGGAATTCATGGCATTATTATCTACCAATAAAGGACACTTGAGCAAAGCTCCAATGGATAGATTGATTTCGGAGTTCTTTGAGAAGAGTGTGAAAGCTTTAGATGTTTGTAATGCAATTCGAGACGGCATTGAGCAGATTAGGCAATGGCAGAAGCAACTGGAGATTGTGTTGTGTGCATTGGACAAGCAAATAAGTCCTGGAGAAGGTCAATTTCGTCGGGCTAAGAAGGCATTGATTGATTTGGCAATTGAAATGCTTGATGAGAAAGAGTCTAATTCTGCTATTGCCAATAGAAACAGGTCTTTTGGGCGTAATAATGTGCAGAAGGATTATAAGTCTTTGGGACATTATCGATCTTTGTCATGGAGTGTTTCAGGGTCATGGTCCGCTGCTAGGCAGTTACAAGCAATTGGGAACAATTTGGTTGCTCCAAGGCCTAATGAAATTATGGCCACTAGTGGACTAGCTGTGGCTGTTTTTACCATGAATTTTGTGCTATATTTTGTAATGTGGGCTCTTGTGGCTGCAATACCTTGTCAGGACCGAGGTTTACAGACTCCTTTTCATGTGAGTAGGCAGTTTGTTTGGGCCGGTCCTATTCTGTCACTTCATGAAAGGATTTCGGAAGATTCAAAGAAGAGGGACCGGAGAATTGCTAGTGGATTGTTGAGGGAGATTCATGAAATTGAGAAATGTGTGCGCCATATGAATGCACTGATCGATTTGGTTAAATTTCCCTTGAATGAGGAGAAGGAGGAAGAACTGAGACAAAGAGTGAAGGAGGTAGGAGTAGTTTATGAATCAATAATGGAAGGATTGAATCCAATGGAGCGGCAGGTTAGGGAAGTGTTTCAAAGGATTGTTCGGAGTAGAACTGAGGGTCTTAACTCTATGGGAATTGGGAAGAGCAGCACATCAACATGAGTAATTGAATTAGTATTTGTATTGCCTCTGAGCATTGATGAACTCCAAGAGTTTCATGATATTTTGCCAAGAGATAAAAAGATTTAGGAGGTAAAGTTCTTGTAATTATTATACATGGATTGGACTTTCGCGATCCATGATGTTGTTGGCCAACTTATTTGGTACTAATTAATTATTAAATTTTACGAGTAAATTGACTTGTTTATTTTGTTGATGTCTTTGTTTCGCTTACTCATCTGATTTCATCGTGCATATTATGTATGTTTATTAAAGAATTTGTTTGTTAGAATTAGTGGCATTACATTTTGGTTTTCTCGTGGAATGATATCTTGTTGAATAATGTCATTGATTGTTTTCAGTTGAGCTCCTTGGAATGTGCTTTCTCACTTTCTATGAGAATTGTCCTATGGTGTCTACCTCATTTTGAGCAGTATCTATAGTTTGCAGAAATTGCACATAGAGTTACCACAGTTAAATAGGAGGAATTTGCTGGAAGCTCACCACTAGATACCCTTTTACCGTTACCATTTTTAACCTGTTGCTAATGTCAGCCTAAATACATCCATAAGAATTCCCTAACTGACTTAAAGAATTCTGAGTTTTTCAAATAAGCTATTGGAAATGTACACCCATCCATAAAACATTCAAAAGTTGGCTTCATTAAATTTTCCTTTGTATTTGGTCAAAGATCTAATCTTTGAGAGGGGTATGTTTGACTGTGATTCACTTCCATATTAGTTGTTTATTCAACTTGAAGTGTTTTGACCTGCAGGAATGTATGAAAATACTTTAAAAGATATGAAATTTCCACGTTCAATAATGGAGTGTTGGTTTCTAGTGTTTGGTCAGGCTCCAACTTTCTTTTTTTATTTTTTTAAGTATACTGTTAATCTGTATATTTTTATTTTTATAGGGTCAAAAGGAAAGAACAAAATTATTGCTCCTGTGATCTTTGTTGTTCACTTTCCAGCAAAAGACTAATATGAAGGGAACATTACATCAGGGAAGATTTTTCTTCATATGGCGGCTACAAGACAGTAATACGGCCACCACATCTTTTGGACCGTTAATTATAAAATTTGACCGTCACAATTTAAAAGTACAATTTTTTTACCGTAATACAATATTGTGATAGAAAAACATGTCTATAAATGAATGATGTAAAAATAGACGCATAACCACTATTCACTATTTGTTACGTATGGGCTCCCTATGTATATGACTCGATACAAGAGGGAGTAGAAGGGAATGTGGAATCATACTTGAATGTGGAAGTCAATCACATTGTCTACTACTAATTGACTTCAAATGAATATTTCTAGAGTTTGTTGACTGAGTTGTTTGTTGCTTGGGAACTGGGTGCAGTTGGTTACTAATAAATGATTAGTTGCCACTTGCCAACTTGCCCACATGAACGTGCTAAAGGATACCTCAAGAATTACTTTCAAATGTCACTGTTCATATTTACTCTCTTTTGAAGAGTATCATCAGCTATTTTCACAAGAAAAAATTATATTTTTACATGTCTCACTCATATGAAACTCATATGAATGTGAGTCTCATTTATTATTTATGTGAGAAGTCTTACCATAATATGAATTTTATTTGTAAAAATATCAGTTTCCATAGTATTTCCATGAGTTATGAACTTTAGTTGTTTAAGTACCCTGTTCATGCTTTAGAATCAACATATTTTTGTGGCATGCACATTGTTCAGCGCTGTCCTACTCTTTTTTTTTTTGTACTTTTGTTGGTCATAGATATGTGTGAAAGACACAATTTTGAAACATGTGGCTAACACCCTTTAGTAAAGGAAACAACAAAATCGGGACGGTTTGAGATGAATAGTTTCGGTGTCAAAATGATGGGATTTTTTGTTCATTATATCGATAGCTATCACACCCTTCTTCTAAACTGGACAACTTAATTGGGACAGGAAATTTGAATGTCAGAATGATAGGATCTCTATAAACACCATCTTGATATTGTAAAAACATTGTGCTACATTCATTTGAATGGCAAAGAAAGTTCTAACATTAATAACTAAAATGCAAAGCACATCTGGCAATGAAGAAATTATGAAGGAGGCCATAACAAAAATGCGCGCAGTGGCCCTCCTCCCTGCGAAACTTGCCACTAGTTTCTTGTCCACTGCCATTTAAGTACTTTAATTACTAAAAGTTTTTTGCTGGTTGGAATTCAGTTATATTCCCCATATGAACTGGTCGCATATGAACTGGTCCCTATCAATTATCAGATTCCAAATTCATATAATGAGCAAGTGACTTGAAATTCAAAGAGAAGCCAAGTTGGAGATTTTTGTTATGTAGTGCAATCAACTGGGCAAATCATTACTGGGGAAAGGTACCCTCAACCTCTTGAGGTTGGTCCCAATTTCACTTAATTTTTATTTATTTATTATAATTATACTTTTCTTTCTTGTTGATTTGGAATTTACCCACCGAGTCATGCAACACAATAGGTTTATGGCTAATTTGTAATCCATGTTATGTGCAGTCTCCTAGTTCCATACTTGCACAATGAACTTGGAGATGGGCTACAAAGATCTTACTTTTGGCAAATGTCAAGCAACAAACCAAAAATTCTCTAGGAACTACAAATCATTACTGATAAAGGAGGAAGTGCTAAGCTCCTCTAGTATTGATTTTGATGGAAACCAAAAAGATCGACCCAAGTCGAGTGAACAAAACTCATTAATATACTATTGTCATTTGATTTTAAAAGAGAATGATCATGAAAATAATTAACTACAATGAGTAATACTCCCTCCTCTCCTAATTAGAAATGCATTTTCCTGTTAAGTTCATTTTAAAATTAGAGTTAAACTTTTAGTCTGAGATTATAAAGCGTTGAATTTTTTATAACATACCATTACTTTTATTTAAATGGGTACGTAGAATACTATGATGCCACCAGTGTTACATTTCAAATATTAAAGGTATGTTTGGGAAAAAGAAGTTTTCTTAAAAAATAGATGCATTCTCTAAACACATGATTCAAAGTTTTTTCGAGAAAAAAGTCTGATCCCTCAATATCATGATTGGCTCGATCTGACTATTTTATTAATATATCTCTAATTTTGAATAGGAGAGAGTATTGTCGTATGGCTTAAAAAAGTAGGATTGTCACTTATTATTTGTTATTTTCATTAAAAAACCACTAGCTAATCTTGCTTCTTCAATAACTTTGTGCTTGTAAGTGTAATTTGGTGAAACAACAAGAGGATAAAATTGCAGTTGCACAATAATCATTTATGCAACAGCCACCCTATTAAACTAGGAAAAAAAAAAAAAAAACAGCCATACTATTAATGTTCAATAAATTCCAAAAGTGCTGGACGGCAGAATGCAGATAACTAATGACGTGCCAAATTCTTGGCATGTGGTCCTTCTTTTTATTTGAATTTTTTAATTTTTTTTAATAGAAAAAGGTTATTCAACTTCATAGTGTAACTAATATTGATAGCAAAGTCTATGCATATTTCGCAAAAAAATGAAAAAAAGAAAAAAAGAAGAAGAGGAAAATAAATGATAGTATCATTATTCCTAATATTCATAAAATATAATGAAATAGCATTTTTGTAGGTATAATATACTTGACTCCAAGCGTAGCAACGTTTGGGTCGGTAATTCAATTACTATTTGTATTGCCTCTGAGCATCGAAGAACTCGAACAATTTCACGATATTGTGCCGAGAGAGAAAAAGATTTTAGGAGGCAAATTAAGTTCTTGCAATTATCACATATGGATTGTGCTTTCCACAGTCCATGATGTTGTTGCCTGACTTATTTGATACTGCTATATCATTAAATTTTCCATCTAATTTAGCTTCTTCCTTGTGTTGGATTTTTTGTTTCGCTCCATTGTTTACTTGGTGCATATTTCTTATATTGATTAAAGAAATTATCTCATTTTGATTTTCATGTGGAATGATAGCTTGTTGAATCATGTCATTGATTGTTTTTGTCAGTTGAGCTCTTTGGAATGTGCTTTCTCACTTTTTATGAGAATTGTCCTACGGTGTTTACCTCATTTTGATTATTGCCATATGTTTGTTTGCAAAAGTAATGAGTCGGAAAAGATTATTTGTATTAAATTATTATGACGCAAAATATTATATCTTATGATTAGTCCTTATTTAATTTTATAAACTATATTTTGTCATTTCAAATGTCATTTTATAATAGATTATAATTGCAGGTAGAAATGTGATATTATATAATCCTCCTTTCGAGGTATCAAGTAACCTTATAAATGATAACAAGTTGTGTATAAAAGTTCCTAATGCTGTTAAATTAATGCAAGTAATCATATACATTATTTTTGAAAACAAACGTAGTCATAGTGTGCAGAAATTGCACATATAATAGGAGGGGTGCAGGAAATTCAAAACTAGAAACTCCTAGACGCAGTGAAAGTGTTTTGACTTGCAGGAATGTATAAAAATACTTTAAAAGATTTCAAATTTACACATCCAATAATGGAGGGTGTTGGTTTCTAATGTTTGGTCATGCTCCAACTTTCTTGTTGACACTTGAAAAATACATTGTTTAATTCAAGGACGGACCCAAAAATTTAAATCGAGTTGGGCTAAACACGTCTATTTCAACTTATGATTATTTTGAGCTAAGCTGGCTAAGACTATTATAACTTAAAGCTACTTAATTATATAGTATATTTAATAAAATAAAATAAAATTAGAGCGGACTATAGCCGACGGAGCCGACTAGTAGCTCCGCCCTTGGTTTAATTTGAGAACCAAGAACTTGTGATATACCCCTCCAGAACAATCTTGTTATCTGGGTGTACATTTTTTTTATAAGTTTACCGTTAATCTGTGTTTTTTAGTTTTTTAAGGTCAATATAAAAAGATGACGGTGTAGATATGGTGGCAAGAAACATTCATAGCCGCCATTTATTAATTATGGATCTACTCCAGGGGAATGTGGGATCATACTAGAATAGAAAACTCCATGATATTGTTTATTACTAATTGAGTTCAGTGAATATTTCTGGAGTTTGTTGACTGAGTTGTTTGCTTCTTGGGAGCATGGTGCAATTGGTTACTAATAAAAGATTAGTTCTGCCAACTTTCCCACGGCATGAGATATTCTGTAACAAAAATATTCTGTTTCTCTGTATTGAAGTTTATGGTGACGGTTTTTAGGATTTATGACGACGGTATGTCCCGTCGTCGTAGCCCTACAAAAGATAGGGTTATGACGACGATATATACCGTCGTCATAAACTCTAAAAACTGTCGCCATATACCTCGACACAGAGAAATAGAGAATTTAGTTACAGATGATCTCACCCTTACCCACATGAATGTGCTAAAGCCTAAAAGTACCTCAAGAACTACTTATAATTGTCAATTTTCATATTTACTCTTTTTTGACGAGTATCATAAGTTTTTCCCATGAGTTATCAGTTTTAGTTGTTCAAGTACTCTCTGTTCATCTATTTTCTCTTCAAATGTTTCTACATTCTTTAGAAGCAACATATTTATGTGGCCAGCACCTTGTTTAGTGCTATATATAGTTCTCTTTCATTCTACTATTTTTTGTTCCATTTTTATATTTATTGATTCACTAATATTAAGAAAAAGGGCGGAGGAGGGAATTTGAGACGGAGAGTTTTGGTACCAAAATGTTAGGTTTCTATGCCCATTATATTGATAGCTATCAGACCTTTTTTTTTTCTTCTAAAAATGGACAACTTAGTTGGGACAAAGGGAATTTGAGATCAAGAGTAGTTAAAAAATTTAAGGGCCAAATTGATAGGATCTCTGTGATCATTATCTTCATGGTTATTTGTTTTAAGAAAGGCGCTTGATGTGGCAGCATAAAAATAATGTTGTCATAGTAGAAATATAATTATTTTAGCGACAATTTACCTTTTAACTGACACTCATTACTTTAGCAATATCATTTTTGCGCTTGAACATGTCAACCTTCTTAAGAAAACATGGTAATAGTTAATGACTTGTAACCTTCATTTGAATGGAAAAGAAAGTACTAACACCTAACACTTCTAACTAAAATACAAGGCACATTTGGCAAAAAATTATGAGGGAGGCCATAGCTATACATCATAACTGTAGTGGCCTCCCTCCTGCAAAACTCGATAGTTGTTTTTTGTCTACTGTCATCTAGTGGCAGAGTCAGAAATTTTAATTGGGACGGACTAAAAATATTATAATGTCAAAATTTAGAATTATAATTCTTGAAAGGAGAGGATAATTTTTTTTAGGGCCGAACTACAGTCTGCAGATCCGTCCTTTAGCTGCTCCCTGCTGCCATCTTAATGCTTTAATTGCTACAAGTTTTTGTGGGTTGGAATGAACTGGTCTCTATCAATTTTTAGATTTTAATTCCATATAATGAAAAAGAGACTTAAATACTCAGACAGTACTAGAAAAAAAAAAAAAAAAAACTAGAGAAAGAGAAGCCAAGTTGAAGTGTTTGTTACGTAATTGCTATCAAACATACAACTCCAGCTGTAAGGTTGGCAAATCATAATTGGGGAAAGATACCCTTCAATCTTCATTCTTCCACCTCTAGTGGTTGGACGCATTTTCTTTTTAATTTTTATTTACTTCCTCTCTATTTTAAATTATAAGATTAATATTGATTTTAAAAAAATTAATTTTAAATATTTTCAAACTCAAAGTTAACATGTATTCATTTAATTTATGTCAATACAATTATGAATATTACAAACTACCTAAAAAATACTATTAATTATAAGATTAATTATTCTAAAAACTTAAATTAATCATGTCAATTTTAAATTTGAACATGTCACAAATCGATTTTTAAAAAATCAACAGTGATCTTATAATTCGGAATGGAGAAAGTATTTATTATTATAATTATACTTTTCTTTCTTGTTGACTTGGAATTTGCCCAGTCATGCAGCACAAATAGCTTATGGCTAAATTGTAAACCATGTTGTTATGACTTAAGTGCAGTCTCCTAGTTCCAAACTTGTGTCAATTACAACTAACTGCAATGAACTTGGAGATGGGCTACAAAGATCTTACTTTTGGCGAATGCCAAACAAATAACCCAAAAACCTATAAACCATTATTAATCAAGAAAGAAGTGTTAAGCTCCTATCAATAACTATAAATAATAATCTAAGAGAGGATTCTAAATTAAATTGATTTGGTTGATTATCGATACTTATTTTATAGGTTTAAATGACATTAAGGCCGAATTGGCCCAATATCTACTCTACTATTAATTGGTGTATACTACTGCCATAATAATAATAATAATAATAATAATAATAATAATAATAATAATATATAATATATAATAATCTAAAATTGGATTCTATAATTGAATTGATTTGATTGATCATAAAACTACTAGATAATAATTACCAAAAACAACGAACCTAAATTGAAATTAAACCCAATCGAAAATAAAAGAATATATATATATATATATATATATATATATATATATATATATATATATATATATATATATATACCACGTGAAAAAAATATATAACAAAGTTAGCCTTTGCCTTGCACGAGTTGCAAACTTGTAGTATTGCTTTTTGATGGAAACCAAATTTTTTTGACCCAAATCAGGTGAACAAACTTATTGTATCCTTGTTTTTTTATTTTAAAAGAAAATGATCATGGAAAAAACTACAATGAGTAATATTCCCTCATCTCTTTAATTAGACATGTATTTTTTTTTCAATCTATTTTAAAATTAAATATATATATATATATATATATATATATATATATTAATTAATTTAAAATTAAAAATATATTTTTAATTTTAAATATAAAATAATTTAAAATTTTTAACATGCTATTATTTTTACTTGAGGTAAGTTGAATACTATGTTGCCACAGTTGTTACATTTTGAACAGATGTTATGGCTAATGCTTTAAATAAAAATAAATAAATGTCTTTAAAAGTTGCCGCATAAAGAGATGCACTTTTTGGGCACAAGATCCATAGTTTTTGGATTAAAAATCATCATGATCGACTCCACCTGACCATTTCATTAATATATCTCTTATTTATATATTTATATATATATCGATCTACTAATAATGTTATAAAAAAAAATATCCTTATAATAGATATCAACTGTCTAGGCTGAAATCTAAATATTTAAATGACTCTCGTCCGCAGTATAATATCAAGGTATTCGCACTATTATACTGTTGACGAGAGATATTGTTCAAAATACCCTTAACATTTAAATGATGAAAATTGCGAAAATGTCATCCGTGATATTAAACAGTTGATGACATTTTTGAAATATCTATCGTCGTTCGTAATATTATATTGGGGAGGATGGGAATTGCGAAAATGCCATAAGCAATTTCGGATAACATTTTTAAAATTTCTTTTGTCCGCAGTATAATACTGCGAACAGTAGAAATTAAACTTTCCAAAGTTTGCACGACATCGTTTTAGGGAGAGTTCTCGTCCGTAGTATAATACTGCGGACGGTGTCCACTTAAAACTTTTATGTTTTTTTCAATCTTTCACATCTGAGATCTCGACGACCCAAACACATTTGAGAGAAAAAGCGACCAAGCAACCGTTTTGATCGGCACATCATTGCTACAATCTAACATCTTTGCTCTTACCCACTCAAGTAAGTTGTTATATCCATGTTTATTAAGGTTTAGAATAAGCAAAGATGATAATATTTTTCTTTATAGTATACAAAAGATTAACCTTATATCTATATTTATTTTTTGCAAAGTTTTTTTTTGTATATAAAGTGTTGTTTTATACAAATGATCAACTTTATGTCTATATTTAAGCATACTTGTTGAGTTAGGGTTCTTCTTAATAATTTTATTTTATATGTAATGATAATACTGTGTTATTTTTTTTATTGATATATGTTTATTTTGTTTGGTTTAGTTATCAAAATAAAATTTAATGTTAGACCAGTTGATAGTTCTGTATTGTGGGATCAGGCTAACCACATCTGTAGTATTTTATGGAACAATCCTCACTTTACACGTTCCTTAAGAACAGATGAGAGTGAAAGATCTATAGAAATGTGGGTGTTAAACGATGCCCAAAAACAGTTATTACAAGAATGAGGGTTCAGGGTATTTTGTAATATAAATTTTTGTAACCAGTTAGATGTTGGATTGATAAAAGTTTTGGCGGAACGTTGGTGGAGTGAGACAAATATGTTTCCCTTCCCCACAGGTGGAATGACAATAACATAGAAGATGTATACTTCATTCTAGGATTACCGGTTATAGGTCAACCAATAACATGTACACTAATAAAAAGTTCAAATTTTTTTTTGAGCAAAGTGAATTTAGTACATATGTATTGAGTAAAGATAAGCCGTATAACAAATGGGGTATTTTCTTGTCCTGGTTGGTCGATAGATTTTTTGAACTGCCCCTAGATGTCGACATGGAGATGATGGTGACGTACACCAAAGCGTATGTATTGTATATACTGGAAAATATTTTATTTGCATCTCCTTTTCGCGATGTCATACACCCCATATATCTTTTTATTTCTTCAAGATGTTGACAAAGTCAACAATTATACATGGGGAGCAGCGGTTTTGACTTGTTTGTATCGCAGCTTAAATAAAGCCACCTGCATGGATGCTAAAACTTTTTTGGGATGTTTAACATTTGTCCAGGTATCTTATTGACTCTACTTAAATGTGAATTTACATTGATATTAAATTTATCTTGTGTTGTATTTGTAATTTCTAACTTGAGCAAATGGTACATAGGTTTGGGCTTGCGAACAGTTGGCAATCGGAAGGCCTAATTACAGAAGAGGAGTCAACCACTGGTTGCCCCAGGAAAGAGTACGGTCATATAGAAGAAATAAGGATAAAATGAAAGAGTCCAAAAGACCATACCCTCATAACCAAATTTTTTATCGAAGGGAATTTGATGGGATGACAACTGTTATGGTACGCTGGATGTCGTATTCAGATTTTGACAATTTAGTGTCTCAAGAGTACCAGGCAGCTTATTACAGTGGGGCCTCACGTATTCTCCTAATTTGGCTCGATGTTGTAGAATTTCAAATGTCAGATCGTGTGTTGAGACAATTTGGGGAACAACAAGATATTCCTGAGGCCCCTATAGAAATGATTGAACTGTGTAGATTATATGCAACTGCATGCCAATTACATAGGCACGTGGTATGCGTGGCAAGATATCGTTCTCGATTTTTCAATGGCTACTCGATAGGAGATTAGTCTTGCGGACTACCTAAGGTGGTACAGGTGCATTAATCGTAGAAGAATTAGCCGACCACAAGTTGAACTAGACAAGACACATACATTACGTGGTTTATTTCAGCAGTACAAGGTTGGAAACCTTGTACATCCAATATTATTTTTTATTTATTAAACATTATGATTTATTTTTATTTTCTTGTTTGCTACGCATATGTCTATGTTTTATCCCTACAGATTGATGTAACTCGAGATTTTGTAGGGAACATTCTTACCGTACCACTTGTGCACAACCATCGACACATGTACGAGGAATGGTATGCAAGGTCTATCTTGTTCAAGGAAGAAAACCAGGGCATATTTGATGACCTAAATGACTCGATCCCCAACGATCCCCTGTATCATTACACCCAAGAAATGCCATTTTTCGGTCTTGATCATTTCAGCCAATTATCCCCTTACCGGCCTGACATCCCATTTCAGAGTTCGCCGAAACCTAAGTTGTAGTTAACACCTCCGCTGCCTTACACATATGATTGGACTCCCTCTATCAATGCTGAGGATATGGGACAAGTGCAATCTATGCATTTGACTCTAATATTTGAAGAGACATTCGTCCTTGAATCTCATTCGAAGGGAGTGGGAGTGTATCACCATCTTCCTGGGTGACTACAGGTGGAGCGCGCATCTGTGTTTAAGAGGGATCCGATGAAACCATTGAAGGCAGCTAAGGTGGAATGGCTAAATCACAATTGGTTTTTGGATGTAGTGGATCAGTCACAGTTCCCTTATAAAGGACCAGAGGATGAGTACAAATTGGTGCATAAGGATGTACTCTCGCTTCGGCCAGAGAACTTGATATGGGATCAATCGATCGACGCATATATCAGTTTCTTGAAGTTACGCGAACATCGTTTTGCTAGAAGGGCGATACGAGCGTGCAAGATTTTATTTCATGCCATGCTGTTTCTTTCAGTTAGTACAAAGGTGGTACCCGGCTAACAGTAAATTGTCTACCTCACAAAAGAAGAAATACGACATTTTTGACGTGTCCCCGTATTTTTTCAACCAAGGACTACAACTGGATTTGTTTGATTGTGATTTTGCATTTTTCTTCTCGGCCAGACTTTGCCCTGCCACCCCCTGATTTCGCACCGACGAGCTTCCTCACAGAGTACTGCGCCCCCGCAAAGTTTCTAGTTCAAATAACTACGCCCCGGCGTAGTACTGGTTTTTCTGCAAAAAATTTCTTTCAAAAATTCAAGCTATCTTTGGCCCTTTTTTTGTAAAACTTGATTCCAACACTCCACATAACACATATAACATGTATTTGACTCGCATGGGCCTTCAAAATATTTAAAAATCATAAATTGGACTTATTTTTTCAAAGATTTCGTTTTGGACGTCGGTGAACGTTTTAAAACATTTAAAAAGAACATTTATCGCCATAGACGCTAAACGACTTCTAATTCGATTCTAACATTTGTATTTACATCAAACTTAGATGCTTGGCCTCGTTTGGCCTTCAATTACACCAATTGGCCAAAAATCACACGTTGGCATGATTTTTGCCAACTTTTCAAAACTCAATACTTGAACACCATTTAAATTTTTGTACACCATGTACATATAGCTTAACATATGCTCAATTAGCAACTTTATATGCTTGTGTAACTTCTACATGCACCTTCTAAAATACTTTACAGATTATGATTTGGTTTACATGCAATATATAGCCTAATATTGCAATTCTTCTGTCACAATGCATACTTTTAGACTATCTAGGCACTTAGCTTGTTATCTAGCAAAATAATATGCATGAATCCAACATGTTCAACCCTTCAACTATATTTTCATCACTTCCATGAATATATATCATATGATCAACCCATAATCATGCTTTATAGCCTTAAATATAAACATGAATAGTGCATCACCTTTGTTACACAACTTAAGCACTTAGGGTTTCATGAGTTTCCAAACATATGGCACAAAATTCACATAATCAACATGTATAGTCAAAGATACATGTATGGCTACTTCATTTCTTGTATTTAAGCACATAAACATCAAGTTTCATAACTTGATCATCTTGTTACCTTCTTGTGGCTCTCTTTCTTCTTAAAATAAAACTTGTTAAAGTTAGATTATCTACCTTGATGGCCTTATATACTTCCCTTGATCCCTTTTTGCAGCAATCCTTGAGATTTTCTTGAACCCTAGTTCATCTCTTTTCTTTCTCTCTTATGAGTTCCCTCACTTGTAACTTTCAAATGAGCTTAGTTTGGCTTGATACTTGCAAAAATGATATACATATATGTGTGATATATTTTCTCCAACAACTAACCATGCATTAGTTAGTTTAACCATGCATGGTTAGGGTATTCATGACCTTTTACATGCTTAGCTAGGGACATCTTTGTCATTTCCCACCACAAGGATACCATAGTCATTGATCATATTGCTAAGGGCGTCTTGGACATTTGCCAAATTCTCTAGAGAAATAAATTCTCAATAATTCATAGTTTATTCAATTTTAATCTAATTCAAGTCCATTTTGATCCAAAATTATTTCATTAAGCTTAAATTTTATTCTTTAATCTAATACTCCATAATTGGTTTGTCTCATAACACTTGTCACCTTCGAAAATTTAATTTCTATTAATTAATTACCATGATTTACAATATTTGCAAAATTTCTAAATTACATATCATTACATTCTTCCCTCCTTATAAGGATTTCGTCCCCGGAATCACTATTACAAGATTACGTAAATAAATTCGGATATTCTTTCTTCATTCTTTCCACGTTGCTTCTTCAGTATTGTGGTTCTTCCACACTACCTTTACAAAATGTATCACTTTGTTCCTTAAAACTTGGTCCTTCCTATCTATGATTGGAACAGGAGTTTCTTTATACGTCAAGTCTTTCTCAATCTGAATCGGCTCATACTCAATCACGTGCTTGTAATCCGATTTATACGGCCTCAGTACCGATACGTGGAACACATTATGGATATGTTCTAAATCCGGAGGTAATGCCACTATATAGGCTACCTCTCCTATCCTTCTCAGCACTTCAAAAGGACCAACAAATCTCGGACTCAGCTTTCCCTTCTTTTCAAATCTTATTTTCCCTTTCCAGGGAGATACTCTCAAAAATACCTGATTTTCAATGACCAAAACAAATCCAAATTTGCTTTTTAATGATGGAATCATGTAGTTCGGGAAGATACGATTCCATCGATACCTAATAAAGGTCAATAGGACATGTATATTTCATTTTATTCAAATTTGTACAAAGGAGGTCAAATCTGAAAAAGATTTAAAACTCACTGCCGGTTTTTTTTATAAAAAAAAAAGCCCGTCGGTCCCGATTTTTTTTAACTTGTTGGATCCGGTTTCGGTCTTTTTAGGCTGGTTCTTGTGATAGTTCCAAAAGAGAAAATATTTATAATTTAATAAAGAATATTATAAAATTTAGTTTGGATAATTATGATGTCATTAGGTATTTATTAAAATTAATGATTGATTAATACCTTACTAAATAATAAAAATAGTAGATAATTAATTATTATTTTTCTACTAAATAATAATTAAACTAATTATTTATTATTTAATTAATATTAAATAATATGTAAGGATAATTAATTGATTAAATTATTATTTAAGTAACATTAAATAATAATTAAGGTGTAATTAAGTTGTTAACTAATTATTTAAGATTAAATAATAAGTAAGGATAATTAATTAATTATTTAGTTAACATTAAATAATAATTAAAGGAAAATAAAGTTAATAAACTAATTTTTTTTATTTAATTAAGATTAAATAATAAGTAAGGATAATTAATTAATTATTTGATTAACATTAAATAATAATTAAAGGAAATTAAAGCTAATAAACAAAATTATTTATTATTTAATAAAGATTTAATAATAAATATGGATAATTAATAAATTAATTAATATTAAATAATAATTAAAGGCAATTAAGATTAATACTTTAATTATTTATTATTTAATTAACTTTAAATAATAAATAAACATAATTAGTCATTTTCTATTGTTAAATAATGAGTAAAGGTAATTAATTAATTACTCTTTAACTAATATTAAATAGTAATTAAATGAAGATAGAGTTAATAAAATAAAAAGAATTTTATTAAATAATTATAATAAATTGTTTAAGGGTTTAATAAGTGTTTAAAATACTTAAGAAAAATAGTATTAATTAATTAAATCATTAACATAAGATCAATTAAGTGTCTTATATGATTAATGATAGTATATAAAATTATATGTGTTATGTGATTGATTATTTGCTAGATAAATAACATAAGTAAGTGTTTAAAGTACACGATTATATGCAATACTAATTGATAGGCTAACATTATTAATGTTAGGTCTTCAAGAGGAGTTTAAATTAAGCAAATTAGCTATAAGTCGACAGACAGACAAGTTCTTTAACCTTACTTAAATTTATATTGAGTAAGTTCCAAAACTCAAACTCAAGTTATATTTTTAGATTATGTTTTAAGTGGTTTAATTCTTGTAAAGTTACTCCACATCCATATGGTCATTGTCATTCGCACATAGTGCATGTTGGATTCAAGTTCTATTATCGAACTGTAAATCATTTAAAGTTCTTTTATATATGAATTGTTTAAGAAATAGTCTATGTCAATTGTTTCGGCTAGACCTTTCAGTATACCTTATTGTAAAAGCTATCTAAACCTATTGTTAGGCGGATTCTTGTACTGAGATGAACAACCCATAATGGAGAAGAACCTAAGTATTAGATAAATGATACATACAGAATAAATGTTATGCATATACATATGGTACGCGAGGCTGATTCCCTCAAGTGCAGTCTGAAAATGTAACCTAAGAGGGTCAATCAAGTGACTGATTCCTCAAAGTAGACGTTCATGGTCTTTTGACCACTCAGCATTTAAATAATCAATTTTCACTCATTAAATTATGCGTTGATTATATCAAATTCATATTATTGAATCTTTCAGTCATTATTCTTATTTATGGCATATTTTGTATTCATTTTAAACTTGTTAGGCAAATTAGTTACTCACCCTTGCTATGTCATGAAATTATTGCAGCTAAGCCTGAGGGGTCGGGTAGAGATAAAGGAAAAGGAAAAGTGAGATCTTAATTATCTAGATAGATATTAGTCTGTTCATATTTTGTTTAAGACTTATAAGAATGTAATGCAAACACTAATATCATTTTGTAGTTTGTGATGTATATTTGATAAAGGTTGTAGACCTTGGGACTAGAAAGCCATTGTAATAGACAACATATGTTTATTTATTTTTCGCATTAGTATTAAATGTTGTTTAGCAACGATTGTTTATATTATTATGTGAGCACCAAATTCGAGGTAGTGACACTTGAATTTCGGGGTGTCACAAACAATATAGCTGTTAAACTCCTTTTTCTTCCTTCTTTAATTTGAATTGTCTAGCTGTCAGTTAGTATCTCGAGATCCTTATTATTCAAATCTTCTTGTTCTTGTCAGCTCTATGTCATGTCTGATTTAGACTTATATAGATTTCTTAATCGTATAGTTCTTTGAAGATCATAGTATTTGATTTGTCTATCTTTGTGATTTGTATTTCTACGATCCATTTTACGATTAGTAGGTTTTACGATCAGCTCTACGACCTGACTTCTTATGATTAGCTTCTACAATTATTATGCGATCTGCACCATAATCGTTTAGCATTATGAAAGTAACTTAAGTTAGTGAACTTAGAGTTGTCCTTGATATTGTTACTTTATGATTCTTGTCTTACTCTACGATCTATGACAGTGCAAGCTATACGATCTTCTTGCATGCTTCTTTCTTTCAATGTCTACAGTTATACTCTAGTCTTCACATTTATGTTGTACCAACTCCCCCTAATTTGATCATTGTTGTCTTCATCTTAATTAAAGCTTTTATCTCAAAAAATCTTGATGCTGACATTTATAAATGAATGTCAACTTGCTTTTAGCTCTGTCTTCATTTCCAGTATGCTAAAAATGGCAACCTCGTGAGTGACATCATATGTGCCAGTAGACATAAATATACTCTGATTTCCAGATTTTAACTTTGACTTGTAGACGTTGCATCTGGCTCTTTAATCTGTTTCATGTATATTTTCAGTAGTCTGACTGCTTTCATTGATCGTATTGTGTAGATTCTATAATACCATCAGCGCTTCAATACGATTATCATCCTTATATAATCTTTTTTCTTCTATACGATCATATCTTCATAATACGAATCGATTTTGGAATACGATCATGACGTTATAATATAATTCAGCACCTTACGATACGATTCAACACTTGTAGTATGATTCTCCTGATGCTAATTTGTAATATGATCTTGTTGTTGCAGTACGATATGAGGCTTGCAATACGATTCAGCTTCTACTTGTTATATGATTCAGCTTCCTAATACAATTTGACTTGTCTTTTATACTGCAATCAACTTTACAAGTCTTCTTCTCAATTGTCAACTCTACACACATAATTGTAGACTTTTCAATATTTACGATCTTCAAGTCTATTCTGCGATCTTTGTTTTTACCTTGCGAACTCTGCATTTGTTCTACAATCTTTAAGCATACTCTGCGATCATCCTATTGGTCTCATTTCTTTTGCCCTGCTTCATTTTCTGAGTTGTGCAAGTCTTTAATTTATTGTATTACATGCTCGATAATACTCTGTATCTGGATTCAACCTAATAATTTGATCCCAGTGTCATTTTTACAATAATATTCTTTTGAGGACAATACATAGTTTATCTTTTTGATCAACCTAACAAATTTGATCTCTAACCTAATTTATCCTTTCAATTTGGATCAACCTAACAATTTTGATCCATATGTCATTTTACAATGATTATTATTTTAAGGACTGTACAAAGTAGTAACAATTACTTATAAATTCGCATTTGTCTGAATTCTCTTTTCTTTCTTTCTTTGTTTATATTATTAAGCACAGACAATAATAATTTCAAATATAACTTTATGAAAAGTATCTAACACATATATTTAAAATAAGTATTACTTCATTATTTCAAATATAACTTTACGAAAAGTATCTAACACATATATTTAAAATAAGTATTACTTCATTATTTTGTCATTATTATATCCAAATGGGCATATACATAAATTTGCTAACAATCTCCCCCTATTTGATGATGAAAAAATAACCAAATACAAAACATTCAAAATGTATGAACAAGAACAAATAAATTTTATTCACATCCTTTTTGTAGATATCAGATCACAAACATATTATAAGTTTCTCCCCCTAAGTTATATACAGATCTCTTCTATACCCCCCTTCTCTTCCCCTTTTGATACCGACCTTTAGGAGAGCATTTTAGTTTTACCCATTTCTTTTCTCCCCCCTTTTATCAGCATCAAATAGGGTGATGAGTCTTCATTAGACCGTCTAGAGGACAAGTAGGCTAGAAGGCCATCAAGGAGGCTCTTATAGTAGAGAGGATCTCTTAGCATACCATTTACAAAAATAAGTTGTTTGTGAGCGACAACCTTGTAATTCATCCTCCCTGTTTTGTTAAGCCCATTCCCCTTGACCGTTTGTTGTCCAATTTAGAAGGGGGGTTGAATAGATAATTATACAATTTATGTATAACTTTTGCATTTTTAAACTTCTTTACCAAATTAATGAACTGTTATATGCGCGACGAAATTAGAGTATTTGATAAAACCCTTTTTGATCATTAAGAAAGAAAATACAGTTTTGAATTGCTATTGGAAAGACATCACAAGTAATTATAGCATTCATATCATACATATCATATTTATGAAAGATAAAATAATGTCCTGATCTCAAAATCTTATTAATAAGTAAAGGTCCATTCATGTTCAATCTAAATACTCTAATATATACCTTATTTTAAGCCTCTAGGCTTATTCTTTGTTTAGAAATCTCAACAATCCCATACCATCATCTCTTTTATATAACATGTCTCCACTTAGATAGAACTTCACAACTATTTTTTGGATTATCTGCCTCTCTGTTCTATTGGCCTTAATGAGGATGGATCTATCCCCGATATACTTGTCAATGTCCTGATACCATGGTTAACCAGATTGTGTTGCTTAGTTCAAGATTTCTCCTATAAAATTCCTCTAAGTATGAGCATTTTGTATCGTGATGTTTATTATGGGAAATATTTTATTTCTAGATATATGGATCAATGACACCAGGGTAGCCAATACATCTGCAAAATCATTTCTATTTTGGGTGATATGCTAAAACACAATGTCCTTATATTCTTTGGCTAATTTAATGACAAGTCAATGATAAGGCAATAAATTGAGTTTCTTGGTGTTGTACGATCCCATAATCTGCCGAATAACTAATTCTGAATCCCAAAAAGCTATTATTCTCATGATTCATATGCTTCTAACTAATTTTAATCTAATAATGCATCTTCCATATTCAATAGTATTATAAGAGTTGTTAAATTATAGGCTTACTGTTATGAGATATTGTCTCCCAGTCATTAATACCAAAATATCCCTAGCTCCATCTCCTTCCATATTCATAGCACCTTCAAAATACAGTTCTAGAATTGATCGTCGTCTTCTTATCTTGCTCTTTGTATGGCCATCGCATCTTCCCTAGGGAAATAAGTTTCTAAAGGCTCAAATCCTTCAGTTGGTGCCTCAGATAACTAGTTGACAATTCTTTGCCCTTTCATGATTTTTTAGGTCACGTAAATAACGTCAAACTAGTGGAGAATCAATTACCATCTTAATAATCTATAATTCAGTATAGGCTTGTCAAATATGTATTTTAAGGGGTCCATTTGGGTTATCAAATAGGTAATGTGTGTCTTTGGAGATTGTGATGCCCCTAAATTTAGATAAATGTATCTCGAATCTGGTGTTTCACGATCAAACTAGTACATTATACTAATAACAACTCAATGCGGAATAATAAAAATATTTACATTAATATAACGTAAATATTTGCATCTCAAGTCTTGCAACCGTTACTAATACAAAACATGTCTAAATAATAATAAACAGAAGTCTGAATACAAATATCTAACATCATAGTCTTAAAACAAAGCAACTCCGCAGCCCTGCCTTTTCCCTTATCCTTCCCTAAACCACTGCTCTGCTCGGTCTTAACTGTAATATTTAAGGTGAAGCAATAATGAGCAATGAGTTTGCTCAGCAAGTAATAAGTCAACAATAATGAATAATCATGCTCAAGATTTAATACTAACTGAAGTAATAGCAACTGAAGGCAGTTTACAACACAAATTGAATAAACTGTGGACAAATAGCTTAAATAGATTTAAAACAAGATCGACTTTATTAATGAGTGGTCACTATGGACCATGAATTCTACTAGAATTAACAGTATTTCATTGATAATTCACAATATAACAAGTATAGCAGGTGATCAGCCTAAAGTACCCTATGTTATGCATAGTATTCAAACATACAGTTTACGTGTCAGTCCCCCGATGTAAACTAATTTCCCTTTCTATGAGGGTTGTTTATCTCAACATACAAGAGTCCGTACCAAGGCAATTGGTTTGGATCGCTTTTTAGAAAAGCAAGATTGACTTTATGTCATTATTTGTCTAGCCGAATCAAATGGCATGGACATTATTCTCAACATTTACAAGTTCAATTAAAAGTTTTAATGACCACATGATAAGGTTCCAATAATCTGATAAAGCTATTTGAGAATGAATAACTCGGACTTTCAAATTTAACAAATCAATATGAGATTAATCTTGCATAAATATAACATGAACAATTATCTCTGAATATGAATTATATTTCAATAATAATAGCATTCAAATTACTTGTATGAATCGATAAAAGTACAAGTTTAAGTACTTGCCTAGATCGTCGACACTACTTTATTCTAACTCTTTTTCCTTCGAACAACCTATGTTCAATATAGCCGTCACACGGTTAATCCCTATTAACCTTCACGTAAGGATCTAGTCGATCTAACTTACAACTTCACACACATGAGACTCATATGCAGTTCACAAATAAAATTATTTAGTTAAGTATTCGTGTTCCACATTTCTCTTGTTTAATTCTTTCATTAACCTTCACAAATAAAATAATACTTAGTATTATTTTATTTATTTAATTATCCTTGATCATTATTTAATTATTCTCACTTTGGTTTGAACACATTTTATTTCATTTATGTCCCATTATCTCTTAAATAAAGCATCCTTACTTTATTTATTATGAGTAATTATTGATCAAATATTTTTTCTCAATCATTATTCCACTTGTTCATACTTTATTAGTTTACAAATAAAATAATTTAAGTTATTATTTTATTTATTTAATTTCTAATTAGATTAATCTTTACTCTTATTTTAATCATTTATGCATCATTAATATACAATTAAAATAATCTTTAATATTATTTTCATTTTTTAGGTTTCATTAATTCACAATTAAAATAACATATAATATTATTTTAATTATTTATACATTATTAATTCACAATTAAAATAATTCCTTAGTATTATTTTAATTGTTTAAATTAATCTTTAATATTCTTTAATATTATTTTAATTAACCCATAAAAAATAATAATTTATTTATTCATTTTATTTTATTTTATATATATATATATATATTTATTTATTTTTCCTGGACCAGGTCAACCCACTGGACGTTGGACCCGGGTTTGACTAACCCAGTCAATTGAATATCAGGACTGGCACTATTGCACCCTAATTTACACTGGGAACGGTGCGACTGCGCCGTCCCAATAAAATTGTTTCCCAAGTTTTTCAATTTTTGTGATTTTTACCTCTTTTGATTCAATCTTCTATAACTTGCTCATTTCACATGTAAATGAGCTTAAATCAGATTCATTATTTCATAAACTCATATATCTTCAATATTCAAAATTTTAAATCTTTTTTCAAAATATTTATTTAGCCAAAGTTCTTCAAGCTAGGGTTTCCATTTGACATGTTTTACAAAAAAATTCACCATAAATTCATTTTAACTCTGTTTTCGTTCGTTCCACTAGGATTAGTTTCGTATTTCATAGATCTACAACATACAATTTTTAGATCATACAAATAGCTTAGACATTTTATTCTATTTTGTACCAAATTTAATGTTTTCAACTAGTATACCGTAGGTTTCAAATTCACATGCATTCGTTTTGTACATTTAGACACATATCACATAAAAATACATTTTAAACACATAATTTCCTTCTAATAACCATCCTTATATCTTCAGATCCTTCATGATCCCATAACAAATAAAACTCCCACAACAAAGAATGCATTTTATACTTCTAACCATAATATATATGTTAACTATAGGAAACTCTTAGGGTTAAAAATTATTTATACCTCCTTGAAGCTTTTCTCCTCCTAGAGATGAACCTTAGATAACTCTTGACCTCTTCTTTCCTTGCTAGGCTTCTTTTAAATCACCAAACTGCAAGAGTTCCTCTTAATTTTACTTATTTTCTTTTAATTTCACTATATGGCTCTCTAATTCTCCAACTTGGCAAATGAATTAAATTGAATTTGGGAGAGTCCTATTTATAGATGAATGGCATGTACACATACACTCCATATACATGTATTTATCCAACTTGTCTCAGCTTTAACCATTGGATTACCAAAAGTTGGTAACTTAATTCCACTTTTTAGTACATTAAGCCATTTGCAAGCTCATGATGCTCTTCACATGGCTCAGGGAGAGAAAAAATTAGCATGTTAGCTTTGCTAGGGGGGGGGGGGGGGTTGAACATGGGCTAACACACACACACACACACACACACACACACATCACCTACATTAAAATAATACACATTAGACTTGTCCAATTAATGTTCATTGAGCTACTAATTAATTCCATTGGCCCATGTTCATTTATTTCCATTGGGCTCACTAATAACACATGTAACCTTAATCATTTTGGACTTTAATTCCATTGTATATTAGACATGTCACAATAATTATGTGACCATTCAATACATACATTGGACTTAATTAATTAGTCCATTTAATTATTTCATTCTTCTCACAATTAATTAAATTAATTGCTCAATTTATTTACCATTACACTTTATGCCACACAAGGCATAATTCATAAGCTTCGTTAATTATAACCTAAGCTCATTTATCATCATCACTTAATTTCTTACATAATTAATTCAATTTATTTGAATTATTAACTCTCTCATCGTGACACATGTATATACACACATAATCATTTTTAAATAATTTCATATTTTCATTAATAATATTATTTACAAATTCATGGTTATTATAGAGATAATGTTATAGTTTCAGTTCCACCCAAGCCAAGGCACAACGTGTCTTCTTAATCAAGGAATAATTCTGCTCACAACTGCTGAATCTTTTATTGAGGTAGTAAACTACTCTTTCCTTGCCTATTTCATCTTTTTGCCCCAACATGCATCCCATAACATTGAGAGTAACAAATATGTACATGAATAGGGGGACTCCATCCATTTGAATATTAATAATTGTGCCTCGAGCAGTTACTTCTTGATGGCATCGAAAGCTTTTTGACACTCATTATTCCACCTTTCCTAGGAATCCTCTTATCCACTTCTCGGTTTGGGGTGTGGGCATTTATGTGATGGCTTTGATTGGTAGGATCAATTTCAATGCCCCTGTTGCTTACGAGAAATTCCAAAAGTTTGCCAGATTTGACACCAAAGGTACACTTAGCAGGATTAAGCTTCAAATTGTACTTGTGAAGGCGTTTGAAAAGCCTTTTAAGATGCGATATGTGATCGCCCTCTTTTTCTGTAACTTAACAATAATATCATCCACATATACTTCAATGTCCGTATGTATCATATCATAGAATAGAGCCATCATAGCTCTTTGATAATTTGCTCCTACATTGGTGAGGCTGAAAGCTAGGCTTTGTAACAAAAGGTGCCTTAAAGTGGGATAAAAACAATCTTTCTCCTATCTTCCTCTGCTACCATATCAAATGATAACCCGCAAAAAAAGCATGAACGAGTATATCTCAAATTGAGCTATGTTATCGATGAAAATATGAATGAATAGCACTGGGAAATCATCCTTAAGACTGGCCTTGTTGAGGTCCCAATAATCTACACATACTCGTACTTTTCCTCCTGGCTTTGGCACAAAAAGGACACTAGAAAGCCATTTAAGGTAAGTTGAGACCATAATAATCCCGGCGTTGAATTTCTTAATGATTTATTCATTCACTTTCAGACTCCACTCTGATTTCAGTTTCCTCAGCTTCAGTTTGGATGGTTTTAATCCGTCTTTGATTGAAAAATGGTGGATAACTATATCAGTGGGGATAATATGATCATATCTTCATGAAATCAGGCAAATAAATCTTTATATATGGTTAAGAATTTAGGCATTTCTGCTTTTTGTTCAAGGGTCAGGTCCATTCCTATTTATAGTTCTTTGGGTTTGTCAGGGTTCCAATATTTATGGTTATGGTTTGTTCTAGATTTAGTTTTGTCTTGTCTTCGACCAACTCTTTAATTTTTTCAAGTATTTCATTATCAATCACTTCCTCAAATTCAATGTCCATCAAATCAAAGTCTAACTCTATGTCAAAATCATAATCATCTTTCAAATCTGAAGACACATCAACAAAACTAAAAGTACTTATGTTAGGGCACCTGACAATAAAATATAAATAACTCATCATATTCTATATATAAAATCAGATCAAATACAAGAGTTTTTTTATTTAAACATTAGCATAACATAGCAGAACAAGAATAGTAAAATAACATAATAAAAAACTAAAGATATAATAGAGAGAACATCCTTACACTTCCTGAGACAAACAGCCCCACTCAACTTCATTTACCCCATCTTTCCTTTTGTCGAAACTGGCTCCACCTTCCAATTGGATATGGTCAAATTCCCTTTTATGGATGTGATGGATGCGACCTCCGAGTCAGGAATCTCCTCAATAATGGCCATTACTAGATCATTTTTCTTTTCAACGAACCATTTGGAGACATCCAGACCTGTCCATTCAATGAAGTAAATTCTCATGCTTCTCAGATGACTCTTCTTCCACTAGTTTCCCTTTGCCCTTATCTTTCCTTTTCTTCTCAGCCTCTTCTAGAGCCCAACTACAACCTCTTTCTCGACGTTTGGATTCACCTCAAATAGGAACTTTTCTTCTTTGATTTCTTCTTCAAGGGTTAACTTCACTGTTTCATCCTCATCTTGGAACACTGAGTCTGATCCAAGGAAAGTTGCTTTCAGATTAAGAACTCTTGATAGCTAAAATGGATTCTTTTTATACGGATTTCCCCTTTTTGATTTACTAGAATATCTTAATCATGATTTGCCTTCTTGTACGGGGAGTTGGATGGGATACCGTATTCCTTGGGCATTTTTACCAAAGCCCTAACCTGGATGACACTTCATTACAATTATTTTCTGAGTTACTGATATTACTTCTTGAGATACCCTTATTTTCAGAGGCGGGGTTCCCATAAGACGATAACTTATTGTGTTGATCTCGAAGGCTTGCAAGCTAGCTAATTCGATTGACTCATTTAATCCTATCATTAGAATACTTCCCTTAAACTGATCTTGCTTGGCAGATGTGGTGACCAAATTACCGTTCACAAAGTACTTTAGTTGTTGATGCAGGGTGGAAGATACTGTGACACCCCAGGATTTTACAGAAATTCCAAATGAGGATTATGGTTAATTAAGTAAGGATTATGCGATAAAACCTAGTTATGAATGATAGAAAGTGTAATAATAATTAAGAATATGAATTATTACTATGTGAGCAATGTACTATAAATAACATGTGTGAAAGAAGTACCTATGTGGTTGGATCGATAATAATGGTCTATAGAGTGTACAAAGATTAGTTGCTATTTAAAGTACAATAGTGATGTGCAGATCATGAAATTATAATGAAAATGAAGTTGATGATTGAATAATAATATAACGAATTTAGGACGAATGATTGTTGTAATGCCTACAGTGAGGCAATTTGGATGTAATTATGATAGTACACTGGTTGTGTCAGTTTGTAATAAGATAAATGTATGTTTATGAATATATTATATGTACTAAATGAAGAAAAGAGATAAATGAAGAAAGCATATTAAAATAATGCTTTAGTTATGAATATTGGTAGCAAGCTTAAGAAATAGGCCTGATGAGGCGAGAGTATGAGAAAGGACAAGGTAACATATAGCTGTATGTGTAGAAAAGAAATGGCAGTTTGACCTAATTGGTATATTAAAATTTATGGAATATTATGTATTGATATGTACATATAGAGAATTGCCAAGGAAGTGGTCTTATATGATTGAAAGGAGATAATTAATAGTTGTGAGAGGTAAATACGGAAAGTAATACCCTAAGAATGGGAAGAAAGAATGTTGTATGCAAAAATATTGGGAATTAGCATTATGTGTGTTATGTAAATAAACGAAAGGACACAAGAGTTATAAAAGGATATTATGAGTTTAAAGGATAAACATTGATGGAATTCGGTAATTTGATCGAGGTTCGCTTCTCGAGGAAGCGGTTTATGGAAAAATGAGTATTATGATTATTTGGTATGTCGAAAATTGGAATTAATGAATCATGGAACCGAAAAGGTTCGTAGGAAATTAAGATTTGAATATTATGCAAATTAGCAAAGTATTATGAATTAATAAGTAATTAATGAAAAGAAAATTCGAAGTATGACAAGTATTTTGGGACAAACCAATTATGGTGTATTTGATGAGGAATAGAATTCAAGCACAATGAAACAAGTTTGGATCGAAAAGGATTGAAAATGATTAAGTTATGATTTATGAGAATTAATTTCTCTAGATTTTGAGAGAAATGACCAAAGTGCCCTTAACAATCTAATTAATGACAAATGTGTCCTAAGTTGGTGAAATGACCAAATTATCCTGGATTAGTAAAGGGGAATGACAAGAAAGTGCCTAACCATGCTTGGTTTTAACTTAAATAGAATGGTTAAGTGTTGGGGATTAGCATGTAATATATGTAGATGTATATTTCAAGTATGCAAACTTAGTTATTTCATCTCTTATTTCGAAAGTTCCAGCAAAGTTGGGTTCTAAGAGAGAAAAAGAGAGAAAAGGCTAGGGTTTGAAGAAATCATGAAGAAGTTGCTAGAAAAAGGTGCAAGAGAAGGATATTAAGCTACCAAAGTGGATTTTTCAACCTTGAGAAGGTTTATTGTAGGAAGATAGTGAGCTCAAAGAAGATTGTATGCTTACAGATAGCGCTCGAAGTAGCAAACCAACAAAATGACAGATAACAAAGCCAAGCGAGACAACAAAGGTTAAGTAAATAAATGCAGACCAGGCAAGTGTTCAGACTATAAGGTGTTATTGTTCTATGCGAACTGTGTAGTAGTAAAAGATTTGAAACGTGCCCTACGTGCAACTATGTGATTTAACTATTAAGTGAATTATGTGGCATTCATGTATAACATGATAAAGTAGAGATGCATGATGCATATTATAAACTGTAAGCATGAAAGGTGTTATCTAAATTACTTGCTGAGCCTATGTGCTCACCCTTGCCATGAACTAACATTTCAGGTGAATTACGAGAAGACCGGAGGATTTCGGTGCAGCTAAGGTATTGAGTGTTGAATGCATGAAATAGGCATGAACAAAGTTGTTAAATGTGAAATGTGCATGTAAAGAGATGTTGTAAATCTATAGAGATAGAATTGTATGTATTGTATTATTTGATGAAGGGATAGAAAAGTTATATGGTTTTGTAATCCATAATGATAGTAGTGACTGTAAAGTGTTTTGAGAAATGTTGCAAAAGGATAAGATAAATGTATATAAACAGGAATGTGTATGATACAAAAATATGTATGCAGGTATATACGAACATGAGCAGGTACAGGAACATGTATATGTAAATCAGGCCATGTATAAATAGTTCATGGCGAAATTTCAGTTACGGGACATGTTAAATTATAATAATATATATGATTACGATGTGAAATGAACGTTGCGATCCTGAGATAGGTTTAAGGAATATAAGTTAAATAAAGTTTAAAAAAAAAAATGGATCGCATTTATGGTCAACATTTTGGTTTCAAAAGTTAAAGGTTAAGTTTAACACACGAGATTCCAAGTTAATATGGTTTAAAGTTAAGAATTATGATATCCAGAGATAAATGGATAGAATTAAGGAAGGTGGGATCTCGGGGCGTCACAGATACTACCCCGGTTGTGTGAATCCATGGTCAACCTAGCAGCAAGTTATACTCACTAATGATATTCAAGACCTGAAATGAGACATCAAAAGTATAAGGTCTGATTTTCACTAGCAGCTCGATTTCTCCCACAATATCTCTTTGGGATCCGTTAAATGCTATGACCACCACTAGGCTGTCACGAATACGGTTATAGTTGATATTCATCCTCTCCAAAGTATCATAATGGTAGATATTAAGAGCCGATCCTCCATTAATTAAAACTCCTCCTAACATAAAACCTAATGAAATAGCAACATATGAAGTGGTTTTCGGTGTCCAGACCACTCGGCTAGAATATCATCTTCAATGAAGGACATGACATTGCTATCCAGGATATACTTTAGGGTCTTTGGTTCACTCTCATATTCTTTAGATTCAATTATATTTGCTCTGGATCCACTGTGTGTTTAGTATAGTTGTGGCCACATTCGGCTTATCTGGTTACTTAATCACAATGTCCCCACTCTCAATCAAATTCTGGATTTTATGCTTCAAAGACCAACAATCTTGAGTATCATGTGTCGAAGACCCCGAATGATAAACATATCTTTTTAAAGGATTAAACCTCCTCCCCTTTGAATCTACAGGTTGGAGTAGTTATGTTATCTTTTTGGTGTTATTAGCAAAGCCAAGATATTCTCCAATGAATCCCCTAAAGGTTCTGAAAAATTCTTGATCGTTTCTGATTGCATTCCAATCTCTACCATATCCCCATACTTGATCATCTTCAAAAAAGACTTTTCAATTTATATCACTACTTTCTCATAGTATGACACTTCTTGAGTATCTATCAAATTCATCACCACCTCGTTCTCATCCATAGGTGGATGGACTTGGACAACCATTTTCCTCCAACTATAAGCATACTCCCGAAAAGACTCATTGGGCAATTTCTTAACCCGAGACATCTGACACTGATTTGGAGTCATTTGGGTTTGAAAATTATACTACGCCAGGAAAGCATGAGCTAAGTCTTCCCAACTATGAATTTTAGAGTTATCTAGCTTAGCATACCATGTTATGGCTTCTATTGTTAGGCTATTTTGAAATAGCTGCATTCTTGGTCTCTTATCATCTGTATATGAGCTTAACTCTCCGATGTGCACGTTCAAGTGGGTATAAGTATCTCCTTACCTATCGTACTTTTAAAGTCTAGCACTTGAAGCCTGTCAGGATACTGAGCTCCCGGGAAGATACAAAGATCAGAATAGGTTACACTCCCATAAGAACCAACACCTTTGATGAAGTGTAGAGTATCTTACATATGACATATCTTCTTCTTCAGTACTGCCCATTCACTAACCTCGGGGATATTGATAGAATTACTCTGATGGGCTTTTTCGATATGAAGGTCCCCAAATCTTCACAATATTTCGACTAGAGCGAATTTGAGTGGATGCCTTTCCTGAGCCTCATTGGAGAATGCGCTTTTGAGTCCAATAATCACGCATTCTACAGGTTCGCCTCTTGGTGAAAGAATCTCGCTCATAACATATATTCACATACATTCATTGTACTACACCATATACAAATAATGATAATGTGAGAAGCATTAAAGACGTGTCAAGTACTAAAACAAGATAAAACAATAAAGTAAAATAGGAATAGAAGGCAATAAAATAAGTCACATCAGATAAAATAATAAAATAAAGCACATCAAACAAGACATCAAACTTAAACATAAAGAGAAAATATTAGAAAGTGATGTGGTTTAAGCCTTCTTAAAAAGTCCCCAACAGAGTCGTAATTTGTCGACACTGGGAATTTTTTTCATTTAAAAGAAAAATTATATTATTGTGCGTGGGTTAGGGGTGATTTTGAAAAAAAAAATGACTTATGCCAATGGTGTTTCAAAATTTTAAGGTGAACCAATTAGATAGAGTCACCAGTTGGTGTATATTCAAATGGATGTACTAACTCATCTAGATTTTTCAAGTATTAATAAATAAGATGACCCATATATGACTCCATAAAATTAGTCCGCAACATAGATTCCAAGAGTTTGAGGGCTTGCTTAAGCGAAGAGAAGATGTTAAGTACCCCTCGACTTCCATGAAACACGGTTAACGCTCTCTCTTTCCCCCCCTAAAGTTTAAATAAGTTGCCTTAAAAGAAAATAAGTGTGTGTGCTTCATGTTTTGTACCTAGGTGAGTCATGTCCTAAAAGGGGGGAAGTTTAGGGTATCGCCTCCTAAACCAATCGAATCGTCAAAACTAAGGAAGCCTAGGATATCGTCTCCTAGGCCGTCTAAGTCATGATAAAAGATAATTTAAGGTATCGTCTCCTAGATTCATCATAAAAAAAATTCTAGGGTGTTGTCTCCTAAACCGTCTAGGTCATGGTAGAAAAGAAAATTTAGGATATCATCTCCTAAAGTCAACATGCAAATAAAGTCTAAGGTGTCATCTCTTAGACATTCTAAGTAATGGTAAGAAGAAAATCTTGGGTTTCATCTCCTAGAATCATCTAAGTGCATTATTTTGAAAATAATGTGAGTCCTCATTCCTACGGACGAGGGATTTTAATTTGAAAACTTGAATTTTTCGTGAACATATTTAGAAAAGTTGTTTAATTTCATGTTTTATTGAAAGGATATCTTTCGGGTTTTGAAAAACCATCTTTTAATGAGTCGTCTTGTCAAAATGGTCATATATGTATAGATTTGTAAGAAATTAATATCTTTGAAAAATAAGTTTTATGAAAATGTTCTTTGTAGTTTGGAAAAAACTTTTATTATATAATAAAAGGGAAGCGATATTTTCACATGATTTTTTGATATTTTCACATGTAAACTATCGCTATAGACCTATAGCAACGGTCAAAACCGTCGTTTTCGGCCTATAACGACATTTTTCATGTGAAAATATCAAAAAATCCTGTGAAAATATTAGTTTCCATAATAAAATAGTGATGAAAATTTAGGATTTTAATAGAAAAATAGTTTTTGCAATCCCTTTGTCAAATAGAAAATAAATCTCAAACTAGGGGTTCGCATAGTGCAGTTTGTTGTGGTTGCAAGGTATAACCATAACCAAACCGTATAGTATAGTTAATATTATAAAAGTAACCATAATCACAGTTAACCAAACTGTTCAGTTATTAGTGGTTTAGGTTAATATTTTGCAGTTACGAATTTTTTCTTGTTAATATGCTATTTAAAGAATGAAAGAAGTAAATAAGCAATCTAATGATAAATGTAGTTTAAAAGTTCAAACCACAACTATTAACCACTATTAATATCGTTACTAATGCATCTGTGAAATTATTAGAATTTAGAAACAATATTATGCTATAAAAAGAAAAATTATGAATACTTCCTACAAGTTTGTTATATATGTATTATATGTACAAGTAGAAAAAAAATTATATTAACAACTAAAAAGTTAGTAACACATAGACAATTCATTCATGAATACACTTTCTATTATTAAGTTAGTAGTCATACATTAGAGTTTTATCATACATATGTGTGTCTATGTGCGTCTATCTATCTATCTATCTATCTGTCGATCTATATATATATATATATTAGTTTAGTTTGATTTATTTGGTGTGGCTTTTCACTGATAAGTTTTGTTGTAGCTAAATGTGCAGTTCAATTTTTTTTAATTTTGGTTTATTGAATTTTCTATAGGTTATGTTTTTCTGCGTTTTTTTTCCCTTTCAGTTTTCAACTTTTTTTTTCTCACCCCTAGCTCAAACAACTTCCAATTTTAGTCCTAAAATTTAATCCAACAACCTAATTTGATTCAATTTTAAAAGGTCTCTTTAATTTTTTTGTTAAAATACTTTTCATGTGACAAAATAAAATCAAGCATCAAAATAGGGTTAGAGCTACGTATGGACATGTAAATCATTTAAAGTAACCCTAAACACCTCAAAATAATAATTAAAAAAATCCACTATAAAGGGGGCCTTAAATTCAATTTTTGGGCATGAAAACCATGTTTCAAGTCCCAAATCATAATTATAAGCATCAAATCTCAATATTAAAGTATTTTCTAGAGAGAGTTTAAAATTCAAAGGCCTTAAATAGATTTGTGCATCATCATCACCTTTTGTTTAGAGCCAGGACTCTCCAACTTTCTCCTAAAGCCGTTCCACTCCATACGGAGTATGATTTGTTAAGTTTTTTTAGCTCACTTCATTCTTTATAGCAGAACTTCCAACCAAACTGCATAATTTCTTTTCATAATCTTATTCTGTTTTTGCTCTTCTTCTTTGTTTTGTTTTTCAAATTTGTTGTAAAACTTGCTTACACAATTTTAGTGAATGAGAAAAACGTCTATAACTTTGGAGTGCTATCAATGGAAGTGATTATGGAGAAGCATTCGGGGGATTTTGTCTCCTCTCACTCATCATTAATATTATCATCGTCGTCATTGTCATCGTCATCATCTGTCGGTGATGTACTTTTGAAGGATATGTTGGACCAATGACTCTCAAACCCTTACAACCAAGGGCGGAGCCAGGAATTTTTTTCGACCTGGGCTACTACGTATTACAATGAATGTTCCAATCATTAAAACTATAGATATAGGGAATGAGGATGACATAGTTAAAATCATATAATCTGCGAATGAGAGCATAGTAAACCAGAAGCATTGGAACCTACAAAAATCTACCCTTCCTGGGACGGAACAAATCGTGAACTACAGTACAGGCAAGATACATCCTTTTGCCCCTGGTATATAGGAACATACGTCAGTACTCCATAAACCACAAATGGATTTTTGAAGTCATAATTCAGTTGAGAGGCATCATTCATGTTTAGCGAGCTGTTCTGGCTTAACTTTCAACTACTGGATTAGTCTCTAAGAGTCGCCTAACAAAGTTTCCCACTGTGTTTAAATTTTTGGCCTTGCAGAAAACAATCATGACATTCAATAAAGCAAGTCTCAAATGAGGCAGCTGAAGGTCACAATGGGTGAAGTAAGCTGCCAGCTCTTGTTGGCGAACAAGATTGTCCTTAAACTCTTTACGCTGGAGTTCCATTTGTAAACCCAGAACGTACTCCTTTACAATGATGATTAATTCCTTGACTTCATCCACCTCTCTTAGTGAGTTGACCACAATCTGAAAGAGCCGCAAAGCTTCAGTGAATTTTCCAGTAGTTGTGGCTTTGTACCCTGACTTCAGCTTTTCTTCCAGTTGTGTAAAACTGAACACAACTGCAAGTGGGCTCTGCACATTAGGGCTTGCTGCCTCACTCCATCCTTTTTCCTCCTTCACCCGACCCTAGCCTAAGTGTGCCTCCGCCCTTTGCCTACAACTCATATTGTTCAAGAAGTAGTCCTTGTTATGAAACTAGCACTCGCATATTTGCATCCAAGTCCACAGTTTTGGCCTAAAATGCAACAAGTTTCTGCACAGCTGACTAAGCAAAGGCAGCTACTGCCAAATTCATCACTCATGCTTACAATAGGTCAGCTATTAGATATTGAAACTTTATCTTGCTAAAAGCTTGTGTATGATTTAGCATGTTCTAACTGCGTAATATTAGCAACCAATATAACTGATGATATTGTTTGCTATTCATTCATCGAATCCATGTAAGTAGGAGGAGTTATTCCATGCTCCTGGAGTATGGTTATTGTTTGTTCCACCCTCTCACATGAGGGTGTATTTCGCACATGTCCCACCACGTGTAGACCCCATCCTCATATGAGAAAGTGGAGCAAACTGTAGATATGCTCTAAGAGCATAGCATAATTTTTCATGTAAGTAGGGTATATATACTATATTCTCTGAGGCCACGTTTGTTTGTAAAAAATATGCTTGAGTCTTAATTTAATATTACTTTGCACTATTTAATTATTTGACAAATGACTATTAGTCCCTTAATGTTGGACTATTAGTCCCATAAAATCATTTAATAGCTTAAAATGAGGGGGACTATTAATCCCATATTTATCATGAGATTATATAATCTCTCATAAATAGCCTTAGAAATAAAATTAAAAAAAATAGTCCATAGGACTATTTAAAGGACTATTAATCCCCCATCATGGGATAAAATAGTCCGAAGTAGTTTTAAATTATTACAAATAGTTCAATCTCAAGCATATTTTTTACAAACAAACATAGCCTAAGAATTTTGTAACTGAGTTTAACTGTTATGCTCTAAAAGTTTTGTGATCTATTTATGTTGTTTCACTAGTAAATAAGTTAAAGTCATCAAACTTCAATATAAAAAACTGCATTGGCGATTGTTCACTGTTATTAGGGAAAGCCAAATATCAGGGAATATATTAGAAGCATACTTGTATTATATTAATTTAAGTCATAATAACTTGAATGGCGAGTTATCTAATATATTGTTGGGGGGAGGGGGAGAGGGGGAGTGGGGGCTTTGCCAAAATTTGATAAGCTTGAGGATCTCTAATAATAATCTCTATAGAAGGATACCGCCAGAGCTTGGCAAGGCAACTAGGCCAGGTAGAATTGATCTCTCATTAAATAATTTAGTAGGAGATATTTCAACAAGTTTTTGGAAAAGTTAGCACGTTGATCAACCTATTTCTACATGATAATAACCCTTCTGGTGATACTCCCAAAGAAATTGGTATTCTATCCAATATAGAAAATCTTAACTTGGCAGAAAATAGACTAAAGGGTTTAGTACCTGAGAAATTAATGGACTGCATGAAATTAAGGAGATTGAATTTGAGCAAAAATGGTTTCAGCAAAGGTATTCCTTCTCGGATATAAATTTTTTGTTACCTCCAAACTCTTGATCTCAGTTAGAATTTGGTAATGGGTAAATAACCGCAACAACTTGGGGAGTTAAAGAACTTAGAGATATTGAATTTGTCAAGAAATGACATTTCTGGTTCAATCCAAACAGTTTTTGAAGGAATTGTGAGTTTGACATCTGTTGATACATCTTACAGCCAGCTTTTGAAGGCCCTCTTCCCAACATCAAAACCTTTATAGAGGAACCACCATTTGTCCTTAGAAATAATGGAGGACTATGTGGTAATGTTACTGGTTTGAAGGTTTGCAAAATCATTGAGAGCAATAATAGATCCCATACAATGAAGGCTAAAAGTGTTCTGTTAAAATTAGTTTCTTTCTATTTTAGGCGTAATCATGATGGTCGTGCTTGCTTTTCGTGTTTGTCAAGGATCTGAGAAAAAAGTCTCGGGAGTCGAGAGAAGTTAAAAATGGCTAGTTATTTGAAATATAGAACTATGATTGGAAGATGGTATATGAAAGTATCATTGAAGCCACGGATGGCTTCATTGATAAATATAGCATTGGGTAGGGAGGATATGGAACTGATAAAGCTGAGTTGTTAAGCTGTCAAGTTATTTCTTTAAAAAAATTCACAATTTCCAAGGCGGTGAGTTGTCTAGTCAAAAATGTTTTACAAGTGAGATTTGTGCACTAACAGAAATATGCCATTGCTTTATGGTTTTTGTTCACATCCTCGACACTCATTTTTGGCTTACGAGTTCCCAGGAGGGGAAAGCTTGGAGAAGATATTGAGCAGTAATGATGAAGTAATGCAGTTTGAATGAAAAAAGAGGCTAAATGTTGTTAGAGGTGTGGCAAATGCTTTATCATATCTGCACCATGATAGTTCACCGCGATATTTCTAACATTTAGAATTTGAGGCATATGTCACAGATTTTGGTACAGCTAGGCTTCTAAAGCCAGACTCATTTAAATGGACTTCGTTTGCTATAATTTATGGATATGCAGCTCCAGGTATGTACAAATTCAACTGTTAAACATATTTATAGTCATCTAAAATTGAGCATTATGAAACATAAAACTTTTATTGTTCTAAATTTTTCTTTTGAAAAATACCACATCAAACATCCCTTGTGCATTCACAATAGCCACAATTAATCTTTCCTAGGCTGCAAGTTTATTTATTCTCAATTTATTCCTGTTCTTTAATATTTTTTTGTTGCAGAACTTGCTTATACAATGGAAGTGAACGAGAAAAATAATGTCTACAGTTTTGGAGTGCTATGACTGGAAGTGATTATGGGGAAGCATCCGGGTGATTTTATTTCCCCTTTCTTATATTTAATATTATAGTCACCATCATCGTCATCATTTGGCTTTGGTATTCTCTTGAAGGCCGGATTTGTTCGACCAACAAATATCACATTCTATGGATCAAGTGGTTGACAAAGTGGTCCGTCTCATGGAACTAGCATTTGCTCATTTACATCCAAGTCCACAGTCTCGACCTAATATGCAACAAGTTTCTATAAAGCTAACAAATAAAATACAACCACTTCAGAGTTCATCACTCGAGCTTACTTTAGGTAAAATGTTAGATATTGAAGCTTGAGGTCCTGAAAACTTATGTACCTTGTTTATCATATCTAGTTTATGCAATGTTAGCCTAGTTTGCATCTATGTAAGTTGTTTCTCCCACTTTCCCTATTGAATTTGCAACTGAGCATCAATTCCTCTGTTTGAAATTTATAATTTTTTATGAGCTACTATAAGCTATTACAGTTCGAAATATATGGTTATGATCATTCTAACTAGGGCTATAAATGGTAACCGAAAAATTTGTATTCGTCCGCATTCGTATTATAAAAAAATAGATATTATTCGCATACAAAAAAAATGGATATATCCGTATTCGGTTTAAAGGTATTCGCAAATAAACAGCTATGAATATGGATATAGGCGTACGTATTCGTATTCGTTTAACAGCTCTGATACCAACCTGTGACGCCCCTAAATCTAGGTCCCTTGAACCACGGGTTCGGTGTTCACGTTACTATTATACCCTATCATCACATCCATTCATTCTGAATAAAATAATAAAACTTAATTTATATTCATACATGTCTAATCCCAAGTTCTACATACCTTTATACATACACACATCTGTACCTGACATATTACAAAAAATAATAATATAGACTTTCGAAAATTCTCTAACTAGGCCTTCATTGTTGACTAGCCATTTTCTTTCCCTTTGTCTACTCCTGATCCCTCTACCTGTTCAGGTTTAACTGAAATATCATGTTTAAAAGCAAGAGTGAGCATAAAATAGCTCAGCAAGTATATAAACAAATGATGACATGATATTTCAGAATGATGAATGAAAATCATATACGATTTAACTGAATCATGCATGACAACTGAATCAATATCTATTAACTGAAATATTTTCAGGAAGTTAGGTTATTATCAACAGACTAAATCATGTTTAATAAACTGGATCAATATCAATATTGGTTCAATAGATGAACATGAGAATTATACATGAACTTTATATGAGGGACTGAGAGCATGGAGTTTGCTTGTTGTATGGTCACAAGACCAAGAACTCGTTAAAAACAATATCAATCATCAAAACTGATACTGCCCAAGTTAGTCATAAGACTGCTGTTCAAATAGATGTGTACTCTGGGTGATCAGCCCAGAGTTCTTTTATATTGTGCACAACATAAACATCTAGTGACACAACCACGCCATAAAATTATATTGCTTTATACTTTACTCTCCCTTATTAGGGTTGTTCTGTTACAGCATATCATAGAATCTGCACCACAACAATGTGGATTGGAGCACATAACAATAAACATCTGATTTCAACATGTATCATCATACGTGTCTAACCGGAATTAAGATTGGCATCGACCTTTTCAAAGTAGTTCAATAGTGAATGAACTTTACATGATCATATGAGTGTATAACATGAATGACTATTCAATGAACTATAAATGGAAGTTCAGTTAAAAGACTTGCCTTTGTCCTCGTCTATCTCAATTGGACAAATCTTATCCCGATTGAGTTCTACATAACCATAATATGGGTTCATGCATTAGTTATATACATATGCATGCCAAAACTTGCTACACAAGCTACCATTTAGTTTTACATAACCCTTAATATATAACACATTGTTCACTTAAGCTTTAATATTTACCACATTGATTATTTTTATCAAATTATGTTTTACATACATGTTTCCATCGTTTAATATCAAAGCATTTTATTTTGGAATTAAAATAAAAATTTATTCTCTGTAAATAATACATCTCGCCCCGACGAGATGTTTTGCTTAGAAGATCTCGCTGCGAGATCTTCTCGACCAGACTTCGCCCCGGTGCCTCCTGATTTCGCCCTGGTGAGCTCCCTCAGCAGCACTGTGCCCCGGAGCAGTTTCCAGTTCAAATAACTGTGCCCCAGCGCAGTTGTTGTTTTTCTGAAATTTTTTCCTTTCAAAAATCCAAGCTATTTTTTGCCCTTTTATGTAAAACTTGATTCCAACACTTCACATAGTTCATATAACATGTATTTGACTTGCATGGGCCTTCAAAACATTTAAAATCATAAATTGGCCTTGTTTTTCCAAAGATTTCATTTTGGGCGTCGGCGAACATTTTAAAGCGTTTAAAATAGACATTTATCACCATAAACGCCAAAAGACTTCCAATTCGATTCCAACATATGTATTTACATCAAATTTAGATGTTTGGCCTCGTTTGACCTTCAATTACACCAATTGGCCAAAAATCACACATTGGTTGCATTTTATCATTTTTAGCATATTCAAACTTGAACTCACTTGACATCTTGAATCTCATGCATCACATAGACTACCATAAACACATTTAGCAACTTTGTATGCTTGTGTAACTCCTACATGTACCTTCCAAAACACTTTACAGATTATGATTTGATTTACATGTAACATATAGCCTAATATTGCAATTCTTCTTTCACAATGCATACTTTTAGACCATCTAAGCACTTAACTTGCTATCTAACAAAATAATATGCATGAATCCAACATGTTCAACCATTCAACTATGTTTTCATCACTTCCATGAAGATATAACATATGATCAACCATGAATCATGCTTTCTAACTTTGAATATAGATATGAATAGTGCACCACCTTTGTTCTAGCAAACTTAAGCTTAAGGTTTAATGATAAACCATTCAAAAAACATGTAACTCACTTAAATCATAACTTAGATCATAGATACATGCATAGCTACACTTGTTCTAGCATTTAAACACATAAATGATAGGTTTCTAAAGCTAGAACACTTATATACCTTCTTGTTGCACTCCTTCTCCTTGCTATAACACATGATCAACCATGAATCATGCTTTCTAACTTTGAATATAAACATGAATAGTGCACCACCTTTGTTCTAGCAAACTTAAGCTTAGGGTTTCATGATAAACCAATCAAGAAGCATGTAACTCACATAAATTACAACTTAGATCGTAGATACATGCATGGCTACACTTGTTCTAGCATTTAAACACAAAAATGATAGGTTTCTGAAGTTAAAACATTTATATACCTGATAGGGCTAAATTATATGATATTTTTATTCCCTAATACTTAGTTTTTATATTTATTGTGTGCTTAAATGTTTAATTATTTAGTTTATTTTGGTTTTAATAGGTTTTATAGGGTTTTAGTTAATTTATGTTAATTTAGGTAATTTTATAGTATTTTTATATTTCTTTTTATTTATGTGTTTTTATTTATTTTTAGTGTTTTAGGTGTTTTATTTATTATTATGTGTTTTTAGGATTTTTAGTATTTTTATATTATTTTTATTTATTTTATATTTGATTTTATAGGGAAATAAAAGTCTAATGGCATTTTTGTAATTTTAGCAAAGTTTGAGGGATAAAACTGTCAAAACAGGAAAGATCGGTGGCAATTATGTAATTAACGGAAAAGTTCGGACCGCGCATGGCGCGCGGATGGATGGTCGAGCAGGTAAACGACGTCGTTTCATCAGCGCCTTCGCGCAATGCGCGCGGTTGGGCGGAACAGTGGCAAGAAAGGGAACCAGACGACGTCGTTTCGAGCTAATTACCGCGCAATGCGCGGGCGCGCGTGAGTTGACCGGTCAAGCGGGCGTAGGACGTGTTTGTTTGACGCGTTAATTGCCCAAAACAGATTATTTCACGAATTTGCTCCTTTTTGATTCCAAATTGGATTTTAATTCCAACTAGGGTTAGAATAATAATTATTTTTCTTTTTCTTTTATTTTTATTTGTATTTTAAATCCTATTAGGGTTTGGAAAGAATAATTCCTACTAGGGTTTGGAGGATTTTAAAGCCTATAAATAGAGGGCTTGAGACACATTGTAACACACAACTTCTCTTAGAATAAAAATTCTCTCTTCTATTCTTTAGTGTTCTCTACAATTATGAGTAGCTAAATTCTTTTTCTTGGTTTAAGTGATTGAAGCCATCAAGATTTATACACTGTGAGATCTAATTTATTTTAATTGTTCGATTTATATTTTGATTATTGAATATTCTTCTATGCTTAATTTTATGATTGATTTGTTTAATTGCTAGGAGCGCTACTAGTTTATTATTCATATTAATCTACTGCTATTTGTGAAGCAACTAAGTTTAATAATTGTTTTGCAGATCAAAAGATTATTTTATCTTAGGAAGAATATTCATCTAAATTAAATGCAAACACGTGGCTTGTGTTGTTTAGTTCAACGATCTCTCTAATTCTTTATGCTGCTATTAAAATTAAATCTTTAGCACGTGCCGGAGGTTGTTTAATAGTAAGGGTATTTAGACCACGTGGCTCTACTTATTTAAAATTAAGGAGAGAGGAGAAAAATTATTCCACCTGCGAGTAGTTCTTTCTACGGTGAATCTTCAAAATATTAATTGAGTTATTCTTGCATCAGTGATCAGTTGTAAATTCTTGATGGTGGATATTAACTTAAACCAAGACTTTTTATTTATATTTATTTCTTGCATAATTATTTTAATTAGTTTATTTTAAAGTATTTCTTTAATTACAAAACCCCCCAATTCTTATTTACAAAACATAAAATTAAATAATCATTCTCTGTGGGATCGACTCTTACTTGCACTACTACATATTTATTTTTCCAAAGTAAGATTTTATTTTTTGGGTGCTTGCGACATCACACCAAATTTTGGCGCCGTTGCCGGGGAATTGATTTATTTATTTTTGTGTTTCTTTTATTTTATTTTAGTAATTTTTCGTAGTTATTTTTATTTTTATTCTCTTGCTTGTTTATGACCATAACTCGTTCTACTAATCAAAGTGATTTAAGGTTTGATCCAGAAATCGAAAGAACTTTGCGCGGATTAAGGAAAGAAGGACAAACAAATCTTGAAGCAAAAGACAACATGGCTGGAAATCGAACTTTGAAGGAACTCGCGGCCCCTGATTTACACCAACAACCTTTATGCATAACTTTTCCCAATCTAGATGCTAACACTTCCTTTGAGTTAAAGTCTGGTCTAATACATCTTTTGCCTTCTTTTCATGGTCTTGCAGGTGAAGACCCACATAAACACTTAAAAGAATTTCATGTGGTATGCACGAGCATGAAACCACCCGGAGTGACTGAAGAGCAGATCAAATTACGCGCCTTTCCATTCTCGTTGAAAGATTTGGCTAAAGATTGGCTCTACTATCTCCCATCAGGAAGTATAACCACATGGGAAGAAGTGAAGAAATTATTCTTGGAGAAATATTTCCCAGCTTCAAGGGCAGCCAGCATAAGAAAAGAAATTTGTGGTGTGAGACAGAACCATGGAGAATCCCTATACGAATATTGGGAACGGTTCAAGAAATTGTGTGCAAGCTGTCCCCACCATCAAATTAGCGAGCAACTTCTCATCCAATATTTTTATGAAGGGCTCATGTCTACGGAGAGAAGCATGATTGATGCTGCTAGTGGCGGAGCTTTGGTAGACAAAACTCCCGAAGCTGCAAGAAACCTGATTGCAAACATGGCGGCTAATTCACAACAATTCGGCACTAGGCTTAATTTTACATCCCAGACTGTCAATGAGGTAGAAATTTCTTCACTTAAAGAACAAATTGCTAGTCTAACTACTCTTGTTCGTCAAATGGCTGTAGGTAATACACAACAAGTGAAAGCTTGTGGAATTTGTGCTATAGTAGGACACCCAACGGATATGTGCCCCACTCTTCAAGATGAGTCCTATGAACAAGTAAATGCAGCAGGTGGTTTTCCTGGTCAACCACAAAGAAGATATGATCCCTACTCAAACACGTACAACTCAGGTTGGAAAGATCATCCTAACTTCAGCTATGGCAAGCCACAAGGAAATCAACCCACAAATTCAAACTTTGCAAGCTATCCCCAATACAAACAGTCATATCTCAACAAACAACAGGGCCAATCATCTAATTCTAATTTGTCTTTAGAGGATTTGGTTAAACAAATTAGTACTAACACTGTACAATTTCAACAGGAAAATTTGCAATTTCGACATGAAACAAAGGCGAATATGCAGAATTTGGAAACACAGATGGGACAAATGGCAACCGCAATTAGTCGATTAGAGGCGCAAGGCTCTGGAAAATTACCCTCTCAAACAGTGGTGAATCCAAGAGAAAACGCCAGTGCAATCACTTTGAGAAACGGTAAAGAGATTGCAACTCCAGAAAAGACAGAGTCTGCACCAAACGAGCAGAGCAAAGCAACCAACACGGACGAAGGCGAAAATGGTACCCCTCAGCATAAATTTTCACCTCTCTCGGATTATAAATCAGTACCACCTTTCCCTCTAGCTTTAACAGAAAAACGAAAATATGAGAAAGATTCGGATTTATATGAAACTTTTCATCAATGCGAGGTAAAAATTCCATTATTAGATGCTATAAAACAAGTACCTCGTTTTGCTAGATTTCTAAAAGAATTGTGTACACACAAAAGAAAACAAGCACTCAAAAGATATAAAAAGGTAAAAGTAGGACAAAATGTGTCTGCCGTGATTCAAAGAAAACTCCCCGCTAAGTGCCAAGATCCAGGAATGTTTACTATCCCTTGCCAGATAGATGATACCAGATTTGAAAAGGCCATGTTAGACTTAGGAGCATCTATTAATGTTATGCCATATTCTATATATGCTTCTTTGAAACTTGAACCTTTAAATAAAACTGGTACGGTAATTCAGTTAGCTGACAGATCTAATGCCTATCCTAAAGGTATAATAGAGGATGTCCTTGTGCAGGTAAATAATCTGATTTTTCCTACTGATTTTTATGTGCTTGATATGGAGAATGGTGATCAAAATGCTCCTATTTTGCTAGGAAGACCATTCTTAAAGACATCTAAAACCAAGATAGATGTTCATAGTGGTACACTTACAATGGAATTTGATGGCGATGTTGTGCAGTTTAATATTTACGATGCCATGAAATATCCTAACGATGATAATCCTGTTTATTCTATTGATGTGATTGACTCATTAGCACAGGAAATTTTCGAACTTGATGGGAAGGATGCAGTCGAAACGACAATCAGTCAAAATCTAGAGGAGGAGGAAGAGTTTGCCTTGACCAGTGAATTGAAGGATGTTATTGCAACACTAAATGATTCTTCAAACGCAGGTAACATTCCGTATATTGATCTACCAGTTTCTAACGAAAAATCTTTATCATCTGTTTTGCAGTCACCTACTCCAGAATTGAAGCCCCTTCCTGATCATCTCAAGTATGTTTTTCTTGGAGACGCAAAGACATCGCCAGTGATCATCTCCAATAAACTTAGTCCATCACAAGAAGAACAACTCATGAAAGTTCTTAAGGAGCATAAGAAGGCCATTGGTTGGACGATTGCTGATATCAAGGGAATAAGTCCGTCGACATGCATGCATCGTATCTTACTTGACGAAGGAGCGAAACCCACCCGTCAATCGCAAAGAAGACTAAATCCACCCATGATGGATGTAGTGAAAAAAGAAATTCAAAAGCTTCTTGAAGTTGGCATGATTTACCCTATTTCGGATAGTAGTTGGGTTAGCCCCGTTCAAGTAGTTCCTAAAAAGACGGGCATAACTGTGGTCAAAAATCAAAATGATGAGTTAATTTCCACCCGTATTCAAAATAGGTGGCGGGTTTGTATAGATTATAGAAAATTAAATGCTGTAACCCGAAAAGACCACTTCCCTTTACCTTTTATTGATCAAATGCTTGAACGATTAGCTGGTCATTCTTATTATTGTTTTCTTGATGGTTATTCAGGTTATTTCCAAATTGCAATTGCTCCGGAGGATCAAGAAAAGACGACGTTCACATGCCCATTTGGAACTTTTGCCTATCGTCGTATGCCGTTTGGACTTTGCAACGCCCCTGCTACTTTCCAAAGGTGTATGGTTAGTATATTTTCCGATTATATTGAGCATATCATGGAAGTTTTTATGGACGATTTTACAGTTCATGGGGACTCTTTTGATAATTGTTTACACAACCTTACACTTGTCCTTCAAAGATGCATAGACACTAACCTTGTACTAAATTCTGAAAAATGTCATTTCATGGTTGAACAAGGTATAGTTTTGGGTCATGTTGTTTCATCTAAGGGAATTGGAGTAGATAAAGCAAAAATTGATATTATTCAGTCTCTACCTTATCCCACTAGTGTGCGGGAAGTGCGTTCTTTTCTTGGACATGCAGGTTTTTACCGGAGATTCATAAAAGATTTTTCCAAGATAGCATCACCCCTATGCAAATTACTACAAAAGGATGTGGATTTCAATTTTGACAAGGAGTGTAAGACAGCGTTTGATAAGTTGAAGGAATTATTGACCACTACTCCAGTTATTCAACCTCCGAATTGGGACATACCTTTCGAGATTATGTGCGACGCAAGTGATTATGCAGTAGGAGCTGTTTTGGGTCAAAAAGTTGGGAAAGCATCTCATGCAATTTATTATGCTTCGAGGACCTTGAACGATGCGCAGAGAAATTATTCGACCACTGAAAAAGAACTCTTAGCTGTTGTTTTTGCTTTAGAAAAATTTCGATCTTATTTGCTTGGTACTAAAGTTATTGTTTATTCTGATCATGCAGCTCTTCGTTATTTGATGACAAAGAAAGAGGCAAAACCAAGGTTGATAAGATGGATACTTCTCTTGAGTGAATTCGATTTGGAGATCAAGGACAAAAAAGGGACAGAAAATAGTGTTGCAGATCACTTGAGTCGTTTAACGAATGTGCAAGATGAGCTTCCTCTACAAGAGACGTTTCCTGATGAACAATTGTTCTCTGCATATAAAAAATCACCTTGGTATGCAAATATTGTCAATTATTTGGTTACTAACATTTTGCCTTCTAATTTGTCTAAAGCTCAAAGGGATAAAATCAAAAGTCAAGCAAAGTACTACGTGTGGGATGACCCATACGTATGGAAGCATTGTGCAGACCAAGTAATTAGAAGGTGCGTCCCTGAAACTGAAATTGATCCTATTCTCACTTTTTGTCATTCATATGCTTGTGGAGGTCACTTTGGATCTAAGAGGACAGCAAGAAAAGTGCTTGACTGTGGTTTTTATTGGCCATCTCTATTCCAAGATTCATATTTGTTCTGCAAGTCGTGTGGCAATTGTTAAAAGACAGGTAATATATCCCAACGAAATGCAATGTTGCAAACCCCCATACTATTTTATGAAATCTTTGATGTTTGGGGCATTGATTTTATGGGACCATTTCCTGTATCTTTTGGTAATGTTTATATTTTACTTGCTGTCGATTATGTTTCGAAATGGGTGGAAGCTAAGGCCACAAGGACTAACGATTCCAAAGTTGTTGCAGGTTTTCTCCGTACTAACATATTTTCCAGGTTTGGAATTCCTAGAGCTCTAATAAGTGATAGAGGCACTCATTTTTGCAATCGAACGGTGGAAGCTTTGTTGAAAAAGTATCATGTCACTCATAAGGTGTCGACTGCCTATCATCCGCAAACCAATGGACAAGCGGAAGTGTCAAACAGAGAAATTAAGTCCATTCTTGAAAAGACAGTCAATCCGAACAGAAAAGATTGGAGTTTGCGCTTGGATGATGCTTTATGGGCGTATAGGACGGCTTATAAAACGCCTATTGGTATGTCACCTTATAGATTAGTATTTGGGAAACCATGTCACTTACCTGTAGAGCTCGAACACAAAGCTTATTGGGCTATTAAGAGTTTCAATATGAAGATGAGTGACAGTGGAGAGCATAGGAAGTTGCAAATCCAAGAGTTAGAGGAAATTCGCAATGATGCGTATGAAAGTGCGCGAATTTACAAGGAGAAAACAAAGGCTTTTCATGACAAGATGATCTTAAGGAAGGAATTCAAGAGTGGCGACAAAGTTCTTTTATACCAATCTCAACTTCGTTTGTTTCCAGGTAAGTTACGTTCTCGATGGATTGGACCTTTTGTTGTTACTAATGTTTTTCCACATGGTGCAGTTGAAATTCAAAGTTTGGAAACTTCTAAAGTAATCAAGGTGAATGGCCATAGACTCAAGCATTTTCATGAAAATTTTCACAAAGAAGACGCGACTAACTTCGACCTTGAGGATCCGATTTATACTACTTGAGAAAGGAAGCATGCTGTCAAGCCAATGACGATAAACAAAGGCGCTGCTTGGGAGGCAACCCAAGAAATCAGATTTGCATTTCTTTTCCCTTTTTCTTTTTATAGTTATTTGTGCATTTTTCTTTGCATTTTACTTTACATTGGGGACAATGTAAATTTTAAGTGTGGGGGAAGGGATTTATGATATTTATTTTATTTTTAGGGAATTTTAAGATTTTGTTTCATTTTTGTTTAAAAAAAAATAAAAAAAATTAGGAATTTTAAAAAATTTGAAAATTTGAATTTTGTGGGTAAATTCACTGCAAACCCTCACGAGACAAAACTCGTCCACTTGGGGTAACCTTGGGGTTTAAAGGCTTGTTGCACATGCTAAGTGTAACCGTGTTTCCGACGAAAATGGGGTAGTTTTTTTTATTTTATTTTTAGGATGAGTCACTTGAGCAATGAATTAATTGAATTTTAATTTTTAGCCAATGATAAATTTTGATTTTTATAACTCTTGGAAAAATGATAAATTTTTGCTTAATCTGGATTTTGACTTTTTATTAATTATTACTTTGTTTGAGATCTTTAAAATTTTTATGCACTTATATCCATTTGTTTGAGCTACTTTTAATTTAGAGAAAGTTTAAATGGTTAAATGCTTATGAAAGATATTTTTGAGCTCTATATCTTATTTGATCATTATTTGAAGTGAAATATGAGACAAAATATAATTTGGAAGAGATGATTTAGGTAATTTTTCTAGGATTATTATTGAACAAAATTATGTGGTGGGTTGAGATGGAGCGTAAAACGCACTCGTTGGTGAGATGGAGCATAAAATGCACTCACCGTAAAAAAAATGAAGAAAGAAAGAAAATGGGATGGAGCATAAAATGCACCCATTAAAAGAGAAAAATTGAAAAAATATTTGAAAGAAAAAAAATTGATAATCCTAGTGTGTTTCATTAATTAAAAACCTTTTGATCGTCTGATTTATATTTGTCTGTATTAGCTAAAAGTAATGAGAAAAATAAGTATATTGAGTTTTATTATATATCTTTTATAAGGTAATTAATGACCGAAACTTATCTGAGTTTTAATTAGTTTGATACATTTGGATTCACACACACACAAAAGGTCTTGAGTAGAGTAAGATTAATAAATATGTTGAAATTCTAGATTTTGCATGGTTTTGAAATTTTCTTTGAGTTGTCATTTAAAAAATCTTTGAGACTGATGTTGAAATTTATATTGCTCTGTTGCTCAAGTAAGTTGTTTGGTTATTAGTTTTATTTTTATAGTTTTTATTTTTGTTTTGCCCGAGGACGAGCAAAAAGCTAAGTGTGGGGGTATTTGATAGGGCTAAATTATATGATATTTTTATTCCCTAATACTTAGTTTTTATATTTATTGTGTGCTTAAATGTTTTATTATTTAGTTTATTTTGGTTTTAATAGGTTTTATAGGGTTTTAGTTAATTTATGTTAATTTAGGTAATTTTATAGTATTTTTATATTTCTTTTTATTTATGTGTTTTTATTTATTTTTAGTGTTTTAGGTGTTTTATTTATTATTATGTGTTTTTAGGATTTCTAGTATTTTTATATTATTTTTATTTATTTTATATTTGATTTTATAGGGAAATAAAAGTCTAATGGCATTTTTGTAATTTCAGCAAAGTTTGAGGGATAAAACTGTCAAAACAGCAAAGATCGGTGGCAATTATGTAATTAACGGAAAAGTTCGGACCGCGCATGGCGCGCGGATGGATGGTCGAGCAGGTAAACGACGTCGTTTCATCAGCGCCTTCGCGCAATGCGCGCGGTTGGGCGGAACAGTGGCAAGAAAGGGAACCAGACGACGTCGTTTCGAGCTAATTACCGCGCAATGCGCGGGGCGCGCGTGAGTTGACCGGTCAAGCGGGCGTAGGACGTGTTTGTTTGACGCGTTAATTGCCCAAAACAGATTATTTCGCGAATTTGCTCCTTTTTGATTCCAAATTGGATTTTAATTCCAACTAGGGTTAGAATTATAATTATTTTTCTTTTTCTTTTATTTTTATTTGTATTTTAAATCCTATTAGGGTTTGGAAAGAATAATTCCTACTAGGGTTTGGAGGATTTTAAAGCCTATAAATAGAGGGCTTGAGACACATTGTAACACACAACTTCTCTTAGAATAAAAATTCTCTCTTCTATTCTTTAGTGTTCTCTACAATTATGAGTAGCTAAATTCTTTTTCTTGGTTTAAGTGATTGAAGCCATCAAGATTTATACACTGTGAGATCTAATTTATTTTAATTGTTCGATTTATATTTTGATTATTGAATATTCTTCTATGCTTAATTTTATGATTGATTTGTTTAATTGCTAGGAGCGCTACTAGTTTATTATTCATATTAATCTACTGCTATTTGTGAAGCAACTAAGTTTAATAATTGTTTTGCAGATCAAAAGATTATTTTATCTTAGGAAGAATATTCATCTAAATTAAATGCAAACACGTGGCTTGTGTTGTTTAGTTCAACGATCTCTCTAATTCTTTATGCTGCTATTAAAATTAAATCTTTAGCACGTGCCGGAGGTTGTTTAATAGTAAGGGTATTTAGACCACGTGGCTCTACTTATTTAAAATTAAGGAGAGAGGAGAAAAATTATTCCACCTGCGAGTAGTTCTTTCTACGGTGAATCTTCAAAATATTAATTGAGTTATTCTTGCATCAGTGATCAGTTGTAAATTCTTGATGGTGGATATTAACTTAAACCAAGACTTTTTATTTATATTTATTTCTTGCATAATTATTTTAATTAGTTTATTTTAAAGTATTTCTTTAATTACAAAACCCCCCAATTCTTATTTACAAAACATAAAATTAAATAATCATTCTCTGTGGGATCGACTCTTACTTGCACTACTACATATTTATTTTTCCAAAGTAAGATTTTATTTTTTGGGTGCTTGCGACATCACACCAATACCTTCTTGTTGCACTCCTTCTCCTTGCTATAAACCTTGCTAGAGTTATATTCTCCACTTTGATGGCTTGTTTTCCTTCTCTTGCTCACTTTGTAGCAATTTCTCTCAATAATTATCAAACTTTAGCTTCCTTCTTCTCTTTCTCTCTACTTAGCAGCTTTGAAGATGAAATGAAATGAGCTAACTCGTGCAATACTTGAAAAAATATACATACATGTTTTATAAATAAATCTCCAACAACTAACCATGCCTAGTTAATTTAACTTATATAAGGTTAGGGTCATTTAGGATATTTCCTAATGCTAGACAAGGATAACTTAGTCAATACACCACTTTAGAACACAAATGTCATATTCCAACTTGTCAAAGGTAGCATGGTCATTTCCCCAAAAATCTAGAGAATTTTATTCTCATTAATTGATAAGTTGCTTACTTTCAACCAAATTCAAATCCTTTTTAATCCAAATTTGTTTCATTAGGCTTGAATTTAATTCTATCATCAAATAGTCCATGACTTGCTTGTCCTAAAACATTTGTCACATTTCAAAATTTTAAATTCCATTAATTAATAATAATATTTACAATAATACCAAATTTGCATATCATTGCATTATTCCCTCCTTACAAGGATTTCGTTCCTGAAATCACCATTACAAGGCTACATGAACAAGTCTGGATATTCTTTCTTCATTTTCTCTTCTAACTCCCATGTTGCCTCCTCCGCATTGTGGTTCCTCCATACTAGCTTTACAGAAGTATTACTTTGTTTCTTAAAACTTGATCCTTCCTGTCTATGATTTGAACATGAGTTCTTCATACGTCAAGTCTTTCTCAATTTGGATCAGTTCTTACTAAATCACATGCTTGTAGTTTGGCTTGTACGGCCTCAGTACCGATATGTGCAACACATTATGAATATATTCTAACTCTGGAGGTAATGTCACAGCATAGGCTACCTTACCTATTATTCTCAATACTTCAAAATAAATCTTGGACTCAGTTTTCCCTTCTTTTCAAATCTTATCTTCCTTTTCTAAAGACATACTTTAAAAAATACATAGGACCCTAATTCAAAAAAATTTTTTGCCGATGTTGGTCAGCATATTTCTTCTGTCTATCTTATGCTGCTATGAGCCTTGATCTTATAACTTTTATAATTTCTACTATATGCTGTACAATTTCTAGTTCCAATAACTTACGTTCTTCTATCTCATCCCAATAGAGAGGTGTTATGCGTTTTGTTCCATACAACGCTTCATACGGCGGCATACTGATACTCGCATGATAACTGTTGTTATATGCGAACTCAATTAGCGGCAAATGGTCATCCCAATTGTCCTTGGAGTTCATTACACATGCTTTTAACATATCTTCCAACGTCTGAATCGTTCTTTCACTTTGCCCATCTATTTGACAATGATACGCTATGCTCAACCTCAACTACGTACGCATACGCTCCTGAAAACTCTTCCAAAAATTGGACGTGAATCGCGGATCTCGATCTGAAATAATTAATACCGGAACTCCATGCCTTGACACTATCTCTTTTACATAAAGCTTTGTCAACTGATCCAAATTGAACTTGACTTTAATTGGTAAGAAATGTACAGACTTCGTTAGTCGATCCACTATCACCTATATCGCGTCATAACCTTTCTGCATAGTTGGAAGTCCCACGACAAAATCCATTGTGACATGCACCCATTTCTATTCCGGAATTTCTAAAGGTTGTAATAGTCCATTAGGCCTCTGATGTTCTGCTTTAACTCTCTAGCACGTTAGACACTCACTTACGTATTCTACTACATCTTTCTTCATGTTAGGCCACCAAAAGTGCTGACAAAGATCTTGATACATTTTCGTACTTCCTGGATGAACTAAATAACGCGAACTGTATGCTTCTTGCAGAATCTCATCTTTTACTTCGAATATCATTGGTACCCATACTCTTTCTTCAAATCTCAGCAATCCATTATCATCTATCTTGAACTTTGTCTCATGTCCATCAGCTATGCGGTTTATGATTTGACCGCAATCTTGATCTTACATTTGGGCTTCCTTAACTTTATCTAATAATGTTAGATAAGCTTCAACCCTATATAATTTCTCTTCTGACTCCATCGGATGCTTTACCTCTAGTTCTAACTTTTCCATTTCTTTAATTAACTCTTCTTGAACAGTTAACATCTCCAATCTTTCTCGACCCTTTCTACTCAAGGCGTCGGCCACCACATTTACTTTCATTGGATGGTATAAAATCTTTCAATCGTAATCCTTGATTAATTTTAACCATCTCCTTTGCCTCATATTCAAATCATTCTGAGTGAAAATATACTTTAGACTTTTGTGGTCTGTGTATATCTCACACTTTTCTCCATATAGATAATGCCTCCAGATCTTCAAAGCAAATACTACTGCTGCCAATTCCAGGTCATGGGTTGGATAACCTTTTTCATAATCTTTCAACTGTCTTAACGCATACGCTATGACTTTGTCGTGTTGCATTAACACACAACCAAGTCCTTTATGTAAGACCCCGAATTTTATGAAATACAAAATTTAATTTTTCTTCATATATATTTTTTTTTTGAAACAGTAAGTGGTTAAATTAACAAAATTGAAAGTTAAGGATGTTATGTGCAAATTTTATTTTGTCGGACAATATTCGCTTTGTCGGGGAATATTCGTTTGGTCGGGGAATATTCGTGCCGTACGACGGCGCCGAAATAATAAATTATTGGTGGACCCCACAACGGAATATTTGTCGGATATAGAAAACGACAGAAGTAACCTTTTTAAATAAAAATAGTCAACGGAACTGTTAAAATACCGGTGATAAAAGAATAGTAGCATACGGTAGTTTTTGGTATTTTCTGTAGCACACGGTACTCTACAGTAACACACGGTATTGCATAGTGTCTCATATTATTGGTCTGATAATTGACACCGTAACTGTTACGCATCATTTCATCGATAATTGTCACTGCATAATATTTTATATTATCAATTCAATAATTATTGTTACACAGTATTTTGCATTATTGATTTAATAATTGTCATTACACTGTATTTTATATCATTGAGTCAATAATTGTTGTTGCACTGTTTTTTAAAATTATTGAACCTAATAATTGTCACAGTAACATATGCACAGTAATTCACATTATTGAATCAATAATTGTCATTACACAGTAACGTATGCTTTATTTTACATTATTGTTATCTCTATTATGATGTTATTTAAACAGTTGTATTTCATTAATTTATTGACTTGATATCTAAGAGCTAACTATACTGTATTTATAACAATTAGTCATAATAATTGAATTGATAAAGTTATTTGTTTATAATATAAAGTTAGGTGATTATTAGGTGATATGAAATGAATGGTGTAGATTAAAGTGTGAATTATTGTTGAATAATTGAATTGATTTGTTTATAATATAAAGTTAGGTGATTATTAGGTGATATGAAATGAATGGTGTAGATTAAAGTGTGAATTATTGTTGAATAATTAAATTGATTTGTTTATAATATAAAGTTAGGTGATTATTAGGTGATATGAAATGAATGGTGTAGATTAAAGATAATATAATATTTGAAATGGATGGTGTAGATTAAAAGATGATCTTTAAATGAATGGTTTAGATTAAATGAATGATAAGATTTTTGGCTATAAATAGAAGCCTTAACTTAAGGATTTTTCATAAACTTCCTTACTTGTTCTTTCTTTCTCTCTCTAAATACTTCTTGTGAAAGTTCTCTCTAAGTGTGCTTAAGTCATCTTGAGTATTTGTGAAGATCTATAAGTATACGTGTACTGTTCAAGTTAATCAACCTCATTTAAATCAATATCCAGTCACGTGTTGAGGTAAGGGATACCATCTTTTTCATCTTCCATTATTCAAACATACTATGGTAAGGGATTATCATTATTTGATTCTCGATAATAATATTGTTTCTTCCTTACTCATAAGACGTGCCTTTTATTTCCATGTATTAAATTGTGGGAATAACCTTACGGAGCGGATTGCCGCCTGTTGGTGAATAACCTTTCGTATTCATTCATTATTAATCTCTGAGAATAACCTTACGGAGCGGATTGCCGCCTGTTTGGTGAATAACTCTTTGTACTCAAATTCTATTAAATTGTGGGAATAACCTTACGGAGCGGATTGCCGCCTGTTTGGTGAATAACTCTTTGTACTCAAATTCTATTAAATTGTGGGAATAACCTTACGGAGCGGATTGCCGCCTGTTGGTGAATAACCCTTTGTATTAATTTCCTTCACCTTTTGTTAATCAAACCTGCTACGGTAAGGGATATTATTTTCTTTCATACTCCTAAATCGAAATTTATTATGGAACTATTGCTTCTATAATTCCTGAAAATATTATATGTTCCATAATAGTTGAGCTTCATTATTTCAACTGAACCTTCCTATTTACGTGAACCTTTCTATTGAATTGTAACCGTTATTCTGAACTGTGGATCTTGAATATCATTTTTAAATTTCACTCCACATCATGTTGACAATTTGGACATTATTTGAATCTGTACAAAGTAAACTTCCGATACTTATTGTTATCCTATTTCTTCTGTTCATCATTTATATCATTCTAATCATCCAAAAATCAAGCTGTTGTGAATATCTGTGGCCGGGGGCACAGATGTGATATATTTGTTGAACAGATGATAGGTTAAAGGCGAAATAATAGGTTAAAGGCGATACATCTGTTCGGTGTCTTTTATGGCACGTGGTGAATGTTCTCTTTGGCCCGTAGTGCAAAGATGAACTGTTGTTTGGTATGATTATGACCAAAGGCTGAATCTGGTATAATCATGACCGTTGGTGTTATATTGAATGTCTTTGGCCCGTAGTGCAAAGATGAACTGTTGATTTGCATGATTATGATCAGGAACTGTGAATTTGTATTATCTTGACTAATGATATTTCAGATGATAAAAGTTGATGATGTTTTTCCTAAAAAGAGAACCGAGTGGACATTATAGTCTGCATTATTCTTCTAATAGATTACTCATTCCGCTGCTATTATTGATCTGAACGTTGTTTAAGAATTTAACTGCAGTTTTTGATATAAACCTTGTAGTCTATTGTATTCTATCAAGAACTCAACTGTTGAAGACTAATGATAATTTATTCGTCATTATCTTAGTCATGATATTCTTTACTGGGCTATTTGAGCTCACCCTTTCTTTTGTTCCATTGTTTTTCAACAGGAGATGAAAACATAACAGGGTCTAGCCGGGGAATGGAGTGAGGGTCCGAGGAATAGTTATCATAGTTTTCACGTTTTGTAAAATAGTGTGGCAATAATAGTGAAGACTTAGTTGTGTATTATTATACACTGTATTGTTGTACGTTGTGCTTTGTTGTAATAATTTTGTTGTAGTCTTTTGACGACTCAAGTATGGGCTGTGTGGGCCCAGATTTGGGGGCGTCGCAATTGGTATCAGAGCCATATAACGAAGAGCCCCGAGCCTCTCGCTGGTGATTTCCTAGGGAAAGGGGATGCACCGAAGCCAGACTCTCCGTAGGGGACGCCTATAGTACAGGTGGCAAACTGATAGGTACCATTGTGAGGTGTTGTCCCTATGGTGGGATGAGAGTCACAGTTGGCATCAGAGCTTAGGGATATGGTCTTTAATGGAGATCTGGGGTTAGAACTAGGAGGGGAGAGACGAATAGAATCAATCACTAGTGTGTCCTACCTAATTAGATTTTGTTATCTAATGAATCGATTTAAATGTAGGAACATGAAGAGATGAGTCAGTTTGTTTGAACTAACAATTATTTTGTGACTACAGTTGAATATGGCATATGAAAATCAGGAAATTAACAATGGAGTGCCCGAAACAAATGTACCTGCGAATCAAGAGACGACGAATAATCTTCCTACAAACTCAGAGTTGAATCATTTGCCTAAGGCAAAAATTATGCGTGTTCTATCCAGTAAGGATGAAGGTGAAAGCTCTGCTACAGTCGTTCCAGATCCATTCTTAGAAGCAATTAAAGGAAGTAACGAACTTGCGGAAATTATTGCCTTTAATTTACTCACTAATTGGGAGAGTGATATCACATGGTTATGCTCTATAACAAAGGATCAGAATATATGGACTTTTCATATTAGTCTTTGGGATTTATGGTGTTCCAGCTATGATTTTCAAGATTATTTAAAAATGATGTTTCTATACTTTTGGGCGTTACAATTTAGAGGAATTCAGGTTAAGTTAGTCACTATCGTGGAAACTGCAGTCTATCGAAAATACTATTTTAATGGAAATCATTGGTACCTTACTACTGATGAAGTTGATGAACCCGAGAAACAGTTTGCTAGAAAATTATTCAGTGGTATTCCCATGGTTGAAATACGTGAAGATCCGAATGAAGTATTCGGGATTCGATTTGACGATAACAGTCAAGAAACCGAATGAGATGATAACCGGTAAGCTATTCTTAAATTCTCGTGAAGTCTATGTCATGTTAGATACTGACTCTACCCACTCTTTTATCTCACCTATATGTACTCAACGTTTAAATTTGACTATTGAAAACTTAAATCTTGTCTTATCAGTTGAAACCTCATTGGGAGAAATACCTATTACATTTACTATCTATAAATCTTGCCTAGTTCAAATCAACAACCTTACATTACTTGTTGACCTTATTTCTTTGGAGATGCATGAATTTGATGTGATTTTAGGAATTGATTGGTTGACTACCCATCATGCTAAAATTGATTTTTTCCATAAGATTATTAGTTTTCATATTCCTAATCAACCTGTCATGCAAATTCAAGCAACTAAACCATTGAAATCTATAACTGTTATTTCTAGCCATAAAGTCATTCGTTTATTGAAAAACGGATGTCAAGCCTTTTTAGCTCATGTCACTGATTTGAACAAAAATACGTCAAACTTGAATGATATTCCCATTGTTAATGAATTTCCTGACGTTTTTCCTGAAGAACTTCCTGGCTTACCCCCAAACCGTGAAATTGATTTTTATATTGATCTTGAACCCGGTACCAAGCCCATTTCCAAAGCTCCCTACCGAATGGCTCCCATTGAACTTCAAGAGTTAAAAGTCCAACTACAGGAATTGTTGGATACCGGTTTCATTCGTCCGAGTGCATCACCTTGGGGTGCTCCTGTTCTATTTGTGAAGAAGAAAGACGGGAGTATGAGATTGTGCATTGACTACCGAGAATTGAACCATGTCACCATCAAGAACAGGTACCCGTTACCTCGGATTGATGACATGTTTGATCAATTGCAAGGCGCTCAACATTTCTCAAAGATTGATCTCCGTTCTGGATATCATCAGTTAAAGGTTAAAGCTGAGGACATTCCAAAGACTGCTTTCAGAACTCGTTATGGGCATTATGAGTTCTTAGTCATGCCTTTTGGACTAACTAATGCTCCTGCAGCTTTCATGGACATGATGAACCGGATATTCAAGGAACATTTGAATCATTTTGTGGTTGTCTTTATTGATGACATCCTCATATACTCCAAGAGTCGCGAGGATCATGAACAACACCTGAGATTGATACTACAAAAGCTCCGTGAAAACAAATTATATGCCAAGTTGAAGAAATGTGAGTTCTGGCTTAAGGAGGTCGCGTTTCTTGGGCATGTGATTTCTAGTCAAGGAATATCAGTCGATCCTGCGAAGATTGAAACGGTACTAAATTGGGAACAACCCAAAACAGTAACCGAAGTCCGAAGTTTTCTGGGTCTAGCTGGTTATTATCGGAGATTCGTAGAAGGATTTTCTCGAATCGCCACTCCATTAACGCAGCTTACTCGGAAAAGCACAAAATTCATATGGAGCGAGGAATGCGAGAAAAGTTTCCAAGAACTCAAGAAGAGACTGGTTTCAGCTCCTGTTCTGACCATACCATCAGGATCAGGAGAATTTATTATCTACAGCGATGCTTCTGGCAAAGGTCTAGGCTGTGTCCTTATGCAACATGGAAAGGTTATAGCCTACGCCTCTCGACAACTCAAAGATTATGAGAAAAATTATCCTACTCATGATCTAGAGTTGGCAGCAGTCGTTTTCGCGTTGAAGATCTGGAGACACTACTTGTACGGAGAAAAAGTGGATATCTATACGAATCATAAAAGTCTCAAGTATTTCTTCACCCAGAAGGAACTCAACATGCGACAACGACGTTGGCTTGAGCTGTTAAAGGATTATGACTACACAATCCAGTATCACCCGGGAAAGGCGAACGTTGTAGCTGACGCTTTGAGCAGAAAATCTTATGCAAGTACAAGTGCACTGCTGACAACACAAAAGTGTATTTTGTACGACTTGCAAAAGATGGAGATAGAGCTAAAGACACCAGGGACCCACTCGAAGATTGCTCACGTGCGAGTAGAACCAACTTTAATCGATAAAATTAAAGCTGCTCAAGCTACCGATCCGGAACTGATAAACATGATAAAGAAAGTACAAGAAGGTGCCATTCCCGAAGCAAGAATCGACGAGAAAGGAATACTTCGAGTCAACTCTCGACTCTGTGTTCCTAACGATCCTGAATTAAAGCATAAAATCATGATGGAGGCACACAACACGCCGTTTGCAATCCACCCAGGAGGTACCAAGATGTATCGAGATCTTTGACATACATTTTGGTGGAACAATATGAAAAGAGAGATTGCGGAGTTTATCTCAAGGTGCCTAACTTGTCAACGTGTCAAGGCAGAGCATCAAGTTCCTAAAGGTCCATTACAATCACTTGAAGTTCCCGAATGGAAGTGGGAACACATCAATATGGACTTCGTGACGGGTCTTCCAAAAGTTTCTCAAGGCTTAGATGCAATTTGGGTGATCGTAGATAGATTGACCAAATCTGCTCATTTCTTGCCTATACGAGAAAACTTTTCACTTGAACGTCTTGCCGGTATGTACATAAATGAGATCGTGAGATTGCATGGCATGCCAGTTTCCATAGTTTCTGATCGAGATCCTAGATTCACTTCACGCTTTTGGATCAGTCTATAAAAAGCTATGGACACTGAACTACGTTTTAGTTCTGCATACCATCCTCAAACGGACGGACAATCGGAAAGGACGATCCAGACCCTCGAAGATCTTTTGAGACTTTGTGTATTAGACTTCAAAGGAAGTTGGGTTAAGTACTTGCCATTGGTGGAATTTTCTTACAACAATAGTTACCAAGCAAGCATAGGCATGGCTCCATTCGAGGCATTGTATGGAAGGAAGTGTCGCTCTCCAATATGTTGGAATGAGGTAGGAGAAGCAAAATTGTTGGGACCCGAGTTGGTACGCTTGACGACCGAAAAGATCCAAATGATCCGACAACGAATACAGACCGCACAAGAACGACAAAAGAGTTATGCTGATCTTCATCGGAGAGACGAAAATTTCAACGTCGGAGATCATGTATTCTTACGTGTTTCTCCATGGAAAGGGGTTACGAGATTCGGAAAGAGAGGAAAGCTCAACCCTCGATTTATTGGCCCATTTGAAATCCTCGATCGAATAGGAACCGTAGCCTACAGACTAGCCCTACCACCAAGTATGTCTCGCATCCATAACGTTTTTCACATATCTATGTTACGTAAATATGTGAAGGACCCAAACCACGTCATTGAGATAGAACCAGACGTTATAGCAGAGGATTTAACATACGAGGAGGTACCTATTAAGATCCTGGATAAGAAGGAGCAGATCCTACGCTCAAAGGTTATACCTCAAGTTAAGGTTTTATGGAGGAACCAAGATACTGAGGAAATGACCTGGGAGCTAGAATCTGAGATGAAATCTAAGTATCCTTACCTCTTCGATATGTCAGGTACGTCAATTTCGGGGACGAAATTTCATAAGGAGAGGAGGTTGTAAGACCCCGAATTTTATGAAATACAAAATTTAATTTTTCTTCATATATATTTTTTTTTTTGAAACAGTAAGTGGTTAAATTAACAAAATTGAAAGTTAAGGATGTTATGTGCAAATTTTATTTTGTCGGACAATATTCGCTTTGTCGGGGAATATTCGTTTGGTCGGGGAATATTCGTGCCGTACGACGGCGCCGAAATAATAAATTATTGGTGGACCCCACAACGGAATATTTGTCGGATATAGAAAACGACAGAAGTAACCTTTTTAAATAAAAATAGTCAACGGAACTGTTAAAATACCGGTGATAAAAGAATAGTAGCATACGGTAGTTTTTGGTATTTTCTGTAGCACACGGTACTCTACAGTAACACACGGTATTGCATAGTGTCTCATATTATTGGTCTGATAATTGACACCGTAACTGTTACGCATCATTTCATCGATAATTGTCACTGCATAATATTTTATATTATCAATTCAATAATTGTTGTTACACAGTATTTTGCATTATTGATTTAATAATTGTCATTACACTGTATTTTATATCATTGAGTCAATAATTGTTGTTGCACTGTTTTTTAAAATTATTGAACCTAATAATTGTCACAGTAACATATGCACAGTAATTCACATTATTGAATCAATAATTGTCATTACACAGTAACGTATGCTTTATTTTACATTATTGTTATCTCTATTATGATGTTATTTAAACAGTTGTATTTCATTAATTTATTGACTTGATATCTAAGAGCTAACTATACTGTATTTATAACAATTAGTCATAATAATTGAATTGATAAAGTTATTTGTTTATAATATAAAGTTAGGTGATTATTAGGTGATATGAAATGAATGGTGTAGATTAAAGTGTGAATTATTGTTGAATAATTGAATTGATTTGTTTATAATATAAAGTTAGGTGATTATTAGGTGATATGAAATGAATGGTGTAGATTAAAGTGTGAATTATTGTTGAATAATTAAATTGATTTGTTTATAATATAAAGTTAGGTGATTATTAGGTGATATGAAATGAATGGTGTAGATTAAAGATAATATAATATTTGAAATGGATGGTGTAGATTAAAAGATGATCTTTAAATGAATGGTTTAGATTAAATGAATGATAAGATTTTTGGCTATAAATAGAAGCCTTAACTTAAGGATTTTTCATAAACTTCCTTACTTGTTCTTTCTTTCTCTCTCTAAATACTTCTTGTGAAAGTTCTCTCTAAGTGTGCTTAAGTCATCTTGAGTATTTGTGAAGATCTATAAGTATACGTGTACTGTTCAAGTTAATCAACCTCATTTAAATCAATATCCAGTCACGTGTTGAGGTAAGGGATACCATCTTTTTCATCTTCCATTATTCAAACATACTATGGTAAGGGATTATCATTATTTGATTCTCGATAATAATATTGTTTCTTCCTTACTCATAAGACGTGCCTTTTATTTCCATGTATTAAATTGTGGGAATAACCTTACGGAGCGGATTGCCGCCTGTTGGTGAATAACCTTTCGTATTCATTCATTATTAATCTCTGAGAATAACCTTACGGAGCGGATTGCCGCCTGTTTGGTGAATAACTCTTTGTACTCAAATTCTATTAAATTGTGGGAATAACCTTACGGAGCGGATTGCCGCCTGTTTGGTGAATAACTCTTTGTACTCAAATTCTATTAAATTGTGGGAATAACCTTACGGAGCGGATTGCCGCCTGTTGGTGAATAACCCTTTGTATTAATTTCCTTCACCTTTTGTTAATCAAACCTGCTACGGTAAGGGATATTATTTTCTTTCATACTCCTAAATCGAAATTTATTATGGAACTATTGCTTCTATAATTCCTGAAAATATTATATGTTCCATAATAGTTGAGCTTCATTATTTCAACTGAACCTTCCTATTTACGTGAACCTTTCTATTGAATTGTAACCGTTATTCTGAACTGTGGATCTTGAATATCATTTTTAAATTTCACTCCACATCATGTTGACAATTTGGACATTATTTGAATCTGTACAAAGTAAACTTCCGATACTTATTGTTATCCTATTTCTTCTGTTCATCATTTATATCATTCTAATCATCCAAAAATCAAGCTGTTGTGAATATCTGTGGCCGGGGGCACAGATGTGATATATTTGTTGAACAGATGATAGGTTAAAGGCGAAATAATAGGTTAAAGGCGATACATCTGTTCGGTGTCTTTTATGGCACGTGGTGAATGTTCTCTTTGGCCCGTAGTGCAAAGATGAACTGTTGTTTGGTATGATTATGACCAAAGGCTGAATCTGGTATAATCATGACCGTTGGTGTTATATTGAATGTCTTTGGCCCGTAGTGCAAAGATGAACTGTTGATCTGCATGATTATGATCAGGAACTGTGAATTTGTATTATCTTGACTAATGATATTTCAGATGATAAAAGTTGATGATGTTTTTCCTAAAAAGAGAACCGAGTGAACATTATAGTCTGCATTATTCTTCTAATAGATTACTTATTCCGCTGCTATTATTGATCTGAACGTTGTTTAAGAATTTAACTGCAGTTTTTGATATAAACCTTGTAGTCTATTGTATTCTATCAAGAACTCAACTGTTGAAGACTAATGATAATTTATTCGTCATTATCTTAGTCATGATATTCTTTACTGGGCTATTTGAGCTCACCCTTTCTTTTGTTCCATTGTTTTTCAACAGGAGATGAAAACATAACAGGGTCTAGCCCGGGAATGGAGTGAGGGTCCGAGGAATAGTTATCATAGTTTTCACGTTTTGTAAAATAGTGTGGCAATAATAGTGAAGACTTAGTTGTGTATTATTATACACTGTATTGTTGTACGTTGTGCTTTGTTGTAATAATTTTGTTGTAGTCTTTTGACGACTCAAGTATGGGCTGTGTGGGCCCAGATTTAGGGGCGTCACACTTTATGCAATGCATCACTGTACACAACAAATCCTCCTGTATCATTAGGCAATGACAACACATGTGCTTCACTCAACCTCTTCTTGAGTTCTAGAAAACTCTTTACACATTTATCTATCCATACAAACTTCACAGCTTTCCTCGTCAAATTAGTCAGAGGTCCTGACAACTTCGAAAAATCTTTAATAAATCTCCTGTAGTATCCAGCCAATCCAAGAAAACTTCGTACTCTCTGTTGGTGTCTTTGGTTGTTCCCAGTTTATTACTGCCTCAACTTTTGTTGGATCTACAGATATCCCTTGTTAGTCAATTACGTGCCCCAAAAATTGTACCATTTCCAACCAAAATTCATATTTTGAGAACTTAGCATACTACTTTGCCTCTCTCAACACTTCCAAAACAATTCTTAGATGTTCTGCATGCTCTTCCTGAGTCTTTGAGTAAATTAAGATGTCGTCGATGAAAACCACCACAAACTTGTCTAGATACGACTTGAATACTCTATTCATTAAATCCATAAATGCAGCGGGTGCATTCGTCAATCCAAATGACATTACTAGGAACTTGTAGTGACCATAACGAGTCTTAAATGTTGTCTTAGGCACATCTTCAGGTCTCACCTTCAATTGGTGATAACCACTTCTCAAATCAATCTTTGAGAAATACTTTGCCCCTCGTAACTAATCAAACAAATCATCAATTCTTGGTAACTGGTACTTGTTATTAATCGTCACTTTGTTCAGTTCTCTGTAGTCAATACAGAGCCTTAGCGATCCATCTTTCTTCTTTACAAACAGTACTGGTGCTCCCCAAGGAGACACACTCGGTTGGATATATTTCTTATTCAAAAACTCTTACAATTGAACCATCAACTCTTCTAATTCTACTTGGGCCATTCTATATTGTGCCTGTGAAATTGGCGCTATTCCTGGTACAAGGTCTATAACAAATTCAATTTCTCTGTCTGGCGGAAGACCCGATAATTCATCCAGAAATACATCCGCATACTCTCTTACCACGGGTATCTAACCCATTTCTGATCCCACTACTTGTGTGTTAACCACATGTGCTAAGTATCCCATACATCATTTTCTTAACAGCTTTCTGACCTGCAACATTGTCAGACAACAAGATTGTCTAGGCGATTTGCTTCCATAGAACACTACCTTAGACTTAGAAGCAGTCTAAAGGTTTACACTTTTCTTTTGGCAGTCAATCACCGCCCAATAGCTATGTAACCAATCCATTCCCAGTATCACATCAAATTCTCCTAACCGGATGGGAATTAAGTCAACTAGCAGCTTATGCCCTCTTATTGTCAAACAGCAATTCTGATGAATATTTTCCACCTGAATTACTTCCTTGTTGGCTACTTCTATATTCAATACATGTTCTAACTTTACTTGAGGCAATTTCAATTTCTTAGCAAATTCATCAGATATAAAGGAGCAGGTAGCACCCGAATCAAATAATACATATACATTTATATCATTGACAGGAATGATACCTGATAACACATCCTTTGATGCCACTGCATCCTGTACTTTCATGTTAAAAGTGCGGGCTGTTGGTCTCCCTAGCTGTATAGGTCCTCCTTTTGCCAATTTTCCACCAGCAATTCCTTTACTTCTGCTCCCTCCATCCGCTTTCTTCTTTGGACAATCCTTAATCTGGTGGCCCATTTCTCCACAATAGAAACATCCTTTGGTTGCCTTCAGTATTGGACAGTCTGATGCAATATGTCCTTCTTGGCCGCATCTAAAATGAACATTCTTTCCTTTTAAGCACACTCTTGAGTGCCCTCTTCCACAATTAGGACACGGTTCTATCTTCTTCTTTGATCCGCCTTGTTTACTCCCAACTGGGTTACTGTTATTATTCCACTTTCGTTTATTGGAGTTGCTTCCTCCACTACTCCGTTCTTTGTTAGACCTGTCACTTCTTTTCTTCTTGCTTTGTTGTTCTTGCATATATTTAGTCAAGGTTTCACTACCTCCCTCTGCTAAAATAGCCTTTTCCATTACTCCAACAAAGGTACCAATCTGAAACATTGACACCTTGCTATATATCCATGGCTTCAATCCGCACTCGAATCATCTGGCTTTCCTCTGTTCTGTGTCCACCTAGTGATGAGTAAACCTTGTCAACTCATTGAATTTCGCCGCATACTTAGCTACAGTCCTATTTTCCTATTTTAGATCTAAGAACTGCACCTCCATCATATCCTGCATCACTAGAGGAAAATAAGCCTCTAGGAAAATTTCTTTAAATCTCTCCCACGGTGCAGCTCTTGTTCCCAGTCTTTCTTTATTGGCAGTCCACTAATAATTTGCTTCTCCTTTTAACATAAATGTGGCAAAAGCAATTTTCTGTTCTTCTGCCACGTTTGCTACATCAAACACATTTTCCATTTCAATCACCTAATTATGGGCCTCTATCGGATTCATCGTCCTCTTGAACTCTAGGGGTCATACAGCCTTAAAATCTTTGAAGGTGGCAATTCTGGCAGTGATCGGTTGATCAACCACAGGGTTTACATTTCTGTTCTGGAAAGCTCTCATCAACAAGTCTACAAACTGTTGCAAGGGATTAACTGGCTCTTTTGGAGCATTTACTGATTCCTCTGGTGGAGGTTGAACATTCTTTCTGCGTGTAGGCGGCATTTCTGTTTCATAATTCATACGACGATTATTACATATCATCTACATATCGCATTCTTATGAACTTTAAATACATAGTTGTGTCAATACATATTTAATAACTGAATTTATATTCATAAATAACTTGACTAGTGTCTAACACATTACATTACATGTAGCACATTGCTATTAACTTTTCATCCCTTCGGACCATATAAGTCGGGATTTACACATAACTTTATACAACAAACTTAGACCTTCCCTCCTTACAAAAGAGGTTACATGAGACTTTCTATCCCTTCTATAACAAAACCAGGGATTTACATGACATACACATATAACTACACATATATAACCATATATATCTATTACATTCTTCCTACGGAAGCATCCTCCGCCTAACAGCATCTTCGTATTCTTCATCCATAATTGTTATCATTTTCCATCTGCTCAAAGTGCTTCTAGTCTGATCATACTCTACAGGGTAATAATGTACCATATCCTGTTCCCTCCCAAACGTTGTGCGAAATGTATAGCTCAAGTCATCCATTCTCACTTTCATATTATCAATCCAGGCTTTCTTTGCTCTAACTTCTTCTTCTACCAAATTTATCCTTCATATTGCTTTAGCCCCGGCATGTTCGTACTTGGCTATCTCAGCAGTTGCCTCCTTCAACTTAGCCTGTCTCCAAGGTTTCCTTGTCATTCTTCAATTCTTGGACCTTCTATTCTTTTTGTCTTAATTTATCTGCCAGCTCCATATTCCTACCAACCAACACTTGAACTGTATTTTCATTTTGCTCTACAGCTGTCTGTCGTTCAGCTGCTTGAGTCTCCAATTCTAATATTCTGTCCACATACTCACTATTCTGCTGTATTAAACCATTCATTTATTCTTGGTCTGCTTCTCTTTGCTCAGATGATGTATTATCCGACAATGCCCTATTTGAGTCTCCTTCCAGTTCATCTAGATCTTCCTCCTGTTCATTGTCATTAGTTGGTACTACTGCTATAACTGGTACAATAGTCATTACGTCAATCTGAATGTCTCTAAGCTCTTCTTCTATTGCCCGACTAGATTCTTCAATCTCTGGCATATTATAAAATCACAAGAACAGTTGTTTCAATTCAACACAATTTTCCTTATTCTTAAAACACATAGCACGTATTGTGGAAATTGTAACCTTGACAACTTCCACCATTCGCATCTTATAACTCTAGATGAGTTTTACTATTTTTCTTAAGGTCATATTCCTAAGATTTTTCCACCTAAGGTTTATATCCTAACAGCTCTGATACTAACCTATGACGCCCCCAAATCCAGGTCCCTTGAACCACGGGTTCGGTGCTCGCGTTACTATTTTATCCTACCATCACATCCATTCATTCTGAATAAAATAATAAAATGTAATTTATATTCATACATATCTAATCCCAGGTTCTACATACCTTCATACATACACATATTTATACCTGACATATTACAAAAAATAATAATATAGACTTTCAAAAATTCTCTAACTAGGCCTTCATTGTTGACTAGCCATTTCTTTTCCCTTTGTCTACTCCTAATCCCTCTGCTTGTTCAGATTTAACTGAAATATCATGTTTAAAAGTAAGAGTGAGCATAAAATAGCTCAGCACGTATACAAACAAATGATGACATGATATTTCGAACTGATTAATGAAAATCATATACGATTTAACTGAATCATGCATGACAACTAAATCAATATCTATTAACTGAAATATTTTCAAGAAGTTGGGTTAATATCAACAAACTGAATCATGTTTAATAAACTAGATCAATATCAATATCGGTTCAATATATGAACACGAGAATTATACATGAACTTTGCATGAGGGACTGAGAGCATGGAGTTTGTTTGCTATATGGTCACAAGACCAATAACTCGTTAAGAACAATACCAATCATCAAAACTGATACTGCCCAAGTTAGTCGTAAGACTGCTATTCAAATAGATGTGTACTCTGGGTGATCAGCCCATCGTACTTTTATCATGTGCACAACATAAACATCTAGCGACGTAACCACGCCATAAAATTAAATTGCTTTATACTTTACTCTCATTTATCAGGGTTGTTCTGTCACAGCATATCATAGAATCCGCACCACAGCAATGTGAATTGAAGCACATAACAATAAATATCTGATTTCAACATGTATCATCATACGTGTCTAGCCAGAATCAAGATTTGCATTGACCTTTTCAAAGTAGTTCAATAGTGAATGAACTTTATGTGAAGACCCGAATTTTCGGGATTTCTTTAATAATATTAAATAAGAATTTAATTAAAAAAATTATCAAAGTTGTTTAAATTATTTATAATTCATATATTTTATGTGATTTAAAGTGTGTGAAGGGATTTAATTGATAAATTAAATATGTACAGAGATGGTAATAAATTGTGTTGAATTAACATAATTGAAAAGTAAATAAATTGTTTAAAAATAATTTATGAAGAGTAAGAGAAATTTCATATAATTGTACAATTAAATTGTTAATATTTAAAATGGTTGTGGAGGTGCATAAATTATTATTTAAATGGTGTTACGTGGTAATGTGAGATATATGAAGTAGATGTGTGTGTGTGTGTGTGTGTGTGTGTGTGTGTGTGTGTGTGTGTGTGTATGTGTGTGTGTGTGTGTGTTCAATTGTTATATTGACAATTTTTTTTATTGATTATGGAGATAAAGGGATTAATAATTAAATTAATCCAAATTTTAATGAAAAACTAAAGAGGAAATTAGTAAAATTGAAATTATTGATTGTATAATTAATCAATAATTATGACGAAAGTTTAGAAATTTTGAGAGGAGAAAGTAATTATATAAATTATATAATAATAAATTTTATAATTTATATAAGAAAAATTAAGTAAAATATTAATGAAAGAATAATTATATATATATATATATATATATATATATATATATATATATATATTATGAATTACGAATTTATGAGAGAATTAATAAAGATATAATTATTGATTATATAATTAATCGATAATTATGGAGAAATTTTGAAAATTATTTAAAAAGGAGAATGTAATTATATAAATTATATAATAAATTACATAATTTATATAAGAAAGTTAAAGTAAATAGTAAGGAAATAATAATTATATAAATTATATAAAAATAATTATATAATTTATATAAGAGGAATACATTAATTAAGGAAGGAAATATAATTATATAAAATGTGCAATATTGTATTGTATAGTTTATATAATATATATGAAATAGTGAAAAAGAATAATTAATAAATATGATTAATTTTTATTTTAATACGATAATTTATGTTTATGTAAAATAGAATTATTTCTATTTTATGAAACTTAATATTTTTATAAATTAAATATGTGAAAGAATTTATTATAATACATAATATGCATATATAATAATTGATATACGTACATATTATGTAGTGAGAGAAAATACATGGATGTTTATGTAATGTATTTGTAACAAAAATTAAAAAGTGAAAAATTTAATTTTATTAAGTTATGTGTGTTATTTTTTGTAATTTTGGATGTATAATGTACCTCATATAATTACGTGCATGTCATTATGTGTGTACAAAATTTATTAAGTAAAGTACCTTCAAAAGGTATAAATATTATTTATAAATTATTTTATGAATTTTGATAAATTAAAATAAATATTTTACATATATTATATAAAATATTTTTTACACGAAATAACTACATAATGTATTAAATTAACAAGTGTGCATGAAAGTTTTTATCAAATCAACTCCAAGTCGGCGGACTTGGAGTGATAATTAAAATTAACTCATATACTTAAAGATTAAAAAAAGGAATGAGGAAAAATAATAATAATAATAATAATAATAATAATAATAATAATAATAATAATAATAATAATAATAATAATAATAATAAATAATAATAATAAATAAATAAATAAAACAATTCTTATACACACCAACATAGCTATTTCATTTCTTTTTCTTCTTCTACCACCACCACCACCCGAACCTACCATCACCACCAAGGAAAGATAATTTCGGTGCCATCAGAGTGTATAACAAGCTTCAAAGGAAGGTTTTCAAGCTTTGGGAAGGTATAAAATCATTTTATTTGATTTATTTTAGTATTTTTGGTGATAAAATAATTTTGTGAAAAATTAGTAAATAATTAGGATAATTGTTTTATATAATTTTTAGATGTGTATTTATGGGTTATATAAAGTTTAGAGTATTTATGTTGTGGAAATGATGAACAAAAATGATGTAAAATGGTGTTGGTTGTCTACTGTTACTAGAAGGAAGAAATTAAGGCCGCCTGCGCATTGCGCGACGGCCATTTTTTTTCCAGAGCCGGGTTATAAATGACGACGTTTTGGGAGCGGAAGAAGGGAAGTTGCGCCATGCGCGGCGACTTCAGTAATGGTAAGTCGATCGACGCCGTTCGGCGTAGATGGAAGAGGGGGGTGGCCGCGCAAGGCGTGGGCGCACTGCTGGTTAAGGACCACGCCCTTGGCCTTTTCAGGAAAATGCTGAGCGTGTCCCTAGCCTTGCCAAATGACCAGCGTGCCCCTGCCTTTCTCAGAAATTCCGATTTTGTCCCAAAATCTATTTTTAATTAAAATAAATGTTTAAAAACTATTTAAAAATTATTAAAAAAAATACTAAAAATATAAAAATGATATTTGGGCATTAAATTTAATACTTTTTTTTAAATATTAAATATTTGAGATTAATAGTTAAATATTTTAAATATTAATCTAGTAAGTTTAAAATTTAGGAAATTGTTAAATCAAAGTACGGACAACCGAATACGCCAAATTTTATTCGACGAGTGGATTTGTCCGCATTGAATGTATTTTATATTAATTAAATTAATATAGTAAAGTGCTAATCAATTATTATTTAATTGATTTACTATAGGTTGTACGAGAAGAATTATAAATTGGTTAATTAGTAATTCCGACACCAAGGCAAGTTCTTCAGTACTTGATGTTAATTGTTTATCTGTTAGTATAGATTAACTTTTGTTCAAATGCATATAAAATTATGTGTTATGTGATTCTTTGTTGATATGATTGCTATGTGCCTTCGGTGCAAATATGTGACTATATGTGAAGTTGTTCAATATTTTATTTAGGTCATTGTTAATTGGAAATAGATACGATGCACGTGAATTATATTGCTTCAGTAGAAGAACAACACATGATGTATGACACACACAGAGCATGTTATGTTATGTGTTATGTGCACATTGTTGAACTTGTTGAGCCCTAGTACTCATTCTTGCATAATATAAATTTTGCAGGTAGAAATGAAACTTTAGAAGTATTAAATCATGACTAGGGATTATGTGCGACATCAGAGAAAGTTACAAATATAATTATTGTATATATTTTATTTGTATATAGAAACTAAATATTGTTAAATTAGTGGAATGGGTGGTTATAATTTTTGAGTTATATTTTATTTATATATAGAAACTAAATATTGTTAAATTAGTGGAATGAGTGGTTATAATTTATAAGTTATATATATGTCGATTTTTGATCGGATAAATAAGGTTTAGTTATGAATTTTGATTATTCAAGAGTAATTATCCTGAAAGAAAAGAAAAAGTAAATGTTGCGATCCAGGGACTAGGATAGAGATGCTAAGTTTTTAAATGCCGAAATATTTTAATACAATGATTAAAAAAAACTTATACCGAAAAATTTGGTAATTGATGATTGTAAAGTCAATTAATGGTTTAGATAAGGTGATTAAAGATTTATTAACGAACCGAAATTTGGACGTAAGAAAAATAATGTATAATAAATATGAAATTTAAGGTAATCAGGTTTGTCGAATTTCGGGGTTGTTACACTTTACATGATCATATGAGTGTATAACATGAATGACTGTTCAATAAACTATAAATGAAAATTCAGTTAGAAGACTTAACTTTTTCCTCGTCTATCTCAATTGGACAAATCTTATCCTGATTGAGTCCTACATAACCATAATATGGGTTTATGCATTAGTTATATACATATGCATGCCATAACTTGCTATACAAGCTACTATTTAGCTTTACATAACCCTTAAAATATAACATATTGTTCACTTAAGCTTTAATATCTATCATATTGATTATTTTTATCAAATTATGGTTTACATACATGTTTCTATCGTTTAATATCAAAACATTTCATTTTGGACTCGAAATAAATTTTTATTCTCTGTGAATAGTACATCTAGACTTCGCCCCGGTGCCCCCTGATTTCGCCCTGGCGAGCTCCCTCAGTAGCACTGCGCCCCGGTGCAGTTCTGGTTTTTCTAAAAAAAATTCATTTAAAAAATCCATGCTATTTTTGGCACTTTTTTGTAAAACTTGATTCTAACACTTCACATAGCACATATAACATGTATTTGACTTGCATGGGCCTTCAAAATATTTAAAAATCATAAATTAGCCTTATTTTTCCAAAGATTTTGTTTTGGACGTCGGCGAACATTTTAAAGCGTTTAAAATGGACATTTATCGCCATAGACGCCAAACGACTTCTAATTCGATTCTAACATGTGTGTTTACATCAAACTTAGATGTTTGACCTCGTTTGACCTTCTATTACACCAATTAGCCAAAAATCACACATTGATTGCATTTTATCATTTTTAACAAATTCAAACTTGAACTCACTTGACATCTTGAACCTCATGCATCACATAGACTACCATAAACACATTTAGCAACCTTATATGCTTGTGTAACTCCTACATGTACCTTCCAAAATAATTTACAGATTGTGATTTGGTTTATACGCAACATATAGCCTAATATTGCAATTCTTCCTTCACAATGCATACTTTTAGACCATCTAGGCACTTAACTTGCTATCTAGCAAAATAATATACATGAATCCAACATGTTCAACCCTTCAACTATATTTTCATCACTTTCGTGAACATATAACACATGATCAACCATGAATCATGCTTTCTAACTTTAAATATAAACATGAATAGTGCACCACTTTTGTTCTAGCAAACTTAAGCTTAGGGTTTCATGATAAACCAATCAAGAAGCATGTAACTCACATAAATTATAACTTAGATCGTAGATACATGCATGGCTACACTTGTTCTAGCATTTAAACACAAAAATGATAGGTTTCTGAAGTTAAAACACTTATATACCTTCTTGTTGCACTCCTTCTCCTTGCTATAAACCTTGCTAGAGTTATATTCTCCACTTTGATGGCTTGTTTTCCTTCTCTTGCTCACTTTGTAGCAATTTCTCTCAATAATTATCAAACTTTAGCTTCCTTCTTCTCCTTCTCTCTACTTAGCAGCTTTGGAGATGAAATGAAATGAGCTAACTCTTGCTATACTAGAAAAAATACACATACATGTTTTATAAATAAATCTCCAACAACTAACTATGCCTAGTTAATTTAACTTATATAGGGTTAGGGTCATTTAGGACATTGCTTAATGCTACACAAGGATAGCTTGGTCATTACACCACTTTAGGACACAAATGTCATATTCCAACTTGTCAAGGGTAGCATGGTCCTTTCCCCAAAAATCTAGAGAATTTAATTCTCATTAATTGATAATTTGCTTACTTTCAACCCAATTCAAATCTTTTTTTTATCCAAATTTGTTTCATTAGGCTTGAATTTAATTCTATCATCAAATAGTCCACGACTTGCTTGTCCAAAAAAATTTGTCACATTTCAAAATTTTAAATTCCATTAATTAATAATAATATTTACAATGATGCCAAATTTGCATATCATTATAGCGAATATTCGGAATCCAATATCCGAATTCGGATCCATATCCGAATAACTTATATATATATATATATATATATATATATATATATATATATATATATATATATATATATATATATATATATATATATATATATATATAATATTTTTTTAAGTGGACTTCCTTATATAATAATTAGTTTTCACTATCATACGAAAATTGTTTTTAAAATATGTCATTTCACTTCCAAAAAGTAAGAAATAACACTTTTATTATAATATTAATAAACTAAAATAAATTAATTTAAGTATAGTTAATGGATTTTTACTATTATAAAGTTAAAACATTTAAATTTTATCATTTAACAAGTGTTATAAATGTTATAAATGTAATTTAACAAGTGTTACAATATAACTTTTGGCTCGTTTAACAAGTGTTATAAATATTATAAATATAATTTAAATGTTATAATTATATATTATAAATATTCACACACTACAATATTACTACAAACACATAAAATGGACATCAACTTATTAATGGACATCTAAACTAAAATAAGTAGAGCATTCATTTTGAAATTTATGATTTCAAAAATAATGAAAACTTATTTGAATTGTAATTTAGAGCATTGATTATTGTATTTATTAAAAATAAATAAATTAATATTCATTCATTAATGAACTATACTTTAAAACTCATTATTTGTTTTCCTCATTCTAGCTATATATAGTGTTACAATATATCTAAAATGCATCATTTAACAAGTGTTATAAATATCATTTAAATGTTATAATTATAGATTATAAATATTCATACACACTATAGTATTATTCCAAATTAACACATAAAATTGACATTTACGTATTAATGGACATCTAAACATTAATAAGTAGAGCATTCATTTTGAATTTAAGATTTCAAAAATAATGAAAACTTATTTGAATTGTAATTTAGAGCATTTGATTATTGTATTTAATAAAAATAAATAAATTAACATTCATTCATTAATGAAGTATACTTTAAAACTCATTATTTTTTTCCTTTGTTATAGTTATATATAGTGTTACAATATATCTAAAATGTATCATTTAACAAGTGTTATAAATGTTCTAAATATTATTTAAAAGTTATAATTATAGATTATAAATATTCATATACACTACAGTATTACTCCAAATTAACACATAAAATGAACATCTACTTATTATTGGACATTTAAACATTAATATGTAGAGCATTCATTTTGAATTTAGGATTTCAAAAATAATAAAAACTTATTTGAATTGTAATTTAGAGCATTGATTATTGTATTTATTAAAAATAAATAAATTAACATTCATTCATTAATATGTATGGTTTAAACTTTAAATTGTGATTGATTATGAGTAATTATTTAATTTTTTTCTTTATTTTTTGTAAATAATTTGAATGAAGTTTATATTAGGTGACTGATAAACGAATCCGGATACCCGAATATTCGAATAATCTGTTTATTCGAATAAAATAAATGAAAACGGATATTATTCGGATATTATTCTGAATACCAGATACTGATAACATTTTTAAAATCCGCCGAATACCAAATATGAAGACGGATAGTAAATTGATTTTTCGGATACAGAAACTACTATATTCGGATTCGTTTATATCCATTTACACTCCTAATTCTAACATTAAGATTTTATTTATTTTTTAATTTGAGTAGTTTACCGGATCATAATTAAGGAAATGGAGTTTTGAAGGATTTCAGGCTAGGAATTTGATTTTTCGGAATTATATCCCAGAATTTATAAAACCAAAATATGGTTAGGTCAAACTAGAAAACAAGAAACTTGGAAAGATAATTTAGGATTGCTAACTCCCTTTTCCATTTAAAGATTATGCCTGCATTTTGTCTTAAAGTTATGAACTTTAATCCATGAAAAAGGAACTACTACTAATATAAAACCGAAAGCTAATGTCTTTTGCTTAATACTCCGTAGAAAACTTGCTGAGCAGCATTATTCATTATGAATAAAATTTTGCGAGATATTGGAATGGTCGGATTTGGATTCTAGGCAGTCAAAATTGGGGTATCCATTTAAATAGTCTTATAAAAATAAAATGCATTTATATATACGAGAGTTGTAACTGTATAATACTTGTATCATAAAGATTGTTTAAAGTACAACTCTTCGTTATATCAGTGCAACTCATTTCTGTACACTGTCCAAATAGACTCTGCATTTCAAACTGCGCCTGGAATCATGATCCGAAATGGTCATATGGTAAAGTCCATTTTGCCTATAGATTTTTCATCATTTTCAACTTTTACAAATAACGTGTTTTAAGTCATTTTTTTCTTCCATAAAAATCCAAGGTCAATTGTATGTTAATGGAGCTATTTCGGGATCACAACTGTAAGTTCATGAAATTTGATGTATAAAAATTTTGGAATCATCAAAGGACATAGCTTCCTAACTAGGTAAATATGACATATATAACCTTTTTTTAACTGATTTAATACTCCCCACAAAAACCAAATCACAAAGCAATGCATATATTCTTTACTTAATACTCTTATAATTTGAAAGGGAGGAAGTATTTAGTAATCAACAAAAGTACATGCATGTTTTCGTCTACAAGCTACAACTATCATCTGTTCTTTAGCAAGTTCAATCCAAATCAAACTAAAGAGCCAAGAAATGGAAATTGAATTGGGATACAAGCTCACCAAAATCTTGGATGATTTTGCATATGTTGATCTTCTGATTGCTAAAGATCGAACCGGCCCTGTTTTCGTATCCAAAGAAACACACATCATGTTCATTCTCACTGCACATCTAAAAGGTTGTCATTCTCATATATGCTTCTTTAGGCTACGTTTCTTTGTAAAAAAATGATGGATGAGATATGTATGTGTGTACTAATTAATATATTATCGCTACAGAATCTTTTATTGGATGACTAGTTCGTTAGTAAATCATATGGACTATATTTATTCATTTCTAAGGTTATTTGATGATGAATTATTATCCCAAGTGGAAATGTGGTATTATATAATCTTTCTTTTGAAGTATCAAATAACCTTAGAAATGGTAACTAATAGTCCATGAATTAAATAACGGACTAATCGTGATAATAAATTTATATAAATAGTCATATTCCAACTATTATTTTTGCAAACAAATGTGCCTTGGTTCTTTATATTTGATTATTTGTACATTTTTTTTCTTTCTTTTCTTTTCAAATCATTGAAATTTATGAATAAACGCAGGTTACACAAGAGATCAAATAAAGATTGACATAAATGAGGATGGGAGTAAGATTCTTATAAGCGGCAAAAAACCAGTTCAAGAAATGGTGATGGTGGGTTTGAAAGTGTGCAAGAAAGAGATTGAGATGAGGGGATTTAGGAAGACTTTTAAAATTCCTGATGGCGTGATTTTGGATAAAATTAAGGCGAGATTTAACAGAGATGAATCGATGCTAACCATTTCAATGCCGAAGGTGATTGAAGGGGTAGAAGGGGTTGGAATTGAGGAAGTGAAAGAAGAAGAGATTGCCAGAGGGTTTTCTGAATCATTGCAAGTTGAGGCTGATGAGAAAATTGACTGGGAAACATTTAAGCGTGAAGAATCTGCAGAATCCGATGGTAAAGATGCTCAAAATATTGATAAAATCCCAGACAAACTGTCAGCATCTGCAGAATTGGATGCTAAAGATGCTCAAAATATTGAAAATGCCCCGGAAAAACTGCCAGTATTTGCAAAACTGGTTGGTAAACATGCTCAGAAAGTTGATCTAGTCTCGGATAAACTGTCAGTATCACCTGATCGAAATGAGTATGGAAAAGAAGTGGCTTCTAAAAGAAAAGAAATGGAAAGTAAAGAGGCTCTTGATTTGAAAGGAGAGATAGAGCATGAAGTTCAAGATGAGAAAGTAAATGAAAGACCTCCAAGTTTAAGAGAAAATATGGCTACTGATGTGCAAGAACAAGAGGCATCTACATGGGATCAAAATGGAAAAGATCAGTTAGTCCGCGAAAAAAAACAAACTGATGGCGCAGAAACTCAAGACGAAGAAAGATCTGATGATGAGAAGTCTACAGAAATAAAGAAGTTCTGCGATCAATCCACACAAACAGATGCACCTGAAAGGACTAAAAAGTGTTGTACTCCAATGATTGCTGGATCTGCTCTACTAGTTTCTCTTATGGTGTTTGTAATTCATTTGATCAGAGCCAACGACACACCAAGTAAGAAGAAACAGTAGGCCTCGACTGGGGTGAATAACCATAGTTCTTGAACTTCCATTGGCTTTTCTTTCTGTTTTAAATTGCAGTTGCTGCCCTAATGAATCCAATGAAATACAAATAGCAAAGTATTTGAAGCATAGGGGATTTATTTTTCTGAAATCCTTTAGATTAAGGAGAAAATTCTTGATTTAACTGATTTTTTGCTCTGTGTTCACTCACTTTGAGCATAAGTTATTGGTCATTTGTATTGTACCTCTAGTTACTGCCATATATTTTGGTTTGCAATCTATGGCAAAGCCAACATATAATCTGATTATTCATTATGGTGGCAAGATTTTGGAGAACATAAACATTTTTTTATATTCCAACTTGCATCCTCAAATCAATATAGCATGCAACCAAAGAAAGGAGAGGTTATGAATATCCCGCAGTTCTTTTTTACTTATCAGATATCTATAGCTGCAGTTGCAGCTATAGCTTGACCTTTGTGATTTTTAACCATTTCAAAGGCAGTTAAAACATGGATTTCACAAGTAGAAATAAAAAAGAAACCGCTAAAAAGTAGTAGTATATTGAATGGGAAACTCGAAAAGAAAAGAGAAATGAACAAAGTGCTAATGATCTAAAGTTGGGTCAAGAATAGCATATTACATACTAGTGTAATCAGCATCACTAATTAAAGCCACTTAAGATTCAAAACCACAAAATCTCTTTACATACAAAAACCACAATCTCTCTCTATCTCTCTCTCTTCATAGCAGTACAAGGAAAAGCGCACAACAAAGAACTCCTTCAACTTGATGAAACCCCAAAACCTGCAGATCCCACCAAAAAATGAATCCAATCAAAAACACCATCATTAGTTATTATGCTATTGCATCTACTGTATATATGCATATGATATATATTATCCAATTATAAATAAATCTAGATTACAAGTATAGATGTTTAGAAAATGCCACACCCTCATTTTTCCTTCACCCTTACTCATCATATTTCATTTACAACCCGACAACTAGACTAGAATGCAAACCAAACCTCGAGTTTATCACTTTGTGGAGTACTTGAGTTTACAATATAGCAAATCGCTATTTTGTGATACAATTAGTCGTGCAAAGCTATAATTTTTGAGTCAGTTTTGAACTGTTAATTATATCTTTAAAGGTACAGTCTTGCACTAATAATTGTATTTTAAGAGAGGAATTTGTTAATTAATCAAATTCAAAGGCGAAAACAACACATGGGGCACAAACATGGGATAGTTTTACATTTTAGTCCAACAATTACTTGCCTCACTCACTACTATAACAGAGTACTATAGTAGTAAATGAGGTCCATAATTTCAAGGGAGATCAAAATGCACTCTACTTTTCTCCAATTACAACCTTTTGCAAGCATTAAATTGAACTACATTTTGTTCTCAAAGTGAAAGACAACTCGTCAAAAGTGCAGTGCATTTTTCAGTTCCTTATATTTCATCTTTTGCATAGTGTTGTTTTTGTATATATTTCTTATCTCATGTAGTAAAAAGAAATAATAAGTTCACTTTACAAAGGCAAGTAAACTTATATTTTGGAACAAAAGGTATATAAATATTTACCCCTCCGTCTGCAAATGAGAGTACTATTTGACATTTTCACTTCTCCCTACCCATATTAAAGTAAAGGAAACTGATATTTTCATGTGAAAAACATGATAGTTAATCCATCTTACATTAATGTAGATCCCAGTCACTATTCATGCGAGTGGAACTATGTGTAAATTTCATATTTCCATGTGAAAATATCAGTTTCCTTCAAGTAAATTAGTATTTGTGCACAGTAAAAGAAAAAAGGTTATGGTAGCACAGTATATGTACCTGTAATCTACTGTCACCAGCTGTGAGCAAAGGGCCTATGGTAGCAGAGTCCACTACACCAGTAGGCAGAGGAACTGCAGGGTTGCTGTCTATAAATGGCATACCACCACCACCACTGCCTTTTTCCGGTAATATGGACGGACTTGTGGCCGGAAAAGTAGGATTAGTAGTTGCAGGACTAGGTGAAATTGACTCTCGAGGACCGGAAGGCCAAGGGTACGAGGGAGAAGACGATACCGTGCCACCAGAGCTTAGTGGTGGAGCTGCCATTGGTGGTTGTTTTGGTGCATTTTCTTGTTGAGAAAAGGAAACCTTTATAGCCAGTTTTTGACCTTCTTGGCATGGTTTGATTGAGCCATTGTTGAAGGAGAAATAGAAAAAACCTAGTCTTGATGGGTGCCACTTCATGTCAAAAAAAAGGATATGGGTTACAAAAATTTAAGGAAAAGCATGCTAAATGAAGTAATTGAATTTTGAATTTGGCCAAGGAATAATTCATCTGTACAAAAACATAAATTCAAGTACATTTATGTAACCGTTTGACATAGTCAAAAAGCCATGGGACAGAAGTCACAGAGGTTTAAGACTTTATTTTGAGCCATTTCTGATTTCTGAAATTTCCAGAGAATAAAATGGCCAGTGGGCCAATTTTTATTTTTGCTTTTATACTCTCTATGTTCTAGTCTGATTTACAAAATTATAAACTTTAAAGATATAATTTTGTTCATGTTTATTCTTAAATTTGTTGAGTGTTTAGTTGTGTAATACTGACAGGATAACGAAATTGTGATATTTTATACTCGGGTTTTGTTGGGCTATTAGCATTTAGTGCATGTAGACTATTAGTTTTGATGCATTATGCCCCGAGTTAAATAAATTGGTGTAAACAAACAAGATTCTCAAGTGCAACGGCGTTTCGTGTATTTGAAACTTAACCAAACTCTTGAAACGCAGGGTAGACGAACAAGCATCAAAGAAGTGGGACTCTATTTTTGGGACAAAAAATTGACAATGAGACTCCTTTTGTGGGAGAGGAGGGAGTATCAATTTTCAGTAGTTGAGAAGAGAGAGATGGAGAGAGGCATACTGTGTAGGAGGAGGAACTGGGTTTGCTGAGAAGGGTAGTCTGAGTGAAGTTGCATAGATTAAAGGCTCTTCTGTTCTGGAAAATGTAGAGATTATAGTGATGCTTGTGCTGGAAAACTGAGAACAAAGAAATAGCAGTTAAAATTCAATGCAACTAAGTTACGCAAAGATAAACAAAAAGAAGTAAAATTATTATAAAGATTAAAACTTTACTACTAGTACTTACTGATGGAATCCCCTACTTGAACAGTTGGGTCTTTCCATTCTGAAACTCCATCTACTACTACTGTTGCAGACTGAGTAATCTTGAACAAAAACAGAGTATTGAGAAAAACCAAGAAGAAGATAAGTCTAGAAGATGAAGAATCCATGAATTTTAGAGAAACAACTAGAGAATTTTAGAGAGAGAATGAAAGTGGGTGGTTTTAAGAGCTTTGTGGGTCTGATAAATGTGGAAGAAAAGAGAAAAAAAATATGAGTAATGATATTTTGCAATGATTTATATAATAATTTTTATAAAAAATGATGGGATTCATTATATAAATAGTGAGTCTTACTATTTTTTATGAAAATTATTATATGAATAAATGATAAAATTATTATATTGAAAAAAAAAAGGGTAAGAAAAAAGAGAGAGAATTAAAGTGTCAGGCATGCTCGGCTTTTCAGGGGAGGAGTTTGAATTTGCAGTAAAAGGTGAAATGATTCTGTTCCTAAGAAATTATTTTATAAAGGGATTGGTAAAACAGAGAGAGAAACAGTGTTTGTAACGAGCGATGATGGGGATTATTATTTTAAAATGATTAGTTTTGTGATTACCAAGTTGCCGCAACATGTATAATTTGAGGAACCCGAGTCAGCTTTAAGAAATTGATATTTTTACCGTAATTTTTTATATTTTTATAGTTAAATTATTGTTATAGATATATAATAATAATTTTTTATCGAGTGTCGGTGAAACTGTAAAAATATTATTTTTTTACCATTATTATTATTGTTATCATTGTTATTATTATATTTTTATTTTTTGTGTTCTATACATTCTTTTCACATTTTAAATTTTTAATAATTTCTGGCTCTTTACTTTACAGTATCACTCAAAGGTAATCAAGTATGTTATGTTTTCAGAAGAATAAAAAAAATTAAAAGTATTATTTCGCTATATATCATGAAATGGGTACCGATTCACTTTCCCAATTGGAGCTTCATATCATGAACTCCGCGACACCTAAACACCATTTGAGAGTTCTCATGTAATTCGCACCAGACCATAACATCCTTTTAATTAGAACTCGTTGGTATCTACTAGTCCCATGAAACGCGCACAAAAATAAAAATAAAAAATATGTTTCTCCTTAATATAAATGTAGTTTAATTCGTTTGTCTCACTTTTTGTTTTCGAATTGTTCCAAAATAAGAGTCTCGATTTATTTTTTTAATTAGTTTAGTAAAGATCTAAGGGATTGTGCAATATAAATTGCAGCTCAAGGGAAAATATCCAAATTAAGGGGTGGTCCAAGTTCCATAAGTCATGACAAGGAGTAGGCGACAAAAGCATCGGTGAACAGTCTATAAACAACAGAGGACGTTGTAAAATGTCAGATTTGGTACCTTGATAACACAAACAGTGAGTACTTGATAATTATCCTTGCTTGATTTTTTTTTATTTTAGTTGTATCTCATTACATGTAGTTTTAAATTTACTAAAATAAAAAAAAAAAACCCTACTAAAATAAAAAAATATAATTAATTTAAAACACCACGTGACTATAATTCGAAACTACTGAATAATTACTTTGCTTAAAAGAGGTTAATAATCAAATGAAAATGAATGAAACATAAAAAATAATACAGATATAATTGAAAAGAAATGATAAGAAATTGGCTTTTGTAAGAGTGGAAGCTGCATTTTATTGTTCTTTACTATTCCAAATACAAACAAATTTTTATTTTGGGAAGGGCATCCTAGAAAATTTGGTAATGGAAAACTCCATATGAAGCTGTAAGCAAGCGAGTCAACCTTGCTTAAAAGTAATAAAATAAAACCTAGTCATGCCAGACTTTAAATTAAATTGAGATTTGATGCACAAACTCTAACTCGTTTAATAAACAAGTCAAGTTCACTTAAACGAGCGATCTGGATGAGTTCAAGATCAAGTCCAACTCTTTAACTTCTCTTTTATAAAACAAAAAAAAAAGTCTGGAATCTAACTCAGCTGCATTACTCCAATTGGGCTCAAGCCTAACACTGTATCATTCGAGCTTTCCTCGTTTAACTAAATAACCACAGTTCAACTCCACTTAGCCGAGCCGAACCGTTGTTCACAGCTCTAGCTCCATATGCAAAAGTCTGTAGTCTATTAAAATGAGCTTTGGCCGAGTTCACTAGACTATTAGTTACCTCTGCAGTAATATAAACCACCGAAGTACTGATTAATACAAAAGTACTCATCCTTATTCATTTTTCCACCATTGAACATGATTAACACATGATACAGTACGTCAATCCAACTTCCTCTCTCCCCTTACATATGCACTATGGGTAGCCAAGGCTCGTATTGCAACAAATAGCTAACTACAATAACTAGAAACTGCTAGCCACAAGAACCAACTAGAATTCGATGATTTGGGTTGTTAGCCACATACCCTATTCTATATAACAGAGCATATTAATTGCTCAAAGAGAACAACCATTACTAAAAGTATTGATTCAGCAGGAAACTGCTTTGGTGTATGTTGTTTTAACAGTTTCCTTTGACAGGAAGGAACTTGATTTCCATCTCATAAGACTTGCATAAAGATATAACTACCAGTGAGTCGAGCCAACCCTCCGAAGAACACGTTGTGGTCTTTGCTTCTCCACAACTGGGACAACTTTCTCCATGAGCTGCAGGGAAACCCAATTACAAAGTCATTAACATTGATTGCTTCAGCACCAAAGTAACTAAATAAAATTCAACCAACAGATTCTTCATCATTTACATTGATTGCTACTGCTCCATAGTTATCCTACAAAAATTCAACTAAAAGAATCTTCTTTAGGTATCTATCAATCATTAGGTTTCAGTTTCACAGATAAATTAATAATTGTGTATCAAACAAGTTCAACTTAAAAATGCATCAGTGAAACTCAAGCAACTTTATCAGGTAGATGATTACTTCACAGATTGAATCAATACATAATGTATACTACCTCAGTCTGGTTTCTTTAAGTTGTTACCTTTTTCTTTTCCTTTAGTGAGTGTATGTGACATGGATTTTAAGTTGTGTCAAAAAAATATTGATCAATCCGTGCTACAAAAACGCACAAAATGAAAAGGAGACAATTATACCTGGACAGATGGAGTATTACTGTTAGATTTTCTATGGGAAATACAGGTAACATCATTTATAGCTCTCAGAATTATTTTTCCTTTACAATCCCTGATTCACCAATCAACAATCCTGATCGAGGATCAATAAAACACAATTTTCTGATAATCAACAAACTTGCGTTGGTATCGACTATTGAGTAATGGATGACAAGAAATGTTAAGTTGTTGATGACTATGAATAACAAGCTTTAAGGGGTGTACTTGAGGATCTTAAACTGCCACAAACATGACAGGAAATAGTTTGTGAGCATCACATTTCATAATGTACATTTTTATGGCAGTTAAATGAAAAATCATATTGCATTTCAACAGCTTTGGTTTCATGTTATGAAACAAGGAGGCCAAGTGAGAAATGATATTTAGTTTTACTATGACTAGTTTGTCATATAATTAGCGTATTTTTGTGTTAAATGTTGTAATGACTTAAAAATCATTACATTACCACTATTTTTCCCAGATTCTCAATAGACAAACATGAAATACCGCTGCATAAAAAATTAACCGTGCTTCATTGTCAATAGGATGGTTCTTGAAATATTGTTCAAGGATCCAATTATTAAAACTACATAATATAATTCGGTTATTCTTTCAAGCTGTTATGCTGAAAGCCACGATAGTTTGTCCAACAACTCTCAAATGGGGAATCAAACCATACTTTAGAGGGTGAAATAAAAGGGAAATATATATATATATATATATATATATATATATATATATATATATATATATATATATAATTGTTATACTATCACAAATTAAGTTTACGAGTGTTACATGGATTACCAATTATTGAATTAGACTAAAATGAAGGGCTTAGGTTATGCTGAGGCTAAGGTAATGTTTTGTAAAAATGGCTGTTCCAGTGTTCTTAAGATATGCAAGGATCCTGATCTTTGACTGGTACTTTAAAAGGACATAGATCAAGGAACTATAAGTAAAAAAGATACATTAATAAGAAACACGCATGTGGAAAGGGCTACAGGCTTGTGGCTTCGAAGAGGTGTCCCACGTGGGCTAAAAGCAAAATACACATCCACTAAATATATAGCCATCTTTTGTTCATCCTATTCAAAAAATTTATGGTCGCCCAAAATTTGTTTATTGGACAGTCTTATTTCTTGACTTTTATGACTTTTCAATGTCATATCAGTGCCTATGAGCCATAGACGCACTTCATTAAAGGGTTTTCACATTAAAATGGCTCTTGAATCGAACTGCCATATAGCTTTCAGAAAATTCCATAATAAGAACTAAAAATAATATAAAGACCATGGCAAGATGCATACCTGCTTCAACCTTTCCTTAGTTCGCTGTGCCTAAAAAAATAGAAGGAGAAAAAAAATAAGTCAATTGTAAATTCGAGAAATAGCATTCATAAGAAAAAATAAATAAATCAAATTTTGACATTACAGGGAAAAGAGAGTAAGCAAAGACGCAACGTAATAAAACACCCAAAGTCCTAAATGAAAACACATCATTAATTCCAAACAGAAATCAGCGTCCGTAGTTGAACACCAAAAATTATTTGTATTTGCAAAACAATTATCAACTCAAATTTACGCTCAGTTACTGTTGTTTCAACATCCAAGTCACAAACTTGATTCAACTCCATAGAACATTCAGTTACAGTTCAGCAGCAAAAGCAAAAGTGTTGGACAGAGTACAAAGACCAATTGTAAGGATTACATGATGTAAAATAGGTTTCAAAACATTCTCGAATTCAGATCATATAAAGTCCCAATAAAAGCACCATAGTCCATTACAAAGTTTCACGACAAAAGCAACCAGCAGCTATAAATGCAAGACTATTATCGTAAGTTAAATTAGAATGTTACAATATATCAATGGTGGTCCTTATCAAATTGCTTGTGCAATATCTAAGTTTATACCTTTCTAACTATATTACATGGACTCGGGATCCCTAGAAGTATTCTAAAAGTGTCCGGCACTGGACTAACCTATTTTTAGAACATATTTCACTATTTCTCTCTATTTTAGTGTCCAGTACCAGACCTATACCGGGTACTTTTGAAAAAATGAAGAGTCCATGTAACACTGCTTTTTAATAGGTAAAAGTAGATATCATAAAGCGACAAACAATAGCTTGTCCACCTACAGCATCGTAAAAGCTGCGAGACTTGTACCACTATAAATTCTATAAGATTCTCATAGTGAATTAAATCCGGAAAACATTATATTTTTTAAAAACAGTCAAAAGCGTGCATGAAAACACCAAATATAAGAGGGGTTCAATAGTCAAATATTACAATTTGTTGTTCGGTACATGTTTTTCACAAGTGTTTCAATTTCATAATGTAGAGAGAAGTGGTAACTTGTACAACAATTTATGAAGAATGTTCAAACCCAAAAAGTTAAAAAGAACAAATTAAGTATTGTTAAGGAGATAATCCTCTGATAAAAACAGATGCCACTAACCTCCTTTTACTTAATAAGAAAATGCAATTTCCTTACTATGATTCCAGAGTTCATTAAGATGGAACTAAAATCGTAATTCCACTCATTCCACAGAAGCAAACAATTTACATAGTAATACAATCAATGAATCAACTACCTTTGGCTATTATAATGTTGACAACGATATAATAACAAGTTCATAAGTCAGCAGATAATGTAATTTTGAGTTGATATAGTGCCTATATCATGAAAGACAAGGAAGTAAAATGTGACAACAGTAGCAAGCAACAAAAACTCAATAACTTACAAGGCATGCTAATTATGTGTGAATTGTTCAGCTGTGGCTCAAAAAAACCAGCACTCAACCAAATTTGAGAAATGTCTTATCAGTCTTGAGTGGATATTTTCATACTTCCTAATTTTGTTCACTGAACTTTAACAAAAATTTCAGGTTCAGACATTATTGGAGCAGCAAGTGGTGCCAAATAAACTTGCCAAGTTCATGCATAAATCAAAAATAACTATGAAATGTAGAGTGCCTAAAACACTAAAACACTAATCTTCAATTAAGAATGAAACACTTCCAGCTCCCACTCTGTAAAATAAAGAAAAGGAAATAACTTTGACGATCAATAAACATCTGCAGTACCTTTTCTTTCAACAGCAGTTCATTCTCCTCCTCCAGTTTCACAGCCATTGCTTCTAATTCAACTTGATAAGCCTAAAACCCATACCACATAACCAAATTCAGTCAAAACACATTTCAAGTATCAACACAATAACAAAACAAAAATGATTTGAAAAAATATTTAGAAAATCCTCACTTGCTTTCTCTCCCTGGACCTTGCAGCTGATTCCCTATTCTTAATCATCCTCCTCTGCCTCTGCTGCGCCGCCTTATCCAAGGGCTCCAAAAGCGTTCTTCTCTTCCCTCTCCCTCCTCCAATCTCCTCCACTTCATTCACATACCCAATCAGACCTTCTCCACTCCGCTCCGATACAATCATACCCTGATCAAATGCAAATATTCCGCTACTCAACCTCTCTGTCGGCAGCTCTACCTTCACGCCCTCTCCCTCCACCGCATCCGCCTTCGCCAAAAACTCCTCCAAAGTCATCATTTCATTATCCTCCGGCGCCTCTCGTTTACACTCTCTCTTCTCTCTCCTCCCCGCCACGATCTCTCTCCACACATCACACACAGTTTTAGGCCTCGCACTCTCCTGCCGGCGAATTCCACCACCATCTTCATTCTCACTGATGGACGTGACGGCCCCGGCGGAGTCTAACAAGGTAATCTCGGCGTCGAGCAAAGTGTTCGCCGTCGAGGCTCGGTTGTTTTCGGCGTAAACATTCCGTAAAATTCCGTCGACGGTCATCGAAACGGCTGAAGAATTGTTCTTGTTGACACTGTTCTGGTGATGAATTTGGGGATCTGAAATTGAAGATGATTTAGTAGAGAAAGAAGAAGAGGATTTTCGTTTAAGATCCGCATTCCGCGAAGTCGAAGAAGCCATAACCTTCGCCGACGCCATGTATATTGTTCTCCGCCGGATTTCTAGGGATGACTGGTTCCGAGCACTCTTTCTCTATCCTCAATCTCACAATATCAGCTACAGTAATGTAATTCTCTCTCTAAAATATAGAGTGATTAGGGTTTTGAAAATTTGATTTTTGTAGGTCTGCTCTGTAGCCTGTAGGAATTGGTAGGTATAATTTTTTTTCCGAGAGAAAGAGGATGAAGAAATAAAAACTGGAAGATTAGACTTCATGGAGTTTTACTATAAATGGAAAAAGCCTGGAGCGGGGTACTGATGACTAATTGCTGAAATGAATGGGTGACTTTCCTAATTTGTGTGGCTTGACTTTGTCAGCATTTCTATAAATAAATATGAGAATTTTTTTTTAAATATTTATATCTATTACATTAATTTATTTTAATGTAAGGGTATGGTCTAAGTAAGAGAAATAAGTATAAGTATACTATAATTAAATATAAAATTAATTATAATATTAATCTTAATTAATAAAAAGTATAATTTAATACAAAAATTAGTATTAAATTTTATTTTTTAATATTTAAAATTAATATTATATTTGATATTATGTCCGAATATCGGGAGAAACAACTTACCGAATCTGTTGTCGCCCCTTCTGTTTGAAAACTGAGGCTTGATTTTGGGAATTGGTTGTCCTCTGGTATTTTTTTAATTGTTTTTATTATACTAAGTATTTCTTATAATTTGTTAGTATTGATCTATATATACTTTAATATGCAGCTCATAATATTAAGATAAATACTATAAAAATTAGAGCCATAAAAAATATTTTCACTATTATATTTCTTAAATATAGACAGTTTTAGAAAGTTTTATCTTTTCTATAATGAAATTGGTATTCTTATGAGTTTTTAATTTTTAATTTTTTAATAATGTCTATTGCGTGAATAGTAAATAAAATTTCATTTCACATTCATAGGGGAAAAAAATTATAAATATATTAAAATGGTAGTAAAGTATTAATTCCCTTTTACAAAATGAGCAAACAGTCCTTGGATTTTACCAACAATGAGTAACACTATGGTGCTAAAATATGGTTATGAAGAAAAAAAAATAGATACAAAATGATAGATGTAATTATGGTGAAGTTTTCACACCGCATGTTATTATAAACTTCTATAATTTTTTGTTGTACCGGTTAAAATAAATATTACATTTGTGTTTGGAGTAAGAGTTAAAATATAATATTTATTATAATAAATTTGACAAAAATAAAATAAATTTTTTAAATAATATATAGTGTGACAATTTTACCTTGACCAAATCCCAAAATAATGGTTAATATAATGGAAAGAAGTGTTTAGAAAAACAACTGATAATACTTCGATGAAAGGAGGATATTTTAGTTTTGAAACAGGCACTACTGATATATAAGGGTGAGTATTGTGCGGTTTGGTGAGGTTTGAAACTCAAATCGTATATGAAATCGCTTAAGTGAAGCGATTTGACAAATTCAGAATCCCCCATAAAATCGCTTATGATTAGTGCGGTACAGTTTTAAACCGTGCAATGCAATTTCATTTGGTGCTGTTTTGATTTCAAAATCAATTGAAACAATTAAATTTTATGCAATTTAAATTAACAATTTAGCATCGCACAATATTAAATACAACTTTGAAAACATACACAATCTTACTTATAATGTTTTGTCTAAACAAAAACAAAATATAAGTTATATTAGGGATAATTCCAAATGGATTAATTGAATTTTTTTGTTTACATATGAAAATTCTAAACAAAGATAATTACATGAGTGATAATTCCAAATGGATTAATTGAAATGATGGCTTCCATAATAATGCTTCTTGATATGGCTTCATGTTGACAGTGCTACTCATTCTAGGACTCATATTTTGCTCCCTGCTGTTTGAAATTGATTGGAACGAAATCAACTTACAGTTTTGAAGAAGGGAGGCGTAGTCTCTACTCAGAGAAGAGACGAGCATTTATATATATATATATATATATATATATATATATATATATATATATATATTTGGCTAAAATGACGTCATTTTGGCCATATATTTTTCTTTTTTAAAAACATAGTGCGGAGCGACTTTTTCATGTGCGGGTTTGCCCATAAATTAAACCCAAACTACAAATTCAATTTTTCAACTCACCTAAAATGGCTACATACGCTGCAACCGTTAGTGCAATTTGTGCAATTTTTAGTGCAATTTCGGGGGCAAATCAATTTTTTGTTCAGCCCTAGAGTGATATAGGCTTAGATTTCAACCCAAATCCACAATTTTCAAACTGCGAGGTCATGCATACCTTCTAAAACCCTAACAGACCAATCTAAAAATCAATGATACACGTAAAACACATTACTTCAAAAGAAAATAGTTATCAAGAAATTGGTTAAGATCCCCATAGATATTTTCGTTGATTGCATTTAGGTCACTAGTTCCTACTCCATCATCAGTCCTCATCGGGACATCCTAAAGTTTGTTTCCATCATTTTATCTTTGTTCTTCTAGGATGCTTGGTATAAGTCAACCGAATGTTTTGGCATATGACATGTACACAATCGGTGTCCTTCCATCCCACATCTATAACAGAGGTCTTGTTTGTTTCTTGCTTATGGTGCCCCACCTTTATTCTTGTTTTGTCTACAATCTTGTTACTTCCGGTGCCTTAGATTATTATGAGGTCGATGTTTCTTATGGTTTCGGCCATTTTTTCGACCATAATTTTTTTTATTCTCCTTATTTTCACGTGTATTCTGTTAAAAAGACATATTGTTGTCACTTCTGATATGGGATAAAGCATGTTGGGCGTGCTAGATGATTTTTCATCAACAATTCATTATTTTTCTCTGCAAAGAGGAGGCAAGCTATTAAGTCACAATATTTTATAAAAAAAAATTGCCTATGTAGTTATGAAAGGATCATGTTGTTAAATACAATGTTTAAAATGTCTTTTCTAACAATTCTTCCTTAGGAACCTGTTCACCACATAAGGCTAGTTGTGAGGTTATTATGAACAACATAAAATTATATTCTGCAATTGACTTAAAATCTTACAACTTCATATTACGCCAGTCGTATTGGACACTAGGTAGGAAAACCACTTTTTGGTAATTAAACCTTTCTTTTAATTTGGTCCACAAGCTCAAAGGACTTTTGATAGTTAAGTACTATGTTTTTAAATATTTATGAAGATGATTATGGAGAAAAATAATGGCCTTAGCATTTTCTTCCACAGAAGCTTTGTTTCCTGCTTCAATTGTTTTTTCAAAACCATTAGCACTAAGATGTAACTCGGCATCAAAGGGCCCATGACACATAGTTTTCTCCAAATACTTGCAATGCAACAAATTCTAATTTTGCAAGTTCGCCATTTAATTCTAAGTTCAAAAACAAAAGAACTTCCATTATATATTCGAACGAATAATCAACTTGAATGAGAATTATATAAAGGTTCAAAATGAAATTACATTTGAAAAAAGGTTAAGGCCTCATTGGTGTCTTCATCGACCACTATTCACTTTTCTTCCAAACAATTCAAGGCTTGAGACCACTTAAGCATAGCGAAACATGCCAAGACTCAAAACCACAACTGTAAGGATTTTGTCTAACTTCTAACCATTGAGCCACCACCTCAAGCAGTGATAAAATATCGTAGTGTAAATATATAAGTGTTTACATTAATAATTAAATCATTTAATTAAAATATGTACAATAACTAATGTATATATAAATATTAATATTCATAAAATGTACATAGATATGTATAGAATTCTAAATTGATTATCACTAGGCATGTGGCAGTCCACGTAGACAAGTTATAATCAAAAAGTACAATAACAATGTATTCCTAAATAATTGTAAATGAATTTTCACCAAGAATGCAGTAGCCCACGTAGATTGAGTATTTCCAAAAAAAATATAATAACTAACAAAAAGGTTCCCACCAAGTCTTATGTAGTCTTCTTAAGACAGATGGTACCACTAGAGATAATAAAAATTACAATAATAGATGCAAAGGTAGTCCAACGAATTTAACGGTAAGATAATGAGATTAGTGGTAAGGTCAGACCAGTAGTAGAGGAACATATTTTACCGTTTTGACTGGTTAGAGGCTTGTGCTGATAGCATGTTATAGAATAAGAGAATTTTGAAGATGAAATGTAATGATTTTATTATACTCTCACAATAAAAATTTTACAGAAATTTCACTCTCTCAATTTTTCCCCCCCCCCAATAGTTTTCATTTGATTTCTTTATCTAAATTTATAGATTTCTTTACCTAAATTTATAGGAAAAGGGGAAATGAAGAAACAATAAACTGAGTTTCTTGGTTATTGACGATACACATGCTTGACAGAGAGGAACGAGAAGGGGTTTAATCATTTTCCCCCCATTGAATTGGATTTCAATTTACATATGCATCACTGAAGTGATTTTTTTTACAATCACTTCACTAAACTGAATTTTTTTTACAAAATTTGAAATTTTCGTCTAAGAATGTTAAAATTTAACTAGCTGCTTACGAGGCTGCCGCGTGGAATTTAAAATGTTTACATGTTATAACTTTGTCCAAATAAGCAACTAAGGTGGAAAATTTATAAAATTTTAATATAAAAAAGTAATTAATTGATTTTTAAGTATATAAAATCGAGTGGGGCCAATTGAATTGCTACCAAAAAATTTTGGCGTCACGATCTTTCGACGCCGCCGTCGCAGCAGCTCCCCTTAGGTCAAACGACCAAGTCCGCTTTGCCAATTTGGCAATGTTCTGGCTTTATCTATCAACAAATATCATTGACATCAACAGAGTGTTTAATGCCCTTTTGGCTCACCGGACTTATCCTTTACTTTACCATTTCCGGCAACAATTACATACACAATCCCCTCATCCTCTTATTTCCCAATAACAAATAATTGAATGAACAGTCTGGGAGCCTGAGCTTGAGTTTGAAATCTAAAGCAAAAATGGGGTCTGCGGCACTTGTTCTTTTGTGTGTTGTGGCAATAACAATAGTAATAAGGTTGATTGGGTTAGTTGGAGTGGTGAAATCAGGAATATGAGTGAACTAGGGAACAGTTTCTCTCCACCGATTATCGCCCACCACGGTAGTGAATCTGTTGAGGGACAATAGGATTAAGAAGGTGAACTAATGATTACGTTTATTTCATATATAATTGTAGGTTGAACGAAAGACGCAAAATAAGCGTAAACGATAGAAACGAACCAGATAAGTTTTTCAGAACTTGTTTTGTGTTAACTTAATAATATGATGTGAAGTTATTATGAATTGTTTAAATGTACATGTTAACATTGTGATGCAATATTAACTATCATTGTTCGGTGAATATTGAAATGATTTATGGTATATGAACTCTATTATCTATATGAATAGGTTAATATGAAGTATGATAATGTGAAGTAGAGTAAAGTATGATAATGTGAAGCATGATAAGGTGAAGTACTATAATGTGAAGCATGATTGAACATGATCCATGTATAAAATGTGAAGCATGTTGTATGAAGCATTATTTAAATGTGAATTATGCATTATGTGATAATTGTTAGACTTGCTGAGCCGTCGTGCTCATTCTTGCAAACTAAAATTTTGTAGATAATGAAGAAATCCCTATAAATACTAGATTCTTAGAAGAAGGATATTGTGTAAATGCTAAAATACAATTACTGAGTTGTTCTCTGTTTTATTATTAAGCTTAAAGTTATTGAGTTAGTAAATCATTTAGTTAATCTAAAAGATTAATTTAGAAAAAGACAGTCATAGAATCTGATGAGTAAAGAGATATTCTCACAGAAGAAAATTATTAGAAATAAATATGCTGTAATTTCGAGGACGAAATTCTTATAAGGAATGGTGAATGTAATATCTCAGATATTTGTGACATTCAGATATATAATCGAATGCAAATTAAAGTTAATGTTTAAAACCTAGAGTCGGAGAAGTGAGATGTGTAGAAAATGAGTAAACATTTTTTAACCTAATTTATTTGTTGGGGATTAAATGTGAGAAATATGGGTTATAAATTTTAAAACCTATAAGTGATTAATATATATACTTGGAAGTAAAATAAATGTAAGATAATATAATACATTTAAAAATTGATAAGTTTATTTGACGAAAGAGTATGTGAGAATATTATCATGATGCATGTGGAAGATTTATTAAGAAAATAAATTCAATTAAAAAGTGAAAATGGTTACATAGATATATATACCTAAAATTGCATTTTTTTTTTATCCAAATAAGAATATAAGTACATTAATACTCAACAAAACTAATAAATTAATTAATTTTAATATGGAGCAAGAAGGAACGTTGTAAAATATAATTAATTAGATTAATTATATGAGTTATGAGCTAAAGTTATGATAGTAAATAGAAAAGCTAGAATGATTGTCTTTGATGACAATACTAAGAAGTTAATTAATTAAATAATTAACTTAATTATCAAGTTGTAGTATATAGTTCAATAATGAATTAAAACAAGCCCAATAGTTTAATTGTTTTAAGTCTTGTTTGTAATTATAAAGAGCTCTAAATAAATTTATGGATTAATCCTCATGAAGAGTCCAAGTAATTTAATTATATATTAGTGGACTAGCCTAAGAGAATTATGTGAGGAGCCCAACTTGTAATAATATTTGCAAGAAATATGGTTATTAATAATCTAGTCCAATGAATATAAGTGAGCAAGCCAAATGTGTTATAATGTTATCAATGGTTGTAGAGAATGAATATGGCCCAAGTAAATTACTATGGCAAGGTAAATAAATGTAAATGACGAGCCCAAACTTAAAGACCAAAGAGATGATTAATGGGTTGGCTAGATAAATCAACATATATATTAGGATGATATATATATTGGTGTATATATGTATGTATTGATGTATATACATACATAGGTATGTATGTGTATATTTATTTATTAATAAATAAAGAGTCCAAATAATTTAATTAACACTAGTAGATTAGCCCAAGTAATTATAATTAATGGGAGTCCAACGAAATAAACGAATTTACTAAGTTGGTCAAATATGAAAATAATTGCATGAATGTGGGTAATTAAATATTAAGCATAAGTGTTATATTAATTGATAGTCTCATAGGTAACTAATGTAAGTCTAATTAAATTAAATTGGCATGTATTGTATGTAATGGTGTGGTAGTCCAATGGATTTAATTGAACTAGCCCAAATGATTTGGTGAGAGAAGTCCAATTGAATTAATTACTTAGACCAAGTTATGAGAGATGTGTGAGTTGTGTTGGGTAGCCCAAATAATTTAGATAAGAGAGCCCAATGAAAAGTAAACTAGGTAGCCCAAACATTTAAAAGTTAAATATTGGTTTGTGTTGAGAGAATTTTTAAGTATTGGTGAAATTATAGAGAGTTAACTCTAAATGAGTTAATTGTTAGAAAATGTTAATCCTACTTGGGTTAATTGGTGAAGTAATATAATAGATAAGCAATTATTTTTGTATAACGTATTTAATAATAAGTGTAAGAGACTCATGATGGCTATGATTGATAGCTAGGATAGAGTTAGTGAAGGTTGGTGAGCCTTGACTAAGTAAGGGTTCATATAGTAATCCTAGGTCACAAGAAGGGTTAGTGTGATGACCCCAAATTCGGGTCCCTTGAACCTCGGATCTGGTTCACTACTATACAATATTTTTCTTATCGTTCATGACTTACATCAATATTATAATTGCTAAATAATCATTTATTTAAAACTTTATAACATCTCTTTCTATTCCAGAATCGCAATCTTTATAAATTTCTAGTATGTCTCAATATCATTGCGACACCCCCAAATCTGGGCTCACACAGCCCAAACTTGAGTTGTCAAAACATTACAACAAAATTAATACAAGTAGTGCAACGTACAACAATACAGTATATAATAATACACAACTAAGTCTTTCACGATTATTGTTACACTATTTTACAACACGTGAAGACTACAATAGTTATCCCTCAGACTCTCACTCCATTCCCCGGCTAGACCCAACTACGTTCTCATCTCCTGTTGAAAAACAATGGAACAAAAAGAAAGGGTGAGCTCAAATAGCCCAGTGAAGAATATCATGACTAAAAGATAATGATGAATAAATTATCATTAGCCTTCAACAGTTGAGTTCTTGATAGAATACAATAGGCTACAAGGTTTATATCAAAAACTACAGTTAAATTCTTGAACAATGTTCAGATCAATAATAGCAGCGGAATGAGCAATCTATTAGAAGAATAATGCAGACTATAATGTCCACTCGCTTCTCTTTTTAGGAAAAACATCATCAACTTTTATCATCTGAAATACCATTAGTCAAGATAATACAAATTAACAGTTCCTGGTTATAATCATGCAGATCAACAGTTCATCTTTGCACTACGGGCCAAAGACATTCAATATAATACCAACGACAATGATTATACCAGATTCAGCCTTTGGTCATAATCATACCAAACAACAGTTCATCTTTGCACTACGGGTCAAAGATATTTAATATAACACTAACGGTCATGATTATACCAGATTCAGCCTTTGGTCATAATCATACCAAACAACAGTTCATCTTTGCACTACGGGCCAAAGAGAACATTCACCACGTGCCATAAAAGACACCGAACAGATATATCGCCTTTAACCTATCATATGTTCAACAATTATATTGAATTTGTGCCCCCGACCACATATATTCACAACAACTTGATTTTGGATGATTAGAATGATATAAATGATGAACAGAAGAAACAGGATAAACAATAAGTATCAGAAGTTTACTTTGTGCAGATTCAAATAATGTCCAAATTGTCAACATGATGTGGAGTGAAACTCAAAAATGATATTCAAGATCCATAGTTCAGAATAACGATTACAGTTCAATAGAAAGGTTCACGTAAATAGGATGGTTCAATTGAAATGATGAAGTACAACTATTATGGAACATATAATATTTTCAGGAATTATAGAAGCAATAGTTCCATAATAAGTTTCGATTTAGGTGTATGAAAGAAAATAATATCCCTTACCGTAGTAGGTTTGATTAACAAAAGGTGAAGGAAATTAATATCCCTTACCATAGTAAGTTTGAATAATGGAAGATGAAAAAGATGGTATCCCTTATGAGTATAAAGAAAAATAATATCATTTACGAATATGAAAGAAAATGATATTACAAACGAATATGCAATAAAAGTGTCATGTGATAATTCGTGTAAATAAATTATTTCCACGAGAGACAAATAAGAAATGAATACAAAGAGTAATTCACCAAACATGCGGTAATCCACGTAGTAAGGTTATTCTCAGAGATTAATAAGGAATGAATACGAAAGGTTATTCACCAACATGCGGTAATCCGCGCCGTAAGGTTATTCCCACAAATTAATATATGGAAATAAATGACACATCTTATGAGTAAAAAAGAAACGATATTATTTTTTAGAATCAAATAATGATAATCCCTTACCTTAACACGTGACTGGATATTGATTTAAATGGGGTTGATTAACTTGAACAGTACATGTACACTTACTCAAGATGACTTAAGCACACTTAGAGAGAACTTATAAAAGAAGTATTTAGAGAGAGAAAGAAAGAACAAGTAAGGAAGTTTATGAAAAATCCTTAAGTTAAGGTCTCTATTTATAGCCAAAAATCTTATCATAACCAAGATTTTCTAATTTAATCCAAACCGTTCATTTCAAGATAATGTTTAATCCATACCATTCATTTCATCTTTTAAGATTTCTTTAATCTAAACCATTCATTTAAAGATCATCTTTTAATCTACATCATCCCTTTCAAATTCTATATTATCTTTAATCTATACCATTCATTTCATCTTTTAAGATTTCATTAATCTAAACCATTCATTTAAAGATCATCTTTTAATCTACACCATCCATTTCAAATTCTATATTATCTTTAATCTATACCATTCATTTTATATCATCTAACTTTATATTATAAATAAATAACTTTATCAATTCAATTATTCAACAATAATTCACACTTATTCATTATTATGACTAATTGTTATAAATACAGTGTAGTTGACTCTCTGAGTTAGATATCAAGTCAATTTAATTAATGAAATACAACTGTTTAAATAACACCATAATAGAGATAACAATAATACAGAAAGTATGTAAAAGAAAGAATACGTTACTGTGTTATGATAATTATTGATTCAATAATGTGAATTACTGTGCATATGCTACTGTGACAATTATCAGTTTAATAATATGAATTATTGTGCATGTGACAATAAAGTCAAATATTGTACGATAACCACTTTATCAGTTTAATAATACGAAACACTGTGCAATGTCGTTTGCTACTATGCAATACCGTGTGCTACTGTGCAATACCGTATGTTACTTGTAATACCGTATATTACTATTCTTTTATCACTGGATATTATAACAATTAAAAGTGATAGTACAATTGACCATTTAAAAATTATTTATGTCATTTTCTATATCTGACAATTATTCTTTGTGGGGTCCACCAATGATTGGTTCGTACGACACCGTCGTACGAATATTCCCCGACCAAACGAATATTGTCTGACATAATATAATTTACACATAACATCCTTAACTTTTAACTTTATCAATTTAACCACTTACTATTTCATGAAAATATATATGAAGAAAAAATTAAATTTTATATTTCATAAAATTCGGGGTCTTACAATCATACTTGATACGAGTTCATTCTATTACAATCAATTTGAGTATTTAAACACTCACAATACATACTAATAATTTCTTTAATTACACAATTATTTTATCTGTCCAATACAGACTCATAACTACAACAATCATTTAAACTTTTAGTGAAAGTAATACGCATTCTTGATCCTTGATCTTTAACGAAATCTTCGGATATCTTGCACTTATCTGAAAGTGTTAATTTTATAGTAAGAGTGAGCACAGCAGCTTAGTAAGTCTAACAGTTACACATAACACATTACATGCTTCATATGTTACACATATTCTGCATTTTATTCCTACATCATGCATTTTATACTTTTCATTTTATAAATGTTTCATACTTCTCATGCAGCACATATAATAATTAACTAGTCTCTAACAATTCATGCTTCATATTTTGTACATATTTCACATGTAATCATACCTCATACTTTTCACATATCACAAATATCATCAATATATCTTCATATCAATAATTTAATATCACATTGTAGCATAGCAATGCACATAGGAGCAAGTTCTGAAAAACTTGCATAGTTCGCTTCTACCATTTACACTTATTTTGCATCTTTCGTTCAACCTACAATTTATATATGAAATTGACATCATCATTAGTTAAAATAACTATTATTTAGTCTTTATATAAGACTCTAACTTCAAATTATTAACTCTTAAGATGTCCGACAAACGAACCCTTAAGTTTCGGACAAAAACCCTAGCCCAAAATATAATTCGGACATTTCAGGTACGCTTAACCAACTTATGTCTTCACTACACGTCATCGTACGACTCGCTTTTAATAAGTTATCTAAATTAATCACAAATGGACTATTTACATTAATTTAATTCAATTAAACTTTCTTCTTTTATATAACTTAATGATTTAGACATTTAATAATGTACCAAATATCTCAAAATATTATCTACCTTTACAACTAAATTCAAATATTATTAACCATTTAATAATATTTAAATCACTTATTAATATTATGAATTATTTAATGATATTTTAACCTCTTACTAATATTATTAATCATTTAATAATATTTTAATCACTTACTAATATTATTCATCATTTAATAATATTTTAATCTCTTATTAATATTATTAACTATTTAATAATATTTTAATCATCTATTAATATTATTAACCATGTAATAATATTTTAATCATTTACAAATATTATTAATCATTTAACAATATTTTAATCTCAAACTAATATTATTCACCATTTAATAATATTTTAATACTCTTCAAACAATACCAATAGTTAACTTTTTAATTAGGTTAACTTTAGTCTTTAATTTTAAACATTTAGCTACCATTAAGTCACTAATAGATTCTATATATATTGGTTTAGTATTCAAACACGTTCATATTACACTTATTTCAACTTAATTTTTCACAAAAAAACTCGACCCAGATTGACCCGACCCGGACCGACCCGACCCGGATAGCTAAAACACGTTTCTGGTAGTGTGTTTGACCGTTGCGGCGAAGGTATAAAATTTCAGAAATCCTAATTTGAGGACTTCCCAATCCTCATTTACTAAAACTGTCATAACTTCTTCATTTACAAACATTTTGGGGTGATTCTTAAGTCCATTCTCATCATAATTTTCCCCTATACAACTTCTCTTTAGATTTTAAATCAAAATTTCAAACGGAATTAGCCTTAAAATCGCTCATAAGGACAAAATAAAAACTAACTTCATAAATCATTGATTTGATTGGTTCAAACATGATGCTACAAGCATTATTTGCTAGACCATCATATTTTATGACTCTACATACATCATATGCTTATCATACATCATATATATAACTTTCTAACCATAAAAATCAGTTATCCAACTTGTAGTTTCAAACTATGACAATAATTAGTACCTAGCTAACTAGGGTTTTACCGATAAAATTTTATATGACATTTTCTTCAACTTATTTGCATACCACACATATAAATACTTGTATTAAACATACAAAACAATGAATCTACTTATATATCATAGATTTAGACTTATAGATTATCAAAATAAATTTTGATCGGGTAACAATATATTTTGACCATAGAAATGAAAAGATAAAGATGTAGAGCACTTTTAAACCTTTTTGACTTAGGTGCTCTCCTTCTCTTGGCTATAAAATTTGCTAGAGACTCCACTTTGGCTCCTATGAATACACTTCTAGTGTAATATCTCTCAAGACTCTCCAACAATACTCTCACTTCTCTCTAGAATTTCTTTCTTTCTCTAAAAATAATAGCAAGAATAGAAATGACCAACATTGTACATGTGTTGGTGATTTCTATTTATAGAACTCTAGGAACACATCCTTAACTCCTTAATCAACTAGCATTGGTGAAATTAAGTCTCTAATTTTGCTTACTATTACATGAATGATCACTTGATAGATATTTTGAATGACCACATAAATGACTAGGGTGGTTGGGGGTTTCTTGAACTACTTTGCACTCAAAAATCATCTAATAAGCAAGCTTCACATCTATATAGTCCCCAAAATTCAGGATTTACTTTTATTTTACACCAATTTGGCTTTATTTTTATGTCTTATATAATTATATAAGCATCTATATATATATATATATATATATATATCCCAATATATGTATACACATTCACCTATACTTGCACTATACTTGCATTTTTCTCATATTTGACCTTTAAAATGTCACCCATAAACTTGACTACAAGCAACATATCACCAACACTTAACCCACATGTGGTTAACTCTCTAACTCTCCATAAGACCTATGGTTAAAGTACTACACTTAACCTTGGTCACTCAAATACCCAACCTTAGTTAAAACTCATCTTATTAATCATACACACATCTTCCACCAAATAACACAAGTAAGGTTAATTCTCTACAATCAAGTATACATATATATTCAATATATTTATATATTTACTAACACTTAACTCTAGCATTGGTTAATGTTTTATTTTTATTACCACTTAGGGTTAACAACTAACCCAACAATGATTAGTTCTCTACAAACATGAATTTAAGGAATTGACTATCTTAATTGACTAGGGTTGGTGAACCACCTCTTAGTTGAGTGTAAACAACAATTCTCCACCATTTACCTAATGTGTGGTTAAGTATAAGCTTTCATATTATCCATGGTTAATTCATTTAACCAACATTGGTTAACTCTCTACCAACCCATATACTTACAACATGTATATCTCCACATATTCACCAATAACCTTTTATTTAAATTACATCCTAGCATGAATTAAGGGAATTGACTAAGTGAATGACCAATTTAAATGGAATACAAGCAACATACAAGCTATACTCAATCCCCAAGTGGGGTCTCATATTTGGTCAACACTCCACCATTTTTTCTTTATTTTTATTACACACACACACACACACACACACAACACTTATAATTTCTCCTAACAATTAACTAAGATATGGTTAATTATCTACAACATGCAACCCATAGTTACCTACCAATTCTATCTTAATAAATTATATACATACATAATTGTATCTATAATATTATTCCATGACTCGGGCTAGATAATTAATTCAATTGGACTACCTTACTTAAATCCATTGGGCTACTTACAATATATTCCAAGTACCCCATATATTAACTACATTTAAAATCAATTGGGCTTATTATTTAATTATCCATCTTCATGCAAGTATTCCTATATTAGGTTAAAACTTATAATCATTTTGGGCTAGTCCACTAGTAGTAATTAAATTACTTGGACTATTCATAAGGCTCAATCCATAAATTTATTTAAACCTCTCTATAATTACCAACAAAACTTAATATATTGAGCTTATTTTAATCAATTATTGGATTATATACTATAACTTAATAATTAAGTTAATTACTTAATTAATTAACTTCTTATTATTGTCATCCTAGGCAATCATTCTAGCTTTTCTATAACTTTAACTCATAACTAATAGAATTAACATAATTAATTATATTTCATAACATTCATTCTTGTTCTATATTAAAACTAATTAATTTATTAGTTTTGTTGAGTATTAATTTATTCATCTTATTATTTGGCTAAAAAGCACACTTTAGGTATATATGTATCAATATAACCACATTAACTTCTTAATTGAATTATTTTTTAATAAATTCTCCACATGCATCATTATAATATTCTAACATTTAATCCCTAATAAATAAATTAGGTTAAAAAAAATATTTACTCATTTTCTACACATCTCACTTCTCCAACTCTAAGTTTTCAACCTTAACCTTTAATTAAATCATTTAAGATCATATCTCCAAATCTTGTAAATATTTGGGTATTACAGTTAGAGCCTTAACCATTTATGGGTTAAGTGCTACAAGATATATATATATATATATATATATATATATATATATATGTGTGTGTGTGTGTGCGCGCGCGCGCGCGCGTGCGCGTGTATGTGTGTGCGTGTGCGCGCGTGCGTGTGTGTGTGTATGTATGTATGTATAAGATGATAATTAGACATTAAAAAAATAAATCAAAAATGGGAAAATTATAGTTATCAAGTTGCATCTAATTCACTCCATATCAAGTTTGCTTACACTCTACCAATATTGGTCATTTCTTATGTTATTCACCAAGTCAATCAACATGATCAATTCCCTAAACTTATGAATTATGTTTGTAGAAAACTAACCATTTTTGAGTTAGTTGTTAACTTTAAGTGGTAAGAAAAATAAAACATTAATCAATGTTAGAGTTAAGTGTTAATAAATATAAAAATTTATTAAATATATGTATACTTGATTGTAGAGAGTTAATTAAAGGGGAGTTAGTGAATAGACCTTAAGTGGTATTGAATGTGTGAATTAACCCTCTTTGGGTTAATTGGTGAAAAATGAGTAGACATATATGATATGTATACATATTTGGTGAGAGTTAACCAAACATTAGTTAATTGGTGGAGGATGAGAAGCTTTAACCAATGTTGGATTTAGTGGATCAACCCTAGGTCACTTGATGTGTTAGTAAGTTAACCACATTGTGGTTAAGTATTGGGAGAAGTATAGATATGTAAATATATAAATAAGATGAACTTTAACCAAGGTTGGGTATTTGCGTGACCAATGTTAAATGTAGTATTTTAACCCTAGGTCTTGTGGAGAGTTAGAGAGTTAACCACATGAGGGTTAAGTGTTGGTGTTATGTTGCTTTTATCACACTCAAATGTCAAGGTTGCTCACCAACTACCCAACCACTCTAGTCAATTACCTAGCTAGTCCATCAAGTTGTCAATCCTTAGCATAGTAAGCATGAGTTAAGATCTTAATTCACCAATGTTGAGAGATTTAAGGAGTTAATGTAAGACTCCTAGACTTCTATAAATAGAATGAGGCAAGAGACTTGGAGGAGTTTGGCTTATTTGTTAGATACCTCAAGTTGTAGATAGAGAGAGAGTTGTAAAGAGAAGTGAGAGCTCAAGTATGGAGAGCTTGTAAGCTTAAGAGCTAAATAAGAGAGAATCACCCAAGTGTTAACCATTTCGGGTGCAAGAAAAGGAAGCATGAAGGTTGTTTAGCCATTCATAGCAAAGCCTTAGTAAAAAGAAGATCACTTAAAAGGTTAAAAGTTTTTTTAACCTCGATCCTTTTATTTTATGTTGTTAAAGGTTTGAATTAGTGGGGACATATATCATGTATATTATGTATTATAATGTTGTAGAGTCATAAAACATGATGATCTAGCAAAATAATGCTTGTAGCATCACGTTTGAACCAATCGAATCAAGAATTTATGAAACTAGTTTTCATTCTGTCCTTGTGAGCAATTTTAACCCTACTTCTGTTTGGAATTTGGATTTGCGATCTGAAGAGAAGTTGTAGAGGAAAAAATTCTGATAAGAATGGACTCAAGAATCACCCAAAAATATTTTAAAATGAAAAGGTTATGGCAGTTAGAGTGAAGAAGGGTCGTCAAAACCCTAGAAATGTTTCTACAGTAAAAGGGTTGGGGCCCTGTTTTGGATTTTTATGAAAGATTAGTTTTTAATCGGGTTGGGTCGGGTAGATCCGAGTTGGGTCGGGTAGATCCGGGTCGGGTCGGATTTTCTGTGAAAATTTAAGTTGAATTAAGTATAAAATAAATATATTTGTATTATAAACTAATATATAAAGTTAATTAATGTCTAATTAATAGAATAATATTGTAAATGAAAGTTGTATGAAGAACGCAAAGTATGGGCATAAGTTGGTTAAGTGAACTTGACATGTCTAAACTAGGATTTGGGCTAAGATTTTTGTCCAGAACTCAAGGGTTCATTTGTTGGACATTTTAAGAGTTAATAAATTGAAGTTAAAATCTTATATAGAGACTAATTAATAGTCCTTATAACTAATGATTATGTTAATTTCATATATAATTGTAGGTTGAACAAAATATGCAAAATAAACGTAAATGGTAGAAACGAACCAGACAAGTTTTTCAGAACTTATTTTGTGTTAACTTAATAATATGATGTGAAGTTATTATGAATTGTTTAAATGTGCATATTGAAATTATGATGCAATATTAACTGTCATTGTTCGGTGAATGTTGAAATGATTTATGGTATATAAACTCTATTATCTATATGAATAAGGTAATGTGAAACATGATAATGTGAAGTAGAGTAAAGTATGATAATGTGAAGCATGATAAGGTGAAGTACTATAATGTGAAGCATGATTGAACATGGTCTATGTATAAAATGTGAAGCATGTTGCATGAAGCATAATTTAAATATGAACTATGCGTTATGTGATAACTATTAGACTTGTTGAGTTGTCGTGCTCATTCTTGCAAACTAAAATTTTGTAAATAATGAAGAAATCCATATAAATACTGGATTTTTAGAAGAAGGATATTGTGTAAATGTTAACAGACAATTACTGAGTTATTTTTTGTTTTGTTATTAAGCTTAAAGTTATTGAGTTAGCAAATCATTTAGTTAATCTAAAAGATTGATTTAGTTACGAGTCCAGATTGGACAAGTAAAAATGATTGCGTATTAAAGAAATAGTTAGTGTGTATCGTGGATGTTTAAATATTCAAATTGATTGTAATAGAATGAACTCGTATCATATATGATATTGAGACATATTAGGAACTTGTAAAGATTGCGATTTTGGAATAGAAAGAGATGTTGTAAAGCTTTAAATAAATGGTTATTTGGCAATTATAATATTGTTGTAAGCCATTAACGATAAGAAAAAAGTTATTCAGTGGCGAACTAGATCCAAGGTTCAAGGAACACGAATTTGGGGTAGTTACAATTATGCATTTTAAAGATTTAGATAATCAGTATTATATAAATCTAACTCTTACGCACAAACATAAACAAAAAAAAATTATTGGAAGAGATTAAAATATTTTTCTTAGACCACTATCGTTAAAAAAGAAAAAACTCTATCCTATCATGATTTCTTCCACAACACTTTTCAATCATGAACATCTAATCATCAAAACTACTTATTAATTATGAACATTCAATCATCAAAATTTTGGATGTATGATAATTTGTTTGATAATTATTTCACACAATTCTTTTTAAATTGTACGTAGTTCAATAACTGTGTTTCTTTTTTATTGGTGAATGATGCAGGTTATATGCTATAGTAATTTAAATTTTGAGGAGGCCATGAGGATTATTCATATTTTGTATTTCAATATTGTAACATCAGTAGTTTCATGAGGTTTCGGTGTAAGTAATCTATTAACAATTTTTATTTCAACATTGATAAGTTTCGGCTGTATCTAAAATTCGTTAGAAATCAAAAGATATTTCTTTTTCCAGTTAAAATTTAGGAAATGAATACATCGTATATTTAAGATACTAATACTAATAATAAATAAATAAGATCTTGTTTTTCTAGGAAAAAAAATCACTCAAGTATTTTTTCACTCCTTATTTTATTTTAATATTAATCTATTTGTATTCTTATTATCATAATTACGTACATATCATTATCTCTTATTTTCATATAAATTTTAATTCAGCTAGTGTGTAGTAAAATTTATATTATTATCAATTATATTAATAATTTATTATTATTATTATTATTATTATTATTATTATTATTATTATATTATATAAGTATAATTATTTGAATTTAAATATAAGTTACTATTACATTAGTTGATGAATATATGAATATATAAACAAATGAATCGTCAAATAGTATTATTTATATTATATGAATAGATAAGTTATTATTATTATTAACTTTTTATTAGTTAAATAATATATTTTAGAAAAATAATAATTTTCTTATATAAGAATTATCATACATAATATTAATCAATTATTACTATAATTAGTATATTAGTATAGTATAATACTAAAAATATATGCAATAAAATAATTTTATAATTAAATCCGTATTTTGTACGGCATCATGAGCCGCTGGTATGTATAGTAATAGATGAGATAATTATTTTCTTAGTTTTGGTATAAAAATGATTTAAAAGTATAGTGAAGTTTTAATTTATTTATAAAGCAACTTACGCAAGGAAGCAGCTCCTCTAAGTAGCAAAGTAGCAAACCAACTAATTGCCGCTAACGGTTCATAAACAGTTTGCTTTATTGCCTCTCCATTACACTAGTCCTATAAAATCAGATTTAAGGAATCTTCCGCTAGATTCCACCTGATAAAAAATCAATCTTCTTTCAGAATAGGTCGGCAACAGAAAATTTAACAATTTTTTGTTAAAATATTGATAAATTGTCAATATTTCAAGCAATTAAAAAGAGGATAATTGTCCACCTTCTCGTGAATATAGATCCGTCCCTGATTATAAATGGATACATCATATATAGTATGAGTCCAATTTTTTTTTAATCCTAATCTATGTCCCATATTATGTATTCTTGGCAAGTGTGACTTAATTATTTATTTATAATTAATTTTTATATAAATAAATATTATGTGACAACAATATAAAAAATGAGATAATGGACGAGAGGGAAAAAAATCTAAATTTATATAAAATATGAAAAAGATGTTAAAAGAGAATCTAGACCAAATATGTTGTAAGAGATTATTAATCATCACCTAATTAGCTATGAGAATTAATATTAACAGGACAATAAGATGGGCGCAGAGTAATCTTTATTTACTTGACAACTTTACCCTTATCCTCTTTCATCTCCTTCGGCAGATTCACGCCGTCTCCACAAACATGGAAAATGCAATCAAAAGCCATAATACCTCTTTTTCATTCTCCGTAGAAATTGCTTTACACACAAATGAGACATTACTTGGAATTAAATCACAGAGAGTAGTAGTTTCATCTCTCTATTCACAACTATAGCGATTCTATCAATATCTCATCTCCTTCTGTTACATTCACAAAATCACACCAATTCTATTACATTTATTTGTCTTTATACTCTCTCTTCAACTAACAAAACTAATCCTAGCCCTTGCTTCCTATCTCTCTTGTGCAATCTCAACCGTTGGCTTATGACCACCTAATGACAGCTATTTGGAATTCCTATAACTACCTCCCTCTCCTTTTCCCGCCTCTTTTCTCTTTGCCTCTAATATAATTAGACATCCAAGCTAGATTCTGCTTTGCCCTCTTTGACTTCCTTATGTTTGATGCATGAAACTATTAACTCCTCTTGATCTTCAGCCTCTGCCTTACTAGTTGAACTGCTATCTTCCCAACTTAATTTCCATGTCATCTTGTATACCACCTTGTAGATTATCTTACTCCCTTTCTGCTACAGATGTATGATCTGTACCTCTTGCCTAATTTTCTATTTTATTTCTCTCTCTGTTGATTTATACATTTAGTTTTCATGCTTAAATCTCAGGATTTCTCTCAAGTAACAGATTGTTTTTAAATTCCTAGTTCTTCCTGCAATAATCAAATACCCAATTTGTATATTTCATTCTTTGAGGTTTGATGTATTTTTTCGTATTTGGTTGATCGATTTCTATGCATGGTGGTTCATAGTCCTAATCTCATTGGAGAAGATAAGGCTCGATAGTTGGTCACTATAGTTTTTCACCTTCACAGTCGTGTGCTGTGGGAATAATCTTCAGGCAATGCAGGAGATGAAGAAGATATAAAGGCAAAATTGTCAAGACAATAAAAATTGCCTTGTGCCCATCTTTATTGTCCTGTGAAAAATGATTGTCTTAACTATTATACATTAATGATTAATCGATGTTGTTGAACTTAAAAAATTTAATGTCTCAAATAGTTGAAAACGATATATTTATGAATTTTGAGAGATGTTTTAGTTTGGATATTTTAATTATTGTAAGTGCTCAGAATTAACTTATTTTGTCGTCTTCTACTTTTTTATGGACAAAAAGAAATTATATTAAAATTTTAAAATGTGGCAAATCTAAAGGAAATTGATAGGGTCACAGTTGATTCTGTTGGTTAAATTCTCTAAAAAGTAGTTTAAAAATTTAATAAAATAAGATTATTTTTATGATTTTATACAAAACAACAATTATATATATACTATGTATCTATAATATGAATTGTTACCTAGTACTTGATTGGATTAACACGTTTGAATCTTCGAATATTCTTAAAATCTTCCTTCCTATGACCTTATACTGAATCTGGAGTGTGGTCTTCAAAGTACTCTTTTGAAAAAATACTTTACGTGTTTTTCCTAGAAGAAGAGAGATAGTATACGCTATTTGGTCTTTTATCTGATTTGGAATAATAACCTCATTTACGTATGTGATCAATGATATATTTATATCCTTATTGATCATTATCTCTCTTATGAAACTGATTCATATTAGGCTTTAGGCTAGGATGGGGATCCAAAGGTATTTTTATTCTGACTCCAATACTTATTCATATATTATTATCTAATAATAATATACTAAATAAATATTAATTATAATTAATTCCACTAAATAATTATAATTGCACTTCAGTCCAAAAATTAAATAAAATAAACCATTTACTAATTAACTATAAATATTTCCTCTATAGATGTACATAAATATTTCAAAATTAAATATAATCCCAATATATTAAAACTAATTTCATAAGTCCATAACTTATCTTCATTTGATCATAAATTGATTTAACAATTAAATCAATCATTTTAATAATAAATATTAAAAGACTTGACCAAGATTCTATGATCAATAATAAATTATTATATGAAAAATCTTATAGATGTTTTGACAATAATAATGTTCCTAGTATTAATTAAATATATTAATTAACATTCTGAGGTATTAATTAACACAATGTAATTTCACTCGTTGGAATATTAAATTAATATATTTAACAACATTAAGTTCATTTTTATTTCAAAATTAAGAAACATTAACAAGTTAGTATTTGTGTAAAAATATTTTATAAATAAAATATTATCACATGATCCATTTAATGCACACCGTTAATGCATTAGTACTTTAATTAGAAGTCCAACTTCCATGATCAAGATAAATCATCTATATTAAAGCAATATAACCTACAAGATAATATCTCCAAATTATCATAGGTTATAAACTATTATATCTTTATTTATATATATTACATATGATTTATATCTTATACGTATAATACTTATTTATACACATAAATCATAATATATATAAATTTGGAGATTTATATTAAACATAATAAATGACCATTTAATGATTGACGAATGATGTACATTTATTAATAAATAAATGTCCAACATTAATAAACATTAAATAAATAGATAAATAGGATATTATAGTAAAAATCCAACAGATTCCACATAGATATATATATAATTAATTAACAGAGATAATGAGAGAAGAAATAACATGGGAATATATATGTGGGAGGAGAAATATTTTCTACTGATTTTCTCAAAAAATTACAAATTTCCAATGTAGAGAATGCCTATTTATAACATAAATAGATATAACCACTGAAAACAAGAACACAGCTCAGCTTTAATATCAAATGAACCGCACTGGTTCGTAAATTTCAAGAGTCCGTTGATGAGAAGAGGTTGGGGAAAATTTGAATTCAATTCTAATAGCTATAAGATTTTTTGGATCCTTGTCTTATTAAATAATAACATTCTTTAAGAATTTAATGAATTTTATTTATTTATTTATTTATTGTGCATAATTAATATCCAATGATTGTTTATCTTACTTTCAATGTAAGTCACCAATCAGTTGTACATTGAATCATTTGCATCTAACCGAGTTGCGCGAGTAAGTTGAGACGGTATTTTTTTATAGAAATACTTTTTTGACACTTGTATTTGTAACTAGTAAAGAATTGTAAACATTATCAACAAATAAACCAAAAAGATAATTAGTATGTTTTTTCTTATAAACAAAATGTTGATCTTTGCAAATGTTATACTCTAATCAAATATGATAATCGCTATTTTATATCGCCAATAGTGACAATTTACTGCATATTTCTTATGAGTAGATAAACAAGTTCTAATAAAATTAATGCCAGTGAGATGAGATTGACTAGGGTGTATATATTATCTATATTTAGATCTTATCTTTATTCTAGAAATTTTGTTATAAAGTCTCAAACATATATATATATATATATATATATATATATATATATATAACCCCTCTTTCACTTTTATTTTTAACAATTTTTGGGCATAATCCTCCCATGTAGCTAATTAATTTCTAGAAACTTACAAGATAAAGAAAGAAAAAAATAATTAAAAAGAAAAGTAAGTGAAACGTATTAATTGGAATTTTTCTCTTCTAATTTATTCCGTGTAATATTGTAGCCAAACAATTGCTAAAAAATCGTCTCTTTGGTCAAGGAACTAAGTATCCATGCATAAAATATATGTAACTTGATAGTTAGGATTAGTGTATGTTTTGTGTTTCCTTTAAAATGAGATAGTGTCGCAATGAAACATAGACAACAGAACCATAAGTCCATATATAATTAGATGTTATAGGATAAAATTGTACCCAGTAATAGTGGCATAAGTACACTAAGTAAAAAACAATTCAAAGGTACAATTATGGCAATTGCAATAGCTGGCCACAAGCTACATCCGAATCTGACTAAGGCTACGTTTGTATTCTATTATGTTGTATGAAATTGAATTATTTTTACTTATTAATACTCGTTTAATACTTATAAACACTTTTTTATTTTTGAAGTAATTTTTAATAATAATAATTTCTTTTCCTATTTTGTTAAATTCTAAGGCCATTAAATATTTCAAAAGGAGATATTATTGAGTCATACCTTATTCCTTGAGATTATATAATCTCTCAATTTCAAAAATAAAGCAAAATAGTACATGAGATTGTCATATTTTTACTAATCCAAATATTTAAAAAGCTTAAAGATTAATAGTAGTATTAACAATTTAAATAGTTTAATTTTATACAAAATAATTGCAAATTAACATAACCTAAAATACTTAATAAATTTAGAATTAAATATGGAACAAAAAGTTGTTTTTAAAAGTTATAAATTTATAAATTAAGTAACTCTTTTGTCTAAGGGAGATGGTATTAAACATGTAAAAGTAAGCCGCAAATAGATATACATGCATTAGGAAGAAGGCGAATAAATGAGATGTATTATTCATCATAAAATGAACCCTTCACGCATATACAACTCTCTCTCTCTCTCTCTCTCTCAAGTTAAGGGTTGAGTGGCTTGAGGAATTAATTTAATTGGGTTTCTTACGCGCTTTCTTCTTATTTGTTTGCATATTAACAACTATCTACGTGTATATTTTATCTTATATATTATCACTTTTGTATTATAATATATGTGTGTGTGTGTGTGTGTATATATATATATATATATAATTGGTGCTGGAATATTCATTAATAAGCTAGGTGGAGGGAGAGCTTATGGGAAACGTGGGCAATCTTCATGCAGTGGAAAAGATAAGAGGTTGATGAGGGGAAATAATTAAAGTTGTAGCTTTACAGGTTGCCTGCGGGTTAAATGTAAATAAATTCTCTAAACTTTTAGTCCCGGTTACATGAAATTTAAGCACATTTGGCCCAAAAAATTAGTTGCTCCCGAGAATTTATCCTGTAAACTCAAGTTTGAACTTTTGTTCATTACACCACGCAAGCACTACGAGTCTAGTTGCTAAAATTGTACAAGAAATATATCATATACTAAATAACTTTATTTTTGCCCCAAAATTATTATTATTATTATTATTATTATTATTATTATTAGTATTAGTATTAATATTAGTATTATATTATTATATTATTGTTATTAATTTTATTATTATTAGTAGTAGTATTAGCATTATATTGTTGTTGTTGTTATTATTATTATTATTACAACAACAACAACAACAACAACAATAATAATAATAATAATAATATTAGTAATAGTAATAATAATAATAATAATAATAATAATAATAGTAATAATAATAATAATAATAATAATAATAATAATTCTGGGGAAAAAATAAAGTTATTTAGTATATGATGTATTTCTTTTGCATTTTAAGCAACTAGACTTATAGTGATTGAGTGGTGTAATGAACAAAAGTTTAAATTTGAGGTTCTATGATCAATTTTTGGGAGCAACTGATTTTTTGGGCCAAATATACTTAAATTTTATGTTATTGGTATCACATGTGCCTCACGTGAGCAATTAACGCACATATAATACTTAAAAATTTAATATTTAAATTTTTAAATAATACGAGACTCAATTTATATTGACTAAATTATTTTTTTCCAAGAAACTTATTTACATTTACCCCGGTTGCCTTGTTGAAGACTTCTAGCCGTTATCACAACCCCCAACACATATCATTACTAGTAAAGCTAGCCTACACTGCTTAATGCCTTAATATCTTACTAGTTCCAAAATCTCGTGCAAGACACCGGATGAAATAATACATAAGATTATACGAGAATGATACATTTGTAATGATATTATTCAGATAAATAAATAAATATATATATTATTGGATTGCATAAATTTGAACGAAATATATATATGTAGGGAGTAATTTATAGTATATATTTATCATGAATTCTTATAGGAAATATATCTTCAAACTAAAAATTCATGTCCCTAATAATAGTAGTGCGGACGTTTAAAAAATCCGTTAGTAATAATAGCGGACGTTGATTTAAAAGCTAAACGTTAAAAATACGTCCACTACTAATATTAACGGACGATTTATTTATTTTTTAAATATCCGCAACTGGTAGTAGCGGAGTCTATTTTCGGTTTCTAATTCTTGCCTTTTACTTTTGTTTTGAATGATATAAATAGTATATGTCCTATAAAGATCTATAACAATTACTTACTATGAATCGACCCCTTGTATATATATATATATATATATATTTAATTCAGTGGTTTTAAGCACTTTAAAAGTATAAAAAGGTTTTTAAACACAAATTAAAGTCTACGTTAAATTTCTATTATAGTGTTAAGTTACTATTAGATTAGTTTAGTAAATATAGTATGTTTAAGGTGGAGTTTGATTTGTGGAATAAAAATTTGAAATAATATAATAGAATTGTAATGTAATGGTAATAAATTATGATAATATTTTTGTTTGATTGATTCTTGGTATTTGTGTAGTAATTATAATATTAATACATTATGTTTAAAATTATATTTGATTCACTAAATTATATGATTATATGTAATAAAAAAAATAAATTGTAAGTTAAAATGTCAAATCAGTAATCATTATTGTTTTATTTCTTATGACCTATTGTATTACGGACATAACAGATCAATATATCAATTTGAGGATTTAATGAAAAACTTAAAAAATAATATAATAACATTACGTCCGTAATGTGCTAATACATATAATAGGTGACTCAAATACAATAAATATCATATCAATATAATAGCTTATTGTATTACAAAGTTATTACATTGATTTGTTGATTACAAGATTTCTATATATATTTAAATACAAAGTTACTTCTGTGACACCCCCAAATCTGGTCCCACATAGTCCAAACTTGAGTTGTCAAAAGACTACAACAAAATTATTACAAGGTAGTACAACGTTTAACAATACAGTGTATAATAATATATAACTAAGTCTTCACAATTATTGCCGCACTATTTTACAACACGTGAAGACTACGATAGCTATTCCTCGGACTCTCACTCCATCCCCCGGCTAGACCCAACTATGTTCTCATCTCCTGTTGAAAAACAATGGAACAAAAAGAAAGGGTGAGCTCAAATAGCCCAGTAATAAATATCATGACTAATAAATTATCATTAGCCTTCAACAGTTGAGTTCTTGATAGAATACAATAGACTACAAGGTTTGTATAAAAAACTGTAGTTAAATTCTTGAACAACGTTCAGATCAATAATAGCAGTGGAATGAGCAATCTATTAGAAGAATAATGCAGACTATAATGTTCACTCGCTTCTCTTTTTAGGAAAAACATCATCAACTTTTATCATCTGAAATACCATTAGTCATGATAATACAAATTCACAGTTCCTGGTCATAATTATGCAAATCAACAGTTCATCTTTGCACTATGGGCCAAAGATATTCAATATAACACCAACGGTCATGATTATACCAGTATTCAGCTTTTGGTCATAATCATACCAAACAACAGTTCATCTTTGCACTACGGGCCAAAAATATTCTGTTGAAGGTTGTTTGATTTGATGATGATGACTGTTGTGCAAAAATGATTGTGGTGAATGTGCTTATCTGACAAAGTGCTTATGTGTTAATGTGCTTATGTGCTTACTTGATTATGTGCGTAGATGTTCTAAAAGTGCTTATGTGGTTAATTGACAAAGTGATTATATGTTAATCAAATTATGTGCCCACATGATCATGTGTGTATGATATATATTACCTATTTCAAATACTGTGATTTACACACCTGTAATATCCCAGATATCTCATGAGATTTTTTTTTAATAAGGTCTTGATGAGAAAATAAAGGTTGTAGACTAAAACCTAGTTCTGTGAGAAGGGTGTAAATAAATGGATAGATTTTGTTATCTATGTGTTAGTAAGAGCCTAGGAGGTTCAAGTGTTGCAGAATCCTAAAAACTTTTCTCTTTGAGCAAAGATGTCTTAGAGGGACGAGTAAATCAGTCATTAACTCAGGATGCGATTAGTGACTCGATAGATAAGGGAATTATAATAAAGACAATTCGCCAGGGTAAAACAAGGTAGTATGATACCTTTAAAATTTGATGAATTATTTGATGAATAAGATAAGCTAGGTATTGTTGTGGAAATTTGATTTTAAGCCAACCTAGTTGAAATGAACCCGAAAATATAATAATAATGTTATAATTAAAATTTAGAATTTAAATTTCTAAATTAGTGAATTAATTAAGGGTGATTATTGTAAACCCTAAGAAGGGGTATTCTGAATATTGAATATCCGAGATTTTATTTTAAGGTTGTTCGATCAACGGGATTATTAAAATGACGAACAAACTTAGGAAATTATTACCGAGCGAGCGATATGTTGAGAAACCCTAATTAAGATTCAATGAGGCTTAATTAGGGCAAGTCTAATTGGATTAGATGATTAAATTAAAATCGTTTAGTGAATCGACTCGATAATTAACTAAACCTACGCGCGATTATTAAATTCAAGCAGATGCGCGACTCGCAGTAGCAATTGAACTAGAGATAGCTCCACTAATAAAATAAATTAATTAGTGGATGAATCCTAGAGTTATTAATATCGAGAAATCGATAAGTTAATTAATTAAATAAATATTCAATTTACTTCGAATATAGCAGAACGAAATAAATTTAGTAAATTAATTAGTATGATTACTAATTAATGGGAAATGGGAAGAATATTTAAAATCCCAATTAATAGTCCAAATAAAATAACTAATTAGTGGACTAACTCAATTAAATATTTAACAAGTCTAATTAATTGTTTAATTAAGGATTTGTGATTTTAGTGTGGTTAATTAAATAAATTAGCCCAATAAATTAATTAAAGGGAGCCCAATTGGGAGTCCAATTTAATTATTTTCCAAGCCCAAACTAAAGTGTATTGGGAGCCCAAATGTTAGTCCAAAGAGGATTTAAGTGGTGACCCATTATATATATATATAAGTATATATATATAATTATGCATCAATTTGGAAAATAAAGGAAAAATAAATTATATATATAGATATATATAGGGCTGCTGGCAGCAGCCTATAAAGGCCCTAGTAGGCTTGCTTGGCTCTAGAAAAATATTAAAGAAATCCTAGAAAACATGGCCCCTAGATCCCTCCTCATTTTGTGGGTCTTTGTTTGTGTTTAATTAGGCTAATGTGGTCAAAGCTTGCTTAATTAAGGAGATAAAATAAATTAGCCTTCTTCTATAAATATAACACTCCCCCAACTCTTTTGAAGGGTTAGAAAAATTGTAGAAATCAGATTTTAGAGATAGGAAGAGAGGAAACCAAGAGAGAAAGAGTGAGAGAGCAAAGTACCTCCATTTTCTTCCTTTCTTGTGAGCTTAGTACCACAAATATACCAAGAACACCTCCAAGAGGGGCCACGGCAGCAGGAGGGGAGGTCTTGATGCCATCAAGTTTCATATCCTATTTTGGAAAGATTAGAAAACAAGCCTTTAAACCAAAAAGGTAAGTAGAAAACCCTAAAAACCCTAATGTTATATCCTATATATAATATTTTGTTTGATTTATGTTGATCAAGCTTTAAATGCTTAAAAGCATGCTAGGACGTTAGAAGTATGTGTTAGAGTATTTTTCATGATTTTTCGTATGGGTTTATGTGGAAAAGTTAGCCAAAATATACAAAATCATATTTGCCGGAAAGTTATAAACCGAGCAGCCCATAAACGGAGTTACTGTTCACACGCCGTAAGTCGGATTTTTGATCCGTCAATTTTGTTGGATAGATCTTGAAGTTATGTAAATTCTCAAACTTGAATGACTAAAATCCGATTTAAAACGAGTGAGATATGATTTTTCTACTAAAACACTCCACTGTCGGAAGTTTTGCGTGAACAGTCCGGTTCCAGGCTGTTTTCGGAGGTCAAATCATGTCCGAAAAATTAATCCAATAATGGAAAATTGTAGTTCGAGAAGATACGAACGCAACAATATAAAGTAGAGCTCCATCGGAGTTATAGAACTCAAGTTATTAAGGTTTTAATAAAAGACCCCAAAGCTTGACAAAAATCTGGAATAAGGCAATGTTACTGCCGGTTTTTTTTCGGTGAACCGGCCGGAGCATTCCGGCGGCCGGTTCACCCATTTTCCGGCCGGTTCCGGCGACGGCCCAAACTAGAAAGTTGCTTGGAATTTTGTGTACTATTTTCTGGAATTTAATGGTATTTTTTTTAATGTCAGTAGCTATTTTTCATAATTATTAAATGATAAAAGCTTACTAAATATATGAAAAATAATAAAAAGTATTTTTAAATTTTGGAAAAATATGAACAAATAACCTACTGATTATTTGAAGTGTTATAGGTATTGAGATGGTATTATTTCTGAAAATTGGTATTTTTCATATTATTTATGGTGTAAATGTACACTAATTTGTGACTACCTAGCTAATAATTCAAGAAAATTATAAATAAATTATTATTAAATCTTAAATATGTTCTTTATGTATTTAATAATAATATCAACATGTTTGGAGAAAATAAATAAATTATTTATTATTTAATTGGTAATTAAATAGTAAATAAATGAAGTAACTAGGTAATTATTATTTAATTGATATTAAATAGTAACTAAATTATGAGAAAATATTTAAACTAATTATTTATTATTTATTTAAGAGTAAATAATAAATAAAGGCCACAAATTAATTAATTATTATTTAATCAACATTAAATAATAATTAAATATGGTTAATTGCTTACTATTTAATATATTAAATAGTAATCAAAGGATGTTAGAGTTAATAGTATAATTATTTATTATTTAATTAATATTAAATAATGAGTGCGAATAAATAATTAATTAATTATTATTTAATTCATATTAAAATAAATAAATAAATGGTAATTGAGTGGAATAAATTATTTCTTAATCGGAAGAAGATTATTAAGTAATTAAAATATATTGATAATATTAATGATTAACTATTAAATGAAAATAGTTAAGAATTAAATCATTATTCAATAATTAATAATGATATGTAATTAATTTAAAATATTATTAAAGAATTAATAATATTGTTTAGCATTTATTTAACTATTAAATAATAATAGTTAAGAGCTAAACCATTATTAAATAAATAATAATGATAAATAAAGATTTAAAATATTATTAAAGAATTAATAATATTGTTTAACAAGTAATTAACTATTGAATAAAAATAGTTAAGGGTTGAATCATTATTAAATAATTACTAATGATACGCAAGGATTTCAAATATTATTAAGTGAGTAATAATATTGATGAACAATTAAATTATTATTAAAATAATTAATAATAATAATAAGTCAATTAAAATATTATTAAAGGGTAATAATACTAGCATGCAATTAAATTATTACTAAAAGATTAATAATAATGATTAAGGTAAACTATTATTAAAAAGGAATTAATAATAGTAATGATTATTTAATATGTTATTTAACAATTAAATAACATTATAAGTTATTACTAATTGATAGTAAGATTTAAAATATTTTTCGAGATTGATAATATTATGATAAGTTGTCGAGTTAAATTATGTGATTAAGTTAAACAAAGGGTATGGTCCATTAGTGACTAATTAGTTGTTCGACCTAAATAGAAATAAGGCCCAGGCATTAATGCAGTGACATTAATAAATGTCAGAACTGTATAGCTTCGAACAAAAGATTTATGGTGTTGAATATGAAACACTGAGTCAAGTCAAAGAGAGACTAAAATATGAAATTAATCCTATTAAATAAAGGGAACGATAAGAAGAAATAAATATCTTTAAAATAAGATTTAGTATTGAGTCAAACTTTGACTGATATTGTGCACCGTTAATCTCACATACTGTGTAGGTGGTGCAAGGAACGTGAAAGATTAGCGTAAGCTGGTTATGCAAGTCCAGGCAAGTTTTTCAGAACGTGTTGCATTATGTGCATGATTTAGAATATTGTAAAATTATTATGTGTGCATATGTTATTATGTGCAATAATGTGTTAATGTGCCTTTGTGATACAAGTTGAAATAAATTGTTGATATGCAGTAGCTGATTAAGTTGATTGTTCTATATTGAACTGTATGAAATTGTAAATGACATGCATGAATAACATGAATCATAGAGTAAATGCAAAACATGATATGCATGAGATACGTAGTCACTGCAAAGCATGAGATGCATAAAGCATGATGAAATATGTTTATGTGTAATGTGAAACTGTTAGACTTGCTGAGCCGTCGTGCTCACTCTTGCTTAAAATAAAATATTACAGAAAAGCTTGAGGAAGCTGATTACTCTGGTAGAGGCGAAGATGAAGATTGACTAACGAGTCATCCAGATCGAAACGTAGGTGCTTTTATAGTAAAACCCTGCGATAGAATAAATTATATCCGTGGGTATTACTTGTGAAGATTTTTATGTCTTAAATGTGCTATAGATTAGCAAACTGAAATGTTAAGAGAACATATATAGATTATTTTAAATCATTTTTCAGATGTTGTCCTTTATGTATAAGGGTGACAGGGTGATATGCTAAATCATTATTCATATGATTTCAAAGTTGTAATAGAATGTTTAAAGATTGCGATTCTGAGACAGGATTATGTTAAAATTTTAAATAACTCTGTTGTTAACAACTATAATATTGTTGTAAGTTATGATTGAGATAAAGAAGGTTGTACAATAACGCACGAGGTTGCCTGTAGCTAGTACGGGAATTTTCGGGGTGTTACAGTTGGTATCAGAGCTGATAGGTTATAGTTCTTAGGTAGCAGTACCTTAGGCTATAATCGTGAGACTATATTGAAAGCAATGAAAGAATAAACTCATATGGAGTTTAAGCAAGAAGAGTTGAATATAAGAAATTCATAAAGAAGAAAATAAGGTATATTTTAGGAGGTTCAAAGAATGATCCTCATAGATGTATTCAAAATGAATGAAAAAGAATCATAGAACACTTAATTCAAGAATTTAAAAAGATGGATCGTAAAGTAAAATGAATAAAAACGAGTGAGAAGATGGTAGAATTAAACGATCCTAGAATAAATGAGAAATTGTAAAGTGAAATCAATTGTGATATAAGATCACGGTGATCATAGTAAAATCATGGAATGACAGATGGTCTGTTAAATGATTAAGAGGTTGTGTTGATGGCATGGTGCTATAACAATGAAGATACTATGAAATAGTAATAAGAGAACTCTTGATGTATTGAGTGTGATAGGGTATGAATTGAAAAAAAATTCATATTAAGTTAAGAGAAGTTAGAGGTTGTGGGTTTTTAGTTGAGGATTCATGTTAGTGGCTGAGTTGTACAATTCCTTGTATGGGCGGGGAATTTGTGCTTGGTTTAGAACCACTTTGCTTCCTATATTGATATAGTGGTTGAGTTGAATAGTTCTTTGTATGGGCAGAGAATTTGTTCTTGGTTTAACGACCGCTTAACTTCCTATATTGATTAGTGGCTGAGTTGACCGATTTCTTGTATGGGCAGGAGATTGTGTTTGGTTTGACGACCACTTGGCTTCCTATAGTGATAATCAATTGAAACCTGGTGTCGCGCTATTCGCTATATGTGTGTTGAGAAGGTGATTCTTTTCTCATGTGTATAACGGATAGGTAGAGGATGTTAAGATAAGTTCGTGTTCTAAGAACTGACACGTATGGTAAGTTCATGACTCATAGTTATGTGGTGGAGCCCCTCAGCGAATGGGCGATTTTGGCCTGACTAGGACAAGCTCCTCAAACCATATGATTGTGGTAAGTTCCTGAGCCCAAATACGTGGTAAGTTTGATGAACAGTGAGTGTGGGTAGAGTTAAGTAGCAAAATTTAAGCTATAATATATATAGTTATTAAGCTGAAAAAGATGAGAAGTAAAATTAGTGATTATTTTGAGGTTTTAGGATATTCCAAATCTTATAGCTATGCTAGACTTTGAAAATCTTAAAATCGTGCTTATGTGCTTTTAAAAATACAAAAGTTTTCTGGTTATCATCAACACAATAAATTGAGGTGTGAAATGTCACATCTTTACTATTGTGGTATGACAAAAACAAAAGTAATTTTTCAAAATATTTTGAAACGTTCAAATGAGAGTCTATGCTACTTGATTCAGCTAGACAAAATTGATTTTTAAAATATCAAAATGTATTTACAAAACCATCTTACGCCATTGAAGCCATGGTGTGGAGATGATGTATGACGGAATCCTCAACGTATCTTCTGTGAAGGGGCGGTATCATGAAGTCATAGTGATGACGGAATCCTCAACGCACTGTGCCAAAGATGCGGTATCATGAAGTCATAAAATGATTTTCAGTGTTGAAATTTTGAAAGTATGTGTTGATGCCAAAGGATGTGGCTAGACATGTTTTATTGCACGTATGTGCTAACCATTTTTGAAAAGTCTAAGCTAATTGATTCGGCTAGACAAAGGTTGAGTTATATTTTTCAAGTATTTCTTGGGAGTTGTGTTGTGAATTCAACATTTTAATTAAATGGGTTTTAATGTTATGCGTATACATGTGGTACGGAAGGTTGATCACCTTAAGTGTTAAGTACTCAGTTTAAATGTTATGCATATACATGGAGTACGAAAGGTTGATCACCTTAAGCGGTAAGTACTCAGATTAAGTTTTTGCTGATTTTTTTTTTATACCCCTAAGGTGTTCAGTGAAATTTTTTTTTATGACGCCGAACAAAGGGGATTGTTTATTTTAAAGGGGATTATTTTTACTTCCTGGTTATTCAAATTCATTCACAGTTATTGATCAATTGTGAAGACTCATGTGAGATGTTCCAATGTTCTGGACATTGAATGGGTAAAGGGGTTAGTGTGCTGTAATTTCGAGGACGAAATTCTTATAAGGAGGGGTGAATGTAATATCCCAGATATCTCATGAGATTTTTTTTTAATAAGGTCTTGATGAGAAAATAAAGGTTGTAGACTAAAACCTAGTTCTGTGAGAAGGGTGTAAATAAATGGATAGATTTTGTTATCTATGTGTTAGTAAGAGCCTAGGAGGTTCAAGTGTTGCAGAATCCTAAAAACTTTTCTCTTTGAGCAAAGATGTCTTAGAGGGACGAGTAAATCAGTCATTAACTCAGGATGCGATTAGTGACTCGATAGATAAGGGAATTATAATAAAGACAATTCGCCAGGGTAAAACAAGGTAGTATGATACCTTTAAAATTTGATGAATTATTTGATGAATAAGATAAGCTAGGTATTGTTGTGGAAATTTGATTTTAAGCCAACCTAGTTGAAATGAACCCGAAAATATAATAATAATGTTATAATTAAAATTTAGAATTTAAATTTCTAAATTAGTGAATTAATTAAGGGTGATTATTGTAAACCCTAAGAAGGGGTATTCTGAATATTGAATATCCGAGATTTTATTTTAAGGTTGTTCGATCAACGGGATTATTAAAATGACGAACAAACTTAGGAAATTATTACCGAGCGAGCGATATGTTGAGAAACCCTAATTAAGATTCAATGAGGCTTAATTAGGGCAAGTCTAATTGGATTAGATGATTAAATTAAAATCGTTTAGTGAATCGACTCGATAATTAACTAAACCTACGCGCGATTATTAAATTCAAGCAGATGCGCGACTCGCAGTAGCAATTGAACTAGAGATAGCTCCACTAATAAAATAAATTAATTAGTGGATGAATCCTAGAGTTATTAATATCGAGAAATCGATAAGTTAATTAATTAAATAAATATTCAATTTACTTCGAATATAGCAGAACGAAATAAATTTAGTAAATTAATTAGTATGATTACTAATTAATGGGAAATGGGAAGAATATTTAAAATCCCAATTAATGGTCCAAATAAAATAACTAATTAGTGGACTAACTCAATTAAATATTTAACAAGTCTAATTAATTGTTTAATTAAGGATTTGTGATTTTAGTGTGGTTAATTAAATAAATTAGCCCAATAAATTAATTAAAGGGAGCCCAATTGGGAGTCCAATTTAATTATTTTCCAAGCCCAAACTAAAGTGTATTGGGAGCCCAAATGTTAGTCCAAAGAGGATTTAAGTGGTGACCCATTATATATATATATAAGTATATATATATAATTATGCATCAATTTGGAAAATAAAGGAAAAAATAAATTATATATATAGATATATATAGGGCTGCTGGCAGCAGCCTATAAAGGCCCTAGTAGGCTTGCTTGGCTCTAGAAAAATATTAAAGAAATCCTAGAAAACATGGCCCCTAGATCCCTCCTCATTTTGTGGGTCTTTGTTTGTGTTTAATTAGGCTAATGTGGTCAAAGCTTGCTTAATTAAGGAGATAAAATAAATTAGCCTTCTTCTATAAATATAACACTCCCCCAACTCTTTTGAAGGGTTAGAAAAATTGTAGAAATCAGATTTTAGAGATAGGAAGAGAGGAAACCAAGAGAGAAAGAGTGAGAGAGCAAAGTACCTCCATTTTCTTCCTTTCTTGTGAGCTTAGTACCACAAATATACCAAGAACACCTCCAAGAGGGGCCACGGCAGCAGGAGGGGAGGTCTTGATGCCATCAAGTTTCATATCCTATTTTGGAAAGATTAGAAAACAAGCCTTTAAACCAAAAAGGTAAGTAGAAAACCCTAAAAACCCTAATGTTATATCCTATATATAATATTTTGTTTGATTTATGTTGATCAAGCTTTAAATGCTTAAAAGCATGCTAGGACGTTAGAAGTATGTGTTAGAGTATTTTTCATGATTTTTCGTATGGGTTTATGTGGAAAAGTTAGCCAAAATATACAAAATCATATTTGCCGGAAAGTTATAAACCGAGCAGCCCATAAACGGATTTACTGTTCACACGCCGTAAGTCGGATTTTTGATCCGTCAATTTTGTTGGATAGATCTTGAAGTTATGTAAATTCTCAAACTTGAATGACTAAAATCCGATTTAAAACGAGTGAGATATGATTTTTCTACTAAAACACTCCACTGTCGGAAGTTTTGCGTGAACAGTCCGGTTCCAGGCTGTTTTCGGAGGTCAAATCATGTCCGAAAAATTAATCCAATAATGGAAAATTGTAGTTCGAGAAGATACGAAAGCAACAATATAAAGTAGAGCTCCATCGGAGTTATAGAACTCAAGTTATTAAGGTTTTAATAAAAGACCCCAAAGCTTGACAAAAATCTGGAATAAGGCAATGTTACTGCCGGTTTTTTTTCGGTGAACCGGCCGGAGCATTCCGGCGGCCGGTTCACCCATTTTCCGGCCGGTTCCGGCGACGGCCCAAACTAGAAAGTTGCTTGGAATTTTGTGTACTATTTTCTGGAATTTAATGGTATTTTTTTAATGTCAGTAGCTATTTTTCATAATTATTAAATGATAAAAGCTTACTAAATATATGAAAAATAATAAAAAGTATTTTTAAATTTTGGAAAAATATGAACAAATAACCTACTGATTATTTGAAGTGTTATAGGTATTGAGATGGTATTATTTCTGAAAATTGGTATTTTTCATATTATTTATGGTGTAAATGTACACTAATTTGTGACTACCTAGCTAATAATTCAAGAAAATTATAAATAAATTATTATTAAATCTTAAATATGTTCTTTATGTATTTAATAATAATATCAACATGTTTGGAGAAAATAAATAAATTATTTATTATTTAATTGGTAATTAAATAGTAAATAAATGAAGTAACTAGGTAATTATTATTTAATTGATATTAAATAGTAACTAAATTATGAGAAAATATTTAAACTAATTATTTATTATTTATTTAAGAGTAAATAATAAATAAAGGCCACAAATTAATTAATTATTATTTAATCAACATTAAATAATAATTAAAGATGGTTAATTGCTTACTATTTAATATATTAAATAGTAATCAAAGGATGTTAGAGTTAATAGTATAATTATTTATTATTTAATTAATATTAAATAATGAGTACGAATAAATAATTAATTAATTATTATTTAATTCATATTAAAATAAATAAATAAATGGTAATTGAGTGGAATAAATTATTTCTTAATCGGAAGAAGATTATTAAGTAATTAAAATATATTGATAATATTAATGATTAACTATTAAATGAAAATAGTTAAGAATTAAATCATTATTCAATAATTAATAATGATATGTAATTAATTTAAAATATTATTAAAGAATTAATAATATTGTTTAGCATTTATTTAACTATTAAATAATAATAGTTAAGAGCTAAACCATTATTAAATAAATAATAATGATAAATAAAGATTTAAAATATTATTAAAGAATTAATAATATTGTTTAACAAGTAATTAACTATTGAATAAAAATAGTTAAGGGTTGAATCATTATTAAATAATTACTAATGATACGCAAGGATTTCAAATATTATTAAGTGAGTAATAATATTGATGAACAATTAAATTATTATTAAAATAATTAATAATAATAATAAGTCAATTAAAATATTATTAAAGGGTAATAATACTAGCATGCAATTAAATTATTACTAAAAGATTAATAATAATGATTAAGGTAAACTATTATTAAAAAGGAATTAATAATAGTAATGATTATTTAATATGTTATTTAACAATTAAATAACATTATAAGTTATTACTAATTGATAGTAAGATTTAAAATATTTTTCGAGATTGATAATATTATGATAAGTTGTCGAGTTAAATTATGTGATTAAGTTAAACAAAGGGTATGGTCCATTAGTGACTAATTAGTTGTTCGACCTAAATAGAAATAAGGCCCAGGCATTAATGCAGTGACATTAATAAATGTCAGAACTGTATAGCTTCGAACAAAAGATTTATGGTGTTGAATATGAAACACTGAGTCAAGTCAAAGAGAGACTAAAATATGAAATTAATCCTATTAAATAAAGGGAACGATAAGAAGAAATAAATATCTTTAAAATAAGATTTAGTATTGAGTCAAACTTTGACTGATATTGTGCACCGTTAATCTCACATACCGTGTAGGTGGTGCAAGGAATGTGAAAGATTAGCGTAAGCTGGTTATGCAAGTCCAGGCAAGTTTTTCAGAACGTGTTGCATTATGTGCATGATTTAGAATATTGTAAAATTATTATGTGTGCATATGTTATTATGTGCAATAATGTGTTAATGTGCCTTTGTGATACAAGTTGAAATAAATTGTTGATATGCAGTAGCTGATTAAGTTGATTGTTCTATATTGAACTGTATGAAATTGTAAATGACATGCATGAATAACATGAATCATAGAGTAAATGCAAAACATGATATGCATGAGATACGTAGTCACTGCAAAGCATGAGATGCATAAAGCATGATGAAATATGTTTATGTGTAATGTGAAACTGTTAGACTTGCTGAGCCGTCGTGCTCACTCTTGCTTAAAATAAAATATTACAGAAAAGCTTGAGGAAGCTGATTACTCTGGTAGAGGCGAAGATGAAGATTGACTAACGAGTCATCCAGATCGAAACGTAGGTGCTTTTATAGTAAAACCCTGCGATAGAATAAATTATATCCGTGGGTATTACTTGTGAAGATTTTTATGTCTTAAATGTGCTATAGATTAGCAAACTGAAATGTTAAGAGAACATATATAGATTATTTTAAATCATTTTTCAGATGTTGTCCTTTATGTATAAGGGTGACAGGGTGGTATGCTAAATCATTATTCATATGATTTCAAAGTTGTAATAGAATGTTTAAAGATTGCGATTCTGAGACAGGATTATGTTAAAATTTTAAATAACTCTGTTGTTAACAACTATAATATTGTTGTAAGTTATGATTGAGATAAAGAAGGTTGTACAATAACGCACGAGGTTGCCTGTAGCTAGTACGGGAATTTTCGGGGTGTTACAGTTGGTATCAGAGCTGATAGGTTATAGTTCTTAGGTAGCAGTACCTTAGGCTATAATCGTGAGACTATATTGAAGGCAATGAAAGAATAAACTCATATGGAGTTTAAGCAAGAAGAGTTGAATATAAGAAATTCATAAAGAAGAAAATAAGGTATATTTTAGGAGGTTCAAAGAATGATCCTCATAGATGTATTCAAAATGAATGAAAAAGAATCATAGAACACTTAATTCAAGAATTTAAAAAGATGGATCGTAAAGTAAAATGAATAAAAACGAGTGAGAAGATGGTAGAATTAAACGATCCTAGAATAAATGAGAAATTGTAAAGTGAAATCAATTGTGATATAAGATCACGGTGATCATAGTAAAATCATGGAATGACAGATGGTCTGTTAAATGATTAAGAGGTTGTGTTGATGGCATGGTGCTATAACAATGAAGATACTATGAAATAGTAATAAGAGAACTCTTGATGTATTGAGTGTGATAGGGTATGAATTGAAAAAAAATTCATATTAAGTTAAGAGAAGTTAGAGGTTGTGGGTTTTTAGTTGAGGATTCATGTTAGTGGCTGAGTTGTACAATTCCTTGTATGGGCGGGGAATTTGTGCTTGGTTTAGAACCACTTTGCTTCCTATATTGATATAGTGGTTGAGTTGAATAGTTCTTTGTATGGGCAGAGAATTTGTTCTTGGTTTAACGACCGCTTAACTTCCTATATTGATTAGTGGCTGAGTTGACCGATTTCTTGTATGGGCAGGAGATTGTGTTTGGTTTGACGACCACTTGGCTTCCTATAGTGATAATCAATTGAAACCTGGTGTCGCGCTATTCGCTATATGTGTGTTGAGAAGGTGATTCTTTTCTCATGTGTATAACGGATAGGTAGAGGATGTTAAGATAAGTTCGTGTTCTAAGAACTGACACGTATGGTAAGTTCATGACTCATAGTTATGTGGTGGAGCCCCTCAGCGAATGGGCGATTTTGGCCTGACTAGGACAAGCTCCTCAAACCATATGATTGTGGTAAGTTCCTGAGCCCAAATACGTGGTAAGTTTGATGAACAGTGAGTGTGGGTAGAGTTAAGTAGCAAAATTTAAGCTATAATATATATAGTTATTAAGCTGAAAAAGATGAGAAGTAAAATTAGTGATTATTTTGAGGTTTTAGGATATTCCAAATCTTCTAGCTATGCTAGACTTTGAAAATCTTAAAATCGTGCTTATGTGCTTTTGAAAATACAAAAGTTTTCTGGTTATCATCAACACAATAAATTGAGGTGTGAAATGTCACATCTTTACTATTGTGGTATGACAAAAACAAAAGTAATTTTTCAAAATATTTTGAAACGTTCAAATGAGAGTCTATGCTACTTGATTCAGCTAGACAAAATTGATTTTTAAAATATCAAAATGTATTTACAAAACCATCTTACGCCATTGAAGCCATGGTGTGGAGATGATGTATGACGGAATCCTCAACGTATCTTCTGTGAAGGGGCGGTATCATGAAGTCATAGTGATGACGGAATCCTCAACGCACTGTGCCAAAGATGCGGTATCATGAAGTCATAAAATGATTTTCAGTGTTGAAATTTTGAAAGTATGTGTTGATGCCAAAGGATGTGGCTAGACATGTTTTATTGCACGTATGTGCTAACCATTTTTGAAAAGTCTAAGCTAATTGATTCGGCTAGACAAAGGTTGAGTTATATTTTTCAAGTATTTCTTGGGAGTTGTGTTGTGAATTCAACATTTTAATTAAATGGGTTTTAATGTTATGCGTATACATGTGGTACGGAAGGTTGATCACCTTAAGTGTTAAGTACTCAGTTTAAATGTTATGCATATACATGGAGTACGAAAGGTTGATCACCTTAAGCGGTAAGTACTCAGATTAAGTTTTTGCTGATTTTTTTTTTTATACCCCTAAGGTGTTCAGTGAAATTTTTTTTTATGACGCCGAACAAAGGGGATTGTTTATTTTAAAGGGGATTATTTTTACTTCCTGGTTATTCAAATTCATTCACAGTTATTGATCAATTGTGAAGACTCATGTGAGATGTTCCAATGTTCTGGACATTGAATGGGTAAAGGGGTTAGTGTGCTGTAATTTCGAGGACGAAATTCTTATAAGGAGGGGTGAATGTAATATCCTAGATATCTCATGAGATTTTTTTTTAATAAGGTCTTGATGAGAAAATAAAGGTTGTAGACTAAAACCTAGTTCTGTGAGAAGGGTGTAAATAAATGGATAGATTTTGTTATCTATGTGTTAGTAAGAGCCTAGGAGGTTCAAGTGTTGCAGAATCCTAAAAACTTTTCTCTTTGAGCAAAGATGTCTTAGAGGGACGAGTAAATCAGTCATTAACTCAGGATGCGATTAGTGACTCGATAGATAAGGGAATTATAATAAAGACAATTCGCCAGGGTAAAACAAGGTAGTATGATACCTTTAAAATTTGATGAATTATTTGATGAATAAGATAAGCTAGGTATTGTTGTGGAAATTCGATTTTAAGCCAACCTAGTTGAAATGAACCCGAAAATATAATAATAATGTTATAATTAAAATTTAGAATTTAAATTTCTAAATTAGTGAATTAATTAAGGGTGATTATTGTAAACCCTAAGAAGGGGTATTCTGAATATTGAATATCCGAGATTTTATTTTAAGGTTGTTCGATCAACGGGATTATTAAAATGACGAACAAACTTAGGAAATTATTACCGAGCGAGCGATATGTTGAGAAACCCTAATTAAGATTCAATGAGGCTTAATTAGGGCAAGTCTAATTGGATTAGATGATTAAATTAAAATCGTTTAGTGAATCGACTCGATAATTAACTAAACCTACGCGCGATTATTAAATTCAAGCAGATGCGCGACTCGCAGTAGCAATTGAACTAGAGATAACTCCACTAATAAAATAAATTAATTAGTGGATGAATCCTAGAGTTATTAATATCGAGAAATCGATAAGTTAATTAATTAATTAAATATTCAATTTACTTCGAATATAGCAGAACGAAATAAATTTAGTAAATTAATTAGTATGATTACTAATTAATGGGAAATGGGAAGAATATTTAAAATCCCAATTAATAGTCCAAATAAAATAACTAATTAGTGGACTAACTCAATTAAATATTTAACAAGTCTAATTAATTGTTTAATTAAGGATTTGTGATTTTAGTGTGGTTAATTAAATAAATTAGCCCAATAAATTAATTAAAGGGAGCCCAATTGGGAGTCCAATTTAATTATTTTCCAAGCCCAAACTAAAGTGTATTGGGAGCCCAAATGTTAGTCCAAAGAGGATTTAAGTGGTGACCCATTATATATATATATAAGTATATATATATAATTATGCATCAATTTGGAAAATAAAGGAAAAATAAATTATATATATAGATATATATAGGGCTGCTGGCAGCAGCCTATAAAGGCCCTAGTAGGCTTGCTTGGCTCTAGAAAAATATTAAAGAAATCCTAGAAAACATGGCCCCTAGATCCCTCCTCATTTTGTGGGTCTTTGTTTGTGTTTAATTAGGCTAATGTGGTCAAAGCTTGCTTAATTAAGGAGATAAAATAAATTAGCCTTCTTCTATAAATATAACACTCCCCCAACTCTTTTGAAGGGTTAGAAAAATTGTAGAAATCAGATTTTAGAGATAGGAAGAGAGGAAACCAAGAGAGAAAGAGTGAGAGAGCAAAGTACCTCCATTTTCTTCCTTTCTTGTGAGCTTAGTACCACAAATATACCAAGAACACCTCCAAGAGGGGCCACGGCAGCAGGAGGGGAGGTCTTGATGCCATCAAGTTTCATATCCTATTTTGGAAAGATTAGAAAACAAGCCTTTAAACCAAAAAGGTAAGTAGAAAACCCTAAAAACCCTAATGTTATATCCTATATATAATATTTTGTTTGATTTATGTTGATCAAGCTTTAAATGCTTAAAAGCATGCTAGGACGTTAGAAGTATGTGTTAGAGTATTTTTCATGATTTTTCGTATGGGTTTATGTGGAAAAGTTAGCCAAAATATACAAAATCATATTTGCCGGAAAGTTATAAACCGAGCAGCCCATAAACGGATTTACTGTTCACACGCCGTAAGTCGGATTTTTGATCCGTCAATTTTGTTGGATAGATCTTGAAGTTATGTAAATTCTCAAACTTGAATGACTAAAATCCGATTTAAAACGAGTGAGATATGATTTTTCTACTAAAACACTCCACTGTCGGAAGTTTTGCGTGAACAGTCCTGTTCCAGGCTGTTTTCGGAGGTCAAATCATATCCGAAAAATTAATCCAATAATGGAAAATTGTAGTTCGAGAAGATACGAACGCAACAATATAAAGTAGAGCTCCATCGGAGTTATAGAACTCAAGCTATTAAGGTTTTAATAAAAGACCCCAAAGCTTGACAAAAATCTGGAATAAGGCAATGTTACTGCCGGTTTTTTTTCGGTGAACCGGCCGGAGCATTCCGGCGGCCGGTTCACCCATTTTCCGGCCGGTTCCGGCGACGGCCCAAACTAGAAAGTTGCTTGGAATTTTGTGTACTATTTTCTGGAATTTAATGGTATTTTTTTAATGTCAGTAGCTATTTTTCATAATTATTAAATGATAAAAGCTTACTAAATATATGAAAAATAATAAAAAGTATTTTTAAATTTTGGAAAAATATGAACAAATAACCTACTGATTATTTGAAGTGTTATAGGTATTGAGATGGTATTATTTCTGAAAATTGGTATTTTTCATATTATTTATGGTGTAAATGTACACTAATTTGTGACTACCTAGCTAATAATTCAAGAAAATTATAAATAAATTATTATTAAATCTTAAATATGTTCTTTATGTATTTAATAATAATATCAACATGTTTGGAGAAAATAAATAAATTATTTATTATTTAATTGGTAATTAAATAGTAAATAAATGAAGTAACTAGGTAATTATTATTTAATTGATATTAAATAGTAACTAAATTATGAGAAAATATTTAAACTAATTATTTATTATTTATTTAAGAGTAAATAATAAATAAAGGCCACAAATTAATTAATTATTATTTAATCAACATTAAATAATAATTAAATATGGTTAATTGCTTACTATTTAATATATTAAATAGTAATCAAAGGATGTTAGAGTTAATAGTATAATTATTTATTATTTAATTAATATTAAATAATGAGTGCGAATAAATAATTAATTAATTATTATTTAATTCATATTAAAATAAATAAATAAATGGTAATTGAGTGGAATAAATTATTTCTTAATCGGAAGAAGATTATTAAGTAATTAAAATATATTGATAATATTAATGATTAACTATTAAATGAAAATAGTTAAGAATTAAATCATTATTCAATAATTAATAATGATATGTAATTAATTTAAAATATTATTAAAGAATTAATAATATTGTTTAGCATTTATTTAACTATTAAATAATAATAGTTAAGAGCTAAACCATTATTAAATAAATAATAATGATAAATAAAGATTTAAAATATTATTAAAGAATTAATAATATTGTTTAACAAGTAATTAACTATTGAATAAAAATAGTTAAGGGTTGAATCATTATTAAATAATTACTAATGATACGCAAGGATTTCAAATATTATTAAGTGAGTAATAATATTGATGAACAATTAAATTATTATTAAAATAATTAATAATAATAATAAGTCAATTAAAATATTATTAAAGGGTAATAATACTAGCATGCAATTAAATTATTACTAAAAGATTAATAATAATGATTAAGGTAAACTATTATTAAAAAGGAATTAATAATAGTAATGATTATTTAATATGTTATTTAACAATTAAATAACATTATAAGTTATTACTAATTGATAGTAAGATTTAAAATATTTTTCGAGATTGATAATATTATGATAAGTTGTCGAGTTAAATTATGTGATTAAGTTAAACAAAGGGTATGGTCCATTAGTGACTAATTAGTTGTTCGACCTAAATAGAAATAAGGCCCAGGCATTAATGCAGTGACATTAATAAATGTCAGAACTGTATAGCTTCGAACAAAAGATTTATGGTGTTGAATATGAAACACTGAGTCAAGTCAAAGAGAGACTAAAATATGAAATTAATCCTATTAAATAAAGGGAACGATAAGAAGAAATAAATATCTTTAAAATAAGATTTAGTATTGAGTCAAACTTTGACTGATATTGTGCACCGTTAATCTCACATACCGTGTAGGTGGTGCAAGGAACGTGAAAGATTAGCGTAAGCTAGTTATGCAAGTCCAGGCAAGTTTTTCAGAACGTGTTGCATTATGTGCATGATTTAGAATATTGTAAAATTATTATGTGTGCATATGTTATTATGTGCAATAATGTGTTAATGTGCCTTTGTGATACAAGTTGAAATAAATTGTTGATATGCAGTAGCTGATTAAGTTGATTGTTCTATATTGAACTGTATGAAATTGTAAATGACATGCATGAATAACATGAATCATAGAGTAAATGCAAAACATGATATGCATGAGATACGTAGTCACTGCAAAGCATGAGATGCATAAAGCATGATGAAATATGTTTATGTGTAATGTGAAACTGTTAGACTTGCTGAGCCGTCGTGCTCACTCTTGCTTAAAATAAAATATTACAGAAAAGCTTGAGGAAGCTGATTACTCTGGTAGAGGCGAAGATGAAGATTGACTAACGAGTCATCCAGATCGAAACGTAGGTGCTTTTATAGTAAAACCCTGCGATAGAATAAATTATATCCGTGGGTATTACTTGTGAAGATTTTTATGTCTTAAATGTGCTATAGATTAGCAAACTGAAATGTTAAGAGAACATATATAGATTATTTTAAATCATTTTTCAGATGTTGTCCTTTATGTATAAGGGTGACAGGGTGGTATGCTAAATCATTATTCATATGATTTCAAAGTTGTAATAGAATGTTTAAAGATTGCGATTCTGAGACAGGATTATGTTAAAATTTTAAATAACTCTGTTGTTAACAACTATAATATTGTTGTAAGTTATGATTGAGATAAAGAAGGTTGTACAATAACGCACGAGGTTGCCTGTAGCTAGTACGGGAATTTTCGGGGTGTTACAACACCTGTATAACACAAATATGATTTTGTTGAAAACTATCTGATGCTTATAAAAGAGAATGAAAGTTATCTGGTTCAAATGTTGTAAAGTCCTTTTAAAAGATATATGTGTACAAAGGGCTTAGATTTTAAAGATAAAAAATGTTAGGTTGATCTTTCTGTAGGAGTCACTCTGCATAAAAGATGCATGATATAAGCAGAATAGCATAAGAATGAATCATTGTTGTATTTGTGTATGACAGAGTCTGTAAAGTCCTTTCAATATATATAATGATGTAATAATGTACGAAATGACTTAGTTAGAAAAAATCAAATTTGTTAAGTTGATCTTATGTTAGATCTGATCAGTCTATATGATCGTAGAATGGACTCTACGATTCCAAGCAAAGAAGACTCAACGATTCAGTATAATTCATAGAGTGAAATGTACGACTCCTTACCAGGATAACTCTACTATCATCAAAGAAAGACAGATGTGTAAGAGGTCTACAGAATATACAAGCTAAATTAAAGAAGTGATCAAGTACAAATCGTAGAGCAGAACTCTACGATCGTCGAACAGACAGCTAAGCAAGCCAGCAGTTAACGCAGAACCAGAGAAGAAATGTACTCTACGATATACACAATCTAGCAAGATCGTAGAGTAAACTTGAAGAACAAGCACATACGAGAACTATACGATTTACACAGTTAGAAGAAATCATAGAGTGAAATAGGATGATAAGACAATGCAGAAAATTGTTCTACACATGGAATAATCGTTGAATAGAAATAAAGGATGTGCCAATGAAGAAAACAACTCAACGATTTCACTGAAAAGCACTGCAGTCAGCAACTTCACGACTTGCACAGAAGGACAAGCTCGTAGAACGAAATCATAAAGTAAAACACTGTAGACAAACTCTGCGATCTGAACAGAATAGCAAGATCGCAAAAATCAGAATGAACAGCCTATCACTCGACGAATTCACTGAGCAGTTCAGAACCAATATACTAACAGAACGACAATATAGTGCGAGAGAAAAGAGAATACTCCTCGCCCAAATTCAAGAAAGATTAAGTGTTGTTGAGAATACAGATGCATGTCAGAGTCACAAAAGACTTTGTGCCTAAAACGACTATAAGTCAGGACCCACTGCTCAGGAAAATGGTGAATAAAGTCAGACTAATGGGATATCTCTGAATGCATCAGAACAGCTGATTCTAAAAGTCAAGGAAGGTATTTATTGATGGATCAGAAGATTAATTAGCAAAGAATATAATAATCTTTGCTAAACAACTCTGGGAGTGCAACGGCTATAAATTCAGAGAAAAGCTAAGCTACAGTTTGATATATCAGAACATGTCAGAAAAGGGAAAAAGAACTAACACAAGCAGCAAGAAAGTCAACAACGAAGATATTGAAGATCTGCACAAAGCCAAATGAAAACAACGAGATTTCTTTCAACAGTAAAATATGCACAAAGATATAAAGGCTTTAATAATTCACAGAAAATGGTTGTTGAATATACAAGAGAGGATGGTGGACAACAACAGATCGTAGAGTGAAATAGAAAATAAATATGCTGAAGAACTCCACGATCCACCAAAACACTAATACTGAATTGAGAGAGACATAGAGAGAAATAACTCTATTACAAGAGAAGTGTTCAGAGCTGCTAGGCACGTGGTAGAGAGAAGCTTAAACGCTAACTTGATACAGACATGGAAGCAACTGAGTACCAAAAGGAAGGAGCATTACATTCATCTCAGAAGCCCATCTCGAGAAGCTATAAACGGTCTATGACAAGAAGGAACAACTGAGTACCGAAAAGAAGGAGCTTCACAGTCATCTCAGGAGTTCGTCTCGAGAAGTTATCAAGTGCCAAAGGAGCTGAAGTACAAAAGCCTAGCAGCACAATGGGTGATCATAAGAAGATATTAAGCAAATAAAGAAGCCAAACATCATTGTCGAACTCAATATCATTTCAAGAATGATCACATCCTGCTACTAAGTATTTAAAGACAATGGAACTTAAAGTACAACTCAGTAGCAACTCCAACATCTATCAACAAGCAAGGAGCCAAGTCTGTTGGACTTGAAGAGGGTAGTTATGTCCTTGTCTTAATGACTAAAGAAGTCAAGTCTGCTGGACTTGAAGAGGACAATTATGTCATTGTCTTAGTGACTAAACTAGACAAACATGCTGGGTTTGAAGGGATCTTAGTGAACCAGAGTTTCCAGGCCTGATGTGCTTGAAGGGTTCTGTATGAACCATTCTTAGTGGATTTCCTACTCGTTGTAGTAGAAGAGTGGAGTAGGAGTTATTCAATCTCTGAACCACTTAAAACTCTCTGGTGTCATTTACATTCAGTCATATATATATATAATTGGTTTACTTGACAAGTGGCTATCTTCAATACAATCTTAACTCAATGGAGAAGCTGTACAAATCTTTAAGGGGAGTTTTCAAACTAATATTCCGCTGTGCAAACAAATCTTGATTAAATGAATTAATTGGTAATAAACTTTTGAAGTTAAGCAAAAAGTTTCTAAGAGATCTATTCAACTCCCCCCCCCCCCTCCCTTCTAGATCACTTGTGTACCTCTGGGAACTAACATATCCAATATAACATCAACGGTCATGATTATACCAGTATTCAGCCTTTGGTCATAATCATATCAAACAACAGTTCATCTTTGCACTACGAGCCAAAGAGAACTTTCACCACGTGTCATAAAAGACACCGAACAGATGTATCGCCTTTAACATATTATATCGCCTTTAACCTATCATCTGTTCAACAATTATATCGCATCTGTGCCCCCGGCCACAGATATTCACAACAACTTGATTCTTGATGATTAGTACAAATAACAGTAATACAAATGATGAACAGAAGAAACAGGATAAACAATAAGTATCGAAAGTTTACTTTGTACAGATTCAAATAATGTCCAAATTGTCAACATGATGTGGAGTGAAATTCAAAAATAATATTCAAAATCCACAGTTCAGAATAACGATTACAGTTCAATAGAAATGTTTAGAAAAATAGGAAGATTCAATTGAAATGATATTAGATGAAGCACAAACTATTAAGGAACATATAATCATTTTAGGAAACTTTACCAAATAGTACTTACCATAGTAAGTTAAGAGTATAAAAGAAATAATATCCCTTACTATAGTAAGTTTGAATAATGGAAGATGAAAAAGATGATATCCCTTATGAGTATAAAGGAAAATAATATCGCTTACGAATATGAAAGAAAATGATATTACAAACTAATATGGAATAAAAGTGTCATGTGATAATTCGTGTAAACAAATTATTTCCACAAGAGACAAATAAGAAATAAATACAAAGGGTTATTCACCAACAGGCGATAATCCGTGCCATAAGGTTATTCCCACAATTTAATAAAATTTGAATATGAAGAGTGTTAGGGTTTCGACACAGAGAAAGCAGCGGAATTTAAAAAAAAAAATTCGAAAACCTAAGCCAGGATCCATGCAAAACCATATTAATTCAGAAGTTTAGATTATTTACCGATTATTCGAGATGGACAGGAGACAATGAAATTCTGAAATGGCTTCGAATCTTCAACGCAATCCAGCGACTGCGTCTCTACAGTATCCACACGAACGCTCCGCGAACCGTCACACGATCTGCAACAAAAGGGATCTGCGGTACTAGCCACCAAGATCAGGATTTCTAACTTATTTTTCTCTCTAGCCTCTTTCTGAAAGCGGCTAGGGTTTTAGTTTTTCCTTACGTGACTTTTAGACTACTGATATATCATATATATAGTAGTTAATAGGAATTAACTAAAACCTAAAATAAATAGAAAAATAAAATCCGAATTTATATATATATTATATTTTAATTAAGTCTTACTTAATTAATATACATATATACAAATTATCCTATTAATTTAAATTCGTAATTTTTAAATACTATCAATCATATTGACATATTTAAAATACTTACAATTTAAATTAATTCCCTTTTAATTACATTCTAAGTGTGTGACCTTATAGGTTATTATTATGTTGACAATAATTTTAAAATCATATTATAAAATTATAAACAGTGAGCGGCATCTAGTAATGCATCACTGCTTCCCAAATAATAATAAGATCGGTGATTCGATACAACCTTTTCGTGACCAATGTTTCAATGTAATTTAATCCTTTTAACCTTATATCCTATATTAAACTCGAGGCATGTAATGTGTCATACTCTTCATAATTTAATCTGAGTTTTCTTGATCAATGAGTAGACTATATGAAACAAATCAATATTTGAGCATGGTCATGCATTTCATAGTCCTACTCAATCAAGAGGCCTATGGATATCACCCCTAATATATAGGAGGGTTAAATTCCATCTAGATCACTTATATTCCTCACACGATTCATGATGTACCCAATAATCACCTTTATTGTCCACCCTATTAAAGGTGACATTTGATGATATCAAAGTACACAAATTCTCGTGTAATAATATAGTGACTTCAGGTCGGAGGATCATTACATCATTGTCACTATAAGAATTTCTTATGACACTTTGCATAATGCTCCATGTAGAATTCTCATGGTGGGTCAGTCCAGTATATTGTTCTCTAACATGTACCTATGCATTGACTCAAATATCTCATATATTTATGACCAATGAGATTTGGCCATCAGTCAATCCACATACTAGTCTCAATGAATCATTGTTGTCCCATTAACAATGATACTCGACTAGGGACATTTAAGAGCAATGATACTAATTATTATTATATAACTTCATGTTCAAGTCACATACTTAAAGCTATATAATTCGTATCATTATTCTAAAGGCTTTTATTATGTTAACATTTATATAACGCAGTAAATGAAATCATAATAAAATAATCCATTTATTCAATCAAATATAATATCAAAAATGTTAAGCAATTACATCAAATAATTAGCCTCTAGGGCATAAACTCTAACAAAGAGTTATTCACCAAACATGCGGTAATCCGCACCGTAAGGTTATTCTCAGAGATTAATAAGGAATGAATAAGAAAGGTTATTCACTAACAGGCGGTAATCTGCGTCGTAAGGTTATTCCCACAATTTAATACATGGAAATAAATGACACATCTTATGAGTAAGAAGGAAACGATATTATTTTTGAGAATGAAAGAATGATAATCCCTTACCGTAGTAAGTTTAAATAATAGAAGATAGAAGAATATGATATTCTTTACTAGTAAGAAAATAATACCATTTATGATGATGAAAAGAATGATACCCCTTATCGTAGTAAGTTTAAATAATAGAAGATGAAAAAATATGATATTCCTTACCTTATCACGTGACTGGATATTGATAAAAATGAGGTTGATCAACCTATATATTTATAATATAATTAGTAATTACCATATATAAATTTCAAAGTGTATGATAACTTGTATAATATGATCTATCAAAATTATATATATTTAACTTAATTTTTGTAGTATAATATAACAACTTTTAAATAGTTTTTAAAATAATATTTCAAAATAAATCTTTCAAAGAAAGCTTTTAAAAATGAATCTTCTTAAAGAAGAGTCTTCTAAAGGAAAATTTGTGAATACCGTGAAAAATAGGAATTTATGAAATTACTACTTTTTAATAAAAGACTTACTTGAAAAATTTCTGCACTCCTTTTGGCTTTCAAACACTCAAGATAACCTTACTATTCTCAGAGAAAACTCATAAAATACTTATAAATTTTTTTTATGTTTTAGGTGTGATTTTTCTATTTAGCTGAGCAAACTATTTATAGGAGAAAGGAAGTTACTATGCATGATAGGTGAGTGGCGTGCTACACGCCAGTGCTGAAAATTCAACAGGCTGCGCAGCAGTAGCCGCCCAACGTTTTCATTTCTCCCAGCAACCAAATTTAAGTTTCAATTTCCACAGGTGGGTCCCACAGAGGGCCCACATGTTACTATTCCAAATAATAAAAAAAAAACTTTAAATATTATATGTATTATTATATATTATAATAAAATAATATATTATAATAAATCAGATATCTTATTCCCATTTGCTTTATTTTTCTTCCCACCTTATTATACTTTTTTCCACCTTTATTATTGAAAAATCCAAAATATCAATAATTGAATTAATGTCGCAATACTGATAACAATAATTCAAAAATAATGTCAGAAAACGTTATTGTGACAATTATTAATTTAAAACAATGAATGATTTACTGTAACAATTATTTCGTTCAATAATTTAATATACAGTGCAATAACAATTATTGAATCAATGATATGAAATACAGTGTAATGACAATTATTAAATCAATAATGCAAAATACTGTGCAACAACAATTATTGATGGATACTGTGCAATGACCACGCTATCAGATCAATAATATGAGATACTGTGCAATACCTTGTGCTTCTGTAGAATACCGTGTGCTACAGTAAAATACCATGAATTACCGTATGCTACTATTCTTTTATCACCGGTATTTTAACAGTTAAAAGTTATAACGTCGTTAACTATTTTTATTTAAAAAGGTTACTTCTGTCGTTTTCTATATCCGACAAATATTTCGTTGTGGAGTCTATCAATAATTAGTTATTTCGGCGCCGTCGTACGACCCGAATATTCCCCGACCAAACGAATATTGTCCGACATAATAAAATTTGCACATAACATTATTAACTTTTAACTTTATCAATTTAACCACTTACTGTTTCAGGAAAAATATATATGAAGAGAAATTAAATTTTGTATTTCATAAAATTCGGGGTCTTACAACTTCGATAAAACATAAAAACATACATATTTAATGAAAAAAATAATATTTCAAGTAGCCATGGCATTAACATAGTTGTAAACTACAATGCCTAAGTCACATTTACAGCCTCATTGTGTACAATAAAGGGTTATAAATCATGCACTCAAAACATATATGGTTATATATTTTACTAGCATATATAAGTAGGCCTATGTAATTCATTCGATTTTTTTAATTTTTCGATTTTTCGGATCGGACTAAACCTGCCGGTTCGGTATAAACGAATTGGTACAAAAAAATCGGTATATGCCGGTTTTTGGGTACCGGTTCCGGTACCATGTTTTATTGGTTCGGTATTTACTGAACCGGACCGATTATATCGGTTTTCTAATTTATATATATTTTTAATTTTTTTAATAAATAATTAAAATAAAAAAAAAAATAAAAATAATAATAATAATAATAATAATAATAAATATATTTATTTTCAGTTTTTATCCGATAAAAACTGATAAACCAGTCTAATTAGTATCAATATTAATACCAAAATTTAACTAAATTCGATACCGAACTGATGTTTACCAGTTGAACAGGCTTATATATAAGCCTCTTAATTTTAGTGGTGTAAAATGGTCTAACTACTAAAAGATACATATAATAGAACTTTTGGATGACAAGATACATAAAGTCAACAAAAGATAAGGTGGGCTACCAGATTGCAATTCAAGAGGAAGATGCCTCTCTTTACATCATCACCAAATTAGCCTTAAACAATGCAAACATATTGTTATATGAGTTATTGAAGGATATAGCGTGAGGTACAAGTAATGACGGAAATGCCTTTTTAAGTAGCTTTAATGGATTCATTCATCCAACACACAACCTACCTACCTAAGATATATATTCTACCTAAGATATATATTGTTGAGGTTCAGATTAAAGCCTTTCATTTCATTATGTAAGGTTTTCATTAAAATTAAAGCCTTATAACTTGGATCTCCATGCATGAGAGGGATTGATCAGCAAGACCTACCTTCCTCTTCAACTCATCGATCTAGTTCTGGTTCATATATAGAGCTCAAGATGTGGGCAAGACTCAGAATCAATTCAAAGATCAAGAAACGTATGTTCTTTAATATAATTGATTTTTATGCCATAATTAAGCCAAATAATCATATATATGCAAATGTATTTGCTATATAATCTTGCTTGAGATCTTTTTGAGTTTTATGTTGTAATTATAATTAATATATATGCGATAATGCGACAGTATCCGAAATATATCTTATAACCATCGTTATTTTTTAAAATATTGAATTTTGAAGATGAATTTTCTTGCATCATCGTTCTCTGGCGATATCCAATGTGGTGAATTTAGAAACTAATAAGATCAAATTAGACATAGTTTAACCTGGAGTCCAGTTTAGTTTATATTACCTAATGATTTGCTTCTTACGAGGGCGAAACAAAATCCTTTATATTATTTATTTTTATGTTTCATGTGTATTACTCTAGCTGTTCCAAAATAAGCGATACATTTTTCTTTTTAATCCATTTCAAAATTAATTGGAGATATATTTTTATTTTAGGACTATAAAGTGACATGTTATTCCTAATTTGTCATTACTTTTTTATTATCACTTTCAATATCAAACCACCACAACTGAATTCCTGACTAATACTTAGGGCTATATTTAAAAATATAAAATTATTCTTAAAAGTCGTCGATTTACAAATGCATATTTAATTTTGAAATGGATAGTAATTTACAATTCCGTGTCAACCTAGGCTATCCAAATTCTAGCTCTTTATGAGTTGATACAAATATTTCTTTATTTTAGTGTTCTTTTCCTTTTTTCTGTCCATTTTGGCATGAAAATTTCATGGATAATATTCCATTAGAGAATATCAGTTAGTTAGCTAAACGTTTTTCCTCTTTGGTCAGAAATTGCACGCAATCTTCTCTTCCCCCCTCCACCTCTTATGGCCTACGAAACGTACAAGCAATACAAACTTGTTGATATTCATTTGGCATTGAATAAGCTAAACTAATTCAAAATTAGGGATTCCATTAATCAGCAGTACTTCTTCCGTTCTAAATTATAAGATTAATATTAACTTTTGAAAAGTCAATTTTAAATATTTTTAAACTTAAAATTGACATGATTCATTTAAATTTTAAAAATAATAAATATTACAACTGGTAGTACTTTTTAGGTAGTTTATGACATTCATAATTATATTGACATAAACTACATAGATTCATATCAATTTTGAGTTTTAAATTGTTTGAAATTGACTTATGAAAGTCAATATTGATTTTATTATGCGAAATGGAGAGAGTATTACATTTAATTTCTTTTCATATATAGTCATATGACATTAATTTTTGTTCTTGATCATTTAGATAATTGGATACTACTTTAAAATAAATAAATCATTTTTGTATCTAGCATCGAATAAGCTAGACTAATTCATAATTTGGGCGTTTGTAACATTTAATTTCTTTATATATATAGTCTTATGACAATAATTGATTTCTATTCTTGATCATTTTACATAATTCGACTGTAAACTAAATAAATCATGTAATTTGTATTTTGTCAGATGTGAAAGAAATGAAAGATGCTAATCAAAGCCTCAATGTAAACGAAGAGTACCATCGTGCAATTCGAACAAAATCCTATGCTGATTTCTTCGACAAAGCTCAACTACTTGTAGATAATCAACAATCTCCATCTTTTTGCCACCACAAATTCAGTGACATCCTCCTTGAACCATGCCAAGAAGAAATCTCCAAAATTCTTGAATCGGCAATCCTTTCCAAGAGATCCGATCTCAAAAACCTAATCCTCAACTACTTCGATATCAGTGCCGAGGCTTCAAAATTATGCACAAATCTCCTAAGAGGCATCAACCACATCCAAGCCAATTACACGTTCATTCAACAAGTATTTGACACAATTGATGAACAATATTTTTCCCCTGAGAAATTTCGCAAAATTTTATCCGAGCTACGTTCATTCATCATTTTAAATAACCCCTTTTCGAATATCAACGAACAAGACTTCACAATCATTCATGACAAGTACTCCTCAGTTTTACAAACCCTAAAATTAAAAAGAAAAAAAATGGCTAGAAAAATCAAGTTGATCGAATGCTTCAACAAGGCTTCCGGTGCTTGTGTCACTGCGGCTTGCGGATTTGTGGCTGTCGTAGCCATGGTACTAGCTACTCATACCCTCACCGCACTACTAATGGGGCCCGCGATCCTCAGCTTTCCATTAAAACCCCTAAAGAATAAAATCATGAATTTTAGGTTTTTGAGAAGTAGGTTTCTGAGGAAAGTTGGGGAGCAACTTGATGTGGCAGCTAAGGGCACATATATTTTGAATAGGGATTTTGATACAATGAGTCGACTCGTGGCTCGTCTTCGTGATGAGATTGAACATAATAAAGCAATGATTCAGTTCTGTTTGGACAGAAGGGAAGATAGGTCTTCATTGCAAGTGTTAAAAGAGCTTAAGAAAAATGATGTAGGGTTTAGGAAACAAGTTGAGGAGCTTGAAGAACATGTTTATTTGTGCCTTGTGACAATTAATCGAGCTAGAGATTTGGTGATTAAGGAAATTGGAACATCTTGTGTTGGAGATTTAGAGTAGATTAATTGCGAATATATAGTATTCTTCCATTTTGTAAATACATAGATATAGTTGTGGAATTTAGGTTGAAGAAGGGTTCAGATCAGTTTTTGTATTAATTTAAAGCTAAAATTTCTGTTTCTATTGGAATGTGAACTAGTTATTATCTAAATTCTTGGTGTTTGTTTCGGATAATTCTATTTATCCACTTAATTGATTTATTGTTCTTGTAAGAGCAATGGCTTAGATATATCAGATGGGATGGAGCTGCTTCCAATTCTTATGGATCCGAACACATAATGACTTTTGATTTATTTTATATATGCATTAGGTTTTGTCACATATGCGGTTTAAATTAATACTTTCTCTAATCTAAAATATAAGATTATTATTATTATTATTATTAACTTTTTGAATTTAATTTAGAATATTTTCGAACTTAAAATTAAAATAAATTTTCATAATATTAGACAATACAATACTAAATTTTGTAAACTATCGAAACAATACTACTTATTGCAATATTTATTATTTCATAATTTTTAATAAATCATCCTAATTATTATTTTGAATTTAAAAATATTTTAAATTAATTTTCAAAAATCAATAATGATATTACAATTTAGAATAGAGCGATTACTATAAATAATCATAAAAAAAATTAATTAATTAAGTGTAGGAATATCTCAAATAAATCATAATACAAAAAGTGGAGAAAAAAGTTAAGAAGTAGTGGATATTGTTCAAGTCCATACATTCTTCCTTCCGTTGCTTTCTGTCGAGTCTATTCTACTTGCTGGTGTTAATCTTCATGACATATCTGTTAGGGTATACTTTCCCGAAGAGGTATTCTCGAAACTGTCAGGTCGGGATGGCTAAATACCGATCCAACGACAAACCAGATAAGGGTAACTTTCTCCCGAAGAGGACCAAAGACCAAAACCGATAGGCCGTTTTGACAAAACGGCGAACTGTTGTGTCCAATTAAAGGCTGTCCAATCCAAGGCGAAGTCTTGACGAATTGACATTTGTTCATCGATCTCTAAAATACAATGCGGTAAGTATGCACAAGCTTCTGCCAACCTATCAAAGAGTGGTTGGAAGGACAAGTAGCCTCTCTCTCAAGTTAAGGACGCATTTTATATGTGAACTAGTGATCCAAATCTCTGAGAGGCTGACATGTCATTACTGGGGGCACGCCCTGAACACGTAAGATCTATCAACTGGATTCCTATAAATACCAAGGCACTTTAATAAATAAAAAAAAGGTTAATTTTTCATACTCTATTTTTTTTCTTGAAATTTCTTTAATCTTTAATATCGACCTATAGATTATCTTGAATCTGATAATTATTCTTACACCGGGGATATCTCGGCGATAAAAAGTCAAGGATATTATAGTGATTTTCTACTTTTACAAATCGGATTCGCTGCTCACAATTCATGATCAAAACCCAAAGATAGCTATGTCAATAATATTCTACATGACTATTTTTATGGTTATTAATCTCATTATTAAATAAGATAGTTTCTATCGAAGATAAAAAGTTATGAAGCAAGGAATGCGAGAAATATCAGAGAAGTCTCCAGGAATAACCTCTAGGTTGCTTAGTTTAACTTTTCACATTTCAGCCTAGCATAATTACATGTTCCAAAACAAAATTAAAAAAAAAAGAAAAAAAACAAATTTATATAAGCTTCTAATGGACATATATAAGCTCTAGTTTATTGTATTAATCATTTTTCCCTAAAAATTAAGTGATGTCACGTGGGCTCCAATATTATTAAATTCGATTGGAACGATGTTGCAGGAAAATTTTCAATAAGTAACTCGATAAGGTATAAATAATAAGTTGAATTTTTTTATAAATAACGGTCAAGTGGTTTCTAGTGCAGATCAACACGAGGTAGTGGATGAGGGTTCCTCCAAGCGAGGAAAAAAAATAAAAAATACTGTCGTCTTTAATTTGCATAATTTGTTTGTCTCTCTCCCCTTCCATAATGATCGTCGACACTTATGTCCCTTTTACCCATGTCCTCTCACATAGCCTTGTAATTTCAAGATAATTAATGGGGAGTTTCAAAATCTTCGATCTGGCTATGATATTTAAAAGGGGAAAATATAATTTATCAATTGTGACTTAATGATAATTGCAAATCACTACGTAGAATTTATAAATCAACAAATTATTATACGTAGTTAACATATTGTTGTATGTTACCTCATTTCCATTCAATTTAACAAGATTTAAATATGGATTAATATCCTGAACTTTAAATTTTTTTTCATTCTGAAAATTGTCTTCTCAATTTTTTCAATTAGGGAATTAAACCTTTAATTTTTTTTTTTCCAATTTGAGTATTGTCTTCTACATTTTTTCCATTAGGCGATTTAAATTTAAATTTTGTATAATTCATTTAAGTTTTAATAAGCAATAAATCTCATAATTCAAAATAATCTTTAGATAGTTTAAAAAATTAGATCATATTGATAAAAATTAAATAAATTTATGTTTATTTTAAATTTAAGAATATTATAAATTAACTTCTAAAAAAATTATACTAATTTTATATTTTAGAATGTTGAAATATAATCAAATAATGACAGTTATTATTACACATATTATATTTTCTTTAAAAAATATGATGTTGTATGTGAACATATTTTTAACACAACTTAAAATTTTGAATAGAAAAATATTATAAAAAAATTGAAAAGATTAGACGTAAAATTAGTATAATTTTTAAAAAAATTAATTTATAATATTCTTGATTTTAAATAAATATAAATTTATTTAGTTTTTATCAATATGGTCTAATCTTTTAAACTATCTAAAAATTATTTTGAATTATGAGATTTATTGCTTATTAAAACTTAAATGAATTATACAAAATTAAAAGTTTAATCTCCTAATTGAAAATTTTGAGAAAACGATCCCCACAGTGATTTTTTTTTAAAAGTTTAATTCTTTAATTGAAAAAAAAATTAAAAAAAAAAATTAAATAAAAAAATTAAAAATTTAAGGTATTAATCCATAATTAAGCGTTTAAGAATAAGTGTACTACATACACTCGCACATATGCGAGTGATTTGCTATTGAGTTATATTCTATCTACAAATGTCCTAAGTACCAACCTTAGCTCAATAGCCCATAATGGTTTTGTTTTTTCTTATTCACATTTTTAGTTGTTAATTTATAACAATCTTTTATTCTCTTAACACAATTTGTGTTTTTTAAAACTCAATTAGAGTAAAACACACACACACACACACATATATGAAGGGTAATAGCATAATTAAGTTAATCACTGCTGTTAACGGAGTTGGCAAAATATTGGGGTTAGAAAGAGTTGCAATTTTATATAGATAACTGTTATTTTTATAGTAAAAAATATTATTTCAACATGTAAGTCCTATTTTTTACTTATAACGACGGTTTTAAAACTGTTGCTATATACTACTAATGATAATACTTTATATGTTAAAACTGCGTTATAGATCTATTGCGACACTTTATATATGAAAAGTGTTGTCATATGTCTATAGCGTCGGTTTTAAAACTATTGTTATAGATAAAAAAATCGGGTCCACATATAAAAATAACAAAAAATACTGCGAAAATATCAATTTCCTTTTATATAAATCACAAGAGGTAATTTGTTGAATTTTATCACAGGTACTGATTTGTAATTATCACTAAATCATATATAATACATTACTCTCTTTGTCCTTAAAACGATGTCCAAAATAAATATTTTACGTTAATTAAAAAAATTAAAATAGAGAAAATATAATAAAATAGGTACTACTTTTACTCATAGTGAATTTCATGTAATTATACTAATGATTTTTTTTTTATAAATTTAATAGCATTTAAATCTAATTTTAAAAATAATTAATTTTTATACCTATTTTATATTTGATTTGTATGCTTTTATACATCATTTTGTGAACAAAAATATTTAAATCAGGCTTTTCAGGACAAAAAGAGTTCATTTTACCCTTTTAAGTAATCAATATATGGAGAGGGGTGAAAGCAACCCATTCATCAACCAATTCGTCAACGAATGAGAGTGGCGCAGGGGAAGCGTGGGCCCATATCACAGGTCCCAGCATCAAAACCTGGTTTTGATAGCAGAAAAAAGTTAGAACTCTTAATAAATTATAATTAAAAAAATTCAAATACCAGATCTCAAATTATTAGTTATATTTTGGTAGGAACATTTTAAAATATGATATACTTTAGTTTGAAACACTATATATATATATAGCAATTCACAAATTTTGTCTCTTATTTACTTTAACTTTTATACAGAAGTTTAATTACAACTTTGTTTTTTGATTTATAAATAAAGAATATCCTCTTATATAACAAGCGTTATACGTTATACAACCAATGGTCAAGTCAAATCAAAAGGAAGGGTTAGAATCAACTATATAGTAGCATTCGCTAAAATATCATGAATATTTAAAAGCATAATATCACATGAGGTTATCTAGAACAATCCATCATTCAGTGTTAATACCATATCTGATCCTAAAATATATAGTCATTTACAATTGGAATCACAATAAAAGTTCATACTAATTAATAGTTTATCCATCATGAGTTTCATTTTTACTTCTTAAAGTTCGTCTCTGAAATTTAAAATTTTAAAATTAATGCAAATTAATTTAATTTAAATAATAAAATTATAAATATTATTCTCTTCTCTCCACAAAAAGCATTCTCTTTGTGAATTTTAAAATATATTTTTATTTCACATTTACTCTTAAATTATTTAGTGTTTAGTGTTTAATTTTATAATAATAAGTATAATATTACAATTGTGGGTGATGATAAATTTAAGAATACGATATTATTTAATACTAAATTTACTTTCTTTTTATTCAATTAATAATATATTTATTTTTAAATTATAACGTGTCCAAAATTATTAAATTAAAAGACAGGCTAACGATAATTGAACTTTATTATTAAATTAGACATACCGCATAATATATGTGACAACCCCAAATCTGAGTTTTTTAACTTCGGGTTTGGTTCTCACTGTACAATACATAACAACAATGAAATACATAAATTGTATTCAAATTTCGCGTAATAATACAAAAGGTTCCTTAATCAAAATGCTACACTTCCCAAGGTCTATTACCTTAATCTTAAACATTACCTATCTTAAGGGAAATACAAAATACTTACAACAGTAATTACATAACAGTAATATAAACTAGCATGCAATTACTAAAACTAAGCATTTGTTTTTCCCTTGCCTTTGTCTGATTTAGAGCTTTCGGAAATGGCTGAAATTAAGTCATGATATAGCAAGAATGAGCAACTAAATGGCTCAGCAAGTTTATAAACAACAATCATACGATATATCATGATGAAGGGAAATAACTTCAAAGTTCCAACAATAGCAATTGTGAAATATATCAAGAATCAATGTTCAATAAAAGAACGGATTGACTCTTTACTGCTGAGTGGTCTTTAATGACCGTGAACTGCTACTAAGGTAAAACAGACATACAATGTCCGACTCCTTGTTAAAAATAACGAGACACTTGAGGGGATCAGTCCTCTCATGTCCTATGTATATACATCACATTTAGTTTTCTTGCGCGCTGTCGATTCTCCGACAAATAAAAGTTTTCTTTAACTAGGATTGTTCTTTCTCAGCCTTACTGTAAAAATCCGCACCAACCAATAGTTTGGATAAGCTTTTATAATATTCAATTCAATGAATTAACATACATTTGTCTAGCCGAAACAATTAGCTTAGCCATCTTAAATAGTTGCAAAAGCACTATGTGCGAATACAATAATCAATAACGATGTGAAGTAATTTTCGATAATTAATTCACTCAAGGGTCTGTCAAATATCTACGAGTATAGATACTTGCTCAACAATAAATGAATTGTTCAATGTAATTAAGGTTGAATAATAATTGCAACAATAAATACAAGTTAAGGGGTAGAAAACTTGCCTCGTGCGTCGTTTACTGCTAACCAACTTAATTTAACAATCCTTGAACGGACCTAACAATTAAATCAGTTTGATCTTAAATTAGTATCATATACTTGTAAGTATAATGACCTTTATAAACCTTACGAACCACATAATTGATTAATTATGGGTAATTAAACACTTAGGAAATATTATCACTACTTGATAATATTTCAAACAAAAAGAACTTATATTAATTATTTAATATAGTTCAAATAAACATATAATATTATTAATCATTTAATAATATATTATTAAGTATCTAATATTATTAATCATTTAATAATATTTTATTAAGTATCTAATATTATTAATCATTATTAAGTATTTAATATTATTAATCATTTAATAATATTTTATTAAGTATCTAATATTATTAATCATTTAATAATATTTTATTGAGTAACTAATATTATTAATCATTTAATAATATTTTATTGATTATTTAATATTATTAACCATTTAATAATATTTTATTATATATCTAATATTATTAATCCTTTAATAATATTTTATTGATTATCTAATATTATTAATCATTTTAATAATATTTTACTGACTTTATAATATTATTATACACTTAATAATATTTTAATAATTTTTTTAATATTATTATTTATTTAATAATATTTTATTACATTTATTATATTATTATTTCAATAATAATATTTATACACTTTTAAATCATTAAATCAATTATATATATATTTAAAAATATATTTATTAAGTCAAAAAATACTAAAATGATTTTTGGAGTATTTTTTCATTTTCTGACCCGAACCTGACCCGACCCGACCCGGCTGACCCGACTCGGTTCGGGTTTTTCTTTTTTTCCAGAACAGTACACTGCGCTGCGGCGCAGTGATTAACACTGCAGACGGTGCCCTGGCTCTGTACTGCAGTAAGGGCCACTTTTTGATTTTTTTGTGACAGTTTTGATACCCTTTGATCAAACCTTGATTAAATGAAATCTACACATCCAAATAACACCAAATTAGTGTTGATGTGTTCCTAACTTAATGTTTTACAATATTCCATGGTTCGATCGTATTTTTGAAAACGTTTTACACGAAATTTACGGATCGAACCACTTAGGGTTTAAAAACGACATCATTTGTGGTAAAAGCTATAACTTCTCTGTTATTCAATATCTTTGAAAAGTTCAAAAAGGGTTTTTCTTTAAAGCTCATAGATCTAGCTTTCTAGCCATAAAAATCCAATTTTCGATTTGTACATTTCAAAATACAACGTTAAGCATAGCATGCATGGTTAGGGTTTTACCGGTAAAACTTGTTATGAACTTTTCTACAACTTCTATGCATTTTTCACATACCAAATCATGTTATAAACACATAGAGCTATAAATATACATATATTACATAGTTAAATACATCTAGACCATCAAAACGAGTTTTGATCGGTTAAAAATAGATTTTAACCGATCAAAAGCTTTCTAGACTACAAAAATGAAATAAGAAGAAGTTGAGAGCACTTTTAAACCTTTGGGTTTTGGTTGATGACATGGAGTAAATTAGAAGCAATCTAGGAAATCAAGTCATCCAAGTGGGGCCCTCCAAAAATTCAGCAAAATGGCTTTTCCAAGCCATTTTTCATTTAATTTTTGTACTTTAATTATACATATATATATATATATATATATATATATATATATATATATATTCATATGTGTAACAATTTTGACCAATTTTAACTTCCTATTGGGCTCCACTTTGGACTCTAGGATTAAATATATTGGGCTCATTCAATTAAATTGTTTGGGCTCAATTTAAATAACACATTGGGCTCACATTAAATTTCTAGGTTACATTTAATTAAATCAAGCATTGGGCTTGTTTAATTAATTACATGGACTAGTAATCAAATTAATTATATGGGCTACTAGGTTAATATCTTTAACCTAGTTTATCAACTTATTTGGATTTAAAATATAATCCAATTGGATTTGCTTTAATTAATTATACATCTCGCTTTAATCCTTTAAATAAATATACAAGCACATAAGTACATTTATTTAATTATCTAACGCACGATTAATTAATGCAAAAAGTTTAAATTCATTGCTAAATATTTATTAATTATATTTACAATGACTAATGAAATTCGTGGTCATTACATTCTCCCCCCCCCCCCCCTTATAAGAATTCTGTCCCCGGAATTACAAATTTAAACTACTCAAAAAGATTCGGATAGTTAGCCCTCATCTTTTCTTCAAGCTCCCACGTAGCTTCCTCAGCGTTGTGGTTCCTCCAAAGGACTTTGACAGAATGTATAACCTTATTCCGTAATTTCTGCTCTTTCCTATCTAGTATCTGGACAGGAATTTCTTCGTACGATAAGTCTTTCTCGACCTGTATTGGCTCATAGGATATGACATGTTTGTAGTCTGGCTTGTATGGTCGCAGCACTGACACATGAAATACATTGTGAATATATTCCAGTTTAGGAGGTAAGGCTACCTCGTACGCTACTTCACCCACTCTCTTTAATATTTCGAACGGTCCTATGAACCTCGGACTCAGCTTTCCTTTCTTTCCAAATCTGATATTCCCTTTCCAGGGAGATACCTTCATGAACAGAAAACTCCCAACTACGAAGTCTCGCTTCTGTCGATGTAAATCGGCGTATTTCTTCTGACGGTCTTGAGCTGCGACTAGCCGAGGTCTTATTACCTTGATAATTTTCACCGTCTGTTGAACCAATTCCGGTCCCAACAATCGGCGTTCCCTTACCTCATCTCAACATAGAGGTTGTGACGCCCCCAAATTCGGGTTCCAAATACCCGGATCCGGTCATCACGATCCAATACAAACATTCACCTCTAAACAACATACAATAACTAAATGCGGAATAATAAACATATGTTGTTCATTCAAAAGGTGTTACTAGTCCCAAGATACGATAACCTTACACAAAAGTACACAAATACCCTTCATAAAGTACTTAGGGTTTATATTACATAACAATTAATTTAATTAACTACAGGGCTGCATCTCGAAGTCTATTACTTCATCTTTCCTTTACCCTTGTTCTTTCCCGAAGTCTCGGGTTGCACTGCAATAAGGTTTCATGATATAGCAAGAGTGAACAACTAGTTTGCTCAACAAGTTTAAATACAACAAGGAATAATATATCATGAATGAAAGGGGATAGCTGAACAATTCAATAATGTGAATAACATAAGCAGGAATAATAATTTGCTTTTAAAATTAGGATAGTCAAAGAGACTATGAACTATAAATATCCACTGTAGTCAATAGCAGATTGACTCAATGGTTACTACCAGAAATATGTACCCGAGGGGATCAGCCTCAGTACAATATGTGTATGCATAACATTTAATTTCCGTATTTTTGTACCTGATATTAGATACAGGGTACTCCCCTATAATAAAGGGGTGTTCATAATAGTCTAAGAATCCGCATCTTCAATGATTTGGATAGCTTTTAAAATCTTTAACATAAATGTCTAGCCGAACAATGACTTAGACCTACTTTGAACAGTTCTTTAAACAATAGAACAATAATTAAGTACAAGTCAATGACCGTACAATCTCAAGTGCAACAAGTGCGAATCACAATAATATCGATGTGGAATAATTATAAAGTAATTAAACCACTCAAAGCATGCTTGGAAATAACAGTTCAAGCTTAGATAAATAATTTGCTCAATGAAATGAGTTTAGAGATAAGGAACTTGCCTGTCTGCTCAGCTACAATATATGTCTAGCTTTAACTAACTGGCTTTGAAAAGACCTAACATTAATAAAGTTGGTCTAATAATTAGTACGACGTATTTGCACAACTACACGCTTACTAAGGTACTTATTTATCATATAAGTACTAACACATAATTTACATTAGTCACAACAATATTATTAACCTTATAGACCCTTAATCATTTTAGGTTAATAATTTAATAAGTTAGAAAATATTTTTCTTAAGTGTTGGACACTTATTAAACCCTTAAACAACATATTACAATTGTTTAATTAAAGCATAATTAAGTTCAATTTATTTTATTAACTCGATCTCTATTTAATTACTATTTAATCTTGGTTAAATAGAAATTAATTAATTAACTCTAGTTATTATTTAAAATAAATAATAACTAATTGTACTTATATATTATTTAATAATAATTAAATAATAAATAATTATTGATTCATTTTAACCTTCTTTAATTTAATATTAATCAACTAATAGTTAACTAAGTAATTAACCTTACCTATTATTTAATTTAAGGAAATTAAATAATAGTTTACTCATTTTAATCCTCTTTAGTTATTATTTAATGTTAATTAAATAATAATTAATTATTTAATTAATTTTAATTATTATTTAAGGTTAAATAATAATCAAATCATTCTTATTTATTATTTAAATTAAATAATAAATTATTAATCTAATAACTTAATTTCCATTAATCGTTATTTAATGCTAATTAAATAATAATTAATTACTTAATTATCCTTATTTATTATTTAATAATATTTAAATAATAAATAATTACTTTATAAATTTTATCTCTCTTTAATTATTATTTAATAGGAATTAAATAATAATTTGCTAATTTATTACCTTTATTTATTATTAACATTTTAAATAATAAATAACTAATAAATTTATTTAACTTAACCATGATTTAGCTAAGTAGATTAATATTTAAAATATTTAAATATTAAACTTAATTAAAAATATCCTCCCAATATCATTTTTGTATTTTTATTATTTTTGTTATAATTTTAAATTAGTTTTTTAAATATTTAAATTAATTAAATTAAACCCGAATGGCATTTCTGTAATTAAGTTGAAAACTGAAACGAGGGTAAAATCGTAATTTCGCCGAGAAAAACACGGAGGGGCAGAATTGTAATTTTCGCAACCTCCGTCTTCCGCGCATTGCGCGTGTAACATTCCGAACGGCCCAAAACGGTGCCGTTTTGAGAAGCCGGAAACGGCTTCCGCGCGTACGCGCGGAGTAACGTTATACGGACGCCAAACGACGTCGTTTGGCTCCGCGTCCTTCATGAACAGTGGCCGCGCATTGCGCGTAAATTCCTTTTTTTTTCCTTTCCCTTTACAGAATGTGAACAGTGTCCGGCAATACCCATTTTAAATAAAAATATACCAATAAGTAAGCTTTAAATCATCAATAAAAATCCAAAAAATTTACCAATCACCTTATATTAATTTATAACATGAAAAATAAATTTTTTCATGATTTAATATCATTATTTTTTATAAAAATTTTTACATCACATAAACTACCATAACTCATAACTTTTTGTATATAAGTCCATTTTGAGTGATTCAAACTTTGTTTTTCTCATGATTTAATGTTCTATAATATTAAAACATCAAACCTAAGTTTTATAAAAATATTTTTGGACATAAATTCCAAAACTTGTTTACACACTATTAAACACATATTTTAGTATAAAATATACCAAAATACAAACCAAACATATTAAACTCAAGCATGGCATAAATATTACAACTTCACATTAAATACTATATTAACATATTTATACTATCATGATGATTTATTTAATTTAAAAACAAAACTTTATTTAAAATAACAATTACCTTGATTTAATGGCTATCTTCCTTTTTCTTCCAAAATAGGTGGTGAATCTTGAAGACATAAACCAAGAAATCCTTCTCTTGATAATTTTGCTCTCAAAATATTTTTCTACACTCTCAAATGCTCTCTAGCTCTCTCTTTTGGACTTTGAGAAAATAATGAAATAAGCTTTACCAATTTCAAGTATACTTGCAAAATTATTAGATACACATAATATATCTAATAATTTTGCCCATGCCTCTAGATGACAACTTACACATGGAATGGGTTAAATGACACATTAGGTGAAAAGAGGGATGGTCCAAGTACTTGAAAAATCAAACAAGCAATCCATTAATTAAATAAATGAAAAATAAAACAAAATAAAAAACAAAATCATTTTTTTCTCTCTCCTTGCCATGGTCGGCTGATGGGTCTTTTAATTGTCCCAAAATGATAGTCAATTGTTACATTTAAATAATTAATAAGTTTTATAAAGTATTTTCCAAGTGGGCCAATCATTGGGCTTTAATTTAAAATACCAATTGGGCTTCTATTAAATTGTTTGGGCTACTAAATTGTCAAATTTTTATTATTCTCCACTTGGGCTACTAATTGACCCATGTTGGGCTAATTTAATAATTTACACATTAATTATTCAATCCATGATTAAATAAATAATTAGATTGAATAAATAATTAAATATTCTAACCCATAAGTATTAAATTACTAAATGGACTAATAAATATTATTATTAATATTTCACATTATTTACATTAATTAATAATCATATTAATTAATTTATTATATTTAATTAACTCATTATATTCAATTTAATTGAATATTTAATTAATAAGAAACTTATCAATTATTTTGATATTAAAACTTTTAGGGTTTGTTCACTAATTTAAATAACATATTAGTGACCCCCTTTAATTAATTTTAATACTTAATTACATAATCATTTAATCACATAATTAATTAATCACATAAAAAGATTTAAATAATCTCGTAAAACTAACTCGTCGGAAATTAAATTAATAATTTAATTAATAATGACGTGGAAATTCGAGGACATTACAGAGGTGTTCTGCACTTTCTTCCGTACAATGCTTCGTAAGGCGGCATGCCTATGCTTGCATGATAACTATTGTTGTATGCAAACTCAACTAGTGGTAGATGGGTTTCCCAACTGCCCTTGAAATCCATCACACAGGCCCTGAGCATATCTTCCAATGTCTGTATTGTTCTTTCACTTTGCCCATCGATCTGTGGATGATATGATGTACTCATTCTCAACTGTGTCCCCAATCTCTCCTAAAGACTTCTCCAAAATTTTGACGTGAAGCACGGATCTCTGTCTGACACAATCGATACCGGCACTCCATGTCTCGAAACTATCTCCTTGATGTACAGTTTAGCCAACTGGTCCAAACTGAACTTAATCTTGATCGGCAAAAAGTGCGCTGACTTTGTTAGTCGATCCACAATCACCCATATTGCGTCGAATCCCTTCTGTGTTGCTGGAAGTCCTACCACAAAATCCATTGTGATATGCTCCCATTTCCACTCAGGAATCTCTAACGGCTGTAGTAATCCACTTGGTCTCTGATGTTCGGCCTTTACCCTTTGACAAGTTAGGCATCGGCTGACACATTCTGCGACCTCCCTTTTTAAATTCGGCCACCAAAAATGCTGACGCAGATCTTGATACATCTTCGTACTCCCCGGATGTATCGAGTATCTCGTACTGTGGGCCTCTTGCAAAATTTCCTCTCGTAGTTCAGGCACTAGCGGCACCCAAACACGATTTTCAAACCTTAGCAATCCCATGTTATCCTCCTTGAATTTGACCTCTTCCCCTTCGGTCATTCTCATCCTTATTCTGACACACTCTTCATCTTTGTCTTGAGCCTCTTTCACCCTATCTAATAAGGTTGGGCTCGCTTCCACTTCCATTGACTCATTTGGATTTCTCACCTCCAATTCCATTCGAGTCATCTCTTGAACCAATTGTTCCTGATCTGTCAATATGAACAATTTCTCCCTGCTCTTTCTACTTAGAGCATCTGCTACTACGTTGGCCTTGCCGGGATGGTATAGAATTTCACAATCGTAGTCTTTGATCAATTCTAACCATCTCCGTTGCCTCATATTTAACTCATTCTGTGTGAAGATATACTTCAGACTCTTATGGTCTGTGAATATCTCACATTTCTCTCCATACAAATAATGTCTCCAAATTTTAAGGGCAAACACTACCATTGCTAGCTCCAAGTCGTGGGTAGGGTATCCCTTCTCGTAATCCTTCAACTGTCTGGACGCATACGCAATGACCTTGCCGTTTTGCATAAACACACAGCCAAGTCCCTTGTGCGATGCATCACTATAGACCGTAAAACCTCCCGTATCGTCCGGTAAAGTCAATACAGGTGCTTCACTAAGTCTTTTCCTTAGTTCCTGAAAACTCTCCTCACACTTCTCCGTCCATACATATTTCACCGTCTTCCTCGTTAAATTTGTTAACGGTGTTTCTATCTTTGAAAAATCTTGAATGAATCTCCGATAGTATCCCGCTAACCCCAAGAAACTTCTAACCTCCGTCGGCGTCCTTGGTTGTTCCTAATTCATCACCGCTTCTACCTTCGCTGGATCTACTGAAACTCCCTCATTGTCAATAACGTGACCTAAAAATTGAACTCTCTCCAACTAGAATTCACACTTTGAAAACTTAGCATACAATTGTTCCTTCCGTAAAATCTCCAACACCACTCTTAGGTGTTCAGCATGCTCCTCCTCCGTTTTAGAATACACCAGAATATCGTCAATGAACACGACTACAAATTTATCCAAGTACTGCTTGAATATTCTGTTCATCATGTCCATAAATGCGGCTGACGCATTCGTCAGTCCAAACGACATCACCAGAAACTCATAATGCCCATATCGAGTTCTGAATGTCGTCTTGGGTACATCCTCCTCCCTGACTTTCAACTGATGATAACCAGTCCTCAAGTCAATCTTTGAAAAGTACTTTGCCCCTTTCAATTGATCGAAAAGATCGCCAATTTGTGGCAACGGGTACTTGTTCTTAATTGTTACCTTATTCAGCTCTCTATAATCCATACACAGTCGTATTGATCCATCATTCTTCTTTACAAACAACACAGGTGCTCCCCATGGAGAAACACTTGGCTGAATGTACTTATTATCCAACAACTCCTGTAGTTGGATCATTAACTCCTTCATTTCTACCGGAGCCATCCTATATGGTGCCTTTTATATTGGTGCTATCCCCGGTACCAAATCAATTACAAACTCTATCTCCCTATCTGGCGGTAAACCTGGCAGTTCGTTTGGAAACACGTCCATGAACTCCCTAACTACTGGTATTTGCTCCATCTTAGGATTCACCATCTGTGTGTCCACTACGTGAGCCAAATACCCTACACAACCTTTCTTTAACAATTTCTTGGCCTGCATCATCGTCAGACATGTTGATTGTCTAGACGACTTGCTGCCATAAAATACGACCTTAGACTTATTCGGTGTCTTAAAGTGTATACACTTCCTTTTACAGTCAATTATCGCTCTGTGGTTAAACAACCAATCCATTCCAAGTATAACGTCAAACTCCCCCAAACGTATCGGGATTAAATTTACACTTAACTTCTGACCCCTGATTTCAGCACAACAATTTCTATGTATATACTCTACAGGAATCACTTCTTTATTTGCAACTTCTATGTTCATTGGGTTCTCTAGTTTTTCACTAGGCAATTCTAACCGTCTAGCGAATTCATCAGACACAAATGAACAGGTAGCACCCGAATCAAATAATACATAAGCATTTATATCATTGATCGGAATAATACCTGACACCACGTCTTTTGATTCAACGGCGTCCTGCACCGTCATGTTAAAAGTCCGTGCCGTTGGTTTATTCTGTGGCACCGGGCCTCCAATGGTCAGTTTGTTGTTGTTGTTGTTGTTACTTCCCTTATAGCCCGAACTCCCTCCGGTATTCTTTTTCTTTGGACAATCCTTAAACTGATGGTCCATGGCCCCGCAGGCGAAACAACCATTCCTCTTTGGTGTGGGATAATTAGGAGCGATGTGCCCCTCTTGCCCATAGTTGTAGCATACGTTCCTTCTTTTCATGCACTCCCCGGTGTGGTTCTTTCCGCACTGACTGCATTTACTTGCTTTCTTTGGTTCGCTTCCCTAGGGTGTCCCCAAACTGCTATTGCTGTTGTTCCACTTGCGCTTGTTCAAGTTACCGCCCCCGCTGCTACCCTCTCGGTTTCCTCCTTCACCCTTCTTCTTGTTCCGTTCCTGACTGTGCTTGTTTAAAGCTTCATTCCCTCCTTCAGCTGTGATAGCTTTTTCCAGTAATGTTGCAAAGTTTGTAATCTAGAGAACAGCTACCCGACTGTAAACCCACGGTTTCAGCCCCTGCTCAAACCTCCTGGCGCGTCTCGCCTCAGTGTCCACCTGATGTGGAGAAAATCTTGCCAATTCATTGAACTTGGCAGCATATTCGGATACGGACAAGTTACCCTGCTTAAGCTCTAGGAATTTGATTTCCATCCTAGCCTGTGTACTCTCTGGAAAGTAGTTCTCCAAGAATACTTCTTTGAATCGCGCCCACGCGATCGTTCCCTCCTCTGCTCTACTTTTATTGGCCTTCCACCAGTGGCTGGCCTCCCCTTTCATCATGAAGGTAGCAAATGAGGTCATTTGCTCCTCCGCTACTCGTGCGACCTCGAAGACTTTTTCCATCTCCTCTATCCAGGTCTGTGCTTCTATAGGATCCGTGGTTCCTTTGAACTCGGATGGTCCTATAAGTTTGAAATCCTTAAAGCTTGCTAGTGGAGCGGCAGGGTTTGTTGCTCCAGTAGCCTCTGCGTTGCGTCCGCGGAATGCTCCCATTAGCATTTCCACGAACTCTTGGACAGGGTTTGGTGGTACCCCTCCTGCATTGACTGACTCTTCGGGTGGTGGTGGGGGTAGTCGTTGATTTCTTCTCTGTGGCGGCATTTTCTGTATAAAGAAAATTTAATTTATTAAAGTTGTTTCAATCTTTTTACTTTCGTTTTGTAGCTTAAGTAATTTAAACTAAAGCACAAATAATTTTCTCGACACATATAAACATAAACGGAAATGCATTTATATTCATATGCTAAAACACAGAGCATAGCACTTTTACATCATAAGCATACTGCTATAAATGCTGCTAACCCCGATAGTTAAAACAAAAGACGGGATCTAACATAAACATATCCCACAACTTCATTTACAACATACTAACCCTCTATCAAGACAAAAGTTGGGTTTCTACTGCATCTAGGTACATAAGTAAAGGAAATAATACAACTAACGGCGCATCCCTCGACGAACCGCATCGTCGTACTCCTCATCTCCAATAGCCCTGACCACGACTCTACTAATGGTGTGCAAGGTCTGACCCTCCTCAGCAGGATAATAGTGCACCCTACTCTGGAATCTACCAAAGGATGAGCGATAGACGTAACTGAGTCTATCTATCCACACCCTCTTCTCCCTAACCCCGTCCTCCAGCTCCATCATCTGTCCGTGAGCTGCATCACGCTGGATCTCCATATCTATCCTCGCCTCCTCCGCCTGCTGCAACTGGCCCCTCATGGTCTCCTTCTCTGTCTGTGTCTGCTGAATCTTCAGCTCAGCGGCTACCAACTTGGCCTCCATCTCGGTCATCCTCGCCTTCAGCTCTATGTTCTCGCCGGAGAACATATAAGTTGTATCTCTGTATTGCTCCTCCGTCTGCTGGTGGATCTGGTTCTGCTCCTCTAAGTGTTGAACCCTCTCCTTTAGCTCATCATTAGCCGTAGTCAGAGTATCGATGATGTCACTGGCGACGGTGCCCATGCCATCAACATACTCTGCTGGCTCCTCATCCTCCTCATCCTCAGTATCGTCCTCCTCCTCACTGTACTGCCGCATAACTCCGCCCCAGACAGCGTCCTCTCTATCTCCCTCCTCGGGATCTGACTCTGGCTCCTCGACAGGTGCAGCCACCCGTGGCTGTGCGGTATCCATAGGGATATCCGTAAAAATCACCTCCTCTACAGCAGTGCTCGACTGTCCTATCTCCGTCATCCTACAATAAAATAAATAACACATGTTAGTACAACAATAAAATATATTCATTGATGAAATGAAATGATATTTTATCATGTACATCTCGGCTCGATGGATTTTCTCAATCCATCTCCAACAATACATAACATGATGAATCTCCCCGATTCATCTCCTAACACACTCGATAAGAGTTTAGTACTAAGGTTATAACCTAGGTTTCGCAATCCTAGCGTTTCTAACCTACAGCTCTGATACCAACCTGTGACGACCCCAAATCCGGGTTCTTTAACCTCGGGTTTGGTTCTCACTGTACAATACATAACAATAATGAAATACATAAATTGTATTCAAACTTTGCGGAATAATACAAAAGGTTCCTTAATCAAAAGGCTACACTTCCCAAGGTCTATTACCTTAATCTTAAACATTACCTATCTTAAGGGAAATACAAAAGATTTACAACAGTAATTACATAACAGTAATATAAACTAGCATGCAATTACTAAAACTAAGCATTTGCTTTCCCCTTGCCTTTGTCCGATTTAGAGCTTTCGGAAATGGCTGAAATTAAGTCATGATATAGCAAGAATGAGCAACTAAATGGCTCAGCAAGTTTATAAACAACAATCATACGATATATCATGATGAAGGGAAATAACTTCAAAGTTCCAACAATAGCAATTGTGAAAGATATCAAGAATCAATGTTCAATAAAAGAATGGATTGACTCTTTACTGCTGAGTGGTCTTTAATGACCGTGAACTGCTACTAAGGTAAAACAGACATACAATGTCCGACTCCTTGTTAAAAATAACGGGACACTTGAGGGGATCAGTCCTCTCATGTCCTATGTATATGCATCACATTTAGTTTTCTTGCGCGTTGTCGATTCTCCGACAAATAAAAATCCCCTTTAACTAGGGTTGTTCTTTCTCAGCCTTACTGTAAGAATCCGCACCAGCCAATGGCTTGGATAAGCTTTTATAATATTCAATTCAATGAATTAACATACATTTGTCTAGCCGAAACAATTAGCTTAGACATCTTAAACAGTTGCAAAAGCACTATGTGCGAATACAATAATCAATAACGATGTGAAGTAATTTTCGATAATTAATTCACTCAAGGGTCTGTCAAATATCTACGAGTATAGATACTTGCTCAACAATAAATGAATTGCTCAATGTAATTAAGGTTGAATAATAATTGCAACAATAAATACAAATTAAGGGGTAGAAAACTTGCCTCGTGCGTCGTTTACTGCTAACCAACTTAATTTAACAATCCTTGAACGGACCTAACAATTAAATCAGTTTGATCTTAAATTAGTATCATATACTTGTAAGTATAATGACCTTTATAAACCTTACGAACCACATAATTGATTAATTATGGGTAATTAAACACTTAGAAAATATTATCACTACTTGATAATATTTCAAACACAAAGAACTTATATTAATTATTTAATATAGTTCAAATAAACATCTAATATTATTAATCATTTAATAATATTTTATTAAGTATCTAATATTATTAATCATTTAATAATATATTATTAAGTATTTAATATTATTAATCATTTAATAATATTTTATTAAGTATTTAATATTATTAATCATTTAATAATATTTTATTAAGTATCTAATATTATTAATCGTTTAATAATATTTTATTGAGTAACTAATATTATTAATCATTTAATAATATTTTATTGATTATTTAATATTATTAACCATTTAATAATATTTTATTATATATCTAATATTATTAATCCTTTAATAATATTTTATTGATTATCTAATATTATTAATCATTTTAATAATATTTTACTGACTTTATAATATTATTATACACTTAATAATATTTTAATAATTTTTTTAATATTATTATTTATATAATAATATTTTATTACATTTATTATATTATTATTTCAATAATAATATTTATACACTTTTAAATCATTAAATCAATTATATATATATTTAAAAATATATTTATTAAGTCAAAAAATACTAAAATGATTTTTGGAGTATTTTTTCATTTTCTGACCCGAACCTGACCCGACCCGACCCGGCTGACCCGACTCGGTTCGGGTTTTTCTTTTTTTCCAGAACAGTACACTGCGCTGCGGCGCAGTGATTAACACTGCAGACGGTGCCCTGGCTCTGTACTGCAGTAAGGGCCACTTTTTGATTTTTTTGTGACAGTTTTGATACCCTTTGATCAAACCTTGATTAAATGAAATCTACACATCCAAATAACACCAAATTAGTGTTGATGTGTTCCTAACTTAATGTTTTACAATATTCCATGGTTCGATCGTATTTTTGAAAACGTTTTACACGAAATTTACGGATCGAACCACTTAGGGTTTAAAAACGACATCATTTGTGGTAAAAGCTATAACTTCTCTGTTATTCAATATCTTTGAAAAGTTCAAAAAGGGTTTTTCTTTAAAGCTCATAGATCTAGCTTTCTAGCCATAAAAATCCAATTTTCGATTTGTACATTTCAAAATACAACGTTAAGCATAGCATGCATGGTTAGGGTTTTACCGGTAAAACTTGTTATGAACTTTTCTACAACTTCTATGCATTTTTCACATACCAAATCATGTTATAAACACATAGAGCTATAAATATACATATATTACATAGTTAAATACATCTAGACCATCAAAACGAGTTTTGATCGGTTAAAAATAGATTTTAACCGATCAAAAGCTTTCTAGACTACAAAAATGAAATAAGAAGAAGTTGAGAGCACTTTTAAACCTTTGGGTTTTGGTTGATGACATGGAGTAAATTAGAAGCAATCTAGGAAATCAAGTCATCCAAGTGGGGCCCTCCAAAAATTCAGCAAAATGGCTTTTCCAAGCCATTTTTCATTTAATTTTTGTACTTTAATTATACATATATATATATATATATATATATATATATATATATATTCATATGTGTAACAATTTTGACCAATTTTAACTTCCTATTGGGCTCCACTTTGGACTCTAGGATTAAATATATTGGGCTCATTCAATTAAATTGTTTGGGCTCAATTTAAATAACACATTGGGCTCACATTAAATTTCTAGGTTACATTTAATTAAATCAAGCATTGGGCTTGTTTAATTAATTACATGGACTAGTAATCAAATTAATTATATGGGCTACTAGGTTAATATCTTTAACCTAGTTTATCAACTTATTTGGATTTAAAATATAATCCAATTGGATTTGCTTTAATTAATTATACATCTCGCTTTAATCCTTTAAATAAATATACAAGCACATAAGTACATTTATTTAATTATCTAACGCACGATTAATTAATGCAAAAAGTTTAAATTCATTGCTAAATATTTATTAATTATATTTACAATGACTAATGAAATTCGTGGTCATTACATTCTCCCCCCCCCCCCCCCTTATAAGAATTCTGTCCCCGGAATTACAAATTTAAACTACTCAAAAAGATTCGGATAGTTAGCCCTCATCTTTTCTTCAAGCTCCCACGTAGCTTCCTCAGCGTTGTGGTTCCTCCAAAGGACTTTGACAGAATGTATAACCTTATTCCGTAATTTCTGCTCTTTCCTATCTAGTATCTGGACAGGAATTTCTTCGTACGATAAGTCTTTCTCGACCTGTATTGGCTCATAGGATATGACATGTTTGTAGTCTGGCTTGTATGGTCGCAGCACTGACACATGAAATACATTGTGAATATATTCCAGTTCAGGAGGTAAGGCTACCTCGTACGCTACTTCACCCACTCTCTTTAATATTTCGAACGGTCCTATGAACCTCGGACTCAGCTTTCCTTTCTTTCCAAATCTGATCTTCCCTTTCCAGGGAGATACCTTCATGAACAGAAAACTCCCAACTACGAAGTCTCGCTTCTGTCGATGTAAATCGGCGTATTTCTTCTGACGGTCTTGAGCTGCGACTAGCCGAGGTCTTATTACCTTGATAATTTTCACCGTCTGTTGAACCAATTCCGGTCCCAACAATCGGCGTTCCCTTACCTCATCTCAACATAGAGGTTGTGACGCCCCCAAATTCGGGTTCCAAATACCCGGATCCGGTCATCACGATCCAATACAAACATTCACCTCTAAACAACATACAATAACTAAATGCGGAATAATAAACATATGTTGTTCATTCAAAAGGTGTTACTAGTCCCAAGATACGATAACCTTACACAAAAGTACACAAATACCCTTCATAAAGTACTTAGGGTTTATATTACATAACAATTAATTTAATTAACTACAGGGCTGCATCTCGAAGTCTATTACTTCATCTTTCCTTTACCCTTGTTCTTTCCCGAAGTCTCGGGTTGCACTGCAATAAGGTTTCATGATATAGCAAGAGTGAACAACTAGTTTGCTCAACAAGTTTAAATACAACAAGGAATAATATATCATGAATGAAAGGGGATAGCTGAACAATTCAATAATGTGAATAACATAAGCAGGAATAATAATTTGCTTTTAAAATTAGGATAGTCAAAGAGACTATGAACTATAAATATCCACTGTAGTCAATAGCAGATTGACTCAATGGTTACTACCAGAAATATGTACCCGAGGGGATCAGCCTCAGTACAATATGTGTATGCATAACATTTAATTTCCGTATTTTTGTACCTGATATTAGATACAGGGTACTCCCCTATAATAAAGGGGTGTTCATAATAGTCTAAGAATCCGCATCTTCAATGATTTGGATAGCTTTTAAAATCTTTAACATAAATGTCTAGCCGAACAATGACTTAGACCTACTTTGAACAGTTCTTTAAACAATAGAACAATAATTAAGTACAAGTCAATGACCGTACAATCTCAAGTGCAACAAGTGCGAATCACAATAATATCGATGTGGAATAATTATAAAGTAATTAAACCACTCAAAGCATGCTTGGAAATAACAGTTCAAGCTTAGATAAATAATTTGCTCAATGAAATGAGTTTAGAGATAAGGAACTTGCCTGTCTGCTCAGCTACAATATATGTCTAGCTTTAACTAACTGGCTTTGAAAAGACCTAACATTAATAAAGTTGGTCTAATAATTAGTACGACGTATTTGCACAACTACACGCTTACTAAGGTACTTATTTATCATATAAGTACTAACACATAATTTACATTAGTCACAACAATATTATTAACCTTATAGACCCTTAATCATTTTAGGTTAATAATTTAATAAGTTAGAAAATATTTTTCTTAAGTGTTGGACACTTATTAAACCCTTAAACAACATATTACAATTGTTTAATTAAAGCATAATTAAGTTCAATTTATTTTATTAACTCGATCTCTATTTAATTACTATTTAATCTTGGTTAAATAGAAATTAATTAATTAACTCTAGTTATTATTTAAAATAAATAATAACTAATTGTACTTATATATTATTTAATAATAATTAAATAATAAATAATTATTGATTCATTTTAACCTTCTTTAATTTAATATTAATCAACTAATAGTTAACTAAGTAATTAACCTTACCTATTATTTAATTTAAGGAAATTAAATAATAGTTTACTCATTTTAATCCTCTTTAGTTATTATTTAATGTTAATTAAATAATAATTAATTATTTAATTAATTTTAATTATTATTTAAGGTTAAATAATAATCAAATCATTCTTATTTATTATTTAAATTAAATAATAAATTATTAATCTAATAACTTAATTTCCATTAATCGTTATTTAATGCTAATTAAATAATAATTAATTACTTAATTATCCTTATTTATTATTTAATAATATTTAAATAATAAATAATTACTTTATAAATTTTATCTCTCTTTAATTATTATTTAATAGGAATTAAATAATAATTTGCTAATTTATTACCTTTATTTATTATTAACATTTTAAATAATAAATAACTAATAAATTTATTTAACTTAACCATGATTTAGCTAAGTAGATTAATATTTAAAATATTTAAATATTAAACTTAATTAAAAATATCCTCCCAATATCATTTTTGTATTTTTATTATTTTTGTTATAATTTTAAATTAGTTTTTTAAATATTTAAATTAATTAAATTAAACCCGAATGGCATTTCTGTAATTAAGTTGAAAACTGAAACGAGGGTAAAATCGTAATTTCGCCGAGAAAAACACGGAGGGGCAGAATTGTAATTTTCGCAACCTCCGTCTTCCGCGCATTGCGCGTGTAACATTCCGAACGGCCCAAAACGGTGCCGTTTTGAGAAGCCGGAAACGGCTTCCGCGCGTACGCGCGGAGTAACGTTATACGGACGCCAAACGACGTCGTTTGGCTCCGCGTCCTTCATGAACAGTGGCCGCGCATTGCGCGTAAATTCCTTTTTTTTTCCTTTCCCTTTACAGAATGTGAACAGTGTCCGGCAATACCCATTTTAAATAAAAATATACCAATAAGTAAGCTTTAAATCATCAATAAAAATCCAAAAAATTTACCAATCACCTTATATTAATTTATAACATGAAAAATAAATTTTTTCATGATTTAATATCATTATTTTTTATAAAAATTTTTACATCACATAAACTACCATAACTCATAACTTTTTGTATATAAGTCCATTTTGAGTGATTCAAACTTTGTTTTTCTCATGATTTAATGTTCTATAATATTAAAACATCAAACCTAAGTTTTATAAAAATATTTTTGGACATAAATTCCAAAACTTGTTTACACACTATTAAACACATATTTTAGTATAAAATATACCAAAATACAAACCAAACATATTAAACTCAAGCATGGCATAAATATTACAACTTCACATTAAATACTATATTAACATATTTATACTATCATGATGATTTATTTAATTTAAAAACAAAACTTTATTTAAAATAACAATTACCTTGATTTAATGGCTATCTTCCTTTTTCTTCCAAAATAGGTGGTGAATCTTGAAGACATAAACCAAGAAATCCTTCTCTTGATAATTTTGCTCTCAAAATATTTTTCTACACTCTCAAATGCTCTCTAGCTCTCTCTTTTGGACTTTGAGAAAATAATGAAATAAGCTTTACCAATTTCAAGTATACTTGCAAAATTATTAGATACACATAATATATCTAATAATTTTGCCCATGCCTCTAGATGACAACTTACACATGGAATGGGTTAAATGACACATTAGGTGAAAAGAGGGATGGTCCAAGTACTTGAAAAATCAAACAAGCAATCCATTAATTAAATAAATGAAAAATAAAACAAAATAAAAAACAAAATCATTTTTTTCTCTCTCCTTGCCATGGTCGGCTGATGGGTCTTTTAATTGTCCCAAAATGATAGTCAATTGTTACATTTAAATAATTAATAAGTTTTATAAAGTATTTTCCAAGTGGGCCAATCATTGGGCTTTAATTTAAAATACCAATTGGGCTTCTATTAAATTGTTTGGGCTACTAAATTGTCAAATTTTTATTATTCTCCACTTGGGCTACTAATTGACCCATGTTGGGCTAATTTAATAATTTACACATTAATTATTCAATCCATGATTAAATAAATAATTAGATTGAATAAATAATTAAATATTCTAACCCATAAGTATTAAATTACTAAATGGACTAATAAATATTATTATTAATATTTCACATTATTTACATTAATTAATAATCATATTAATTAATTTATTATATTTAATTAACTCATTATATTCAATTTAATTGAATATTTAATTAATAAGAAACTTATCAATTATTTTGATAATAAAACTTTTAGGGTTTGTTCACTAATTTAAATAACATATTAGTGACCCCCTTTAATTAATTTTAATACTTAATTACATAATCATTTAATCACATAATTAATTAATCACATAAAAAGATTTAAATAATCTCGTAAAACTAACTCGTCGGAAATTAAATTAATAATTTAATTAATAATGACGTGGAAATTCGAGGACATTACAGAGGTGTTCTGCACTTTCTTCCGTACAATGCTTCGTAAGGCGGCATGCCTATGCTTGCATGATAACTATTGTTGTATGCAAACTCAACTAGTGGTAGATGGGTTTCCCAACTGCCCTTGAAATCCATCACACAGGCCCTGAGCATATCTTCCAATGTCTGTATTGTTCTTTCACTTTGCCCATCGATCTGTGGATGATATGATGTACTCATTCTCAACTGTGTCCCCAATCTCTCCTAAAGACTTCTCCAAAATTTTGACGTGAAGCACGGATCTCTGTCGGACACAATCGATACCGGCACTCCATGTCTCGAAACTATCTCCTTGATGTACAGTTTAGCCAACTGGTCCAAACTGAACTTAATCTTGATCGGCAAAAAGTGCGCTGACTTTGTTAGTCGATCCACAATCACCCATATTGCGTCGAATCCCTTCTGTGTTGCTGGAAGTCCTACCACAAAATCCATTGTGATATGCTCCCATTTCCACTCAGGAATCTCTAACGGCTGTAGTAATCCACTTGGTCTCTGATGTTCGGCCTTTACCCTTTGACAAGTTAGGCATCGGCTGACACATTCTGCGACCTCCCTTTTTAAATTCGGCCACCAAAAATGCTGACGCAGATCTTGATACATCTTCGTACTCCCCGGATGTATCGAGTATCTCTTACTGTGGGCCTCTTGCAAAATTTCCTCTCGTAGTTCAGGCACTAGCGGCACCCAAACACGATTTTCAAACCTTAGCAATCCCATGTTATCCTCCTTGAATTTGACCTCTTCCCCTTCGGTCATTCTCATCCTTATTCTGACACACTCTTCATCTTTGTCTTGAGCCTCTTTCACCCTATCTAATAAGGTTGGGCTCGCTTCCACTTCCATTGACTCATTTGGATTTCTCACCTCCAATTCCATTCGAGTCATCTCTTGAACCAATTGTTCCTGATCTGTCAATATGAACAATTTCTCCCTGCTCTTTCTACTTAGAGCATCTGCTACTACGTTGGCCTTGCCGGGATGGTATAGAATTTCACAATCGTAGTCTTTGATCAATTCTAACCATCTCCGTTGCCTCATATTTAACTCATTCTGTGTGAAGATATACTTCAGACTCTTATGGTCTGTGAATATCTCACATTTCTCTCCATACAAATAATGTCTCCAAATTTTAAGGGCAAACACTACCATTGCTAGCTCCAAGTCGTGGGTAGGGTATCCCTTCTCGTAATCCTTCAACTGTCTGGACGCATACGCAATGACCTTGCCGTTTTGCATAAACACACAGCCAAGTCCCTTGTGCGATGCATCACTATAGACCGTAAAACCTCCCGTATCGTCCGGTAAAGTCAATACAGGTGCTTCACTAAGTCTTTTCCTTAGTTCCTGAAAACTCTCCTCACACTTCTCCGTCCATACATATTTCACCGTCTTCCTCGTTAAATTTGTTAACGGTGTTTCTATCTTTGAAAAATCTTGAATGAATCTCCGATAGTATCCCGCTAACCCCAAGAAACTTCTAACCTCCGTCGGCGTCCTTGGTTGTTCCCAATTCATCACCGCTTCTACCTTCGCTGGATCTACTGAAACTCCCTCATTGTCAATAACGTGACCTAAAAATTGAACTCTCTCCAACTAGAATTCACACTTTGAAAACTTAGCATACAATTGTTCCTTCCGTAAAATCTCCAACACCACTCTTAGGTGTTCAGCATGTTCCTCCTCCGTTTTAGAATACACCAGAATATCGTCAATGAACACGACTACAAATTTATCCAAGTACTGCTTGAATATTCTGTTCATCATGTCCATAAATGCGGCTGACGCATTCGTCAGTCCAAACGACATCACCAGAAACTCATAATGCCCATATCGAGTTCTGAATGCCGTCTTGGGTACATCCTCCTCCCTGACTTTCAACTGATGATAACCAGTCCTCAAGTCAATCTTTGAAAAGTACTTTGCCCCTTTCAATTGATCGAAAAGATCGCCAATTTGTGGCAACGGGTACTTGTTCTTAATTGTTACCTTATTCAGCTCTCTATAATCCATACACAGTCGTATTGATCCATCATTCTTCTTTACAAACAACACAGGTGCTCCCCATGGAGAAACACTTGGCTGAATGTACTTATTATCCAACAACTCCTGTAGTTGGATCATTAACTCCTTCATTTCTACCGGAGCCATCCTATATGGTGCCTTTTATATTGGTGCTATCCCCGGTACCAAATCAATTACAAACTCTATCTCCCTATCTGGCGGTAAACCTGGCAGTTCGTTTGGAAACACGTCCATGAACTCCCTAACTACTGGTATTTGCTCCATCTTAGGATTCACCATCTGTGTGTCCACTACGTGAGCCAAATACCCTACACAACCTTTCTTTAACAATTTCTTGGCCTGCATCATCGTCAGACATGTTGATTGTCTAGACGACTTGCTGCCATAAAATACGACCTTAGACTTATTCGGTGTCTTAAAGTGTATACACTTCCTTTTACAGTCAATTATCGCTCTGTGGTTAAACAACCAATCCATTCCAAGTATAACGTCAAACTCCCCCAAACGTATCGGGATTAAATTTACACTTAACTTCTGACCCCTGATTTCAGCACAACAATTTCTATGTATATACTCTACAGGAATCACTTCTTTATTTGCAACTTCTATGTTCATTGGGTTCTCTAGTTTTTCACTAGGCAATTCTAACCGTCTAGCGAATTCATCAGACACAAATGAACAGGTAGCACCCGAATCAAATAATACATAAGCATTTATATCATTGATCGGAATAATACCTGACACCACGTCTTTTGATTCAACGGCGTCCTGCACCGTCATGTTGAAAGTCCGTGCCGTTGGTTTATTCTGTGGCACCGGGCCTCCAATGGTCAGTTTGTTGTTGTTGTTGTTGTTACTTCCCTTATAGCCCGAACTCCCTCCGGTATTCTTTTTCTTTGGACAATCCTTAAACTGATGGTCCATGGCCCCGCAGGCGAAACAACCATTCCTCTTTGGTGTGGGATAATTAGGAGCGATGTGCCCCTCTTGCCCATAGTTGTAGCATACGTTCCTTCTTTTCATGCACTCCCCGGTGTGGTTCTTTCCGCACTGACTGCATTTACTTGCTTTCTTTGGTTCGCTTCCCTAGGGTGTCCCCAAACTGCTATTGCTGTTGTTCCACTTGCGCTTGTTCAAGTTACCGCCCCCGCTGCTACCCTCTCGGTTTCCTCCTTCACCCTTCTTCTTGTTCCGTTCCTGACTGTGCTTGTTTAAAGCTTCATTCCCTCCTTCAGCTGTGATAGCTTTTTCCAGTAATGTTGCAAAGTTTGTAATCTAGAGAACAGCTACCCGACTGTAAACCCACGGTTTCAGCCCCTGCTCAAACCTCCTGGCGCGTCTCGCCTCAGTGTCCACCTGATGTGGAGAAAATCTTGCCAATTCATTGAACTTGGCAGCATATTCGGATACGGACAAGTTACCCTGCTTAAGCTCTAGGAATTTGATTTCCATCCTAGCCTGTGTACTCTCTGGAAAGTAGTTCTCCAAGAATACTTCTTTGAATCGCGCCCACGCGATCGTTCCCTCCTCTGCTCTACTTTTATTGGCCTTCCACCAGTGGCTGGCCTCCCCTTTCATCATGAAGGTAGCAAATGAGGTCATTTGCTCCTCCGCTACTCGTGCGACCTCGAAGACTTTTTCCATCTCCTCTATCCAGGTCTGTGCTTCTATAGGATCCGTGGTTCCTTTGAACTCGGATGGTCCTATAAGTTTGAAATCCTTAAAGCTTGCTAGTGGAGCGGCAGGGTTTGTTGCTCCAGTAGCCTCTGCGTTGCGTCCGCGGAATGCTCCCATTAGCATTTCCACGAACTCTTGGACAGGGTTTGGTGGTACCCCTCCTGCATTGACTGACTCTTCGGGTGGTGGTGGGGGTAGTCGTTGATTTCTTCTCTGTGGCGGCATTTTCTGTATAAAGAAAATTTAATTTATTAAAGTTGTTTCAATCTTTTTACTTTCGTTTTGTAGCTTAAGTAATTTAAACTAAAGCACAAATAATTTTCTCGACACATATAAACATAAACGGAAATGCATTTATATTCATATGCTAAAACACAGAGCATAGCACTTTTACATCATAAGCATACTGCTATAAATGCTGCTAACCCCGATAGTTAAAACAAAAGACGGGATCTAACATAAACATATCCCACAACTTCATTTACAACATACTAACCCTCTATCAAGACAAAAGTTGGGTTTCTACTGCATCTAGGTACATAAGTAAAGGAAATAATACAACTAACGGCGCATCCCTCGACGAACCGCATCGTCGTACTCCTCATCTCCAATAGCCCTGACCACGACTCTACTAATGGTGTGCAAGGTCTGACCCTCCTCAGCAGGATAATAGTGCACCCTACTCTGGAATCTACCAAAGGATGAGCGATAGACGTAACTGAGTCTATCTATCCACACCCTCTTCTCCCTAACCCCGTCCTCCAGCTCCATCATCTGTCCGTGAGCTGCATCACGCTGGATCTCCATATCTATCCTCGCCTCCTCCGCCTGCTGCAACTGGCCCCTCATGGTCTCCTTCTCTGTCTGTGTCTGCTGAATCTTCAGCTCAGCGGCTACCAACTTGGCCTCCATCTCGGTCATCCTCGCCTTCAGCTCTATGTTCTCGCCGGAGAACATATAAGTTGTATCTCTGTATTGCTCCTCCGTCTGCTGGTGGATCTGGTTCTGCTCCTCTAAGTGTTGAACCCTCTCCTTTAGCTCATCATTAGCCGTAGTCAGAGTATCGATGATGTCACTGGCGACGGTGCCCATGCCATCAACATACTCTGCTGGCTCCTCATCCTCCTCATCCTCAGTATCGTCCTCCTCCTCACTGTACTGCCGCATAACTCCGCCCCAGACAGCGTCCTCTCTATCTCCCTCCTCGGGATCTGACTCTGGCTCCTCGACAGGTGCAGCCACCCGTGGCTGTGCGGTATCCATAGGGATATCCGTAAAAATCACCTCCTCTACAGCAGTGCTCGACTGTCCTATCTCCGTCATCCTACAATAAAATAAATAACACATGTTAGTACAACAATAAAATATATTCATTGATGAAATGAAATGATATTTTATCATGTACATCTCGGCTCGATGGATTTTCTCAATCCATCTCCAACAATACATAACATGATGAATCTCCCCGATTCATCTCCTAACACACTCGATAAGAGTTTAGTACTAAGGTTATAACCTAGGTTTCGCAATCCTAGCGTTTCTAACCTACAGCTCTGATACCAACCTGTGACGACCCCAAATCCGGGTTCTTTAACCTCGGGTTTGGTTCTCACTGTACAATACATAACAATAATGAAATACATAAATTGTATTCAAACTTTGCGGAATAATACAAAAGGTTCCTTAATCAAAAGGCTACACTTCCCAAGGTCTATTACCTTAATCTTAAACATTACCTATCTTAAGGGAAATACAAAAGATTTACAACAGTAATTACATAACAGTAATATAAACTAGCATGCAATTACTAAAACTAAGCATTTGCTTTCCCCTTGCCTTTGTCCGATTTAGAGCTTTCGGAAATGGCTGAAATTAAGTCATGATATAGCAAGAATGAGCAACTAAATGGCTCAGCAAGTTTATAAACAACAATCATACGATATATCATGATGAAGGGAAATAACTTCAAAGTTCCAACAATAGCAATTGTGAAAGATATCAAGAATCAATGTTCAATAAAAGAATGGATTGACTCTTTACTGCTGAGTGGTCTTTAATGACCGTGAACTGCTACTAAGGTAAAACAGACATACAATGTCCGACTCCTTGTTAAAAATAACGGGACACTTGAGGGGATCAGTCCTCTCATGTCCTATGTATATGCATCACATTTAGTTTTCTTGCGCGTTGTCGATTCTCCGACAAATAAAAATCCCCTTTAACTAGGGTTGTTCTTTCTCAGCCTTACTGTAAGAATCCGCACCAGCCAATGGCTTGGATAAGCTTTTATAATATTCAATTCAATGAATTAACATACATTTGTCTAGCCGAAACAATTAGCTTAGACATCTTAAACAGTTGCAAAAGCACTATGTGCGAATACAATAATCAATAACGATGTGAAGTAATTTTCGATAATTAATTCACTCAAGGGTCTGTCAAATATCTACGAGTATAGATACTTGCTCAACAATAAATGAATTGCTCAATGTAATTAAGGTTGAATAATAATTGCAACAATAAATACAAATTAAGGGGTAGAAAACTTGCCTCGTGCGTCGTTTACTGCTAACCAACTTAATTTAACAATCCTTGAACGGACCTAACAATTAAATCAGTTTGATCTTAAATTAGTATCATATACTTGTAAGTATAATGACCTTTATAAACCTTACGAACCACATAATTGATTAATTATGGGTAATTAAACACTTAGAAAATATTATCACTACTTGATAATATTTCAAACACAAAGAACTTATATTAATTATTTAATATAGTTCAAATAAACATCTAATATTATTAATCATTTAATAATATTTTATTAAGTATCTAATATTATTAATCATTTAATAATATATTATTAAGTATTTAATATTATTAATCATTTAATAATATTTTATTAAGTATTTAATATTATTAATCATTTAATAATATTTTATTAAGTATCTAATATTATTAATCGTTTAATAATATTTTATTGAGTAACTAATATTATTAATCATTTAATAATATTTTATTGATTATTTAATATTATTAACCATTTAATAATATTTTATTATATATCTAATATTATTAATCCTTTAATAATATTTTATTGATTATCTAATATTATTAATCATTTTAATAATATTTTACTGACTTTATAATATTATTATACACTTAATAATATTTTAATAATTTTTTTAATATTATTATTTATTTAATAATATTTTATTACATTTATTATATTATTATTTCAATAATAATATTTATACACTTTTAAATCATTAAATCAATTATATATATATTTAAAAATATATTTATTAAGTCAAAAAATACTAAAATGATTTTTGGAGTATTTTTTCATTTTCTGACCCGAACCTGACCCGACCCGACCCGGCTGACCCGACTCGGTTCGGGTTTTTCTTTTTTTCCAGAACAGTACACTGCGCTGCGGCGCAGTGATTAACACTGCAGACGGTGCCCTGGCTCTGTACTGCAGTAAGGGCCACTTTTTGATTTTTTTGTGACAGTTTTGATACCCTTTGATCAAACCTTGATTAAATGAAATCTACACATCCAAATAACACCAAATTAGTGTTGATGTGTTCCTAACTTAATGTTTTACAATATTCCATGGTTCGATCGTATTTTTGAAAACGTTTTACACGAAATTTACGGATCGAACCACTTAGGGTTTAAAAACGACATCATTTGTGGTAAAAGCTATAACTTCTCTGTTATTCAATATCTTTGAAAAGTTCAAAAAGGGTTTTTCTTTAAAGCTCATAGATCTAGCTTTCTAGCCATAAAAATCCAATTTTCGATTTGTACATTTCAAAATACAACGTTAAGCATAGCATGCATGGTTAGGGTTTTACCGGTAAAACTTGTTATGAACTTTTCTACAACTTCTATGCATTTTTCACATACCAAATCATGTTATAAACACATAGAGCTATAAATATACATATATTACATAGTTAAATACATCTAGACCATCAAAACGAGTTTTGATCGGTTAAAAATAGATTTTAACCGATCAAAAGCTTTCTAGACTACAAAAATGAAATAAGAAGAAGTTGAGAGCACTTTTAAACCTTTGGGTTTTGGTTGATGACATGGAGTAAATTAGAAGCAATCTAGGAAATCAAGTCATCCAAGTGGGGCCCTCCAAAAATTCAGCAAAATGGCTTTTCCAAGCCATTTTTCATTTAATTTTTGTACTTTAATTATACATATATATATATATATATATATATATATATATATATATATTCATATGTGTAACAATTTTGACCAATTTTAACTTCCTATTGGGCTCCACTTTGGACTCTAGGATTAAATATATTGGGCTCATTCAATTAAATTGTTTGGGCTCAATTTAAATAACACATTGGGCTCACATTAAATTTCTAGGTTACATTTAATTAAATCAAGCATTGGGCTTGTTTAATTAATTACATGGACTAGTAATCAAATTAATTATATGGGCTACTAGGTTAATATCTTTAACCTAGTTTATCAACTTATTTGGATTTAAAATATAATCCAATTGGATTTGCTTTAATTAATTATACATCTCGCTTTAATCCTTTAAATAAATATACAAGCACATAAGTACATTTATTTAATTATCTAACGCACGATTAATTAATGCAAAAAGTTTAAATTCATTGCTAAATATTTATTAATTATATTTACAATGACTAATGAAATTCGTGGTCATTACATTCTCCCCCCCCCCCCTTATAAGAATTCTGTCCCCGGAATTACAAATTTAAACTACTCAAAAAGATTCGGATAGTTAGCCCTCATCTTTTCTTCAAGCTCCCACGTAGCTTCCTCAGCGTTGTGGTTCCTCCAAAGGACTTTGACAGAATGTATAACCTTATTCCGTAATTTCTGCTCTTTCCTATCTAGTATCTGGACAGGAATTTCTTCGTACGATAAGTCTTTCTCGACCTGTATTGGCTCATAGGATATGACATGTTTGTAGTCTGGCTTGTATGGTCGCAGCACTGACACATGAAATACATTGTGAATATATTCCAGTTCAGGAGGTAAGGCTACCTCGTACGCTACTTCACCCACTCTCTTTAATATTTCGAACGGTCCTATGAACCTCGGACTCAGCTTTCCTTTCTTTCCAAATCTGATCTTCCCTTTCCAGGGAGATACCTTCATGAACAGAAAACTCCCAACTACGAAGTCTCGCTTCTGTCGATGTAAATCGGCGTATTTCTTCTGACGGTCTTGAGCTGCGACTAGCCGAGGTCTTATTACCTTGATAATTTTCACCGTCTGTTGAACCAATTCCGGTCCCAACAATCGGCGTTCCCTTACCTCATCTCAACATAGAGGTTGTGACGCCCCCAAATTCGGGTTCCAAATACCCGGATCCGGTCATCACGATCCAATACAAACATTCACCTCTAAACAACATACAATAACTAAATGCGGAATAATAAACATATGTTGTTCATTCAAAAGGTGTTACTAGTCCCAAGATACGATAACCTTACACAAAAGGGTGGCACAATCCAAAAGGTGTGAATCTACTATTGGGTCGATTGTATAGATAAACCCACAAAAGGGTGGCACAATCCAAGTTTGGGGGAGCATCATTGGTTCATAGTTTTAAAGGCGCACACCAACTGTTTGATAAAAGTCTTGAAAGACGAAAGGGAGCTTATTTGGCTGCATTTTTCTGGAATTGGTGTGCGCATTCACTTGGCATTCTGGTAGTGACTCATGGCTCCAAAACGACAACGCGGTGAGAGTTCCCGAGCCTCATATGACACAACAAAATTTGTCAATGAGGCTGCTTCTGATCGGTTTAACGGGGTGCTGGCCACAAAAACTATAATTCCGGAGCGAGGGATTAGTCCAGGTGTAACACAGGGAGAGCTTTTTGACATGATCAACGAGCGAGATTGGACCGCTTTCACGGCGCAACCCAAACCGGCAGTGGAATCTATAGTACGGGAATTTTACGCTAACGCGATTGAGGCTACGAATAATGTGGTGCTAGTACGCGGTAAAGAGGTATCCTTCAATGCCACGGAAATAAATGAGTATTATAGGCTACCCACTGTGCAACAAATGGACGAGTACACCCTTTATAAACAGAACAAGCTAAACCTGGATAAGGTGATCCAACGGTTGTGTCGTCCAGGGGCAACCTGGAAGCTTAATGGGACTGAACCGGTGCTATTTTCATCGAGTCATTTAAGTCGGTTCGGGAAGGCATGGCACTTCTTTCTGTGCGCGAAGCTTATGCCCACAACTCATGTGAGTGAAATCATCAAGGATCGAGCCATTTTGTTATACTGTTTGGTGAAAGGAAAGGTTATCAATGTGGGCCAAGTAATCCATGATTCTATCGCTCATGCTATTGAAGGAGGGTCATCTGGTGGGCTGCCACATCCATCACTCATCTGCGGATTATGTAAAAGGGGTGATGTCACTTGGGATCCGAATGAACCGGTTCAACAACCTAAGGTTCTTATTGATGCGCGCATCATTAGACAGTTAAAGCAATGGGATGGTGCCCCTGCACATCCACGAGGAGCTGGTTTCATTATAAATCATCCGGCTAGGGATGAGCCGCGGTCACCAGATACCGATGAGCTGTTCGCTGCATCTCCTTCCAACGAAGCAGGGACATCCTCAGCTGCACCATCCGCTCAGGCTGCATTAACTGCAAATGAGTTCAACATTAAGCTGCGAAGATTACAATCGCATGTGGATTTGCAGTTCCGAGACGTAGCCCAACAAAATATGGCATTAGCCCAGCGCCAAGATGTGATGCACGGCTTCAATGTGAATGTCGCTCAGGCATTAGCTCAGGCACTCTCCAACATGCAGCTTCCCGATATTCCTCAACTCCCATCATTCCCACGGCCAGACGCCGATGATGAGGAGCACAATGATGATAACTGAGTAACTACAGGGAAGTCCTATGTATTTCATTTCCTTTTTATTGCAAATTGAGGACATTTCGCTGTTTAAGTTTGGGGGAGGGATTAACTTAGTGTCGTGTCTTGCATAAATGCATATAGTTATTTGCATGTAGTTTGCATGTAGTCATTTCCTTTATATGTTTGCATTTGCATGTAGTCATTTCCTTTATATGTTTGCATTTGGATGTAGTCGTTTCCTTTTCATTTAAAAAAAAAAATTAAAAATTAAAACTTAAAAAAAAAAATTAAGTTGCATTTAAGTTTAGAATTTTGTGGGTACATTCACTGCAAACCCTCACGAGACACAACTCGTCCATTTGGGGTAACCTAGTGGTTCAAAGGTTTGTTACACGTGCTAAGTGTAATCGTGGTCCCTACGAAAGTGGGTTAGTCTAGGTATTATATATATTTAGGTGGTAGTGAATCGAGCAATAAAGTGGTATAATCTTATGTTTGCCGATGATGATAATTTGATGAATTAGTCAACGATTTGGGTGAATTGGATAATGAGTGTTAGTCTAATTTCTAACTGTTACTAGTGACTGCATTGCTTCAGAACCTTGACATTTATATGCTCGTACTCGGTGTGTTCAAATAGTTGAAATTTATGAGAGGTTGATTGAATTAAGTGTCTGTTTCTATAAGAACAACTTCTATATGCTTACTTGCTTGAAAAAGAAAGAAAAAAAAATAAGAAGAAGAAAAAAAATATGGATAAGTATGATAGTTAAAAGTAACTTGGCTAGTTTGCTTTTGTGGCCTTAATTACTCGAACAAGTAAGCCCGTAGGAGTGTCTCTACACTTAATGCCCTAATACCAACTGGTTTGGGAGTCATTGGTGGAAAGTTCGTTACATGGGTAGTTTTGAAAAGCCTAATAAAAGTAAACATTGCTTATGCCAAGATTAGATGCGAGATGGAGCGTAAAACGCACTCGTGATAAATAAATAAATAAAAATTTATGTGCAAGTAAGCATACGAAGGACTGATGTATATCCTTCTGTTAATTATCGTCTATGGGCATTGAAGTTAATTAACTTATCTGAATTTTGGTGAGTTTTGACGCATTGAATTCACACACACACGGTATGGGTTGAAAGTAATGCGATACTAGTAATGTGCTGGGAATGGACGAAACATGATTTTGAAGTTTTGTCTAAATGGTAACTAAGGAATCTCTGAGGCATATGCTTGGATAACCGTTCGTTCATTGTTTGGTTTGTAGGTTGTTAGTTAGTTCAAGTTTCATTTCGTTTTGTTTTATTTTGTTTTTGATTTGCTTGAGGACAAGCAAAAAGCTAAGTTTGGGGGTATTTGATGAGTAGGCTTATACTTGCAAATTGAATGCTTAAGGCTTAGTGATTTGTGTTGTTTTCATTCCTTTTTATGCTCTATGGTGTTATTTTACTTACTTTTGGTAATTTCCCTTTGATGTGTAGGAAAAAGAGCTCAAAATGGCAAAATGATAATTATCTCTGTCAGACGAGAGCCTAGGCGCTCAGTAGGCGCTCGGTAGGCACTTGACTTAAACCTCTAACCAGACCAGGTGAGCGCCTAGGCGCTTGGTAGGCGCTCGGTAGGCGCTTGACTAGAACATCCAACCAGATCAAGTGAGCGCCTAGGCGCTTGGTAGGCGCTTGGTGGGCGCTCGTCGGAAAATGTCAGGAGCGAGGTATTCTTCTATGGGACCCAAGCACGAAATTAAATGACAGACATCCTCAAGTACATGGCTGGCTGTTAAATTAAGGGGGAGGTTAAGGTAAAGGGGGAGAGAACAAGGAGATATAGAAGGAGGAGTAACCAAAAGCAAGGGGGGACATCTGGAACATCACAGAGAGCAGAGAATAGAGCAGAGGATTCAAGTATTCAGCAGAGGAGGAATCAACGTTGGAGTTTGAAGGACAATTCAAAGTGACAACTGAGTTCTACCTTCTTTTATCTCTTTTACTTTGGTTTATCTGAATGTTGTTAAACTTGTATCATGGTTATTGAGTTAGTGATGAACTAAATTTCAGAATTAAGGTTGTAATGGAACCTAGCATGTAAATTGATGACAATTCATTTCCTCTTTATGTTAATTGATTGTGTTGGAGTTAACTGACATATCTTATGCTTAATTTATAATTACTTGGCCAGTAATTAGCTTGGCAGTTTATATGAAATTGACAAATGGAATATAAACTTAGGTCTGGGTATGTTGACATATGTTCTTGCCATTCTACATGTGATAGACTGCATGATATGTATATAGGATAGACATATACCTATATACCATATGTAACCTATAATGAAATCTAATTTTAATGACTTCTATTTAATGTTAAATCTCATGGACACATAGTGATTTATTTAAATAGGTGATATTCACTTGACCATCGACAGAGGCTAGTGAGTACACATGATTTTCTGGTTATTAAATCCACGTGTTTGATGACGTAAAGAGGGAATGAAAAGGTTCAATTGAAGTGTTTGGGAAAGTTATAACCTTAATGTTTTCCAACTTGACAACAAATCTTGGTAATTTAGGTTTCGTTAATTTAATTAATTTAACTCATTCACTTAATCAATATTCATCAACTTTGCGTAATCGTTTAACTAGGATTGAAGCACTTTATGATTAGTATTTTGGTGAATTAATAGTAGATAGTCCTTGTGGGATACGATACCTTGCTTGCTATTTTACTACAGTTAGACCACGTATACTTGCGTGTTTTACTAGGTTAGATTTAGGCAAACAATGAGATAATCTCCTGTGCTAGAGCCAACACATATCTTCAGAGGCTTTAGCAAAGAAATAGACTGTCTCGTCTGAACTTAATTGGGAAAGGTTGACCACATAAACATTTTCTTCTTGAGCTCTTACTAGCTTTAGAGATTTAGTCTTCAAATCTCTAACTTGGAATTTGATGTTAAGGAAAGTGACTTGATATCCTTTGTCGCACAGTTGACTGATACTTAACAGGTTATATTTTCGTCCTTCAACATAAGCTACTTTACTGAATGATATTATACCATTTCTAATTGAGTTATATCCTCTGGGTTTTTTCGAGTTGTTGTCTCCAAAGATGACTGCAGGACCATCTTTTTCCTTGTAATCTGATAGAAGAGCATTGTTTCCTGTCATGTGTCTTGAGCATCCACTGTCAAGGTATCAGATGGATCTCTTTTCCTGTATGACAAATCAATCTTCATTTTGGTACTCATATTTGATTGGGTCCTTTTTTGTTAGTACCTTTTGGGACCCAAATCTGTTTGATTTTAGATCTTTGCAGTATATGATAATAATAACTTGATAAATATTTATCATTTCTATGATGGTGCCTATGATTGATATGATGTTGACGATGATGTGTCTATATTTGTGAATTCCTATTTGTCTAGGACCTGTATAAATTATAATTGCTCATAGTCCTTCTGTTGGGCTGATAAACATTCTACTTCCATACTACTCTACGATTCTCATGTTTCGTAGAGTGAGAGTAAACTCTATGATTTCTGCATGGTTGGTTTGTAGAGTAAGTTTTGTTTGACTCTATAATCTTTCGAGGTTCAGCTATAGGTGTTGACTTACTTTTTAATTTTCTGAATCTTAGATCAGTACGAGTTTTATTGTCTAATACGATAGCAGGATTAACAGAGTGTGGGCAGCTGGGAGAGATTGATTCTGAGGATTTGATGAACACAATTCCTTTATTAAGATTAAAGGAGTTACTTACATTGATTTCTCCAATTAGGCTCTGAGAAAGAATTTTCAAAGCCTAATCCTAATCTATCAGCCACATCTCTTTGGCTTGAGATTAGGGTGTCCATAGACAAATTTGATTTGTTCCACATGGAAATTGTCTTTTCTAGTTCCTAAATTTTAGAGACTGATGAAGACTCTTTCTGAGTGCTCAATTCATTTATCTTTTTCAGTTTTTCATTCTCAGTCTCAAGACTAGAATAAAAAAATTCAATTTGAAGTGTGGCTTCTAATTTTATAATAATTTTCTCTTTTTTCTCTTTTAGATGAGAGTGATCTTTATATAGCATTCTAAATATTTTCATGTATTTGTGTAATTCTATCATTAAGTCATGCATGCCTTCTCTAAGATCATCAACGTTTAATTCAGGAGAGTAGAAGTCAAATACCTCATCTACGTTGAATTTCTTTTTTGCTTCTTTCTTCTTCTTTTGCTATCAAGCACAGGTTGGCCTTCTATGGCTTTTCATTGTCACTTGACTCAGAGTTTAGTTCCTCTCTTGAGTCACTTCAGGAACCTTCAATTATGAAGCTTTTCTCTTTCTTCTTTTGCTTGTGGAGGCTCTTGAATTCTCTCTTTGGATTTGTTTTTGTTCTATCCTTTCTCAGCTCTTCTCTTAAGGGCTTTGGACATTTAGCAATGAAATAACCTGGCTTTTTGCAATTGTAGCAAAGGTTATTTGTTTGTTCTTTGTTGCTACTTTTGAACTTCTATGGTCTGTTCATGTTGATGAATCTTTTAAATTGTCTGACCAGCATGGCAGCTCCTTCATCATCATCTGATTCATCTTTATCAGAGTTAGAATCATCCTTAAGATTGCTTCTGTGAACTGAAGTTGAGGCTTTAAGAGCAATGTTTTGGTCCTTCTTTTTTCCCTCAGATAGAGTCTCTGCCTTTTGATTTAGCTCAAGCTTGTAGGTAAGAAGATTTCCATAGAGTTGTTGTACAGTCATCTCATACAAGTTCTTTGACTCCCGGATGGTTGTGGTTTTGCCATCCCATTTGCTTGGTAATGCTCTCATGAATTTGATGATGAGATCTCTATTTGGGTAAACTTTCCCAAATGATCTGAAAGAGTTTAGCAGCAAGTTAAATATCTCATAGGTATTTGTAATGTTCTCCCCTGATATGTGGGTGAACATTTCATATTGCTGAATGAGCAGTGATTACTTATTTTCTCTGACTTCTTCTATTCCTTGGTGTATGATCAACAGAGTCTGCCAGACTTCTTGAGCTGTTTTGCAGTTGACAACGTTTTCAAATAACTCATCATCTAGAGATTGGAATATGATGTTTTTGACATTTTTGTCTCTTTGAACATCCTTCTTTTCGTTGTCTGTCCATTCTTCTCTTTGCTTTGCTACTAGCTTGTTTGGATCGCCAATTGTTAATGCAAGCTTCATTGGTTTGACTGACCCATTAAGTACCGTCTTGAATAACTCATCGTCTATTGCATCCATGTAAGCCTGCATACGAACTTTTCAGTTAGCAATTTTTTCTTTATTGCACATAGGTGGTCTGTTACCTCCACCAAGTTCTGATCCATTCTTGTTGTGTGCCATTAGATCTGCTCAAACTTGTAAGGTTTTAAATGTAAGAACCTACTCTGATACCAATTGTTAGTTCCCAATGACACGAAAGATATCTAGAAGGGGGGGGGGGTTGAATAGATTCTTTAAAACTTTTTCTTTATTTTATTTTAAAAGAGAATGAATTATTAATCAATTAATTTAGCACAGCGGAATATGATTTATTTGCCCTTGTTGATGTAATAATTTATATAGCAGTTATAGCAGTTAATAGACATAAGATGAAAGACACCAGGTTTTAAGTGGTTCAGAGTTCACAAGACTCCTACTCCACTATTCTGCTCTTCGAGCAACAAATTCACTAAGGATACTCTTACAATTTTTGAATCACTAAGATTCCTTCAAGACCAACAGCCTTAGAACTTTAGTTCACTAAGAACTCTTCTAGTGAATAGTGTTGGTTTGGGTGTGCTACTAAGTTGCATTTAGTATAAGTCTAAAGAACTTAGTAGCGAGGCAAGATACTTTTTCATTTGATCTTTTTGAACTCTTGCTATATTTTCTTTCTTGTTTGTCACTTTTTTTCTTTTTCAAATATGGGCGTTTCTTATAGGAGCTTCAGATTTCTTCCCGTTTGAAATCTGCCCTATGCTTCAATTTTTGCCCGTTACCTCATGATGTAGCGCTGCTGAATATTATATTTATTTAGCTCATTAATGCTCTGACGAAGTATTAATTGACCTGCTAACACTGTCCATAAAAGGTGTTTCCTTTTTCCTTGGGATAAGACATGTCAGTCGTAGGTTTCTGCCAACTTTTATAAAGGCGTTTGGTCTTCTATAAAATATGGCTGATAGGACACAGTCTTCTGACTTTAGCACTACCTTAAAATCTTCACTCTGTCGTTTAGCATGCTTTGGTCAGTCCTCTGACATGTTTAACTTTAAGCTCTTGGCAGAGGTTTATCTGTCACATTGATGTAGACTGTTCTTCTCAACTAAGTTGTTTCTGTCTTTTAGTACAAGAGAAGAACCATTAGATGTTTAGGTTCTGATTTGCATAATTTGTAGTTGATGAGAGTCGTAGTATTGCTTTAAATGACTCTTGCTTTTGCTCAACGAATCTCTACAATCAACTCTACGATCATTCTTGTTGTAGTGCCTATTCTGCGATAAGGCATATCGTAGAGTTTACTCTATGGTTGCTTGCTTTGGTCGTGAGTCTTCCTTGCGCGGAATCGTAGAGTCCATTTTACAATCAGACTGAGTCGTTAAGCCTTCTTGGCGCGGAGTCGTAGAGTCCATTTTATGATCAGACTGAGTCATTGAGTCTTCTTGGCTCGGAGTCATAGATTCTATTCTATGATCAGACTGAGTCATTGAGTCTTTTTGGTGCGGAGTTATAGAGTTCATTCTACGATCAGACATTCTGAAGAGATACACCACAAGATCAACCTAACAGATTTGATCTTTTTAAAATCTAAGTCCTTGTACACCACAAAGGACTTTACAACTCAATACATTCATAGCCAAAAGACCAACCTAACAGTTTTGATCTTATCTAACTAAGTCCTTGTACATCATAATCAATTAAAGGACTTTACAACTCTACTATTGAATGCATTTATCAACTTAATTCTTATCATCAAATCAACTATGCAATGTTCAGCAGACTATATCTGGATTACATGGACCTTTAAGAACTATCATAATGTGAAGGTCATTGCTCTTCATCACCTTCTTGTGATCAATTTTGGTAGATTAAAGAACAAAAAATTCAGCGAAGCTAAGTTATCTTCCTCTTCTAGATCTTCTTCATAGATGAGGTTTGTAAATATAGCCCTTCAGTTTTTATCAAAGCATAAGAAATTCTAGATAAGGAGAAAGAAATTGAGAAGAATCTGCGCTATGAATTGTTTGTAGGGTCCAACATTACGAACATAAAGTGTTAATCTACTAGAAGCACTTTATCACGGATCGTAAGGTTCCCAGACCTTACGTTTTTATTTTCCTCTTATCCTTTTACATCCAACCCCACAATTGTAGAGTCCTAAAACTTTATAATTGTATAGTCTACATGCATACTTTCATCTCTTAAATATAATACATTCTCACCTCAAACTACCCCAGAACATATATATTATAGATCTCCCTCACCACAATAATCACCAAAACAAATCTCACAGCTCGCCGAATGTAAAGTCTCCTCACTTTACAACTCCTAACTAAATATCTAATCATGTAAATACTGATATTCCTTCTTCATCCCATATTTATACAGATATACCCTTTTCATCCCAAACACATACATATACAGATTATTTTACTTATACATCTAATACTCCATCTTCCACTAACAATGCATTTATCATTCAACCTCTAAATCTCATACAAACCATTACGATACATTTTCAAGTTGTAAATCTCTATCAGACGGAGAACTTTGAAAGCATGATGAACCAAATTTTCTTTCATCTTAGGTATGTGCCTACCAAGAATCTTATTGCAAAAAAGCTTTTGGAGATAGAAGATGAATATTTGTCTGGCGATGAGCTAATTACTAAAAACTTGCAAAAGCATATGGGTGAAGTGGTTATAGCAGTGGCAATAGTTCTAGGAGAACTAAGTGAGAAATTTATCCAAAGAACTCTACAACTTGTTGATACTATTTAAGAAACTCTGAAGAAAATTGACATTAACACTGACTATGTCAATATATTACACGAGGTCAATCAACAAGCTATTAAGCTTCTCACTAATAAATTTTTAACTTAAGTGGAAAATTTATTGATCTCAATGAAGCAATTAATAAAAAGATTAAGTGCACAGACACTATTCTTACCACATTATATGAAACCAGAGTCAAAATTAAACAACAATTCACTAAGCTTCGAGGGGTTTTCACACTCACTATTGAACAAATCAGGAATTAGTAGAAAGTCAAAGAAACTGATTAAGGAAATATACGAGGTTCGTTAGGATGTTGACAAAAAAAGGGGAGAGGGGTTCAGAACTCAACAACAATCATCAACCTCATCCCATAGACCTACAGTGCAAGCAATTCTAATAGGTCAGGCATCCAAATCTGCTCCACAAGGATCGTCAAGTGGAGTAACTCTTACTAGTATCAGACTGCCTACCATTAATGACCCAAGATATGATAATCAAAATCTTCAAAGGGCTTATATTGAAGGAGAGCAACAAATCTAACTTATTCTAGGCTCAATGGAGACAGGAGAATAAATGAGGTAAAGAGAGGAAGAAGGAATGAGTCTATATTAGAGGAGAATTGAGTATGAAAGATAGAATCCAGCAAAGAACAGATCTTCAAAAAAGTCAAGATATTGGAGATAGTTTCATTTAGTTGGATACTTTTGTAAACTTTATTTTCATTCCTTGTAATTCATTTTTACACATTAATAAAATTCATACTTTTCTATAGACAATATAGTTGCTCATTGTATATATAAGTCATGTTTACTTTATATATTGTCTTACATGTCTAGAGATTGATGATTGATTGATTGAAACTACTTCTTTTGTCATCGTCAAATAGATGAGACAATTAGTATTTATATTTATGATATTCTCTATTTGATTTTATGATGAATGTGCTATAAAATATATTAGTAAAGATAAGTAAGTTTTGTAAAATTCTTACAAGATTTTTATGTAAAATACTTAGTTAGGGAACTAAATTATTAGGAAGATCCCAAATCGTAGGATATAACTATGTAACTTTGTAATAGCTGAAGTTGATCAAAAAGACAAAATATTAGTTAAGTGAAAGCTAAGTTCGCTTTGAGATAGCAGAGTAAAGAAGGCAAGTATATATTTAGAAGCATATGTGAAATCGTTGAGTGAAAATACATATCGTAGAGCTATATCGCAGAGCTACTAGGAATCGTAATGCCAACATCGTTGAGTAAAAGATCACTCAACGATAAGAAAACCAACTCTATGATTCTATAAAACAAAAGATCAAAATTCGTAGAGTACAGAAGTCTGACAAGACAGTAGTAGGATTATAACAAGGGTCATATAACCTTAACTCACTAAATTCAAAGTTGATACTTAAATGAGTTAGCGATTAAGATGAAGAGACAACGTAACTTTTTTCAACAGCTAGTTGTACAAGGATAAGGACACACATCTGCTACTGCACCAAACATAGTATTAAAAGTTATTGCTTGTGTTCTAGTAAACAATCATGTAAAGTCAAAAGAATTATCTGTTGACATGTGTCTCGAGCTATTTGGAGTAATAATAACAATCTAATTGGTAAATATCAATGAGAGACTATAAAAGGATTGCTACTACAATACTGAAAGGAAGAAAAAATCCTAAACAATCAAGCTCCTAAAAAACTCAAGTATTCAAGTACTCCACCCTACAATCCAAAGATTTACTAATTGTTGCTAATACATTTAAAGGAGATCCTAAAAGCAAATTAGTAGTACCTCAAACAACCTCTTATTTTTGTGATTGTGATAAGATCTTAGTGATATTTGTATTTCAAGTCTTTGTGACTTAAAGAATTCTAAGTGAATCAAGAGTTGTAATAGTTCTTAATGAACTGTGGTTATTTGTAACATTTATACTTAGTAGATCATTCCTATTCTCGGAGCTGAAGATGTGACTAAGAGACTTTTATACTCTGAACTTTTTAAAAATATTTGTATTCTTTATTTTTCTGCACTTAACTACACATTAATAGCTGTCAATATACGATTTCTTACTATGACTAGTTTCTGCAATTACACTAAATTTAGAGTTTTGAATTTTCATTTAATCTTTAAAGGGATTTTCAAACTAATTTTGTTGTGCTTAATAACTTGTTTAATTATTTGATAATTCATTATTTAAAAAAAAAATTAAAGAATCTATTTACTCTATATTCTAGATATTTGTGCTTTTGGGAATATATATATATATATATATATATATATATATATATATATATATATATATTTAAAAAAATGAAACATATCTTACATGTGAATTATTATATTTTATAATTAGAAAGTTGCACATTATGCCTAACACAGGAAAAAGAATCAAATATAAAGTAATTTTTACGTAAGGAAATACTGTAATTCTCTAACAGATTCATTAAAAATGTCTAAATATCACAACTAACTTTGGATATTAGATAGTTTGAAAATCACTTCCACGTTAGTTTAGTACCACTGCTACTTCACTTCGTTGATTGACATTTTCTCTCTTCTCCAACCTTTGCTCAAAAACTCAAGTTTCCTTTCACGCGCCTCCATGAGATCGTTGCCGCCACGGCCGTCGTGGCGGCCTGCGCTACGAAGCGGCGGACTTGGTTTGGCCGCAATAGCCTACGTGGGCGTGGACTACCTCCGCCACATATGGCCTTCGTTGCACGAGTGGCTGCAGCCAGTGTTGTGGGTCCTACTTTCTCTGTTGGCCGTGGTTCGGATTCCATTTTACAAGCACTGGTCGGTGGAGCTCGGGTCAGCACTCATCTTCATAGCCTCCATGGTCTTTATGCTCGCTGCTCTCCTCTGCGAGATGCTCACTGTTCGCTCCGTCACCGCTGTTCTAGGTCTCAATTGGCACAGGTAATTTATGATTATGGGTCTATAACTATGTTCCTAAATAGAATTGTTAGTATAATTATAGTGTCATGCGAAGAAAATGATTTAGGATTAGGATTGGATCTATAGTTAAACATTAATTATTGGGTAATCATTGTGGGTTTTTGGAGCAGGATATGTATTTATGAGTTACTTTAATTAGTCTATTGATAGTCATTAAATTTGATGGATCTTAAAGCAGGGGATTTAGATTTGATGGGGTTTTGAGTTTGTGGGTTTTATTTAGTGTGTGTTTTGTAATTATTATGGGTTTCATTTATTGTTAGATTAAAATGTAAAGCCCATAAAAGGTTTTGATGTTAAAATTTTGGATATCTGCAATTAGATATTGACATTGATATCTTAGCATAATATTTGTTTGTTTTTGGTGTTTAATTTGTGCTTATATATGATTTGAGCCTTGTTTAGTTAGTTTATGGTTAGTGTGGTAGATGTTTGGGTGTTCAAATCTAGTAAGGATTTTAGATTTGATGGGCGGTTTGTGGGTTGATTGTGTAGAATTTAATGTCGACTTTGTTATATTGGTTGTATTTAAAATGTATTTAACAGCTAAATTGTCAATGTTACGGTCATAGTTGTCAGAATCGTACGATATGCGATATATATCATACAATACGACACAATTCGGAAATAATTCGATATGTATTGTAGGATGAATAAAAAATGATACGGTATCATACGATTCAGTTATATGATACGATACATATCATTACAAAACGATACAATTCACGATACTTTTTAAAGTTAGCAACAATCTTGAAAAAGTTTTTATGAAGACCCAAAAGAGTAAAAACAAAACTTTTAAGCTTGCTACCATTTCAAATGAAGAGGTTTCTTAACGTTAACATATTTTATATCATTTGATGAGCTTTCAAACGTTTTTTAGAGTTTCATATATTCTTCTACAAAATATCGTTTTATTTTTCTCAAGCCACTTTCCACATGCAGAATCTCCACTTGTTAATTTGATTTGTTCTCCTTTGTTTTATAGTTTAAAAGTGAATCTGAATTTTGGTTTTCTCTTAGTACCCTATACATAGTACTAAAATAATATCTAATAATTCAATTTAGAGTATTTTGGCTACTATTTAATTTAAAATGTACTTTTAAGTTATAATAATATTTACTTTTTATATATAATCAAGCTAATATACTTGATTGTCCAATAAATTGTGTATTTTATATGTTTAAATATATATTACCATATTTTTTTATTTCATATCTTACGATACAATTCACGATACGATACATAAAACACGATATGGGGGTTTTCGATACACGATACAATTCATGATTTGACAACTATGGTTACGGCTTTTCTACTTTGATGGTTTAACTGTTTATTTCTTTACGGAGTTGAACTAGTTGACAAGGAATAATTTGAAGTTCTCATGCCTGGAATAAGCCATAGAATTCACGATTTGGTTCTTTGGATTCCCAAAGGTAAATACGAGAGAGATCTACAAGGAGTTATAGGAAGACAACTAGTTAAGCATCTAGAAAGATGCCTAATTGACAGAGAAAGTGAAAGTTTATCATGGTCATAGGCCCAGTAAGGCTGCAACCCTATGATATCATTAAATCATGTTATGTGGTGCATTCCTTCTGAAACTAAGAGATTATAATATGATCAAACAACTCATCTTACCTAATCATATTATATCCTACTTCTTTAGTAGGCTACACAACCCAACTGATGAGATTTGCAATAAATTATTCTGAAAATATTTGAGATAAACTCTCAACTGAAGTGACAGTTTCTAGTACTAACTGATGCATTTCATAGTAGGAGTATCTTTAGAAATGCTTATGGTATTTCAGCTGGCTGATCAATTTGACTCAGACTTCACCACTTCAGATGACCCGTTGTAACAAATTTAATGTGCTCTCTACCTGTTTTACCATAAGGACAGTTATCATAACAAACAAGGGACCAAGAGTACTTGGGGTTGGGCAATAGAATACTTCGTGTGGTGAAACTTGAAAGACCTTTACTTGGTAACATGCTGATGGCTGGGTGTTTGAAGCGATATGTCCCATTCCCATTTCTTAAAGATATATCCGCAGCGCTATGTTTGTGCCCTCCGTTTGATTAGAGTGCCTCCTTTACTAAAATTGGGTACTAATAATCCAACTAGAAATTACAGAGTATACCTTATTCTCTACTGCCTTGCAATATGTTATGTCAAACAGGAGTACTATAAGGCCATGTCATTCTAGGCCTAGATAATTAGCAAATTGTAAGTTATCTTTTGATACGTCCATCTAATCAGTCTACTTATTAATACTCTCCTTCCGCCTCAAGTGTCCATTGATCCACTGCACATGATTTGATTTCTTCTTGATCAGCTCATTAGGAATTCCTTATCTATGCATGTGTATCCTACACATGATTTCTTCTTGATCAGCTCATTAGGAATTCCTTATCTATGCATGTGTATCCTACACGAAGTGAGTAGTTGTAGTGTGGTCCTCAAGTTGGCTGATCCATCTGGTGCTGCAGATTGATATGCATTTTACTGTCACACTTCGTCTACCATTAGTCATTCCCATTCAAATTAAGGCTATATTTGTTTACGTCTGAATACGTCTAAATGAGTCTGAACGATTCAACCAAAAAATTGTAGCTAAATCAGTAAGAAGTAGTGCGCAATGATATTTTTATTTACATTTTCTCCGCCAAATTTTATTATGTACAAATTGCTTTTGATTTTTCTTTAACAAATTAGTAACCAATTTAATTTATGTTGTTATAATCCTTTGTTTTGATTTTATGGACCGATAAAATGTCATTAATATTTTTAATTTTTTTCCTAAAATTATATTACTAATGATATGCTCCATTAAAGATTGTTCAAAAGTTTATATGTTTATTTGAGTTCTAATTGAATTCTATATGTTTGTTTAATATTTATTTAAATGAATGCATATGTGTGCTAATCCTGTTGTTATTATTTATTTAAATACATATATTTATAAACAAAAATCATTCTACTAATATGATTTGTTTATTATCTGTTATATCACTATGAGAGGTAAAAAATTACTACTAATTTTTTAATATAATAAAAGTAAAAATACTCACACACGTAAGGGAAAAAATTGATTTAAAGTATTTTAAAGCATGAATATAAGAAAATAAACTAAAAAATTTAAAATACTACCTCCACCTCAATATTTAAAAAAATAAGTATGATTTTTCTTATACATTTTTTGGATTAAAATGGAAAATATTATCATTCAATTATTTTTAGACGAATCAGTTAACAAACAGGTTTTTTCATTCAGTATTCAGTTTCAATTAGACCTCTCTTTTATTTAGTTCGTTCAGCCATTCAGAACTTTTCATTCAGTTTTTATCAAACAGTCCCTAACTCTTCCACTGATATTGCAAATTGTTATTCACCTTTCATCTTATGATTTGCCCTGGACACCCAGTTAATTGGGTTTTGAGTGACAGGCTCCAATGATAATCTCACTACTGATCATAAAGCTTCAGATCTTGGTTGAGATGGTCAAAGAGTTACCAGTTGGCTATGGTTAAGGTTATAGCGACATGTGCATATATAATATATAATAAAACATAATTTTTTTGCCAAAGTACAATAGGTGGTTCGGTACAAATGCATAATTGTTGAAATGGACTATGTATTGCCTATTAATTCTTGAAAGTCTAAATATGAATTTCTCACCTTGACTGTGGATCAGTACGAAACTTCGTGTCATTTTCTTCATATGCTGGAGGCAAGCAAGAAGGTTCAAACTTCAATGTTGTTTACTCATTTTCCGAAAGTATGTCAATTTTAGCTCCTTCACCGAGTCTTGTACACCAATAGTGAAACTCAAATCCTCTTATTTAAGCATAATTGTGGGGTCCATAAAGCTTTAAATATGAGTAAATGTAGAGGCTCAACTAATTTGGGGCTTCCAAAAGGAAAGTAGATCAATGGAAGAGGGACAGAGGTACTGACCAAAAGGGGGGAAGAAAAACAAGAGAGGAAAAAAGAAAGGAGATGGTAATATAGGTGCTTCAATACCATTCGCTGTTGCAAAAAACACTATTGGGAGACTTTGTCCTACTGTTGCTAGGCATTTATGCTTCATTACAAGTCAAATACTTCATGCATTGTGGATAAAAATGGATAATTATTAAGGGATCTCAAGTTTATCTGTAAAATTGAAAGTTTCAGTTCCAAACATAATATGTGTGTGTGTGGTTCACAACTCGGCGTATCTGATATTTTTAGGATAAAAATGGATAATGATTAAGGGATCTCAAGTTTCTGTAAAATTGAAAGTTTCAGTTCCAAACATAATATGTGTGTGTGTGTGGTTCACAACTCGGCGTATCTGATATTTTTAGTTTTTAAGCTTTCTAAGGTGACTAAATATCATGCTACTGGATATCTGAGTGGAAAAATTATGTTTGACAGGGATACTTCGCCTCTTCCAGATACTGGCCAGTGGTTGCTGCTGGCATTGAATGAGAAACTTCCTGAAACAATGGTCAGAATATTGAGAGCTCGTGTTATTGGATTGCACCATTTCCTGATGCTTTTTGTAATGCTTGCTTTCTCTGTACTATTTGACTCCGTAAAAGCTCCTGGTCTTGGATTAGGTGCAAGGTACATGTTCACCATGGGTGTTGGACGCCTTCTTCGAGCCATCAGTTTTGGGTTTACGATTCTGCCTTCTCCTCGGCCTTGGTGTGCGGCAGCTCGTTTCGATGTCCCTGCACACCCTCATCGTTGGGCACAAAAATATTATGTTCCTTATGCTTCTGATTTTAATGCTATAAGCCAGCTTATTAACCAAGATATTGCATATGGTATGACCTCTACTAGGTATTCATTTTCTAATGCAAGAAGCACAGATAATTTGGTTTCTGTTCTAAAATTCTAGTTAAATTGTTCTTTCAAAATTCTATATTTTCTTTTTGTAATAATTTTTGCTGTATTTGACTGCATGTTCTTATATTTTAAGGGAGGCTTAAAGTAATCTCTCTGTTTTCTTTTTTTTTTCCCCAGTGGATCCTGGGGTATACAAAAAAGAATATCATCCAAACTGGGGCGTAATGAGCTTCCTAGCTGATTTCCTGCGACCTTTCCCTCATGAAGGAGCATGGTACAGCCTGCTAAAGAAAGGTGGAGGTGGCTGCAACGACCTCCTATACAGTGGCCACATGCTTGTCGCAGTTCTCACAGCTATGGCATGGACAGTATGTATCGACTCTTGGTTAATTCCTTCTCACATAATCTAATTCTATTGATGTGAAATTAAGAACTACAAAGTTCAAGTTAGGCCTTGTTTGGAATGTTCATGAGGACCGTATACTGATCACTTAATTATAATTCATTGCCTTGATGCAAATTTTGTAAAAAATCATTTTGGTTAAAAGTGAAAACTTAGAAGTTTACCTATTCAAAATTATTAGTGGGGAACTACTACCAAGGTTGAGAGTAGCTGGTCAATGAACAACCCCCCCCCCCCCCCCCCCCCACCCCACCCCCCCAACCCAAAAAAAAAAATCCATAATTTCTTCTCCTCATTTCTGACCTTAAAAATCTATTGCATGCAAAAACACGTTAGATGCAGAATTCCATAGTTCTATGTCCAAATGCTACATTTCTAAGTTCTTGTTTTAGTACGATCGTTACACATGCAGTTACGTTCCCCCCCCCCCCCCCCCCCCCCCCCCAAAAAAAAAAAAAAATTCCATAATTTCTTCTCCTCATTTCTGACCTTAAAAATCTATTGCATGCAAAAACATGTTAGATGCAGAATTCCATAGTTCTATGTCCAAATGCTACATTTCTAAGTTCTTGTTTTAGTACGATCGTTACACATGCAGTTACGTTCTTTTATGCATGATAAATTATTCCAGGAAGCTTATGGAGGTTATAGCTCAGCTTTTATCTGGATGCTTGTACTCCACAGTGCACAAAGAGAAATTAGGGAGCGCCACCATTACAGTGTAGACTGTATTGTGGCTATATACGTTGGCATTCTCCTGTGGAAGATGACCGATTCTCTTTGGCCAATCAAAGATGCTTCCAGAGAGAAAAGGCTAAATAAGCTTGAGAAGATTCAGGGTAGATTGATTCAAGCTGCAAAAGACGGTGATGTTGACGAAGTGAGGGATCTCCTGAAAGGGGTTGAGTTGGGCAGTGAAGAGAGCCCAATTAAGGGCAGAGCTATGCAGTTTTTCGCCGTCGGTACCATATTTACTGCCCTTACCATTGTTCTTTTGGCCTTCACATTGTTGAGTGATGGATGATTTCAAGTTCTGCCCCGAATTTGCAGCTAGCATTCCACTATTTTGTTGTTGTTGTTGTAAGTTTTCCACTAGTTTTTTGTTATTATTGCAAGTGTAATGGTTAAAAAGTTCCAACTTGTAATGTAATCATTTGAGAATAAAGCAGTTTCATATGGATAGTAGCGATCGAGTTTTTCATGAGATATGGATTATACTTTGTTGAATTTCTGGAATGGTTCTGATGAATGCCCCAAAACAATTGATACTATCATATACAATGGGTTAAATGCAAATGTTGCCCATGAATTATAGGGGTTTTTGGGTATTGAGTTTCTTTCTTTTGACTATTCACGTGCCGCACATGTGACACTTATTACATGACAGTTCAAAGGAATAAAGGAAAAAATATCCGCACATGTGACACTTATTACATAGCAGTTCAAGGGAATAAAGGAAAAAATATTGTTTCTAGCAAGGCTTGAAATCAAAATCTCACATTTGAAACTTAAACACCACTGACTTGAATTTTAACACCACCAACGCACCAAAGACCAAGTAATTTTACCCAAAAATAGCTCATATATTATACTTATAAAATAATAATAATAATAATAATAATAACAACAGTAAAAATAATAATAATAATAATAATAATAATAATAATAATAATAATAATAATAATATAATAATAATAATAATAATAATAATAGTAGTAGTAGTAGTAATAATAGTTTATTATTATTATTATTATTATTATTAATAGTAGTAGTTTAATAATAATAATATTAATAGTAGTAGTAGTAGTAGTAGTAGTAATACTAATAATAATACTAATAATATTAATATTAATATTAATATTATTAGTATTATTATTAGTATTACTACTACTACTACTACTATTACTACTACTACTATTATTATTATTACTATTATTAAACTATTATTATTATTATTATTAAACTATTATTATGACCGGGTCCTTTCATTACTCTCAACAGTCTCATGCAAAAAAAAGTTACAATAAAAATTAATATTTTCATAAATTTTATTATTTATCGGATTAAGATGTTAGAAATATTCTTAATCTAAACACCGAAGCAGACAGGTCATACCTATTTGGATTACATCTAAAACTGAATAAAGTTTAAAATAGATAGTAAAACAGATAGGTCTTACATGTTTGGATTAATTCTGTAGTTGTTATTTAATCTATATTTCAATTCTAAAATAAATAAAATACACTTACTTGGTATATTAATGTGAATGTAGAAAAGGATTGCAGCAGATCAAGTCTAGTATGGTACTATATCCCGAAGACAATTACGCCCTCCTTAGGTGCTTAGATTATGCAACGCTTGTCTCCTAGGGTACAATGATCACATATACTATAGCAGCACTACAAATAGCACACACAACAAACCAAAATAATGCTTTGTACTCTCTCTCAAATGAACTATGAATATGAATGAAAACAGATGAAGACTTGATGATTAAAAAACCCTTTCTGTGAATGCTTGATTCGTAGGATATTTATAAATGGTGAATGATGACAGTTAGTGGCAGTATGTGTCTGTTCCCAACGGAACTATTCCAATGTCCCAGCGGAACTATCCCAACTTCCCAATGGTAATATAATTAACGTTCATCCAAAGGCAAGATTAATGAAACTAATCAGATAAAATTTCATAGAAATTTTGCCCAAAAATATATATATACAACGTCCCAAGCCCACAACCCGTGGCCCATGCCCGACCCAGTTCGGGCCGGCTCGCTCGTATAGTGAACCAAGCCTTAGCTAGGTCCTCTCCCCTTTACAAAAGTGGGGTAGGGCCCAAACCCAAGTCCAGGCTAATTGTATATATACCTATTTGATATTTAGTTCTTAGTATATGTGGGATACCAATTTCTCACAAACATTTATTACCATTTTCATGTGGTGATCTTTGGGATTAAATTTCTCATTCATTATCCCCGTGAATTTGAGCTTCTTAAAGCTTGATTTTTAATTTACTAATGGAGTGGAACGCATTTATATGTGGATTCATCTCAAATGATTAAAGAGACAACCCACTTAAATTCTAGCTTAAAATCACATATTTAAAAGCTTCATTATAGCTCAAATTCTAACAATCCCCCACATGAATGAAATTGACTGTCATCCTATGCAAATGTTATGCAGACTCTGAGAGAGATAAAATTAAAAATCATCTGTATAGAGAAAGTTGGCTTTTGGCTTTGAACCTTCCCTTGTGAAAGACTGTCTGGTTTACTGGTTGTTCAGTAAACATGATGTCTTGAACTGCCCAACTGTTTGTGTAAACCAAGACAATAGAAGTTCACACAAAATCATTCCAAACATTGTTTGGTTCTCATGACTTTGTTCATTTTAGCCCCACACATTCCTAGATTTATGAGTGCTCTAGAGAAGTTTAGGCTTGTCATTCTCATAGAATTGACTCAATTCACACTCACATAGGTGATTCTTATGAAGAGTATCTTGCCATACTGTACTTGTTCATCAAGATATAAGAATCATTAAAAGCAAAATTTATCCTAAAACTGTTACAAGTATCACTATCTCGTATCATGGAAAAAAATTAATTTCTTTATAGTAATTTGGTTGAATCATTCACAATTTAGTTCTCCCTTTGAACTTAGACCTTGGGATCCCCAATCAACTAGGTTGGATATCCATCATGACGATCCTTATTTATAGGCTTTAAACCCATTTCCCTCGATGTTATTTTTACTTGCTCTCTAATCATACCTTTAGTTAATGGATCCGCTATATTTTTCTTTCTACTTTATGTAATGAATAGTCATAATGCCATTAGAGAGAAATTTGTTTTATGGTATTGTGTCTATGATGAATATATCTAGACTTACTATTATACATGTGACTCAGTGTCCTTCCATGCGACTTATGCCATCAATAGCCTTTTAGTAAGGCTAAGCACTCAGTTATAACCGAACTAAATAGGCTATTCGATTATAACCAAAAATCGAATTTGACAAAATTTTAATATCTGAACAACTAACCAAATTTTGAATTAACCGAAAACTGAATAACTGAAATTTCTATTCGGTTATTTCGGTTAATAACCAAAATTAACACAGGTTCCAAGACTAAAATTACAGGTTCCAAGACTGATGGAGTTTACCACCTCTGTCATTCCCAGACTTTGACACTTGATTCTTATCAATCACCTAAACAAAATTAATAACAATTCCCTTCCATTCTTACCATTAAGCAGGCAAGCAACAAGCTTTGTTATAAATAAAAGAAAATTAATAAATGTGAAATAATCATTAAATTGCAAAATTGAATCAAGAATAAACTAAAATTATTATAGAATATATTCAATCTGCTTAACAACGTAACAAATTGCTTGAATCAACAAAAATTACATAATAATTAGAAAAGGGAGAAAAAATAGGTTTAGTTTACAGAGCAGAGAGCCAGAGATGGTAAACTCCATCAGATAAATATAAAAATGAAATTTTAAAAAGACGAAGGGTTGATGGTAATAGTATTGGTTACTATTAATTGATTGAATAATTTGACTATTCCAGGACACATGTTGTGATCTTAATAGGTATGTGGACCAAGTTTACTAAGAATATTTTTTTTAATTTTATAATTCGGTTAATCGGTTAACCGAATAGTAAAATTTCTTTATCCAAAATCGAACCCAAATACCAAAATTTATTTCGGTTATAACCGACATTGCCCAAATAACTGAAATATTTCGATTAAAAATTTTTGGTTCATAAAAACCGAACTGTGCTTAGCTCTAGCCTTTATTCAACATCATACAGCCGCTGCCTAGCAATTCTACATGTTGCCTGCATATTTGGTTATCTCCTAGTACATGACTAAATGCTATACCGGTTCACTACCACAATTTTCCCATAGTCAGCCCACGTATTTGCCTATATATCCAGTGTATAAATCAAACACATAGCATGTTAAAACACTTACATAAATATAGACAAACACATACAATTATAGGGAAAACCACTAACATTTGATTGCATTTATCAATAAACTAGGAATTACACCGATTACAAGATACAAATGTGCAAGAACTTTAATGGTTGAGAATTCTTTGCCTAGCATTGCGCCTAGGTCTTCCATTCACCATGTCTCATCTTGATACAGTCATGACATGCCTCATACCATGTATTAAAATGCCCGAGGTTCACTTGTTACCTTGCCAACCCGAATGCCATAATTTGCTGCTATGAGCCATTTCCCAATAAACGCGCCCATTAGGGGTGAGCAAGAAACCGAATTGCCTCCGAAACCGCACCAAAAACCGCACAAACCGCACCAATTAAAACCGCACCAACGGTTTCGGCGTATGTGGCGGTTTTAGGTTGTTGAAAAACCGCAAATGCGGTTTGGGTTTGGTTTCCGAGCAAAACCGCATCTAAGAAACCGCACTGCACCATGCACTATTAAATGAAGCATATCAAGAATTACAAATATTTAGAATTATCCCAAATTGTAATTATTTCTATTTAGAATTTTCATATATAAGGATAAATCATTATTCATGTTTTTAGGTTCTATTTTGCTTTTGTTTAGACAAAACATTATAAGTAAAATTGTGTATTATCAAAGTAGTATTTAATATTGTGTGATGTTAAATTGTTAATTTAAATTTCATAAAATTTAATTATTTCAATTGGTTTTGGAACCGAAACCGCACCAAACGAAACCGCATCAAACGATTCAAAACTGCACCGCACCAATCATAAGCGATTTCATGTGCGGTTTTAAATTTGTCAAACCGCACCTAAGCGGTTTCATGTGCGGTTTGGGCTTCAAACCGCACCAAACCGCACCATGTTCACCCCTAGCGCCCATGCACTGTCCCTATGCACGCTGTCATGTAGTCCCGTGCACCAATGCATGTTGTTTTACATTACTCAATGCCGAACAATATCGCACATCGCCCTAATCTGCCGCACACTGTCGGCACCTAAAAAGCCCGTAACAAACTTCCCCCCTTAAAGCGTTTATGCCCTCGTCAAATTAAGTCAAAGCCAACCAACTTATTCCTCTGAATAAACCTTAGCCCTTGAACCCCTTTTGAGTTCAACCACGGACTATTGTCTCCAACAATGTTCGCTTGCCTAAGCCGCTTAGTTGCCTAAAAAATTCAGTAAACTTTGAATCACCATCATGAACAAAACCGTTAGTCCATGCCAACTAAGTAATTCTGCCCACCCCAAGAACAAATTCGTCTACCCTTGATCATAAATACTCCCTTCCATTATCACGAACACTCCGATGTCCATAACCTCTCAAGGCATTACCTATGGAACACTACTTTATTTGGCCCTGAAATACACTAATTTCATGTCATCTCCATCAGCCCTTCGCTGTTTCCGGCATTAACTTGAACACTCATTGTCCATGTACCCAAATTCAAGCACCCACAAATGCCAAAATTCGTTGATCTAACTCTTACAAATCAGCCACCATGGGAGAAGATTTGTGCACTACCAATAACACCAATTGGATTCACAAAACTCACCATCAACGGAACAAACTTTCTGCCCAAAGTCCAACCTTTAACAGTCACTCGTTGTCCCTAAATTTCTTGAACTGTCTACCACAATTCAGTCCATATTTAAGTAGATTCTTGCACATCAAAAGTCCGCCTTTGACAGCAAATAACAATGATTGGTTCTACTCCCAACCACATCAAGGTTTAACAAAAATTGCCCAAACAAAAGTGGCGTAGAGTGTAATGTCCTAGAATTTTCACGTCATTATTAATTAAAATATTAATTTAAATTCTAACGAGTTAGCTTTACGAGGTTATTTAAATTTTTTTGTGTGATTAATTAATTACGTGATTAAATGATTATGTGATTAATTTCTTGAGTTAATTAAAGGGAGTCACTAATATGTTAATTAAATTAGTGAACAAACCCTAAAGTTTTAATATCAAAATAATTGATAAGTTTCCTATTAATTAAATATTCAATTAAATTGAATATAATGAGTTAATTAAATTTGGTAAATTAATTAATATGATTATTAATTAATGTAAACAATGTGATATATTAATAATAATATTTATTAGTCCATTTAGTAATTTAATATTAATGGGTTAGAGTATTTAATTATTTAGTTAATCTAATTATTTATTTAATCATGAACTTGGATAGTTAATGTGTAAACCTATTAAATTAGCCCAACATGGATCAATTAGTAGCCCAAGTGAAGAATAATAAAAATTGACAAACTAGTAGCCCAAACAATATAAAAGTGAGCCCAAATTGATTTAAAAAGAAGTCCAATGCTTGGCCCACTTGAAAAATATATCATGTAACTATTTATTTATTTAAGTAAATTGGGAGGACAAATTTTTTGGGACAAAATTTCCATCAGCCGTGTATGAGGGAGAGAAGGAGTGAAATGATGGTTTTTTTTATTTATTTAATTTGGTTGCTTGTATTGTTTTATTAAGTACATGGACCATTCATTTTTTCACCAACTTAAGTCCTTAGCTACATCTCTTGTGTAAGTATCCAAGATAGCTTCATGGTGGTCTAGAGTAATAGATATAATTTGTGTATCTAATATTTTTATAAGTATACTTGCATTTGTAGAACATTTGCATTTCATTTTTTTCCAAGTCCAAAAGAGAGAGTTTGAGAGAAAGCTATATTGAGAGCAAAGTATTTTGAGAGAGGTCAAGGAGAAGGTAGAGAAGGAGTTCTTGGTTTATGTCTTCAAATTTCACAACCTATTTTGGAAGAAAAAAGAAGATAACCATTAAAACAAGGTAATTATTATTTTAAATCTAGCTTTGTTTTTAAATTAAATAAACCATCATGTTAGTATAAACATATTAATATAGTTAGTAATGTGTATTAGTAATATTTATGTCATGCTTGAGTTTAAAATGCTTGGTTTGTATTTTGGTATATCTTGTATGCTAAAAACATGTGTTTGGTAATGTGTAAACAAATCTCAAAATAATAACCAAAAATATTTTTTTATAAAATTTAGATTTATTGTTCTAATATTATAGAACATTAAATCATGAGAAAAACAAAGTTTGAATCACTCAAAATGGAGTCATACACAAAAAGTTATGATTTGTAGTAGTTTATTTGGTACAATAATTTTTATGAAAAAAATGGAATTAAACCATGAGAAATTAAATTTTCATGTTATAAATTGATATTAAGTTATTGGTAAATTTTTTTGGATTTTTATTGAGGAGTTAAAGCTTACTTGAAGGTATCATTTTCATTAAGGTGGTATTTTTCGGTTACTGTGGACAATCTGCTAAGGGAAAAAAAAGTGACTGGCCGCGCATTGCGCGCAAGGTTTTTGCTGGCAGACGTGAAGCCAAACGTCGTCGTTTGACGCAGAAAAAATTTACTCCGGGCGTTATGCGTGGAAGTCATTTCCGTTTCTTCAAAACGGCACCATTTTGGGCCGTTGTTTTTGTTAGCGCGCGCCATGCGCGGGAGACAGCTTCCGGGGAAATTACAAGTTTGCCCCTCTGTTAGGTTTTTTGGTTTATTTACAGAATTGTCATTCTGGATAAATTTTAATTAATTTAAATGTTTGAAAATTAATTTAAAATTATAACAAAAATAATAATAATACAAAAATAATATTTGGGATGATATTTTCATTAAGTTTAATATTTAAATATTTTAAATATTAATCTAGTTAGCTAAATTATGGTTAAGTTAAATAAATAAAAATTTCATTAATTATTTATTATTTAAAATGTTAATAATAAATAAAGGTGATAAATTAGCAATTATTATTTAATTCCTATTAAATATTAATTAAAGAGAGATAAAAATTTATAAATTAAATATTTATTATTTAAATATTATTAAATAATAAATAAGGATAATTAAGTAATTAACTATTATTTAATTAGCATTAAATAATGATTAATGAAAATTAAGTTATTAGATTAATAATTTATTATTTAATTTAAATAATAAATAAGGATAAATAAATTGATTATTATTTAACCTTAAATAATAATTATAATTAATTAAATAATTAATTATTATTTAATTGACATTAAATAATAATTAAAGATGATTAAAATTAGTAAGCTATTATTTAATTTCCTTAAATTAAATAATAAGTGAGATTAATTACTTAGTTAATTATTAGTTGATTAGTATTAAATTAAAGAAGGTTAAAATTAAATCAATAATTATTTATTATTTAATTATTATTAAATAATAAGTAAGTACAATTAGTTATTATTTATTTTAAATAATAACTAAAGATAATTAATTAATTTCTATTTAATCAAGATTAAATAGTAATTGAATAGAGCTTAAGTTAATAAGATAATTTGAAGTTAATATTGCAATTAATTGTAATAAATTGTGTAAAGGTTTAATAAGTGTCCAACACTTAAGAAAAATATTTTCTAACTTATTAAATTATTAACCTAATATGATTAATGGTCTATAAGGTTAATAATATTGTTTTGACTGATGCAAATTATGTGTTAGTACTTATGTGGTAGATAAGTTCCTTAGTGAGCGTATAGTTGTGCAAATACGCCGTACTAATTATTAGACCAACTTTATTAATGTTAGGTCTTTCAAAGTCAGTTAGTTAAAGTTAGACATTAATTGTAGCTGAGCAGACAGGCAAGTTCCTTATCTCTAAATTCATTTCATCGAGCAAGTTATTTATTTAAGCTTGAATTATAATTCTAAGCATGTTTTAAGTAGTTTAAATTACTTTACAATTATTCCACATCAATGTTGTTGTTATTCGTACTTGGTGCACTTGATCTTGTATAGTCTTTGACTTGTACTTTATTTAATGTCCTATTGTTTAAAGAACTGTTCAAAGTAGGTCTAAGTCATTGTTCGACTAGACAATTATGTTAAAGATTTTAAAAGCTATCCAAATCATTGAAGATGCGAATTTTTGGACTATTATGAACACCTCCCTATTATAAGGGAGTACCATGTACCTAATATCAGGTAGAAAACACGAAAATTAAATGTTATGCATACACATATTGTACTGAGGCTGATCCTCTCGGGTAAATATTTCTGGTAGTAACCATTGGGTCAACCTGCTATTGACTCCAGTGGATGTTTATAATTCATAGTCTATTTGACTATCTTGATTCTAAAAGTAAATCATTATTCCTGCTTATGTTATTCATATTGTTGAATTGTTTCAGCTATTCTCTTTTATTCATGATATATATTGTCTCTTGTTGTTATTTAAATTTGTTGAGCAAACTAGTTGCTCACCCTTACTATATCATGAACACTATTGCAGTGAAACCCGAGACTTCTGGGAAGAACAAGGGTAAGGGAAAGATAAAGTGATAGACTTCAGGATGCAGCCTTTTAGTTAACTAAATTACTTGTTATGTAATGTAAACCCTAAGAGCTTTATTAAGGGTATTTGTGTACTTTTGTTGTAAGGTTATCATATCTTGGGACTAGTAACACCTTTTGAATGAACCACATATGTTTATTATTCTGCATTTAGTTATTATATGTTGTTTAGAGGTGTATATTTGTATTGGATCGTGACGGCCGAATTCGGGTAATTAGGACCCGAATTTGGGGGCGTCACATAGAGCATGTCGTCTAAGTGTTGGTATAGTAGGATCAATTAGTCCCATAAAAATTTGATAGTATTTCTTTACAAAACTTGCCTTAGCAATTCCTAATTGGTATATACGCTCAGACACTCATTTACTACAATAGTATTGAATTTTAAGTATTCTGGTTTTTAATCAAATTGAAACAACAAGTTAATTGTCTTAAGGTTGATAGAAATATTGTTAATCCAAACTCCAAAGCAGACAGGTCATACATGTCTGGATTATATATAAAGCAGTATTGTTAATACAAACACCAAAGCAAACAGGTCATACATGTCTGGATTACATCTAAAGCATAATAAAGTTTAAAACAGACAGTAAAACAGACATGTCTTACTTGTCTGGATTCATTCTGTAGTCGTTATTTAATTTGTATTCCAATTTTGAAATAAAATAAAATACACTTACTTGGTATATTAACGTGAATGCAGAAAAGAATTATAGTAGATCAAGGCTAGTACTTGGTACTATATCCTTAAGACAATTATGCCCTCTTTAGGTGCTTAGAATATGCAACGCTTGTCTCCCGGGATACAATAATCACGTGTACTATAGTAGCACTACAAATAATGCACACAGCAAACCAGAATAATGCATTATACTCTCTCTCAAATAAACTATAAATATGAATGAACTTGATGATTAAAAAACCCCTTCTCTGAATGCTTGATTCGTAGGACATTTATAGATGGTGAATGATGATAGTTGGTGACAGCAGTTGTTTGTTCCCAACGTCCCAATGGAACTATCTAAACTTCCAGATGGTAATACAATTAACGTTCACCCAACGGTAAGATTAATGGAACTAATCAAATAAAATTTCTATGAAATTTTGCCCAAAAAATATATATATACAATAGCCTAAGCCCTCAACTTGATTCGGTCCGAGGCGGTGCGTGTGTGTGGTGAACCAAGCCTTAGCTATAGGCCTTCTCCCCTTTACAAAAGTGGGGTGCCCCTTAGGGCTCAAACGCAAGTCCAAGCTAATTGTATATATACTTATTTGATGTTTAGTTCTTAGTCCATGTGGGATACCAAATTTTCACAAACATTTATTAGTATTTTCATGTGGTGATTTTTCAGAGTAAATTTCTCATTCATTACCCTATGGATTTAAGCTTTCTAATACTTGATTTTTAATCTACTCATGGAGCAGAACACATTTATATGTGGATTCATCTCAAATGATTAAAGAGACTCACTTAAATTCTAGCTTAAAAACCCATGTTTAAAAGCTTCATTATAGCTCAAATTCTAAAATAAGATAAGCAAAGGTATAATGGTAACTCACCACACATATGGAATAGGGAGGTCGAAAAAGTTGTGGGGGTTGGACTAGGCGGAGTTTTGCACTTGATGGTGGTTGGAGAGGGATGAGGCTGTCGAAAAATGGAGTTATAAAGGGTGGAATTCGAATATATTTACGTACCCAATATTTCATGCTGGGCCTAGGCTTTGTTTAGGGAAAGAGATAGGGTACTTGCAGAAGAAGAGGGTGGTTGCTGGTGTTTTGTGCCAGTTTAGGGTGGTGTCGGCGATGGAGGAATGGTTTGAGCCGGTTTATATTGTTGATGTAACTTCTAGGATGAAAGGTGGTTTTCCGGTGAGGATTGTGGAAAGGGGAGCGGGGGATATTTATTTCTTACTCCCTCCTTTCTGAAATAATAGACGTTTAAGAAGAAAAAAAGTTTTCCGTAATAGAAATTATTTGGGAGAAATCATTTACCACTTTCCTATTTTACCCCACAATCACATTAATGCTAAACCATCATAAATGCAGTTACAATTCTAGATCTAAGCCAATCGATCAAATCAATAAATACAAGTTTTGATTCTTTACTTTCTTCGATTTCTCTTAGGTTCTTTGAATTCTTCTATGGGTTTTCAATATACTATATCAATGAATTATTTCATTCACCTCTTTCAACCTAATTCTTTTTTAACTCTTCCGTGGATAACAATGAACAACACCATGATATCAACAAAATTGATTCTTCTACGGATCTGCATGAGAAATCAAATAAAGAGATGAATAAAGATGTTTTATTCATCAACTTAAATATACTTGCGGATGTCGACTCAAAATTGCGAAAGGATACGAATACCGACTCAGAGTTGCAGATGGTAAACGTCAAATTGTTGGACTTAAATTTATCGGCAAATAATGAAACTAATTTAAATGAGATACTTGATGATGAAGGAGAACTCTCAACAGAAGAAAGATGAGAACTTGCTATTTATCGGATGTTAAGGATTTATCTACCAAAATTTTATTAACTCTCCAAAAGGTTGAAACTTTGTGATTTTCGTGTTGGGTTGTCCGCGTTCTACTTGCGTTTTTGTAGAAGCTTTGTGATTTTTGGAGGCAAAAAAGGTTATCGCCAGTTCAGATTCTGGATACTTGCAAAGAAGTGTTGGTCAATTGTGGCCCTTGGATTGTTCCCTTGCTATAAAAAATTGAACAAAGTTATTGATGTTTTATGTATGTTATAACTCTGTTATGAGTCCCAATTATAAAATTTGCAACAGTTTGAATTATTGATGTTTAATTCTCATGGAGTATTTTTCATCCATGTTTATGTCTAATATAAGGAGTTTTAAGTTGGATATGGAAGTCTCATCTCCTAAATTACATATGTTGGCTTACTTGGTGTACAAAGTTTTCTTTTATTCTGTGGAATCTTTGGATAAATCATAATTCCAAAATTTTTAAACCAATAACCATGTCTGTGTCCGTGTTAATCAAAACTAGTTTCTTTCGGACTTTAAATATTCCTCTTTGGTTTGCATTCTGGGAGTATTATTTTAGTAAAATGGGATCTTAAAAATTACTTCAAGTTAAATACATATGGGAGTTGTTATTTCCTTACTTCTACTGCAGGGGTAGCAGCAGTTATAAGAGATTAATGGATTTAAGGTTATACAAGGAGATTAAATGGTGTTTTCTATATTGATGGTAGAATGTTGTGTTATTTATGATGGTTTACTCTTGGCTCATCAGTTGGAAGTGACTATCGTAACTAAGTGGTATTTCAAGTTGTACAAGGAGATTATATGGTATTTCAGGTTGTACAAGGAGATTAAATGGTGTTTTCCTATAGTAAAAGTATGCCTTATTAGCCTTAATAAATTAAGAGGGTATAGATCGAAGAAGTAGATTTTCATAGACAGTTAGTGAAGTTCTTAAGGGGCATCCCCGGACCAAATAATGGACAAATCAGAATACATAACATAACAGACAGTAGAATATAACCAAAAACCAACTTAAAGGACACATAGCAGATAATAGACCTCAGAGTAGACAGCAGCAGCAAGAATAAATGACACATAACAGCAAACCAGCAATATAGCAAGAGATATTCACAAATTATAAGCAAATTTGTTGGCTGCTGGACACAATATTAAATTAAGGACAACATCGACACTTAACCAATTGTTCACATCTTGTACGCTGCATCACATTTCATTTGATGAGGAAGTCGATTTTCTCTTTCCAAAATCACTTTCTTTATATGAGGAATCTTATATTTGTTAGATAATTTTGCTTTCATTGTCTCTATCATGCATAGTTGTAGTGACAAAAATATACGGTTGGATTTAATAACCGAAAATATTTCAAATGCATTTTCAACGGCGATGACAAGCTCATATATGGTTGTCGGGGACTCTTTATGCTACAATGACTGGATGGCTCTGAAAAAACCAAGTAACACATTCAAATCTGGAGAATTAGTAGGTTGACACATTAAGCAAGTGTCAAAACCGTCTTGTGATGCAGCTTGACAAAACTCTGGATCATTTGGAGGAAATGCGTTCTTGCATTGTCTTGTTGAATAAATATCAAAGTTTTGGAGTCAACACTTGGCCACTTAGCTCAAATGGCCAGTAATACCTTTTCAATCAGTAATGATCTTGCTTCATTTTTACCAACCGAGTTGACTACTTTTGTCTCTAGCGTTCCAGCAACTCGATTAACATTTGACCCTTTCACTGGCTCTTTAATGATGAAAGGAAACACACCAATTTTTCAAAGAACAATTCATTTCCTTGTGGATCAAATCTTGGACGGGCTATTGCAGCCAAAAACATGACTTTTGCAATGAAATTCTTGCTTTTACGAGTACGCATAGGATCCTCTGCATCTGGAAGTAGATAATATACCTATGATTTATTAGTCAAGTAAAACCATTTTTCGTTAATATGAATTTTATTGTACATATCAACAAATGTTGGATTATGTGGTAAACTATTTATCTTAAGCATTGACAAACAAAATTGTAGTCTGATTTTCTTGTTCTCTTCCTTCAAGAATGACTTAATAGAATTTAAGTGGTGCCTAATAACACCTTTTCTAAAATTTCTGAACAACGTTGTTCTACTTATGTTCAATGCACATGCTAGAGAATCAAGAGATATTCCCTGTTTCAAATAGAGTTCTCGAATTTGCTTCAGATTTATGTTAATTCTTTTGTGTCCACATTTTTTTGTCCTTTTATGAGATACATCAATCATACCATTATTTGAATTATTTTTTGCCTGCTTCCAAATACGTTGAATTGTTTGAATTAACACTGTGAATAATGAAGCAACAACATTTGTTGTATCTCATTTCAAATTTCCATGAACACTTCTCTCTAGCAAAGCCATATAGATAGCTTGACGTAGGGGTGAGCAAGAAATCGAATTACCTCCGAAACCGCACCAAAAACCGCACAAACCGCACCAATTAAAACCGCACCAACGGTTTCGGCGTATGTGGCGGTTTTAGGTGGTTGAAAAACCGCAAATGCGGTTTGGGTTTGGTTTCCGAGCAAAACCGCATCTAAGAAACCGCACCGCATTATGCACTATTAAATGAAGCATATCAAGAATTACAAATATTTAGAATTATCTCAAATTGTAATTATCTCTATTTAGAATTTTTATATATAAGGATAAATCATTATTCATATTTTTAGGTTCTATTTTGCTTTTGTTTAGACAAAACATTATAAGTAAAATTGTGTATTATCAAAGTAGTATTTAATATTGTGTGATGCTAAATTGTTAATTTAGATTGCATAAAATTTAATTATTTCAATTGGTTTTGGAACCGAAACCGCACCAAACGAAACCGCACCAAACAATTCAAAACTGCACTGCACCAATCATAAGCGATTTCATGTGCGGTTTTGAATTTGTCAAACCGCACCTAAGCGGTTTCATGTGCGGTTTGGGCTTCAAACCGCACCAAACCGCACCATGTTCACCCCTAGCTTGACGTTGTGCGTTGGATGAGTTCAATTTTTTTTATTTTTTTTGTGTTTGTTCTTACAAGTTATCTTGATTGAGATTTAACGTATCAATATCTTCTTTTGCACCTACAAAAAGAATTATTTAGTACGTAAAATTATACCAACGAAGATGTAAAATATGTTGATGAACGATATCATATTTTGGATACCACCAGATCAACTGTTACAACTACAGGGAGAACTGCTTTAGCAGCAGCCAACACTGTAATCAACTGCTTTAGTTTTGTTTTGCATTAGTTGGAACTAGTTACTCTAGATGTATAGTGTACATGATTAGTTATCCAGAATACCTCATATTCCTTTCCCATGTAGCTCTAAGACTGTATGTCATTTGTAAAATATGAAAATTATAATTTAATCATCATTTTCAATTAAAAAATGCAACTACTTTTAAAAATATGATATATATGGGACAGTAACAGATATATAAGTGAAAAAAATATGATTATCAGTTTCTAGTCATTCTTTATAATCTTAAAATTTCCAAAATAGACTTAATAAAATAATCCAATGGTCATTCTTATTAAACTTCATGAAGGAAGCAAATGGTGAAAAGCCACACTAGTTCTGGCAAAGTATGCCTTAGTAAAAGTATGCAAAGTATGCCGAAGAGTGTGCAGAGTAAAAGTTAAAAGTAAAAGTATGCCAAAGTAATATCAAAAGGCAGAGTAAATGCATTACTTATATCCTCATGTTCATCCCCATCCATGTTTAGATCAAACCATGCATCCATTAATGTTTGATGGAATTTCTCCATTAACATCCAAATTCACATTCAAATCGATCTCGGGCGTCAATACTTCTTGATTGTTGTTTGAAAAATCTTCAACACTTGCCAGAACATTTAAATCAAAATCTAGTATTTTAACCATGATCGCTCAACTAATATGTGTATATGACTTTGCTTTTTTGATAAAAATTGATGAACAATGATAGTCATTTTATAAAAAAAAGAATAGAGGAAAAATTTATGTAAATTAGAATTTAAAAAATTCAAACTAGGAGGTTTTATTTATATACAAATTTGATATGGAGGGAAGTGTTTAAAATTTTAAAAGATAATTTTGAAGGGAGATAACAAGAGGTTATAGAGTAAAATAAAATTAAAATTGTTACTTTGAGCTTTTTTAAATCTGATTTAGCTGATGGAACAAAAGCTAACTTAAACGAACTCAAATCCTCTGTTTCAAAAATCTCTGTTCCTCTGTTCCCGTGCATATTTAACCCTTAGATATATGTTAATTTTTGTAATTTCAAATTGCAAAACACAATCCAATGGCTTCAAAACAGTTGAGAATAGAGAAACAGGGGTTCCCCGTAACAGATGATCTGAAAATCAACTTAAACATGACTGTTAAGAGGAAATATAAGAAGAGGAAGTGAAAATTAATTAAATGTTACAGTTTACAAGAAGAAATTTAGCTGACCAAGAGTAACTAAAAGAGAGAGAAGGAGGAGTATTAGGGGTAAAGATATAATTTTACAGCAAAATTAATTACTAACATAGCTATTAAAGAGTTTTTTTTAATATTTGAAATCATGTCTTAAACGACTTACGTAAGGGAAATGAGGGAGTATTTAATAACGAAAGTAATTAATATGCATGGAAATTGTTTGTACTAAAATAAAAGAGTTTAATATGGTGGGCTGAGAGGAGCCGCCTAGTGGTGCACAAATGGCCTGCAGCCCTGCCTAGTCAAAGCCTAGTCTGGCTCTACTCGGCTTAGAGGCCACGAATAGGCTACATTTTTTTTTGTTTAAATCCTGTTTGGCCTGCTAACAAGCCCACCCTGGCCTGGCCTGGTTCATCCAAAGTCCAGTTCGCCAATTTTTTTTTTTTTTTGCTATTTCAATTCTCTCACTGCAGACGAAAACTTCCTCTTTGTGACAACTCATTCAATAAACGAAATAAAATTGATGTCTTTAAATATATTCATTCATGCATGTTTATTTATATATGTAGACACCCAAATTTTGCACTTTTGTAGTAACCCTGACAGGAGGGCAGAATCGTCATTTGACCCGACGAGCAAAAAGGAAGGTGGACCCCAACACAAAGCCACCCCAACGACTTACGATTAAAGCCACCACAACGAACAACGAGCATCAGGTTACTTGAGGCAAGGCAAACAGTTGATACAGAAGAACCTGATTTGAGCACAAAAGACGACAAATGGCCACTACGCTTACGATATTCGGGGGTCTCGCTCACCGGTGAGCGAGCGGCTGCCCAGCTCGCCGGTGAGCTGGCGGGGGTGGTAGGGGGCAGCGCCCCCTGGAAGCCAAGCACAAAGAGCGATTTATACATCAAGTAACAGCCTTCCGAAATAATACAGCAAAAATTGGCGATTTAAGACCACGTGACACGGAAATCGAGAAAATCAAGCCAGACAGCTGCAGATGCATCTGCGGCCAACGACTTTTGGGCTTTCGCACGGCTCGAGGACGGCACACGGCAGCCGAGGCGGCGGCTCAGGCGGCTGCCTCCGATCAGCTATAGATCGCCATTTCCATCTGAGAGCGAAAAAAGAGAAAAAGTTTTATTAAGTTTTAGAGAGAGAAAAGCGAGAAGAGAGCTCGGGTTTGCAAAAATAGAGTGAGAAAATACTTGTTAGTACTCAAATAGTTAGGTATTCTCGTGTTACTTGCTCGATAGTGAAATATATAACGATTTTTGAAGCATTGCAAGGTGAAAAGGAGCTTTTATTGAAGTTTTATCTTACTTTTTCTCGTGATTTCTTGATTTTGTAGATCTATTAGATTTAATCCGTTTATCTTGCTTTAGTAGTTTAATCGGTAGATATTCGTTTATTTGTGCATTTGTTGGGTGGATCTACTGTAGATCCGAAGATATTTGGTGCATTGCTATTTAAATAGTTTGATTTTGTGTATTTTGAAAGTTAGATTCAATGTAGTCAACATATGTTGTAGATCTATGGATTAGGGACGGTTAGAGAGGATTTATGGCAGATGGAATCTCCTCCTAACCTCCCGATGATATCTCTTTAGTTTATTTTATAATTTTTACGTATGTAGCGATGGCGATGCATTTGTATTATATATATGTAAATTTTTGGGCCTTAAAGCGATGTCGGATCGAAAATCGGGTTTAAGGCCCCGTGATAGTGAAATGTGCGATTGTGGGCGTTTGGGGTTATTTAGATGGCTCACATGCCCGTGAATAGCCTCAACGCTATTTTAAATGCTTGATTTTCCTTTTAACGCGAGAAAATGATTTTGGAATAAATGATAAAGCTTTTCATAAAATCAAGCAAATTAGGATATTAGATCGTTCGTAGGCTAAATAAAATTGTAAGTGTCGGATGAGCTCTATTCCTATTTGACGAAGGGTTTGAAAATATGTTTTACAAAATATCATCGATTTTATTATCGAAACAAAAAAGCAATAAAAATGAACTTTTTTCGATTAAGTAAAATCCTTCGTGCATAGGGTTAACGAGATTCTGAAGCACTTTCGAAGCAAAGCATTCCAACGACATTCATTTAGGCACACGCGCGCACACACACACACACATGTTTTAGGATTTAAAAGGATAGGAAAACATCAAGATAGCGGTAACCGTGTTTCACGGAAGTCGGGGGGTGCCTAACACCTTCCCCTCGCTTAAGCAAGCCCCCAAACTCTATGAATCTCGGTTTGCGAACCAATTGAATCGGAGTCACGTATGAGCCAGCGATTGCGAAAACAAAATTCGGATGAGTTGGTACATCCATTTCAAATATACCAACTGGCGACTCTGGTTAATTGGCTCATCATAAAATCGATCTTTCAAAACCCGTCGACATTCAAGCCGACCCCTTTTCAAAACCACATCTCAATCCAAAGGCTAAAATTGGAAAAGGGCTTTTAATTATAAAAATACGAAACGACGAAAATCCCGGCGTCGACAATATACGAATATAGAAATTCATGAAAACACATTGGGTAGTGTAATATATAAGGATTTTTCTTGCCTAGCTAGCAACCTACACTTTTTGTAAATCTTTCATTGCATATTCATTTTAATAAATACTTAGCGTGAAAACTTGAAAGTCATTTGTAAAATAATAATAATAAAATATTTTTCATAAAAAAATAATTTTTTTTATTTATGATAGTATAAAAGAATACAATATATTTAAAATTGTACAATATTTTAATTAATTATTGTAATTTATAATTTGTAATACATTTTTTTTAATTAATACATCAATTTAAGTTTAAAATTTTGATTGGTATTTTTATTATATTTAAAATTACTAAAAAAAAATTGAATAAATCAGACTGGACCGCTCTGGCCTGGCTCAAGGCCTCAGCGAGCCTCCTTTTCAAGCGTCAAGTCTGACCTGACCTGCAGGCCAAAAGTCAAATGCCCGACTTGGTTAACGGCCAAGGTCTTACAGGCCCAAGCCGAATTAGAACAGACCGACTTATTATGTATGACTAGAGCCACCTCCTTTAAGATTCTCTACCTTTGTAGAACGACTCTTAATTAATTTGTAATATCATTCAATGTTATGTGGTGATATATGTATGAATTTTTTGACAAAAATGTGGATATGTAGGAAAATAATTTTTATGTTTGATTGGGTAAAATACTTGTTGTCGTGAGCACAAGCACTTTGAAAAGGATTTATGAGTTTAGGCAGTCTAAATAATAATTAGACAGTCAATTTAATTTTTATTATGAAATAAGTTATATCTGTATAATTTAGAGTTTTACGTGTACACCGAGTTAATGATGTCTTAGTCTGATGTTAAGATTAAAACACTAAAACGTGTGATTTTTGTTATTTGCCTTTTTCTTCTTGGCTTTTTTGGTATTATGTTCAAAGAAAGCATGATATCCCGTTATCAAATTCATCTATAAAGTCTTGAATTATATTCTTTTTATATTAAATTATAAGATTAATATTGATATTTTAAAAGTTTAATAATAATACTAAACTCGGAAAAAATATAAAATATTTTTATCTTGATTTTATAGTTCTAGTTATTTTATACTAAATTCCAAACATATTTAAAACAAAAAAAAAAAAAAAATAAGAAACAACATAAACTTGCTAATATTTAGTGTACGGCTGCTGATCTAAACTTTTTATTTAATTATCCTACAACCACCAACACTAGATCCCTCCATATATTATCACTATTATCTGCTCTTTTCCGCTCAGCCACTTCCAAATTATTTGGGCCTCTCTGTTTATGTCTCTCTACAAAATCCAGGCTTCAATGGCGATTTCAGTTACAGCCGCAAAAATTCACTCTCTGAATTCTGACCGTAGTATGGCCTTAGCTTCACCTTCTTCTTCACAAATGCCCTCGTCTTTATCTTCTCTTCAATTTCCTTATCAGCTTCGGCGGTTTCGGGTCCGAAATCGAGGTTTCAGTTCTCGCTCACAGCCTCGAATTCATCCTCTGGTAAAATTAATTTGTTTTTCTACCTATAATGTGTAAATGAATTTTCTTTTGTACTGGATTTTTTCTCATTGTTTATGCTACTCCTTGTTGAAGTTTTTCTTTAAGAAATTTTGAGAATTTTTCATTATTTTTTGTATGTATTTGTGATTTGAGTTGTTTCTAGCATGTGGGTTTCTATTTTGAAACCTTTTTACAGCTTGGATTAATTAGTTCTGGTCAACCTATTAGAAGGTATATTCCCAGTGTATTGTAGTTAGGTGCTGTTTGTTTGTGTCTTAATGGCTCTTAATGGACAACCTCTTAATCGCTAAGAGGAACAAAGTTGTTTGTTTTTTTTTTTTGTTACATCTGAATGCCTCTAAATGGTTGAGATACAAAATCAAATCTAAACCATTAAGAGGAGCATCTTAATGAACTTGGACAAAAATATCCTCTTCAATATTAACAAATTCCTTTTATATCCAACACTCAATATTATTATTATTATTATAATAATAAATATTATTATTATTATTATTATTTTTATAATAATAATAATAATTATTATTATTATTATGATTATTATTATTATAATTATTATTATCATAATTTTTATTATAATTATAATAATAATAATAATAATTATTATTATTATTATTAGTACTATTTTTAATATAATTATTATTATTTTTATAATAATAATAATTATTATTATTATAATTAATATTATTATTACTATAATTATTATTATTAATTATAATTATTATTAGTATAATTATTATTGTAATATTATTTCTATAATTATTATTATTAATTATAATTATTATTAGTATAATTATTATTGTAATAATTATTATTTTTATTATTATTAATATTATACTAATAATAATTATTATTATTAGTATTATTATTAGCATTATCATTATTATTATTATTATTATTATTATTATTATTATTATTATTAATATTATTATTATAATTATTATTATTATAATTATGATTATGATTATTATTATTATTATTATTATTATTATTATTAGTAGTAGTAGTAGTAGTAGTAGTACTATTTTTAATATAATTATTATTATTTTTATAATAATAATTATTATTATAATTAATATTATTATTACTATAATTATTATTATTAATTATAATTATTATTAGTATAATTATTATTATAATAATAATTATTTTTATTAATATTAATATTATAATTATTAATAATAATAATAATTATAGTAATAATAATTATTATTAATAATAATTATAATTATTATAATTAATATTATTATTACTATAATTATTATTATTAATTATAATTATTATTAGTATAATTATTATTATTATAATTATTATTATTTTTATTAATATTAATATTATAATAATAATTATTATTATTATAATAATTATGATTATGATTATTATTATTATTATAATTATTATTATCATAATTTTTATTATTAGTATTATTATTAGCACTATCATTAATATTATAATTATTATTTTTATAATAATAATAATTATTATTATTTTTATAATAATAATTATTATTTTTATAATAATTATTATTATTATAATTAATATTATTATTATTATTATTATAATTATTAATAATAATTATAATTATTATTAGTATAATTATTATTATTATTATTATTATTATTATTATTATTATTATTATTATTATTATAATGTTCAACTGTTCATAGGGTTAAAATGGTAAAATACTGTTATTCAGACATCTGAAAAAATTGATTATCAAACAACATTTTTTCATTCAGATACAATTCTATTCAGATGCTCTATATTATTCAGATGTCTAAATTATTCAGATCTTAATACAGAATTTTATCAAACAGCACCTTAGTTAAATTTAAGTTAGCTTTACAACCTAGCTATATTTAATTACCATGTGATATGAATCAATTATGTTAGATTCAGGATCGAATAATAGACACAATTGCACAGAAATTATAGGTTCACCAAATTGTGGCTAGTCTGTCTGATGTATCCATAATATGTCACACACACCCTACAATGATCCGAACACAAAACATTGCTTATATAACAACTAAAAATCCTTAGCTGTTATAACATGGGCTCAAATCCACGAGGTCCAAAATACTAGACAACCCTGGGATCAGGCTGCTAATAAATAACCAAGCCCAAATGCACATAATGCTTGGCTTTTATACGACTACTCAACTACCCTGTCGTAGTGGTCATTGGTCAGACCTATTGAAGTATGAGCCCATTTCAACAAATTAAATGATCATCCACATTGATTTGCTTGTATAGATGGTTGAAAATGTTAATAATTTTGGTATAAATCAATGAATGTACACAAATCTTAAGAAATAAGAATCATTAGGAACTACTAACCCACGATTGTCTCAGCCTTCATTACAGATAATTTCGGAATTCATAGTTTAACCACCATTGTCATCTATTTCATTTTTTTATTTAAAACTCAAGTCAACTCTTACTATATTTAGCGCCAAGTTCTGAACCATAAAAGTATATGTATGTTTTCCTGTTCTCTCAAAGCATATATTTCCAAAAAGAAATAAAGTAAAATTATATCTTTGTAAGAATGAATTTTATTTGTTGAAGGAGCTAATTGTTTGGGTAAGTGAGCATCGAGGAAGACTGATGTAGAATGAAGAAGCCAAAAAGCCCGCGAAAATTGGTTGGATCAAAATAAAAGCCTGAAGCCCATAAATTAAATATTATTAGAAGTTGTATTTTAATTAAAGTCTATCATTTGTAGTTACCTTATTTAGTTTATATTTTAAAGTCCAAGTTGGGTTAGGAGAGTTGTGTAGTGAGATTATTAATAGGGTTGTAAATTCATTGTTTTAGATAGACATTGAAATATTGAATTATTGAGTTATGTAATTCTTTGTGTGAGAATATCTCTTCGTGAGACGGATATATCTCTTTGTGAGACGGTTCCTATCATTTTGGTATCAGAGCCCGACCTTAAACCCACCTTATGCCACCACCCAAACCCTAAGCCTAACCCTAACCCTAATACCTTCTGCCGCCACCAAAATTCTCACCCGTGACCAGAATCAACCCACCAAAAATTAGGAACCCAAAATCCCAACCAAAATCATAACCCAAAATCCCGACCAAAATCACCAAATCATAACCCAAAATCCCAAAGCCTGATTTGTTTTTTTGCCCAAAAAACAGTTATCGGCAACCCAAAGTAGCAGGAAAAAAAAATAGAAGAAGAGAGAAAAAACGAAAAGGAAAAGGAAACAAACCTGTGAGATAGCCTACTATCATCGCCCCTGTCGTAGTTGCAACCAACCACTGCAGACTACGCCTCATGTCGCTTTTTTCTTCCCATCGGAATTAAAAGAAGAAAGAAATCAAAAGCAGGAAAGAAAAAGAAGAAAAAAACAAAAGAAAAGAGACTTTGGTGTTGCTGTTCTCTGATATGTACGCTAAATATCTTGAAAAATTACAGTTTATACCATAAGGCTTTATCAAGTTTTTAAAATATACTCAATACTTTTAAAATTTTACATGTTAGTCCCTAAACTTTTATAAAAAAAATTCAGTTTATCCCCTGAAGTTTTTGCAATTGCATTTTAGTCCTTATACTTTCAATTTTTACATTCCAGCCCTTGCAGTTTCAAAACTTTTCATTTTAGTCCCTGTGTTAAAAAAAGAAGAAGAGCAAATAAATATATTAAAGCAAATATGGAGGCTTATGATTGGAGGGATCGTCATAGAAAAATTAAAGAAAACATTGCAAAACTTAATGTATATGTTCAGACAATTGCATCAAAGGTAAATGTACTCACGGAACGCGTAATACAGAAATACAGTGAAATATAACAATAAACTCAACATGTTGAGATTTGTGAGGATCTTAACGAGGTTGTTGAAGTAATTAGAGATGCAAAGGTGGTTTGCCTTAAAGAAAGTGTAGTACAAGCAGTGAATCATAAGGATCAGGAAGTTAAACACAACAAGAAGTATACTAGTAAGGTAGAACATGTTGATTTTCTTTTGTCAGATCCTGTATTGGCATCCAAAGTTGCATCTACTTTCGTGCTTGTGTCAATGTTATTCCCGAAAATTGTACTCATAACATTAAAAGTTCGGATGTGCATGTGTTATTGGAATGTCTCTCATGGGATATGGCTTATTATTCTTCGCTATTTCAAAACTTGTGGACGAGTTTTTTTCAAAGGCGAGGAGAATGACACAGAACGAAGAAGCCAAAAAGCCCGTGAAAATTAGTTGGATCAAAATAAAAAGCCTGAAGCCCATAAATTAAATATTATTAGAAGTTGTATTTTAATAAAAATCTATCATTTGTAGTTACCTTATTTAGTTTATATTTTAACCAAGTTAAGTTAGGAGAGTTGTGTAGTGAGATTATAAATAAGGCTGTAAATTCATTATTTTAGATAGACATTGAAATATTGAATTATTGAGTTGTGTAATTCTCTGTGTGAGAATATCTCTTCGTGAGACGGTTCCCATCAAAGACCATCTTGAGATCTTCACTATCACTGGACTTGTTTTGTGGCTTCTGTCCCTTCTACTATGAGCATGGTTCAAAGTTGTGGTAGTGACCTAAATTTTTCGGATTTTTTTTTTAACTCGGTATCAGTTTCAGGAAATATGCACTGTTACGCTAGTTAAGAGATTTAATTTTTTTGTTGTTGATAATTATGGAAAAATTCTAAATAATAATAACACCATGATGGATCAATTAGATAAACACAAAAACACCATCTCATACAAAGTCAGCTTCTTCGTATATCTGTATTGTTGGTGGATGAAGATTTTAAAGTTCAGACTATGTGATTTTGAATAGACCAACTTGGGTTTGGTTTTTGCAAAAAAAAGAGTAGTAAAATTGAACGAATTGGTTTATTTTGAGAAAACCCAACACAAGGTAGTCTATTCCAAGAAAAATCCCATTTGAGTGATGAGCAACCCCACATAAATTAGGCATTTCATTCATTAGGGTTAAGACCTGTTCATCACACGATTTGGAAGTTTTGGATTCATTTATTTGGCTTCAATTCTCAGTTGGTTGAAGAGGATAACGTGGATTATATTGGAGCCTGTTCATTGTTTTAAGCATACCATCATCTCTTTTATCTTAAATAGAAAATGCACACAGGATATTTAGTAGAATGATGAGCTTAAAATGCCACCAATATTACATATTTATGTGATGTTTTGTCAATGCTATGCAAGGATTAGATTTTGGTTTGTTGGTTGAAAATGTTGGTTATTACTTCAAATAGAGTTGGGAAACCCTAAGTTATTTATGAAGTAATTTCGTAGTGCATTTGAAGTTTGTGTTGTTTTCCTCCTCGTGTTGAGTGTTTAGGGCGATTCCAACTTGTCTACAAGACTACAATCATTTTTGAGCTAATTGGCTAATCCAGACCACATGCTTTGGAAAACTTCAAGAGTTGATGCTCTTTAATTTCTCAAATTTTTTGTTTTGATTCTTACTTTTCTTTACATTTAGGTGATTAGTATGAGGTTAGATAGGTTGTACTTAGTTGAATACTTCCTGGCTATGAAACGAAATGATTATTATAAGTGCAACTTTTGGAGTTATATTTTAGAGAACACTAAACATATCTTTTAAAGTAATCTAAAACTAGACACTTGTATGCTAGAAAAGCCTTAAAAGATTATGTGATATTTACTTTCACCTAAGCTGCTCTTATGATTGGTTGAATGGAGCTTAGTTATGTGGAGCACTTGGTATGAGCCATGATATCTCTAATTTCTTGCATATTCTTCAATGTGGAAAGAGAATTTTTTTCCCCGTAATGGTTTTTAGATAATCTTAACATTTCTTAGGTTATATTGTTAAAATTATTTGTTTACTCTTTTTAACTTCAAAGATGATCCAAGAGTGTGGAAGATGTGGATTTAAATTTTTTATGAAAATTAAAAATTCTTTATCTGATGTGTGAGGAACAGTGTTACTAAATAATTCTATCATAGTAGAGAATTGCTTTTTAGTACAAACAGTTCAAAACACGGTATACTTTTTTTTTGAAACTTTAAATGTAGAGATCCAAGTTTTTCCCTATACGATAACAAGAGAAAATGCAAACTTCACAATAAAAATGATTACAGTTCTGTTTTATATTTTGCAAATGAAAGACATGTATATATAGAGATTAGGCCTTATAACGTATGGCTAGGATAAAATCTAATAGAGGTCTAATAGATCGACTATCTAAAATATTCCTCCAAAATATCTAGGATATCTACAAGCATAATTATCACATAGATAAACCTAAAACACACTGGTAAAAACCCTAACATGTAAAATAAAATTCTAAAAACTGTCAACTATGTCACAAAGAAAGCACCTTGTGGGCTTCCAATAAGCGCTTACGTGGTGTAGCCTACTTGAAAATGCACATGTTGTGACACTGATTCAACAAGATTTAGTTATATCTTTTAAGAAAGTTATTGCATCATACCATGTTCAAAATAAACATATTCCGTATCAACTAAGCTACCTGAAGAAACTTACTCCTACCATATTTAGTACCATGAAACGTGACGTTCTTTGTTCAAGTTTTCATTCATATTGTAGTGAATCGCAATGCAGATAACATTGTTAGAGAGTATTAAGAATAAGAATATTAATTATCAAAGAGTCGATTGTTGTTAAAGATAAAAATGAAAATTATAAAAACTTTAAAGATCAAAAGAGTATAATGGCAGGCTTCTATTGAGTTAAAAGGCCGTTAGCATATCACATCCAATTCCATAATGCTCTTGCAGTGAAGGTTTAATATGTACTTTTATTCTATTCTCCATGCTCTCTCTGTCTTCTCCATCTAGTAATAACAAACTCATCAAATTCTTTCACATGCATATTAAAATTATTATCTTTTACTCTTCCCATCTTTCACGCCAGACTCAAGCACATGTAACAGATGTGATTTTTATTTTATTAAAATTTTGCCTTTTATGGTCGCTTCAATTTATGAAGTATATGGGTTTGCTTTAAAAAAAAAATAGATTGTTTAAATATAAACAAATTTTGCACGTGTTTTTGATATTTTAAAAATTCACAATACTCTTTTTTATCTCTCATTGATGGGCTTGGTCGACCCCAACCCAGGCCTGCTAAAATAAATGGGCTGTGTTGGTATTAGGTGAGTGGACTTTTCATGGGTCCTGGGTTGGTTTGGGATTTTTAATTGTTATTATTATATAGCCTCGACCTTTGTTATCCTTAACCAGCCCTAGTCCCAGCCTGTTCACAAATAGAATATCTGATTTTGACGATCATTTATAAGTGTGTGAACTCCCCTTTTACATGCAAAGCAGAATTACTAGTTTCAAGCCTATCTTGTGCAATAATGGCTAAATTACTGTTTTCCCAACTAGGTTGAAGCAAAGAAGCAAACATTTTCTACGTTTGATGAGTTGTTGGCAAGTTCTGAAAAACCTGTATTGGTGGACTTCTATGCAACTTGGTAAATCCCTTTACCCATTTCAGATTAAGATGGGCAACCATTTCGTGTTGTACCAATGCCCTTTTTGTATTTGTAGAGATCATCTTTGATATTTTAAAAAAAACTGTGTCTTATATTTTTTTAAAAATAAAACTATTGTATTCCCTCGAGTAGTTTTATGATTAATTGGCCTACTGCGTAGGGTGTAGATCTTAATGAACATTTTTTCCCAAGGAATTGAATGAGATTTAATCTAAAATGTGGTCGTAGGTGCGGTCCTTGTCAAATGATGGTTCCTGTCCTTAACGAAGTAAGCGTTGCTTTGGAAGATAAGGTTCAGGTGGTGAAAATTGACACAGAGAAGTACCCGAGCATTGCAAATAAATACAGAATAGAGGCATTGCCAACTTTCATCATATTTATGAACGGGGAACCCTGTGATCGCTTTGTAAGTGAATCGTATCTTTATGATATAGTGTGGGAACTAATATCACATATGTTTTTGATATTTTCGCATGATTCTCTGTCACATGAGTATAAAGTGGGTTCCACCTTCATGTGAGAGGGGACCATGTGGAAACATAAAAAGCACGTGGAAATAGTGCTTCCCTATATTGTGTGTGGGCTCTCAATCTCTCATTTTGGCCTTTTTGTGGTACTGGTTGGTACTAGTGAATATAATCTGGCATTTACCCAATTTACAGAAAGTCAGGCTCAATTGCTGATTATATTTTGAGTTCATTAAAGACTACCATATCGGGAAATTATATATTAAAATTAGGAAACCCTTAATCGTAAAAATTAAGGTATCCTATTAAAACCAAGAAACATAGACCTAACTGGCATCGATACTATGATATGCGAGTTTTCTAAATAACCTGCTAGTGGTGGATGACTTCCCAGGGATAAATAACCTGCTAGTGGTGGATGACTTCCCAGGGATAAAAGACATAGCGAAACCCTGTTCAATTAGTGGAATGCATTGCTTATTCATAAGACTAGTGCATGTAGCGATGAAGACCTTAAGCTATGTGCTGGGGCATCAAAGCTTTGTTATTTCCTAGATCTGTTACCAAAATTTATAAATAGTTTTTAACCGTTCTAGAAGCTACTGTGATCATCCCCCGTTGATTTTTATCGCTGGAAACACCCAGTCCGGGTTGCATAAACTGCATATATTGATCACGTTGTGAACATTGGTTGAACTACATTTAATTTCCAAGTTTTTCTGTTTCAAGATTAGGTAATCCTGGTAACCAGTTTTCTTTGTTAATATTTTCAGGAGGGTGCTTTGAGTACAAACCAGCTCATCCAACGGGTTGAGACCACACTAAAAGTAAAGCAGTAATTGTTGGGGGAGAATTCTTCATCCAACCGAGTGTAACTAAATTTTTCGCCCCTCTTTTGAGATTAGACCGGGAAGTTAAAGTGATTATGCAGACACTTTTTTATTCTTTCAGAGCTAATTGAATAGAATGAAAACTATCATTGCTCCAGGGCACTCCTTTTTCTTTTTTTTTAAATGTTGGAAATTTCCTTTTTATGTGTGAAAAAGTTTGATTGATATATTCATAGATTATATCTATCAGTTCAAGCAAATGTGATTCTTGAAACCGCTGTCATTAGACCTCAACCAACCATTTGATTCAAAAAATAAAAACCAATTATGGTATCCAATTATATATTTATAAAAGATATACTACAATTTTCAACAATATTTCGATTCCACTGTAAGATGTTGTGCTTTGCGGGTTTAAATGCTTGTGCGTTTACCAATTTATTAATTCGTTTAGTAGTTCACACGAAACACTACCTCAACAAAGGCTACTTACTGTCTGCATTTTTTATAAGGGTGTTCAATCGGTAAAAATTAAATTGGACTGAACAGGTACCGAATCGAACCGGTATTAAAAATGTACAAAATTTAGAAATCAGAACTGATTGAACCGGTTCGGTATTGGTTTTTACCAATTATACTGAATTTTATTATTATTATTATTATTATTATTATTATTATTATTAACAATAAATATATATAAGAAACCGGTATCTACCGAACCAAAAATTGTTGAATCAGTATCGGAACAAGTTGAACTGGTATATCGGACAGGTACCGAATGAACTGACCGGTTCAAATCAGTCTGATATACCCAAAAAACCAATTGGATCGAAAATTTTGACCACTCCTAATTTCTACAACACTACTGCAACAAATCCCACAAAGGCTACAAATTAAACATAACTCATTATTTTATTTTATTTTAATTTTTTTGGTAATAAAACATACCTCAATATTAAAAGTACATTTCGGATAAAATTATATTTAAGAGTTTATTATTTTAGAAATATATATTTAGAGGGAGGGAGGGAGTATTATATTAAACGGAAATATACTTGATGTAAACAGTATTTTGTGCATCAGTGAAATGAAAATCAAAAGCTATTTACAGAGCTAAAGAAAGAAAAGCCATGGAGATGAGAGCTTCAGAAGATATAGAGATTGGCCAAGACTTAACCCCACCAATTCCTCCCATCTCTTTCTCTCTCCACGACTCCTCTCTCCTCTCTCACTGCTCCGCGTGTTTCTCTCTTCTACCCCCTTCCTTCTCCACTAATTCCCTCCATATCCCCAGCACTCCCCTTCTCTACTGCTCCCCTCAATGCTCCTCCTCCGTTTCCCCCATCCACCTCCTCTCCGCCGAGCACCACCTCCTCCTCCTCCACTCCCAATCCCATTCCCCCTCGCGCTACCCATTTACCTCGGACCTACGCGCCGCCCTTCGCCTCCTCCGCTACTTCGAACGATCCCACCTCATTTCCCAAAACGATGCCGTCCCAGAACGATTATGCGGGTTGTTGAGCAATCGCAAGAATATTTTAATGCATACCGAGGATGAAAACGACGAAATTTTGACGAGAATTAAGGAGGGCGGGAAAGCGATGGCGGCGGCGAGAAGGATGCGAGACGGGTTGATGTTGGATTTCTCGGGTGGCGATTGTGTGGTGGAAGAGGCGGCGCTGTGTGTTGTGCTAACGAACGCCGTGGAGGTGCAGGATAATAGCGGACGCATAGTTGGAATTGCGGTTTATGATACCACATTTTCGTGGATTAATCACAGCTGTTCTCCTAATGCTTGTTACCGTTTTTTTTGCTCGAAGGGTGAGTCACGGTGTTGTATTGCTCCGGCAGCCATGGACGGCGGCGGTTGCAGTAGTGGAGTTGAATTGGCAGATAATTGTGGTAGTGACAAATGTGAAGCAACAAGATATGGTAATTTATTATTGTTCTTGTCTTTTATATTAAATAAGAATATGTGTTATCCTTGAACAAAATTTTGTTGAAATTGCAATTAATACCTTTTTGAGTATGGAAATGTAGGATGGGGAATATATGGTCCGAGAATAAATGTGAGAAGTATAAAGGCCATTAAGAAGGGTGAGGAGGTAACAATTGCTTACGCTGATTTGTTACAGCCTAAGGTATAGTTGATACTGATTGATGTGGCAATCCATAATAAAGTTAAAGTATGAGTAATGATATACTCTGTTTTTAAGTGTTTCTGTGAACGTTGGGGGATGTTAATTGTTACCCCATGTTCTTCTCACAAGGATCTGCCATGATCACCCATCATTGAAATTACGTAATTGAAAGAAGTATGCAAATAAATGTTTAACTCCCCTTTGCTCGTTCTATTTGATAAACTTGTATCTGTAAACTAGCCATGTTCCTGTTCATTATTAAAGTTAATTGACAGAAGTACAAAAAAGTGAGAATTTTGTACACGTTTTCTATGATGATGATAATCCATCATCCAGTGACGTGTTTAGTTTGGTTAGTGTAATTTTGTTCATGCACAAATTTAAACATCATATAAACAGCTGCAGATCGCCCTATTATGTATCAACAGTAAAACTGTTTTTATTATCTGGAATTGATTCATTTTGGAATTTACGGAAGCTATTGATTTAGGTCAAGCTCACTTTTCATAGTTTGCGTATGTTGGGAAAACACAAGTTTCCAAGGACTTATGTGGTTGTTACTTTTTTTTAATCTTGTCTCCTTCTTAGTAATTTCCTGATGCTTTTTAAACTTCAATGTTTGTCTGAGTTGACGCATCTATCATTCTTGATTTCTGATGCTGTCATTCATTTCTAGGCAACACGGCAGTCAGACTTATGGTTAAAGTACCGATTTATTTGTCAATGTCAGCGATGTAGTGCATCACCTCAAGCTTATGTGGATCATGCTTTACAAGTAAGAATTTCATGAATTGAAGACTATTTGTTTGCTTTTTATATAGGGTTGGGGATTATATTATAAACTTGCAGTTTGAGCCCAGAGATTAGATACTTTTTACACCTGTCTGTCCACCCTGTACCTCATCTTTCTCTACTATTCACAAGCATATCGTATATGACTCTTAATGGCAGTTAATTTGGATGACGACAAAATAATGTCAGATTATGTGGCACTTATCTTATAATACATGTCAAAAGAAAAGAAAAATGTAGCACTGTATATCAGAAAATAAACACTTACATTTGTCTTAGTAACTTGCTAAATGAAGAAAAATAGCAGGGGGGAGGGAGGGAGAGAGAGATCAAACAGCTGAAATCTTATTCAATAATCAAGTCTCAAGTTCAAAGGAGTGTTTATAACAACTTTATAACTTGGGATAATAGTAAAGATGTCAAAAATACCCAAACCTTAAGCTTTAAAACCAACGAGCCTGCTGAGTCCCTCACCAATGCCCAAAATCTTACGCTGTTCTTTAATGGCCAGGTCCTTGAACAAGCCAACCAGCTGGTCACATACTGTCAATTTCTTTAGCATGTTCATATTTTAACAATCTTTACTTTACTCAATAAATGAGAAACTGTACAAGCTGTTGTTTTAGTTACTTACTTTTTCACTTTGGTTACAATTTATTTCTTCTGATTCTAAAAGGAATTTTAAGAATATGCGTCATTCTTAGAGATTGGCTTGATCTTTGAACATACATGATACATGCACTATGGTTGAGGTATTCTTTACTTATCAAAGAAATAACCAAAAGTTGAAAAGGAAAATTTGTCGATATGCAGTAGTCATCAAATGTAGTTTTTGAACACCTTTGGTTTTCTTCCATCAAATGTAGTTTTTGAACACCTTTGGTTTTCTTCCAACCCTTGTCTAGTAAGCTTTTTACTTCGTCATCTCATCAGAACTTCACATTTTTTTATGCCTGATTGCTCTAAATGATACATGTGGCAAGCATAACATTTGCGGCTGTTTCTTGTCTAGGATATATCTGTTGTCAGTTTCAATTCTGCAAACCTGACTTCTGATCACAACTTCTACATAGGCGAGGAAGTCAGAAAGTTGACTGATTATATAGATGATGCAATAAGCGAGTATTTAACCTTTGGTAATGCTGAATCTTGCTGTGAAAAGCTTGAACATGTGCTTGTTCATGGCCTAACTGATGACCTGTCACAGAGGGAAGAAAAACTGCAGCAAAAGATTAGGCTGTATCCTTTGCACCACCTCTCTTTGAATGCCTACACAACACTGGCTTCTGCTTACAAAACCCTTGGGAGTGACTTACTGGCTTTCAGTACCAATCCGGACGAACATCAACTGTGCACTTTTAATAAGAGCAGAATCGGTGCAGCATATTCCTTGCTATTAGCTGGTGCGACCCATCATCTGTTCCTCTCTGAATCTTCTCTCATTGTATCTGTTGCAAATTTCTGGATGGCTGCAGGGGAGGCCTTGCTAAGTCTTGCTAGTAGTTCAGTGTGGAACTTATCTGAAGAAAAGCGGTTCTCTGTCCCAAAGTTCTCACCTTTAAATCATAAATGCAATAGCTGTGCATTGATGGATAAGTTTAAAGCCAATTTTGTTACTAGTCAAGCTCAGAATGCAGAATTTGAGGATATATCAAGGGAGTTTCTCAGCTGCATTACTAATATAACCCTAAAAGTCTGGACATTTCTGATTCAGGGTGCTCATTATTTGAGAGTAATTAAAGATCCTATTGATTTTAGATGGCTTAGGAAAATAGGAGATTCGCACATCTCAGATTTTGGAGCTAATTTAGGCAGCAGAAATGTGGAGAGAAGTTTCTCAAGATGTGAAATGGAGGGATTTGACAACCAAAAAAGGATGAATATCTTTCAGCTTGGTGTCCATTGCTTACTTTATGGAGAGTTTTTATCAAGGATCTGTAGTGGCGAAGATCTTTATTTGCCGCCTTCATTTCGAAGTCTTTTTTACGATGAAGGTACCTGATTAAAAGAACTGTTGTCCATTGTTAGTTGAATGAAAAACTATCCGGCTTTAAGTTTGTTAACGCAAGTTGCAGTTTTGAGTCGAATAATATGAAAAGAATCCGTCTCATGCAGTCATGCCTGATGTGCTTCGCCATACAGGACTGGATTTTGCCAATTGCCATGTGATTTCTTATTCTGTTAGAAATGTCGCATTAGATTGGTATAAATTTAAGGGTAATGTTAGGGATCTAAATTTTTTTGTCACAAATGTAAGTTATCATGCTTGTACGTTATATTTGTCTTATAAGATCATTATTTACAGGTTAAAGGTTCAATAGAAAATTATGTAGGTTAAAAGTTGTACAGTATACATAATTGCTTTCATGCATATACTTGCATCATATTTTTTTCAGTTTTGGTATAATGTAGATCTATATTATAAAGCTTCCCGTGGAGGTTTTGATAATTTTGGGTCACGTTTGTTGGCCTTTTTATTTTTCTTTTTGCCCTTCACAACTTTAAGATATATTACTCTTCGGTCTTTTTCAATTTAATTTTTTTATTTTTCTATTTAGTTTTGCAAATTTTATAAAGTTCTAATTATATTACATAATTTATATACGTAACGCCCGTATGTTACCGGGTAGTGGTCTATGTAAAGTATAAGGAATGTTAATAGTAGTGTCCTCAATGCAATAATCTATTACATACTTGCCCATGCATAATTTTCAAAATTTTGAGAGCCGTCTGCTAGTAATAATCTAGAAAACAACAAATTGTGTACAAGTATGTAGTAGTAGACAGTAGTAATGGTAGTAGTAGAAGAAATATAAGTTTTATATTTTGGGTTGGGTTTAATTAGGTTGAGGCCCTGGCTCGGTGTAGACTGCTGAATAAATCAAAAAATCAAACCCAGTGAGGAAGTAAAAGTAAACTTAGAATGTGTTGGGATCGCTTATAACTAGTCAAATTTATTTATAATTAATTTAAAAAAATAGAAAGTGTTTGATAATATGTTTTCTGGAAATTGTTTATAATTACTTTTTATAAAAAAATAAAAAAAAAATCTGAAGTTCTAATTTGGTGCTTCTCATTCTTTTGATTATTGCGGAAATTTAATAATAAGGTTTGGTCAATTATATTCCTAATTTATCTTTAGACTTAATGATTTCAATTTAACCAACATGTAATATTTTTAACAGATAAAATATTGTACTCTTGAAAATTCTCTCAGAATACCAAAAAAATGTATTATAGTACAACTCATGGTTAGCCTTTATTGAGGTGACTGCTGATATGTAAATTTTTTTGGACTTAATGACCAAAAAAACTAATGAACTCTACATTTTTTTTTATCAATTTAGTCAATTTGGTATTTTTATTGCATTTAAACTATTGAACTATTAAAAATTCTTTCAAAATACTGTAAAAAATAATAAATAAAATGGATTATCTAAAATTATTATATGGACTATCCCATATGGCAAAATATTTCTAAATTGACAAAAAAAAAAAGTATTTGAACTTGAAAAATCTAATTAATTTAGTATAGAAAAGTAATTAAATAAATTAAACAAAGGACAAATATTAATTCAGTTTTTTAAAAAAAAATTCAAACAAATTAAACAAATGGCAAAATATTATTCAAACAAATTAAACAAAAAACAAAACATTTATTCAACAAAGGGTAAAAATATTAATTAAATCATGGGCAACATAATAATTTAAACATATTAAAAAATGACAACATATTAATTAAACAAATCACAAAATAATAATAAAACAAAATATTACTCTACAACAAATTTAACATGGGCAATAAATTTGTAACCTATATATTGACAAGCTAGAAAAAATAGAAAAACTTAAAAAGTAATTTTGCATAATAATTCATATTACAAATATTTAGACAAAAGTTATAATCAGATAATACCGAAATTCTTATATAAGAGAAAAATATTTAATGCAAATATTTGACAAATAATACAAAAGTTTTTATATAAGAGAAAATTTTAATTAATACATTACCCTTTGTTTAATATGTTTAAATTAATATTTTGCACATGATTTAATTAGTATTTTACCATTTTGTTTAATTTGTTTGACTAATATTCTGTCATTTGTTTGTTTGTTTTTTTAAAATAATAATTAATATTTTGTCCTTTGTTTAATTACTTTTTATAGTAAATTAATTAGATTTTTTAAATGTCCGTCCGAACTTTGCATATTGATTTAATCTGTAAACACATAAATTCTACATATTTTGTGAGTTTTTAATACATGGTAAGGTTAATAAAATACATGTCATGTTTATTTTTTAAAATTACACATCAACAGTCGTCTCAATAAAAATTAACCATGTTTTGGACTCTAGTACATTTTTTGGTAATTTGAAAAGGATTTTCAGTATTACAATATTTAATCTGTTAAAAAATTATATGTCGGTTAAATTGATAACATTTATAAAGTTCGTTGGTTTATTTGATCATTAAGCCTTATCTTTATTTATCTAATAGTTCCACCTACTATCCTTTTTTTATTCAAAACTTCCCCTTTTAATAATTCACATTTTAAATAAGTGACAAGCAATTTCTTTAATACAGACATTTTTTATTTTTCTACTAATTTAAGTAATTTTTCATTATCAAAAACAAATACTTATTTAAAATTACTTGTAAGCAAAAGCAATAGTTAGAATCAATAATAACACTACTCTATAAAATCCAAAGCTATTGAGTTGTGCTATACTTGTTAGCCCACACGACTCTAAACCAACAGTTAGTCATGGTGCTTTCAGTCTTCAGCTATGGCCTATAAGTTCTTTTTGGTGGGCTTCATATATAGATTTACTAAAGACACTAGAGGCCCTCTTTCGAGGCATTGTACTTTACATTTTTTCCACTCTTTTAAATGACTATAAGCTTAGAATATTGTTGTGTGACAGGAATTTCTCGAGGATATTTTACTCCATTTTTATCAAAATTTATGACATCATCGCCAACGAACATAGACTGAGACAACTAAAAAAAGGAAAGGAGAACAAATAATTCAGGACATAGGGAAATTATTGGTACATGTCTGTTTGTATAGCAAGGGTCGCTATTAGCTAGGGTTTATAATTTTTTTTGGGTTTATAGTTAAATTTGAAGTATTTTGGGTGGACAAAATTTTATTCTAGCATCTATTTTGTTTTGTTATTTGTATTTGTATAAGAAAATACTACATTGCAAAGAGTCTGTGACTTGCATGCCTGTGAATGAAAGGCCCACTTGGTCCATAAATAGACAACAATAATAAGTGTATAAGCTTGTGGTTCCTGGTAACACTTTCAATTTCTTGAAGTGAAGTATGAGGCATTCATGAACAAGGACAATAGGGAGGAGGGACCAATTTTTCCTGACATATTAATTCCCAAGGAAAAATAATTAAGTCCACATTAAAGTGCATAATATATATATATATATATATATATATATATATATATATATATGACGGTTCAAAAATATACCTCTTAAATAGCAAAACTTCTTAAGTAACATACTTTTATCAAAACGATGTCGTTTTGAAGATTCTTATATGGTATTTTCATAAATAAAAAGAAAACAAATGGAGTCACAGAATGTCACATCATATCACATCTTTTTTTAATATTATTTTTTTTTTAAAAAAATCTTCAAAATGATATCGTTTTGATAAAGATATGTTATTTAAAAGAGGTATGTTATTTAAGAATTATGTTTTAGATTCGTTTTATATATTAGGGCAGATCTAAAACATAATTCTTAAGTAACATACATAATTTAAATAACATGTCTCAATTAAAACTACGTCGTTTTAAGGAGAGAGAATATAAAAAGAAGGAGAGAGAAAGTAAGTAGGAGGAGAGAGAAATAATATTAAAAGAGAATGGTGATAATGATATTATTTTTTTTATATTCTCTCTTCTCAAAACGACGTAGTTTTGATATAGGTATATTATTTAAGAAATGTATGTTTTAGATACGTTATATATATATAGTAATAATTATACCGCTAGAACAACAAGTAACACTAAAAAAAAAAATTGCTAAAAAAAATTAAAGTGTTATTAAACAAACATAAAAATATCACTAAATATATATTTACTCTAGTATTATCACTAAAAAAACGCACAAACATGAAATTTGGAATAAATTTAATTTTTTTTCCTTCCCTTTATTCCTCCAAAATAAAAAAGATAATAGTACGAGACATCTCAAAATATATCTAAAATATGTCTCAAATAATATAAAATTTGAATTACATTTAAAACAAAATATTTGAAAACATTGCATTATCCGAATAAAAATTTACAAACATGGAACCGACTGTTTTTACCATTGAAGTTCGGTAAAACTATCCCTCGGCACGTTTTCGCGTCAACATCCGGGTCAAAAGCTCTTCAATAATTACCCGATACACAATCCCACCGACAAAATAAAACGACCCACCAATTATAAGATCAAATCAAATAAAAATAATCGGTACTTCCTAACTAAAAAATAATTAGTGTTTTAAAAGAAAATTATTTTTTTTAAATGTATTTTAATGTTAAATAAAAATTTAATAGTTGTAGTGTTATACTAAAAATAATAATAAAGTAATAACAAATTAAAGACAATTCTAAATTATACTTATGAGAAAATAATAATAATTATAAATGTTTTGAAATATCTTAAATTTATTTTAAAAATTAATTATGATCTTATATTTTAAACCCGTTCAGGATTTTCATATCATCTTATAATTAAAAATATAAATATAATTTTAAGTTTTAAAGGAAATAAGAAATATATCTAATTTATGTCGTCATAAATTTTGTATGGCGGACAATTACGTATTATTGCGGTACAGCTGATGGGAGCGACAAACAAAAAACTTACTAGTACTACTACTTTATTTCCCTCACTGACCTCTCTGAGCTGTCTTTGGGCCCACTCTTCTAAAACACGTGGCCGAACATCCATCACCGGATTATATTCCTACCCCAACTACATTCTGTCGGCGGGCCTAGTACAATACGCACCACGGCGTACAGTATCCTCGGGCCACCGTGTTTTTAAATTATAATGTCGGGCCCGGTGGCCCGTCGTTATTCATCGGTTGCTGTTTCACTTTCCACCGACGAAAACAGTGGGATTGCCCAGCTGTAGTTTATCATTATCCGTCAGAAAAGTTTCGCCGTGGGTCCCACCTTAAGTGGTGTGTTCTTTTCCACGTGGCAGTTTGGAAATCATTACTCATTATAATTACTTTTTGAGATAGATTTCATTTTCAGGCTAATCATTGGTTGGGGGTATTATTTAATGTATACCTCTAATCATTTATTTTAGTAATTAGTAATTGGATTTTTTTAATGCATGTCTTTAGGACATACACTAAATAAGAAAAATAATGTATAATATTATTTGTTTATATAGGCGCACTGAATTCAATGTATAAAAAAATATAGAGCAATATATTAGTGGACCCCGTGTATTGAATTCAATGCAACTATATAAAAAATTAATTTTTAACAGGTCTCATTTTTTATTTTCCGCACTTAATGTGCGCACACATTAAGCGGACTCTTAGTAATTTGATTTGATGATGGTAATATATGAGTATCATGAAAGCCGCAACCAAACGCTCTTATATTAATATACTCCTAATACTTAATTATTTTATTTTTAGATATCTTACATAAATGCATCCGGCTGTAGTCCAATTGGTTTGTTAGAACAACCTTTGGTAAATACGAATATTAACAATTGAAAATAATTATAAGAATACAAAATTCGAGAAAAATTACCTGCGAGAAATATAAGTTATTACCGTAATAAAGTGTGAAGAAAATAAACTAACAATTGATAAAACTAAAGGGAAAAATTTAGAAATCCTAACTACAATAACATATATATAATTGAACTCAAATAAAATAAATAAGTTCATACCATTAGTGGTGGGCAACTTACATATTTTGATCTATCGATCTCAATCGTTCGTTACCACCACTCGATTTTTTTTTTTTTTTTACTGCTAATACTCACGAAAAATAATTCAAGACAAATCAAATATTGAATCCCAACACAAGAATTTGAGACACATTTAACAGTTCAAGAATCTCGAAATTCTGCTTTAAGAGTGGGGTTGCATTGGGAACGAAATGCTAGTCCAACATTATTATTATTACAAATAGTTCATAATCCCGAGCGAAACACAATTATTTTTATAAAATTATTATATTAATTATAATTACAACAAAATAACATTATGTACAATGGTCTTTTTATAAAAAAAATAAATATTATTTTCTTTTAGAATATACTATTTAACTTGAAATACATAACTAGTTATTGACGAAAAATTAAATATTTTTAAAAATATAAAATAATAGTTCATTTATTTATATAATATGAATGATAACATTCATTTTTGAATTAATAATTTATTTGTTTATATGTTCGTCTAACCATGTAATAGTAAAATCTTATTTAAACTCAAATAGTTGTATTTCCAAAGTATAAAAGAGATCTATAAGTGGGGTTTAATAGATTCTTTTAAAAAAATTTCAATAATGAATTACTAAATAATTAAACAAGTTAGTTAATTGATTAAACACAGTGAAATTAATTTGAGAACTTGTTTCAAAGATTAAATGAAAACTCATATATCTGAATTTAGTGTAACTGCAAAAACTAGTCACAATAAACAATTATAGAGTGGCAGATACAAATGTGCAAAAAAGTAAGTGTAGAAAATTAAAGAACACAGAGATTTTTAGAAGATTGGAGCATAAAAATCTTTTAATTCTTTCGTTTACTCTGAAAATAGGGATGACCGACTAAGGATGAGGGTTAAAAATAATTACCAAAGTTCACTAAAAACCAATACAACACTTGATTCACTTAGAATTTTTCAAGTCACAAAGACTTGAAATACAGAGATCACTAAGATCTAATTGCAATCGCAAAAAATAAGTTATAATTTGAAGTTCTGCTAGTTTGTTTTAAATTTTTCTTTAAATGTATTAGTAGCAATAGGTTTTTTATTTGGATCATAAGGTTGAGCATTAGAACACTTGAGCTTTTAGGCACTTGATTCTTGAGGATTATTTCTTCTTTCAATGCTATTATAGCAATCATTTTATAGTCTCTTATTGATATTTGCCCATTAAATTGTTACTGTTGCTCTAAATAGCTTGTGACATATGTCAATTGATAATTTTTTTGACTTTAAATAGTTGTCTACTAAACCACAAACAATCACTGTGACGCCCCCAAATCTGGGCCCACACAGCCCAAACTTGAGTCGTCAAAATACTACAACAAAATTATTACAACAAAGCACAACGTACAACAATACAGTGTATAATAATACACAACTAAGTCTTCACTATTATTGCCACACTATTTTACAAAACGTGAAGACTATGATAACTATTCCTCGGACCCTCACTCCATTCCCCGGCTAGACCCTGTTATGTTTTCATCTCCTGTTGAAAAACAATGGAACAAAAGAAAGGGTGAGCTCAAATAGCCCAGTAAAGAATATCATGACTAAGATAATGATGAATAAATTATCATTAGTCTTCAACAGTTGAGTTCTTGATAGAATACAATAGACTACAAGGTTTATATCAAAAACTGCAGTTAAATTCTTAAACAACGTTCAGATCAATAATAGCAGCGGAATGAGTAATCTATTAGAAGAATAATGCAGACTATAATGTCCACTCGGTTCTCTTTTTAGGAAAAACATCATCAACTTTTATCATCTGAAATATCATTAGTCAAGATAATACAAATTCACAGTTCCTGATCATAATCATGCACATCAACAGTTCATCTTTGTACTACGGGCCAAAGATATTCAATATAGCACCAACGGTCATGATTATACCAGATTCAGCCTTTGGTCATAATCATACCAAACAACAGTTCATCTTTGCACTACGGGCCAAAGAGAACATTCACCACGTGCCATAAAAGACACCGAACAGATGTATCGCCTTTAACCTATTATATCGCCTTTAACCTATCATCTGTTCAACAAATATATCACATCTGTGCCCCCGGCCACAGATATTCACAACAGCTTGATTTTTTGGATGATTAGAATGATGTAAATGATGAACAGAAGAAATAGGATAACAATAAGTATCGGAAGTTTACTTTGTACAGATTCAAATAATGTCCAAATTGTCAACATGATGTGGAGTGAAATTCAAGATCCACAGTTCAGAATAACGGTTACAATTCAATAGAAAGATTCACGTAAATAGGAATGTTCAGTTGAAATAATGAAGTTCAACTATTATGGAACATATAATATTTTCAGGAATTATAGAAGCAATAGTTCCATAATAAATTTCGATTTAGGAGTATGAAAGAAAATAATATCCCTTACCGTAGCAGGTTTGATTAACAAAAGGTGAAGGAAATTAATACAAAGGGTTATTCACCAACAGGCGGCAATCCGCTCCGTAAGGTTATTCCCACAATTTAATAGAATTTGAGTACAAAGAGTTATTCACCAAACAGCCGCTCCGTAAGGTTATTCTCAGAGATTAATAATGAATGAATACGAAAGGTTATTCACCAACAGGCGGCAATCCGCTCCGTAAGGTTATTCCCACAATTTAATACATGGAAATAAAAGGCACGTCTTATGAGTAAGGAAGAAACAATATTATTATCGAGAATCAAATAATGATAATCCCTTACCATAGTATGTTTGAATAATGGAAGATGAAAAAGATGGTATCCCTTACCGTAACACGTGACTGGATATTGATTTAAATGAGGTTGATTAACTTGAACAGTACACGTATACTTATAGATCTTCACAAATACTCAAGATGACTTAAGCACACTTAGAGAGAACTTTCACAAGAAGTATTTAGAGAGAGAAAGAAAGAACAAGTAAGGAAGTTTATGAAAAATCCTTAAGTTAAGGCTTCTATTTATAGCCAAAAATCTTATCATTCATTTAATCTAAACCATTCATTTAAAGATCACCTTTTAATCTACATCATCCATTTCAAATATTATATTATCTTTAATCTACACCATTCATTTCATATCACCTAATAATCACCTAACTTTATATTATAAACAAATCAATTTAATTATTCAACAATAATTCACACTTTAATCTACACCATTCATTTCATATCACCTAATAATCACCTAACTTTATATTATAAACAAATCAATTCAATTATTCAACAATAATTCACACTTTAATCTACACCATTCATTTCATATCACCTAATAATCACCTAACTTTATATTATAAACAAATAACTTTATCAATTCAATTATTATGACTAATTGTTATAAATACAGTATAGTTAGCTCTTAGATATCAAGTCAATAAATTAATGAAATACAACTGTTTAAATAACATCATAATAGAGATAACAATAATGTAAAATAAAGCATACGTTACTGTGTAATGACAATTATTGATTCAATAATGTGAATTACTGTGCATATGTTACTGTGACAATTATTAGGTTCAATAATTTTAAAAACAGTGCAACAACAATTATTGACTCAATGATATAAAATACAGTGTAATGATAATTATTAAATCAATAATGCAAAATACTGTGTAACAACAATTATTGAATTGATAATATAAAATATTATGCAGTGACAATTATCGATGAAATGATGCGTAACAGTTACGGTGTCAATTATCAGACCAATAATATGAGACACTATGCAATACCGTGTGTTACTGTAGAGTACCGTGTGCTACAGAAAATACCATAAACTACCGTATGCTACTATTCTTTTATCACCGGTATTTTAACAGTTCCGTTGACTATTTTTATTTAAAAAGGTTACTTCTGTCGTTTTCTATATCCGACAAATATTCCGTTGTGGGGTCCACCAATAATTTATTATTTCGGCGCCGTCGTACGGCACGAATATTCCCCGACCAAACGAATATTCCCCGACAAAGCGAATATTGTCCGACAAAATAAAATTTGCACATAACATCCTTAACTTTCAATTTTGTTAATTTAACCACTTACTGTTTCAAAAAAAAATATATATATGAAGAAAAATTAAATTTTGTATTTCATAAAATTCGGGGTCTTACAATCACTTTCAATAGTACTATTTTTTTGTGCGACAGCAGACACGTATTCTAGTCCTTGTAAAACTAGCTATTTTAAAAGTTGTGTTGTCTCTTTATCTTTATCGTTAATTCATTTAAATATTATCTTCGAAATGTGTGAATTTAAGGTTATATAACCCTTGTCATAAATCTATTAGTTCATTGCCAGACTATTGCACTCTACGAATTTGGTCAATATAGTCTTCAACATAGAATCGTAGAGTTAGTTTTCAGATTGTTGAGTGACTTTAATCAATGATATTAGCTTTACGATTTCTAGGCGCTTTGCAATATGACTCAACATCTTTAACTATCTACAAAGAATACATGATTATATCATACGATTTTGGATCTACCTAGCAATTAAATCCCTAACTAAGTCATTTTACATAGAAATTTGTATAAGAACTTTACAAAACATACTTGTTTATATAAATATATATTAAAGCACGATCATCGTCAAACCAAATAAGAAACCACATAAATGCAAGAACTAAAAAGTTATACTTAAATGATTTAATAATAAAAATATTATATAATTAAATGTTATTTTTATCAAGAATATAAAATTTATGTAACATTAACTAAATTAAAAAATGTATAAGAATAAAAGATAATGGTAAGTAAATAATTATAATCGTAAGATTGTAAATAAAATCAAATAAAAGATGAAAAAAATAGTTTTTTTTTCTAAAACGGTTTCTATTGCTAAGTTTTAGGGTTGAAAAATCATTTTTAAATTTTAGGGTTGAGAGTTCATTTTATGATATTAATTATACAAGTTCATCAACCCCATGTAAAGCATGTATGGTTTGAATAATTATTATTCAGACAAATATTTAATAATTTAATTACTACACTATCTTTTCAAAATCCTAATTAAATACTTATTTTATATTTAATTAATTATCTTAGTAATTAACATAATGAGATATTACCCATGTAGTGCGACGGATTGGTGAGCTTATATATAATAAATAAGACAAAATCGTTGTTCAACTTTATATTTTAGGAGTGACTATTCAACCCTAAAATTTAGCAATAATAAATAAAATTTTATCTAACCCTATATTTTAAGAAAAATCTCAAATAATAAAATCTCAAGTCCTAATTTTTTTACATAATCACTCTCTTTTTACTCTCTTACCCCACTATTTTCTACTCTCACCTCTTTTCTTTCTCTCGCATATTCTTCTCTTATCTTTTTAGTTAGTTTTTTCCTTTTTTTTAGTATGTTAATTAATAGTATCTTTTTATAACTTAAATTTTTATGCATGATTATCTTGTTTATAAAAGTAAATGACTATATATCAATTTTAAGTTTAGAAATACTTCTTATTATTTTTTTAAAAAGTTAATATCAACCTCATATGTTAGAAGTTGGAACGGAGAAAATATACAACGCAAAATATAAAATAACTAAATAATATACAATAAATATAAAATATATAAAAAATCTCTATAAAATTAAAAATTAAAAACTATAAAAAAATATTTTAAATGTAACCCATTCTTGGGGCCTATGTGCTAGTTTACATGATATCAACAGTCGTGCTTAAGAGTTGTTGGTTGTGTAAAAATAATATACTCTTCTCATTATTTTTTGTCGGAATTTTCTCTTTGATGAAGTCGGTTATAAATACCTGACTACAAGCACATGTATACATTTTTCCTAGGGCCATTACATATCTGTGCTCCAATCAAGGTAATTATTATTTTTCGATAATAAGTCTACGTTTGTCATTAAAAATGTTAAATAAAATATTACTATTTATATTAATTTATTATTATTTTCGTTTATTTTATTTTATGATTAGCCTATTATTTAATTTCTGAACTATTTATTATCATTTTTTATAAAGTCATTTGATACTCAATTTTTTTTTATATAAAATACCATCTTTCTACTTAAGATTATAATCTCTAATCAAATAACCTTAAAAATAATTAAACATAGTCTATAAGATTAAATAAGGGACTAATCATAAAATAAATAGACTCAAATATTTAATCTTAAATAATAAAAGAAGAGATATTTACCATTAAGTATCACCTTTAATCTCTTTTTACGCACTTTAATATATTCAGTTAATATTTTATGGTCGCAGCGGTAATTTTAATATGTTTAAGGTACAAACATTGTACTTGTTAATAAAATAAGTTTTATTTAAAATACGCTGTGCTTTTAAGTCGTAGCTATTTAGTCATAAGCTTGAATTGGCCAAGCAAAAATGGACTTTATTTTTGTTGAAAATGAGGCTAAATTGACAGCCTTGAGAAAGAAACGTCTAAGAGTTTTGTGGATATAGGAAAAAATACCTGATGCTTGACAAGTGTGAGGAATAATCTCTTTTTAGTTACCTAATCATCATGAGATTCATGCAACCAAATAAAGGCGAACTACTTCAATTCAATATCCGATCGATGAAGAATATTTTATATCTGCGTATTTTATTATTATTTTAAAAATATAATTATATTTTAAAAATTTATATATATTCGTTAGCGATGCGTTGTTATGAATCCTGATTATTAGTTATTTTAATTGAAAGAAGTATTATTTCAGTTATTTTATTATAATTCTTTTATCTTTTGTAACATATAATAGTTTTAATATATTTTAGATTTTTCAATTATTTGATTAAAAAAATTAATATATCCAATGAAAAAAAAGTAAAGAGTGCTGATTGTATTTTTCAAGAGTTAAAATGATTTTCGAGAGTTAATTTTCTTTGTGGGAATTGGTTTTTTCTAATTGTAATTTTCAAGAGTTAAATGATTTTTACACTATCTTAACTCGCATGGACGTGGCATTAGAGAGAGGTATAAAAATATCATTATTTATGTAAATTTTATTTTTAAATATAATTTTATTTTTAATACCATTCACCTTAATTATTTATTTCACATTAATTGCAATTGTAGAATTCACCGTATTAACAATTAATTAGAAATTTGTTTTAGGTGAAATAAAATAATCAAATTGATTAGTCAACTTCTGCTGGAGTTTTGTATGATTTAATGAATTTCGCCTTTAAAAAACTCATAACTTTATTAAGTCATTCAAATAATATTTATAAAAAAAAACACATGAAAATTAGATAATAAAAAAAATCTAAAGATACAACTCAATAATTTAAGTTAAATGATAAAATAATACTAAGAAAATATTTAAAATTTTCGAAAAATTGGGAAGAAGTATCACGAAGAGGAGCAAATCCATTGGGTAAATAATATAAAATCAGACGGATTAACCAATCCTCCACTTATGAGAAAATGAAGTTATTTTCATCTCTAATTTTTCTTTAATTACAACCATTACTTTCAGTTAAAACTTATACTCCAAGGGTTTATATATATAGATATTTTTATCAAACTGTCCAAAAGATTTAAATATATTAAACGGTAATATGTTACAAAAAGTTAAAAAAAATACAATAAAAAAATTCAAGTAGCTAGTAATCATTTCAAACAAAATAATATTAATGGAAAAGAGAGTTAATCGTACTAACAACTAATAAACACCACCATGAATACTCTTGAAAACAGTAAGATTCCAAATATAACAACATAATATGATGAATTATAGATCTTACTAATTCTTCAACACGAACAACGAAATAACAAATGTCCATGACAACGACATACCTAAATTTGAACATTCTATCTTCTTCAATTTGCATACCGATTTTTTTTCTCAAAAACGAAAAAAATAATCTCAAAAACAAATAAAGCAAAATCTAACAAGAGATGATAATCAAATCCTCTCACAAAAAGTGAAAACAATTAATCTTGTCTCGTGAAAAGGGGAAAAACAAACTCTAGAAGAAGAGAAAATAAATTATTACTGAGATTAAAAAATAAATAAGTATATCTGTACAATATTTACACATTATATTTATTTTAATAATTAAAAAATAAGGTATGATATTAAAATTCGTGTCATGTTTTACTTTTTAATAGTAGATATGAATATAGTTTTTAATTTTATATTTAAATATTGTGTACGTAAATTTACCTGAAAAAAAATAAAAATAAAGATCTAAAAGAGACTAGGGTTCTTAGCTAGTGATAGAAAAAGTAAAGAAGTAATTTCAACTTTCAAAACATACTAAAAAAAATACTAACGTATCTTCGTAAAAAATACTTTCCATTTTTGTTTGATTATGAATTCTAAAACAAAAAAGGAAACCGACACAAAAGACAAAGGGGTTTCACTAAATCATTTCCCCGTACAAATGTTAAATTCTTATTAGGGTAGAATAAAAATGTTCATAATTGTTTAACTTGGACGGAAAAATAATTATCCTAATTATGCTAATCAAGTATATATATTGCCATAAACTGATCAAAGACTTTCAGAAGCAGCTCGGACTTTAGGTTAGAGTGCTGGGAAAACTTACCATATAAGGAAACTGTAAGAGAAAATTGTATTTTATATTTATTTTATACTTTTATATTTTTTAATCATTATGTTGTGCGTTAGTTTTTATCATTATTTTATGCTTTATTATCTGGCAATAGAAAGCACTTCTAGCTGCCACCAAAAATTTTTATGCATCTATCTTTATTCTATCTTTTTTCATTCATATTTTTTTAAAATTTTATTTAAATATTTATTTATTTTTAATTACACACACACACGGTGTGTAACACATAAATTAGTCATAATAATGCACCATTTTTAGAATGGGTCTCTCTTTTTGAGACAAGAGATAGCCCATAGCTGTAATAGCAAGAGTCTCAACAACCTTCACTTTATTTTTTTAATTAATGTGTTTCCTACGTATGATTTTAGTGTGTGTGTGTGTGTGTGTGTGTATATATATATATATATATATATATATCTTAGGGAATTTTAATATTTTTCATTAATCTTATTCACGTGAATACGGTCTCATTTATTATTTATTTGAGTGGAGTCATGTAAAATTGTAAAATTTTCTTATGGAGACTGTATAAAAAAAATTATGTTATCATACCAAGTATATATGTAACAACAATTTTATAATTATATTAGTAACATTTAACGCTTTAAGCAACGCTTATTAACTCTGATAATATTATTTTTGTCAGAGTAATATCGATCCACTTAATATATTATACATATGAGGTTAGTTTATACTATACACCAGTTGATTGGCCATATTAATCTAAATTATGATCAAATGAGGAATTCCATAAAATAATTTTATTATCACAAATTGCTATTTTATCATCTTGCTTGCTATTTTGGACATACCTCCTTGGATGAATCTTCTACTTTGTTATTGACTTACTGTTATCAACAATTTTATCATTTATTACTGTTATAGATTGTGTTGAATTTAAAAGATGGACATAATATAGTAATTTAATTAAAGCAGCCAGAATAGTTTAAGTGGTGATCCATATTGTTTGCCACTGAATTTGGTCAAGTTTCATGGAAATTAATATCTTTATAATAAAATGACAATTTATTGGCAAGTTGACATTTTAAAAAGCTTTCATTTATTGCAATAATTCAAGAAACTGTCAATCCAATCTACTTTAATCTATATTACCGTAAATTTTTCCTGTTGACCACATGACAAGATGAGGGCTGATTTTATAAATTTTTCCAAAGAGAAAAAAATAATTCCATAAAGCGAAATTCAGGAATATACTTGGAATCAAAGAATCCAAACACACACGAATAGTTTGTGTTTTTATTTTTATTGATAAATCCTATGAACAATGCCAGAAAAGATTAATTTCATTTATTAAAAGAAATACGAATTACATGTATTATAGAGTTAAGGAGATACTGATTCTAATAAAAAATAAAATTCGAATTATAAATTTTCATAATCTAAACAGAAAAAAAAAATTAGAAAACAGTTGTCGAGATATGTCACATTCTGCATCCAATTTGCCGTTACCTATGGCCAAAAAAAACTCTCGACGTAGAGAGAATCTAAACTCACATAAAGAGAAAAATGACTCTCACAAAAGTTAAGAAAGAGTGAGAGATGTAACCCCAAATTAGGAAAAAACAAAAAAATCCCATAAAAAGATAAAATAAACTCCATAAAGAGAAATAATAACAACCAAATAGTAAATTAATGATAACAAAAAGATTCTCCCTAGTTCTAAATTTGAAATTTTGAATTTCTGGTTAGCAAAAAAAAGAAAATTTTTGGAAGCTAGGGTTTCCAAGACACTCGAATAGTTAATTCTCCGATAACGAAAAAGAACTAATCAAGAAAATTATCAACCGTAATGTTTATAAATTCAACAAAAACAATCATTTTAATATTATAAATATGTTTAAAATGAATTGTTGTAAAAGTGTTGACCTAGTCATTGAATTTAACTTAATTCTCAAATTTGGACATGTGAAATCAAGGTACAACAAGGATGACAAAATCACAAAAGCACACTTATTGTTATGGCTTAAATATATTTTACTACCTTAAATTTTTTTTTTTTTTCATTTCGGTGATTGACCTTTCAATTTTTTCAATTAAGTAATTAAACTCTTAATTTTTTTCAATTCACGTTCAATTGAAATGCCACGTCATAATTTGATGACGTAGCATGTAGACATGGTCAGTTTTTGAGTAAATTGATGACGTGGCATATACGTGTTAAAAAATAGTATTTTTTATTGGATTGAAATGGTAAAAAGGTAATAACATTTAAGCCTTAATTAAAATAAATAAAAAATCAACCCCACAAATGCTCTTCCTCCTCCGATGCTTCACCTCGCGTCACTCTTCTTCTTCCTCCATGAAATTCTCATTTAAACCATTAATCCTAAGCCTTACTCGAGCACGGGATCCCTTAATATCTCTCAAACAAATCCAGCCATCGAATCCCTTGAAATCCATTGTGACAAGCTCCTCCTGGAATTCTTCCATTGTCTTCCACCTCCTTCGTCTGTCGTTGTCTCTCTCGTCTGCAAGCAGTTGCTCCGCCTCCTCCGCTCCTCTAAAGCTTCCTTTTTGCCTCAATTTTCAACACCTCCAATTTCTAGCTACCTAAGTTTCTCCCTTCTCCCTATTCACTTTCTATGTCTTCGGAACCTCTCTATAATTTGTACAGGCGTAGACCTAGGAAAATTCAATCTCGATCCTGATTTTGAATTAAAGAATATATTCTTGATTGGAATTCAAGTTGGGGAATCACTTTCATATTCTATGGGTGCTATATGACCCACAAGTTTAACAATCACCATGATTGAAAAACACAAACGGTCAGTATGTCAACTGTCCAGCCTTTAATACTACACGTCATGTATGACATTTAGAATATTTGTATTCGTCATTTTACTTACATGTCGAACTTCATAACAGGGTTGTCTAACCGAAACAATTGGCATTGACTTATTTTTAAACCTTTCAAAATTTTTGAAAATCAATTTTATGATTGTATACCGCACCTTGTAAAGTATATTGATGACTCATCACTTTTATCATAGCCACACTAGGTTCCATGGTGTGTTGATGAAAAATTCATTTTTATTTTTCAATTCAATTATGTCTAGCTTAATAATTCGCATAGACATATGAATAACATAGCTAAAAAATTTTCTCATTTTGAAAATTAATTTTATGACTTTATCATATCCATATCATGTAACAGTGTGTTGATGATCTACGATCATAGCCACACCGTTTTACTATGTGTTGATGATAAATTCATTCAAATTAGCTCTGTCTAGTTTGAACAAATTAGCATAAACATAGTTTAAAAAAAATACAGTTCAACTAGTGAACAATTCTTTTTAAAGGCACCCAAGTGTGAATATACATATGAAGATCTAACATAGCTAGAAGATTTTGAAATACCCTTAATCCTCTATCATTTCCACTATTCTCTAACCATAATACATGTTTTACAAATATATTTAATATAATAAACCAGTTGGTTGTTTAAACCACAAGAACAAATATACCAGTTCCCCTTCTTATCAACACGGTGATGAAAATGTCTCAGTTTGTATTGATATGTTTCAACACCTCCCTAAATATGATAATTTTGTAGCCGCACCTTATAAGTCGGTTCAACTGACATAGCATAGCCCCCCGCCCATACAATGGTTCATTCACTCAGTAACTAACATACAAATATATTTAAAACTATAGCTTTGACGTAATAACTAATAACTATTCAATATACATATGAGAAAAGAATCAACTTCTCATAATATATACAAAGAACAGTTTGACCCAAGATTTCAGTCTATTTTCATGATAGTAAACTGAGTATTTCCTCCACCCAAGAACTAATGAATCTGTTCCCCCGTCTCTTCCACATTATCCTCAAATGATCTCATTCAATGTGTAACCCGGTTTGAAAACATTGATCATGAATCATTCGTATCAACAGTCTAATTAGAACAGTTTCCTAACGCATATTAAACTCCCGCCTGTACAAGAGAGTCGTTTAACTTAATTTTGCTAACATGAGTTTTCAATTGAAATCCTTACTCATTTCTTAACTATCTTATGATTTTTTTTAAATTCATATTACTTACATTTCTCTATGAGTTTAGTTATTTCTTTCTCAGGTTTTATGCTTTAATAATATAATTATACATAATACCAACACACCATTTTATTTTGATGAAACAGTTTCACATAAAAAGACTCTAAGATTTTATTTTATCTTATTACTTGCTTAAGAACTCCTTATGAGTCCATTCATCTCCAGATATTCTCGTAAAAAGTTTACTTTTTCAGTATATTTCTTTCACGTAATGTATTTAAGATTTAATAAGATTTATGCATATATTTTAATTATCTATAAACTCTTCACAAATTCATTTACTTTTATCCTCAGATTATATCATAAGGTACTCGTTACCTTAGAGCTATAATCCACAGCTCTAATACTAACTGTAACACCCAAAAATCCCGCACTTGCTACAACAGACTTTGTGCGTTAGCTTCCATACATTCTATTAACAACTTAATCAATGATCCTATAATCATATTGGTTGAACTTGTCTATTTCAGACAATACTTTACTTCCATCACTGGATTGTAACTTGGTCTCAATCTCATCCTTTCTAAAAGTATCAACTTGTAGTTCATCTATATACATGGATAACACCATATATACCGGTCAAATTTTAACCTTATGATTTAGACATTCTATACTTCAATATATTCGAGGTTCACAACATTAACAATAGGATTGTTCTTGGAACAGAAGAATCACGCGATAAATGTGTTCATCTTTATCTGTGACAAGATTTATTTTCTTATAGAACTCCCCATATTATTCAATACCATCATTCAAATATATTTCTTTATAATGATATCTCTTTATATAGATATTTTCTATTTGTCTGAAATTCACAATATTAATAACACACTTGTACTTGGAATAGAGGAACCTTGCGATGAATTTAGTTTCTTCATCGGTGCTAGATCTCTATTCTTACAGCACTCACAATGTTATTCAATATCTTCATTCAGATATATAGTTCTTTATCAATATTATTTTAATGTTTAATAATTCTAAGTTATATCAAATTTAAAGGTAGAACACTCTTTGATAATAATATCATTAAATAAAATTCGGTTACATGTTTACTTGTTCGTATTACAATAGTCTTTAAGACTACAAGTAAAAGACAAATAAATAATCCAGTCTACATATTCTTCTTTACTTCCATTATCTTCTTATCATTCTTCTTAATTGCAAATAAGTTTTATTTGCATTAATGAGCATAACGGTTCAACAAGTCTAATAAATAGTATATACACAGTTTATGATTTCATATAAACTTTAACTTATAAATATAGCATTTCATAATCAATTAACATTCAACAGTTAATCAATATATCTATTCACATATCAATTGCTTCATAAATTACATATATATAAACACAATTACACATAAAGAATATCACATAACAATTTAAGCAAGGGTTTAGAACTTGCCTTGATTTGCTTTATCATTTACGCTAAGTTTTACATCTTTCGCACGACCTACATTTATCATTCGATCTACAAATTAGTCACTAATAGACCTCATATTTTGGTTTAATGCACTTACATATTTATTTTATACAACATCTAGCTTATTTTTGCAAGAAAAATTGACCCGACCAGGACAACATTTTCATTTTCTGGACAGATTGTTCCAGCGCTGCCTATGATCGCTATGGCGCTAGGCCAAACTTTAAAAATCCTAATTTTGGCTGCTCGGACCTCCTTCAGGAACACTGCCATAACATCTTCATAACAAAATATTTTTGGGTGATTTTTGAGTCCATTCTCATCAGATTTTCCCCATCTACAACTTTATTTTAGATTACAAATCAAGATTCCAACCGCAAGGGGTCGAAAAATTACAATAAATGTCAGAATGAAAATTAGGTTCATCTTTGTTTGATCCGATTGATAAACCATGATACCTCAAGCATTAATTTACTAAGATAACATATTCTAACACTCAATAACACTTAATAACATAAAAATAATAAAATCATAAACCTACTTATGTAAGATTTCTGGACTTTTACTTAAGAACACAAAGAACGAATGACGAAATAAAAATTAGTTTCATTCGTACTTGCTTTCACTTGCTAAAACTTGATGTCATTAACATTGTAAAGTTAGGCCATTTTGTTTTACAACTCTATAACACTAAATTACAAAATTATAAATCTACTTATGTAGGAAATAATGACTTTTCCTCACGAAGAACGAATCGAACATCGTAACAACTAGGGTTTTGATGTTTTTGATTCAAGAAATAAAATGGACATTATAACTATTTGTAAAAGTGATGTTTATCGATCTAGACATTTAATAAATTGAGCATTATAACTACGTATAATTGCTCGATTTATCTAAACTATGAATGGAAAATCGACATAATAATAACTAAAGATTACTTCTTGGAGTGCAAGCTTTGACAATAATTTGTGCAAGACTTCTTTACTCTTCAACAAGATTAATCTAACAATATTACTCTATAGCTTCTTTGCTCTCAATTTACTTATGAAAATGGTGAAGAATAATGAAGAGCAACTGACTCTATTTATAGGTTAGACAAGGGTTAGGGCATTATGGTCAAAATACCAATACTTCTAAGTTAAGTAAATGAAATATCTAACAAAGCTATCATCACTTCTCCATCTACCATGGCCGGATAACCAAGCTCCATTAATGGCTTCTTACAAAGTAACTAGAAAGACTCAAGTGTTGCTCATTTAATACTTGCAAGTGTTTGTTGATTAAAACACTAACCAATCTCACTTCACTTAAGTTAATCCTACTAATTAACTTTTACTTAAGGTGTTAGTTAATCATTAACAACTTCATTAACCATTGATTGACCAATAATCAACCACATCTTCCATTCCAAACCAAACAATCAACTTTAAACAAGAGAAAACCAATTTGGCTTCTACAACCTCAAAGCTAGTTGGATACTTACATAATATGTAAGTATAATAACTTTCTATAATGGCCAAAAGGCCCCTAAATCTCTACCCAAAGTAACCAAACTAACTTTGCCTAACTTGGTTAGCTTTGGTTTGATTTGTTTGATGGTTTGGTTGGAATGTAACTTAGTTATATCTAACTTGGTTTAATTTCAACTAATTAGTTAAACATTTAGTGCATTCTCAATTAATCTAGTTTGGCATCTAATTTGATTCTAACTGATTATTTAACTATCTAATTCATTCCTAACTAGTTAGTAGACTTTTTAGTTTGATTTCAACTAGTTAGTAAACTTTATAGTTTGCTTTCAACTAGTCGAAATCGTTGACTTTCACTATTCATCGGTTTACTTTTCGTATTTATACCGTATAATTTTTATATTATACTCGTATTATTTACATATTTTTTTCCATATAATTTTCGTATTTGTGAATAATGATTGTCTAGGATTTAGGGTTTAACCCTTAGAATTGAACCTTTAGGGTTTCATAATTAGGGTTTAGGTTTTAACTTTTTTTTTCAATTTAAGTTTTAACCTTAAATTAACTTCTTGATTTTAATAAGTGTTAAGGTTAACTACTTGAACCAAAATACAAAATTCTACACATAGAAAAATCACATAACACATTTGAAGCTCAATTCAAGTTTTACTAATCACATAACATATAGTTTAGGTTAAAAGTTTAACTTCTAATCGTACACGATCATATTTACAAGTTATTTTAGGTCTTTACTTAACTTAACGGATACCCAAACAATCGTTCTAAAGAATTCGTCTTAGTTATAGCTAGGTTTTTAATTAACAACATTTATATAATCGTTTAAGATTATATTATCTAGTTTTGAAATATTTGGGATATTACATCCGCCGCCGCAATGCATATCTTTAATTTGGGAATAATGATTATAGTTGATATCTTGATGATTTTTTCAATTGGCTTGATGATTTAGATCTTGCATCAAATGGGTTTGAACGATATTGTTGTTGGGGGTTGTAACAGTTTTTAATCTCCAACCCCATTTGGTGTTGAAGCTCTAATTCCATGGTGGTGGCAGAGAGAGGGGAAAGGGAGAGAGAGAGAGGGCCGAGTTTTTTTGATTTTGATTTTTTATTTTGTTAATAATTTTGTTTAATTATTAGAAATATGGTATGTTGTATTACTATTTTTCCCTTATAAAAGAAAATTGAAAATGACATATAAGCACTGAAATGCCATGTGTACAATCCATATCATCAAATTATGACGTGACATTTCAATTGAACTGAATTGAAAAAAATTGAGAGTTTAATCACCTACTTTAAAAATTTAAAAGTTCAATCATCGAAATAAAAAAAAAGTATTAATTTAGGATAGTAATAGTAATATATATTTAACCCTATTGTTATTGCCAATCCATTATTATTCCTTTTTGCCCCCAAACAATAACAGCCAGTAGTGTTTGGGCAGACCTAGATTTCTTCTTATATATCACATGAAAATCATATGGTTTGATTATATCATTTAATAATAGGAAATTAATATTTTCATAAGTAAAAATGATAATTTTATAAAAAAAAATTTATATGAATAATAAATACATCTCATATTCATATAAAAATAATTTTATAAAAATATTAAATTTTACTCATAAAAATATTAATTTCTTAATAATATTCTAATATCTAACGTAAATACCCCATGCGAAACACCTAGTTGTCCAGCATGTGCCAAACCAAGTTGGCTACTATATAATAAAGTCTTCCTCTATACTAACAGAGGAATGGACCATGTGGTTCCCACCCTCAACAAAACTGAAGTTTAGGGTAGACTAAGTCACACACTGTTCCATCTGTCCCATTATGGTTATTTCATTTTACTTATTAGTTGTTTTTCATATGTTTAATTATTATTTTTTAAAAATCAATTAAAAAGACTAAATTGCATTGTTGAATATTCAAGTGTACACAACCTAAAAATTTAAGCTTAATGAAAGTTTAATCAAATTTTGAAAATAAAAAAAAATATTTATTTTTACAACCGAGATCCATCATATCTATACGAACGAAATAGCACAAGCCAATTGCCTTTATGTTTATAGGGGGTTTAATTTTCCCCTTCTTATTTTTGGATGAAGGGGTTTTAAGTAAATTCCTTAAAGCTATACGTTCTTTAATTAATGAATGCAAGTTATGTCATAGACAAAGGGGATAAGAACATGTTTTCATTGTCATGTCGAACGTACTTATAAATAATATTACTATGGCATCAATGAAAATAAAATTGGAAAGTCAAAACCTTACATATAGAGACGACCAGATAATTCATACTCCATAAAAATATATCTATTTCTGTTACAATAGTTTAAGATAAAAATGATAGCCAGAATTCGACAGAACAAACAAACGATGCAAATCAATTTTTAATTTATAAGTTAAATTGAAGTAATTTAAAAACTCTATCCGTTAGATAATGTGTTAGTATATAGGATGTAAAAAGAAAGAGATGATAAAATGAATTTGCAAAAAAAGAGTTAGTAAAAATGAAAGTAATAAGTCCCTTAAATATAGAGCTAAAATTTTGAAGCCTAATGAACGTAATGGTGGGAACATTATAATATCTAAATTTTCGAAGTAGAAAATATAAATACATTTTCCCAACTTTACTATATATATATATATATATATATATATATATATATATATATATATATATATGATAACGTAGTGTTTCGACAGACTCAACCATCAAATCTGAATTTTTCAAAAAAACTTGAAAAGGAACGAATACGTGCCTCTGGATCCGCCTCCAATAGTTAAGCCAATAATAGTAATAGAGATTGTAAGTCTGAGAATAAATGTGTGTATGTAAAAAAAAATACGTATCAGAGGTGTTTCATTTGTATTTATAGATGATATTTTGATAATTATTTGTTACGATTTTCCTCCTTATAGGACGGGAGCCATTAGTGATAAGTTTAAATATAACTAGACATATACGGATAAGATCCCCGATAGAAAGGAGAAATATTCTCAGAACCGAATTGTTTAGTGAACCGAAAAAGGTACTAGGTGGATGAGTCACTGGTTCAACTAATGGTCAAACCGTTATTGAACCAGTGATGTCATAAATATATAAAATATATATTATTAATAATTAATAAAATTTTAAAATTTCTATTTTTTATAAGCTAAAATAAAGTGAAATTATATTAAATATTACTAAAAATATCTAATTTAAAAATAAATTAAAAATTCTTAGAAATTGGGTCAACGGGTTTGATCGATTTTTGACCAAATTAGTTAAATCTGACCGGACATTGAACCGGGTCCCGGTTCAACAGGCTGGTCCGATCTAATTTTCTAAACATTGGAAAGGAGTCCAATCCTTTACATGTTTGGCGCATTATGAAAACTTAAGTCGCGCTTACTAGTGTTCGGGAACCCCGCATGAGATTCGGGTTCACTTAAGGATCCGAGTCCCTTGCGTTTGTGAGTTTGGAGGGATGAGATAGGAAGAGAAAGTATAGGAGGGAAAATGATGAGAAAATATTATAGTTTTCCTTTGTCATATTTGTGAGTTTTAGAAAGGAAAGTGATGGAATGAGATTTTAATTAAATTTTCTCGTGTTTGTGAGTTTAGAAGTAGGGAAGAAAAATGATTCTTATTTTTAAACTACACTATTACTATATTATCCTTACATATATAATTATAAGAAATGATATGATTTAATAATATTTATCTATTAGAATTATTTTGCTTAGTCTTTTTTTTTACTTTGTTACACACACACACGCATATATATATATATATATATATATATATATATATATATATATAATGACTTACTTGTATTATATTTATTTTTATTAAAAAGGCATACTTGTAATTTGAAGAAATATTAAAATCTTTTAATATGAACAAGTCTGTAACTTTATGTAATAAACTTTGAGGCAGCATGCACGCATACATTCCTAACTCTCCAACTTATTGTTGTTTTTTTTCATAGAAATTTTAAAATTTAACGTGAAAAAATAAAATAAAATTAATGAGTGATGTATAGAAATTTAATTTAACATAAAGAAATTTAATTTTAAACTTGGGTGATGTAAAAGAATCAAATTAAAACTCGAAGTGATGTAAGAAAATTAAAATTAAGAATTTAAACTGATGTAAAGAAATTAAAATAATTAAATTATAATTAGTATAAAATGGGTAAAAGAATTATAATAGGTTTATGAAAATAATAGCTGTACCAATATTTAGAGCCAACTTATTCAGTAAATTACGTCAGTACATAAAATTAGACTAAAAGGATAATTATAAATAAAGATTATATGTATATATACTAAATTAAATCTTATTACTGAGTATACTAGTTGTTTTTAGAGGTAAAAAAAACAAGTTTCAATGGCAACATCGAAATTCGAAAGAACCGAAGAAAACATAAAGGACGATATCGTAATTAACGTAATTATGGAGAAAAGAATATTGTATTGTCATATTATTTATTTTACAAAGTTATTTTTAATAATGTAAAATATCTCACTTTTTCATCCCTCCAAATCTTTTCAATTTTGAAAAGAAAATTTTGAGCTAAAAATTGAATTAATTTTATCTTCAAATCCATTCTCAAAAAAATTCACAAACATGAGATTGTTTATATATATATATATATATATATATATATATATATATATATATATATATATACATATATATAGAGAGAGAGAGAGAGATTGGATTCAAAATTAGGACGTATAATTTCAAACTATTTCAATTATCAATATATGTTTTTCTTCAGAATAAATTATATATTTTTAGTGGGTGATCTAATCTAGTAAAGTACATTTAAAAGCAGCACGTCATAATGAGATTAAAGACTTTCGTTTTGAGGCCCTAAAGTGAGTTGTGGTATCATGATTTACAACATAATCACAATTACAGTATGAGAAAATTAAATTAAATAACTAATATTTTCATAACAATAAATATCATTTAAAATATTAAATATAATTATAATAATTATAAAAAATATAATTAAATATATATTTATTTTAATAACATTGCTTTTAATTTGACAATATCAATCGCTATTATAAAGCATAAAATACTTGAAAAGATAATAAGGCTGAAATCGTACAAAAACATTAAATATTTGTAAACCACCACAACAGTGCTGATGCGCCTGAAACCTATTATCGTAATGAAAATGGACAGACTACCTGTAGAGAAGCATCCACATATGAACAATTAAATAATATAAATCATTAAAGTCGTCACCTTCTCCATTGAGAAAGCCTTGCCCCGGTGGTTCATTCCTAAACACATAACACGTTGTATGCAATTTTAATTTTCTGTTTTTTTTTAGAATTATTTTTATACTCGTGCCAGTACTTTGACAAACTATGTTAACTCTATACCTTTAGGTTATTTATAATTATTTATAATTTCTCCATATTTAAATGAAAGTTTTCTTTCCCCCCTCACCCTCCCTCACCCCGCCCAGCCACCAAAATGAGAAATCCCTTTCTAAAATATATTAGTACAAAGCATACAAATTATCGTGACATTTGAATCTTCGTTATTAAAAAACTATTAAGTATGTTTAGCGGTCGTTTTATCAAATTTGTTGGTTAAACTGAGTAAAGAGATTACGCGGAAAATAATTACTTTTTCTTAATACATATAATTACACTTCTTTAATTTTTTGTCCTCCTCATAAGATCTTACATTTATATATATATATATATATATATACACACACACACACACACACGTATATAGGGAATTGATATTTTCACAAGGGAAGTTGATATTTCCATAATACTTTCCTCACATAAATAGTAAATAGAGCCCACCTTATAAGAATGAGATCTTGTAGAAATATCAATTTTTCTTGTAAAAAAAATAAAAATAAATAAATAAATATATATATATATATATATATATATATATATATATATATATATATATATTAATAAAGAATAAATTACTAGAGTATTTTCAATCATATAAATACTTGTAAATTGTTGTATGGGTTGCTATGCTAGGGGTGTTCATCCATTTCGGTAATTCCTCCGAACCTAGTTCGGTACAAAAGACTCGGTTTAGTTTTGGTACCGATTTTTAGATACCGATTTTTTATGGTTCAATATTTATCAAACCGTATCGATTTTTTATTTTTTTGAATTATTATTATATTAATTTTAGATATTATTCGGTAAAAATGGTACCGAACTAACTTATCAGTTCGATATACCGGTCCAATCGATATCAACATCGAAATTTAATTAATTTCGATATTGATCTGGTTTAATATCGATCTGATTTGGGCCGATAAATACAGGTTGCACTCCTAGCTATGCTTACTTGAACAAAAATATGGAGGAAGTACCTCTGTTAAAAAAAAAAAAATCTTTCCTTGAGAAATTGAAACAACACTTCACCTACAAACAGTTGCTTAATAATTTTCAAGGTATGTAGTGAGGAGTTGAAAATAAATTAAATACTCATCTTTCTCACAAAAAATATTATTTTATAAAATGTATAAAATTATATAAGAAGACTATCTTTAAGGAATTAAGGAAGTAATGATTTGTACCATTAATTGTAAGACTATTTAGAAAGGTGCACTTCCAATGAACAATGAAATATACTTAAAGGTAGAGCTTGACATATAAAATTAATGAATTATGCTGTCACATTGCAACAAACTGGAGTTTCAAATTTCTATTTTATTTCCGGTGAAAAGGTAAACATTTATTCAACTATATGTTCATATTTTATGATATGAAGACCGATTAATAATCACAGTTAGTTATTAACCAGCGTCTAACATATTTGTATGGCGGATGGTTATGATAAAATATTATTTAATACTTTCTCCATTTTAAAATTAAAAATATATTTATAAAATAATAATTTTATATTCTCAAATATATCATTAGTATTAATTAAAATTTTTGTTGTGGATGTTTGATATTGAAAATGATAATAAAAAAATATAAATTAGGAATATCATGTCATTTTATAGTTATAAAATATAAATATATCTCTAATTTTGGAACGAACTAAAAAAAAAGTATCTCTAATTTTAAAACATATGACATATATTATATGTGGGAGATTGACACTGTGAATATGACGTAGTTTTAATTGACAAATTGATAAAATGTCAAAACAATCATTAATAAAAATGATGCAAAGTCAAAAACACTAATAAAGAAATCTCTTAAAATAATATGACACACAAATTTACGTGTGTCTAACTAAGGCAAATAATCCATTTTCTATATACATATATGGAGACTGGTTGATAATTACAATTGTAAATTTAAGTTTATTCTTGTAACAGATAAAATTATCATTCTTTCACACTTTAGTTATAGAATTCTTTCACACTTTAGTTATGGAAGTCTGCACAATTAAAATACGAATTCAAAAATGCCCAAAATATCCTATAAAACCAATAAGCCATTTAGATATTTTCTCTTCTGTCCACAATATTAAATAACGGACAGAAAAGCGACGAATCATCCATTCTCTCCCTTGGTCTATATTTTGAACCAATACGAAAATTGTAGCAGAAAAAGACAACAAAGGCAGCTCTTAATGGCTTCTCTCCATCTTTTTTGCTTTGTTCCTATCAAATATTATCATCAAGTGAGCTCTATGTACAAGAATGTATAAACTCAATCTGGTGCATTTTTTGTTCCTTTCGAAGATTACCATCAAATTAGCTCCCTTTATATGAATTTATACGATCCAATTTGATTCAATTGCTTTAATAAAAGGGAAACAAAAGGTACAATAAAAGCAATTTGTAATTCTCACGATGTACATGGGTTTCCTCTTAATTCTTTATTGCTACAAATCAGAGCAAGGAACACCAAAAAGACTTTGATAGAATTGGGAATAAGCCATGAAGAACTGAAACGCTCGTCACTACCACCGTACCTCATCATCGTTCATACACTTGTGGTTGCTACTTTGTAGTAAAACTGAAGATAAATGGACAAAAAAGGTGAAGGACGGGCAAATAGAATTTTGTGAACAAAAGGTTTTCTCGATATAGTTGTTTTATAGTCCACGCAATTAAAGTACGGATTCTAATATTACAAAAATGCCACTAGTTTTAATATTATAATAATATATTAAATATTATTAAAGTCACCGTCCACACTACTAAAGTGCGGATTCTAAAGAGTATTTTAGTCAATTTGAGTCCGCACTTAAGTTGTGCAGGCTCTCCTACGCTAAAGTGTGGATGAGTGATAATTTTAATCGTTAAATTTGCGATTAAACGACCATAATAATACTTCGTCTACACTATAGTATGAGGACACCCGCACAACTAAAGTGTAGACTCAAAAGTGACCAAAATACCCTCCATGATCTACACTTTAGTAGTGCAGACAGTGGTCACTTATTTTAAAAGTAATGAATTTTTTGTAATATCTCTATCCGTGCTTTAGTAGTGCGGATTGTAGAGATGTTGTCGTTTAACATAAAAATCACCTGTCCACACAATGACATTTTTGTAATATCCTCGTCCGCATTAGCACTACTATAGTGCGGATTGTAGAGACGACGCCGTTTAACAGATATAACTCGTCTGCACAATGACATTTTTGTAACCGTCTGCATTAATATAGTGCAGATTATAGAGATGACAATGTTTAACATATATCACACGTCCGCATTTTAGTAGTGTGGACGGTATGTATTTCAGTACAACAAGGATGCTGTAACCTGTTTCTTCATTATAGATCTAAACACACACACAACATTGAGAGAGAGACAACGGAGTAGCAGCTAAACAATCATTTTAAACCATTAAATCTTATAATTTTTTGAAAGTCTTATATGTTCATCATTTATATGTATAAATCATTGTATACATTCCTTTGTAGTCATGAATCGTTGTATATATTACATATGCCATTGACTACAAAGATTTATTGTACACAAAACATTCGTTGTTGGTACTATTCATTGTTGTTAGGTTAGATTTATTTTGTTTGAAGATGTAAAATCCTTGCATGAGTTAGGGTAATTTTTTTATACATTAATATTGTTGTTCGTATCACAATAAAATTCTGCATGTGTATATTTTATATTATGAAGTGAATTCTTTCCATTAGTATTGAATCGAATTTGTTTATAATCTAATTGAACCTGAGTTTTGGTAATTTGTCATACATTATTATTGTTGTTTGTATCACAATGAAATTGGGTGTGTGTGTTTATTATATAATGATGTAAATTTTTTTCATTATTATTGAATTATTTTTTTTATAATATCTGTGTTTAATATTATTAATATTTTTTTATATAAGTTTTTTTTCTTATGTTATTAATGGGAAAATGAAATTTAATCTTGCATCGATCGATCACACATTATTGTGGAATCAAGTTAACCACGTTTCAACAGAAGTGTGGAATAATCCCTGTTACAGGTGTAAGTTAATAACAGATAAGGGTGGATGGTCGTTGGGTTTGTGGGTATTAAATGACGTATAAAAAAAGTTATTATAGCAGTAGAGTTGATTAGTTGGCTTGGTTCTAATAGTAGACATTCTGAATGGACTACCTCTCAAGAGTGTCAACCGTCCTTGACATCTTTGCAACTTGTACTTGCATTAACTCAATTAATTCTGTCCTTGATTGTTCCATCCCTTCAGAATGCCATTGATAATTAACCACATCCATTGTCTGAAAAGGAAATAAAAATAAATTAAATAAAAATATACACATTAAATTAAAACTAATTTGATTAAAAGTAATAAATTAATTCTCCGACAACGGCGTCAAAAACTTGTATGACTATTCTTAACTTAGAATTTTACATGCAAGTATACGTGATCGGATAGCAACACAATGGCAAGCAATGTATTGTTCCCACAAAAAATTAAAACTAATTATTACTAAATGCTAATTTTATATCAAATTAATTTTATTTAAACAAACGTAATAAAATATAAAATAAAAACTAATTAAATTTAAGAGTTAAATTAATTTAAATAACTAGGATTAAATCAGATGTTAAATACTTAATATTACAATTTTTTTTTCAATGCTTCATTTAAATCTTTTCATTCCGTTTTTAATTAATTAATTATATTAAATTATTAACCGAGAATTCTTTATAATATTTATATACACCTCTCGATGATCACATAAACAATTCCATTTAAATTCACACAATGACAATAGAATTAAAGAGAACATCCTAATTAACCAACTCACTATATCTCTATGTGAATTATAATTAAAAATGATTTGAAACATGGATTCTTTTATCGTTACATATGGCGCATAGGTATATCTTTATCCTACACAAGAATCATAAATTTCATCAATGCAGAAAACACAAACATATGTCATCATATTCAAATCTAAATTTATAATTCATCTCTCAATTTTATATAAATTATCCCAATAATTAATCACAATTAATTAATATATTAACGCGCAAAATATTTAATTAGGTATAAACACTATAATTCATTCGTCAATTTCATATAAATCACCACATTAATTAATGTAAATAATTAAATACTTGAACGCTTAAAATATTATAAACAATTCAATTATAATTAATAAAATCAAAAAGAAAATAAATTAATTTAAACTACATATTAAGTTCCATCGCAATCTTAAATAAAAATTAGTTCATAATTAAATAATAAATTACCCATAAATAATTCAACATCTCAAAATTACAAAAATAAAAGTAAAAGAGAATAGATCAAATCTGTATTTTGATATTCGTATGTCACTTGGATCACAATCTTCAATTTCTAAGCTTCGCCTTCAATTCTTAGATCCTTTGCGTTGAATATTTGCGTTGCGTTAATCTAATTCTATGTTAAATCTATTCTAAACTATATTACTATATGTTAATGTGCTGTTAATGTTCTGAAAATAAGACTCTAATAGTGTATTTATATAAGTACAATAAAAATTCTAAGCAATAATAGAAAAGAAATCCAATTAAAAGTTAAAAATATGTTACATCCCGAATTCCTTAATTTTCGCTGAAGGCAAACGCAACCCTATCACTTCCTGCCTTCCATGTTAGCCAAAACCTTCAGCGCGCATGGTGCTTGCAATTACTCTCCTATGGAACGACACCGTTTGGCATGGCCGCCCCCCACTTATAACCTCTCGCGCATTGCGCGAGGGCTTCTGATCTCCTCTTGAAGAGGAACGACATTTTTCCATCTTGTTGACTCCTTTTGATTCTGAACCACGTGCGCCTATGCAACTGCTCCTTTTTATTTACAGAATTGCCATCGAGCTGATTTAATTACCATATTGCCATCCAGTTTTTGCATAAATCACCAAATTACCACCAAGCTTATTTTTCCTACAAAATTAAATATAAAATTAAATAAAAATAATAAAAACACATAATATTAAATAAATTGCCTAAAATACTAAAAACTCTTAAAAACTCATAAATAATTATGTCTAAAAGTATTCAATAAATATGTATAAATACCATTTATCAAACACCACCAAACTTAACCATTTGTCTGCCCTCAAGCAAAACTAAAATAAAAACTTACAAATTAAGACTCTACTAAATAAATCAAAATTAGTCAAGCAATAAATTAATATGAATTTCAACTTTGGTCTCAACAATTTTTAAATGATAACTCAAAGAAAATTTCAAAATCATGTACAGACTAAAATTTTAACATATTTATTAATCTTACTTTACTCAAGATCCCTTGTGTGTGTGTGAATCCAAATATATTAAACTAGTGCAAAAAAACTTAGCTCCATTTGTCGACGCCGGGATTTCCGTCATTTCGTTTTTTTATAATTAAAAGCCCTTTCCAATTTTAGCCTTTAGATTTTGATGTGATTTTTGAAAAGGGTCGGCTTAGTGTCGACGGAGTTTTGAAATGTCGAATTTTTATGAGCCAATTGACCAGAGTCGCCAGTTGGTACATTTGAAATGGATGTACCAACTCATCCGAATTTTTGTTTTCGTAATCGCTGACTCATATGTGACTCCAAATTAATTGGTCCGCAAACCGAGATTCATAGAGTTCGGGGGCTTGCTTAAGCGAGGGGAAGGTGTTAGGCACCCCCCGACTTCCGTGAAACACGGCTACCGCTATCTTGATGTTTTCCTATCCTTTTAAATCCTAAAAATGTGTGTGTGTGTGTGTGTGTGTGTGTGTGTCTAAATGAATGTCGTTGAAATGTTTTACTTTGAAAGTGCTTCAGAATCTCGTTAACCCTATGCACGAAGGATTTGACTTAATCGAAAAGTTCATTTTTTATTGCTTTTTTGTTTCGATAATAAAACCGATGATATTTGCAAAACACATTTTTTCAAACCCTTCGTCAAATAGGAAAAGAGCTCATCCGACCCTTACAATTTTATTTAGCCTACGAATGATCTAATATCCTAGTTTGCTTGATTTTATGAAAAGCTTTATCATTTATTCCAAAATCATTTTCTCGCGTTAAAAGGAAAATCAAGCATTTAAAATAGCGTTGAGGCTATTCACGAGCATGTGAGCCATCTAAATAACCCCAAACGCCCACAATCGCACATTTCACTATCACGGGGCCTTAAACCCAATTTTCGATCCGACATCGCTTTAAGGCCCAAAAATTTACATATTTACAATACAAATGCATCGCCATCGCTACATACGTAAAAATTATAAAATAAACTAAAGGGATATCATCGGGAGGTTAGGAGGAGATTCCATCCGCTATAAATCCTCTCTAACCGTCCCTAATCCATAGATCTACAATATATTGACTACATTGGATCTAACTTCAAAATACACCAAATCAAACTACTTAAATAGCAATACACCAAATATTTTCGGATCCACAGAAGATCCACCCAACAAAAGCACAAATAAACAAATATTTACCGATTAAACTACCAAAACAAGATAAAATATTAAATCTAATAGATCTATAAAACAAGCACCAATACAAAGAGAGATCAAATTTTTTGCCTTGATATTGATGGAAAATAACACACTAGCACTCAAATCCAATGTAGGATAACATATGTGGTGTAGAGATTGGACAAAAAAAGATGAATCCTCACATTTTTTGCCTAACCCGAAGGCTTTCTCTCTCTATTTCTGCCATTTTTCTCTCTCTAAAAACCTTCAAAACTCTTCTCTTTTTTCGCTCTCGGATGGAAATGGCGATCTATAGCTGATCGGAGGCAGCCGCAGATCTGCGGCTGCCTCCTGTGGCCGCCTGGGCCGCCGCCTCGGCTGCCGTGTGCCGTCCTCGAGCCGTGCGAAGCCCCAAAAGTCGTTGGCCGCAAATGCATCCGCGGCTGTCTGGCTTCCTTTACTCGATTTTCGTGTCACGCGGTCTTAAATCGTCATTTTTTGCTGTATTATTTCGGAAGGCTGTTACCTGATGTATAAATCGCTCTTTGTGCTTGGCTTCCAGGGGGCGCTGCCCCCTACCACCCCCGCCAGCTAGGGGTGTTCAACGGTACCGGTTTTTTCGGTTTTTTACCGAACCGATCGGTTCCGGTTCGGGCGGTACCGGTTTTTTTTCGGTTTCGGTTTTTTCGGTTTTGGTTTTTCAGTTTTTTTATACTTTTCGGTACCGGTACCGGTACGGACAATTTTGCATTTCGGTAAATACCGGTATACCGAAAGAATCGAAATAAATAATATAATATTAAATTTTTATTAATTATTATAATAATTCTAATAATTATATATATTATTATATATAAAATAATATATTTAATTATATATATTATTATAATATATAAATAAATTAATATATAATTATTATTTATAAATTATAATTATATATATTACGAATCGGTAAAAACCGAAAACCGAACCGAAAAAACCGAACCGAATTTGTACCGAACCGGTACCGAAACCGGTAATTCGGTACTGGTACCGGTTCTTGGTTTTTCGGTAATTCGAGTTCGGTTTCGGTTCGGTTTTTTCGGTTCCGGTTCGGTAAAAAACCGATGGACACCCCTACCGCCAGCTCACCGGCGAGCTGGGCAGCCGCTCGCTCACCGGGGAGCGAGACCCCCAAACATCGTGAGCGTAGTGGCCATTTGTCGTTTTTTTGTGATCAAATCAAGTTCTTCTAGATCAGCTGCTTGCCTTGCATTAAGTAACCTTATGCTCGTTGTTCGTTGTGGCGGCCTCGACCGTAAGTCGTTGGGGTGGCTTTGTGCTGGGGTCAACCTTCTTTTTCGCAGGTCGGGTCAAATGACGATTCTGCCCTCCTGTCAGGGTTAGTACAAAAGTGCAAAATTTGGGTGTCTACACCATTCACATAATTAAATACCTCATAAAAGAAATTAAAAATATACAACAAAACTCTATACTCTTATTTTTCTCATCCCAAATCTAATACAGACAAATATAAATTAGAAAATCAAAAGGTTTCAAATTGTTGACTTGGTCACACTCTATTCTTTGGTTTTGATGATGACTTTATCCTTGTGTACTAAAACTTTAAAATTGTATGATAAGATACATGTAGCAAGTAAAATGTGCAATGCAACAAACTGGATAACAAACTAGATTACTGCATTGGAATACAACATCTTGGATAGTAAAACTATACTATGACATTGGAATGCATTGAATTCAGCATCCTAGATATCAAAATAATAATATGTATCATTGTAGGAAGCTGATTAGCAAAGCTGGATCAAGAAATTAAGATTCTGTTATATACCAGGCTTATTTAGCATCCTACATACCAGAACAGTAGTGTGTATCAATAGAGCAAGTTGGAGAACCAAACTGGATTAAGAAAGACAAAGCACTGTCATGCAGCAAGCTGAATCACAAATTGAATTTATTCTGCATAATTTTGAGAAGTTCCTGGACAAAATATCTTGAAAATCTACATTAGGCTTCTAGGATATCAAGTAAGATCTTAGCATTGATTTATAATTCAATCAAATCTAATATGATTGTATGACATATTAAATATGGAAGGTTAAAATCAAGTTTTTCACAAAGTAATTTAAAACAATAATCATGTTTTATGAAAAATTAATTTTCGGTTATCTTGATATTTAAAAAGGGATTTAATTAAATCTAATAGATTTTGAAAAGGAATATAAATCAATTATGTCATCTTGGTATTATGTTTTTGAATTTTTCATGTTGGATAAAATTAGTTAACCGAGATTTAAAGGAATAATTGATTGATGATAGTGTCATAAATAAATCTGTTGACTAATTAATTAATTGATAATCAATATTTTCATATTTAACTGATTGATTGAAAAATCTTAATTAATTGATTGTTAATTGGATTAATTGAAATTAAACGAAGAGTATCTTATCGGAATGATTGATGATTGATTGCATATATTGTCTAAATCTTTTATAATCAATTATGTTGACTGGATCTAATTATGGAATAAGATCTACGGGCTTTCTTAATATATATATTTTACATGATTAATCTAATTGGATATAATATGTTAGTTCCCAATGATACGAAAGATATCTAGAAGGGGGAGGGGTTGAATAGATTCTTTCAAACTTTCTCTTTATTTTATTTTAAGAGAGAATGAATTATTAATCAATTAATTTAGCACAACGGAATATAATTTATTTGCCCTTCTTGATGTAATAATTCAACAAGCAGTTATATAGCAGTTATAGCAGTTAATAGACACAAGATAAAAGACACCAGGTTTTAAGTGGTTCAGAGTTCACAAGACTCCTACTCCACTGTTCTGCTCTTCGAGCAGCAAATCCACTAAGGATACTATTACAATTTCTGAATCACTAAGATTCCTTCAAGACCAGCAGCCTTGAAACTTTATTTCACTAAGGACTCTTCTAGTGAGTAGTGTTGGTTTGGGTGTGCTACTAAGTTGCGTTTAGCATAAATTTCTGAAGAACTTATTAGCGAAGCAAGAAACTTTTTCGTTTGATTTTTTTAAACTCTTGCGTATACTTTATTTCTTGTGCGTCACATTTTTCTTTTTCAAATCTGGGCGTCTCTTATAGGAGTTTCAGATTTCTTCCCGTTTGAAATATGCCTTGTGCTTCAATTTCTGCCCGTTACCTCATGATGTAGAGCTGCTGAATATTATATTCATTTAGCTCATTAATGCTCTGACGATGTATTAATTGACTTGCTAACACTGTCCATAAAAGGTGTTTCCTTTTTTCTTGAGATAAGACATGTCAGTCGTAGGTTTCTGCCAACTTTCATAGAGGCTTTTGGTCTTCCATAAAATATGGCTGATAAGACACAGTCTTCTAACTTTAGCACTACCTTGAAATCTTCACTTTGTCGCTTAGCATGCTTTGGTCAGTCCTCTGACATTTCTGACTTTAAGCTCTTAGCAGAGGTTTATTTATTACATCGATGTAGATTGTTCTTCTCAACTAAGTTGCTTCTGTCTTTTAGTACAAGAGAAGAACCATCAGATGTTTAGGTTCTGATTTGCATGATGTGTAACTAAGGAAAGTCGTAGTATTGCTTTAAATGACTCTTGCTTTTACTCAATGAATCTCTACGATCAACTCTACGATCATTCTTGCTGTAGTGCCTGCTCTGCGATAAGGCATATCGTAGAGTTTACTCTATAGCCACTCTGTTGGCCGTAGAGTCCGTTCTACGGTTGCTTGCTTTGGTCGTATAATCTTCCTTATGCAGAATCATAGATTCCATTCTACGATCAGACTGAGTCATTGAGTCTTCTTGGTGCGGAATCGTAGAGTCCATTCTACGATCAGACTGAGTCGTTGAGTCTTCTTGGTGCAGAGTCGTAGAGTCCATTCTACGGTCAGACTGTCTGAAGAGATACATCACAAGATCAACCTAACAGATTTGATCTTTTTAAAATCTAAGTCCTTGTACACCACAAAGGACTTTACAACTCAATACATTTATATCCAAAAGACCAACTTAACAGTTTTGATCTTATCTAACTAAGTCTTTGTACATCATAATCAATCAAAGAACTTTACGACTCTACTATTGAATGCATTTATCAACTTAATTCTTATCATCAAATCAAATATGCAATGTTTAACAATCTCCCCCTATTTGATGATGACAACACTAATAGTATAATGTAGTTTTAACAAATTAATTAAGCAAATGCATTTGAATGAGAGAATGCCTAATATACAGTGAACAACTGTATTTCTAAAAAAAATATGAATTTTATTGATGTATAGTCAATTGTACAATGAGTGGTTAAAAAATACATAAAAGTTTAAAATACTTATCTCCTTTTACTAGGAGGTCTTCTTTTCTCATCTTCTTGTCGTTGCCTAGGAGATCTTCTTCTCTCGTCTTCCTGCCTTTGTTTGAAGAGTGCTCCCCGTTCCTCTTCTGCACTTTTAAGATCCATTTCTTTCATTTACATAGCTTCATCCTCTTTAACTTGGAGCCATGTTTGTGAGCTGGATGGTCTCGCAATTGAGGATTGTCCTTGATGACTTGGTATAGATGGTCTTACAGTTGAGGCCTGTCTGGGATGAATTGGTATTGCTTCAAACCTAGGAGGTTGAACTGACGTTTGGACCATTTTCATCCCTTAAGGTGCTCTTCCTCTTCTGGTTTGACTGATGGTTGGTTCTGTACTCATACTCTTTTTCCCCCTTGTTGGCATCATTAATTTTGGCCACCTCATCTGATAGTTGTTGCATACCCTGAACAAGTTCTTAAAGTTAAGTCTAGGTGGCAGTTACATCATTGTGGTGATCTTAAAGTCGTTTTTCAACTAGCATTTGTTTCTTCTCCACCAATGTCAGAGTTTCATCTGATCGATAAGCTTGTTCTATGAGAGATTCCTTCATATCGAAGATCTGATTACCGAGGAGGGCTATAGATTCAGCATTGGTTTTTTGAAGAATGTCGATTAACTTCTAATGATTTACCATTGCGTTCAAAAATATTGCGTCCCTTTCCCTGAGATTTTTGGAAACTACTGTAGTTAACTCCTTCAGTCTTAAGGAGAATTCGCTTCCCAAATTTTGAGAAAGGTTATTTGCAGCAGTAACGACATCGTTTAATCTCTGTTGAATGCTGTGGGACTTAGATACTAGATCGGTGTGTATCTCTACTTGCATTTAACTTGTAATGTCAGTTAAGCCCTCAGTTGTAGGAAGCAGAGATATCTTTTCCAGGATTTCTTTGAGGAGTTGAGTTGTTTGCCCCTGGTCAGTCATGGAGCTTGGAATGTGGAAGTATTCATGACCAGAGGTTGAGGGGATGTCTTCGTTTGTTAAGAGGAGTCATGGTGGTTGAGAAGGTTGAGTATGAGGCATTGTTTGTGTAAAAGGCAGGATTTGAGGAGAGTCTTGAGGGCACTCTACCTTTTGATCATTTGGGCTTTCTGGACCACCAGTCGTAGAGTGTGGGGACTCTCCGATTGGGGTAGAGTTGGACGTAGAGCTTGTTCCAGTGTTTGCGTTTAAAAACTACTCAAATTGATTGAAGGTCCATGCAGGTGTATGGAATTGAATGAAGGCTAGAGGGATAAAGTGTACCTTTTTGCCCTACTGAAAGTGAAAATGAGTTGTTTGAGATCAGCTTTTGAGCAAAATGTAGGTTTTGAGGATAGTTTTGAGCCAAAATCACTACGCTGGGATATGCTTTGTAGGTCCAAAAGAGTTGATCCCATGCATTGTGTACTAGGGCTCGGTGGAATGATATTAGTGGCAAGAAATTTAGCAGACAGTTATAGTCGAGGTGCCTTTGCTATCTCGATGTCATCCCCTTCATCAGTATTTATTATGGCTGGAGGGATTAATATGTCTTTTGGGATGGTTTCTCCTAGAATATCCCCTTCAACCTGAGCAGCAATAGGTTCAGTCGCTTCAAATGGCTCCCCCAACTGGAGCATTGTCTAATTTTTCATGTAGCTTCCCCTTAGTTACTGAGCCTTTTTCAGTTATTTGATAGGCTAATTTCACTAGCCTTCTTCTATTTGATTTTGGCTCTGTTGAAGTGACCTCCTCAGTCTTCTGCTTGCTGCGAGTTTCCCTTCGCCGTTCTGATTCTTCATCTTTTGAGGCAGCCTTCTCTTTAGGAGCAACATCAAAGACCTTATTTGATAATTCTTGCGGTTCTTCAATCTCAAGGGCTTTCTTTCCTTTCTTCTTCCTTATTACTCCTGGAGATTGCTTGCTAACCTCTTGAGATTATGCTTCTACAGATATGTTCTTCATTAGTGAGTGCCCAACATTATTCTGTGTTTCTTCAATATCCCCAGATCGGGATAGTTTTCTATTCTCAACTGAGTTTCTCTTCCAGTTTTCGAATAATCTCTAGGTCATCCTCTTATTTGCGTTGAGGACTTCTCCTTCTGCATACTCGATCTTCTCCCCCAATATGGATTGAAGGAGAATGCTTATAAATCTCTCATAAAACATTTTCCTGACCCCTTTTGTCTTTTCTACATTTAGGATCTAGCTTCCGATCCATTCTAACAGTAAGGAGCCATAATTGATGTTTATCTTCTTTACTATGGCTGTCATTATCTTCAGCTGGATCTCGCTGACGGAGTCGTGAGCTGAATCTTTGCAGATGAGGCATTTTCCTATGATGTCAGCCAGAAATTCATATTTTTGGGAAAACTCTTTCTTCTTCAATTATCTCAACTCTGGATTCTTCTTGTGGGGCATCCTTCTCAAGCCCTCTTCTGTACTTACTAGATTGAGAGTCGTGAGGCCCCCATGCTTAAAACCTAGGGCTAGGTTTATTTCTTCAGATGTGAGGTTGAATTGGACCCCTTTAACTGTGGTGGTTTGGGTTCCATTTACATATGATCCATTTGAATAGAATTCTCGGATTAGCTTTGATAGGATCCTTGTGTTCGTTCCGAATGCCTCTCGAAGGCCAGCCCTTTCTAACAGATGGATTATCTTTCGATACTGTTTATCAGCGGTTGTGAAGGCTTCAAAGTTTAGTTCGTGTTCTGATATAACTTGAGAAGTCGCCATTTGTTATTTTTCTAAAACAAGATGAATGATTTATTTGAGTATTGTAAATTTAGGGTTCTGGATTGAGAGAGAGAGAGATAGAGAGATCTAGGTTTTTGATTTTGAAGAATAATGAAAGACGTACAATTTTCAAAATATTTAAAACTTCCCTCTATGTTTGCTAAGAATGAGACGTGTGTTAAATTTTGTTAGGAGGACTTCTAGTTGGTGGATGATAATTTTGCCCTTTTTCTCCCCTGAGCTCTACAATCCCTCTTGACACACAAATCCTTATTTTGACGGTCGTTGAGTGAGCTTTACGACTGGGATGAACTCTGCGATCCTTGGCTTGACGATCGTTGAGTGAGCTCTACGATTTGAAGTGAACTCTACAATCCTTAGCTCGACGATCGTTGAGTAGACTCTACGAATTGTTCTTTACTATATCCTTTGAACATTTTCCTCCCTGCAATGTTAGTAGCTTCCAAAGCATGATATATATTAAGAGTCTAGATTTAACATTCCTAACTCACTTATAAGTTTATTAAATCTTGATTCATCTAAAGGTTTTGTAAAAACGTCTACTAGTTGATCCTCAGTTGGGATATAATGTAGTGATATATTACCATTTTGTATATGATCTCTAATGAAATGATATCTTATATCTATGTGTTTAGTTCTTAAATGCATAACAGGGTTATGAGTTATGGTAATTGCACTTGTATTATCACAATATATAAGGATAGAATTCAGCTTAAACCTATAGTCTGCAAGCTGAGTCTTCATCTACAGGATTTGTGCACAGTAATTACCTGTGGCTATATATTCAGCTTCTACATTTGATGTGGATACTGAGTTTTGCTTCTTACTAAACCAAGAGACAAGTCTGCTGCTAAGCATCTGACATGTTCCACTTGTACTCTTCCTGTCTATTTTACATCCTGCATAGTCAACGTCTGAATATCCTATTAGATTAAAGGAAGACTCCTTGGGATACCATAACCCCAAATTTGGAGTTCCTTTAAGATATTTAAAAATTCTTTTCACATCTATTAGTTGAGACTCTTTAGGGTTAGTCTGAAATCTAACACATATACATGTGACAAACATTATATCTGGCCGGCTAGTAGTTAGGTATAAGAGTGAGCCTATCATACCTCTGTACCGAGTAATATCAGAGTTTTTACCATTCTCATCTTTGTCAAGCTTAGTGACAAGTGGCATCAGAGTTTTCATGATGGTTGCAAATTTCATGCCATACTTCTTTAGTAAGTCTTTGATGTACTTGGTTTGGTTGATGAAGATGCCTTCATCAGTCTGTTTTACTTGAAGTCCGAGGAAGAAGTTAAGTTCTCTCATCATGCTCATCTTAAACTTGCTCTGCATAAGCTTGGTAAACCTTTCACACAATTTTTCATCTGAAGAACCAAATATGATATCATCTACATAAATTTGAACTAGCAGTGTTTTATCCTTATGTTTTCTCAAAAATAAGGTAGTATCTACTCTTCCTCTAATGAATCCTTTTTCAATAAGAAAGTTAGTTAAAGTTTCATTCCATGCTCTAGGTGCTTGTTTTAGACCATATAAGGCTTTATCTAATTTATAAACATAATCTGAAAGGGTTGGATTGATAAAACCTGGAGGTTGTTTCACGTAGACTTCTTCTTGAAGTTCTCTATTCAGAAATGCACTCTTGACATCCATTTGGAAGACTTTGAACTTCATGTGTGCAGCATAGGCGAGAAAAATCCTTATGGCTTCCAATCTGACAACTGGAGCAAATGTCTCATCATAGTCAATTCCTTCTTTTTGAGAATAGTCTTTGGCCACCAGTCTTGCTTTGTTCCTTGTAATCACACCATTTTCATCCATTTTGTTCCTGAAGACCCATTTGGTGTCAATGACTGGTTTATACTGAGGTCTGACAACCAATATCCAAACTTTACTCCTTTCAAATTGATTGAGCTCCTCTTGCATGGCCTCTATCCAACTTGAATCTCCAAAGGCTTCTTCGATCTTCTTGGGTTCCACTTTCTTCTGCTAGGAACGTCTGTTCTGGTGCCTTTTTGTCTGAGTTCTTCCAAATCAACTTCTTGTTCTGATCGTAAAGTTCCAATGTCTGGCGTGGTGAACTATAATTTCCTCTGTTCGCTCAACGATTTATGTTGTTGGTTCCATGATTGTAAAGTCCAACTCTACGATTTTGAGTTCTTCCATCGTTGAGTTTATTTCTAATGAATCATTGAATGTTGAGCTTTTCTTTTCTGGATCTGATTCTTCGAATGTGACATGGATGGAGATTTCAACAGTTAAGGATTCCTTATTGAACACTATATATGCTTTGTTGTCTGTAGCATGGTCAAAGAAGATTCCTTCATCTGACTTTGGCTGGAATTTGGTTAGATGCTTCTTGCCATTGTTGAGAACATAACATAAACAACCAAATGCATGAAAGTAGCTTATGTTTGGCTTCCTTCCTTTCCACAATTCGTATGGAGTCTTTTTTAATATTGAGTGTATGAGTGATCTGTTCTAGGTGTAGCATGCAGTGCTGATGGCTTCAACCCAAAAATACTCAAGAAGATAGGCTGTTGCAAGAAGGGTTCTTCCTGGTTCAATCAGAGTCCTATTCTTCCTCTCTGCTACTCCATTCTGTTAAGGAGTTCTTGGGGCTGAGAAATTGTGATTGATTCCATTTTCTTTACAGAATTGGTCCATATCTAAAAAGTCAAACTCTCTTCTATGATCACTTGTGATGGCCTTGATCTTTTCACCATTTTCATTCCTGATCAGTTTGAAGATCTTGATAAGATGTGAAATAGTTTCATCTTTAGAACTTAGAAAGGATACCCATGTGTATCTAGTGTAGTCATCTACTACCACTAGAGAGTATCTCTTTCCTCCAAGGCTTGTAGTTGGGATAGGCCCGAACAAATCCATGTGTAGTAATTGAAGGGCTCTATCATTTGAGTTGACTGTCTTGCTCTTGAAGGAGGTCTTTGTTTGTTTTCCAAGCTGATATGCTTTGTAGGATTTTTCTTTGATGAAGTTAAACTTTGGCAATCCTCTTACTAGGTCTTTGGAGGCAAGTTTAGACACACTCTTGAAGTTAAGATGAGATAATCTCCTATGCCAGAGCCAACACATATCTTTAGAGGTGTTAGTTCCCGTGGACACAATAATGATCTAGAAGGGGGGAGTTGAATGGATCATTAAAACTTTTTCCATTTATAAAGAAAGCATATTAGTTATAAATGATGGGATCAATTCAAACACAACGGATTATACTTTTAAAACTCCCTTAAAGATATATGAGTCAGTTCAATAGTGTGTTAATCTACAGTATGGGTGATAACAGATTTAGCAGTTATAGTGCAAAAGTGTAAAAGACATAAAGTAAATGACATAAGAGATTTAAGTGGTTCGGAGACTGAACAACTCCTACTCCACTCTTCTACTTTGACAAGTAGGAAATCCATTAAGGTTTAGTGCTCCGGACTAGGACACTCTTGCCCTCATCAAATCCAACAGACTTGGTTTCTTCAGTCACATTAAGACTAGGACACTCTTGCCCTCATCAAAGCCAGCAGCTTTGGGACTGTAGACTAAGCCAAGCAGACTTAGAATCTCTTGTACCCTTCGGTACTCAACAAGTCCAGCAGACTTGATTTCTTTAGTTCTCTATGTCGAGAAACTATAACCCTCATTAAGTCCAGCAGACTTGAGTTGTTTGTTTGTTGGGTTGTGCTGCTAAGTAGAACATTTGCTCTTCTTCATCTTTAGGTACTTAGCAGCTGTTTGTGATTAACCTTTGACTGCTACTGATATTTGTCGTTGATATTCCTCTTCTTTCTGTGTTCAGCAACTACCCATGATCACCCGAAATGTACTGCTGAGTTCTTTCAATAAGCTTTTTGCTCAGCAGTTGTGTTGAACACTTAGCTTGTATTTCACACAGAATTTCATTCTGTACTCTTCTTTTCTCAAAGTGTTCTTGGCTTCTTTGATCCTTCGATTCTTAGCTCATATGCCAGCACTTCGGCATTTTTCGTTTTTGTCTTGGTGAAGCTTCTCAACCTTTCGGTCGTATATGTATTGTTCTTGCTTATTCACCACACCTTTTCTTTTTCCAGATTTGCTCTTTTGTAGATCTTTGAATTATCTTTCCGTTGCAGATCTCCCTGATACAAATCTTCCTGTAGCAGATCTTTCTGTAGCAAATCCTTCCGTTGAAGCATGTTTAGTTTCAGACTTCTTTATGAATACTTTATTCATTTAGTGAGAGTGTTAGTGCTCTGCAGATTCTGACTTGTTGACTTGTCTTCTTTAACCCTGGAGAGAGATGTCAGTCTTGGTTTCTTCCCAGTCTTCATAGAGTGGACAGGTCTTTTGGTAGAATATGATCGTTGAGACACAGTCCACTGATTTCTTGAGCCTGATGCATGATACTAGAAGTCTTTGCTCTGACACTCAGCACGCATAAGTCAGTATTCTGACATTTCTGACTTCTTCTATAGTAGATGCCATAGAAGTGTTGACGTGGATGTTTCTGAAGTAATTAACAACTCATTTTGAGATTACTGACTTAAGTGCTTAGATGTCTTCAATCCTTGTTGGAACTTAAGTACTCGACGATTAATCCAGTTTTAGCTTCTTGCTTCTGATCGTTGAGTCATCTGCTGGTTCTGCTATGTAGCTCTACGATCTTGTCTGTCGTAGGCTTCTGATCGTTGAGTCGTTTGCTGGTTCTGCTATGTAGCTCTACGATCTTGTCTGTCGTAGGCTTCTGATCGTTGAGTCATTTGTTGGTTCTGCTATGTAGCTCTACGAACTTGTCTGTCGTAGGCTTCTGTGCAGATCAGAGAGTGATTGACTTTACTAACTCTACGATTTTATCCGAGCCTTGCGGTCCTGACGATATGCTCATCATGCTTCGTGATCTTCATTGTGCTTTATGTATATAGAGCATAAGTCTATGATCTGGTTTAAGCTTTAACAGATGATTTCTTATCATAAAGGATTGCTTTATGAACTTCAGGCTTGCTCGAACTGCTTGGTTCTATATGTCATGGAGGACTGCTCTATGAACCTTCAGGTGCCAGATCTTTATTGTAGAGGACTGCTCTACGAACTTTTAGTTGCATTCTCTGCTGTATAATCAAAGGTTGTTTATGACAGGTAGCATTTGAATATCTTCAGCTTGATTGCTTTGAACGTTGTACATCTGAACTTGCTTTATCATTTTACGACTTAGCTTTGCAAAATTTCGATCTAACTTGTGGTGTAAGTCGTAGTGCAATCGTAGAGTTATGATTTGAACTGCTCTACGATCTCAGTTCAGACTAGATGTTGTAGATGTACGAGATCTTCATTCAGTTTGTTTAACAGTCCAAGGACAGCCTACTGAATAATCTTTATGAGGATTGCTGTAATGATTCTGAATACTCATGTAAAAGTTTCTTTTTGACTCTGCTTGGTTCGTAGACAAGATTAGGAGAATCGTAGAGTGACTGTCTATATGGACTCTACGATCCTGAGAGTTAGCCCTACGATGCTGAGACAACTCTACGATCTGCCGAGAGGACTCTACGATTTTTCGAGCCTTATTCTGCATTTACCAGGCAGACTCTACGATCTTCCTAGGAGACTCTACGATCTTCCTTTGAGTGATTTCATAAGACTTCTATCTGAATGACACTTCACTTCTCAATCAGTCTTGCTGATGGAGTTGGTCTTGGATCTTCTGTTTGCTTGCCGGTCATTCAGGGTCTTCATACTGATGATCTTTAAGTAGACATTCTATGATTCTGCTTTAGAAATGTGAGCGTATGACTGGCTATGCTGATGGCTTGCAGACTCTACGATCGTGAGTGTAGTATACGATTCTTGCTTTACCTCTCTTGCCAGACTGTTGTTGTTTTCGGTCGATCAGGCCTATCTATTATAATTTAAGATCAACCTAACAAGTTTGATCTTTCTATATATATATAGTCCTTGTAAATAGTGATCTTTTGAAGGACTGTACAATGCTATTAACTCATATGAGATCAACTTAACAAATTTGACCTCGTCAATCAAAGTCCTTAGAACATAATTGTTTATTAACTATTAAGGACTTTACATCTTTCATTAATGCAGACATATTTGCATATTGATTCATTTATCTTTTAAAACACATCATCAAATCTTATAATAGAGAAATAACATTCACATGCATATTCCAAATAAGAGGCTTTAGCAAGGAAACAGACTGTCTCATGTGAAATTAATTAGGCAATGTTGACCACATAGACATTTCCTTCTCGAGCTCCTACTAGCTTGAGAGATTTAGTCTTTAAATCTCTGACTTGGCATTTGCTGTTGAGGAAAGTGACTTGATGTCCTTTGTTACACAATTGACTGATGCTTAACAAGTTATGCTTTATTCCTTCAACATAAGCCATTTTACTGAATGATATTGTACCATTTCCAATTGAGTCATATCCTCTGGTTTTTCCCGAGTTATTGTCTCCAAAGATGACTGTAGGACCATCCTTTTCCTTGTAATCTGACAGAAGAGCCTTGTTTCCTGTCATGTGTCTTGAGTATCCACTGTCAAGGTACCAGATGGATCTCTTTTCCTACATGACAAATCAATCTTTATTTTGGTATCCATATTTGCTTGGGTCCTTTTTTGTTAGTACCTTTTGGGACCCAAATTTGATTTGTTCCACATGAAAATTGTCTTTTCTAGTTCCTGAATTTTGGAGACTAGTGAAGACTCTTTCTGAGTGCTCAATTCATTTATCTTTTTCAGTTTTTCATTCTCAGTCTCAAGATTAGAACAAATTTTTTTAGTCTGAAGTATGGCTTCTAATTTTATGCTAATTTTCTCTTTTTCCTCTTTTAGATGAGAGTGATCTTTACATAGCATTCTAAACATTTTCATGTATTTATGTAATTCTATCATTAAGTCATACATGCCTTCTCTAAGATCATCAATGTATAATTCAGGAGAATAGAAGTCAAATACCTCATCTACGTTGATTTTTTTTTTTTTTGCTTCTTTCTTTTTCTTTTGCTATCAAGCACAGGTTGACCTTCTGTGGCTCTTCATCGTTACTTGACTCAAAGTTTAGTTCTTCTCATGAGTCACTCCAGGAGCCTTCAGCTATGAAGCTTTTGTCTTTCTTCTTTTGCTTGTGGAGGCTCTTAAATTCTCTCTTTAGATTTGCTTTTGTTCTATCATTTCTCAGCTCTTCGCTTAAGGGTTTTGGACACTTAGCAATGAAATGACCTGGCTTTTTGCAATTGTAGCAAAGGTCATTTGTTTGTTCTCTGCTACTGCTTCTGAACTTCTGCGGTCTGTTCCTGTTGATGAATCTTTTAAATTGTCTGACCAGCATAGCAGCTCCTTCATCATCATCTGATTCATTTCTATCAGAGTCAGAATCATCCTTAAGATTGCTTCTGTGAGCTAAAGTTGAGGCTTTAATAGCAATGTTTTTGTCCTTCTTTCTTCCCTCAGATAGAGTCTCTACCCTTTGATTTAGCTCCAGCTCATAGGTAAGAAGATTTTCATAGAGCTGTTGTATAATCATCTCGTACAAGTTCTTTGACTCTCGGATGGTTGTGGTTTTGGCATCCCATTTGCTTGGTAATGCTCTCATGAATTTGATGATGAGATCTCTATTTAGATCAACTTTCCCAAATGATCTGAGAGAGTTTAGCAGCAAGTTAAATCTCTCATAGGTGTTTGAAATGTTCTCCCCTGATATGTGGGTGAACATTCCATATTGCTGAATGAGTAGTGATTGCTTATTTTCTCTAACTTCTTCTGTTCCTTCGTGCATGATCAACAGAGTTTGCCAGACTTCTTAAGCTGTTTTGCAGTTGACAACATTTTCAAACAACTCATAATCTAGAGATTGGAATATGATGTTTTTAACCTTTTTATCTCTTTGAATATCATTCTTTTCATTGTCTGTCCATTCTTCTCTTTTCTTTGCTACTAGCTTGTTTGGATCTTAATTATTAATGCAAGCTTCATTGGTATGACTGGCCCATTAAGTACCATCTCAAATAACTCATCTTCTATTGCATCCATGTAAGCCTGTATACGAACTTTTCAGTTAGCAAATTTTTCTTTATTGTACATAGGTGGTCTATTACCTCCACCAAGTTCTGATTCATTCTTGTTGTGTGCCATTAGATCTACTCAAGCTTGTAAGGCTTTAAATGTGAGAACCTGCTCTGATACCAATTGTTAGTTCCTAATGACACGAAAGATATCTAGAAAGGGGGTTGAATAGATTCTTTCAAACTTTTTGTTTATTTTATTTTAAGAGAGAATGAATTATTAATCAATTAATTTAGCACAGCGGAATATGATTTATTTTCCCTTCTTGATGTAATAATTCAACAAGCAGTTATATAGCAGTTAATAGACACAAGATGAAAGACACCAGGTTTTAAGTGGTTCAGAGTTCACAAGACTCCTACTCCACTGTTCTGCTCTTTGAGCAGCAAATCCACTAAGGATACTCTTACAATTTTTGAATCACTAAGATTCTTTCAAGACCAACAGCTTTTGAACTTTAGTTTACTAAGAACTCTTTTAGTGAGTAGTGTTGGTTTGGGTGTGCTACTAAGTTACGTTTTGCATAAGTTTCTGAAGAACTTAGTAGCGAAGCAAGATACTTTTTCGTTTGACCTTTTTGAACTCTTGCGTATACTTTCTTTTTTGTGTGTTGCATTTTTCTTTTTCAAATCTGGGCGTCTCTTATAGGAGCTTCAAATTTCTTCCCGTTTGAAATATGCTTTATGTTTCAATTTCTGCCCGTTATCTCATGATGTAGAGCTGCTAAATGTTATATTATTTAGTTCATTAATGTTTTGATGATGTATTAATTGACCTACTAACATTGTCCATAAAAGGTGCTTCCTTTTTCCTTGGGATAAGACATGTCAGTCGTAGATTTCTGCCAACTTTTATAGAGGCGTTTGGTCTTCCATAAAATATGGCTGATAGGACACAGTCTTCTGACTTTAGCACTACCTTGAAATCTTCATTCTATCGCTTAGCATGCTTTGGTCAGTCCTCTGACATTTATGACTTTAAGCTCTTGGTAGAGGTTTATCTGTCACATCAATGTAGACTGTTCTTCTTAACTAAGTTGCTTCTATTTTTTAGTACAAGAGAATAACCATCAGATGTTTAGGTTTTGATTTGCATGATGTGTAGCTGAGGAGAGTCGTAGTATTGCTTTAAATGGCTCTTGCTTTTGCTCAATGAATCTCTACAATCAACTTTACGACCATTCTTGCTATAGTGCATGTTCTGTGATAAAACATATTGTAGAGTTTACTCTACGGCTACTCTGTTAGCCGTAGAGTTCGTTCTACGGTTGCTTACTTTAGTCATAAAGTCTTCCTTAGGCGGAATCGTAGAGTCCATTCTACGCTCAGACTGAGTCGCTGAGTCTTCTTGGCGCGGAGTCGTAGTGTAACAGCCCGAAATCCCGACCTTCCTTAATTCTATCCGATTATCTCTGGATAGCATAACTATTAACTTTAATACCAAATTAACAGGGATCTCGTGCGTTAAACTTAACCTTTGACCTTTAAAATCGTTCTGATGACCATAAATTCGGTCCATATATTTTTTTTTTATAACTTTATCTTATAATCATTTCCCGTCTCAGGATCGTAACGTTCACTTTACTAATCATTAGTCTTTAGGTCAACACTTGTTAATTGTGACCGAGTCTAGTTCATTTCGTAATCACATAAAATTTAGGATTTAATTTAACCTATAATTAAAATTTCGCCATGAAGTATTCATACACGAGTTTGTTTACGTATACCTGTTGTGTACCTGCTACTATTCATATATATCTGTATACATTCAACAATATTATACATATCCTCGTATGCTTATCATTAATCCATTCGGTAACCTATTTACCTCCTACTTGAATCATGTATAACCTGCTCCATACATATTTACCATACATTCGAGTTCTAGTACATATCAGACTCGACTTACACTGATGTTATAATCAACCAATTAGTACATAACTTACACATAATTAATTTTACATTCAGCTGCTAACTTAACATTACATCATTTACAAATATCAATTTCTTCATGCTTGTTTATCTATTCCCCTTTTCTTTACCTTAGCTGCACCGGATCATCCGGCCTTCTCATGTTTTTACCTGAAAAGTTAGTAATAGCAAGAATGAGCACATAGGCTCAGCAAGTAACTCAGATAACACCTTTCATGCTCGCAGTTTATCATATGCGACATACCTTTTTACTTTATCATACTATGCATGAATGCCACGTAGTTCACTTAACAGTTAAATCACATAATTACACATTGGCCACCTTTCAAATCCTTTACTACCACATAGTTCACCTAGATTAATAGTACACATAGTCTGAATACTTGCCTGTAATGCATTTATTAACTTAACCTCTGTCGCCTTGCTTGGCCGATCTATCCATCTTTACCTCAGATTACTCGATCGAACCTTTTCTGTAAACATACAATCTATAAACATCAATATATGATCATAAACTTAATATGAATTATCAAACTTAACTCATAATTATACCACCTTTCGTCTCTAATCATTTCCCATTTAATGTATTAAACCTTACATAGGTTCATATTATATTTCAACTTTGTCCTCGACATTTTTCATAACCTTTAGCTCACTTTGGCTTAGCTTTAGGCATGTTACATTATGCCATTTATCGTTTCATTATACCTGGACATCCTTTATATAGCCCATTCTTATCTATCTAGGCTTTACATAACCCATTCTTATCGTTCCTTGTCAAATTATTACAATTTGGACACTTAATTTTTTTTTTGACTTGCTACAGTAACTGCGCCCCGGCGCCACTTTTCTTCTTCTCAATCTCGCTGGCCGCGAAAAGCTCTCGGCCGATGAACAGTGACACTGCGCCCCGACGCAGTGTTAAGGCTAAATTACTGCGCCCCGGCGCAGTCCCTGGTTCAGCAGAATCTGATTTTTGGTCCTGCTTTTCTGATTTTTAACTCCCTAACCACACAGCCAATTAACACCAAACTTGGCACAGTTCTAGACCTCACTTCATAGTATTTTACAAAATTTTCTATTGCCTCATTTGGCCTTTCTAATTCAGAGTTATGCTAGTCCATAGGAAGGCTGTCCAACTGATTTCTATACTTAGAAAAATTTCAGATTTTTCAAAACCAACTTTTGTAATTCTTGTGATTTTTGGCCATTTGATTTAAAACATCAATTCAACACTTGACATAGTTCATATAACCTATATATGACATGTCCAAACTTTCAAAACCATAAAACTTCGCACGAGGCGACTTTTGTCCGTAAAAATCCATTTCGATTCGAAACGATCGATTTCGATCGTTCGAATCGCCATTTCGCTCAAATTCAATTCCGTCGATTCCCAAATCAATCTAAACACATGTATTTACATTATCCTAGGCCATTTGAATTCATTTCACCTTTAAATTCTCAAAATTGCCAAAAATCACACCTTTGTTGGATTTTCATCAAAACTTCCAAACTTTTCATGAATTTATCATTTCCAAATCTTAGGCTATTCTTGGCCCCTTAATACAAAACTTGATTCTAACTTAACACATAACACATATAGCACATATTTGACTTGTAGGGGCCTTTAAAACATTTAAAGCTTCTCAAATGAACTTATTTTTCCAAAAGGTTCGTTTTGGTCGTCGGCGAACGTTTTAAAACGTTTAAAACCTTCAATTGTCGCCATTCGAACCGAATGACTTCCAAATCATTCCTAACACGTGTTTTAACATCAAACTTAGCTTTTTGGCATCTTTTGATCACCAAGTACACCTAATAGCCAAAATTGCATATTTATGGCATTTTATTAACTTTTCAAAACTTAACTTTTGAACCTCCTTTTGAATTCTCAAGTCTAGACATCAAATACATCAACACTTGTTCAAATAACAACTTTGTACATTCTCACAACTTCCATATGTATCTTCCAATACACTTTACAGATTATTACGTTGTCTACACAAAAAGTATAGCCTAGTATTCAACGTTCCTTTACAAAACATACTTTTACACCATTTATGATTCTAACTTGTCATGTAGCACAATAATTTACTTTCATCAACCATGATCAACCCTTCTAACTAGGTTTTTATCAAATCTAGCAACATATTACATATGCTCATGCCTTGAACCATAATTAATAACTTGTAAACATACATAAATCTTACACCACCATTGTTCTACTACCTTCAAGCCTAGGGTTTCATAACTTTCCAAACAAATAGCATGCAATTCACATAAACTTCATCATTAATTCTTATATTATAAGAATTCATGCATGGTCATACTTGTTCTAGCAACTTGAGCTTAGGGTTTCATGGCTTTTCAACATATAAAGCATATACTTCATAAAAATTTTACATCTAACCATGCATACATGCATGGCTACTCATAAATTAGCCTTTAATCTCATAAACATCAAATCTTTAAGACCTAAACATAGTTATACCTTGTTGGATGACCAACTTCTACACATCAAAAGCTTCCTCATGCCATGTTCTTCCTCTTTTCTTCTTACCACTTGATTATTTGAGGTCTCTAGCTCCATGATTCTTAGCTTCTTTCCAAGGATTCATGGCTTCTTCCTCTTTTCTCCTCTCCTTTGCTAGAACTTTCGGATGATGAACAAGAAAATAATGAACCAAGCTAGCTAAATACACATACATATATTACATACCATTCTCCAACACTTAACCATTGTAGTTAAGTTAAACCAAGCATGGTTAGGGTCTTTTAAGACATTTCACATAATAAGTGAGGGGTATTTCCGTCATTTCACCAATTGGGACATATATGTCATTATCCAAATTGTTGAGGGTATTTTGGTCATTTTACCCTTTAGGACATAATGGTCATTATCCAAATTGTTGAGGGGCAGTTTGGTAAATTGCCAAATTAGTTAGATTTTCATTTCTTACAACTTTCCCCCTCATAACTAGACTTTCCTACATTTCCCCCCATTAATTCATTCTTTGCTCATTTCTTATCCAAATCAAATCCTTTTTGATCCAAGTCGTTTTTATCATACTTGAATTTTATTCCTTCATTAAATACACCATATTTGACTTGTCCCATAACATTCGTCATACTTCAAAAATTAATTTTTTTATTGATCACTTATTATTTACCATAATACGTGCCAAAATTCCATATTATTCCTTAAATTCCAATGGCTATGAACTTCTCGATTCCACAATAAATCAATTCTAATTTTACCATCTCAACATAGTTAAATTACTCAATTATCCAATAACCGCTTTCTCGAGGAACGAACCTCAACCGGATTACCAAAATCCATTGTCGTTAAACCTTATTTGCTCCTATAATCATTTTAAAATCTTTACATCCTTTCACTTGCTTACATAACCCACATAATTACTAGCTTGAACCATTCTTGCTTACAACTTCCTTCCTACCCATCCTCAGGATTATTTCCTTCTGTATTTATACATCATATCACAATTATCTTATTTTAAACATTAAATATCCATTTCTTAATAACCTTCAAATATTCATATATCAAATCCTTAATATTCCTCAATAAACCGATTTAATCACAGGGTTTCTTATTCTTTGCACATACATACTTTTCTGCCTTGCTATTCTCATATCGTTGCCTCTCCAGGCCTATTCATTAATCTTACCGTTAACACTAATAACTAAAACCTCAATTCACATATCGATTCCTTATTTCCATCATTTCTAAACTTCAAATCCTTCCTTCTATATCTTGCCAAATATACATATATACACACATTCAACTTACCACATAGGTCATATATAACACATTGATTAAGCAATAATTCTTATTTAATCTCTATTACGATTTTCTGTCCTTCATAATTAGGCTTTAGCTGCTAACCTTTACATAATTAATCATGATCCTTATTTAGAATTTCTGTAAAATCCTGGGGCGTTACACGTAGAGTCCATTTTACGATCAGACAGAGTTGTTGAGTCTTCTTGGTGTGGAGTCGTATAGTCCATTCTATGATTAGACTGTCTGAAGAGATACACCATAAGATCAACCTAACAGATTTGATCTTTTTAAAATCTAAGTCCTTGTACACCACAAAGGACTTTATAACTTAATACATTCATATCCAAAAGACCAACCTTACAGTTTTGATCTTATCTAACTAAGTCCTTGTACATCATAATCAATCAAATGATTTTACAATCAAAGGATTTTACAACTCTACTATTGAATGCATTTATCAACTTAATTCTTATTATCAAATCAAATATGCAATGTTCAACATAATAGAATTGATCTTTTCATAATAAATTGAGAAATCAATTATGGTAATTGATTAAAGGAATAAATTTGATCAAGCTTTATACATGGGATAATCAATCCATCTAAATTGATCGTAACGGTAATATTCATGATCAATGTTACGGTAACAAATCTGTAATCTTTCTGAAAATATTTTCAAACCATTGCAATCCTGTTGATTCCTTAATGATCTATATCTGTATGTTTATATACTCATTAACGAAATTTTTTCTTATGGAGTATGTAACGGCTAGTGGTGATCTATGTATAAAATAACTAGCTTCATATAGCCGAGAGAGAGAGAGAGAAAAAGAACTTATAGAGAAAACAAAGAGAATACACTGATCATATTTTGAATTCAATACTTCATATTCTCTCCATTCATTATTTCTTCAAGTAAAACATAATTAAGAGTTGAAGGTTTCTGAAGCAAAATCAAACTGTTTTCAGTTTTCATATTCGAGCTTAACTGGTGATATCTTTATTTGTTTACTTGATCATTGCATTTAGGATTGAGCTTTGAATTGATATATATCTCTTGCTTTGATCATAGTTGTTGGTTTAATTCTTTATATCATTTTTATAGTGTTATTTTCTAATCTGGTTTGGATTAGAGGTCTTTACATTCAAGTTCCAAGTGAGATTAGGAGCTCAGTGGGTAGAGGTACTCAAGGAGTACGTAGGCTTGCACAAGGTGATCATAGGTGCTCGGGAGGATTGATCCTTAAAGGTTGGGAACTTGAATTATAAAGGAAGTTGATTGTAAACCAAGTTGAATAATGAGTCTCCAATACTAGTTGGTATTGGACGTGGATTAGGCCACTATATTAGAGATTATGTGCCGAACTATGTAAAAATTCTTGGTGTTCACGTGATTGCTTGTTTTATCTATCCTATTGCATGTTTTAATTCACTCAATATATAAAGTATTAACAGGTTCAAAACAATCTCTTATAAGGCTCACTGCATTGGTTATCTAATAGGTTGAATTAGTAATACAGTGAACTATTTTCATATTCAGCAGACTAATTTCTTAATATAATAAACTATTTTCATATTGAACAGATTAAATATTTGATACAGTAAACTGTTTTCATATCTAGCAGACTAAGTTTCTGATTCAGTCAACTATTTTCATAATCTAGCAAATTGCATAATAAACTATTTTTAGTAAATTGCAAAAATTAGACATTGTTGACTCACACACTTATTCAACCCCCTTTCTAAATATGTCTACTTATATTTCCCAAATCTTTTAAGCACACTAGGATTATTTCTCTCTCTCTCTCTCTCTCTCTCTTTTATTTTTTCTAATTAACATTTGATGCTCCATCCCATTTTTCCTTCTTTTTTTCTCTCTTGGTGAGTGCATTTTATGCTCTATCTCACCAGCAAGTGCGTTTTATGCTCCTTCTCCCTTCGCATGTGTTTATGAGTGAGTATGATTTGCGCTCCATCTCAACTCACCACATAACTTTTTATACTCTTTCAATTTCACTTCAAAATCCTAGAAAAATTACCTTAATCATTTTTCCTAAATTATATTTATAACATCGACAATCTGTCCTAGTAGATTCTCTATATTCCACACTGATAATTCTAGATTAGCCGTTGTAACCTCATTGTGCTCAATGAGCTTGGTAACAAGCTCCAAATTCGACTATTTTTCTTCTTGTAATGGAGGTTGATACTGGAATTCTAGTGGGTGGGATGGATTTGGAGTATAGAATTAGGCTTGATAATTACTCCGTGAATAAGTCGGTTGATGTTGTCAACTTGGATAATAACAGTTTGGGGAGTAGTTGGCTTGGTTCTGATAGTAGACATTCTGAATGGACTGCCTCTCTAGAGTGTTAACCATCCTTGACATCTTTGCAACTTGTACTTGTATTAACTCAATTAATTATGCCCTTGATTGTTACATCCCTTTAGAAGACCATTGATAATTAATTGCATCCATTGCCTGAAAAGGAAATAAAAATAAAAATAAATTAAATAAAAATATACACGTTTAAATTAAAACTAATTTGATTAAAATTAATATTGATAAAAATTATTAAATTAATTCCTTGACAACGGCGCCAAAAACTTGTTTGCCTATTTTTAACTTAGGATTTCACACGCAAGTATACGCAGTCGAATAGCAACACAGTGGCAGGCAAGGTATCGTTCCCACACAGAATTAAAAATTATTAACCACGCACGCTAATGCAACTGCTCTTTGTTATTTACGAAATTTCCATCGAGCTGATTCAATTACCATATTTTCATCCATCTTTTGCATAAATCACCAAATTGCCACCAAGCTTATTTTTCCTACAAAATTAAATATAAATATTAAAAACATATAATATTAAATAAATTGCCTAAAATAGTAAAAATACCTAAAATCTCATAAATAATTAAGCCTAATTTTTTTAATAAATAGGTATAAATACCACTTAGCAGGGCATAAAGGTGATCTAAAAGGGAGGTTGAATAGATCACTTTATTTTTCCTTTTTTAAAACTCAGTTATCAAATTATTTTCTTTGTAATTGCAACAGAATAGTTAATTTGAACACCCCTCATTGATCTGAGATTGTAAATAGCAGTTCTGTTTTGAGCTATGCCACTGAAATGTTATTGCTGATAGTAAAATAGTTAGAGTAGTTAGAGCAGCAGTAATGTAAGCAACAAAAAGACATAAGAGAGGACACGAGAATTTTAAGTGCATCTTTTAGTCCACTCTTCTGCACTTCTAGCGGGAAATTCAATAAGGATATTCTCGATCTTTATAATTAGATAAGATTCATTCGAGTCACTAAGTCTTGGCACGGATCACTAAGACCTGGTTCATTATGAACCATCCCAATTGGACACTAAGTTCATCCCACTCAGGGTCTGATTTACTTAAAATCAGGCGAGTCACTAAGTCTCGTCTTACTGTTGTTGGTGATGATAAGGGTGATTAAGGTGCTGCTAAGTTGACATTAAATTCTTCTTCACTAATAAAACGTAATAGCTGAGCGATTCCTTCTTGACATTGATCTCTGGAGCCATTTGATGTTTCTCTTCTGCTCTGATGTTACGGAAATCACTCTTTTTAATCGACCCTCCAAAGTGTATCTTAACTTTGGGTTGATGATATGTTCATTTTACAGATCTATTTTCTTCTCCTTCTATTCTCCCTTTTTGAACTCTACGATTTAAAGATTTAGTTCTATCTCTTTTTTCTCTTTTTGCTTGCTTACCCTCCCCTTCCCCATTTTGAATTTTAAATAAAAGTTTATATTTATAGAGAGATGTGTGCTGCTTTGTCCGTTGTAGAGTTGTTACTTCATTTAATGTCCCGGTCTTAAAAGATATTGATGCTGACATTTGTAGATAAGTGTCAGCTTGCTTTCAGTTCTGTCTACATTTTCAGTATGCTAAAAATGGCAATCACGTGGATGATATCATACTGTACATTTTCTTTTGATCTTCATCATAAACATCTATTGGTCGATTGATGTTTCAAAATCAGACTAGCCAGTAGACATGAACATGCTCCAATTCCCAAAATTTAACTTTGTCTTGGAAAGATTTCATCTGGTTCTTCAATTTGTGACATGTCCATTTTCGATAGTCTGACAGCTTTCACTTTACAAAATGAATTGATCGTATAGTAGAGATTTTACAGTACGATTAACGTTCTTATACATTCTTCCTTCTTCTATACGATCATGCCTTTACAATACGAATTGAATCCTTCTATATGATCTTCTCTTCTCAATACGAACTGAATCCTTCTATACGATCTTGTCTTATGTTTGAACTGACTCTGCAATAATATTAGAACTTGCCTTCACAATATGAACTAAATCTTGCCTTATGATTCAGCTTCTTGCAATACGATTAAGCTTTTTTGTAATATGATTCAGCTTGCAACACATTTCAGCACTTGTAATACGATTCAGTTTACAATACGATTCAACTTTCAATACGATTCAGTACTTGGCTCCATGATCTGGTCTTCTTTTAATACGATCATATCTTTTCAATGTGAACTTGTCTTTTACTCTGTGATCAGCTTTACTAGTCTTCTTCCCAGTTGTCTATTCTACGAACTTAGAGTTTTATAATTTTGTGTGCTTTTCAATATGCTTTTCGATCTTTAAACTTAATAATCAGCTATACGTTTTACTTAATTCACCAAGTTGCTATATATAATCTGTCTTCCTTCTTATGGGCTTTATGTGGCTTTTGCAACTTTGTAATTTTCTTTGTGAACTTTGAGAATGTTCTGTGATCATCATCTTGAACTGCTTTATGATCTTGGGTTACTTTTGTGAAGTCTTCATTGTGCTATTCAGTTCTCCATACTTTTCTTCTTTTTGATATCCCTTAAGCTTATCTGAAGACTTTTAGTTCTATAATTTGAACCTTTGTCTGAACTTCTTGCTTAAGTTCATTTTCTCTATCTTGATCAGCTCCCCTTGCCTTATTATTCTTTATCAACATGATTTACAGTCAGTACCTTTGTGTGTCAATGTCTAGTCATTTGTTGACACTATTTGGTCCTTATCTTCTATTAATTGTTGAGTCATGCTTTGTGTCTTGTCTCCTCCTTCAAATCATCATTAGTCTTTGTCATTTGCTACATCCTTTTTCTTTTTATCTTTTCTGACTAGTCGTTCTCAGCTTGCTTTTTTGCTGGAGAGTCCTTTGATGGAGTCATCTGTTGTGGTGAATTCATCTCTTTATGTTTCACCATTATGATGATCTTTATTATGATGTTTCGACTTGTTCTGTGCATATGACTTCCATACCATTTTTCTGCAAGTTTGTTTCTGTCTTTTCCTTTGATTTGCTCTTCGATCTGACCTTTACTATATGACTCAAAATGAACTTCATGAACTAGTCTTGTGCTCTACGATTGCCATTATTATAAGATCTCTTTTGCAATACGATCTTTTCTAAATATGTTGCGATCAGAGCTGCTATACGATCAAGGTTTCTATACGATCTTCTTTTGCTATACGTTTTTTTTAGTTAACCTTGCGATTATATCTTCATCATACAAACTAATCATAACATTACTCTGAGTTTGCTAAATGATATGATTATGACCTTGCAATACCATTATGAACTTGTAATACAATCTGATTTTAGCTATATGATCTTGATCTTGCTGTACGATTCTATTGTTGCTATGCGATCTTGATCTTGTTGTACGATTTTGTTGTTGCTATGTGATCTTGATCTTGAAATCACAATTTGTCCATTTAAGTCCTAAAATATATACAACACTTTTTCTCAAAAGATCAACCTAACAAGTTTTATTTTTTCTAAACTAAGTCCTTGTACAATGCGAATTAAATAAGAACTTTACGAAAGTCACATTTTACAAATACACATTCATATTAATTCTAAGTACTTGTACAATACGAATTAAATAAGGACTTAACAAAAGTTACATTTTATAAATATACATTTATATCAATTATAAGTCCTTGGACAATACATTCTTTTATAAAGACTATACAATTTACTTACTATCAGAGTCATTCTGTAGTTTATGTGTTGAGTTATACGAATACCGTAATCATACATTTAACTATATGATTATTATCAGTATTCAGTTATCATACATTTAACTATATGATCATTGTCAAATCATTATTCATTTGTACTAACAAAACAAAACTTCCTCCCTTTTCTTTGGGAAGAAAACTCTATTTCTTCTAATTAATTTATTTTTTTTCTTTAAATTTCAATCTCCTCTGCCTAATTAATTACCAAAAAGTTAATTGAAATTGAATTTCAACATAACCAGTCAACCAAATCAAGTTTGAGAAAAACATCATCTACAATCGTTATTCATATTAAAACAACTTCATAATAATGTGATTTTAAAAATGAAATGAATTTATACAGAATTATGATATACATTGCACTAGATGCTTTAGCTAAAGTAGATACGGATAGGGGTGTTCGTTCGGTTAATACCAGAATGAACCGGACCAGTATCGAATTTATCAAAAACTCGGTATCGATATCGGTACTAGTGGGACCAGTATACCAAACCGGTTAGCCGGTTCGGTACCGATTTTAACCGAGTATATAATAATAATAATAATAATAATAATAATAATAATAATAATAATAATAATAATAATAATTATTATTATTATTATTATTATTATTATTATTATTATTATTAATTATTTTATAAAAAAAAATAGAAAATCGGTTCAACCGGTACGGTTCAGGATATACCAAATCTCTGAACTGGTACCGAACCAGTTGGATCGGTATACTAAACTAGTATCGATACCGGACTGGCACCAAACCATCCGGTTCGGACTGAGCCGATATACCATATATACCAATTATACAAAAAAATTGCACACCCTTAGATCTGAACAGTAAAAATAAGAATAAACGAAGAAATCATATAGAAAAAATACACTAAAAGCGGGCTAATTGTGCAGTTCCTTTTTATTTTATTTTATGTGGTACCACTAGATACCGCATAATAATTGTGAAGTTTTTTTTTCCCTTACTACGGTTCTTTTCTTATTTTTTGTTCATACTGCACAATTGTTAAGCGGTACCACTAGGTATCACATAACAATTGTGCGGTTCCATTTTTTTTTCTTCCTACCGTGACTCTATTCTTATCTTTTGTAGTACCACATAATTGTTATGTGGCTTTAATATATATCACATAACAATTATGCAATGCTTTTTTGGCAAACTGATGGATAATTTGATAATTTTTTATATGGGACATATATCGCATAATAATTTGTTAAGTATCACACAATTGTTGTACGATATCTTTTTTTTTTTTTCCCCTGAGCCATTCAATCTCGTAACAAATGGACAATATTTAATTAGATGGATACTTTAACGTTGAACCTAAATCATATATATATATATATATATATATATAACAAATCTAAACCATACATCTTAAATAATATACATTTATTAAAATTACGTCGTTTTGTTAATTCTTTTAAAAATCAAGTGGTGTCACAGGTGACATTTTTGTAAATAAAAAGAAAGCAAGTAAGATCACTCTCTTTTAATTTTTTTTTTTAAAAAAGAATATCTAAAATGACATAATTTTAATAAAGGTATGCCATTTAAGAGTAGCGGCGGAACCAAACCGTTTTTAAAGGGGGGAGTCAAAATATATCAGTAAAAAAAAATTATTTATTGACGCTTGGAGTGCTTCTTTCGGTTGTACAACTGAGAAGAGACAACTGAATTCTCCAAGTCTGCATAGTTTAAAAACGTCTCAAAATTTGTTTGTTTTCAATTGTTGAAAAAAATATCATTCTCAATATAAACTATTAGAGTGCCATTTATCCACTCGTCTCTCATTTTATTACGCAAGTCAATCTTGACAATTTTCATCGTACAGAATACTCTTTCAACAATTGCATTCGCAACTGGTAAAATCAAAGCCAACTCGACCAATCGATATACATAACCCCATATTACTAACAATATCATTCAGATTGAACTCCACACGTGAAATTTTTATACCACCACTTGCTTCGAAATTTGGTAATTAATTATTAGAAGTATCAACAATTGTTAGTCGCTTAATCAAGTATTTATCCATAATCTAGAATAAATACAAATATCAATTGTTAATCAATAAATATAACATCATTATATCATCAATATACCATCAGTATACTGTATACCATAAGTATATAATTTCTCAAATTTATATTCAAATTCATTTTGCCTAATTATAGTATTTTAGAATAATTTTATCAATTTAAACATTTCATAATAAATTCATCAACTAACCTAATTCAATAATTTCAATTATTTCACAAATAATATATCATAATTCATAAATATATCATAAATACATATACTTTTCTAGACTTACTAGCTAAAGAATAATTTTTTTTAGACTTATCGGGGTTATATGTCCGCTCTCACTACCCCTGGTTCTGTCTCTGTTTAAGAGAGATATTATATTTAAGAAATATACTTTAGATCTGTTATATATATATATATATAATTTATTACCAGCGTTGGAAAGAGTGACAGTAAAAACCTCATTTACTCTTTAGCAATTAGCAACCCAAAAGCCAACTCCAAATGAAGTTAGTAGAATAACCTTCATCACCACCCAATTTCCACCGCAGCACGGCGGGGCCCTTCCACCACCACCGACGGTGGGCCCCACTCCTACAACAAACCAAACCGGGGCATATTTTTTATCATAAAAAAAAATTGTAGACAGATCCACCATCAAACCACCATCAAACCGATCTCTGTTCCTTTTGCCTTACGCGTTTTACCTGTCAACCCTCCTTTATTTCTCTCTCCAAATTCCTATTTCTTTTGTGAATCTCTTCTTCAACCTCTTGGCATTGACTCTCTCCTCTGATCCACAACTGGGTTTCTCTCAAGAAAGGAATCAAAAGTCCCAAAAGAGGGATTTTTTATTTTATTTTTATTATATATTTATATATACACACACACTAGTATACATTTTTTTTTATATAATAGTCCAATATTGGTTGTGGGTATTTTTTTAATTAAGTAATTTGGTGGTATAATATTTTCTGTTCACATATCACAATCAGTCATTCTTTAATGTCGGTTAGGTGTTTCTTGTGATGGGTTTTTAAGTGAGTAGGCTAAAGAAGAGTAAAAGGCCTTTCTTTCTTTCTTTCCCATATGGGTCTTGATTGAGTGTGTTTTTGAAGGGGTTTGTGTGCGTGCGTGTGAAAGAGAGATTGTTGGGTTTCTTTGATGGATACCAAAGGAAGACTTGTTGCTGGTTCACATAACAGAAATGAGTTTGTGCTTATCAATGCTGATGAGATTGGAAGAGTAAGTTAACTAAAGTTCCATTTTTTAATGCTATTTTAGCATTAGTTTTGAACTGGGTTTCAAAAGAAATTTCTCAAAATGTGTTCCTTTTGCCTTTCTCATTGTTTCTGGTTTTTCTCTTGAAGTATCTATTTGCTCAATTGAGGTCTTTTGATAAAGATTTGATCTCTGTATTTGAAGCTTTTTCCTTTCATTTTCTTGTATGTGGTTAATAGTCTATTTCCATTCCCTTTGCTCAATGTTTGATTTTGGTTTGTGAGTAAAAATATTTCTTTGTATTTTTTGGGGATGATTTTAACCTATTTTGGCCAATTAACTCTCTTTCACTAATGTTCTTCAAAATGAGAAAAGGAAGTAACCCATGTATCCAAACATTAATGTCCATTATCTTTGTTCTTAACATGTAAATCTAGTAGTATCTTGATTCAAATTACTGGTTTTTTAGATTGTTTTTCCTTTTTTTTCTTTTCCCAAAGTTTCTAGATTTCAGAGCCAACAAGAATCCCTAATTACTGGAATGTGTATTTGGATTTTAATACCTTTTTTAGTCTCAGTTGCTTTTACTGAAGTCTTGATATTTCTAGATCTGGTGCTTATTTTACATTGCCAATTTGTCTGTTTTTAACAGGTGACTTCAGTAAAAGAATTGAGTGGGCATTTTTGCCAGATTTGTGGAGATGAGATTGAAGTAACTGAGGAAGGGGAGCCATTTGTTGCCTGCAATGAATGTGCTTTCCCTGTTTGCAGAAACTGCTATGAATATGAGAGAAGGGAGGGCAATCAATCTTGCCCTCAATGCCGAACTAGATACAAGCGCATTAAAGGCAAGACTTTCGTCATTTCAGCCGGCATTTGCTATTCTTCCTTATTTTGTCATAATATTTTTCTCAATCCAACCAAATAACAGGGAGTCCTAGAGTCGATGGAGACGAAGAAGAGGAGGAATTTGATGATTTGGACAACGAGTTTGATTATGAGAGCAATGACCGAAGACACTATCAACACTTGGGGGAAGCAATGCCCCCCTCTGGTCGCCCAAATATTGCTCGTGCTCATTCTAATGCTTCTGGGATCACTACACCCTCAGAGATGGATTCCGCTATGCTTAATCCTGAAATACCTCTCCTTACATATGGTCAAGAGGTAAACTAACTTTATTACATGCTCTGAATCTTGTTAATTCTTGTGAAATTGTGGATTTGGATTTTGTGAATTATAATTAGACGTATCTTTCTCTGGTGAAGGATGATGGGATATCAGCTGACAAGCATGCTCTTATCATTCCCCCATTTATGGGCCGTGCAAACCGAGTTCATCCTATGATATATTCAGATACCTCAGTCTCTTGTAAGTTTTCTTGTCTTGGCTAAATTGTAATTTTCTGACCAGTTAATGAAGTTACTTGTCTTCGTCTATTTCAAATGTTAATTTTGCAGTGCCACCTCGTCCAATGGATCCTAAGAAAGACTTGGCGGTATATGGGTATGGTACTGTAGCATGGAAGGAAAGAATGGAGGAGTGGAGAAAAAGGCAGAATGATAAACTTCAAGTGGTTAAGCACCAAGGAGCAAATGGTGGTGAAGGCAATGGAGATGAGCTGGATGATCCCGATTTGCCCAAGTAAGTGCATTCTTTCCACTTATCTTGGCTATTTGGCTCATCACATGAAGTTAGTATGTCTTAAGATTAATTATGCTAAACCTATTTGTTTGGTGAGACCTTAGGATCATAGTCTTATCTTTAATTGTCATAAATTAAATAATACTTTCCTTAATGAAACCATGAACTTGGCTGTACTAGAGTCTGATCAGGTTTTTGCACTTGTGGAAAGTTTTGATGTAATGATGTTTCGTTGGCTAATGTCTTTTCCCATTTAACCTATTCCTAATCTGTCTTTAGCAAGAAGGTATTGGATGGCAGCTGTGTTGTTAGTTGCATACAAAAAATTTGTGATTCCACTCATTATAGTGAAATCTAGAAACACGTTGCTTTTTGAAGATCAATGTAATTGCTCATCAGAACAATCACAAACAATGTTACATTACCTTTTTATTCAACTTTTTTTGGGTCCCACATTGGCTAAGTTGATTATAACAAGGTGTCTTTTTGATAGTAGTGATACAACTAGAGTAATCATCAATTAATAACTTCTTCTATATTTACAATTTGTCCAAGAATTCCAAATTAGGTTAAAAAGAAATGTATATACTTAAGTAAGTATCAAGTTCTTTAAGAAATCTATATGTTTTACCTCAGGTTCTGAGCTAGTGTTTGGATATTGTAAGAACCACATTATTTAATTACAAAAATAAAAATAAATAACACGCAAATTACCAATATAACCACAACGAATTTCAGTTGAGATTATGAGATCATATTCTTGAATGGTTTAAAGTTAGCATCTAACTTGCGTTTCACATTTCTATATGAAATGCTTGCAAACAAGGCTTGTTATAGTTATTGGGAAAGGTGGTCATACTGATTAGTAATTATCATGTGAGTCCCATTTGGTTAGAATTAAAAAGGGAATATATTAAAATGAAAAATGAAGCATTTGTTGCCAATAAAATCGAAAATGAATTCTGAATGGAGATCACATATAAGAATAAGACTTGTTGTCTATCTTCCAATTATTTATGCACTGCCTTCACTCTTTTATTATTCATTTTTCATTTTACTTATAAGTTTTCTACTTTTCTTTCTTTATTTTCTGTATAGGATGGATGAAGGGAGGCAGCCACTATCAAGGAAGTTACCAATTCCTTCAAGCAAGATAAATCCATACAGGATGATCATTTTGATCCGTCTCGTTAGTCTTGGATTGTTTTTTCACTATAGGATTCTCCATCCAGTCCATGATGCATATGGATTATGGTTGACCTCAGTTATCTGTGAGATATGGTTTGCTGTATCATGGATATTTGATCAGTTCCCAAAATGGTTCCCAATTGAGCGAGAAACATACCTAGATAGACTATCACTAAGGTATAAGTTTTTCCTCTCTCTCTCTCTCTCTATATATATATATGTGTGTGTGTGTGTGTGTGTGTGTGTGTATATTTATATATATGGATATGTACATAACTATAAATATATGTATATGTTTGTGTCTGTGCTGTGCTCTAGTTTTGTGACATTATCAAATGGTTTCAGGTATGAGAAAGACGGGAAACCTTCTGAGTTAGCTCCTATCGATGTATTTGTAAGTACTGTTGATCCAATGAAAGAACCTCCGCTTATCACGGCAAACACAGTTTTGTCCATCCTTGCTGTTGATTATCCACTGGACAAGGTTACTTGTTACGTCTCAGATGATGGTGCTGCCATGCTTACTTTTGAGGCCATGTCTGAGACATCTGAGTTTGCAAGGAAGTGGGTTCCTTTTTGCAAGAAATTTAATATAGAGCCTCGTGCCCCAGAGTGGTATTTTGCGGAAAAGGTTGACTATCTGAGAGACAAAGTACATCCTACATTTGTAAGGGAACGCCGTGCAATGAAGGTGTGCAACTTTTCCTTTGCTTGACCAACTATTTCCATGTGAGCTCAAATGTGCAGGGTAATGAACTGCATGAAACGAATGCACTAGTGGAGTAAATGAAATCATATGTAAACTAGTGACCATAATAGAGAGAAGTCATGTTTGAATGTCCATTAAATGATGTGGTTAGTCTTTATTGTGATTAACACAAACTGGGATGAAGTGATTGAGATATTCAATATAACAATGATCATTAATATTTCAAATTATTGTGAAGCTGGATTAGCTATCGTGACATTAACCTGAATTTTGGGTTTTGTTCCGTAATCCGTATTTGCTAACTTTGTTATTTGTTGATGCAGAGGGACTACGAAGAGTTTAAAGTACGGATAAATGGATTGGTTGCAATGGCACAGAAGGTTCCTGAAGAAGGGTGGACAATGCAGGACGGGACTCCATGGCCTGGGAACAATGTTAGAGATCATCCTGGGATGATTCAGGTGTGTGGGTTTGTATTTCTTTGTATGCTACTACAGATTTCATGCCAGGCTATATGCTTCCAGGCTGACACTTGCTAGTGTTTAGATAATGATAATCTGACTGTTTTTAATTTATATGTAATCACAGGTGTTCCTGGGTAATAATGGCGTCCTTGATTGTGAAGGAAATGAATTACCTCGTCTTGTTTATGTTTCTCGTGAGAAGAGGCCTGGATTTGAACACCACAAAAAAGCTGGGGCCATGAATTCTCTGGTTAGTTCCTCTTTCATTCCTTCTGTCTTCTCCATCTTCCTGTCAAATTGTGGTTAAATATTGTCCATTTTATGATTTTTTTTTACTATTTGTTTTCCTTTTCTAGATCCGCGTATCAGCAGTCATCTCAAATGCACCTTACCTACTCAATGTTGATTGTGATCACTATATAAACAACAGTAAGGCACTCCGGGAATCAATGTGCTTCATGATGGACCCCACATCTGGAAAGAAAATATGCTATGTGCAATTTCCTCAAAGGTTTGACGGGATTGATCGTCATGATAGATACTCAAATCGCAATGTAGTGTTCTTTGATGTAAGTAAAGAACCTTCTTAAATAGTTGATGTTATAGACTTGCATCATCTAATGTATATGTTTGCATTTCGGTGCCTTATTTGGATATCTTTACATGTGTGTATCTCTCTGTATTATATTTTTATTATCTTGTTGCAAAGCTGATTTCTTTTAATAATCAACTACAGATTAATATGAAAGGACTAGACGGGATCCAAGGACCGATTTATGTTGGAACCGGTTGTGTATTCAGGAGGCAAGCACTCTATGGATATGATGCTCCTATCAAGAAGAAACCCCCAGGGAAGAGTTGCAACTGTTTGCCAAAATGGTGTTGCTGTTGTTTTGGATCTACTAGAAAGAAGAACAGGAAAGGGAAAACAACGGAGAAAAAGAAGAAGACAAAGAGTAGGGAGGCTTCAACACAAATACACGCACTCGAAAATATTGAGGAAGGAATTGAAGGTAGGGAAGGAACTTTTAGTGTTTACTATAGCTTGTCAAATTTCTAAAGCAAGTTTCCAAATGTGTCAAGTCATTGTGGCATGATGTCTAGATCATTTGCTCATTGTTGGATATCTAGATCAAACCCATAATGTCACACGAATCTTTATTGCAGGAATAGATAGTGAAAAAACATCCCTCATGCCCCAGATAAAATTTGAGAAAAAGTTTGGACAGTCACCGGTCTTCATAGCTTCAACACTTCTAGAAGAAGGTGGAGTTTCTCCAGGAGCAACTTCTGCTTCGCTCCTGAAAGAAGCCATCCATGTTATTAGTTGCGGTTATGAAGATAAAACGGAATGGGGAAAAGAGGTATTTGAACTGCTTCAAAATACTAGTCGTCTATTATTAATTTCTTACAAAAGTAGGATTTGGATTATGACGTCTCCTTCATAATGATTTATTATCAGGTTGGGTGGATCTATGGCTCTGTTACTGAGGATATATTAACTGGCTTCAAGATGCACTGCCATGGCTGGCGATCTGTGTACTGCATACCTAAAAGGCCTGCATTTAAGGGGTCTGCTCCCATTAATCTTTCGGATCGTCTGCACCAAGTTCTTCGGTGGGCTCTGGGATCTGTTGAGATTTTCATGAGCAGGCATTGTCCTATCTGGTATGGGTACGGGTGTGGTTTGAAGCCTCTAGAGCGATTCTCATATATAAACTCAGTTGTCTATCCATTAACATCCGTTCCCTTGGTCGCGTACTGTACATTACCGGCTGTCTGTCTCCTTACTGGGAAGTTCATTGTGCCAGAGGTAAGCTCGAGTTTCATTTGATTTCAAGACACAATCATTAGTATTTTAATGCATGTGTAATTGTTTTTCTATTAAATATTAATAGTTTTTCTTGCCTCGTCTTTGAGAATGTTGATGAAATTGTTTAATTTTTTCAAGCTCTTAAAACAATCATCTTTCTACTTTTATCTGGTGTACTTGCATGTGCTTCATTATGTGATAAAATAGAATAAAATAAGAAAATCCAAATTGAGAAAGGAAGGTCCTACATTTTTATATTGCTTTTGCTAACAGGCTTCTATATCATATGCAGATTAGCAATTATGCCAGTCTTGTGTTTATGGCTATGTTCATATTGATTGCTGCAACTAGTATCCTAGAAATGCAGTGGGGAGGTGTTGGCATAGATGACTGGTGGAGAAACGAGCAGTTCTGGGTGATTGGTGGCGTCTCCTCGCACCTTTTTGCTCTCTTCCAAGGTCTTCTCAAGGTTTTAGCAGGGGTCAACACAAGTTTCACGGTTACTTCCAAAGGAGGAGATGATGGGGAGTTTTCCGAGCTTTACCTTTTCAAGTGGACAACATTGTTGATCCCTCCCTTGACTTTGTTAATCATAAACATAATTGGGGTCCTAGTTGGGATTTCGGATGCCATCACCAATGGTTACGAGTCGTGGGGTCCGCTCTTTGGCAAACTGTTTTTTGCCATCTGGGTCATTCTCCATCTTTACCCTTTCCTCAAAGGAATGATGGGGAAGCAATCCGGAGTTCCCACCATTATTATAGTGTGGTCGATTCTTCTGGCTTCAATCTTCTCGCTTTTGTGGGTACGAATAAACCCATTTTTGTCAAGAGACGGCATTGTATTAGAAGTTTGTGGGTTGGATTGTGACAGGTAAAAAGGGGAAGGAAAAAAAAGGTTATTTAAGTTTCTATATTTGGAAAGATTGTACGAGAATCGCAGAAAAGGAAGGCCGCTTCGGGGCGAAGATGAAGGCAATTTCTTGACATGGTTTTATCGTCTACAAAAATGAATTTGTCAATAGCATAGATGAGTTATAAGGATGATATTCATGGTTGGGGTGTGTAGATAAATGGGCAGGGCCTGACACAACTGATTTTTCTTTCTATTGATTCTTTTGGTACATTTGGGTTTTTTTTTGGGGGGGGGGGGGGGGGGGGGGGGTGAGAATCTGTCTGTGATCCCAGTAGGACATAAAGTTAGTTCCTTCATAAATTAAATGCCCTTCTGAACAAGGGCCTTCTTCGTACAGTCATGTTTTGTAAGATATTTTAGTTATTTTTCTTGAAGTAACGTTCATGTTTCTTATGAAAGTGGATTCAAATATTTCAATTTTTCGGTCTTCTCTACCTGCTTAATGCGTTTTAAATTTTAAATACATTTGAAATTTTTTATTTGTCTACAAGCAATTTATAAACGAGTTTATTTGATTCACAAGGGAAAAGTTTCGAGCCTAAATGTCGCATTATTTTTTATGCGACGGCACTTTTTGAGGCTAAATGTCGCTCTATTTACACCTCTACTCGAGTCTGATCCTGAAGTTGAATTTTGACTTTCAAAATTCAACTCAAACCTGTTATATTTCTAAATATGAAACGAACGTACTTAAATGTGTATCGTGTTTGTTTAACTTACGTACTTAAATGTGTATCGTATTTGTTTAACTTCTATTCGTCAACATATCCGTTAAATAACGAATCTCCGCTATTCGATTGTTAAATAACGAATCTCCGCTATTCGATATCCAAATATATTTCCGATTCAGATATATCAGTTTACAGCCCTGTATCCAAATTCAAATATATATGTTTACAGCCCTAAATACAAATACTCATCACCCAAAAGATGGAATATGCAAATATTTGTTCCCTAGTGTCCGAGGTAAAAACTGCATTAATCTACTTAACATAGCTACTGTATCATATACACATGTATATGATTCACTTTAGTAAATTTGATGCTTGTACACAGAAAAGTATATGCAACAAATTACGTTTATGATAGAGAAAAAGAAGTGAGAAACTTTGAAATGAATAACAAGAAATATTGTAAAAATCAATATATAGTGCCAATTTGACCCAATGAAAGTGAAATACATTCTGTAGCCGACTTCAGTGAAGCAATGCAGTCAAAGCAAAAGATACATATTACTTCAACTTTATTTTAAAAAATATTTAAAAAAATTGGTATGGTAATAGAGTCAATTCATTAAAATTTCCCTTCATAATGTTTTAGTTGTTAATTGTTGGTTTCAAAATTATAGATATATTTCTTTTATTGCCCGTTCCAAATAGAGAATACATTTCAATATTAGGATTCTAAAATGACATACACAGAAACAGTAATGCTAGAAATCAAACATATAAAATAAAATTAGTTCAAATCTGATAAGCAAAGAACTTGTAGTATGATACAATCAATTCATTACAAATTCCAAATAGAATAAAACTTGTTCATGAAACTCAAAATAAGAGTACCCATTGCATGAATTATGCTAAGGTAATAATGTAAGTTCAAATAAGAAATTCACTCATCAGTTCTTCAAAAACAGACTGACAAAGCGGGTTCTATTCTATTCCTTCACAACTCCTCCAAGGCGCGCCTTTTTTTTGTTGATTTAGCTGCTATTAAACTACCAGGCTGTCTCTTGAAGCTCTGTGCATTCTCCTTCATATCAGCTGTCATAATCGACTTACCAGGCGTTTTTTGAGTCAAAATGGTAGAGAAAAGATGCCTAACAGGAATTTTGCCTTCTGAAATAGCTTCTGAGTCTTTAGTTTCGACCATGTCCCTCTCTAATTGTCCCTTCCAAACATTTACAGCAGCAGCAACTACAAAACAACATGAACATGCTCACACAAATAATTCATACCTAGTTATCATCAACTAGTCAATAAATATAATAAGATTCAAAAAGCTAAACAAAACATAGTTCCCAGGATTAAATAACGGGCTATTTATGGAATAAAATAGTTTGTGGTGACATAAATTAGTACAAATAATTCTATCCCACCTATCATTTTTGCAAACAAACATAGCCATAGTAATAAAATTTTCAAATGAAATATTGCATACCTTTATCAGAAGCACAGTTATCATACGCAGGAGGCTGATCATCCATTCTTAACTTTGTTTCAGAAGAAGCCTCACTATTTTCTCCAGCATCCTCACTGTTTTCAATTACAAAGTTGTTTTTCCGGGACCATGCATTTGATTTATCCCCTTCTACTTCATCAGCACTTCCAAATAATTTGAGCTCTGAACTGAGCATGTCTGAATCAACAGTAAACTCGGTGTCTCCATGTTCTGACAAAAATTAACAACCTACTAATTATAACTAACGATAATTAAAAAGAAACAGAAAATTGATGGAGAGAAGGTACTGACAAATCTGACATAAGTGCAATAGTTTTAAAAGTGCATCCATTCTTTATATGAAGGTAACATTTAATGCAAATACCAACATAAAATCCACCAAAATTTTAGATTTTGCATCCTTAAACTCACCAGAGCTGACATTCAAATAGCCCAAGGGAAAATGTAATAACTTAGCTGGAGCATCTTCTTTCATTGCATATTCATTTCTAAGCAATTCCTCTGTGGGTATTCCTGAAGCTTCACCTCCTAGGTCAAAATGTTTACCATCAGTTGCAACAATGTCATGTCTTGCAGCTTCCACATCTTCAACGACCCCTTGAACTAGGAAATCCCTTTCATCCATCCCTAGAAATAAATCTTTCAAGTGACGGTCAGTTTCACCAATAGTCATATCGAATTGTGGTACAGTCTCCACGAATGGACAAGAGTCGTTAGTATCCTTGCCAAAATCATCTGCTTTAGAAACATCATCACCAAGTATCTCAGACGTAACTTTACCTGATATCTCAATGCAGCCTCCACCTTCTTCTAGTAAGTCCCCAAATGGAGTCTTCACATTTCCCTTCACAGGTTCATTCCCATCTTCAAACATCACCTTGATAAACCCCAGTGGGCCAGGTGAAGCAATTTCGTCATCAATGTTGTTAGAGCCCTTTCCAGTAATTTCCTCACCCTTAGATTTCAATGCACTTCGCTCATTAACTTCACTTTCCTTTAATTCTACCACTTTTAGGGATTTTCCTCGACTAAACCTTCCAAGAATGGATTTCTTCAGATTATTCTCCGAAGAAATTGACACAGCAGAAATTTCTGCAGCTTGACCTGAAGTTTGCTGTTCACTTAAACTAGTTGACTTGGTGTCAGGTGTGACAGAGAGAATCTTAAGAAGTTTTTCTGCGCGTCAACAAATTTTAGTAATAAGACATTCATTATAAGGGATATGAAATCAAAGGAAATAATAAAGTTAACATACATACCAAGTGTTAGGAAATAATAAATTTAACTAACCTTGTTCACTTTCCATAGAACTAAGACTAGTAATTTCCTTCTCGGTATTTTGCAACAAATTGAATTTGAATAAACATTCAGCATCACTTTCGTTGAATCTGAATGCAGTTCCTTCTGCATTTTCTGCATCATTACTAGGACTCTTCTTTTCATTACAGCAAGTTGAAAAAGTGTCTGGTGTTCCAAAGAGCATTCTAAGTTGATTTTCTGTATGCAAGAAAATAATAATAATTAAACATGCATTTCAAGGGATGTGAATCGAAGAAAATGATAACACATTAGCAGGCACACTATCAAATATGAACACAAACAAAAGCATTTACTTAACCTTGTTCACTTTCTTCTGAACCAGGACTAAAAATTTCCTCTTCAGTATTTTGCATTACATTGACTCTGGACAAGCTCGCATCACCATTTTCCTTCTCTTCGATCACTTCTTGAGGTTCCTCTTCTTCACCCACCTTCCTACTAGTCTCGTCAAGGGACATGGCCATACCTGTCATTTGGGTGTCCAAATGTAAAAATAAGAATTTGTACAATTACTTGATGTCATAAGCAGATTTTATGATCCACTACTGGCATCAGAGGATGGGGAAAAACAGAAGAAGAATAAACCTTGCTCACTTTCATCACTGCCCTTTAATGGTGTCTGACAGTGCAAACTGTAATCACTAACAGTGGCAGATACTGCACGGAAACAGCATCCTTGTAAGAAATCACATAAATCAAGACTTGCCAAAATTAAAACATTTTGAAGAAAATGATTCATGAAACAACATCAAAATTTTAATTTATCAAATGCACTAACATCCTGCAGAAGCGCTGCACATAATTCCAGCTCTATCAATGTTTGTCTCTTCAAAAATGATGGGGCTACTTGTTTCTCCAATGAAAGTTTCATGTGTTCTTATCTCCTTGACATCTCCAGAATTAGAACAAGTTATCTCCATGCCTTTTTCTCCAGCCAGGGATAGTTGACCATCTAAATCGTGATGGGCACCACCCATGCATAAATTTCCTTCAAAATAAATTTTAGTAGTCTCTTCAACAGCAGCTGCCTCTCCTGTACTCTCTTGATAGACTATGTCAATACTATCATTATAAACAGGATCCTTTCCGGTGAACATTATTCCATCAAAGATTTCAGCACCTCTATCAGTCAACGTAGTGTTACTCACTTTAATGCATTCATGTTGGAGGCAAAGTTTTTGATTGGAATGATATTCCTCTGCAATTCAAATAGAAAAAATATATATACATTGATTAAGGAAATATTTATCAATAAAATGTCCAGGTATGTCAAATGAAATGATTTTTTTTCTGACAACACACAAATTCCCTTTAGATGATTAATAAAATGAAAAAAAGGAGAAACAAAAACTTTTATCTCTATATTTTGACTCAAGAATTGGCACAATGCATACATAGTTTGTATGAACTATGAAGATATTGCCATTTAATGCAGATTCAAACATTTAAATCAACCAAAATTTTAGGTTTTGCATCCTAAAACTTACCAGAAGTATCATTAAAGTAGTCTGATGAACCATGGGCTTCATTGTTCTCCACAATTGAGGTTTGAGTTTCATTACCATGTAATAACTTAGTATCAGCATCTTCCTCCATTCCATCTTCATTTATAAGCAATACCTCTGTGGCTTCCACATCTTTCACCTTCATAACATCAACAACCTTTTGAACCAGTAAATCCTTTTCATCCATCCCTTGAACCATCTCTTTTAAATGACAGTCCGTTCCACGAAAATTCATATCCTCTTCTCTACTCTCTTGACAGTCCATTCCAACACTATCATTATACACCGAGTCCTCTCTTACAGACATTATTCCCTCAAAGATTTTAGCACCTCTATCAGCCAACATACTCTTACTTGCTTCAATCTGTTCATGTTGGAGGCAAAGTTTTTGATTGGAATGGTACTCTTCTGCAATTTAAATAGAAGAAGTTATACATTGATTAGCCAAATATTTATCAACAGCATCATTTTTCTATAAGGAAAATGTGCAGTTAAGTATTTCACTTCGTAAATACTAAACAGATAATTGTCAAATGAAACGAATTTTTTGTGACTTCACAAAAAATTCCTTCAGATGAGTAATAAAACAACCCAAAAAAAGGAAAAAGAACAAACAAAAGCTTTCACCTTAATATTTGATTCAGAATTGGTTCAATGCATCCATTGCTTTACATCAATTAAGAAGATATTAACATTTAATGCTGATTTAAACATTTAAATCCACCAAAATTTTAGGTTTTGCATCCTAAAACTTACCAGAAGTACCATTAAAGTAGTCTGATGAACCATGGGCTTCATTGTTCTCCACAATTGAGGTTTGAGTTTCATTACCATGTAATAACTTAGTATCAGCATCTTCCTCCATTCCGTCTTCATTTATAAGCAATACCTCTGTATCTTCCACATCTTTCACCTTCATAACATCAACAACCTTTTGAACCAGTAAATCCTTTTCATCCATCCCTTGAACCATCTCTTTTAAATGACTGTCAGTTTCACTGAAATTCATATCCTCTTCTCTACTCTCTTGACAGCCCACTCCAACACTATCATTATACACCAAGTCCTCTCTTACAGACATTATTCCCTCAAAGATTTCAGCACCTCTATCAGCCAACGTACTCTTACACACTTCAATCTGTTCATGTTGGAGGCAATGTTTTTGATTGGAATGGTACTCTTCTGCAATTTAAATAGAAGAAGTTATACATTGATTAGCCAAATATTTATCAACAGCACCATTTTTCTGTAAGGAAAATATCCAGTGAAGTATTTCACTTTGTTAGTACTTAACGGATAATTGTCAAATAAATTTTTTTTTGTGCCTTCACAACAACTCAAAAAAATGGAAAAAGAACAAACAAAAACTTTCACCTTAATATTTGATTCACAATTGGTTCAATGCATCCATTGCTTTAGATCAATTAAGAAGATATTAACATTTAATGCTGATCTAAACATTTAAATCCACCAAAATTTTAGTTTTGCATCCTAAAACTTACCAGAAGTATCATTAAAGTAGTCTGATGAACCATGGCCTTCATTAGTCTCCTCAGTTAAAGTTTGAGTTTCATTACCATGCAGTAACTTAGCAGCTGCATCTTCCTCCATTCCATCTTCATTTACAAGCAATACCTCAGTGGGTACTCCTGAAGCTTCATCAATGCCATTTCTTGTGGCTTCCACATCTTTAACCTTATTAACTTCATCAACCCCTTGAACTAAGAAATCCTTTTCATCCATCCCCTGAACCATCTCTTTTAAGTGACAGTCAGTTTCACCAAACTTCATAACCAATTGTGGTACAGGCTCCATAAATTGATGAGAGTCATTAATATCCTTGCTGCAATCATCTGCTTTTAGGACAGCAGATGAAACAATTTGTTTGCCATTTTGATCCTGAAGACCATCCATTCCTTTTACACTCGAGGAAGTGTTTTCACTATGCACAGCACTCATTTGCTTCTCAAACACTTCAAAATCTTTGCTAAACACGGGTTTCCATTCCTTTGCTCCGATCACTTCTTGAGGTTCCTGTTCATCTCCAACCTTCCTACTAGTCTCGCCCATAGTCATGGGCATACCTGCCAGTCCATGAGTAAAAGTAAGAATTTGTACCATTGCTTGATTTCATAAACAGAAAAAGAATATAGAAAAAGAATAACATAGCTGGCTGGAAAGTATTATTTCCACTAAAAGGTATTCCCTGGGTTCCACAAAAAATGTTTTATTTGAGTTTGATTCAAGTTCATTTGCAAAATCCTAAAATTTAAATTTTGATATGAATTTCTTTTAATTTTAGAAAATTAATATTGTGCTTAGTAATACCTATTAAGTAGTTTACAATATTAACTAGTCCCCAGTCCTTTAATATATGTCATTTTAGAGTTGTGCACAAGTATTAAGAAAATGATTGTATAGCATTAAATATAAGGTATTGAAATAAAAGAGTATTACTTATTGGATATAAAGTATTAAAAAAACTAAAGCTATATTTAATACTAAGGGTAATATTGAAAACTAAGTAATTAATACTTACTTAAAATTCTTAAACGACAGATATTAAAAGACAAAAATACTTCTTTAAAACCGGAACAGTACATAATCCAAAACAACTAAATTCACATCAATTTCAAATTTTAGAATTTCACAAACTGATTATGAAAAAATAAAATCAAATGGGACCCTTGTTGCAGAACAAAGGGAGTAATATTGAACTAACCGTGCTCAATTCCATCGCTGCCCGTCAATGGTGTCTGACAACACAAAATGTCATCATTAACAGTAGCAATGACACTATTATCAGCTACAGCATATGCACTTAATGGTGATTCTTCTGGTTGCAGTTCTTCATTCCCCAATGCCAATGTATCTACAACTCCAGTAACACTTAAAACTAATGGTAATTCCTTTATTTGCAGTTCTTCATTCCCCTCTGTTACTGAATTTCCAACTTTCTTTGAATCAGATAATTCTGTATAAACACTAGTTTGTTTCTTCAGACAAGATTTTGGATTAGACTCCAATCTCTTCTGATGATTATCCTCTAATTCTTCCTCATCTGCCACACGTATACCAATTATTACCTTTTTGATGTTGGGCATCATAGACTTCCTTCTATTAGCATTTTGAACTGCCATTATCGGTCCGTTAACATGTTTATCAGCGATTCGCTTAGATCGTCTTAAACCCATTTCAGGCTGAGTAATTACACCATCTTCCACAACCAATTTGTCCTTAAAAACTTCAGCACTAGTAATTTCACTTCTCTTTGGTGTAGTCCCAATTCTCTCATTCTCAGTTTCAGAACTAAATCTTGCTTTCTTGAGTCTCTTTTCAGCAATGTCAGAATCATTTTCACTCATTTTTTCAGCAGAATTTATCAAGTAAGACTGTACTTTCATAATGGGCATATACACAAAACAAAGGGAAAAAATCAAATATCTTACATTTTTTTTTTTTTTTGACATTTTCTTCAAGATAATTAACCAAATTGATGTAGTTATGTTCAACTGAAATGCAAAAATGGGTTTACCTTGAATAGTGATGAAAGCCTATCTGCCATCTCCAAATTGGTTAAATTGGCACGAATTTTATGTTCCTTGCATAATGCTTGAAGTTCCCTCCTTTTCATGCTATGAAAATCCATCTCTCTGATCCAGCAATAAAGTAAAACTTTTGCACAAAATCATGTACTACAAAATAATGCAACCCAGACAACAAAATTGAACTAGACACCCATTTGTATTTACACACACACACACACACACACACACACACATATATATATATATATATATATATATATATATATGAAAAAATATTATATTGTGACAAAAAAAATATATAATTTTTGTTGCAAGCAGGTACATCAATTAAATGCCCATGTACTTAAATTAATTTGCAGAAAAAATCGACATATTTTTGTCGCAACACCATATATTACCTGATAAGGAGATTTTGTTACAAAATTTGTTCTCAAAAAAGAAGATGCAAAATTCAAAGAGGAGAAAGATGGAGAGTTGAATTAAGTACGGCTGCTCTTTTTCTTAAATTATTCCTGTTTGGCATTTTATAGGACTCACTTTGTAAATTTTAAATTTTGAATTGGACTATTTGCGCGGTTCTAGTCTTCTAGAGGCACTGCGAGCCTTAACGCGCGCGCATACAATATTGACAAACTCGCCACTGTTCAGCGTCACGTGATGAGTGGAATGGATAAGGCGTTTGAGTATCACCACGTGGCTTTCGAAGCATTAATCAAACGGTTCTATGTTCAAACCATGGAAATACATATATTTATTAATTTTATTTTTTATAACTCTCATATTTCTGTTATAAAAAAAACCGGACCAAATTTTTATAATAAAATTTATATGTATTTTTATTATGAGATCTATAACAATATTTTTTAAGATTTATGATGATAATTTATCCCATTATCTTAATTTAATTTTATGATGACGAGATAAATTATCGTCATAAATTTTAAAAATTGTCGTTATAAACTTCGTAACAGAGATATAGAAATACAAAAAAAAATTTGTTAAAAAAATTTTGAAACAAAAAAAAAAAACAGATAAATTTCATATGACCAGTTGAGGATTAATTAAATTCTCACTTGATCACATCTATTTTAACTAAACGTGTGATCTACTCTCTAAAAAAGTACGTGAATTTAATGTTCAAAATGCCCTTGGACAGGAGCTATTCATATTACTTCAGATAATGTTCAAAATGCCCTTGGACTCATGGTTTATTATTTCATTAAAACGTCGTCGTCAGCTCCCATTCCTTCATCATCAACATCAATCTCTTTCTCTCTCCTCCCAAATCTGCCGGTTGGTTAATCGACAACAGCAATGGAGTTCCTCAAATTCATCTCACTTTCTCTCTCTCACAACAAAACCCATCAAAAAAGAAGAATGGAAAGACACATTCAAGTCTTCCTAAACCGAACCTTATTTGCATCAATCGCCATAGCCACTCTTACCCTCTTAATTCTCTTCCTCCAAACCCCATGACGCTTTTACTCGTCGGTAACATTTTCGAAGGTCATATTCCGGCCGATTTAGGCAGGATTTCGGAGCTTAGGGTTCTAGATGTTTCTAGAAACAGTCTCACTGAGAGAATTCCTAATGATCTGCCGGAAACTCTTTGTTCTAGTGCTCACCAACTTGGTTAATTTTGGAGAAGATGAAGGTAGTTCAGTGGGTATTTCTAGAGGAAAATTCAATGCCTTTGAGGGAGTTGTTCCTTATGAGATTTTGTTTCTTCCCAATCTTCAGACATTTTGGGCTCCAAGAAGGAATCTTGGTGGATGATTGCCAGGTAATTGGACTAATTCTTGCTTATTGAGATTGCTCAATTTGGGGCAAAATTATTTTACTGGTTCAGTACCTGAAAGTATGGCAATAATGTGCAAGAATCTTACCCGAAGTGGTCATATGAAATTTACTGGCGTTACCTGAAAGTATGGCATTACCTGTTCTGTATTATATTGTACAAAACGAATACGGATAATATATGTACTTGAATATTATCCGTCAAATACGAATATTTCATATTGCATATTCGTCGGATACGAATACAGATATGAATACGGGTATCAAATTTTATTTTCGAATATGGATATGGATATACCTATATCTGCATTTAAAAATATTCGTTTATAGCGCTACTAATTCTCATAGATTATAATCCCAAAATTATGAATTTTAGGATTAAATAGTTCTAACCCCATGTTTGTTTAGAATTGAATTATTCATTGAATAACTAAAAGCATGTTAGTTGACAATTTATTTCTATTGTGCTTATGCTTGTTTTTATGATTTGATGATGATATAATAAGATTGAATTTTAATATATATATATATATATATATAACTGATCCATTGACAATGTTGTAAAAAATGATATATTCTTACAACAGATCTCAGCGCTTTATGCTGAGATTTAATGGTTAAAAAGCCCTCCGTCCGCAGTTTAGTTTCCAGGATACTGCAGTTTAATACCGCGGACGAACGAAATTGCAAAAATGTCATGCGCAATATTAAACTGTTGATGGCATTTTTGTAATTTCAACCGTCCGAAGTATTAAACTGCGGACGATAGTTTAATAATAAAATGAAGTCATTGTTCATTGTTAAATTGCGAACGGTAGTTGTCACGCCTCCAAATTCGAGTCCTCTTAACTTCGGATCCAGTGATGACGATATTATTCAACCATGAGTTCTAACTAATTATATTTGATTGAACAACAATAAGTAAATACAATTTTTAAATATATCCTTACATAAATCCATGTATTGAACCCTTGAATAAATACAAGCAATATGTTTGATTAAAACTTACAACTTTATTTCGTTCCAAAATTGCAATATTTACATCTCTCTTTAACACCAGATCATAGACGTTATGACCTATTCCATTACGTAATTATATGTACCAACCTATCACTAATATACATAAATTAACATTACTTTATATTGGTACCCATCAGTTTTAAATGTTATCCTATCATTACAGTATAACCTATACATATTTGACAACTTACCCCCCCTTCCCCCCCCCCCCCCCCCCCCAAAAAAAAAAAAAAAAGGTTTCATTAGAATATATATCAATCCTGTGAACATCAATATGTCTTTCTCATTCTTTGGTCTTTACTAAAAATTTTGAATATCTCGCATTTAACTGAAAATGTTTATTTACAGCAAGAGTGAACACGACGGCTTATTAAGTTTAACATTCATCACATAAAACATAATTCATAATTTTATGCATACATACTTTGCATTATGTTAATGTATGACAATTTATGCATCTGGACATTTATCGCATGCATCATGGTTAACATATGATTTATATGAAATTCATGCACCATGATCCAATACATGATTCATAATATCATGCTTTGTTCACAAGTTATATAGTTCAAAAGAACATGCAACTTAAACCATCACTTGAATTGCAACAGTTATCACATTATTGCATAAAAGCATGTTAACAAATATCACACATAATTACAGTTCACACGTAAGAGCAAATTTTGAAAAATTTGTCTACACCGGTGTTTTACCATTACACTAATCTCCTGTGTTCTTTGCACAACCTACACTGTATGTGAGATTGATAACGAAACACGTTATCAGTCAAAACTTGACTCTAGCTGTTAAATCTTATTTTAAGATTCTAATTTTATTTTATCTTGCCTTTATGTTTAATAACATCGGCTTCCAATGAGTTACTTAGTTAATTTTACGAATTTTTATTTTGTTTATAATACCAGACTTTAGCTTATCACCAAAATTTTCTTTCAAGTTCAATTTTACTTTTTGGGTTATCTAAAAAGTGCTACATAATGATTACATATTTCACAAAAAACTAAATAACATATCAAAAATTTGCGTAACGCCCAAAAATTGACTTGGCGTGCCAAAAACAGCACAAACACTGCCCCAGAAAAATTCTGCACAATCTGGAAATTTTCATTTTCGTGATTTTTGAGCTAGTTTTGTGAATTTTTATCTCATTTGTTACACGTCGGATTAAATCCATTTTCGGATATGTTTTACTTTATACTACTTAATATTTTTTTAAAAATATAACGTGTGAAAAGAGTTTGGCAAGACTCAAAAACAGTGGGGTGAAATAGCCTGCTCAAAACAGTTTTCATACTTGGACTATTTTTCTGTTTCTGCAGGATTTGGCACTCTTTGATTTTTCAGCCAGCTTTTGAGATTTTTAGCTCTCTCAATTTACATCCGGTTACTTCTATTTTTGGACACAACCTAGATCATACTACAAGCAATTTTACAAAAATTTAACTTGCTTGAAAACATTTTGTTAAGGACTTAAAACAAAAGCTCCAAAACATGTGTTTAACACAGATTACACACTTAACTAGTTTGATCCAAAAATCCTTCAACTCTCATGTTGGCTTCTTCTCCAATTCAGCCATTTGAGAGGTCATTACAACTCAACTTAACACACTTCTTGACACCAACATCATGAATATGTTCCATAACATTCATTCTTTGCCAAAATCATCAAGGTTTATGATTCCTTCATTTTGTTAAGGTTAGTTTCATAGCTAACCAACATACCCCCCTCTTTTAGGCTTTTAAAACATAACACTCAAGTTCTATTTCACAACTTAGCTAAACAAAATTTCCATCTTTTAGACTTTTGAAAACATAGCTTGATTGGTTAGGTTTTACCCCTTATCATACATTGCATCATTGCATTCTAGGCTAAACCATTTCCTTGAATATATATATATATATATATATATATATATATATATATATATATATATATATATATATATATATATATATATATATATATATATATATATATATTGTAAAGAATGCTTTCATTGAAAACATTACAAAGAAATACCCATAAATCCTTTTCCCTAATCATGCCACTAGGTTATATACATATATACCAACATGATTCACAAACTCATACATATACATTCCTTGATCTTCCCTTGGATTAACCATTTAGAATATCATGGCTTTAGAAAAATATCAAATATACACATACTTATGGATCACCATTAGTGTAAACACTTTGAGTTCAAAGTTTAGCAAAAACAGTCCATTTAGGCTTTTTATCAAACATGTGGTAGGCATTCTTTTAAGTTATTGTTTCTAGTTTAGATTTGATCTTTGATGGATCCTTATTCATAGAATGTGACAAAAACACATAGCCACCAACACATTTCCATCCTTATTTCACCTGGATCCACCATGATCCCCAACATTCAACATACTCCCACAACCATTATGGAAAAATAATCATATAGGAACTTAACATAGACCAACTAGAAGTATTAAGGTTTAAGAAACTTCAAACATTTGATTGGAAACTTGATGTTTGATCCTTGCTTTGGTTTATTATGAGCTACTGCTGCTATTCTTCTCCCCTTCTCTGGCCTGTCGAGCCCCTTCTTTTTCTATTATCTCTCTACTTTTTGTTCATTTGCTACACTTGATAAATGCACTTTGTATAGCATACACGGCTGGACCCTTTTTTTTTAAAGCAGAACTATTAGTTATCCTTATATGCATACAAAGGTTAATCTTCAGTCTATGCTAAGCTTGCCCCTTGAATTAACCCCTACATGACCATTCAGGCCACTTCTCAATTGGTCCCCTCTAGCTGCCTTCATAGAGCTGGAAAACTGCGGAGGCAGTCACATCTTCCTCCTTACTTGGGGCTGCCGATTGGCACCTCACTTGCCTACGTGTCTGCCAAAACAAGTCACATCCCAAATATACATATAGTCCCTTACATCAATACCCAAGTAGTTCACTAGTGGCCCTACAAGTTATGCTAGCAAATTTATTTCCATTTGGTTAACATAGGCTCCCGAAAATCCTCTTCAACTGCCACGCTTGAACTTACATATCTATATTTACTCGTACATAACCATATATATTTCCTCATTCCATTCTCATACAGGTCATATACCACACACACACACACACACACACACACACACACACACACATATATATATATCATATTATTTTCCCACATATAACATTATAACATGATAGTTGGGCTAGGCATATGGGTTAACCATACAATTTCCTTTGGGCTAATTTAGCTTGCTACAGAAAACTCCCACTTGCCATCACATAGGGCTGCCGAAAAAGCAAGGAAAATGCAACATGGCTGGCCCTTTTTCACTTAACATTAAACAAGATTTGGGCTCCTTTACATATATTAGAATTAAATCTCAGCTTAGTTCAATTACAACATTTGGGCTTAACTTATTTCATTCCATTGGGCCTATAATTAAAATACCATACATATACACAATTCTTGTTACATAACAATTTGAGTTCTTAAATTAAATAATTACCGGATACTATTTCATAACATAACAATTAAGCTAACTACTTACTAAGTAAAATCTTAAATTATTGTCACCCAAGAACAACATTCAAACTAGTTTATTAAATAACGTAACTTTAAATCATAACCCATGTAATTAACTAAATAAGTTACATAGCTCTTCTTTTCATTTCCATTTAATTTGGTAAATAAATATTCACATATACAAATGTATTTATTTATTACCCCCATACCTTGACACAAATTAATTCCACATAATTTACTCTCATTATAAATAAATAATTATTTTATTCATAATGCTTCATCCTCAGAATCATTATTACAGAAATTCTCTGCTTGGTTCATTCCCAACTATCACACAATCCTTTTAGAGCCTTTTGTACTAAAGTTTCTTTTTACAATTCATATTATACCATGTAAGTTCTTTATATAGATTAAATAAATTAAAAAATTAATCCTCTTTACACATTTCTTTTCTCACAACTAAGTTTTAAATCTCTAACCTTTATTTAATCATTTAATATTTTCATTAAAAGAAATCCTGTCACTATCTGGGATATTACAGTAATTTAATTATAAAACGTAGTCATTGTTCATTGTTCATAACAATTATTTATTTTAACAATAGCGATCTAGGTAGTTATAATTAAGGCTATTTAATTTTCTATTTCTTCTTGCATATTCTTATTCTTACTAACATGAATCTGCAACGAGAAGAAATAGAAAATTTATAGCCTTAATTATAAAACTGCGTTCGTCATTGTTCATAGCAATTATTTTGGATGTCATCTCATTTTGACAGTAGCTATCTGGGTAGTTCGACTTAAGGCTATTAAATTTTCTATTTTTTCTTGTGTATTCTTATTCTTACTGATTCATGTGATTTGGGCTGATGAGAAAAAAGCATGGTTAAACCATTGGTATATATCACTCTGTTTAGCCTTAGAGAATTGATGCCAGCTCCTGACCACTCACCTCTACCCTTATAATGCCTCATCTTACTGAAAAACTCAATAGTCTGCCCTCCTCCTAGCTTGAAAAATCCCTAACGAGATCTGACAAACTGTCACTCCAACTGCCATTATGGTGAAAGAGTGTTTCATGACTTTAGGAAGAAAACCTTTCCACGAGAGCAGCCTTTGTCGACCTCAACTTGTTCAGTCATAGATCCTTCTCAACCTGCTTCTTCCCCTTCAACCATCATGACTGTCAATGATTTACCTGGAAAAAAATCATAATCTAACTAGTTCCTTACAGCCTCACCACAAACCTCCCCAAATTCAAGCAAACTGAATTTGCTTTCAAACACGAAGTTAACTATTCAAATACTAAATTGGAATATTATGTAGATTATTATTATTATTGTAAGGACATGAGTTGGTAATCATACAAGTTTCTGCTGTTTTAATGCTTATTCAATCTAACTTTTAGAAGTTGGTATTGAACTTTCTAACCACACTTTCAAATTTTGATGATGAAAGCTTTTTCCTTTTTTTTTTTCCTTTCAAGTTTAATATGAGTTTTTTCACTTTACGTTACGTAGCGTCTATAGCGTTTTCTTCATGTTGATTTAGCATTGAGCATGTTATAGCTAGTCAATTTGAAGTTTAAGTAACTTCTCTTTATTTCTTCTATACAGATAATCTCTTGCAATGAACACTCTTGGCGATGATGAGATTGATGTGGAAGGTGGTAAGTTTGAAAAAAGATAAAGGGAAGAAGATGTTACGAAGTACCAGGGTGGTTAGAATAAACAATCAGGCTTTATTATCTGGTCTAGCATATTGCATGTCATCCTCTAGCATGATACTGGTTAATAAATATGTCCTCTCCAGCTATGGTTTTAATGTTGGAATATCTTTAATGCTCTACCAGGTAAATTTTATAATTGATATGGCTTCTATATAATTTTTGTAATTTCTGTATTTCACAATGATTTCATTTACCTAACAAGTTTCTTCCATAACTGCAGAACTTTGTTTCGGTATTAATTGTGTCTATGTTGAGTATTCTTGGTGTAATATCAACAGAACCACTCACATGGAGACTGATTAAGGTGTGTGGCTGCCTGTGAATGTAATTTTTGGTGGGATGTTAATTAGTAACAAGCATGTTTAGGTATGATTTTTTTTGTTTTTATTTTATTCCCAGTTTTCACTTTTAACATCTTAATGTCACAAGTGTATTAATACACCATGTTTATTAGGCTATTAATAATTTTTAAGCCGCATCTTTGTTCTAAATTTGTTCCTTCCATAGAATTTCATTTAGATTTCCCTTCCATTCTTGATTACTCATTTGAGGTTTTCTAACCTTAATGGCAAACACACGAAAACAAATTTTATACCTTCTTAAAGACTAACTTTGGATTTTATTTGACCAGAACTTTTAAGTTCCAGTCTGAATGCTAGATAATTCCTGTTGAGAAGGTAATCGAATTGTCTTCTCGTGGTTGAATTTTACTGCATCATCTTTAATTTTGTTTAACTTGCACATAGAATGATGCAAAGCTAATCAATTCTTAGTAGTTGAAATTCGGGTTTTCTCTTGCTGGATTATGGGATTTCACTTTTCTATCAAGCATGCCTTGCTTTCATATACGGTAAAAAAATTTAATTATCTCGTCTACAGTTTAATATTTTGTGGATAGCAAAAAAATTTAATTAACTCGTCTGCAGTATTAAACTGCGGACGGTGAGTATACCAATTGAATGTTGGGGATATTTTGGACATTTAATATCATCCGCAGTATTAAACTGCAGTGTCATGACAACTAAACTACAGACAGGAGGTTTTTTAATTATTAGATATCAACATAAACGATCAAGATCTATTCTAAGGATAGATTATTTTTTACAACATTGTCAATTGTCAATGGATTAATTCCCCCCCCCCCCCCCCCCCCCCCCCCCCCACACACGCGCGCGCACACACATAAGATTCTATTGTTCAATGCTTAGTTTATTGTGATTGTAAAAGGACCAAGTAATTTTTCGGGCTTATAATTTGATGTCATAGCAGAGCCCATAATTCTTGTTAGCAGAGCTAGATGTTAGCAGAATTCATAGTGTTTGGTAAAGTTTCATAGAAGACAAACAGAGTACGCCTATAGGTTATTAAGAGTAGAGCTAAGATACCTTAGCATAGCACCGGTCTCGGAACTTTACAGAATTTAGGGAAAGTTCACTTTGTATATCTAAAGAGGTCGTAGAGCAGTTAGTAGGGCTTATCTAGTAGAGCTCACCGTGAAAGATCCCATGAGACAAAAGGAACATTTGTTACAAAGATAGAGCTCAGTTAAACGGTATACTAAATAGTCGTTGACTAGTATTTAATACTCCTGTCCTGGCGCCACTTATCTACTGGACATAACTCTGTCTCTACCGATTTGACAAAGGATAAAAAACTGGTAGGGTTGCACAACGATCGATTTGGTAGATAAAAAAATAACCAAATCATTAAGTCGATTATAAAAAATTATAAACTAAAACTGTCTAAATTTTTATCCCGTAATCAGTTATCAAATCGGTTTAATCGGTTATTAAAATTAAAGTATAAAAGATAAAATTGGACTGTATGTTTGTTACACATTCTACTCTACTAGGAGAACTTCAATAGTGCAGCAGGTCAAACTCATTCAATTATCTTGCATACTCGATCTTTATGATTGAAATGTAATATAACTTGAATAGGTCTACGTGAATTGAAGTTATAATTGATCTTTGTGATCACTGTTTTCTTCTCAGTGGAGGATCCCTTCTCATTAGAAAAGAAGAGTGGATTAGGGGTCGTCTATATCTTGAACGTTGTGTTCTTTATATTTGTCATTCTTTGTTATTGCTTATTGTTTGTTTGTTATTACCATCCTTGTTTAGAAAAGAATTTTTTTTTTAAACTCATATTCAGTTGCAACAATAATTAACTATGTTAAATATTTAATTGGTAAACTCTTATAAATAAAATTTAAAGATCTATTCGATCTCCCTCCTTTCTAGATCTACTTTGTCATTCAAAGGCCTAACAAAATAATCTAATGTTCAAAATTATTTAAAGAATTAGATAAAAAAAAAAAAAAAGTTATCGTTTGAACTATTATACCTTAGCCAATAATAATAAATAGATTATAATTTTAGTAACGCGAGTATAGATTAATAAAATAGGATATGTCATTCATTTTTGAAAAAAGTTGAGGTTAATTTTGTCTATAAATTTTTAATCCCAAATGATATGAATTATAATACCTAGTTAGAAATAGAGTATTGAAATAATTCCTCATATCAAGTCATTTTATTATCCCTAAATTAATAATTCTAAATTTAATTTTTAAAACAAATAAAAAATTAAAATTATATAATACAATCTTAAGTGTTATTTTTATAAATAAACATAATCTTAGGATTTCAATTTAACTAAAAACAACTTATATTAGTGAGTTGGATAGGTTAAGTTACGTAAATGTTGTCGGAAGCCCTCTTCTAGTGTCAATATTATTACTGGCACTCTAATTAGTCTTGGGGGTGATCATACCACTCTCTATAATTTATATTCGAGTCTAGAACGTGTCAAAGATAACAAATTAGTAACTCGGCCGAAAAAGCTTCAAATGTATTCCTTCCGTCCTATAATAAACATCTCAATTTAATTTTAATGGTCAAATTAATAATTTTTAAAATTAATAAATTGTTATGAAAATTCAAGATATATGTCAAAAAATTATAATTATAATAAACCACAAAGAATTTATTATTAATGTGAAGTTGTGTAATTTAAAAAATTTATATAAATTATTTATATTAAAAACAATTAATTTAATTATTAAAATTAAACTATAATATTTATTATAGAATGGAAGGAGTAATAATTAATAAGACTGCACAAGTAGAGCAATGGATGAATTATAGAGTACAGAGTCCAGAAAAAGAGTGACTAGTACAAGATTCCCATATTTATGGAGATATGTCACGTGTTTCGGTCACGTGACTTAACTCGCATGTGTCTTTAATCACGTGCTCTGACACGCGCGTGTTTGATGAAGATTATTCTCGTATACTTTTAATGGTCTCAATCATCGTTAGTCATGCTGTTGTGGTTATATACTACAGACGGACCTGTTAGTTCGAAAATTGAAGTCGGGAAGTGTTTTTCTCATACTTAATCCTAACAATAGTATCACTTTTGCATGTAAATTTTTTAACAACTCATTTACTGATGATTTATGGGATTATTTACGTGAAATTCTGCTAATACAATAACTGTAAATTGTGAGCCGATCTTTTGCACTGATTTGTCACCATGTAACTTGATTTTATCACGCATTCTCGCATAATTATCAATTATTGAAATTAAATTATTTTTCAAATGTTAAAAATTTTCTTACTGCATAGTACACATTTTATATAAAATTTAAAAATAATTTATAATGTTTAAAGATTAAAATTAACGATTATTGTAAAGCATTATTCCTTACATTCTACAAAAAAAGAAAAGAAAAAGAGTTTCATTTTGACTTTAGAAAGTAAAATCACAAAATTTTAATTTTTAAACTGCTTTAAATTCATTCAAGTAAAAGAGAAAAAGAAAAAATAAAGAAACTTTCAATTAATTTTAGAGGTAAACATGGAAACAAGCATGGATATTTATAATTTATAATTTTACAGATGAAATTCTTTTTATGGGACAAAGATAGAGAGTATTACTGTATTTGTTTCACAAAAAAAATAATATCTAATTTACAAAAATTATAAATAATTAAGAAATTATTTTTGTTATATGTTTACTAATAAAAATAATAAATTGTTTGTTTTTTAGTAATGATATGATAATAAATTATGATGACAAATTTAAAGAATTACTTTTTATATTACTCGTCATTTTGTTCGGTAAAAAGAATCCTAATGATCTTAATTAATTTGCAAACTCATAAAATTCATATTGTATTAATTAGAATAAAAATATTCATATCTACTTTAAAGTTTAGGATTCAACAAGTTGATGGGGGGGGGGGGGGGAGGGAATCAAACTCTCTCTTTTTGTGAAATAGAAAGAGTTATTTCTATTTCCATAAAACTAAGTGCAAAACATTACTTACAAGAGCACGGTGGACGTTTTGTCTGATTTCTCTCTTCTATCTCCTCTTTCTTTACCACCATTCTTTTACTGCTTGTTTATTGTAGTTTGTTTAGTCTAGTCTTATCAGCATTTAATACGAGATCATCCATGTGTAAGTAAATCTGCTGAAGATCCAGAGAAGTAAATGTATTGCATGGGGAAACCTTGGTCTTTGGATTTGGGATTTCTCAGGTTTCTAATTCTATTGGTGCATGTGGGCGGTGTTTATTAATGTTTCTGTTAAGTCCGGCTATTTAGTGGCTGTATGGAGTAGTTTTGATCATATCAGAGAGTTTGTTCCACTTGTTCTGCTGTTAGCTAAATGTCCTTTTGTCCTGAATGTTCTTTCTCTTCTGAGTGATTTATGTGTGTTGGGATGGAGGAATCAGAGGATTATGCCACTGTTCACTCTGAAGAGTTTGTATTTATGACTCCTAGTATTGATATACCATCATCACGCCGGGGTTTGATAGTTATACCGCCGGTAGGGAACCTAACAAACAGGAGGAGGATGTGGTCGCGGTGTATAATCGGTAAGTTCATTGACTACCGGTTCTTTACCATGGAGGATGTTCAATATGCGATTGATAGGCAGTGGTTTCTTAAGCGAAGGATTGTTGTGAAAACGGTGGTGTATGGGCTTTTCATCTTTGAAGTTTCCAAATGAGGATGATAGAATTGCTACAAGGAGGGCCTTGAACATTTTAGGAGCATTGATGTTGTTTAGAGCATGGGAGCCGAACCTTCATCTGCATGCACTCAGATTTGAAGATACTATCTTGTGGGTGCAACTAGTGGGAAGTTCTCCGGAATATATAGCTGAGGTTCTTGCTTACCTATATGTTCCATGATTGGACAGGTTGTTGAAGTAGATCTTTTGACTAGAGTGGGGTTGGAATGTTCAACCATGAGGGAGGTTCGGCCATAGTCGAGGGGTATGTTCGCTATCGCTCATCTCAGCAGAACAAAGGATTTCAAGAGCCAGGAGTAGATTGCAAGAGTTAACAGGCTTGCATGCATGGACATGCAGCGGTGTTAGAAGAAGATCTCCAGCTTTACGCTCATCAAGTTCGAGCATGTCGTAATATCAACGCGAGTCGTACTAGCAGAATCATGGTTGTGGACACTGGGGATGATATTGGAGATATTCTAGTGGACAATTAAATACTTGTTTCTTAGGCCTTCTTCAGGTTTAAATGCCCCACAAGGCGGTGACGAAGGCAGAAATTTTTGTCAATGGAGTCAATTACGAGTATTATACAATAAATCAAAGTTGTTAATTACAGTAACAAAAAACCGCTTAAATATATAACCAAAAAAATAAATAATATATATTATTGTTGTAACATTCAAATTTATCCACAAAAAATAACTATTATAATATAATAATTACAATTGTCCTCGTTTGTTCAGATTGTTTAATAAAAACATTCTGAATGTTTTGTTTTGCTTTCATCAAATCTTGACCTTTACTCCGAGCTTGGTAATAAGCACTATTAGGCCTTTCAACATGAATATCAAATCTCTATTTCTTGTTCCATGTTGTGAAGCCGTTAGTAATGAAAGAATCACCACCTGCTTGTTTTCAATATCCGGTCTAAATAGATAAAAACATAAGCAAAATGCCGCATCATTAGCTATGATATACTCCAACCAATTTTCATATTCTTTAAACCAAGAAGCACTACAAGAAAATGGTCTATTAGCGACCGAATTCCGTCGCTAATGGACATCAGCGACCGCATTCGGTCACTGATATCCGTCGCCTATAGTTTGGTTGCTAACATGCATACCAGCGACGGACAATAGCGACCGAATTTTCAGCGACCGCAAATGGCGACCGACTCGGTCTCTAAGCTGAGTCATCACACATGACAACATTTGCCACGTGTAGCGATCGCTAATAGCGACCGAAAAAACAGCGACCGATAAAATGATTATCAGCGACCGGATTTTGAGACGAACAACGACCTGGTAGTAGCGACAGGTTATTAGCGACCGAATTCGGTCGCTGATTATTCTTTTCAAAAAAAAAGTTTTTTTGTTTTTTTCGATTCCCAAAAATTTCTTTACCTGTCAAACACATCCCAACACAGCACAACAGATATATAAACGATCTAATTGAGATCTCCAACCAAATATCAAATTCTAACCAAATGAAATAACATACATTTCAAATAAATATAAAACCAACATCTAATCAAATCTTAGTACATAAATATATATAATATGATAAAAATCCAACCGTGCATGTGTAACACAATAGAATGAATAAAATAAAAAAGCTAAGAACGATATGTAGCTCGCCAAGCTTTATCGATCTAGCTAACTGCCACGTTCTTGTAACAAAAAAAGAAACACGTTCAAGATAGTATTATTGACTCATTAATTTTGGTGCATTAAGTAATAATATTACCTCGTCTTGCTCATTCTCCTCCTCCTGGTCCGGCCGACTTGCTGCTGTCGCCACCGCATCCGCTAATGAATCAGGGCTCAACGCTTTCAAATGATCTTGCAGCTGACGCAGAAGTGCAGGATCTCTACATATGGCTCTAACACAGTCCGTAGCGTTATGTGGCGTCGGATTGTATGATGCTTGGGTAGACTGGCTACCAGAGCTGCAAGAGGCAGTAATACTCGGCCGTTTTCGCTGCCCTTGGCCCTTAACAAAGTTTTTCTTGACAACCGACGCTCTTTCCCACAACTCTTGATCAATCGGCGGGCGACCACTACCAGGGGGATACCGCTCATCCATTAGTTGGTTGTTAGTGTCCTGTAATTAAGTAATACATTGAATAGTTAAATGTAATGTCAAAATTAATGTATAAACATGTAACGTTAAAAAAACTTAATTACCCGTATCTGTATAGCATCAGGCAGACCATCACGAGTGACCACGTACACATCCAACCAATTGATAGTCTGACATCTGGACCTACTAGATGACTACAAATATGACAAGTGTATAAATATATTAGCCATGCAAATAAATACTTAATAAATGATCGTAAATATGAATAAAGTAAATTTGACGAACTCTGTACCTCCCTATCGATCCATGAAATGTTGCGCCTGTGATATACTACCGCCTTTGTATGTACCCTTTTCCTTTTCCCCTTCAGCTACACCTGCGGATCTGTTCCTGGCGGCAATCTTCCATTTCTTCGCCCATTCGTCACTCTGTTACTACTGGCACATCTCAACCCATATATCGCGCGAGCACCATCACGGGCTGTACTCATGCATATACTCCGCAGCCTGGCCAGGATGGTCTATGCCAGCATTATACAGTGCCTTTTCCCGCTCCTTCTTTATGTTGTCTTTGGTGCGGACATCACACTTTTGCCAGAATAGTGTCTGTATAACCCCTGTCTGGGAATCTTCCCACTTGTATCTTTTATGAAATAAAAATACAATAATAAGATTAAAATAATTGTAATATAATTAACCTGATACTACTAAACATTAGAATATTTCAATAGAATAATTATAAATTACAGAAAAACAAATACCTGGAACTCCTGCCAACAGGTCTCCTTATGGGCTAGCGATGTGTTGGCCCACGTAATAGATAGGGTAGGCCAGTTTTGTAAGCATAATTGTGAAATACATTTCACAACCCTGACATCAGCAAAATCTCTGAAATATAGAATAATTTACGTTAGTATATACAATAATATTATTGTTGAGTTTAATATAACTATACGGTTAATAACTTACGTGTTGGTAGGATCAGGGCGAATCTATAATAAAATACGCTCGTCTGGATTATTTAGGGCCTTCGGTATTTGATTTGGACCCCGGCCTAAACCGTGTTTCCTTCCTGCTGTTGAAGATGCCATCTATTAAAAAAAATGACATATTAATGTGACTTACATAATAATGATTACAGAAATCAAATGTACAACAAGTCAATAATATTTAGTAAACATTTATATATAACTCTACAGAATACAAATTAAAGTAAACATACATTTTAATGAAACTCGCTGTCAGATTCCGAATCCTCTTCAACAATATGTGGAGATTCATAACCATCTCCTACTTCAGAATCAGTGTCGTTTTCACTTAATAACTCTTCCTCCTCAGTATCACTGTCATCTAAGTGTTGTATTGAATCGAGATCCAATTCATCATCCTCACCTCCATCCTTTAAATTGTTGAATTAATTGTTGTCATCGAGATTTATTATAGGAGGGTTATGTAACGTCTCCTCTTGGTAGACTTCTCCCTCTACTAATTGGACCCGAATGCGCGTAGGAGTATGAATGACAACTTGCCAATCTGTAGGCGTTCTATCCCTTTTCCGAATAGGAGTACGAGTATAATATACTTGCTGTGTTTGAGTTGGCAACACAAATGGTGCATTCATATATGTCATTTTGTTGAGGTCAATATCTACAATTCCATGTCGATCGACACGTATCCCTTTTTCTGAATCAAACTAACGACATTTAAACAGATTAATCTGACCTCCGTATGTACCTTTGTACGACAACTCAATGATTTCTTCCAACTCCCCATAAAAGGCACGACCAACCTCATTGTAGCAATCTCCTTGAACAAACACTCCAGTGTTGGTTGTTCTTTTACCGATGGCGTATATCTTTGTATGAAAATCATAGTCATTTACTTTATAACCATTACGAGTGAGTTGGTCCCTATCTGGGCCCATGGCTAAGACTTGTAAATTTGAAGGAATTGTATCGTCATTAAGAGCCTACAATTGTTTAATACATTGTGAATAAGTGTTTCATAAATTAAATAAAATGACTTAATTAAGTTAAATAACTTACTTTGTCCTTTATCCATTTTAATTTGCAAAGTTTTGATCCCGATTCAGTTCAATATCTTTATATATGCCGTGTTGATTTGTTCTTAACTCAGCATCGAATGATCTACAGATATATTATATATATATGAAACAATATATATGAGATTACAGTGTACATCAATGAGATTAAGATAAATATGAGTTTTACATGCATACCTCACCAATCCCTCAATCTCCTCGCAATTGAGAAGAATGTAAGTATGTGCAGCATGTAATTCTGCTTCAGAGAGGAATATGCATTTTTCTTTTCCATAAGCGCGACCCGGTAGACCAAATACAGAAAGTCGACCGTTTAGTTCAACGTTCCCCACATCATCATGTCTCGGAACTCGATTGGCCTTTGTCAAAACTTCATCGGGAAAATAGTCTGATATAAACGTAGATATCTCATCAAAACTGTATGCTTCACATATCGACCCATCGACATAAGCTCTATTTTTAACTTTCCTCTTCAGGTTTCCCATCACCCTCTCGAAAGGATACATCCATCTGTATTGAACTGGACCACCAACACGAGCTTCATAGGGTAGATGAATTTGCAAATGCTCCATGGAGTCAAAAAACCTTGGTGGAAATATTTTTTCAAGCTTACACGTGATCTTAATGATGCTCTTCTCAAGTATTTCCATGTCATTTTCATTTAACGTTTTTGAACATATGCTTTTGAAGAAACGACTAAGCTCAGTCAAAACATCCCATATTGGTTTATCAAGCAAGTCTCGAAATGCTATTGACAAGAGTCTCTCCATGAACACGTGACAATCATGACTCTTCATCCCTTGTATTTTGTCACCTGCAACACACCTTGCAATGTAACACACCTTGCAATGTTTGACGCATATCCATCTGGTAGTTTCAGAGACTTGATCCATGCACACACATCTTCAACCTGCTTCTTGGACAATGTGTATTTTGCATGCGGTTTGACAATCTTTCCATTAGGTGATTCATAAAGCTCTAAACCAGGAAGCTTACAAATATCTTTCATATCCAACCGTACTTTATCATTATCTTTCGTCTTGCCCTTAACACCCATCACGGTATTAAATACATTGTCAAACACATTCTTCTCAATATGCATTACATCTAGATTGTGACGAATCAAGTTTGTAGACCAATAAGATAGTTCCCAAAATATGCTTATCCGAACCCAATTGTGAGACTCACCAAACTCATTGATTGTTGCTGAGGCAGCACCTTTACCAAATGGGATTACTGGCAATCTCATCACATGGTCACGCACCTCCGTCCCAGACAACCGTCCTACCGACATATCTTTCTCTACTTTTCTTTTTTTTAAATTTTCTCTATTTCTTCGAAAAGGGTGATCTATCGGCAAGAAATGACGATGACAGTCAAACCAGCAGGACTTTCGACCATGTGGTAGATTAAAAAACTTTGTATGCTCTAGACAATATGGACAAGACATCTTCCCGTGTGTACTTCATCCAGATAACATACCATAAGAAGGAAAATCACTAATAGTTCACATAATTGCTGCCCAAAGGTTAAAATTTGTTTTGGTCGAAACATCCCAAGTCTGTATTCCATCCTCCCACAATACCTTCAACTCGTCTATAAGAGGTCTCAAGTAAACATCTAGATTCTTTCCAGGACTCTTGGGACCAGGAATCATGAGTGAAAGAAACAAGTATGGTTGTTTCATACACATCCAAGGAGGCAAGTTGTATGGAGTCACTATCACAGGCCAGCAGGAGTACGGAACAGAACAGCTGAGTGTCGAAAGGGTTGAAACTATCGGTTGACAATCCAAGCCTCACATTTCTTGGTTCTAATGCAAACCCCGGATGTGTTAAGTTGAATTCTTTCCAAGCCTTCCCATATGTAGGATGATTGAGTTCCCCACCTTTAGCTGGAGATCTCGCATGCCAAGTCATGTGTTCAGCTGTTCTTGAAGACATGTACAATCTTTGCAGCGGATGTGTAATTGGAAAATACCTTAAAATCTTAAAAGGTATATTTGTCTTTTCTGTCGTCACACCCTCTTTATTAGGCTTAAACCGATTATGACTGCACAACGTGCACTTTGTCTTCTGTTCATTTTCCTTATAAAACAGCATACAATCGTTTGGACATGCATCGATCTTCTGGTATCCAAGACCCAACTTCTTCACCATTTTCTTACAAAAGTAATAGTTATCGGGCAATTTTTCATCGTCAGGTAACATACTCTTAATGGCCTTTAATAGCGACTCAAAACACGCATGGCTCATGTTGTGATCAGCCTTGATGTTAAGTAACATCGCCACTGCAGACAATGTAGTTTGCTTTGAGCAACCAGGCCACAACGGTTCGCATCCCTCTTCTAATAACTTAAAGAACGCTTTGGCATCAGAATTCATAAGTTGATCTATGTCTTGTTCCCAATCAAAATTCGGCTCAGCAATATCATGAACCATGTCATTCATACGATGGGTACTACTGTCTGCTGGATTATATATCTGTGCATTGACACTCTCTCTTTTCTGTCCATGTGTCCACCAACATTCTTCGTATTTTTTCATGAACCCATTAACAAGTAAATGATAGGCGACTATATCTCTGTCCACATAATTGACAGTCTTAGACTTCAAACAAAGACATCTTATCTTGTTCTGAGGTTGACACATTCTTTCTGGCTATATGCGTAATCCAAAAACACTTGACAACCAGTTTTAAATTCAGCTGTAGCACCTATCTGCCCGCGTGACTTTCGTCACCTCATCCAACTACGGTCTGAATATAAATCCATAATAGTATGGTACCTCCGCGTGATTTTCGTCACCTCATCCAACTACGGTCTGAATATAAATCCATAATAGTATGGTACCTATTTTGGAAAGATATTTTTTATTCATTAAATCTACTTATTAAAAATGTATAGGTATAATGCATGTTTCCTACCTAAATACGTCTCCACCCTTATTACACCGGTCAGGCTTCTATCCCATTCTTGTATGTGAGTCCCACTAATGTCAACGACTTAAACAAATGCATATGTTTGTTCTAAAGAAATTTCGGCAGCATCTACCATTGGTCTCCAAGTACACGAAATAGACTATGATTTACACAATCTAAGTATGCACCCGGAGAACAATAGAAGATAAATAAACCAAAATTTCTTTAGAACAAACAGATAAATTCGCTTAACTCATTGACACCGGCCTAAGTGGGAGCGAAACATACAAGAACAATCCCAAAACGAAGACTATTCAAGATTCACTCCTAATGAGTGAATATTGAACGGGTTTCTAAGCTGATCATATTTTTTTAATATTATTTGTATATATATTATATTATTTTTATTTATTTTATAATATTATTTTGAATAATATTATATTATATTTCTTTATTTTATATTAATTTGAATGATATTATATTATATTATAAATAATTATATTATTTTTTATTATTTATCTTTATTATATTTTTTTGTATTATTTTATACTATATTATATTTATTTATATTATAATATTATTTTGTATAATTTTGAATGATATTATATTATATTATTTTTATATATATTATATTATATTAATTTGAATGATATTATATTATATTATATTATGTTATGTTTTTTATATTATTTTTCTCTATTACATTTGTTTGTATTATTTTATATTATATTATATTTATTTATTTCATAATATTATTTTGTATTATTTTAAATGATATTATATTATTTTTATATATATTATAATATATTATATTATTTTTATTTATTTTATAATATTATTTTGAATGATATTATATTATATTTCTTTATTTTATATTAATTTGAATGATATTATATTATATTATATTTGTTATATTATTTTGTATTATTTTTCTTTATTATATTTTTTTGTATTATTTTATATTATATTATATTTATTTATTCCATAAGATTATTTTGTATAATTTTGAATGATATTATAATATATTATTTTGATATATTATATCATTTTGTACTAATTTGAATGATATAATATTATATTATATTATGCTTATTATATTATTTTTCTTTATTATAATTTTTTGTATTATTTTGTATTATATTATATTTATTTATTTCATAATATTATTTTATTTATTTTGTAATATTATTTTATATTAATTTGAATGATATTATATTACATTATTTTTTATTATGAGGACAAATAGTAGTGCATAATATTATCATATGAGGCAAATAACAGTGCATAGTGTTTTTACAATTTTCAATAATGGCAAAATGAGGACAAATACTAGTACATAATATTATCACATAAATTATATTAATTAAATCAAACATATTGCATATCGAAAATATAATAAATAATACATTGTTTACCTTTTCCGGCAGTGGTGACGTCCGGCAGGGCAGTGACGGCGGCGTCCGGCAGGAGGCGGGAGGTTCCGGTGGGGTGGGGGGTGGCAGGACCGATTCCTCTATTCTCTTTCTTCTCCTCTCTTCTCTTTCTTTTCCTCTCCCTCTTCTCTTTATTCTCTTCTTCCTTCTTCTTTCTTCTTTCTGTTTCTGTTTCTCGTGCGGCGCCTTTTAGGTCTGAACATAACAGCGACCGTTTTCGATCGCTGTTTTTTTTTAATGCGTTGGCACTTTTAGCGACCGCATAATCGGTCGCTGATACATTAGCGACCGCCTCAGCGATCGATATCGGTCGCTAATTATAGCGCTAAAAATCCTGCGCTTTTTTGGTGGCAAATTTGGTATTTGCGACCGATAATAGCGACCGGAAGCGGTCGCTATTAGTGTTAGCGTCGAGTTTCATAATCGGTCGCTGAAAGCGGTCGCTAAAACTTAGCATTAGCGACGGATTTTTCAGTCACAGAAATTTTTGGTCGCTGATGTACATTTTTCTTGTAGTGTATAACTCCAATCTATTGATAATCGTAACTTCCAAATTCTCCTTATCTGTTTCCTCAACAACTTCTGTCACCTTAGGTATGTCATCAACACAAAGAACATTATCGTCTACATTAACACTGACTGCTTCTGTGTTGATGTTGCCTGCTTTTTCTTGCTTCGGCGATGTAAAGGCTATATTTTCTAGATTTTTTACCTCGTTACCACTTCTCAACACGATTGCACTTGAATTCTCCGTTGGATTCTCCACTGTTTGAGAGGGTAATTCTTTAGAACCTTGTTCCTCCAATTGATCGATTATAGTTGCTATTTGGCCCATTTGATTGTTCAAACTTTGCATACTGGCCCTCATGTCTTGAATATTTTTCCTTGTTTCCTATTGATATTGAAAAGTGTTAGTTTCAAGTAATTTAAGCATATCCTCTAAAGACATCAAAATTAAATGATTGGCACTGTTGTTGTTGGGTATATGATTGCCTGTATTGTTGATAACTTGGAAAGTTCTAATTTGTGGGCAGATTCATTTGTGGATTTCCATAGCCAAAATTATGATGATCCCTCAATCCTGAATTATAAGTGTATGAATATGGATCATATCTCATTTGTGGTTGACCTAGAAAACCATCAGTTGCATTTACTCATTCATAGGATTCCTCTTAAAATATTGGACATATATTAGTTGGATGTCCTACCATCGAACAAATCCCACAAATTCTCACTGGTTGCACATTATCTACAACCATTTGATAAACCAGAGAAATTAGATTATCAATTTGTTGCTCAAGAGAAGAAATATTTACCTCATTCACATAATCATGCATGACCCCAATCTTTAACCTGCACAACTTAATTAAACTATGAAAAACTAGAAAAAAATAAAATCTAAGAAAAATTACTAAATTAAAATAAACTTTACAAAAGTACAAAAATAAATTAGAATCATTCCCCGACAATAGCGCCAAAATTTAGTGTGTTGTCGTAGGCATTCAAAAATAAAATCTTATTTTGAAAAAATATTTATGTAGTAGTGCAAGTAAGAGTCGATCCTACAGAAAATGGTTAATTTAATTTTATATTTTGTAAACCAAAATTGGGGAGGGGGGTTTAAATGAAAAGAAATAGTTTAAATAATATTAACTAAAATAAACTATTGTGCAAGTAATTTAATGAAATAAATCAAAAAAATAAGCCATGATTTAAGTTTACATCTACCATCAGAAATTTACACTGATCATTGATTCAAATATAAATCAATTAATATTTTGAATATTCGTCGTAGGAATAATTACTCGCACGTGGAATAATTTTCTTTCTCTCTCCTTAAGTTTAGTTAAGTAGAAACACGCGTTCTAAATGACCCTTACTACTAAACAACCTCTGGCACGTGCTAAATATTTTATTTAATAGCAACTTTAAGAATTAGAGAAATCGTTGAACTAAACAACACAAGCCATGCATTGCATTTAATTTAGATGAACATTATTCCTAAGACATAATAATATTTTGATCTGCAAAATAATTATTAAACTTAGTTGCTTCACAAAAAGCAGTAGATTAATACAACTAATAAACTAGTAATGCTTCTAGCAATTAAATGAATCAATCATAAAATTAAACACAGAAGAATATTCAATACTTCAAATATAAATTAAACAATTAAAATAAATTAGATCTCACAGTGCATAAATTTCGATGACTTTTGCTAATTTAAACTAAGAACAAAAATTTAGCTACTCATAATAGAAGAAGAATAAGAATCTATGTACAAGAGAATACCCTAATTATATCTCAAACTCTCTATTTAAAGGGTACATAATTTACCTAACCCTAATAGGATTTAGAATACTAATTAAAATAAATTACAAAATAAAATCCTATTTTTAATTCCTATTCTAATTTGCAATTGGACTCACAAATATTAAGTACTAATTTATTTTGTTGCTGGACCACACACAGAAATTGAAAGACAATGCATGCTGCTGATTTTGTAGCGACCGAGAATATTTTAATATAAATAAAGGAGATTACTTACAGTAATTATAAATTTCTGTGCGATTAATTTAAATCAGTGTATGATTGTTTGATTTATTTAATTATATGTTGAGATAATTAAAGGAATTTAAGGAAGGTTCAATTAATGGATTTAGTAAATTAATGGACCAATCTAGGTTGTATAATATCAAAGTTTGATAGGGTTATTGAGCTATGTGATTATTTGATTAAATAGCTAGCAAGTTAAATTTGAGGAGTAAATTAGTTAATGTGGTTATTAATTAATAAGAATATATTTATTTTCATTTGAAAAGTTGTTAATAGTGGATTATTAATATTTTATAATCCCACTAGGAAATTAATAATTTGAATTTGTCAAATTGATTTATTAAACAAGCCCAATTAAATTTAATTGTTAGTGAACTTGTAAATTGGTCATGAGATAATTTATTGGCATAATATGGTGAATATGACAAACCATATAGGAGGTCTAATGACTTATTTATTTGAGCCCAAATGGATTTAACTAGTGGCCCAAAGGATAGCCCAAGTGTGTTAACTAAATAAATTGATTGGTAGCTCAATTGATTCAAATGCATAGCCCATTGGATTAATTAATGTATGACCCAACCATTAATTTAATTGAGGCCCTAATCACATGTTGGAGAGGCCCAAGAAAGGTAATTAATTATGACCCAATCTTTAGCCCAAAGGTATGTGTGTGGGTGATTATATATTATATATGTAAATATATAATTTACTAGCACAATGGGACATTAAAAGAAAAAGAAAAAGAAATGAAATTTGGAGCTTTAGGAGCATCACTGCCGGCAGCTTTAGGGGCTTGGAAAGGCTGAATTTTTGGTCTCCCGTGTAAGCTAGGAATGGTTGGGAAAAACAAGGAAAAATAGCTCCAAGCTAGTAGGCTTATCTTGATGTGTATACTTATACTTTGTGTAAGTATACAAATTCACTAGGTAGATTTAATATACCACACTCTCTCTCTCTTTCATTAGTTCATCTATTAGTCACTTTTATTTCACCAAGTTCTATAAGAGAGAAAGCTAGAGAGAAAAGAGAAAAGCCATGGAAGATGAGCATTTTCCTCGATGCTTGGATGGTTGGATGAAGAAGGAGCAAGGTTTAAATATGAAGGCCTCCTCATGGTGAAGCTTTCTAGCTATGGAAGTGAATCATCCAAGCTTGGTAAAGTTTCTAGCAAAAAGAAGAAAAGCTATTAAAAGGTTCAAAAGTTTTCAAACCCTTGTTTTCTTTTTCATCTTTGTATTTTAAGTGATTTCTATGGTGAGAAACCATTCTTCAAAACTCTAAATGTTTATATCCATGCTAGATTAGTAAATCTAGGGTTTAATGGGTTTAACATGTGTATTTATGGGTATCTATTATGAAAAGTTTAGCAAGAAGCTTGAAAACGATTTCTACCGACGGAACCCTAATCGAACGTATGATTCAAGGCTATACATTTTGAAACCTACAAGTCGTAGGTGTGATTTACTTCGTCATATACTAGATATGTAAGTAAAAAGTAAAACCTAGTTGAAATCATGTCAAAAGGGGTTGAAATGAGTAAGTTATGATTTTTGGAACCAATGAAGTTCATTTTTCAAAACCCTAAACCTAACAATCCACTTTAAGCCCATTTTTCGTGACAAAATATGTCCAAAAATGTGTTTCAATGATGGAATCTTGTAGTTCAAGAAGATACGAATCCATGGACACCAATTTGAGGTCATTTGGACTTATATTGAAGATTTTATGAAAGTTTTAATCAAATGGACAAAATTGGAAAAATCTGAAAATTTTGCCCAAAAATGCTTCTGTTTTGAAAGCCGGGGCTTTGATGGCAGATTTTTGAAAAATGTTATTTTTCGATCCGGGTCGAGTCGGGTCATTTAAGTCCAAAATGGGTCAAAATGTTTTAAAATTAATATAATTAATTTGAGAGCCAAAATTAATAATTATTTATTATTTATCATAAATAATAAATAAGGTAAATTAAAAGTCATTATTATGATAAATTAGTTAATTAATTATTATTTAAATGATATTAAATAATAATTAAAGGGAGATAAAGTTAATATATTAATTATTTATTATTTAATAATGAATAAGGATAATAGTTAATTAATTATTATTTAAACAATAATAAATAATAATTAAAGGGAGATAAAGTTAATATAATAATTAATTGTTATTTAATTAATATTAAATAATGAATAAGGATGATTAATTATTTAATTATTATTTAAAGGATATTAAATAATAATTAAAGGAGGATAAAGATAATAAGGTAATTATTTATTATTTAATAAATAATGATGATTAATTATTTAATTATTATTTAAAGAATAATAAATAATAATTAAAGGAGGATAAAGATAATAAGGTAATTATTTATTATTTAATAAATAATGATGATTAATTATTTAATTATTATTTAAAGGATATTAAATAATAATTAAAGGAGGATAAAGATAATAAGGTAATTATTTATTATTTAATAAATAAGGATGATTAATTATTTAATTATTATTTAAAGGATATTAAATAATAATTAAAGGGAGATGAAGTGAATAAAATAATTATTTATTATTTAATTAATATTAAAAAAATAAATGAGGTTAAATTAATTAAGAAATGATTATGTAATTGATATTCAATAATCATTAAAGGAATTAAGGAGAATTAATTAATTATTATTTAAATTAAATAATAATTAAAGTGAATTAAGGATTAATGATATAATTGTTATGTAATAATAAATAACAAGTAATGTTAATTTAATTTAATTATTTATATAAATAATATTAAATAAATAATTTGAGGTAATTAAGAAAATAATTGTTTATGTGAAGATAAATAAACAAGTAAAATTAATTGAATTAATTATTTATTTAAATGATATTAAATAAATAATGTGAAGTAATTAATGAAATAATTGTTTAGGTGAAGATAAATAAACAAGTAAAGTTAAGAGAATTAATTATTTATTTAAATAATATTAAATAAATAATGTGAAAGAATTTAAGGTAATAAAGTGTAAACAATTGACGGGTAATTGTTGGAGTGTTTAGTTATTACCAATATTATAAATTATCGTTAAAGGGTTTATAATCGACGGTAAGTAGTTAAATATTATTAACGGGCTAATAATATTGGTAAGTGGGTAAATATTATTAAGGGTTTAATAATATTAGTAACCAATTAAGGTATTGTTAGGTACCTAAGTACAGTTGAAAATTTAGTGATGTATTATTAATGTATAATAATACTGATCGATAATTAAAATATTATCCAAGGAGGATAATATTGTCTTATAAATTATGAGTTAATAAATAGGAGATGCTGTGTTGTAGAGTCAATTCTTTTATGAATAACAGCTGAGTTCCTATGTACTTTACTAATTGCCAGATAAGCAAATTAGGTCTTTCAAAGGCAGTAATTCGATTTGTTGAGCGTTAATGATGGAACGCGAATTTCAGACTGGTAGCGTAAGTCAATGCGACTATCAGGCAAGTTTTTCAGTACTATGTGCTATACTTGCGAACCTGTTTACTATATGCATAAACTATTAAGTGTGCACTCATTTTATGTGCTAACTGATTTTAAATGTGTCTGCGTACAGTCATATGTTGTTAATAGCTGATTTTAATGAATGCTATGAGTTGAGATGTGTTATATGAGTTATATAACCTGAAAATATTAACATGCATGATAAGCATGTGTTAATTATATAAATGCAAAGCATGATAAGCATGATGCCTATATAAATGCAAAGCATGGAGCATAGAGCATAAAACATAAATTAAATGTGACCTACGTGTTATGTGTTAGATGTTAGACTTGCTGAGCCGTCGTGCTCACTCTTGCTATAATAAACATTTTCAGCGAGGAGCGAGAAATTTGAAGATCCTGGTAATCGCGACGAAGATGTGTTGAAGATTAGTTATAATTCTAGACGTTACTATAACTGTTCAAAGATAACGTCGTACCATGTTGGGAGTAATTATCATTCGGTATTATCCCTGTTTTAAAGCCTTGTAATAATAGTGAAAGGCGGTTGTATATCAAGACGAGTGTTAAGGTTTTGTAAACTCGTGTAATTAAAAGCGGTTAGTAAATAGTCATGTCGACTTATTGTTAGGTTGCGAGTTTTATTTGCTCACAATGGTTGTAATACACTAGGTCATAAAAATATAAATGATCTGAGTTGTAGGATTTATGTAAAGATTGCGATTCTGAGACAGAGTTAAGTAAATGTTATAAAAATTAAAATTTACTGAGTTTTTTTAACAACATGCCTTTATTTAAATGTTGTGGAGTTTATTCGTTGACGAGCGGGAGTCACAGTATGGTGTCAGGTGATTTTTCGCGGGGCATCACAGATTTGCTGATGATATAGGAGGGGGACCCACATGAAAAGAAAGGATAGGAAATAAGGTGTAGTCAACCCACGCGTTTGCTGACATTATCCCGCATTCCTGAGGTCCACACATTGCGCGTTCAATGCTGGTGATCCTTGCTTAGCCCAAACAGTGTCGTTCAGTGCTATTGTAATATGGTGCTGATTGATTACCGTGCGCAAGGCGCAGACAAGCCATGTTCCATAATTTACAACTTTGCCATCCAGCCATAATTCTTCCTACAAAATGAAATAAAATAAATATAAATAATATAAAAATAATATAAATGAATTAAAATGCATAAAATTAAATAAATTACTTAAAACACTAAAAATACTTAAAAACTCACAAATAATTAAGCATAAAATACCTAATAAATAGATGTAAAAATCTACTTATCAGCAAGTTATCAGTTGCCTTTTGCTGTTGTGAGGATCCGAATTTTCAGGATTTTCTTAATAAAATTAAATAAGAATTTAATTGATAAAAATTATCAAGGTTGTTAAATTAATTATTATTTTATGTGATTTAAGGTATGTGATGGGATTTAATGGGTAAATTAAATATGTACAGAGATGGTGATGATTAGTGTTGATTTAAAATAATTGAAAAGTAGATAAATTGTTTAAAAACAATTTATGAGGAATAAAAGAAATTTCAGGTAAAGGTACAATAAATTGTACAATTAAATTATTGTGGAAGTACATAAATTAATATTTAAATGATGTTATGTGGTAATGTGAGATATATATATATATATATATATATATATATATATATATATATATACATTTGTATATATATGTGTTTATGGTTAATTGTTGTAATTATAAATTTTATTAATTTTGAGAATTAAGGGATTAATAATTAAATTAATCCGAAAATTTATGAAAAGTTAATGAGGAAGTTAGTAAAATTAGAAATATTGATTATATAATTAATCAATAATTATGGTGGAGGTTTGGAAATTAATAAAGAAGAAAAGTAATTATATAAATTATATAATAATAAATTATATAATTTATATAAGGAAATTAAAGTGAAATATGAGGAAAATAATAATTATATAAATTATATAGGAATAATTATATAATTTATATAAGAAGATTAAATTGAATAAGGTTGGAAGAAAGTTTTAGTAATTGTATTGGTGTAAAATGAAAATTATGTAATGAGAAAGTAATTATATAAACTATATAATAAATTATATAATTTATATAAGAAAAGTTAGTGAAAATTATAAAGAAATGAAAATAAATGAAAAAAATGAATGTTTTGAGTTATTAAAAATTATGGTTATTTATAATAGAATTATTATGACTTTTATGAAGGATAATATTTCGGAAATGTGAACATGTTAATGTAACATGTTGTCCAAGTAACGAAGTGAAAAAAATTATGAAAAATAATTTTTATATGTTATATGAATTATTTTATAAATTTTGGAGGTATAAATTATCTCATATAATTACATGCGTGTTATTATGCGTGTACAAAATTTGTCAAGAAAAATACCTGAAAGATGTCTAAATATTATTTATAAATTATGTTATGATTTATGGTGAATTAAAATAAATATTTTATATATATTATATAAATTATTTATTACACGAAATAATTATGTAATGTATTAAAATAATTAATTATGCTTGATTTTGTGGCTTTATCCGAATGGTAAGTCGGTTGTGAGCATGTGGCGGTGGACTTGGAGGAGAATTAAAAGTAATTCATGCAAATTGAGGCTAATTAAAAGATGGAGAAAATAATTAAGCTCATATTCATTCACACAATAAAATCAAACTCCCTCTCTATGCTTTCCACTCGAAGCCATCGAGCACCACCATCATCCACCAAGGGAGAAAATTAGTGGTGCATAAAGGGAGGTTCTTGTAGACACCCAAATTTTGCACTTTTCCACTAACCCTGACAGGAGGGCAAAATCGTCATTTGACTCGACATGCGAAAAGGAAGGTGGACCCCAACACAAAGTCACCCCAGCGATTTACGGTCAAAGACGCCACAACGGACAACGAGCATCCGGTCACTTGAGGCAAGGAAAACATTTGATCCAGAAAACCTGAGCTGATCACAAAGGGCGACTAATGGCCACTACGCTTACGATGTTCGGAAGCCAAGCACAAATAGTGTGACGACCCCAAATTCGGGTTCCTTGAACCTCGGATTCGGTTCAACACGAGTACAACATTTGCCTTATTGTTCATGAATTACAACAATATTATAATTGATAAATAACTATTTATTTACAATTTTACAACATCTCTTTCTATTCCAGAATCGAAATCTTTATACATTCCTAGTATGTCTTAATATCATACATGATACGACATTCTATTACAATCAACTTATGTATTTAACACTCATATAACATACCAACTAAGTTTTATGATACACAATCATTTACCTGTCCAATTCGGACTGATATCTACAATAGATATTTAGATCTTCAATGGAAGTAATATGTTTTCCTGTTCCTTGTTCTTTATCGAGAACTTCAGGTAACTAGCCTTATCTGAAATTGTTGGTTTAGGCAAGAGTGAGCACGACGGCTCAGCAAGTTCAACAGATAGCACATAACACATTACATGCTTCACATAAAATTTACAATTTATACCAACATCATGTTTTTCATGCATTTCAGTTTATGACATACTGCTCATGCATATCATGCCTCGCATTTAATCTATGCTTCATGTCTAACCTCTATCATGCCATATAGTTCAATGCAGAACAATTGTCTTAAATCAACTACCGCATATCAACAGTTCAAATCAACTTATTGCACAAAGGCACATTAAAACATCTTTGCACATAACCACGTATGAGCACATCTCAGTTTAATAACAAACTTATAATTCATGCACATAATACAACACGTTCTGAAAAACTTGCCTGGACTTGTATAACCAGCTTACGTTAATCTTTCACGTTCCTTGCACCACCTACACGGTATGTGAGATCAACGGTGCACAATATCAGTCAAAGTTTGACTCAATACTAAATCTTATTTTAAAGATATTTATTTCTTCTTATCATCCCCTTTATTTAATAAGGTTAATTTCATATTTTAGTCTCTCTTTGACTTGACTCAGTGTTTCATATTCAACACCATAAATCTTTTGTTCGAAACTATGCAATTCTGACATTTATTAATGTCACTGCATTAAAACTTGGACCCTATATTTATTTAGGTCGATCCACCAATTAATCACTAATGGACCATACCCTTGGTTTAACTTAATCACATCATTTATCTCGATACTTATCATAATATTACCCACCTTGGATAATATTTTAAATTTTACTATCAATTAGTAATAACTTATAATGTTATTTAATTGTTAAATAACACTTTAAATAATCATTACTATTATTAATTTATTTTTAATAATAGTTTACCTTAATCATTATTATTAATCTTTTAATAATAATTTAATTGCTTGCTAATATTATTACCCTTTAATAATATTTTAATTGACTTCTCATTATTATCAATCATTTTAATAATAATTTAATTGTTCATCAATATTATCAATCATTTAATAATATTTGAAATCATCACGTATCATTAGTAATTATTTAATAACGATTCAACCCTTAACTATTATTACCCAATAGTTAATTACTTGTTAAACAATATTATTAATTCTTTAATAATATTCTAAATCTTTATTTATCATTATTATTTATTTAATAATGATTTAACTCTTAACTATTATTATTTAATAGTTGATTAAATGCTAAATAATATTATTAATCCTTTAATAATATTTTAAATTAATTACATATCATTATTAATTATTGAATAATGATTTAATTCTTAACTATTCTCATTTAATAGTTAGTCAATAATATTATCAATATATTTTAATTACTTAATAATCTTCTTTCGATTAAGTAATAATTTATTCCACTTAATTACCATTTAATTATTATTTAATATGAATTAAATAATAATTAATTAACTAATTATCCAAACTCATTATTTAATATTAATTAAATAATAATTAATTAACCTTACTTATTATTTAATATTAATTAAATAATAAATAATTAGTTTATTAACCTTAATTATCCTTTAATTATTATTTAATATTAATTAAATAATAATTAATTACTTAATTAACCTTACTTATTATTTAATATTAATTAAATAATAAATAATTAGCTTTCTAACTTTAATATTCTTTAATTATTCTTTAATATTAATTTAAATAATAATTAATTATTTATTTAACTTTACTTATTATTTAAGTGCAATTAAATAATAAATAACTAACTTATTCATCTTAACATCCTTTAATTATTATTTAATATTCATTAAATCATAATTAATTAATTACATAACTTCATATATTATTTAATATTTATTAAATAATATTTAATTAGATTATTAGCCTATTTATACACTAATAAATAACTAATATATAGTGAATCACTCCAATAATTTCAAATTTTATTTTATAACACTTAACTAGCATGCCAATAGGTCAAATATTATTTTTCTGAAATTAAAAATAATTTTCCCATACTTATTAGCAATTTAGTAAGCTTTAATCCACCATTAATTCTAATAAATACCAAATTACAAAAAAAATCGGATTTTAAATTTTGATAATTTTCTTTATAAAATTATAAGCATTTCTCTTTTGGAACCAACCCAAGAACCGGCCTAAAAATGCCCGAACCGGCCCTACCTAGAAATCATGAAAAACCGAAAAAAACAAACCGGCCGGTTTTTTAAAAAAAATAGCCAGATTACTTTCTGAATTTTTCAGACTTGGGGTCTCCGACGGGAACTTGAATAAAATGAAATCCACAAGTCCGATTGAGGCCTATTTGGTATCGATGGATTCGTAACTTCCCGAACTACATTTTTCTGTTATCAAACATCAAATTTGGATTTGTTTTGGTCACGGAAATTGGCTCCAAACCGGACTGTTGTGCACAGCCCTAAAACAATGGGGTGTTTTGGTAGAAAATCCATATCTTGCTCATTTTAAATCGGATTTTAGTCATTCAACTTGGAGAATCTTCATATTTCATGGATCTATCACCCAAAATTGACGGATCATAAATCCGACTTACGGATTGTGAACAGTAATTCCGTGAAGGGGCTGTTACGTATTAGATTAATTTGTTTTCGTCGGTAAAAATTTATTCAATGAGTTTGATGAAATTTTTCATCACAAACACATATAAAAACCCATGTTAAACGCATCAAACTATGAATATACATATATTACATAGCTAAAGACTTCTAGAACATCAAAACGTGTTTTGATCGGTTAAAAATACATTTTAACCGTTCAAATCATATCTAAACTATAAAAATGAACTAAAGAAGGTTTAGAACACTTTTTAATCTTTTATACATGGATGCTCTCCTTCCTCTTGACTTGATCTTGGATTGTGACTCTCTCTTGTCCATTCTCTAGCAAATTTGCTTGGTGGATCATCAATCTCATAAGAGTAACTCTCTATATCTCTCAAGAAGCTCTCCCTTTTTCTCTCTAGAAAATGCTACAAATGACTAACCAACCTCACCAATAAATGGAACACTTCTATTTATAGCACAATGTTAATCCTTCATTAACCTCCTAATCAACTAGTGTTGGTGAAATTAGGAGCTTAAACTAGATTACTATTGCATGGAATGACTACCATGAATGACCATTGGTGTGACATCCATCAAGGTTGCTTGTAAGCAACTTTTGGAGTGTAATTGAAGCCATAGGAAGTCCACACTCAACATTTCCATGTGGGGCCCTCTCAAAATTCGGGATTTGCAATTTATTACACCAATTTGGCTTTATTTTTATGTCCTATATCATTATATAAGTATCCATATATATATACACCAATATATGTATACATATTCACCTATACTTGTACATTGGGCTCCACTTTGGACCTTAGAATTGAATTATATTGAGCTCATTTATTTAATTTGGTTGGGCTCAATTTAATTGTTACATTGGGCTAACATTAAATACCCTATGTTACATTTAATTAAAACAAGCATTGGGCTTGGTTAATTATTACATAAATCAATGTTCAAATTAAATTATATGGACTACTAGGTTAATTAATTTAACTTAGTTTAATACATCAATTGGACTTATAATATAATTCAATTAGACTTACTTTTAATTATCCTACCACATTGAGTTACATAATTAACTCACTCATAGTTAATTCTCAACACTACCTTCTTTCTTCTATCAATTAACCAATGTTTGGTTAATTCTCTCTCTTGTCTACCAACTAGGGTTATTCAATTAACCATACATTAGTTAATTCTCTACACTCAATCAATACTTGAAAAATATTCTCCCAACACATTGACCATCATTTGACTTTAATGTGTTTGGGCTACATGGATTACTTTGTATTGGGCTCTCTTATTTAATTACTTGGGCTACCCAACACAACTCACATATCATATATAACTTGGGCTTGGTAATTAATTTAATTGGACTTCCACACCATGATATACCATACTTTCCAATATTATTTAATTGGACTATATCATAACTTAACATTTGGGCTTATTATTTAATTACCCACCTTCATGCAAGTATTCCCATATTGGGCTTGTATTAAATCCATTAATGGACTCTATATGACAACTAAATAATTAAGTTAATTACTTAATTAATTATCTTCTTAATATTGTCATTCTAGGTAATATTCCACTTCTCTACTTGCTAATCTTAGCTTTAATTCAGGACTCATATAATTAATTCAATTAATTATATTACATGACTTTCCTTTTTAATCCATACTTAAACTAATTAATTTATTAGTTTTATTGAGTATTTAATTTACTTCACACATCATCTTGTTTGACTAGCAAACTCAACTCTAGGTATATATATATATATATTCACCTTCACTTCTCAATTGAATTTATTTCCTTAATAAATTCTCTACATGCATCAATACAATATTCTCACATTTAATTTCTAACAAATAAATTATGTTAAAAAAAATGTTTACCCATTTTCTACACATCTTACTTCTCAAATTCTAGGTTTTAAACCTGAACCTTTAATAAAATCAATTAAGATATTATTTAAAATCTTGGAAATATCTGGGATATTACAAATAGCAATTTCTACATCAAGTAACCGCCTCCCAAATTAATACAGCAGAAATTGGCGAATTAAGACCGCGTGACACGAAAATCGAGAAAAACAAGCCGGACAGCCGCGGATGCACCTGCGGCCATCGACAAAAGGGACAGTGCGCGGCTCGAGGAGACGGCACACGGCAGCCGAGGATTCGGCACGGGCGGCCACAGCAGGCAGCCGCAGATGCACTTGCGGCCAGCCGCAGTTGCACATGCGGCTCCCTGCGGAAGGCTATACATTGCCATTTCCACCCGAGAGAGAGAAAGAAGGAAGAAAGAAATAGATTTTAAAGAGAGAAAGAGCGCGGGAGGAAAGAGAAAAGGTCGGTTCTTGGTGAGATTTGAGTGAAAAATTCATCTCCTCTTGCTAGTTAGTTGATTGTTCTTGTAGTGTTGTCCGATTCGTGAAATAAGAGGCTTTAATCGGCATTTTGCAAGGTGAAAAGGGTGTGTTCTTGGGTTTTCCTTTTATTGTTTGTATTGTTAGCATAATGTTGTGATTGGGTTATTTGATGTAGTTGTTGTTATGATGATGATGATGATCCGTGGATTAGGTGTTGTTAGCGAGGGTTCCATCGGAACGTAACTCCTCCTAACGCCCCGATGATATCCGTACGGTGATATATCATTCGTTATGGTAATGAGTAGTTCGTAGTGTTGAGTTTGTGATATTTGAGTTATGTAATGTGATAGCAATGTTTAATCTTGTTAGATTTGGTTTAGTATTGGCTGTGCAGTGATTTGGGTGACTGTGAGCTTAGGGAGGAGATCCTCGTGATCGAATCCCGATGATGGACGTTTTGGTATATGTAATCCTTGTATAGGGTCCCTTGCTGTGTATTTGTAATATCGGGCCTTAAAGCGATACCAAATCGTGATCGGGTTAAGGCTGTGAGGATCCGAATTTCCAGGATTTCTTTAATAAAATTAAAGAAGAATTTAATTGATAAAATTATCAAGGTTATTTAAATTAATTATTATTTATGTGATTTAAGATATGTGATGAGATTTAATTAGTAAATTAAATCTATACAGAGATCATGACGAATGGTATGGAATTAAAGTAATTAAAAAGTAAATAAATTGTTTAAAAACAATTTATTAAGAAGAAGAGAGAAATTTCGATTAAATATACAATAAATTGTACGATTAAATTGAAAGTGTAGAAATTATGATTTGATTGAGGTTATGTGGTAATGTGAAATATATGAAATTAGATATGTATATATATATATATACATTTGTATATATATAAATGTATATGTTTAATTGATAATTATAAATGTTATTAATTATGGAAATTAAAGGATTAATAATTAAATTAATCCAATTTTTAAATAAAACGTGAATGAGGAAGTTAATAAAATTATAATTATTGACTTTAGAGTTTATCAAGAATTTTGGAAGAAGTTTGAAAATTAATTGAAAAGGAAAGGTAATTATATAAATTATATAATAATAAATTATATAATTTATATAAGGAAATTAAAATAAGGTATGAAGAAAAATAATAATTATATAAATTATATAAGAATAATTATATAATTTATATAAGGTGATTAAATGGAATGAGGATGGAAGAAATTTTATAAATTATATTTTGTGTGAATTGGAAATTATAAAAATGGATAATTTAATTATATAAATTATATAATAATAAATTATATAATTTATATAAGGAAAGTAATGTGAATGTAAAGAAATTGAATAATAAATAAGAAAAATGAATGTTTTAAGTTATTAAAAATTATATTTATGTATAATGGATTTATTATGACTTTTATGAAAGATAATATTTCAGAAACGTGAACATGTTAATGTAACATGTTGTCCAAGTAACGAAGCGAAAAATTATGAAAAATAATTTTTATATGTACTATGATTTTTGGAGGTATAAATTACTTCATATAATTACATGCATGTCATTATGCGTGTACAAAATTTGTCAAGTAAAATACCGAAAAAGAGTATTAATATTACTTAAAAAATCATGTTATGATTTTTGGTGAATTAAAATAAATATTTTATATATATTATATAAAATATTTATTACATGAAATAATTACGTAATGTATAAAATATTTTATTATGATTATCTTTTTTGAGGCTTATCCGAAATTGTGCATGGCGGTGGAATTGTTGGTGAATTAAAATTAGTTAGTTGTGCAATTATAAAAGCAAGAGAAAAGAAAAAGAATAGGAAAGGGAAAAGAAAAAAAAAAAAAAAACAAAACATAACAACTCTCCTTCTCTCTTTGCTTTCCATCCGAACACCACCACCCGCCGCCACCACGCCACCCAAGACCACCATAGCCACCAAGGGGAGGAAATACCAAGCTTCAAGGAAAGATTTTTGAGTGCTTGAAAGGTATAAATCAATTTATTTGATTTAATTGTGTATTTATGGTATTAATTAAATTTTGTGAAAAAATAGAAAATAATTAGTATAATTATTCTAAATAATTTTTAGATGTATACTTATGAATTTCATGATTTTTGGAATTATTTTGTGGTGAAAAAGTGGTTTAAAAATGGTGGAAATTTAATTATTTTTGAAAAGGTGGTGTACTGTGCGCGAAATCTGAAGGAGAAACAGGAACAGTAGCCCGCGCATGGCGCGGGCGTATTTTCGGTAACAGGCGACGAAACGGCGTCGTTTTGGAGCCGGGAAGACGGGCCGCGCCTGGCGCGGATGAAGATTCCGGAAACGGCCAAGGAACGACGTCGTTTTTGGCGCGCAATACGGATGGATCGCGCAATGCGCGGCCGGGGCGAAATGACAGTTTTGCCCCCGAACTTTTCTGGAAAGGACCGGCGTGTCCTTTGGCCACGTAAAATGACGGTTAGGCCCCTGAACTTTTCGAAAAATGACCAACGTGTCCCCAGGGTCACGGAAATTATAGAAATACCCCTGGACTTTTCGAGAAATTTCGGTTACCCTAAGGGCGCGGAAATTACCAAAATACCCCCAGAATCAGTTTTTAATTAAATAAATGTTTAAAAATTATTTAAAAATCATAAAAAAAATTATAGAAAAATACTAAAAATATAGAAATGATGTTTGGGCATTAAATTTAATATTTTTGTAAAAATATTAAATATTGAGGATTAATATTTAAATATTTTAAATATTAATCAAATAGGTTTAAAGGTTAGAAAATGCTTAAATAAAATTTTCGGACAACCAAATATGTAAATTTTATCTATTGAGCTGGGTTGTCCGTAGTGAAGGTATTAAATATTAAGTTATGCTAATATTTTAAGGAACGAGGTTATTATAGTTGGCCATATAAATTAATAATTGGCCCAGAGATGATATTAATTAAGTAAATTAATATCATAAAGAGATAAATAATTATTATTTGATTATTTTATGATCATAGGTTGATCGAGTTAAGGGTTTGAGCTAACAATTTAAATAACTGGACGTCAGGCAAGTTCTTCAGTCCCTTTTATGTTAAATGTTGAACTATTATGATATGCAATTCTTGTTTTAAATGCATACAAATTATGTGCTATGTGATACGTGTTTAATATGACCACAATGTGTTCTTTGTGCAATGATATGAGATATATTGTCATAGTTGAAGCACAAGCACATGATGTATGATACACACCAAACATGATAAGCTATGTGCTACATGAAACATAAACTGTTGAACTTGCTGAGCCGTTGTACTCATTACTTGCTTAATAAACATTTTTGCAGGAAAGAAATGAAATTCAAGAATATTGGATTATGTTAGAGATGAATTGCCTATAAGGTAGAAAACGTGATTGTTATATTGATAATATTATAATTCAATGTAAGAAATTTGTTAATTTACTGTGATGAATTGTATGTATATATAATTTGAATCTGAATATGTTAGAAGTTCAATTATGAACTGTGATTGATCAGGATGATTGTTACAATAGAAATTATTATATGTTTGATTACGAATGATGCAATAAGGAATATTTGTATGAAAATAAATAACAGTAAATTTTAAATGATGAGCTTTATGATACGTGTAAAAGAAAGAAAAAGTTAAGGTTGCGATCCAGGGATTAGGATCCAGATGTAAAGATTTTAAATATCCAAATATTTTAATACAATGATTGAATTGAGAAAAAGAAAAATTTATACCGAAATTTTGTATAATGGTAATTGATGATTTTAAAATCAGATAATGGATCAATTAAGAGTTTAAATAAGGTAATTAAAGATTATTAACGGACCGAAATTTGGACGTAAGTAAGATAATGTTTCATATATATGAAAATTAAGATAATAAAGTGGGTCGAATTTCGGGGTCGTTACAAAGGCCCCGTAATAATAATAAAGTATGTGATTGTGGGTGTTTGGGGTTATTTAGATGGCTCACATGCCCATGGATAGCCCCGACACATTTTGAGTGCTTGTTGTGATTTACGACACAAAAATGGTTTTCCAAAATAAGGCAAATAATGAAGATTTTATAAAAAAGGATCAAATTAGGATATTAGATACACGAGGTTTAAAAAGTAAAGAGTTTTGGCGAAACTTTGATCCTTGTTTGACGAAAATGCTATGTTTGGTTTGAAATGTCATAAAAGATGTTTTCGAAAAAATAAATAAACGTTTTCATTAAACTTTGTGCATAGGGTTAAAGAGTTCTAGAAGTTGCCTTTATTTTATTTATATTTACTGTTAGAAGGCAATGTATAGTCTCGATTCCTATTTGACAAAAGTTTAAAACTATTGTTTTCTGAAAATGACATCTAATAAAAAACCCTCATCGTTTTCGGAATTAAAATTAGTCTTTATTATAAAAACGGAGCCTTGTCATTTGGGTCAAAAGACGTCTAAACGCTTTCCTGACAAAACACATTTGCCATATAAAATCAAAGTAATTTTTATGCAAAAGGACACCACAAACATCCATTTAGGCACACACGCGCGCACACACACATTTTAAGGATTTAAAAGGATAGGAAAACATCGAGATTGCGGTAACCGTGTTTCACGGAAGTCGGGGGGTGCCTAACACATTCCCCTCGCTTAAGCAAGCCCCCGAACTCTATGAATCTCGGTTTGCGGACCAATTAACTCGGAGTCACATATGAGCCAGCGATTACGAAAATAAAATTCGAATGAGTTGGTACATCCATTTCAAATATACCAACTGGCGACTCTGGTCAACTGGCTCATTATAAAATCGACCTTTCGAAACCCCGTCGACACTAAGCCGACCCTTTTTAATAAATCACATCTTAAAACCAAAGGCTAAAATTGGAAAGGGCATTTAATTATTAAAAAACGAAACGACCAAAATCCCGGCGTCGACAGTTCTCAAGCTTGAATAAAGGATGTTCAACCTTAAAAAGGTATAAAACTAATTTCTTTGATTTAATTTAGTATTTTTAGTAATAAAATAATTTTGTGAAAAATTAGTGAATAATTGAAATAATTAGTATGGATGATTTTTTAGAAGTATATATGTGGATGATATGATGTTTAGGATAATTATTGTGGAGAAATTGGATCAAAAATAATTTAAAGGGGAGTGAATAGTGAACAGTCCCGAATAGGGACAATTCTGTCCATTTCTGGGCAGAATTTGGAAATGTTTCCTTCTACAAAGTTGTAGAGAATTAAATTTCATGTGAAATGGACTAAAAATTCGTAATTTTATGGTAAACGAGCTAATTTGTATGACTTTCGAAAGATTTAGCGCAGTGAAACGTGAATCTGTCCAGAGTCTGTTCATTTCAGTGCAGAATCTGGAAAACATTTCTTCTACAAAGTTGTAGATAATTAAATTTTGTGTGGAATGGACTTAAGATTCGTAATTTTCAGATAAACGTGCTAATTACTGTGAATTTTGGAAGTTTCAATGCATAAAAATTAAAATTTAATTACTAAAAATATTTTGTGCTGAAATTTTTCTGGACAGCGTTATTGTTATATTATTCCAGAAATTGTGAAAAGGTTTGGTAATTTATTGAAGAGCATAGTATTTATTGTATTTTTAAGTCTATTAAAAGTTAATGTAAAAATAAGTGGAAATTCATGAAAAATTCTATGAATGTTGGAAAAATTACGAAACTTGGTGGAAATTTTTATAATAATGTAAGAAAAATATTGATGGTATTTGGGGAATACAAAAGTATGTTGAATGATTATTTATATTTTTTAAAGCTATTAAATAATAGTTTTTATATATATAAATAATTTCAGAAATTTGTCGGGTAATCCAGAAATTATGAAAATTGGTTGAAAAGTCTAGGATGATATTTTAGAGACTTTAAAAGGTTTATTGGACGAACGTGATGTTGAGAATTATATTTACAGCTTTTAAATATTAAACCATTAATGTAGGAATCGGGATAAATTACCAGAAAATAAGCACAAGCGAACGGACATTTTAGGTTATATTTGGCATGTCAATTGACATGTATGGTATATGTTATTAATCTAAACTGATGTGTTATTGTTGTAACTGACTATATTTAAAATAATTATAGGTTGTGCAATACGTTTTTGTTCGAGTTACGACTATTAGTAAACTACGGACCGAGGCAAGTTCTTCAGTATTTGTACATTAAATGTTTGTCTGATATGATATATAATTCTTGTTCAAATGCATATAAAATTTGTGTTATATGATATGTGGATAATATGACAACTATGTGTACTTTGTGCAATGATGTGAAACATGTTGCTATAGTAGAAGCACAACACATGATGTATGACACACACCAAGCATGTTAAGGTGTGTGTTACGTGAAGTATGAAATGTGTTAACTGTTGAATTTGTTGAGCCGTTGTGCTCATTCCTTGCATAAAATAATTTTTTGCAGATAAAGAAACAAAGTTCTGGAATAACGGATTATGTTAGAAAGATTACCATAGAAGGTTGTATATGAAACTGTTATATTTAACGTGATAAATTGCAAAGTTTACATGAATATTTTGTATGTACATATATGTTGGATCCGGATAGGACGAATAGTGTTAAATTATGAATAGTGATTGTTCAAGACGGTTGTTACAGTAAAAAATGTAGTATATGAATTACGGAACAAAGAATAATGGTGTAGTTATAATCAACATTAAATTTTGAATGTTAAGTTTTATGATATTGGTACCACAAAGGTAGTTTTCATCTTCTTCGTCGGGGATTCAAGAAACAAGATATGGGAGTCATAAAAGTAGTCTCCATAACGCTGATTTTGTACAACATGGAGCTCCTAATATGCATGGAAATAATGCAGTGGTGTTGGATGCCGAGAACTAGGGGAATACTCGTGATGATGAAAGTGGAGGGCAAAGGGAACTAATTCCTTAAGACTTCACGCCCATGCAAAGGACATTTGAGTTTTCTCATGGTTTCAGATTGCTTTCCCCAAGTAAAATATGTTGAAAATATTCATCCCATATATAGGCATCTGAAACCATATCTTAACCTAAAAACTTAAGATATTAGGTTTATGGTACACTATTAGAGTATATATATATATTCTCAAATTTTTTTCTTCTGTACATCGACATCAAGCTCCCCCTTGAACTTTAGTTATACTCTGTTTGAGCATTAGCCCATCGCACTTATAATTAACGAGTCACTCCCATTTTGATAAGTGGGTTTTATACTTATGTGTTAATTATTTTTTAACTAGATAATATGTGAGTTCTTAAGTATTTTAAGTTATTTTTATGTATTTGTATTGTTTTTATGTTATTTTTTGGGAAGAAGCAAGGTAGGGCAATTTGGATATCTTTTGGATTAAAATATACAAGAAAAAACAGGATGGTAAGATGGAAGGGCTTTTGAAGCAAAATTTGGCACATTTTCTTGGCTTGAAGCTTTGATTTTATTGTAGAGCTCGTCGAGAGCTTCGCTTTGATAGGTGGCCTTCTCGTAACTCTTCTCGAATAAAAAGTTATGGTCATTTTACCAACAGATGCCAAAGCTAAAAATGCACCAGTGCGCCCGCACCATTTCGTAGGCTATTTACGGTGCCACCACGCCATCCCATTAGAAACTTAGCGGGTTTTGACAAGTTTTTAACTCCCAATTGGATTTGTTTCTCCACATATGTTAATAATTGAACTTGTAGCCTATGAATACATGACTTGTCACATATTTTAGAGGAATTAACATAGATATAACATAATTAGGATTAGAATAAATTAGGAGAATGATTAGTTGAAGATCTAAATAAGAATTCAACACAAAGAATTGCAAGAATTGAAGGAAAAATTGGATAGTGCATTTCAAATATAGATTTTTATCTCTAAACTCTTCTCTTTAATTTTTGTAATTTGTACATAATAGTTTATTTTATGGATTTGGTTTCTTTTTCATCTATGGGCTAATTTTTAATTAAGATTGCAACTGAACCCAATGTGTAGTTGAATGAATTTACTTCTTATTTAATTATTGATGATTATATATGAATTGTTTATCATATTTTGTGCGTTCATGTATTAATTATCTAGCTAGTAATTAATGGGATAATCTATATAAATTTGAGAGATGGAGTATAGGTTTAGATCTGAATATGATAACATATGTTCATGTATCTACATATGATGGATTCATGATTAGTGTATAGAATAGAGATATACCTATGTATCTTATGTAACCTTAAAAATAATCTGATATTCATATAAAGCACCTCTCTTGTATTGCCATAATGTCGGATTTAGGAAAGATTTATTTATATGTCAATGAGAGATGCGTATAAATACTATAAAGAATTCTCAGTTAACAATTTTATACAATTATTTAATTAAAAAAGGAAGTGCAGAGATTTTTATGAAGCATCGGGGGAAATTGTAATCGTAAGTATTTTAAATCTGATTTTAATCCTTGTCATTAGATTAATTTAGTTAATAATTTTAATTAGATTTTATTTTATAGTTTAATTCAATTATTTAAATAGAATTAATTTGATATAAAATTAGTGTTTGACAATTATTATTATTTAATTCTTTATGGAAATGATACTTTTATTGCAAGTATATACCAGTCGATCGCGTATACTTGTGTGTATTTCCTAAGAAAAATTAGGTAAACAAGTTTTTTTGCGCCGTTGTCGGAGAATTAATTTAATAATTTTTGTCAATATTAATTTCAGTCAAATTAGTCTTAATTTAAACATGTATATTTTTATTTTATTTTTTTATTTATTTCCTTTTCAGGTACGATGGATGCATTTAATTATTAGTGGCCTTCTGCGGGGATGACACAACCAAGGACAACAATATTTGAGCTATTGACTGAATAATGTGCAATGCTTACAAGGAAAATTGACGCTCTTAGGAGTTAGTTCATTCAGAATGCCTATTATCAGCAGCAACATAGTACCACCCCAAACTACTATCATCCGGGTTGGCAGAATCATCAAGACTGTTCATGGAGTTATGATAATCAAGACCAATTTTATGCTTTAAGACTATCATACCCACCAGAATTCTCGTATCAATAACCTCCACCGCAAGAAGAGGATACATCTAAATTGGAGGAACTTTTTATTGAGTTCATAGAACGAGATGAGATGAGAATAAAGCAACAAAAGAAAAAATCTTTTGAGGATCTTCTTACTAAATACACAGAGCAAATCGACACGTGGATGAATAATCAAGAATTGGCGCTTCGAAATCTCAAAAATCAAGTGGAGCAATTAGCCAATGTACTTAAAAAATCATCCTCTCGATACTTTACCAAGCGACATTGAAGTAAATCCAAGAAGAGAAAGCAAAGAACAATGCAATGTTGTGACAATTCAGAATGGTGAGGAGTCCAATGAGGCTGTGGGTGGAAGTTTGAAAAGATCATATCCTGATAAGGAAGATGATAGCTATGCTGGAAGGAAAATGATCAAGATTTGTCCACAAGAAGAAGATGTTACATTCAAGGTGTTCACTACAAGAAAAAAGTTTATTCCCAACGGACGACTCTGTCGAAAATAAGCTTATTCCGTCGAAAATAAGTTAATTTCTGACTGAATTGTCCGTTGAAAATTCGGTTATAAATAATCGCGTCGGGAATAAGTCCATCGAAAATGAGCATATTTCATTGGAATATGGTCATTTTTATTGTCGATGTAACACTTTTTACGTCGAATTCCGTCGATTTTACCTTTTCTGCCGGAAAAAAGCTTATTTTCGAGGGAATAAATTCCGTTGGAAATAAGCTTTTTTCTTGTAATGGTTAAAGGAAATCAAGATCCCAAATGATCATGAGGGATGTTATTGGGTCTATAAGGTTAAAGATGCAGTCAAGGATGAACAGATGATGATAGTTATTTTCTACCATTAGATGAAGATAAGTATGGTGGTCCACAATTTTGCATGAATGCCAAGGAATTCAAAAAAAAGACAAAAAGGAGGCATGCCATGACAATTTTTGCGTATGAACCTGATTGAAAGAAAATGGAGTAATCAGGCTGAGACTTTAAAACAACTGTTTATTGGGAGGCAACCCAAGTTTTAGTTTTTATTTTTATTTTTAGTAGATTTCTTAGTAGTAAATTTTAATTCTTTAGTTATTTGTTTTAATATTTTATTTTTGTTTTGTTTTAGGTTATTCAGGTCTTTGCAATACACTCCAAACTTAGCAGATTAGGAGAAAAATGTTACATCTTCAGAGGAGTCTTCTGTTTTTAAATTTTTTTATTTTATACATTGAGGATAATATCTGTTTTAAGTTTGGGGTTGTCAATTAATTTTTTTTAATAGGAATTTTTTTTTATAAAAAATATTTTATTTTTCATTTTTAATTTTGTGGGTATATTCATTGTAAACTCTCACAAGACATAACTCGTCCACTTAGAATAATCTTGGAATTTAAAGGTTTGTTGTACATGCTAAGTGCAATTTTATTTCCTATGAAAATGGGGTAGTCTTATTTTTAGGATGAGTCGCTTGAGCAATATTTTAATTTTATATTTAAATTTTTGGTTAACATTAAAATTTGATTTTTATTTAATAACTCTTAAAAAATGGATAAATTTTTGCATTGTCTGAATTTTGACTTTTTGTTAGTTTTTACTTTGTTTGAGATCTTTTAGATCGATTTATATGCAGGCATATCCATTTGTTTGAGCTAGTTTTAACTTAAAAAGGTTTATATGATTTAATGCTTATGGAATATATTTTTGAATTCTATTATTTGATCATAATTTGAAGCAAAATATAAATAATATAATTTGGGGAAGATGATTTAAGTAATTTTTTAAGATTATTAAAATTTTAGTTTTTCCGAATCAAGAGAAAAAAAAGAGTTTTGCGGTGAGTTGAAATAGAACATAAAACACACTCGCTCATAAACACATGTAATAAAGCGAGAAGGAGCGTAAAACGCACTCGTTGATAAAAAGAAATGAGATTTAGCATAAAATGCACTCACTTCAAAGAAAGAAGAAAAAAGAGAGAGGGGAAAATGGGCTATTAATAATCCTAGTGTGCTTAATTGTTTAAAACATTTTGATCCTCTAATTATATTTGCTTGTATTAGTGGAGAGTAATGAGAAAAATAAGTATATTGAATTTTATTGTATATCTTTTATGAGATAACTGATGACCTAAACTTATTTTGGATTTGATTAGTTCTATACATTTGTGTAGACACCCAAATTTTACACTTTTGTACTAACCCTGACAAGAGGGCAAAATCATCACTTTACCCGACATGCGAAAAGGAAGATAGACCCCAACACGAAGCCACCCCAACGACTTACGGTCAAAACCGCCACAACGAACAACGAGCATCAGGTTACTTGAGGCAAGACAAACAGCTGATCCAGAAAAACCTGATTTGATCACCAAATATGACGAATGATCATTACGCTTATGGTAGCGACTGCCCAGCTCGTCGGTGAGCTAGCGGGGGTGTAAGGGGCAGCGCCCCCTGGAAGCCAAGTACAAAGAGCAATTGTTATATCAAGTCACAGCCTTCCGAGCAAGCTTCCCGAAAATATATAACACGTCTCCCAGCGATTCCCGAATTATAAAATACGAGTCTTCCAGCGAGAAAATGAACGACCGACATCCGTGACACAATAATCGAGAAAAGGAAGCCGGGGCATTTTCGTGGCTCGAGGAAACACATGACAACTGAGGCGACGGCTCAGACGGCGACCGCAGGCAGCCGCAGATGGACCTGCGGCCAGCCGCAGATGCACCTACGGCTGTGAGGATCCGAATTTCCAGGATTTCTTTAATAATATTAAGTGAGAATTTAATTGATAAAAATTATCAAGGTTGTTATATTAATTATCATTTTATGTGGTTTAAGGTATGTGAAGGGATTTAATTGATAAATTAAATCGGTATAAAGATAATGACAAATGATGATTGAATAGAAATAATTAAAGACTAAATAAATTGTTTAAAAACAATTTATGGAAAATAAGAGAAACTTTAATGAAATTATTGATATTTAAAAATTGTTTTGAAGGTACAGAAATTAAATGATGTTATGTGGTAATGTGAAATGTATAAATTAGATATGTATATATATACATTAGAATTATGGTGAAAATTTAGAAATTTATTGAGAAGAAATGTAATTATATAAATTATATAATAATAAATTATATAATTTATATAAGAAAATTAAAGTGATGTTTAAAGGAAATTATAATTATATAAATTATATAAGGACAAATTATATAATTTATATAAGAGAATTAAAATAATGAGAGAGTTAATAAATGTGAAATTATTGATTAATTGATAATTATGGACGAATTTAAGAAATTATTTAAGAAAGGAGAATGTAAATATATAAATTATATAATATTAAATTATATAATTTATATATAAAGAAATTATTGTAAATATTAAAGAAATGAAATTAAATGAGGAAAAAGGAATGTTTTAATTCATTAAAAATTATGTTTAGGCATAATTGAATTGTTATGACTTTTATGAAGGATAATATTTTAAAAACGTGAACATGTTAGTGTAATATGTTGTCCAAATAATGAAGTGAAAAATTATGAAAAATATGTCCTATGAATTAATTTATGATTTTTGGAGGTATAAATTGCCTCATATAATTACATGTATGTCATTATGCGTGTACAAAATTTGTCAAGTAAAATACCGAAAAAGGTATTAATATTATTCATAAATCATGCTATGATTTTTGGTGAATTAAAATAAATATTTTATATACATTATATAAAATATTTATTACACGTAATAATTACGTAATGTATAAAAATTATTTCATTTTTGCATGGTTGTTATCCGAAGTGGCTAAGGCGGTGGAATTGTGAGATTGTTAAAATTTGATTAAGTGTTTGATATTATAAAGGGTAAAGAAATAAAAAAGAAAAGGAAAAGAAAGAAAATAAAAACAAAACACAACCAAACTCTTTGTTCATCCGAGAGACACCACCACATTGCCTCGCCGGAAACTCCATAGCCACCAACCAAGAAAAGAGGAATTATTGGTGCTTTTATGGAATGATTTCAAAGCTTTTTGGAAGGTACAAAATTAATTAATTGAATTATTTTGTGTATTATGGGTAGTAAAATAATTTGGAAGAAAATTAGTAATTAATTAGAATAATTATTCTAAATAATTTTAGGATGTATATGTATGAATTTTATGATTTTTGGAGTATTTATGTTGGGAAATTTTTGTGCAAAAATGGATAAAAATTTTAAAGCTGATTCACTGTTTCACGGAAAACTGAAGGAGAAGAAGAGAACAGCCCGCGCATTGCGCGAGCCTTTTTCTGGACGCTGGATCATAAAACAGCGTCGCAATGCGCGGCGGCCGACACGCTGGAAATTACCAGCGTGCCCCTGACCTTTCCGGCTAATACCGAACGTGTCCCTGACCCTCGGTCAATTACGAAAATGCCCCTGGACTTTCCGAAAAATTTCGGTTATGTCCCTAAGGGCGCAAAAATTACCAAAATGCCCCCAGAACTTGTTTTTAATTAAATAAATGTGTAAAAATTGTTTAAAAATCATAGAAAATTATAGAAAAATACTAAAAATATAGAAATGATGTTTGGGCATTAAATTTAATATTTTTGTAAAAATATTAAATATTGGGGATTAATATTTAAATATTAATCTAATAAGGTTATAATTTAGAAAATATTTAAATAAAATTTTCGGGCAACCAAATATGTTAAATTTTATCCGATGAGCCGGGTTGTCCGTAGTGAAGGCATTAAATATTAAGTTATGTTAATATTTTAAAGGATGAGGTTAATATAATTAACCATATAAATTAATAATTGGCCCATAGATGATATTAATTAAGTAAATTAATATCATAAAGAGATAAATAATTATTAATTGATTATTTCTTGATCATAGGTTGATCGAATTAAGGGTTTGAGCTAACAATTTAAATAACTGGACGCCAGTCAAGTTCTTCAGTCCTTAAATGTTAAATAGTGACTGTTATGATATGATAATATTTATTAAATGCATATAAATTATGTGTTATGTGATCTGTGAATAATGTGACAATTATGTGTACGTTGTGCAATTATATGAGTTATATTGTTATAGTAGAGACACAACACGTAATGCATGACACACACCAAGCATGATAAGGTATGTGCTATGTGAAATATAAATTGTTGAACTTGCTGAGCCGTTGTGCTCAGTACTTGCTTAAATAATATTTTTGCAGGAAAGAAATGAATTTCAAGAATATCAGATTTTGTAGAGACGAGTTTTCCTAAAAGGTTGTGAACATTATTATTATATGTTTATATTATGATTCAATATGAATACATTCGCAAAGCTTGTATTGACGTGATGTATGCATGTACAAAAGGTGGTATTGATGTGATATATGTATGTATTAATGGGATCCAGACAAGGGCGAATAAAGTTATATATGAACTTAATTGTTCAAAATGATTATTATGATAAAAACAATTATATGTCTATGTTTAAGTAATGAATCATGAAACAAAGAATATTGGATGGATATAAACAACATTGAATGTGAATGTTGAGCTTTATTGAGTTTCACGATAATGATAATAGAAAGAAAAAGTAAAGGTTGTAATCCAGGGACTAGGATCGAGAAATGAAGTTTTTAAATAATAAAATATTTAATACAACGATTGAATCGAGAAAGTGAGAAAAAGAAAAATTTATACCGAAAATTTGGGTAAATGTTGATTTTAAAATCAATTATTGGATTAAAGAATGGATTAAAGATTTATTAACGAACCGAAATTTGGACGTAAGGTAAATAATGTTTAATAAATATGAAATTTAATGTAATAAAGTGGGTCGAATTTCGGGGTCGTTACAACGGCTGCCTCCAAAGACCTATTCAGCGTTCAGTTTTCATCCGAGAAAGAAAAGAAAGAAATGGCAGAAGCGATAGAATAGAGAGAGAAAGCTACGGGTTTGAGAGAAAAAGTAGAGTTCTTCCATTTTTGTTCAATCTTTACACCACATATTGTATCCTATGTGATCTCCAAGTGTTAAAGTATTTATTTCATTATTTGAAATGCAAAAATCCGAGTTTATAGCATTTGTGGTTTTAATCCAGTTAGATCTAGTTCTTATTTCATTTTATTGTTTAAGTTGTTATAGATCTAATATTTGTGCATTTGTTATATGGATCTACTGTAGATCCGAAGTGTTTGGTGCATTGCGATTTAAATATCTTAATTTTGTGTATTTTGAGGTTAGATCTGATGTAGTCGATATATGTTTTAGTTCTATGGATTAGGGATGGTTAAGGAGGATTTATTGCGGATGAAATCTCCTCCTAACCTCTCGATGATATCCTTTTAGTTATTTTGTAACCTACTTTTGGAGGTAGCGATCGCGATGCGCCTTTATTGTAAATATGTAAATTTTGGGCTTTAAAACGATATCGATACCGAAAATCGGGTTTAAGGCCCCGTGATAGTGAAATATGTGATTGTGGGTGTTTGGGGCTATTTAGACGGTTTACATGCCCACAAATAGCCCCAACGTCAATTTAATGCGTGGTGTTCCCTTTCAACATGAGAAAATGATTTTAGAATGAAATGATAAAGCTTTTCATAAAATCAAGCAAACTAGGATATTAGATCATCCGTAGGATAAAGTTGGAAGTATTGGATGAGCTCCATTCCTATTTGACGAAGGATTCGCAAATCTTATTTCACAAATGTCATCATTAAAGATTTTATTATCAAAAAGCGAAAGCTTAAAAAATGAACTTTTCAAAACGAATTGAATCCTTCGTGCATAGGGTTAACGAGATTTCAGAAGTACTTTCGAAAATAAAGCATTCCAACGATTTTTTTCACACACGCGCGCACACACACATTTTAGGATCTAAAGGAAAGGAAAGCATTAGGATAGCGGTAACTGTGTTTCACGAAAGTCGGGGTGCCTAACATCTTCCCCTCACTTAAGCAAGCCCCGAACTCTATGAATCTTTGTTCGTGGACCAATTAATTAAGAGTCACATATGAGTCATTACGAAAACTAAAATTCGGATGAGTTAGTACATCCATTGCAAACATACTAACTGACGACTCTGGTCAATTGGCTCATCATAAAATCGATCTTTCAAATCCCGTCGACACTCAAGCCGACCTTTTCCCAAAATCACCCTTTTACGAAACGAGACGAAAAGAAAAATGGATTTCAAACTTGGAAAAACTCGGCGTCAACAATTTGCATTCACACGCACACAAAGGGTCAAAGAGTAAAGTAAGATTAATAATTAAGTTAAGATTTGGATATTGCATGCTTTTAAAATTTTCTTTGAGTTCCTATTTAAATTTTTTTTGAGGCCAACTTTATAATTCATAATGATTTGTTGCTCAAGTAAATTGGTTATTATTATATTCTTAGTGTTATAGTAATAGTTTTTATTTTGTTTGAGGGCAAAAAAATATTTAAGTTTGGGAGTATTTGATAAGTGGATTTTATATCTATATATTAATTATTTTTTAACTTGATAATTTGTGAGTTCTTAAGTATTTTAAATTATTTTTATGTATTTGTATTATTTTATGTTATTTTGTAGGAAGAAGCAAGGTAGGGCAATTTGGATATCTTTTTGATTAAAATATACAAGCAAAAGCAGGAAGGGAAGATGGAAGGACCTTTGAAGCAAAGTTTGGCACATTTTTTTGGCTTGAAGTTTGGATTTTATTATAGAGCTCATTGAGAGTTTCAATTTGATAATTGGCATGTTCCGCAACTCTTCCCCGGATAAAAAGTAATGGTCATTTTACCCACAGATACCAAAGCTGAAAATACACCGGGTGCCATGTCGTAGGCTATTTACGGCGCCGCCACGCCATCCCATTAAAAACTCAGATAGTTTTGACGCATTTTTGCATGTTTTTAACTCCCAATTGGATTTATTTCTTCATATATGTTACGAATTGAACTTGTAACCAATAATACATGACTTGACACATATTTTAGAGGAATTAACATAGATATAACATAATTAATTAGGATTAGAATAAATTAGGAGAAAGATTATTTAAAGATCTGAAGAAGAATTCAACGAGGAGAATTGGAAGAATTTGAGAATGCGCTTCAAATACAAATTTTTATCTCTAAACTTTTCTCTTTAATTTTTATAATTTGTACATAATGAATTATTTTATGAATTTGATTTTCTTTTCAATTATGGACTAATTTTTAATTAAGATTGCAATTGAACCCAATGTATAGTTGAATTAATTTCTTCATTTTTAATTATTGATGATTTTATATGAATTATTTATCATATTTTGTGTGTTCATATATTAATTATCTAGCTAGTAATTAATTGGATAATCTATATAAAATTGAGAGATAGATTATAGGTTTATATATGAATTTGATAACATATGTTTATGTATTTGCATGTGATAGATTCATGATTAGTATATAGTATAGAGATATGTCCATGTATCTTATGCAACCTTAAAGAGAATTTGATCTTCAATTCCTTGTTAATTTAATTCACATAAAGATATAGTGATTTATTTAGCTAGGATGTTCCTTCCAATTCTGTTACTATAGTGTTGGATTTAGGAATGATTTGTTTATATGTCATTGAGAGATACGTGTAAATACTATAAAAAAATTCTCAGTTAATAATTTTATACAATTATTTAATTAAAAAAAAAGGAAGTGAAGAGATCTATATGAAGCATTGGAAAAAATTGTAATCTTAAGTATTTTAAATCTGATTTTAATCCTTGTCATTAGATTAATTTAGATAATAATTTTAATTAGATTTTATTTTATAGTTTAATTCAATTGTTTAAATAAAATTAATTTGATATAAAATTAGTGTTTAGTAATTATTATTATTTAATTCTCTGTGGGAACGATACTGTTCTTGCCAGTATATTACTAGTCGATCGCGTATACTTGCGTGTATTTCCTAAGTAAAATTAGGCAAACAAGTTTTTTGACTCTTGAACTTTAACCATGCTATTTTTAAGCCCATCACACTTCTAGTTGATGAGTCACCCTCTTCAATATCTCTTGTCCAAGAGCCAACCAAGAGTCTGCCTGAGAAGAGTATGTACATAATTCACAAAGTGTCCATAACTTATGTTTGATCCCCTAATAGTCTATCCCTAATGACAAGTACACACTCTTCAATATCTCTTGTCAAGAGCCAACCAAGAGACTCTCTGAGAAGAGTCGGCACACAATTCACTAAGCATCCATAACTCATGTTTGATCCCCAATAGTCTCTCCCTGATGACCATACTCTTCAATAGTCGGTACATAATTCACCAAATATCTATAACCCATTGAGTCTAACCATCACATCTATCCCTAATGATGAGATATCTATTACCCAATCTCATAGCCATGACACTGATACCAGTTGTTAAAAACATTCAGCTCATATATGAGCATCTGAAATCACATCTGGACTCAAAAGATTAACTTATTAGGTCTATAGTTCATTAAAATATATATGTTCTCAATTTTTTTCTCCTTATATTTCAATGTGGAACTTTACTATCACGAAGTATCTCAACATTAGGGGATTTTTTTGTTAGATCTTTTCTATTATTTAGTATTGGGACTGATGTTACTCCTGTTGTAGGGGATTATGCATTAACTGCGGCTTTAATGCAAATCAAGAGGTTTTTGGCCAAAATTTGTTGGCGGCGATGGAGGAGGCAAGGGACCTACCTAATTATTTCCCAGTTTGCAATGGGCCTACATCCAATGGGGAGCCTAGAACTGGTGGTGGGCGTAGCATAAATGTGGTGAAAACTGTAGTGGGAACAGACGTGCAACGTTTGGATCTAATCCAAAGTCGATGGGTTCATGGTATGGTAGCTTTTAGCAGCAGAGGTTGTGGATATTATGAGGACTAGCTGGAATAGTTATGATGATCTTCAACTGCAAATAACTCCATAAGTTATCTTTAACTACAGAGCATGACAATCATCACTATAGAAGTCAAAGTCAACTATGGAGTAGCCATCTATCACTGGTTAACAAAATGTTTTGATGATACAACAAAAAGAAAGAAAGAAAGAAAATCTCTAGCCAAGATGTTCTTTGGGAGGTTCATCAATATTATCTTAAAGAAGAAGTAGAAGTAACATATTAATGAAAAGGAAGGGGAGGCCCTCAACATCAATAAGAAAATCACAAAGAAGCTATTTGACAAGTGGAAGAGGAATCCAATAGAGATTCACAAGTCAAAGCAATCTGAAGGCAGTGAGAGGACCGTCACTAAGATCCAGAAGCCTTCCAAAGGCTTAAATAAAAGGAAGGTTATAGAAAAGGAAGAAGAATCACATGGTTTAGCCACCACTGAGATCTCTGTTAATCTAGCTTCAACAGCAGAGAAACTAAAAAAGAAGAAAATGAAAATGATGGTCACTGGAATAAAGGCCAAAAAACAAGGTGTTAAAAAAGATGTAGCCGAGAAGAAGTTGGAAAAGTAAAAAGAAAATATTGCTGTGAAAGCAATTGGAGAACTAGCTGCAAATGAACTAATCCGTAAGATGAAGAGGTTGAGGAAAGTCACTTCAAAATCTCTTCTTGTCACAAATTGTGCCTGTCACAAATTGTGAGTTGCTTACCAATATAGTTAAAATTTATAATGAAGAAAGTAAAAGAAAATATGAAGAAGGTGCTTCTAAAGTTGGCCTGACAGTTGAAGAATGGATGAAAAACAATGCCAAAAAGCTAAAGAAAGAAGTTAAAGAATGGGAAAGAAGAGATGTATTAAAAGGAACAAAGAAGAAGGAAGATGAGGAGAAAAGGAGAAAGCTCATCCTAGTAGATGAAATTAAACCAATCACAGAGTCAGTGCACTCTCTGATCGTAGAACAACAAGAAATGGCTAGGAAAGCTGTTGAGCCTGAGCCTAATGATGAAATGGCTGGGAAGATTGTTGAACCTAAGCCAACTGAAGACATGGTTGTGAAGGCCCCTGTGCCTGAGCCACACTCATAAGCAAGATGATTGAAGAAGATGGTGAAGTAGAAATATAGTAAGAAGAAGATTGAAAAGAAGGCTAGAGAGCCTAAGGCTATGGAAGAACAAATAACTGAAGAGGTGGCTCAAATTGAAAATCTTAAAATTACACAAGTTAACCCCTAAGATGTTGAGACATTAAGAGAATATTAGGGTTCCATTAAGATTGAAGAACAAAGACGAAACGGGAAGCTAGAAAATTAGGGTTCTAATTTTTTTGATTAGGGATTTTTGGTATCGGAAAAATTGTTTAGAATCGAGTCTAAAATATTAAATTTATACACACACACACACACACACACACACACACACACACACACACACACATATATATATATATATATATATATATATATATATATATATATATATATGACATAAGTGAAAGAGAATAAGAAAATATGAAGGGACAAAACTAAGTAACTTAAACATTTACAACTCGTCTTTCGTAATTCTTCATAGGAAATTAGGATTTTTTTAGTTTGAATTGAGTCAATTTCCATATATGTAGCCTTTTTGTGGGATAATTCACTCATAAGTTCTCACCCCAACAAATTTCGAGCTTACAAACAATTTAATCTTTTTGTAATAAACGAAAAGGCAACACAAAGAGTGAAAACAACTATAACCTTCCATTTCTTTATGAAAAACTAAAATTCAGACGTACTCCTAAATAATCAAGTAAGTATCGAGCCCCTAAACGAATAGGTCAAATAAGGATCGAGTATGGATTATATAAAGGAGGCAAGCTTGAACACTAAAGTGAGCAAACGGTGTGTTGCTCAAATCCGCTTCATGTATTATAACCCCAAAAATGAGTATGGGTCGGATTCAGCTAGACTCTTCTTTGAATTTGAGTCTCAATTCATTTTTTTGAGTCGATTTTGAGTCAGGTACCAAGTAACTTGAACTGGTTTACACCTTTAGCCTGACTTGAGATTACTGTTCCCAAAAGGCTGAGTTCCAAAGTACACAACACACAAAACCCAGTTGGGCTTTTGAGCTAAAGGCTTATTCGGGCGATGACTTATTTTAAAATTATTTATAAATTAAATTTTAAAGTGAATTATAAGTCATTTTTAATTGTGATTAATAAGAAAAAAAATGTTCGATACTAATTTAATTTATAAGTTAAAAATTAAGTTAAAACAAAGTGTGAAGGTGTTTGGTTGATATGACTTATACGTTAAAATATATTATAAATATTTATAAAAAGGGCATTAGTAAGAAAATACATAAATTTAATATTTAATCATAAGAATTACGATTCCAACATTAATAAAATATTAAAAAGAAGCATAACTTTAATATTTATGGATTTTTTTGGACATAATATCCATAAGTTATTATAATAATAATAATTATTATTATTATTTTAGAGCTTTTAAGATAGTAATATTCTCTTTTTGTTATTATTATTATTGTTATTACATTGTGAGACTTGCAAAACTCAAAATAACTATAAAAAAAAAAACTAAAACTTTAAATAAATATTAAGGAATAATTATTTTAATGAATGCAAATTTAATGGGAGGGAGGGATCAAATATAACCTGTGAGGATAGAATGGTTATTATATAAATTATATTAATTTTAAATTGATTAGATAATTTTGAAAAAAAGGGAGTATTAAATAGTTTTATAATTTATACAAATTCGATTCCTGTATATATATCTTGTGGGACTAGTGTATTTACGCAGACGTTACCTGAGCGAGCAGAGAGAGTCGGCACCGCTTCGAAGCAATTTGCCACAGGTTTCTTTCTTTAATCTAATCTCTCTACGTTTGACGATCAGTACTTATTATATATCAATTCTTGATTTGTAGATTTGTTCTATTAATTTATCTGTTCTTGTGATTTCTAGTTTTGATGTATAAATATCTGTTTTAAACAATATATATGACGAGATTGAATTGCTTCAAAGGTGAAATCAGTTGTGCCTTATGCATAATTTTGAAGATTTGTTGTTGTTAGATTTAATCTTATCCAGAAAAAGTGCAAGAATTTGATACGCGGTTCCTAGGCCTTACTATATTTGAGTTGATTTGTTTCGATGTTTTCCTGATCTGAATATGGTTATAACTGTTTTGTTTTTGCGACAATTTTCTTTATAAGTGTTATTTGTAGTTTTTGTTATTTGATGAGATTTGAATTACTTTAAAAATACTCTGCTGCTAATTCTTTTCTTTGATTATGAGAATTTTGGTTTATGAGTTGGGGGTGATACGTGGATTTTCTGGCTGTGCTGGATCCTCTGATGTATTTATAACTTATATGAGACTTATGTCTTGTGATTCTTTTAAATTTTTTATTCTGATACTTTCGATTTTGACACTTTGAGTTGTGGCTGTGTATTGACGAATATTTGGAAATAATAAGCCCATGCATACATTCATATATCCGTTTCTGTATATGCATCAAATTTATTTACCATAATACGTGGATGATACTTAAACATAATTTGCTATCATTATCTTCAAATGTTCATATATGTGAGTGCGTCGCGCAATTCCGTGTTCGCTTATGTCTGTGTGAATGTGTTGTAAGAGCCTATCTGGAGGGCTTGAAAGACTATCCTAATTTGAGACATAATATCAGAGACACAGAAACTATGCTACTTCAAAATTCTTCAGGCTGAAAATTGAATTATTTATGGCTAATTTCAATCTTAAAGATATGTCTTCAGTGTACCACAAAATCACTCCCAAACACTGAAATGGTACATAGACTAAACAATTGTTGGCTCATAGGTCACTTTAGTTGAATAAAGTGGCATATTAAGTTATTAACTGTAAGAGATTTGTTTCTGCTTGTTGATAATGATAATTAATATTATTTTGTTTTGCTAAATAATATTTATTTAGGTAACTGCTATTTATTCTAGATAGCTACTGTTTATTCTAATCCCTATATGTCCTCTGCTGCATATGCCAGGGTGATGTATATGCGTCTATTGTGTAGTTTAATCATATCAACCATTTTGCTTGATCAATTTATTTTCTGCTCTGCTTATAAAGATTCGTCGTTGGTATGATGAGCATATGACGTCCACATAAATGCCTTTTCATGACCTACGTGTATCATGCTTGAAATTCCGTGAAAGCCTTTATTTTGACACATTGGTGTAGGACAAGGTGGGAAGAAGAAATAAGATATCTATCCCGCAGAGAATCGGTAAATAAACACACAAAAGTACACAATTTTAATCTCAAATCAATATTTCATAATCTGTCTATAATAATGAGTTTACAACTCTATTTATAATTCTCCTAAACACTCTCCTAATCCAATTTGGACTCTAAAAGATAAATACAAATTAATTGAGATAATTATAAAAACTAATTTAAACACAACTTCTAATTGAAATATAACTTATAATTAAAATCTACTACTATAATAAAACTATCCTAATTAAAATAAAACTCTCTTACTAAATAATTACATTAATTATTCAATATGTATTTCTAACTAACAAATTAACAATACAAAATTAATAATAAAGAATTTCTTTTTCCTTTCTTCATCATTCTCCTCTTCTTTGAAAAAAAACTAATACACAATAGCCCGGGAGATACAGTCCAACAAAACAAGCACATCCGACATCTTGTAAGCACAATTTTCGGGAAGAACATTGACACAAGCAAGAAACTCAAATATAGAATTCGGAAAAAGAAAATCAACGTGCTCTTTCGCAATTGAATCTTCAATTAATACATCAGCCTTTACTTTAGCCTTGTTAAGATTCTCACGAGTCTCAGCATGTTGAGGTTTTTGTTCTTGAAAAGTCTCACTAACTCCATATTTTTTCGTTACACGTTTCGTGAGTACATCTACCTTTGCTTCAAGTGTTGTACAAGACGCTGCAAGTTTTGCGAGTGAAGTTTTAATTCGTTTAACACACTCATCTTGTCGTAACCTAGAGGCTTCAAATTTGGCATTAATTTCTCTGGCATTTACCACGGTTCCTGCAATTTTTTTTAAAATATATATATATGTATATATATATATGTGTGTATGTATATGTAGGGATATATGTATATATACAGCTGTGTAATGCACAGTCGGCTATGACAACGGTTTTTTTGGACTACGACGACGGTTCAACTGTTGCTATAGACCAGAAATATCTATGGCGAAGGTTGAACCATCGCCGTAACCCAAAAAAACCGACGTCATAGCCGACTGTGCACTACACAGCTGTGTATATACATTTTTCTCATATATATATATTTTCTTCCTTTTTTTCACCTTTTTTTTCCTCTTTTTTTTTACAGGGACTAAACTGAAAACTTAGAAAACTGCAGGGGCTAAAACTACAAAAAATAAAAGTACATAGACTGATTTGAACTTTTCTAAAATTTTAGGGGCTGAATTGAAAATTTCAAAAACATAAGGGGTTGAATTTAAATTTTCAAAAACTTAAGGGGTTGAATTGAAAATTTTAGAAACTTGAGGGTACCAAATTGTAATTTGCCAAAAAAACGGAGTACTGTAGCAGTTTTATTTTTATAGATGGAGACTACGGCGACGATGATTCCTGCTACAGATTGTGTTTTCATATCGAAAAATTGTTGTCGATTATCTAGCGAACTTTGACAATTTGATGGAGGCCAAAAAGATAACGTAGGAAGGAATTGGATGAAATCAAAAGATGTCAAATTTTTTGGCTCTTGATACAAAATGATGTAGGACAAGGTGAGAAAAAAAAAATAAGATTCCTATCCCCGTGGAGAATAGGTAAAGAAACCCACAAAAGTACAGCTTTAAGCTCAAATCAATATTTCATAATTTGTCCACAATAATGAGTTTACAACCCTATTTATAATGCTCCTAAACACTCTCTTAATCCAATTTGGACTCTAAAAGATAAATACAAATTAATTGAGAAAATTATAAATTGTAAAAGCTAACTTAAACACAATTTTTAATTGAAATATAACTCCTAATTAAAATATACTTCTATAATAAAACTATCCTAATTAAAATAAAACTCTCCTACTAAATAATTACATTAATTATCCAATATGTATTCCTCACTAACAATACAAAATTAATAATAAAAATTTTATTTTTCCTTTCCTCATCACACGTACTATAATGTTTTATTCTATTTTATGCTTCATAAAATTTATTTTTTTCCTTTTTGATATCCTTCTACTTTTGATTCTCAATATAAGTTCTTTCTGTACTTATAAAAAATAAATGTAATTAAATAGAAGCTCTTTCTTGTTCATTTTTCAAGTTATGTACATTAATTAAAACTAGTATCTATGGCACACAGTATGTGTGTGCAATTAAAAAAATTAAATTAAAATTATAAATATGGGTGAGAAAATATGAGATAGATTTTAGGAATAAAATACGGGAAAGAGAAAGGAAGTTACATGTGACATAGCCTCAAGAAGGTAGTAATTTTTCTTCTCTCCCTTAATAATATAGATTACTATTTTTTTTTAATAAAGTTTTTGAATGAAATGGTGTAGGTGGTTTATAAAAACTAAATCAAACAAGATCACATGGTGGTTTGATTTGGTTTATGAATTTTAAAGATCATAGTGGTTTGGTTTAACTGCGGTTTAAACCAAATTCGTACCATGAGCATTCCTAGCGACAGATACGCCCATGCTTCGCCTACCTGTCCTTTTCAAAGATTTTGTATTTAAACACAGAATAACTTGTAATAATCAATTTTGTGACTTAAGCATTACTTGAATTTGCATATTGGCATGGTTTTTCATCCTTGGTGATAGATATGCCTAAAATGGTTTGTACTTCCGAAAAGATTTTTATCAAATGAGAGAAGTAGGGAAGATTTGCTGTTTTTTCTAATCTAATGTTTCTTATTTCTTGATAATTATTCCGTATCTGGAAAAATGAAGTATTGGGATTCAGAAAACTTACTTTCCAACTTGCATCCATTTCCATCTTCTGAATATGAAGCTAAATATAGTGCTATATTTCATATTTGTCTGAAAAGCTCTTGGAACAGTCATCTAGTGTCGTTTTTGGATAGTTTCTAGAGGGAGAATTGGAATTAGCATTTCTGACCTCTCCTTGAAACCCATAATCATAAATGTCAAGTAATTACCCATACAACATTGTGTAATGCTTAATGCTAAGAATTACCTAAATATATGGAGCGTGCGTATGTGAAACATCTTTGGATCTAGGCTCTATAATATCTTTTTGCCCCTCATTTTGATTTACACTGCAATTTCTTATAGTCTAACAAAGTATGCCGCCCTCTTCCTGAAAATGTACTTTTAATTTGTCATAACTGTTAATACTATTCCTTATTTGATATGTATGCTATTTCCAGTATACTATTATATCTTGCAGTTCATTTTCTAGTTTTGTATCATTATCCTAATCTTACTTCTTCAGGAGTATATTTTGAAGCGTAAATTTGACTGATGTTATATTTGTAGGGGATTTCATTAATTCAACAGCCTTTACTACCTCTTACAATGGCAGATGGTCATGAAACCGATAAGAACATTGAGATATGGAAGATTAAGAAGCTTATAAAGGCTCTGGAAGCTGCACGAGGAAATGGCACCAGCATGATCTCGCTTATTATGCCTCCACGCGATCAAGTCTCGCGAGTTACCAAGATGTTAGGAGATGAATTTGGAACCGCTTCAAACATTAAAAGCAGGGTCAATCGTCAGTCTGTTCTAGGTGCAATTACATCTGCTCAGCAGAGACTTAAGCTGTACAATAAGGTTCCACCCAATGGGCTTGTGCTTTACACCGGAACCATTGTAACAGAAGATGGGAAGGAAAAGAAGGTTACGATTGACTTTGAGCCCTTTAGGCCCATAAATGCATCTCTTTATCTCTGTGATAACAAGTTCCATATAGAAGCTCTGAATGAACTCTTAGAGTCTGATGACAAATTTGGTTTTATTGTAATGGATGGGAATGGGACCCTTTTTGGCACATTGAGTGGCAACACAAGAGAGGTGCTTCACAAATTTAGTGTTGATCTACCAAAGAAACATGGGAGAGGAGGGCAGTCAGCTCTGCGCTTTGCTCGCCTTCGTATGGAGAAGCGTCACAATTATGTAAGGAAGACAGCAGAGCTTTCCACACAGTTTTTTATCAATCCTTCCACTAGCCAGCCAAATGTTGCAGGACTTATACTCGCTGGATCTGCGGACTTCAAGACTGAGCTGAGTCAGTCTGATATGTTTGATCCCCGTCTTCAGGCAAAAATTCTGAATGTTGTAGATGTATCTTATGGTGGGGAAAATGGTTTCAATCAGGCTATTGAGTTGTCCTCTGAAATCCTATCCAACGTGAAGTTTATACAGGAGAAGCGTTTGATAGGCAAGTACTTTGAGGAGATTAGTCAGGATACCGGGAAGTATGTCTTTGGCGTGGATGACACTTTGAAAGCTCTGGAGATGGGTGCTGTTGAGATCCTTATTGTGTGGGAAAATCTGGACACGAATAGGTATGTTCTTAAAAATAGCGTTACTGGTGAAATTATTATAAAACACTTGAACAAAGAGCAAGATGCAGTTCAGAGCAACTTCAGAGATGCAGCCAGCAAAGCCGAACTGGAGGTTCAGGAGAAGATGTCACTTCTTGAGTGGTTTGCTAATGAGTACAAGAAGTTTGGTTGCACACTAGAGTTTGTCACCAATAAATCGCAAGAGGGATCCCAGTTTTGCAGAGGCTTTGGTGGAATTGGGGGAATCCTCCGCTACCAGCTTGATATTCGAACTTTTGATGAACTTTCTGATGATGAAGTTTATGAAGATTCTGAATAGCAATCAATTACCTTTTTCAATGCTGGTGCAGGGGGATGGGACAGAAGTCCTGCACCGGGACAGCGCGAGCTCTCGCGCTTGATGCTGCTGCTCATCTATATCATGAAAAGTATGAAGAAGTTCTTAATACGGTGCATCCCAGTCTTTTCTTCCTCTCCTTAATAATTTATAGAACTAGAGTATGACTTTTTAATTGTCGACAATATGCATGCGATGTCCTTCATTTTTTCATCTTATTTTAGAAGTTAGATGGAAACAATTGAAAAGCTTATTTTGTGATTGCGTATGGTATGTGTTGAACCAGTTGGATAGATCCTCTGAATGAAACAGTGCTGGTCCCTTCTTTCTGTGCTTGCAGGGGACTACTTGAATCTGTCTTTTGCTTTTGCATCAACTTGCTGGACGACTTGAGCAAGACCTTGAAGATCCATCTATCTGCATTTTGGAATACTTGCTTAGAATCGGTTGGTTATAATGGAGAACGGAAAATGATCCTTGCTGCTGGATTGACCGTCTCTCACATAGGGGAGGCCCCACCAATGCTATAGACCCATCCCATCCTTGAAGAGCCAGTACACCAGATGGCCAGTAGCGCATGGAGTTGTGTCTGTGGTGACTTCCTTTTATATAATATGGATATATATATATATATATATATATATATAAGGTTGTGTTATCTGAAGAAGTCTTTTCGTATTCAAAGTTCCAAAACATATTAATGAGGGAAGTTTATGACTTGAGCATAAGTTTTCTGCTTAACATTTTTACTACGTAGTAATATTTGATGAAACATGGATGCTTGTTGGTTTGGCATATTATGATAAACTCTTATTTTATTACTTTAATTACGTGATGTTATAATGTCTGCTTATTGTTTTTGTGATTTATTCCCCTATACATGCGGTACCACTTTGATTAAGTTAGTTATTTTCAACTTGAGCAGATAAAGACACTGTTGAAACCCTAGAAGACTCGTAGCGGATTTATTCCTGGTGAGATTTTTTTTAAGTCGGATAAAAAGAGAGTAATTGCTGGATTCTATTGAGTTGGATCTCTTTAGCTAAATAGTATTGGGCAATTATATCATACACTTTTAGTATTATTCTTTTGGTCTTTAGTGACCAAAGCACTATTGCTAAAGGCTTTTTAGCTTAACTCCTCTATTGAACTCCTGGCAATCTTCTAAGTATTATTCTTTTGGTCTTTAGTGATCAAAGGACTATTGCCTAAAGCCTTCTAGCTGAACTCCTCTATTGAACTCCTAACAATCATAAATCGACTATTTACCTTGTGGCAGTTTGATCAAATGAACTTAATCATATTTACAGCTTTGATCGGTTGAGCCAGGTAGGGTAATGGAGTTTCCTTCCCTCAAGTACTACTATTCTTGTTGTCCTACCTCTGGTCTCGGTCTCGGACACTTTCGGCATCGACAATTCAAAATCTAAATATCTTCTAATAACATCGAGTGGTAAGAGGCAACCTTATTGGTACAACTGCCAGCCTAGTTGCTAATGTAGTTTGTAAGTGAAACATGCCTCAGCTCTCTTAGATGTACTTACGACGGTCCTAGGTCCAAAACCAGGCCTTCCGGTACCAGATGACGCAGCACTGTATATCAGTACTTTGTTCTCGGCTGAAGATTATCCCATCACCCTTGCAATCCCTGCTGGTAGTACTAGCGCTCGCTTTGGTGGTAAATTTTCTCTGTCAAAGCTTTTAATTTACAGATTAAGATGTCCTTAGTGAACTATCCTGGTCTCTGTCAAAGCTTTTAATTTACAAGATGTCCTTAGTGAACTATCCTGGTCTCTGTCAAAGCTTTTAATTTACAGATTAAGATGTCCTTAGTGAACTATCCTGGTGGCTGGTGGTATTTTAGCGGTTTGTTTGGTAGTGGTGGGAGCCTGGTTAGTGGTTATGTATAAGCTGCTTTACCTGCTTCAAAGCATTACATAATAACAGGTAGTTTATTCAAGAGTTGTGTGATAAATTATGGTGAAAAATTATTTTACATACATTCACACGTACAAATATATATATATACACCCACCTTAGCTGGCTAGCTCCGTCTCAAAGTCGCAGAATTTCGTACTAGGAACCATTTTTTTTTGGTCTTGAATAATACTTGCAAAAGTGGATAGAAAGGATTAGAATTTTTATACCAAATAATACTGAATCTTTTACCTGCCAAAATTTATGTTCATAAGAGTCCTTCATAAGAGTAATATAAAATGATAAAATATTTTTGACTTTAGACTATTGGAAATTTGTAATAAAAATCAATAATTTGTTGTCATTTTTGTTTGACAAAGGTTATTTAAATGTGGGTAATGCTTATGTAAATGTTTGATACGAATTTAATATTACTGATATATTTTTGATAATAATTATCTTTTATTTAAATTTTTGTGTATTATTTATGTCAAATTATTCATCCAAAAGATTATGGTAAAATGTAATTCAGTATTAACTTAATTTATCACAAGAAAAAGAAAGAAAGAAAAATCAAATATTACTCATCAAATTATTGAATTAATATTTAATAAACTTTTTTAAAGTTCAATATATACTTTATAACATAATAATTTATATTATACTGAATCATTTGGTCCAAAAATAATATATAATTAGTTAAGTTATAAAGTCGAAAATAGATTATACTCATAATTAAGTCAACAAAAATCACATGTTTTTTCATAGAGCTATTAAAATTAAACAATAACTATTTAAACCCAAAAAAATTGACATATTATGTTATTTTTAGAGGGCACAAAGAGATATAGAAAGGGAATTGAATAAATTCTTTTATAAATTTTTATTTTTAAAATTATTTACCAAATAATTTTAGCGGATAACTTATTTAGTTTATGCACAGTGGAATATCAGTTTGTTTATAAAATCCCATCAAAGATTATTGAAATCTTCACTTTTGAATTTAGTGTACAATGTGTAAATGAACCACAAGTTGTATTTCAGTTGTTATACCAATTATGACAATTTATCACAGTTTAAGGTAAGCAGTTAAATGAGACACAATTTTAAAAGGTTTGGAGTCTAACTATTCCTAATTCTTTCTTCCACTCCTTAGAGTAGAAATCCTTAACTAGGATAAATGTCACTAAGACCAAGATTCACTAAGAACCAATTATAATAAGTCACTTAAACTTAATCTAACTAAGAAATTGATTCTTTGAATCAGGCGAGCCACCTAAACTGGTCTTGCTGGATTCTTACTAAAAGACTGTTGGTTTATGGACTCAAATCGGAGCGCCCATGGAGCGGATGACCCAGTGGGTATTGTAATGACCATGATTCTATTAGACATTGTAATTATATTTATTAAATAATTAGCAATGAATTAAAATTTTCCTACTAATTAATTGTGCATCAAATAATTGAATGCATATATTTGTGTATGTGTATATTTATTTAAAGTAATAAAATATGGTGTATAATTAATTAAAGCAAATCTAATTGGATTATGTTATAAGTCCAAATGATGTATTAAAATAGGTCAAATTAATTAACCTAGTAGTCCATATAATTAATTAAACCTTAGTTTATGTAATTAATTAAACTAGCCCAATGTTTGTTTTAATTAAATGTAATATAGGTTATTTAATGTTAGCCCAATATAACAATTAAATTGAGCATAACCAAATTAAATGGATGAGCCCAATACATTTAATTCCTAAGTCCAAAGTGGAGCCCAATAGAAAGTCAAAATGTTGGTCAAACATTATATATATGTATATATATAAATAGGTGTATATATGTATAATAAATGTAATAAAAATAAAGCAATAATGGGGGATTAAATCCCATATTGCCAACAATATAGGGGACCCACAATGGGGGTGGCTTGTTTGCAATGTTGCTTAACTCACACACACAATGTCATAGTTGTTCACCAACTCCTACCAACTCAAGTCCTCTTATGTAAAGAAATCCCTAAATTCTAGCTAAGTGGAGATAAAAGATAAGATGAGATTAGTGATTTAGTAAAGATATAGATTTTATATATTTTGGATAATAACTCTTGTCTATAAATAAGAGCTTTGAGTAAGTGTTAGAGAGTTTGTTTCACTGGCTAGAGAGACAATAAAGAGAAAAGCTAGGGCATACACTTGTGAATTGAAGTAAATAGCTAGAGGAGGAGCTTAGTGAATATCCAATAGCTTCACATCATACTTTGAAAGGAGAAGAAGAAGAGTACACAAGTCACTAAGGTTAAAAAGTGCTCTAATCCTTCCTAAGTTCGTTTTTATAGTCTATATGTGATTTGAACGGTTAACATATATTTGTAACCGATCAAAAGTTATTTTGATGGTCTAGAAGTCTTAAACTATGTTATATATGTATATTCATGGTTTGATGTGTATAAATCATGTTTTGGTATGTGTGGTATACATAAAAATGAAAGAAATGTTCATATTAAACTTTATCGGTAAAACCTAGTTGAGTATATGGTATTTAATATTATAGTTTGAAATGTACAAGTTCAAAAATGAATTTCTAAAGCCAAAAAGTTACATATATGAGTTTTAAAGAAAACCTAACTTGAAGTTTTCAAAAATATGAAAAAACAAAGAAATTATGGCTTTTACCGTAAAGTAGGTCATTTTTAAACCCTAAGTTGTTCGATCTTTAAATTTATGTCAAAACGATTTCAAAAATGTGATCGAACCATGAAATGTTGTAAAAAAAGAAGTTGAGAACACATCAACACTGATTTTGTGTCATTTGAATGTATATATTTCATTTTATACAAGTTTTAATCAAAATAACTTAAAGTTAAAAATTTTCAAATTTTGGTCGGAATACCTGAGCGCCGGTGGCGCTGTATCAGTTCAAAACTGAGTGTCGGCAGTACTCAGGCATTTTCTGGACTCGGTTCATTCCGAGCGTCGGCAGCGCTAGTCCGATTTTTCGATTTTTGCCAGGTCCATCTGGGTCAGAAAATAAAAAATATTCCACAAATTATTTTATTATTTTTGGACTCAATAAATGTATTTTTAAAATTATAGTTAGTTGAATTAATAAGTAAAAGAGGATAAATATTATTAAAAGTTTAATAATATAAATTAACTAGTAAAATATTATTAAATGTATACTAATATTATAAAGTCAATAAAATATTATTAAATAAGTAATAATATTGGTAAATAGATAAATATTGAATATAACTAAAATATTATTAAAAGAATAATAATATTAGAAAAAGATGTAAATATTATTAAATGATTAATAATATCAGATAATGATTAAAATATTATTAAATAATTAATAATATTAGATAATTAATTAAATATTATTAAATAGTTTATAATATTAGATACTAATTAAAATATTATTAAATGATTAATGATATTAGATAATTGATAAAATATTATTAGATGGGTAATAATATTAGCTAATAAATAAAATATTATTAAATAATTAATAATATTAGAAGACTAATAAAGTATTATTAAAGGATTAATAATATTAGGTGTTTAATAAAATATTATTAAATAATTAATAATATTACAAGGTTAACAAAACATTATTAAATTATTAATAATATTAGAAAAGTGTGTGACCTATATTAAATAATTAATATAGGTTTTATGTGATTGAAATATTATCAAATAGTGATAATATTACCTAAGTGTTTATATAATTATATGGTTAAGTAAGAGTTATAAAGGTTATCATATGAATGTACATATGATACTAATTTAATATCAAACCGATTAATTATTAGGTTTATTAATAGAGAATTAATTGAATTGGTTAACAGTAGACTACGCACGAGGCAATTTTTCCTTAACCATAACTTGTATTTATTGTTACAAGTTTTCTTCGACCTTATTTACATTAAGCAATTCAATTATTGTTGAGCAAATATCTACACTCTTAGATATTTAACAGAGCTTTAAGTGGATTAATTATCTAAAATTATTCCACATCATTACTGTTATTGTATTCGCACATAGTGCTTTTACAAATGTTTTAGTTCATTAATTCAAGAGTTGTTTAAGAATGTCTAAGCTAATTGTATCGACTAGACAATGCATGTCTAAATCCATCAAATTGAATATTTTAAAAGCTTATCTAAACTATTGGTTGGTGTGGATTCTTATAGTGAGACTGAGAATGAACAACCCTAAAATAGGAAAATTTTTATCTGTCGGGAAATCGAATTTGAGTAAGATATCTGAATGTTATGCATATACATAGGGTAAAAGAGGTCGATCCCCTCGCGTATCCCGTTTTTTGAGGTGTCAGATATATATATGTCTGTTCTATCTTAGTAGCAGTTCATGGTCCTTAAAGACCACTCAGCAGTAAAGAGTCAATCCATTCTTATAGTGAAAAATCGATTCTTGATTTCTTTCACAATTATTATCTATTGTTGAAAATTCTGATGTTAATTTCCCTTTCATCATAATATATCTTATGCTATTTATTCTTAAACTTGCTGAGCCATTTAGTTGCTCATTCTTGCTATATCATGACTTATTTTCAGCTAAGCCCGAAAGTTCTAAACAAGACAAAGGCAAGGGAAAAGCCAAAACTTAGATTAGCTTAATGCATGCAAGTTAAATTACTTGTTATGTAATTTCTTTTGTAAATCTTTTGTATTCTCGTAAGATATGTAATGTTTATGTTAAGGTTAATAGACCTTGGGACGTGTAGCCTTTTTATAAGGAAACTTTTGTATTATTCTGCGAAGTTTAAATGCAATTTATGTATTTAATGGTTAGTAAGTATTAAACAGTGGAGAACCAAACCCGAGGTTATGGAACCCAAATTTGGGATCGTCATAGGTTGGTATCAGAGCTGTAAGTTAAAAACATTAGGATTGTGAAACCTAAGTTATAACCTTAGTACTAAACTCATATCGAGTGCGTTAGGAGATGAATCTGGGAGATTCATCATATTGTGTATTTTTGGAGGTGGATTGAGGAAATCCATCGACCTGAGATGTACATGATAAAATATCATTTTATTTCATCAATGAATATATTTTATTTTTGTACTAACATGTGTTGTTGTGTGATTGTAAGATGCCTGAGATTGGACAGTCGAGTCATACTGTTGACGAGGTGGTTTACACTGATATCCATATGGATACTGCACAGCCGCTGGTGGCTGTACCGAGAGAAGATCCTAAGTCTGATCCAGAAGAGGGAGATTGTGAGGAGCCCGTCAGGGGTGGAGTTATGAGGTCATACAGTGAGGATGAGGCCGAGTCAGAGTTAGAGGATAAGGAGCTAGCTGAGTACGTTGATGGCATGAGCACCACTGCCAATGACATTATCGACTCTCTGACTACGAGGAATGATGAGGTGGAAGATAGGGTTCAGCACTTGGAGGAGCAAAATCTGACTCATCAGCATACGGAGGACCAGTATAGAGATGCAACTTATCAGTTCTCTGGCGAGAACACGTTATTGAAGGAGAAGATGGCAGAGATGGAGGCTAGATTAACAGCAGTTGAGTTGAAGGTTCAGCAGGAGGAAATTAGAGGTCATTGGCAGTAGACTATAGAGAGTAGGATCGAGATGGAGATCCAGAGAGATGCTACTCATGGGCAGAAGCTAGAGCTAGAGGATGAGGTTCGAGAGAAGAGGGTGATGATCGATAGACTTAGATATGTCTATCATTTTTCTTTTGGCAGATTACAGAGTAGGGTGTACTATTACCCAGCAAAGGAAGGTCAGTCCATGCACACTATCAGCAGGAGCGTGGTGATGGCTATGGGAGATGAGGAGTACGATGACGTGATTCGTCGAGGGATGCGCAGTCATTAGTAGTAGTTTTCTTTATTTATGTTGTATGTAAATAGATACAGTAGAAACCCAACTTTTATTTTGACAGAGGGTTAGTATGATGTAAATCCCAACTCTAGGAAGTCGTGGGATATGATTATGGTTAGATCCCGTCTTTTGTAGTATTTCAGGGATAGTAGCATTTATAGCAGTATGCTTATGATGTAAAAGTGTTATGCACTATCATTTTAGCATGTGAATATAAATGCAATTCTGTTTTATGTTTATATGAGTTGTGGCGAATATTTGTGTTTTGGTTTAAAATTACTTAAGCTACAAAACGGAAGTAAAAAGATGAAACAACTTTAACGATTTAAAGTTTCTCTATAGAGAAAATACCGCCACATAGAAGAAGTCAACCACTACCCCTTCCACCACCGGAAAAGTTGGTTAATGTAGGAGGGGTTCCGCCAAACCCAGTACAAGAGTTTCTGGAAATGCTAATGGGAACATTCCACGAACGCAACTCAAATGCTGCTGGAGCACCAAACCCTGTCGCTCCACTAGCTAACTTCAAAGATTTTAAATTAATAGGACCACCTGAATTCCGAGGAACCACGGATCCTATAGAAGCACAGACCTAGATAGAGGAGATGGAAAAGGTCTTCGAGGTCACCCGAGTAGCGGAGGAGCAAATGACCTCATTTGCTATCTTTATGATGAAAGAGGAGGCGAACTACTGGTGGAAGGAGAACAAGAGCAGAGCAGGTGAGGGAACTATCGTATGGGCGCGATTTAAGGAAGTGTTCTTGGAGAACTACTTTTCGGAAAGCACGCAAACCAGGATGAAAGTCAAATTTTTGGAACTCAAGCAAGGGAACATGTCAGTTTCTGATTATGCCACCAAGTTCAATGAATTGACAAGATTCGCTCCACATTAAGTGGACACTAAAGTAAGACGAGCAAGGAGATTTGAGCAGGGACTAAAGCCATGGATTTACATTAGGGACGCTGTTCTTCAGATTTCCAACTTTGCAACTTTGTTGGAGAAAGTTATAATAGCAGAAGGGGGAAATGAAGCCCTAAATAAGCACAATCAAGAATGGAACAAGAAAAGAAGCGAAGAAGGAAACAGAGAAGCTAGCAGCGGGGGCAGTTACTCGAACAAGCGCAAATTGAACAACAATAGCAGTTCGGGGACACTCCAAGGAAGCGAACAGAAAAAAGGAAATAAGTGCAGCAATTACGGGAATAATCACTTGGAGGAGTGTATGAAGGGGAGAAACGTATTCTACAACTGTAGGAAAGAAGGGCACATCGCTCTTAATTGTCCCACACCAAAGAAGAGAAGTTGTTTCTCATGCGGAGCTGTGGACCATCAGTTCAAGCATTGTCCGAAAAGGAATAATAGCGGGGGAAGTACTGGTTATAAGGAAAACAACAACAAGCTCACCATTGGAGGCCCGGTGCAGCAGAATAAACCAACAACATGGACTTTCAACCTGACGGTGCAAGACGTCGTGGAATCAAAAGACATGGTGTCAGGTATTATTTCAATTAATGATATAAATGCTTATGTATTGTTTGATTCGAGTGCTACCTGTTCATTTGTGTATGATGATTTCACTAGATGGTTAGAATTGCCTAAAAAAAACTAGAGAACCCAATAAATATAGAGGTTACAAATAAAGAAGTGATTTTTGTAAAATATATACATAAAAATTATTGTGCTGAAATCAGGGGTCAGAAGTTGAATGCGAATCTAATTCCGATACGTTTGAGGGAGTTTGATGTTATTTTGGGTATGGATTGGTTGTTTAATCACAGAGCGGTAATTGATTGTCAAAAGAAGTGTATACACCTTAAGACACCAAACCAGTCTATGGTCGTATTTTATGACAGCAAGTCGTCAAGATAATAGTCTTGTCTGACGATGATGCAGGCCAAGAAACTGTTGAAGAAATATTGTGTAAGGTATTTGGCTCACGTAGTGGATACATAAATAGTAAATCCTGAGATGGAGCAAATACCAATAGTTAAGGAGTTCATGGATGTTTTTCCAGATGAAGTGTCGGGTCTTCCGCCAGATAGAGAGACATAATTTGTGATCGATTTAGTACTGGGGACAACACCGATATCAAAGGTACCATATAGGATAGCTCCGATAGAAATGAGGGAGTTGATGATTCAGTTGCAAGAATTATTGGATAGAAAGTACATTCAGCCTAGTGTTTCTCTATTGGGGAGTACCTGTGTTGTTTGTAAAGAAGAATGATGGATCGATGAGACTTTGCATGGATTCTAGGTAGTTGAACAAGGTGACGATTAAGAACAAGTACCCATTACCACGAATTGACGATATTTTTCATCAATTGAAAGGGGCAAAGTACTTTTCAAAGATTGACTTAAGGACTAGTTATCATCAGTTGAAAGTCAGGAAGGATGATGTACCCAAGACGACATTCAGAACTCGATATGGTCATTATGAGTTTCTGATGATGTCGTTTGGACTAAAAAATGCGCCAGCCGCGTTTATGGACATAATGAACAGAATATTCAAGCAGTACTCGGATAAATTTGTAGTTGTGTTCATTGGCGATATTTTGGTTTATTCCAAAACGGAGGAGGAGCATACCAAACATCTAAGATGGGTGTTGGAGATATTACGGAAGGAGCAGTTGTATGCTAAATTTTTAAAGTGTGAATTCTGGTTGCAGAGAGTTCAATTTCTGGGTCACGTTATTGATAAAGAGGGAGTTTCAGTTGATCCAACAAAGGTGGAAGCGGTGATGAATTGGGAACAACCAAGGAAGTCAACGGAGGTTAGAAGTTTTTTAGGTTTAATAGGTTAATATCAGAGATTCATCAAATACTTTTCGAAGATAGCAATGCCGTTAACCAATTTGACAAGGAAGACAGTGAAATATGTATGGACGGAGAAGTGCGAGGAGAGTTTTCAGGAGCTAAAAAAAAGACTTAGTGAAGCACCTGTATTGACTTTACCGGACGACACGGGAGGTTTTACGGTATATAGTGATGCATCGCACAAAGGACTAGGCTTTGTGCTTATGCAAAACGGCAAGGTCATTGTGTATGCATTAAGACAGTTAAAGGATTATGAGAAGGGATACCCTACCCACGACTTGGAACTGGCAGCGGTAGTGTTTGCCCTTAAGATTTGGAGGCACTATTTATATGGAGAGAAATATGAGATATTCACAGACCATAAAAGTCTGACGTATATCTTTACACAAAAAGAGTTGAACATGAGGCAACGGAGATGGTTAGAATTGATCAAAGATTACGACTGTGAAATTCTATACCATCCTGGCAAAGTCAACGTAGTAACAGATGCTCTAAGTAGAAAGAGCAGGGAGAAGTTGTTTGTATTGACAGAACAGGAAGAATTGGTGCAAGAGATGGCTTGAATGGAGTTGGTGGTGAGAAATCCGAAGGAGTCAATGGAAGTGGAAGCAAGCCCAACCTTGTTAGATAAGGTGAAAGAGGCTCAAGACAAAGATGCAGAGTGTGACAGAATAAGGAAAAGGATGACCGAAAGAGAAGAGGTCAAATTCAAAGTGGATAGCAAATGATTGCTAAGGTTTGAAAATTGTGTTTGGGTATCGCTAATGCTTGAATTACAAGAGAAATTTTTACAAGAGGCTCACACTGTGAGATATTCGATACATCCAAGAAGTACAAAAATGTATCAAGATCTACGTCAACATTTTTGGTGGCCGAATATGAAAAGGGAGGTTATAGAATGTGTCAGCTGATGCCTAACTTGTCAGAGGGTAAAGGCCAAACATCAGAGACCAAGTGAATTGCTACAGCCGTTAAAAATTTCTGAGTGGAAATGGGAGCATATCACGATAGATTTTGTGGTGGGACTTTCAGCAATACAGAAGGAATACGATGCTATATGGGTGATTATGGATCGGCTAACAAAGTCAGCACATTTTTTGTCGATCAAGATTAAGTTCAGTTTGAATCAGTTGGCTAAACTGTACATCAAGGAGATAGTTTCAAGACATAGGGTGCTAGTATCAATTGTGTCAGACAGAGATCCGCGCTTCACGCCAAAGTTTTGGAGAAGTCTTCAGGAAAGATTGGGGATGCGGTTAAGAATGAGTATCGCGTATCATCCGTAGACTGATAGGCAAAGCAAAAGAACAATTCAGACATTGGAAGACATGCTCAGAGCCTGTGTGATGGATTTCAAAGGCAGTTGGGAAGACCATCTACCGTTAGTTGAGTTTGCATATAATAACAGTTATCATGCAAGCATAGGAATGCCGCCTTACGAAGCGTTATATGGGAGAAAATGTAGAACACCTCTATGTTGGGATGAGGTAGGAGAACGTCGACTGTTGGGGCCGAAATTGGTTCAACAGACTATAGAAATTATCAGAGTAATAAGAGCTCGACTAGTAGCAGCTCAAGAACGTCAGAAGAAATATGCAGATCTACATCGATAGAAGCGAGATTTCGAAGTAGGGAGTTTTGTGTTTATGAAGGTATCTCCCTGAAAAGGAAAGATCCGATTTGGAAAGAAAGGGAAGCTGAGTCCAAGGTTCATAGGACCATTCGAAATACTGAAGAAAGTGGGTGAAGTGGCGTACGAGGTAGCTCTACCTCCTGAGGTGGAGCATATCCACAATGTGTTTCACGTGTTAGTGTTGCGACCATACAAGCCTGATTACAAGCACGTTATATCCTATGAACCAATAAAAATTGAAAAAGACTTACCATATGAAGAGATTCCTATCCAGATAATAGATAGGAAAGAGCGAAAATTGCGAAATAAGGTTATACATTATGTCAAAGTTCTTTGGAGAAACCACAACGCTGAGGAAGTTATGTGGGAACTTGAAGAAAAGATGAGGACTAACTATCCGAATCTTTTTGAGTAGTTTAAATTGTAATTTCGGGGACGAAATTCTTATAAGGGGGGAGAATGTAATGACCACGAATTCTATTAGATATTGTAATTATATTTATTAAATAATTAGTAATGAATTAAAATTTTCGTACTAATTAATTGTGCATCAAATAATTGAATGCATATATTTGTGTATGTGTGTATTTATTTAAAGTAATAATGGGATTATGTTATAAGTCCAAATGATGTATTAAAATAGGTCAAATTAATTAACCTAGTAGTCCGTATAATTAATTAAACCTTAGTCCATGTAATTAATTAAACTAGCCCAATGTTTGTTTTAATTAAATGTAACATATGTTATTTAATGTTAGCTCAATGTAACAATTAAATTGAGCTCAACCAAATTAAATGGATGAGCTCAATACATTTAATTTCTAAGTCCAAAGTGGAGCCCAATAGAAAGTCAAAATGTTGGTCAAACATTATATATATGTATATATATAAATAGGTGTATATATGTATAATAAATGTAATAAAAAAATAAAGCAATAATGGGGGATTAAATCCCATATTACCGGTAATATAGGGGACCCACAATGGGTTGGCTTGTTTACAATGTTGCTTAACTCACACACAATGTCATAGTTGTTCACCAACTCCTACCAACTCAAGTCCTCTCGTGTAAGGAAATCCCTAAATTCTAGTTAAGTGGAGATCAAAGATAAGATGAGATTGGTGATTTAGTAGAAATATAGAGTTTATATGCTTACATTTTGGATGATAACTCTTAGCTATAAATAAGAGCCTTGAGTAAGTGGTAGAGAGTTTGCTTCATTTGCTAGAGAGATAATAGAGAGAAAAGCTAGGGCATACACTTGTGAATTGAAGTAAATAGCTAGAGGAGGAGCTTGGTGAATGTCCAATAACTTCACATCATACTTTGGAAGGAGAAGAAGAAGAGTACACAAGTCACTAAGGTTAAAAAGTGTTCTAACCCTTCCTAAGTTCGTTTTTATAGTCTATATGTGATTTGAACGGTTAAAATATATTTTTAACCGATCAAAAGTTATTTTGATGGTCTAAAAGTCTTAAACTATGTTATATATGTATATTCATGGTTTGATGTGTGTAAATCATGTTTTAGTATGTGTGGTATGCATAAAAATGGAAGAAATATTCATATTAAACTTTACCGGTAAACCTAGTTGAGTATATGGTATTTAATGTTATAGTTTAAAATGTACAAGTTTGGAAATGGATTTCTATAAGTTTTAAAGAAAACCTAACTTGAACCTTTCAAAAATATGGAAAAACAAAGAAGTTATGGCTTTTACCATAAAGTATGTCATTTTTAAAACCTAAGTGGTTCGATCTTTAAATTTGTGTCAAAACGATTTTAAAAATGTGATCGAACCATGAAATGTTGTAAAATAAGAAGTTAAGAACACATCAACACTGATTTTGTGTCATTTGAATGTGTAGATTTCATTTTATACACGTTTTAATCAAAATAACTCAAAGTTGAAAATTTTCAAATTTTGGTCGGAGTACCCAAGCGCCGGTGGCGCTGTATCAGTTCAAAACTGAGCGCCGGTAGCGCTCAGGCATTTTGTTTTCAGTGCCGGTAGCGCTGGACTCGGTTCATTCCAAGCGCCGGTGGCTCTGGTCTGATTTTTCGATTTTTGCAAGGTCGGGTCGGTCCGGGTCAAAAAATAAAAAAATATTTCAAAAAATATTTTATTATTTTTTGACTCAATAAAAGTATTTTTAAAATTATAGATAGTTGAATTAATAAGTAAAAGATGATAAATATCATTAAAGGTTTAATAATATAAATTAAATTAATAAAATATTATTATTAATAAAATAATATTATAAAATCATTAAAATATTATTAAATGTAAAATAATATTATAAAGTCAATAAAATATTATTAAATGAGTAATAATATTGGTAAATAGATAAAATATTATTAAATGAATAATAATATTAGAATATAATTAAAATATTATTAAATAGTTAGTAATATTAGAAAATTACTAAAATATTATTAAAAGAATAATAATATTAGAAAAGGACTAAAATATTATTAAATAATTAATAATATCAGATAATGATTAAAATATTATTAAATAATTAATAATATTAAAAAATTAATAAAATATTATTAAATAGTTAATAATTTTAGATAATGATTAAAATATTACTAAATGATTAATAATATTAGATAATTGATAAAATATTATTAGATGGATAATAATATTAGCTAATAAATAAAATATTATTAAATAATTAATAATATTAGAAGACTAATAAAGTATTATTAAATGATTAATAATATTAGGTGTTTAATAAAATATTATTAAATGATTAATAATATTACAAGATTAATAAAATATTATTAAATTGTTAATAATATTAGATAAGTGTGTGATCTATATTAAATAATTAATATAGGTTTTGTGTGATTAAAATATTATCAAGTAGTGATAATATTACCTCAGTGTTTATATAATTATGTGGTTAAGTAAGAGTTATAAAGGTTATCATATGAATATGTATATGATACTAATTTAATATCAAACTGATTAATTCTTAGGTCTATTCAAAGAGAATTAATTGAATTGGTTAGCAGTATACTACGCACGAGATAATTTTTCCTTAACCCTAACTTGTATTTATTGTTGTAAATTTTCTTCAACCTTATTTACATTGAGCAATTCAATTATTGTTGAGCAAGTATCTACACTCTTAGATATTTGACAGAGCTTTAAGTGGATTAATTATCTAAAATTATTACACATCATTACTGTTATTGTATTCGCACATAGTGCTTTTACAAATGTTTTAGTTCATTAATTCAAGAACTGTTTAAGAATGTCAAAGCTAATTGTATCGGTTAGACAATGCATGCTTAAATTTATCAAATTGAATATTTTAAAAGCTTATCCAAACCATTGGTTGGTGCGGATTCTTATAGTAAGACTGAGAATGAACAACCTTAAATAAGGGGGATTTTTATCTGTCGAAAAATCGAACTTGTGCAAGATGTCTGAATGTTATGTATATACATAGGGTACAAGAGACTGATCCCCTAGCGTATCCCATTTTTTGAGGTATAAGATATATATATATATGTCTGTTCTACCTTAGTAGCAGTTCATGGTCTTTAAAGACCACTCAGCAGTAAAGAGTCAATCCATTCTTATAGGGAAAAATTAATTTTTGATTTCTTTCACAATTGTTATCTATTGTTAAAAACCCTGATGTTAATTTTCATTTCATCATGATATATCTTATGCTATTTATTCTTAAACTTGCTGAGCCATTTAGTTGCTCATTCTTGCTATATCATTACTTATTTTTAGCTAAGCCAAGTTCTAAACAAGACAAAGGCAAGAGAAAAGTCAAAGCTTAGATTAGCTTAATACATGCTAGTTAAATTACTTGTTATGTAATTTCTTTTGTAAATCTTTTGTATTCTCTTAAGATATGTAATGTTTATGTTAAGGTTAATCGACATTGGGAAGTGTAGCCTTTTTATAAGGAACCTTTTGTATTATTCCACGAAGTTTAAATGCAATTTATGCATTTAATAGTTAGTAAGTATTAAACAGTGGAGAACCAAACCCGAGGTTATGGAACCCGAATTTGGGGTCGTCACAGGTATAACGCATGATTCATTGTCTAGATACAATGAACATGTGGGTTGCTCTTTATTTATTCTCTTGTGGGAGTTACATATGTTACATTCTAATCAATTGGGAGTTACACTCTAATTGATCGGGAGTTACATAAGTTACATGTATGCTCTTAATTACTTTAGGGGTTACATGCTCATAATATTCTTGGGAGTTACATGAGTTACACTCTGTGTGGAGTTGAGTATAAAAGGAGTGCATAACTGATCATTTTATATATCAAGTAACAAAGCAACTTGAGAGCAAAACAGAGAGCTTCTTTTAAGCCATTAGAATAGTCATTCGTGAAGCTTGTAAGTTTATAACTTCTCGAATTGTGGAAGATATATTTAGTACTCGTTTGTAGTCTAAATTATTGTTGTGAGCATTGTTCGTTGAGTACGAGATTATAACCGTTCGTGATCGTAGGCATATGCTATAAAGATAATCGAAAATTTTGATTTTTCGATTTATATCCGCTGCGAGTATCCTTAATTTTATTACATTAGTATCAGAGCTAATAGTGCTAAAATTTGTGCTATACATGTTGCTCAAAGGTTGCCATGCATTTATTTTATGTTATTCCTTTAAAGAAAGCTTAAATAACATGTTAGTGGCAATACATGTTAGAGATATTTTAGAGCATGAAAAATCAATATGTTCTAGCTTATATAATATATATAAAACCTATAAAATTTTGTGTTCATTGGTTTTTGTATTTTGGGAGAAAACACAAACCATATTGGCTTTTGAAGGTTCTGATTTTTCAAAAACTATTTCTACTTGGACATCGTATGAAAATTCTGATAACATGGTTGTGTAGAACTTTTCAGTACGATTCTGTGGATATGTGGATCGCATTTTTTGGACTTAAAATGAGTAAGTTATGACCATTTAAAAAAAATACTAAACTGTAATTTGACACTTAGCAAAGGTTGACGATGATGATGTGGCAGCCACTAGATGAAACGTCAGCGACACATAGCAACCACATAGCGCCATGTGGACCAATCAGCGACTGCCACGTCAGCAACAGTGTCACGTCAGCAGCTGACTGGTGGACAACTGTGCATTTCACGCTTCTCGTAGTTTTCACACGCACGGTAGTGGCGCGTTTTGTCCACGTGCCGGCTTCTTAATATTTTTTGGCCATTAAATTTTTATTGTATTTTTTATTTTTAATATTTAGGTTTTCTGTATATAAAAATTATTTTTTTGGCATACTTGGAATTTTCAGAAATTAATTTTGTAGTTAAAAATTCCTTTAAAAATTGTTTAAAAAATATTGGGAAGTTGGTTTTCTGTACAAATTTTTTTGTAGAGATTTGAAACCTATTTTTTCATTTATCCACCAAGGGTGTTGAAAATGTTTTAATAAAGTAGCCTAAACTAATTTTCTAGTCAAATTATGCATGAACAATTTATTTGTATAAATTGTGTATTATTTAAAAAAATTATAGAATGTTAATAAACTGTTATTATGCTGTTTAAAAAGTTTTGGTAGCTATATTATGTGTTTTGCATGATATTGCATATTATTTGGAATAATATGAGTAACTATTTAATCCTTACAAAATATTTTGAATATTTAAATGTTTTTTCAAGTTTATAAAAGCATATTAGGGATTAAATGTATGCTAGAAACACACACACACACACACACACACACACACACACACACACACACACATATATATATATGCTTGAACTTAGTGGGAGAAATTTAAGAAAATAAAACTTTTGTTTAAATCGTAAATTATATGTATATTTTTGTGCTAAATAAACTATAATAAAATAATTAAATATACACACAAATTGTGACTCCCAAGCTTAGAAAAGTTTTCTTTTTATGTTTATACTTTGATTATTTTAAAAAGTTTATGTTATGCGGCAAAAATAATTTAATACTATGGTAAACTCTTAAAATTTTCTAATAAAGTTATTTTGATTGTTTAGATGGCTTCAAAATAAATTATTGTTGATCTTAATAAGAGTAACAAGTTCGATGGGGATAATAATGATGTTTTGCATCGTAAGGTACGCATAGTACTTGAGGAGTTAGAAGTGGAAGAGATTTTAATAAGTAACGAAATAAAACCCACTGATAATGATGCTGAGAATGCTGAGAAACTTGCTGTCTTTGAAAATTGGAGCAAGAAAGATAGAATTGCTCGCATAACTCTTTTAAGTAATATGAACAATGAGTTTTTGTTTGAATACGAAGAGTACTCAACTGCTTATGAAATGTAAGAAGCTCTCAAAACCAAATTTGGAAGTACCTCACTGACTAAGTCGCGCGGCTTAACTATCAGGTTTGATGGTTATAAGAAGGTTAATCATTAAATGAAAAAACACCTTCGAATAATGTTAAACATGATTCGAGAGTTTAAAGGCTACTGGCAATAACTTGTCGGATGAGCAGCAGATATCAGCTGTGGTTTACTCACTCCCAGATAGTTGGAAACATATACGGGTTAATATGACTCATAACCCGGATATCAAAAACTTTGAAGATATTCAACGTCACTTGGAGCTTGAGGATGAGCGCTTAGAAGCTGCTAAGCCATCCAAGGCATATGTTGCCGAGTCCAGTTCTCGCAAGGGAAAATCCAAGTGAAAGAATAATGGAAAGAAAGTTGTTGTTGCTACTCTTGCTCCGACGCCTAACAAGGCAGCAAATGCAGGTGTCAAAAGGAAAAGCGGAAAAAGAAGCGACAAGAAGGACAAGGCTAAGATGACCTGCTACAACTGTGGCAAGATAGGGCACTTCGCTCGTGAATGCACTGAGCCAAAGAAGGTACTTTCTAGTTTTGATCAAACTATGTGTAATGTTACTTCTAGTACTTTTGTTGCTCAATCTTTCCATATGTGGATTGCAGATTCCAGAGCAACGGATCACATTTCCAGAGATCAAGCTAGGTTTGAGGAGTATCGCTGTATTCCGGCTGGCAAAAAAGTACACATGGGGAATGACTCTAGTGTGGACGTGTTAGGAATTGACACTTACAAACTAGAGATGCAAGGATTGTCAGTATTAATTCTGCATGATGTAATTTATGCGCTAAATGTCCGACATAATTTATTTTATGTTCTTGCTAGTCTAAGACATGGTTTTTCACTGGTTTTTCGGAGAGAGCAAGTTATTATTTCTCATGAGACGAATGTTTGTGGATATGATTTTATTAATAATGGTTTAATATTTTTGAATATCATTAATTCTAGTTATAATATTAATGATTCATATTCTTATCTTATTACTGTTGACAGTGAACATAATAGTTCAATTAAATTACATACTAACTGGACCATATTGGACAAGACAGGATAACCAGGTTAGCTCGAGAAGGTCTTCTAGGCCCACTCGCTAAGGTCAACTTGTCTACTTGTGAATATTGCTTAGCAGGTAAGTCTACAAGAAAATCATTTAGTAAAGTCACAAGGGCAGTTACACCATTGCAGCTTATTCATTCAAATATATGTGGTCCAATAAATATGAAGGATAAATGTGGTCATTCTTATTTTCTTACTATGATAGATGATTTCACGCTCTTCGGGCACATGTTCTTAATCTTTTATAAGTCAGAAGCACTTGACTGCTTTAGATGTTATTTGATTGAGTTTGAGAATCAGTTGGAGAAAAATATTAAAGCACTCCGAATTGACTGAGGCCGAGAGTATCTATCCGATCAGTTTAAAGAACTATGTGAGAAAAAAGAAATTATTAGGCAACTGACTATTCCTAGTACTCCACGACAAATGGTGTGGCGGAAAGAATAAATAGAACACTACTTGACATAGTAAGGTCTATGATGGCGTAAGTTAATTTGTCTATCTCTTTTTGGGAAGACGCATTGTTAACTACGACACGTATACTTCACCAAGTTCCTTCAAAATTAGTACAGTCCACCCCATATGAATTGTGGACCGGCAGAAAGCCTAATTTAGGCAATTTGCGGCCATGGGGTTCGACAGCTTATGTTCACAACACTTCTTATAAATATGGAAAGTTGGGCTCAAGGGTTAAAAAGTGTATCTTTATAAGGTACTCTAAAGACTATGTATTTATTGGTGAGCAGCCTAATGGAACTATATCTGAAATTGAGTCACGAGATGCTGAATTTCTAGAAATGAATTTTTCGAGCAAAGGTGATGTTAGCAAGGATAAAGACTTTTATGAGATAGAGGAAGAAAATGGCGTACCTAATCAGATAGTTGAGACTGATGAACCTATTCCTTTGGCTCCTATAGATAGTGGGAGTGACATACTTTCAAGTACTCTTTCGTCAAATAAAGAGTCACTTGTTCTTCAATTGCGAAAAAGTCAAAGAGGTAATATTCCACGTCACCGCTTTTAGATTAAGGGGAATGCTTTTATGGCATATACGCAAGATCACAATGAACCTCGATCTTATCGAGAAGCTATATCATTTGTATCAAGTGAAAAGTGGAAAGTTACAATGGATGAAGAAATGGAATCTATGAGGACTAATCAAGTCTGGGAATTGGTTGATCTTCCAATTGGGCGAAAAGCTGTTGAGAACAAATAGGTTCTCAAAGTTAAACACAAGGCTGATGGTTCCATTGAAAGACATAAAGCTCACTTAGTAGTTAAGGGATACACTCAGTAAAAAAGGATTGGTTATAAGGAAGCTTTCTCACCTGTTATGAGATTTACCTCGATCCGTCTCTTATTAGTTATTATTGCACATTTGGATCTAGAACTATACCAAATGGATGTAAAGACGGCGTTTCTCAATAGAGAACTTGTCGAAGATATATACATGGAACAATCAGAAGGTTATATTGAAAAAGATTTTGAGTGCAAAGTTCGTAAGCTCAAATGTTCAATTTATGGCTTGAAACAAGCATCTAGACAATGGTATCTTCGTTTTCATCGAGCAGTCATTGATGATAGGTTTACAATGATTGAAGAGGATCATTGTGTGTATCTCAAAAAGGTCCAATGAAAAGTTTTTTTTTTATCTTTTTAATGTATGTTGTTGACATTCTACTTGCTGGGAATAATAAGGAGATGATTGTCGCCACTAAAAGGTAGTTGTCCTCTAATTTTAAAATGAAGGACATGAGAGAAGTAACATATGTTCTTGGAGTAAAGATCTTTAGAGATCGATCAAGAAATCTTCTTGATTTGTCCCAAGAGACTTACCTTTAGAAGGTTATTGAATTATTCCAGATGAACAACTGCAATTCTATAGACACTCTTATTACAAAAGGTGATGTTATTGCCCTGAGCATCGTCTTACCTCTCCTGAGGAAATTGAAATGATGTCCCGTGTCCCATATGCTACAATTACTAAAAAATTGATGTATGCAGTTCAGTACACAAGACCATACATTACATTTGTAGTTCATGTTCTTGGTCGATACCAATCAAACCCTGGATATGCACATTGGAGAGCAATTAAGAGAATCTTGCAATACTTGAGAGGCATATTAGATTACATGTTATGCTATGAAGTACATGATCTTCACTTAGTTGGATACTCCGATTCTAGTTATAAAGGCGATCGTGGGAACCAAATATCTATCTCAGGATATGCATTCTTGCTAAATAGAGGTGTCATCACTTGGCTAAGCAAGAAACAAACTTGTGTGACTTTATCCTTGATGGAGTTAGAGTTTGTAGCATGTACATCTGTCGTCCAAGAATCCTTATGGTTAAAGAGGTTCTTTGAGGATCTTAATCTTGTATCTCGTGCTTCGATCTTATGACAGTTTTCTGTGATAGCACAACAGCACTTGATTTTATCAAGGATCCCAAGTATCACAGCAGGACAAAGCATATTAATTTGAGGACGTGTTTTATTCGAGAGAACTTAACAAATAATGAAGTAATACTAAAATACTTACCCACCAATAAGATGATTGTTGATCCCCTAACGAAACTAATTCCTAAAGATGCATTTCAGAGAATGTTCGTTCTTTAGGACTTTGTAGGGTTTGATGTACTTATGATGTTTCAGTGTATCATTTATTATTTGGCTTATATTAGAAATTCGTATCATTGAAATTATTTATTTATTTATCATTTAATGCAAAAGACTTTTTATTTTCCATATTGTCTTTATTGGCATATGATAAAGTGAGTTCACACAGTTATTAACTATAGTTACATATTATATATGTATCTTAGAATTATATGTCTAACAGGTTGATTGGCTCTCTCACACGAACAATCGCCTTTGGCACTTTAGATAGCGAGCAATTGATGTTTAAAATAAATAATCAATTGGCGCTGAAAAGCGAGCAAAGATGATATGTTTCATTTATTTTCACTTTAGATAATGAGTTATTGACGGTTTGGATAGTGGTCAATTGACGCTTAGTAGTGAGAAAAATAATATGTTAATATATCGCCTTAGTTAGAACCAAGATAAAGTCAAGTATGTTTGACCGAATATGGTAAGTCCCACTATCCATATTAACTTGGTAATTAACCGGATGCAAAATCTCAGAGTTAGAACTCAAAGAAGCGAGCAATTCAAGAATTTGAGTTAGGCACTCGAGAAGTGACTGAACTAAGATCCGTATGGTATGACTGTAAGACATATACTCATAATTGTGATATTATCTATAGTGACATTTTAAACGAACGCAATATTTTAAAATTGACACTTCGAAAAGCAAGCAATTTGAAAGTTTTAAGTTAGACACTCAGGGAGTGACTAGACTTGAGTCAATACAACAAGACTATTTAATTAGTACGTTGTAAGAATATAACATGTGTTTAGGGACAAAATAAAGGAGGTGAGAAAATTGATCCCTATTTTCTCACTGTGTTTTGTTCTTTTTCTTTTAAAGGATAAAGGATTCCTAGATCATTTTATTAAGTACTCTTTGTGATCTTTGACTATATTACAAAGAGATTAATTAATGTTGCTACTTTGATTTCATTTCCTAAAGTCTGGACTATGAGACTATATGGGGTGATTTTGGAAAAATAGTTGATTCAGATTTGAGTAACATTAGGGGAAAGGGAAAATAACTTAATTTCACCCTGTTTTGCACTTATTGTCGACAACTATAACATTTTTGGAAATGATATAGTAATAAGTAAGATGCAAAATTTAAAAATGCCTAAAGAGGTTAAGTACGGTTCTCTGAAGGATCAGTGATACTTAACAAGGTAAAAATTAAAGTTAATTTGGGGTACTTTGAGTTTGAGGGGTTATAGCCTCAATACAAACCTTAACCGATTTAGCTTGGCGGCTCCCACATTGCATATTTTGTTAAAAGGGTTTATGTCTCTATTTTTGGCCCTAACGAGTTTGATTTAGAGCTCCCGCATTGCAGGTAAACTCAGTGGTCACACAATTCGGTGGTTAAACAAATTTTTGACTTACACGTTTAGATTTTATTGACTTATATGATAACAACGTCGTTCTTGCCATGGACGAGTGGGAGATATTGATTTATGGACTTAAACCGAAGCGCTCATGGAGCAGATGACCTGGTGGATATAACCACATGGTTCATTGTCTAGATACAATGAACATGTGGGTTGCTATCTTTTTATTCTCTTGTGGGAGTTATATATTTTACATTCTAATCAATTGGGAGTTACACTTTAATTAATTGAGAATTACATAAGTTACATGCATACTCTTAATTCTTTTGGGGGTTACATGCTTATAATACTTTTGGGAATTACATGAGTTACATTCTTTGGAGTTGAGTATAAAAGGAGTGCATAGCTGATCATTTTATATATTGAGTAACAAAGCAACTTGAGAGCAAAATAGAGAGTTTCTTATAAGCCATTAAAATAGTTATTCGTGAAGCTTATAAGTTTGTAACTTCTCGAATTGTGGAAGATATACTTAGTACTCGTTTCTAGTCTAAATTATCGCTGAGAGCATTGTTCATTGAGCACGTGATTCTAGCTGTTCGTGATCGTGGGCATACACTACAAAGGTAATTGAAAATTTTGATTTTTCGATTCATATTTGCTGCGAGTATGCTTAATTTTATTACAGAGACTTATTCATTTGAATCAAGCGAGCCACTAAAACTTGTCTTTGTTGATTTATTGTTTGTGTTTAAGGCGCTGCTAAGAATCTTTAAGCTCTTCTTCAAATGGCTTAGCAGTTGATCGTAGTCTCAAAAATCGTAGAGTGATTTATGGATCGTAGAGTAACTTCAGGATCAGGATTGGATCGTAAAGTGTGCTATGCTCTAGACTCTTGTAATGTTTTTATCTTTTTTCTTGTTGTTTTACTTTTTCCGTATGTTTGTTCTTTTGATCTATTAAATTAACTCATTCAGTACTTCAACAATCAACTTTTTTTATGTTTGAAAGTAGAACTCTATATATACACTTCTATTTGAAAATATCACTACTAAATGAATGGTCATTTGTGATGGCCAAGATCCATCACAAAAACTATAAAAAAAAAACATCATGAAAGGTTTAGCATCTCGGTGGTCGTCTTGTATGCTCCCATCATGAAACGTTTACGTGATGGTTTTGGCAATCACTAAAACATTCAATCATTTGGTGATGGTTAAACCTATTATATTAACACACAGGTTTTTGTGCTTATTTTGATCATCATAAAACCCACAAGTCTGTTGTGAGGGTGGAAGCAATCTCGGTAGCATAATAGTTATTTGTGATGCCCGAAGTAATTAAATCCTTTTGTGATGGTCATGACCATCACATAATTGGTAAGACTTTTATGATAGCCAAACCAATCACCAAATGATGTTAAGGCATTTGTGATGGCTAAAGTAGTCATACGCACAAGGCTCTTGTGATGGCTAAAGTAATCACAATTGTCCTTATTTTTGTAACCTATTTTAATCTTTTTGTTGATAATAAAGCCATCACAAAATTTTTATATTAAAATATATTTAATTGCCAATTATATATTTCAAATTTGTAAATGCCATAAATTACAATAAATTTGAAACATAAAATCATACAAAATTATTAAAATGAAGAAACTTTATCTATTTAATTAAAAATTAATTCATAACCAAATACTTAAATAGGTAGCTACATGTCATAGGTTCATCAAGCAATTAACTAACCCAACATCTATCAAAGAACTCCTAAACTAATAAATCGATAATTAAAGGAAATCTAGATCATCCCAAATTCTCCATGGAGTCCTCCTCAGAGTCGTCGTCATCTGCGTTGTCATTCTCAGCATGTGTGGCTAAATTATTCGTTGGAATATCAACTGATGCATTTGATGAAGTAAACAAATCATCTTGGTCTATAGAAGGATCAAGTGCAAGTGTTTCAACCATATCCTTTAAATTTGGATCATTTAACTCATACACCAACTTATTTGTATCACCATGTTTAACTAATAGCTTTGTGTCCAACCCCTAAAAGTCAAGTGTCAATCTGCTATAGCCGTTCTAATTTGTCAACTATATTAGGCTTCTCTATGGCAAACTGTTTATACCAAATATAGATGTTGGGATTGCGGTTGATTAGACCTTTCTATTTATGTCATCACACTCTTAAAATCTTCAGTATTGTGTGTTAAAGAAGCTTTTTATGTCCAACGATAACTTCCCAGGTTTCACTCTACGATATGAGGGTCAAGGATCGTAGAGTTAAGTTTTAGACATTTCACTTGACGATCTTGACTAACTCTATGTTTTGGCTATTTTGAGTTGATGAGTAGGTTTTTATACTTGCAAATTGAATGCTTTAAGCTTAATGATTTGTGTTGTTTCATTCATTTTTATGCTCTATAGTTCCGTCTTACTTATTTTTGATATTTTCCCTTATTTTTGCAAGAAAAGGAGCTGAAAATGGAAATTTTCTTTGTCAAACAAGCGCCTAGGCGCTTGTCGGGAAATTTCACTGGTGAAGAGTTTTTCTATGGGACCTAGACATGGCTTGAATTGACACACATTCTTCTATTTGTGGGAAACGGTTATATTGGGTGGTTTTTCACCTAGAAAGAGAAATGAGACCTTATGAAGCATGACATAACACAGATAAGAATTGACAACAAGGAATTAGAAGCTAGGGTTTCAAGGAGGACAAAGGGAGATCAAAGTTGCAGATTGAAGAAGAGAATCCAATCTTTTAATAGTTCTACTTTCTCTTTACATCTTTTACTTTGATTATTCTGTATGATACTTGAATTGTTATCCATGGTTTAAAAATTAATGATGAACTAAACTCCAAATTTAAGGTTGTAATGGAACCTAACATGTAAATTGAAAGCAACTCATTTTCTCTTAATGTTGATTGATTATGTTGGAGTTGATTGTGTTGTTTTATAAGCTCATGGTTTTAATGATGATAACATATTTTGTATGGAGTTGGATTTCGATTTGGTTGGTTTTCTTAACAAAATTGAACTAAATTGAACTAGAAATTGGGTTGAACATAATTATATATTATCACCAACAAAAATGGGGAGAATGTTGGTTTATATGTTTATGTTTTAATGATGATAATATATTTTGTATGGAGTTAATATATTTTGAATGAGAATAAATATTTTGTATGGAAATATATCTTATATGGAAATAATATTTCTTGCATGAAAATAATATAATGTGCATAGACATAATATGGCTTGTATGGAAATAATATGCTTGGCATGGATGTAATATTCTTTGCATGGAGATATTTGATCTTAATAGGTTTTGGCTTCAAGGATTGGACTCATTATATATGATGTTACATATGTGGGTTGTTACTGAGTATTGCTCAATGTGGACGTGTTTAATGGATCACGTCTTTGAGGTGTCATAGGCCATACTGTAAGGTTTTCCAACTTAAAAGAATTTAATTACAAGGCATATATCATTGCTAAAAATCTTTTAAGGAAACAATATAAACAAACTGATTTGATTGGGTTTATATCATGCCTAATAATATTAAATCAATTTGCATGAATTATGTTTTTTAAATTAATTATTTTTGAAAATCAAAGTGATTGAAAAACTTATTTGGAAAGTTGGTTATTATATCTTTTAGGCTTAGTTTATGGCATTGATGATCTATTGTGATATGATCACACTTAAAAACTATTTTTATAGTCGTTGAAACTTATATTATGTATATTATCCTTTCTCGGCAAAATAAAGAAAAAGCTTTCAAGCAATTCATATACTTATACTAAAGAGCTCTTAAAGAATATTTCCAACAGTTTATTGTGCCTTGTTCTTAATATCTTTTGTCTGAAAAATCATAGCCATATTGTAATCATATGCTTTCATACATAAACTTGTATTCAAGCCTAGTTTGGCTTGGTTGATCCAATAGTGGATAGGGTTGTACAAAGAAAGCTTTGAAGATTGCAAAGGTGCAAAAGTTGTAGAGGTGCAAAGGGGGCAGAGGTGTCCAACTCAGATCAGAAGCTTCTTTATATAGGGAGTAATTGTATTTAATTGAGAAATTTATTAATAAAAGAGTCTTTAATACCAATTGGTATTAGACGTGGATTAGGCCGTTAGATTAGAGAATTAAGGGCCGAACCAAGTAAAAAATCTTGATGTCCTTATTACTCTGTTATTTCAATTATGCTATATATTATTCTATTCTGTTGAGAGTTGAATAAGTTTTCTTAAAGTAGATACCAAAGCAGACATGGTTTACCTGTCTGGATTATAAGTAACTAAGAACATAACTTAAAACAGACACCAAAGCAGGCAGTTCTTACCTCTCTGAATTGTGTCAGTTTGCAGAAAATTTTAAATTGCCATTAGAAATCATTTGAAACTTAAACACCTATTCAACCCCCCCCCCCCCCCTTCTAGGTGTGCACACACACAGAATTACATTTGGTATCAAAGCTTGGCTTTACTAATCATTGTATTTATATCATATGTAACCTGCAAGAAAATCTGAACTTAAGGACTCCTATTTAATGTTAAATCTCATGGACATATAGTGGTTTATTTAAATAAGTGATATGTGCTGGACTATCAACAATGGTAGTGAATACATATGAATTTCTGGTTAACAACTCTACATGGTTGATTACTTAAATAGTGAAAGAAAATGTTCAAATGAATTGTTAGGGAAAGTTATAACCTTAATGCTCTATAACTTGATATCAATTCTTGGTAATTAGTTTATATTAATTCAGTCGATTTAATTTTACTCAGTTAATCTATCTTAATCAATTTTAAGTGTTTGTTTAATTAAGGTTGAAGTGACTTAGGATTAGTAATTAGGTGAATTAATAATAGAAAGTCTTTGTGGGAAATGATATATTGCTTGCTATTACACTACAGTTAAACTATGTATACTTGAGTGTTTTGCTAGGTAATATTTAGGCAAACATGAGTCATTATACAATTTTGACTGTTCCACTGTTCACTTTATGAACTTATAGTCTTGTACATTCTACTCAATGACTTTCCCATCTGCTTAGTTTACTTTGCGATCTCAGAGTAACTAAGACTTAATTATGAACTTGGACTTCCTAGTCTATTACAAGTTTTATCTATTCTCAAAATTGGATCAACTTAACATTATTTGATTCCTAAGTCCTTTTACAATAATTATCTCAAAAGGATTGCACAATATTACTTGTTTTCTTTTCTTGAACAAATATACATTAATTTCATCATTAAAATAATCATCATTAAATCCAACAGGGCTTAAACATAAATATACTAACATATTGGTATGTCTTGCTATATGCCGTGTAATTTTATGAAAAATAAGGATATTAATTTTCAAATGATTAAAATACGAGGAATATTTTTGTATGAAAAACTCGCGAAGATGATCAGTGTGTGGCAATCAAATTACTACTTCATTTATATACTATAATTAAATAAATATTTTGGTTTGATCTCTTTTTTCTTTTTAGTCCATCTTTTTTTGGTTCATCCTTTTTTGATTCGACCTATTATTTTTTCTACGTTAAGTCAACTTCTATTACTAATATTTCCATTTTAGGAACAAGAATTAGTAACATAGTTTTATAAGAAAACAAATTTAGTAATATAGTTTTATAAGAAAACAACCAAAATAAGATATCTTATATAATATTACGCTGTTGCTTTTATTGAAATATATATACAATTGTTATTATTTAATTAAAACTATATTACTACTTGGATAATATAGTTTGAAAAAGAATAAAATTCTAAACTATATTAATTTCATAATTTAATTTGTAACTATTACTAAAATATAAATATAGTTATATTTCAAGTATACACAAGATTTTACTAATACTTAGATAGTATAGCTTTAGAAGGAAACTATTTTTTTTTACGAAAATCACTTTAACAAATATAAAAAAAATATTATTAGTATATATATATATATATACCAAGAGGGCGGAAGGAGCAAGAGGAAAAATTAAAACAGAGAATACAGAGGAACCAAAAGTACGGGCTTTCACCACTCACCATACTAATGGGTTTTACAGATAGTGACCTTGGCCTTGTGGAACAGGGGGTTAACTACTCACAGATCATAGTCATAAACAAAGTATGCATGATGCAAGGGGAAGTAGGAAAGGGACCTCACAGTTGAATATTTGTAAACTGAAATAACTGAAATGTTTTTATTGAATCAGAAATATTTACATACATGAAGCAAAATATATAAACAGAAAGTAAAACAATTTACTTGGTTACTAAACAGAAGGACTCAGAAAACAGAGAAGAAACTTAAGATTAGTCAGAGAAGGAGCTCTGAGTCTTACGAAGTTTTTTGAAGGTTTCTGCCTAAGGTGTTCTGTCTAACTCTATGAGCAAGCCTTCTTTTTATAGAGTAAGGAGTGAGCTGCTTACAATTATTCGGGAATCTTACTGTTACAGGCTGACAAATTACTTTAAGAAAAGTAAAATGATTACAGACACATTATTATTAATGAATAGTAGAGACTTTTGACTAAATACAGACAACTTTTACTGTTTGCTTTTACAAAAGGAAGAAAAGCAGCATCTAAGTGGCATTCTTTTGACTCGGCGTGCAAAGGGCAGGGGCCTGACAGCATTGGATGCTTAAAGAGAGTGCGCGGGCACTGATGATGACTGGGGGCCACAACATGTGACTGAGAATCTGACTGTCGGCAGGGGCCGGAAGTGACTGATGCTCACGGGAGCAGAATAAGAGCCGTAGAAACTAGGCAAATGGATCCTGGGCATCTTGGAGATCAACTATGCCATAAAGGTCCTGGTTAACTGAAGCTTGAGATGACTTTGAAGAGGACGAAGTATCTTCTTCCTTGATGGTGTTAACTCTTTCTTGAATTGCTTTAGCTAACATATTTAGCTCATCAGTACTATATTCTTTAACTCCTGCTAAGGTAGCAGCAACAGAAGAGCCAGAGCTGGAACCTTTAACTTTGGACTTGCTGGAGGAACCAATATTCTCTAATTTTACTGGAGTAACCGGAGTCACAGGAAATTCTTTATGAACTTGTAGGACAATTCTATCAATGTCGAATTTGTCCCACCATTTAATAAAGAAGATTCTGGTAACTGCAAGAGGCTGCATAGAAGGAGGAAGATTATACTGCCATTTCAAAATCCAAGGGATTTTGTATTTACTAACAAAACGGAGCAGTACTGGGATACCTTCCATTTTAGGGTTAAACGGGGACTTATTACTAAAATGGTTTACTTGAGCTAGAAGACGCTCAGGGATGAGATCTGAAGTAGGGCCATATCTAGACCACCAAAGGGTGAACCAGATCGGGATCTGACTTTTAAACTTGTGATCAAATTGGATAAACCAGGAGTGACTGAAAGAGGAGCTTTGGTACAAGAAGATTTTATGCCAAGCATCCAAATAATCAAAATAACAGAAATAATTACTGAAAGAAGGATCAAGACTTTTATCAAGAATCCTCAGATCGGAAAGATGATGGGTAAGATGATGGTTTTCCCATTCTTTACCAGAAATGATTTTCTTAATATACAAAGAATGAAAAACAATTTTTGAATTATCATTCTTATCAAATATAGGCTTAATATTAATAGATTCAGTGTTGAGAAGAATATTTTTATAATAAGAAAGGGATTTATAGGGTGCTGGAGGAGTAAAATGCCAGTCGGGAGGGTAGAACTGGGCAGCAAGCTTGACTGGGTCATCTTTTGGGTCTATATAGGGCTCAATGTAAAATAAATTAACTTCATAGTTGGGAATATACTGGGAATTAGGTTTAAATTGACTGGGCTTTTGGATCTGGGACAGGGCCTGAGATTCAAAAGGATCATAGGGTTTGGGTTGACTGGCAAGAGCTGAACTATAGGGTTTAGGTATTTGGCCTAAAACCTGAAATTGAGTAAAAGGTGGTTTAACTAGATAACTGGCATGGGGATCAGGAACCATAGTTCCTTTACTTTTACCAGGCTGTCCGGAGACAGGAGCTTTACTACGATCACGTTTCTCTTTCTCTCTTTCACTCATATTTGGTACCTGTTTGGATAAATTCTCTAGTCAAAAAATCTGGAATAGAGTTTTAACTTCCTTTAATATATTCAATATCAAAACCAAAAATAGATAAAATAGCTTGCCATCTAGCAAAATTTTGTTTAGAGGCAATATTTTCAACATCCTTTTCTAACACATATTTTGCAGACTTGCAATCAATTCTAACCAAAAACTTTTGATTTAATAAATCACTTTGAAATTTGTTAATGCACAAAACTAGAGATAAAATCTCTTTTTTAATAGTTGAATAATTGATCTGGGTTGGATTCCAAGCATGTGAGTAAAAACAGACAATTTGCTCAGAAGAAGTAGGAGTTAACTTTTGCTTAAGAATACCTCCAAAACCAATATCTGAGGCATCAGTTTCAACTATTTTGAAAGCTGTAGGATTATCTATTCCAAGACAAGGAAGAGTCCTAACATGCTTTTTTAAATTTTTGACGACAAAAGTATGGATATCTGTCCAGGGAGGAGGATTAGTTTTTAATCAGTCAAACAGAGGTTTGCAGATAATTCACAAATTTTTATAGAATTCACTGATGTAATTTAGAGAACCTAAATACCTTTGAAGCTGATTTTTATCAGTAATAACATCTGGGAATTTACTAGCAAATTGGATAGCTCTAGCAATAGAGTGAATTTGACCATACAGAATGTTATGGCTAAGAAACTTAACTTGAGTTTGGAATAAACTACATTTTGACTGAGATAGAACTAATCCATTAGATTGAATAGTTCTAAAGAATGAATTTAGATGTTTCCAATGTTCTTCAATAGAATTTGAGAAAATTAGAACATCATCAATATAAACAATTGCAAAATGACTGAAAGGGTTCAAAATATCATTCATAATATTCTGAAATTCACTAGAAGCATTCTTAAGGCCAAATGGCATGACATTCCATTCATAGTGACCAAAAGGTGTAGTAAAAGTTGTCTTATATCTATCTTCCTCATGAATTTGGATTTGCCAAAATCCACTCTTAAGGTCGAATTTACTAAAGACAACTACTTGACTCAGCCTGCTAATTAAATCCTTTTTATTTGGTAATGGATACCTAATCCATTCCAAAACCTTATTTAAAGGTTTATTGTTAATAACTAATCTGGGCACTCCTCTTTCTATTTCAGAATTTTTATTGACATAGAAAGCAGGGGGGATTTACTCTTTCTAATTAAATCTTTAGTAAGTAAATCATCAATTTCTTTTTTACAAAATTCCATTAATTCATGACTCATTTGTATAGGTCTAGCCTTAGTAGGAATTAAATGTTCCTTAAATTCCTTACCATAAGGAAGCCTAACAATATGCTTTTTTCTGTGCCAAAAAGCATGAGGTAAGTCAGAACAAACATTTTTACTTAAATGAGTTTGGAAGTCCTTTATTTTTTCTTGGAGTCTAGGGTCTTTTAGTTGTTCCTCAACTCGCTTGTAATTAATTTTATTTTTTAAATAATTCAAATGTTGGGTTTTACTATTTAAAATATTTAAGTGTTTGGTGATAGACTGTTCTTGAATACTCCGTAGGTCTCTTTCTTTAAGTTCAGTTATGAATCTAAAGGTGACCTTCTGCCCAAGGTGATCACTAGAAAATCCCTTAGTAGTAGTAGTAAATGGATATAATAAATATATAAATGGCAATCCTAAAATTATTTTGTCAGTCATGTTTCTGATTAAAACAAAGGATGTTTTAAAACAAACATTATCTTGACAAATATGAACTTTAGGTAATTTATATTTTATCTCCATTTGACTACCATTAGCAGAGCTAAGTCTTTCACTAGTTTTTTCATAATATCTAGTAGGAATCAATACTTCTTGGATACAATTGAGGTCAGCACATGTATCAATAAGAGCAGAAAATTCCAAAATAAAGGTTTTATTAATAACTAGAGTTACATTAATATACCATTTTTGAATAGTAATATCTTTCAATCTTTTTAAAGAATTACCCTGTTCAGTAAGGTTAAATTGACTAGTTGAAGCCTCAGCTTCATCTTTTTCAGGAGAATCGAAGGCCTTATTCTCAGAGGTATCAGAGTCTTCTCCTTCACTACTGCTATCAGCAGAATTATCAATAGCAATAGTATTCTTAGTTTTAATTTCTTCAATATCTTGTTTTAACTTAGAAATTTCTTTCTTTAAGTTTTTTACTTCAGAATGTAGTTCTGGTAAAGTAATTTCTTTGACTGGATTTTTAAACCTTTCAAGAGTTTTATTAAGGCTAAAAATAGGTTTTTCTTTGACCTTATTAATTTTATCAATAGGATTATCTTTTGTTAATAAATCTTTTAACTGTTTAGTGTATCTTTTCTTTAATTTTAGGTCAGTAATTTTACTTATCAAATTTATAAGTAAATTTTGTTCTTCATCGTTAGCAGTAAGAACATTAACTTTGTTAATAACATTAAGTTTTTTATTACAGCAACTATCTACACATCCAAGGGTGACATCTGGATTATTACTGCTACTAGAATTATCAGATGAATCAGAAAATGTATCATCATAGTTATCATCACTAAAATGATTTTTTATTCTCATTAATTCTAGAATTTGTTCAGTATCTTCATTAGTGATTTTTAATTGTTTAAGTTTTTCTTTTACTTTACATTCATTTTTGTAATGGCCTGGCTTACCGCAGTTATGACAAATAACTTTACTTTTATCAAATTTTTTATAACTCTTCTTCTTAGGGTTATAAGAAGTCCTTTTATAAGGTTTTTTCTTAGAAAACTGTTTGTAATAATCATCTTTTTTATTATAACTTTTATATTTTCTTCTAGACTTGTAATTTTCTTTTTTATGGTGTTTAATATGTTTTCTTCTTGACGGGGCAACAGGTGGCAAACCATACTGTTCACAAAATGTTTCCAATTCATATTTGGCTCTATTTTTATCTTTATTAGCCAGCTTACTAATTTTAAAATCAATACACATTTTTAAACCAGTTTTTTGAATTTGACTTACAATATCACCATAGGTTAGATTGTCATAATTAATAAAACCTAAAGTTTTAGATAACTCTTCACGAATTTTATGGGCAAATAAACTAGGCAAACCATTTATGAATTTTTCTTTCCAAAATGATTTGTTACTATCTTCACGCATCATAACTCTATTAATAAACACGTCTTTATACCAGGGAAAGTCACTTAAGGTCGGACAAGTAAGGTTACTAAGTTGGTCATGGATCCTATCAGTAATATTGCTAGGAGTACCAATAAAATATTTAACTATAGTATAAATAAGAGTATTGACACCATCAGGGGGGCCAATACCTAGGACTTCATTAACTATTGGATTTCCATCATGATCCACTTGGATAGCATGAATTATAGAATGCTTAGAAGTTTCAGTGAGATGGTTTTCCCACCAGCTTCTAAGTGTTCCTGTAAATCCAGTAGCTAGTAGCTCAACTATACCAGCTTGACTTATTTCAGGGAAATTAGTCAAATAACTATTTGCTATCATGGACATATGATTTAACTTGTTTAATATTTGTTGCTCACTAAAACCATCAATATTCCATTCGTAAATCTTATTAGCAGAAACAAAAAATTGATTATCTAGATTCCTTTCTTCAAACTGTAAGTCTGGAGGGGTTGGTCTAGTATACTAATTTTTTGTAATACTAGTAGGATTCGGAGTTTTAAAGGTTAATTTACTAAATTGGTTGATTGTCTCATCAAGTTCAGAATCATCCGATGAAGTATCAGATTGACTTTGATCTTGGTCCATGACTGCTAACAGTCTTGGTTCACTAGTTTCTGGCTTATCAAGTTTTTTAATAAGCTTATCAATAGTTTTAACAAGTTCTTTATCTGAGGTAGGTAAACTCAATCCAACTCTTTTTTCAGGGAGACTGAGTAAAGGTTTCTCAGGTTTACTTAATTGGGTGTTTAATTTTTCATCAAACTTTTCTTCAATTTTATCTAACTGTTTACTTATAGAAGCAAGGTATTGGTTAGTAAAATTGTTTTGTTCAATAATTCTTTTATTATTTCCTTCAGGTTCTTTAAAAGGACTAGTAGTAACCTGAACATCTTTTACAGTAATGACTATTGATTCAAGAGGGGGGTGACTGGAAGATATAGTGGACTTATCTTCTTTAGTCCATTTATACTTAGTTATAACATTACATTTTCCATAATATGTATCATACCATGAATAGAAGGTAATGTTTATTTTTTCTTTAGTTACAAATCTTCTCCATTTTTTAACTATTTTCTCACGCTCTTCTTTGCTATGTTGGGCACGGAAAAGGTGTCTTCTAGGTTTATTTTTCTTAGAGTTAAAATCATTAATCAAATATTGATCATTGATTTCAAACTCTTTTTTAATAACTCGTAGTTGATGATGAACTGGTTTAGGTCCGAAATCAGACTGGGTAGGAGATAAGTTTTGGGATTCATCATCGTAAGGTTGATTGACTGGTTCAAACTTGTCATAACAGGGATGACTTGTTTGTCCTGTAGTAAAAATTCCTTTTAATTTTACATCAGGTAAATTAGTTTTTCCTAAGAGGCCAGAATCTTTTCTGGTCTGGGAAGAAGACTGACTAGTAATGTCTTCAATAATTAGTGGTCGTCTAAGTCTTGAATCATTAAAACTTATTCTAACAGTACCGTCTAAATATTGTTTAACATTATCAAAGTTAATAACTTCATTAATAACTGGTCTTTGGGGTACCTCATTATCTAATATCCATTGACTCGGAAGAGTCACATCTTTCCAAAAAAGAGTCTTTGGAGCTTGAATATTAGCATCACTGGTACTACTTTGAATTAAAACAGTTTTGTCTTTAGGACTTTTACTTAAAGCATTTACATTTAAATTAGTTTTCATTGTTTTGTAATAAATTCTGTATATTAAAGCTAGAGCTTGAGATCCTTCAATCATTTGTGTAATCTCACCAGCAGTTTTAATAATCAGAGTTAAAGCTTTTAATAAATGAAGGTCACTTAGGCTTAACGTAAAATCTGGAAAGCAATTAAAATGGACAGGTCCATTATGCAAACTAGATTTCATTATTCCTAAGATACTAGGATGGTAATTTAGATATCTGGCGTCTCTAAGACACAACAAGATGCTCGAATTAATTCCTTTTATGCTTAAAGGGTTAATAGCAACTTGTATTAATCCGATATGGATAAAGTTGTATCCCTTTTTTCTTTGTTTGTTGATGACTTCTGTAGTGAGCAAAATACAAGTTTCATGATCTTTATTAATAGCATAAATTTTCTCAACAGTTTTAACACTATAATCAGACTTAAAATTATCTAAGAAAGTAGACTGGTAAATTTCTTTAGGAGAAATACTGGGGATATTCCAGTTTCCCAAATATATATATATATATATATATTAATTATAAGAAAATAATTTTCTTATAAGGGTGTCTTACCTAATATTGAATGGTTATTATTATTAAAATAAAAGGTATAGATATATTTTATTAACCAACAATATGAATCAATTATTAAATAAGAAAAAAAAAATTAACTTTTCTATTTAATGATAATTTATAAAAATAAATTTAAAAATGTCAACATTATCATACATTTATTTAATTGAGACAACAACAAAATTTAGTAATATATTTTTTACAAAAAAATAAATAAATCAAAAGATCATATTACAAAATATTTATTTGTTACTATTATTAAATAAGATTTTATTGCTATTTAGATAATATAATTTGACAAGAAAATATATTTTTCATAAATATCGCTTTAACTAACTTAAATTTATTACTATTGTTAACATATAAATATAATTATATTTCGAGTATAAATAAAATTTATTATTAACTATATAATATTTTTAGTAGAAAATTACCTTCTTATGAAGATTATTTTACATTATACTAAATTGTTACTATTTTTAAAATATAAATATAATATATTAACTAATCATATAATCAAATTATTAAAAAAACAAATAAGACCTGTGCTTTGCACTATATACATGCTAGTTTTATTTAGGGATAACCTCTTTGTTAGTTCCCAAACGAATAAAATGCAAATATGGTCACTGAACTTTAGGGTTATGTTTGTTTGCAAAAAATATACTTGGATTGGACTATTTGTATTAATTTAAGACTATTTTGAACTATTTTATCCCATGATAGGGGATTAATAGTCCTTTAAATAGTCATATTGACTTTTTTTTTTATCATTCCTAATGCTATTTATGTGAAATTATATAATCTCATGAAAAATTTAATATTAATAGTCCCCCTCATTTTAAGCTATTAAATGACTTTATGGGACTAATAGTCCAACATTAAGAGATTAATAATCCCTCATTAAATAATTAAATAATATAAAATAGTATTAAATTAAGATAGATAGTCTAATCTCAAGCATATTTTTTATAAACAAATATAGCCTAAGTTTTTTGGGTATTGAGCCATTTTCTTTTGGTCATTCGTTTTCTTTTGGTCATCGTGAATCAAACCCCTTTCTAACTAAAAATTTAGATATTGAACCATCAGGTGTCACATGGGCGTTGACTTACCTACATGGCACACGTGGAACCGCTGACGTGGAAGCTTAACTAGATTGTACCCAAAAAATGCGTTTGAGGTTTTCGACATGAGATTGCCTGAGCACCATGGGCCTAGCTACTTAAATTACCCAAGAAATAAATCATACACTAAATGAATTGATTTTTCTAGCAGAAGTGATTAAAAGATAAACAACTGAGCTTGCCTAGCTAATTAAATACATATTTGTTACCCTCACATCTTTTTAAATATTTTTTCTCTAACAAAATACACATTCTCTACTTTCAATGCTGGAATAATATCAATTAACCAAAATATTAATTATAGTTAATTTCTAAAATATCAAGTAAAAATGAATTTAAGAAGTATCAAAATAGAAAAACACAATTCAAACACACACTATCGCGCCAAGAATACATATGCCAAGAATTCTTCATTAATTTCATCCCCAAATAGATAATAAAACCTAAAAATCTACAAAATGTGTAGACCTAGTACCAATCCTTGATTTGATTATTTTTTTCTTCGTTATTTTCTGGTCAGATATAGATTGTATAGTGTTTATTGAAAGAAAAAAAACTTGCTAGATTGGGTACTGAAAAGAACCGATAGGATGGGTTCAGGGTAAGGAATTGAAGATGTGAGATGACACAGGTAAGGATTAACTGCCAGAACTGAGATTTTGGAAGTGCATACTATGATTACCCTCCAAATATGAGGCGATGCCACTGGAAACTCGCTAGATTGATCATTGTTGTAATCACTGAAAGCACCGTCCCATATAGGTGTAGTTCACCTGAATTTCAGTCTTTGTGACACCCCCAAATATGGGCCCACACAGCCCAAACTTGAGTTGTCAAAAGACTACAACAAAATTATTACAACGTTTAACAATACAGTGTATAATAATACACAACTAAGTCTTCACTATTATTGTCACACTATTTTACAACACGTGAAGACTACGATAGCTATCCCTCGGACTCTCACTCCATCCCCCGACTAGACTCAACTACGTTCTCATCTTTTGTTGAAAAATAATGGAACAAAAAGAAAGGGTGAACTCAAATAACCTAGTAAAAAATATCATAACTAAGATAATGACGAATAAATTATCATTAGCCTTCAACAGTTGAGTTCTTGATAGAATACAATAGACTACAAAGTTTATATCAAAAACTGCAGTTAAATTCTTAAACAACGTTCAGATCAATAATAGCAGCGGAATGAGCAATCTATTAGAAGAATAATGCAGACTATAATATTCACTCGCTTCTCTTTTTAGGAAAAACATCATCAACTTTTATCATCTGAAATACCATTAGTCATGATAATACAAATTCACAGTTCTTGGTCATAATCATGCAAATCAACAGTTCATCTTTGCACTACGGGCCAAAGATATTCAATATAACACCAATGGTCATGATTATACCAGTATTCAGCCTCTGGTCATAATCATACTAAACAACAGTTTATCTTTGCACTACGGGCCAAAGATATTCAATATAACACAAACGGTCATGATTATACCAGTATTCAGCCTTTGGTCATAATCATACCAAACAACAGTTCATCTTTGCACTATGGGCCAAAGATATTCAATATAACACCAACGATCATGATTATACTAGTATTCAACATTTGGTCATAATCATACCAAAAAACAGTTCATCTTTGCACTACGGGCCAAAGAGAACTTTCACTAGATGTCATAAAAGACACCGAACAGATGTTTCGCCTTTAACCTATTATATCGCATTTAACCTATCATCTGTTCAACAATTATATCGCATCTGTGCCCCCGGCCACAGATATTTACAACAGCTTGATTCTTGATGATTAGTACAAATAACAGTAATACAATTGATGAACAGAAGAAACAGGATAAACAATGTGTATCAGAAGTTTACTTTGAGCAGATTTAAAAAATGTCCAAATTGTCAACATGATGTGGAGTGAAATTCAAAAATGATATTCAAGATCCACAGTTCAGAATAACGGTTACAGTTCAATATAAATATTTAGAAAAATAGGAAGGTTCAGTTGAAATGATATTAGATGAAGCACAAACTATCAAGGAACATATAATCATTTCAGAAAACTTTACCAAATAATACTTACCATAGTAAGTTAAGAGTATAAAAGAAATAATATCTCTTACTATAGTAAGTTTGAATAATGGAAGATGAAAAAAATGGTATCCCTTATGAGTATAAAGGAGAATAATATCACTTACGAATATGAAAGAAAATGATATTACAAACGAATATGAAATAAAAGTGTCATGTGATAATCCGTGTAGGCAATTTATTTCCATAAGAGACAAATAAATAATTTACAAGGGGTTATTCACCAACAGGTGGTAGTCCGCGCAGTAAGGTTATTCCCATAATTTAATAAAATTTGAATACGAAGAGTTATTCACCAAACATGCGGTAATCCGCGCCGTAAGGTTATTCTTAGAGATTAATAAGGAATGAATACGAAAAGTTATTCACCAATAGGCGGTAATCCACGCCGTAAGGTTATTCCCACAATTCAATACATGAAAATAAATGACACATCTTATGAGTAAGAAAGAAACGATATTAATTTTGAGAATCAAAGAATAATAATCCCTTACAAGTAAGAAAATAATACCATTTATGATGATGAAAATAAATGAAAATAATAGGCGGTAATCCGCGCCGTAAGGTTATTCCCACAATTCAATACATGAAAATAAATGACACATCTTATGAGTAAGAAAGAAACAATATTATTTTCGAAAATCAAAGAATAATAATCCCTTACAAGTAAGAAAATAATACTATTTATGATGATGAAAAGAATGATACTCCTTACCGTAGTAAGTTTAAATAATAGAAGATGAAAGAATATGATATTCCTTACCTTATCTGGTGACTGGATATTGATAAAAATGAGGTTGATCAACTTGAAAAATTCTTACACTACTTTTGGCTTTCAAACGCTCAAGATAACCTTACCATTCTCAGAAAAAACTCATAAAATACTTATAGAAAAATTTTATGTTTTAGGTGTGATTTTTCTATTCAGCTGAGCAAGCTATTTATATGGGAAAAGAAGCTACTATGTGCGGTAGATGAACTGAATTTTTTTTCAGCAGAGGCTGCTGCGCAGCCTCCACCAACCATCCCAGCAAAACACATTTCTCACATTTCATATGGGCCCCACAGTGGGTCCACGTACTATTCACATTACTATTCACATAAAATAATAATTAATTTTTTTTATTTTATATATATATATATATATATATATATATATATATATCTTTTTATTTTTATTTTCTTCCTTTGGGTCCTATATATATAATAAAATAATGCTACAACAATAATTCAACAATAATGTAATAAACACGTTACAGATCATTATTAATTTAATAATATAAATTACAGTGTATTTGCTACTGTGACAATTATTAAGTTCAATAATTTTAAACTACAGTGCACCAATAATTATTGAGTCAATGATATGAAATACAGTGTAATGACAATTATTGAATCAATAATGCAAAATACTGTGCAACAACAATTATTGATGAATACTGTGCAATGACCACTTTATCATATCAATAATATGAGATACTGTGCAATACCGTGTGCTACAGTAAAATACTATGAATTACCGTATGCTACTATTCTTTTATCACCGGTATTTTAGCAGTTAAAAGTGATAATGTCGTTGACTATTTTTATTTAAAAATGTTACTTCTGTCGTTTTCTATATCAGACAATTATTTCGTTGTGGGGTCCACCAATGATTAGTTATTTCGGTGCCGTCGTACGGCCCGAATATTCGTCGACAAAACGAATATTCCCCGACCAAACAAATATTATCCAACATAATAAAATTTGCATATAACATCCTTAACTTTTAACTTTATCAATTTAACCACTTACTGTTTCAGGAAAAATATATATGAAGAAAAATTAAATTTTGTATTTCATAAAATTCGGGGTCTTACAACCTCCCCTCCTTATGAAATTTCGTTCCCGAAATTGGCGTACCTGGCATATCGAAGAGGTAATGATACTTAAATTTCATCTCAGATTCTAGCTCCCAGGTCATTTCCTCAGTATCTTGGTTCCTCCATAAAACCTTAACTTGAGGTATAACCTTTGAGCGTAGGATCTGCTCCTTCTTATCTAGGATCTTAACAGGTACCTCCTCGTACATTAAATCCTCTGCTATAACGTCCGGTTCTAATTTAATGACGTGGTTTGGGTCCTTCACATATTTATGTAACATAGATATGTGAAAAACGTTATGGATGCGAGACATACTTGGTGGTAGGGCTAGTCTGTAGACTACGGTTCCTACTCGATCGAGAATTTCAAATGGGCCAATAAATCGAGGGTTTAACTTTCCTCTCTTTTCGAATCTCGTAACTCCTTTCTATGGAGAAACACGTAAGAATACATGATCTCCGACGTTGAATCTCTCATCTATCCGATGAAGATCAGCATAACTCTTTTGTCGTTCTTGCGCGGTCTGTATTCGTTGTCGGATCATTTGGATCTTTTCTGTTATCAAGCGTACCAACTCGGGTCCCAACAGTTTTGCTTCTCCTACCTCATTCCAACATACTAGAGAGTGACATTTGTGTCCATATAAACCCTCGAATGGAGTCATGCCTATACTTGCTTGGTAACTGTTGTTGTAGAAAAATTCAACCAATGACAAGTACTTATCCCAACTTCCTTTGAAGTCTAGTACGCAAAGTCTCAAAAGATCTTCGAGGGTCTGGATCGTCCTTTCCGATTGTCCGTCCGTTTGAGAATGGTATGCAGAACTAAAACGTAGTTCAGTGCCCATAGCTTTTTGTAGACTGATCTAAAAGCGTGAAGTGAATCTAAGATCCCGATTAGAAACTATGGAAACTGGCATGCCATGCAATCTCATAATCTTATTTATGTACATACCGGCAAGACACTCAAGTGAAAAGTTTTCTCGTATAGGCAAGAAATGAGCGAATTTAGTCAATCTATCTATGATCACCCAAATTACATCTAAGCCTTGAGAAACTTTGGGAAGACCTGTGACGAAGTCCATATTGATGTGTTCCCACTTCCATTCAGGAACCTCAAGTGATTGCAATGGACCTTTAGGTACTTGATGCTCTGCCTTGACACGTTTACCAGTTAGGTACCTTGAGATAAACTCTGCAATCTCCCTTTTCATATTGTTCCACCAAAATGTATGTCGAAGATCTCGATACATCTTGGTACCTCATGGGTGGATTGCAAACGGCATGTTGTGTGCCTCTATCATGATTTTATGCTTCAATTCAGGATCGTTAAGAACACAGAGTCGAGAATTAACTTGAAGTATTCATTTCTCGTCGATTCTTACCTCAGGAATACCACCTTCTTGTACTTTCTTCATCATGTTCATCAGTTTTGGATCGGTAGCTTGAGCAGCTTTAATTTTATCGATTAAAGCCGGTTCTACTCACACGTGCGCAATCTTCAAGTGGGCCGTTGGTGTTTTTAGCTCTATCTCTATCTTTTGCAAGTCGTACAAAATATGTTTTTGTGTTGTCAGCAATGCACTTGTACTCGCATAAGATCTTCTGCTCAAAGCGTCAGCTACAACGTTAGCCTTTCCCGGGTGATACTGGATGGTATGATCATAATCCTTCAACAGCTCAAGCCAACGTCGTTTGTCGCATGTTGAGTTCCTTCTGGGTGAAGAAATACTTGAGACTTTTATTATCCGTATAATTATCCACTTTCTCGGATTTCGGTTACTGTCTTGGGTTGTTCCCAATTTAGTATTGCTTCAATCTTCACAGGGTCAACCGATATTCCTTGTCTAGAAATCACATGCCCAAGAAACGTGAATTCCTCAAGCCAGAACTCACATTTCTTCAACTTGGCATATAATTTATTCTCACAGAGCTTTTGGAGTATCAATCTCAGGTGTTGTTCATGATCCTCACGACTCTTGGAGTATATGAGGATGTCATCAATAAAGACAACCATAAAATGATCCAAATATTCTTTGAATATTCGGTTCATCATGTCCAAGAAAGCTGCAAGAGCATTGGTTAGTCCAAAAGGCATGACTAAGAACTCATAATGCCCATAACGAGTTCTAAAAGCAGTCTTTGAAATGTTCTCAGCTTTAACCTTTAACTGATGATATCCAAAACGGAGATCAATCTTTGAGAAATGTTGAGCACCTTGTAATTGATCAAACATGTCATCAATCCGAGGTAACGGGTACCTATTTTTGATGGTGACATGGTTCAATTCTCGGTAGTCAATGCACAATCTCATACTCCCGTCTTTCTTCTTCACAAATAGAACAAGAGCACCCCAAGGTGATGCACTCGGACGAATGAAACCGGTATCCAACAATTCCTGTAGTTGGATTTTTAACTCTTGAAGTTCAATGGGAGCCATTCGGTATGGGGTTTTGGAAATGGGCCTAGTACCGGGTTCAAGATCGATACAGAATTCAATTTCTCGGTTTGAGGATAAGTCAGGAAGTTCCTCAAGAAAAACGTCAGAAAACTCATTAACAATGAAAATATCATTCAAGTTTGACGTGTTTTTGTTCAAATCAGTGACATGAGCTAAAAAGGCTTGACATCCATTTTTCAATAAACGAATGGTTTTATGGCTAGAAATAACAGTTATAAATTTCAATGGTTTAGTTGCTTGAATATGCATGACACATTGATTAGGAATATGAAAACTAATAATCTTATGAAAATAATCAATTTTAGCATGATGGGTAGTCAACCAATTAATTCCTAAAATCACATCAAATTCATGTATCTCCAAAGAAATAAGGTCAACAAGTAATGTGAGGTTGTTGATTTGAACTAGGCAAGATTTATAGACAGTAGATGTAATGGTCATTTCTCCTAATGGGGTTTCAATTGATAAGTCAAAGTCCAAATTTTCAGGAGTTAAGTTTAATCGTTGAGCACATGCAAGTGAGATAAAAGAATGGGTAGAGCCATTATCTAACAGAGCGTAGACTTCACGAGAATTTATAAATAGCATACTGGTTATCACTTCGTTCGAGTTTCATGCCGTATGGGATGTCACAACAAAAGTTATCCCTTGAACCACCGATTTTCCTTTATCCGCGCTAGCTTTTGGCATCATCATTGCAGCTGGACTTGATTTTGTGGCAAGACAAAATCGCGCAACATGACCCTCTTTCCCACAACTGCAGTACTTTTTGGACTGTTGTGTACAGTTTGGGCTGATGTGACCTTCCTGACCACACCTATAGCATCTCACTGGTGGTCGATCTTCTCCCCTTGAAACTGGGGGCGGTGCTGGTACTGGTGTCGGTGCCCTTCCATAATTATTATGGAATCTCTTTCTTTTGAAATTGTTCCCACTGAAATCTCCTCTTCTGTTATTCGATGCGAGATTACCACCGAAATACTGGTTACCTCCTCGATGGTTCTCGTTCCTATGGTTGTTGTCATTCCTCTCTTTATGCTGATCATTGACTCTTGACTGCAATATTTTATCTGTTTGCTCTACCCTTTGAGCCCTATTCACAACATCTAAATACAAACTAAATTTATGAGAGCTAAGTTGTTGACAAATTTTGAATTTCAAACCTCGTAGGAACATCCGACTCATTTGTGCTTCGTCATCCACCAAATAGGTCGCGAAACGAGATAATTTGACAAACTTAGCTTCATATTGAGAAACTGTCATGTTTTCCTGCTCCAACTTAATGAATTCCACCTCTTTCATATGACGGATGCTTTCTGGGAAGTACTTTTCATTAAACAACTTTTCAAATTCTGTCCAAGATATCTCGAGTGCTGAAGAGTGAGTAATTTAAGCACCTAAACCCGTGGTGCTTGGTTGATATCATGGCTAAAACCTCAAAGGGCTCAATACTCAACACCTAAAATTCAATGGTCACATTTGCATTTTACTCATCTCCAAACTATAGTTGTTTTTCACATTTAGTCCTCTAACTATTTTTTTTAAATATATTTTGTCCTCAAATTATATATTTTTTCATGTTAGCCCCTAGAGTATTACTGCCTTTTCATATTTAACCCCCTAATTGTAGTTGTTTTACATCTTTACTCAATCTATCGTTGTTTTTCATATTTATTCTCCTTCAGTTGCTGTATTTTTGTAAAGTTGGACAGATATTGCAGAAATTATAAAGTACAAAATGAAGTACACGAAAAAAATAGTTAAATGACTAAACATGAAAAACAATTATAATTTAGGGACTAAAGAAGAGTTTATCCCTTTTATTTAAATATCTAATTCAACTAGTAATTTTGATATCTTATCACACATAGTGTGATTACGACTTAATGACTTAAAAAACTATTAAAATTTATACTTTTTTCGGCTTAACTTATGAATTATTATTTTTCTTGCAAAAAAACCTTTTAACTTTAATAATTGGGCAAAAAATACTCATGAAATCAATCAAAAATTAACTATGATTAACTAAGATTGAGTCTAACGAGTAACCCATACTGATGTGGTATATGGCATGACATTGTGGTGAAAAAAAAGGTTATTTTATTTTTATCCTAATATCATATTTAACCAATTAAAAATACCAAACATTAAAATAAATAAACAGTTTGGAAGTATTACAAAGAAATTATATTTCCACACAAAAAATATTAATTTTTTAAATAAAAATATATTACAGAAATTAAAATTTAATAATAATATAAAATATGGAAAAATATATATATATAAATAAATAAACCATTTAAAAATAAATTACAAGAAGTATAATTTGTACATTTTTATACCATCACGAATTTTATTTTTTTTAAAATGAAATTTATAAAAAAAAAAAAATTAAAAAATCCTCTTACACAAACACTCGATGGCAACGAGGTTTGGCGGAGGTTGCCAACGAGGTATATGGTGGCACGCGATGGATTTGAACAAGGCTTTACCATTATCATTTGGGTAATGATTTTATTTATGAGGATGCCACTGTGCTGCTCATATGATTTTGCTCTTCGCCTTGTAGCTGCCGCGGCATGTGTGGCGATGGATGGTTATCGGGTTTCAGTTCTCAAATATACTCTCCCCGATCTAAGTTTTATTTTAGTGATTTGTTTCACATTTTTTTTTAATAATATTTTTGTAAAAAAATTATTTTTTAAAATATAATAATTATAAAATTATTTACTTACACGTCATCTACCACATTACTTTTTAATCATGGTTCACTTTGAGATTTGTTATACGTAATAATTCATACAATGATCAAAATGGTGGGTCTTATATTTTAATTGTCTTATGAGATTTACTATTTTACAAAAAATCACTGTATGAATTATTACGTATAACAAAACTCATTCACTTCTAATTGATTTCAAGGGCATTTTTCGCCCATTTAATAGAGTTCGAATGCTTTTTGTAAAATAAAAAGAGTTGTTGGTCATATTAAAAAAACATAAAATTCATGAGCTTTTTGCATTCTTAAATCTTTGTTATTACTATTAATGTAATATTATTAGTGTACCACACATAATTTACAAAGTTGCCGACTAAAATGACTGAAAAGCTTTACTACTTCCCCCACCCCTACACCAAGTAAGAACAATTTCCAACTAGTATTTCTTATTATTTATTTATTTTTGAAAATAGAGATATACATATTTTAGTTTAATTTATGTAATTCTAAAACTTAAACTTAAAATTTATTTTAATTTTTACATGTATTTTGTTAAGATTGTTAATATATTTATTAAGTTATTTTAGATGATTTTTTTATTTTCTTGTAGGATTACATTACTTATAGGAGTACAGACAAAGGCAAAGCCACCATTGGAGAATGTGGGGTCAATTGACCCCACTGATTTTTGTTTTTATTTTATAATATATTACAAAATTTAAAATTTTTAAATATTATATATAAATTAATCCCACTGAAAATTTATAAAATTTTTAATATATGAGGTTAAATTAAAAATTTATAATTTTCTTACTTAAATCTCAATTTCATATCATTCTTACATGCTCTATATATCATATATGTATATTCATATAATTTTTTAAAACTAATTAATAATTTATTTTATATTATTTTGTGAAAGAATTAATTATTTATAAATAATTTATCTTTAAAAAGTCTATTAAGAATCAATAAGATATATATATATATATATATATATATATATATATATATATATATATATATACACACACACACACACACACACACATGCGTATATTATTATATTATTATTATAATTAAATATATGTTTTATAAATGCAACCTGAAAGTATAAAATTATTTAAAAAAATTGGTTCGATAGCGTTGTCCCCAAACCCCCATTAAATTATTTATAACCTCATAAATTTTTTGACTTCACTAAACATAAAATCTGGCTTCGTCACTTAGTACAAAATATTGAATGTGGGACAAAAATGAATATTTTTTAATCAAAAATCAGAGCAAATTTTTAAAAAATCCTCATACCATATCCCCACAGTATCTCTTCGTTTCATACAAAGACGTTTATTTATCAAATTTATAAAATTATGATTTTTTTTAATAAATAATAAAATTTTAATTTAATAATAGTGATATAATAATAAAATTATCAAATTTAACATTCTGTGTCATTTTATATTCTAATTATTAAAAAAATATATTTTTGTGATTTTTTTGGTTTGATAAAAAAGTTTTCTTTTATGGAAATGATGGAGTATTAAATTTAAAAGTCCAATCTCGGGGCCATTTTATAATTTGAAGAAACTCTAGGGAATATTTATGCAAATGCCGTTGCCCATATATATATATAGTAGAGCTAGGGTTTTACGCTGCTGTTACCCTTGCTACTCTCACCGCGCAGCTTCACAGCTCACACCCCGGGTTAATTCTCTCTCCAAACTCTAAACCAAACATCTCTTCTCCTTTTTCTACACAACTGAGTTGCACATTGAATCTAATTCAATCTCATTTGAATTTTGTGCCTGCCTTTTGATCTTCATTGTTCATTTCTGTTTTTTTATGACTGTAATTGTAGTTTTGATATTGAGATTGCGTGTTAATCCGATTGTTATATAACATGGAGGTAGACTTGATTCATCGTAGAGCTAGATAGATTCATTTTAGATGTATTTATATTGATAACTCAAAGGCAAAATCAATTAATCATAAACTAGGTTTCAAGCTAAGGTGTTTGCTTGCTTGCTTTGACATAAGCTCTGTTCCTTGTATTCTCGATCGTATATGATTAATGATATACGAACCTAATTTTAATAAATTGTGAATTTTAAGTTTCTGTTGTTAACTGGGGCCTTACTATATTAGGTTTGTTAATCTGCTTTATTATCTGTTTGTTCTTTCTCGTGGATTTTGTATGCAAACTTATGTATATGTGCATATAATTTGATAAATGAATTTATATGTTAGTTTTTTTTTGTTGGTATTTATGCCTCCCCTTTAATTATTTCTCCCAAACTCTGAATTTTGTATTTTGAATAAAACTTTTTTTCTGCTATGTATTCTGAATAGATTTGGTAATTAGTAAATGAAGGGAAAACTTTTGGAATCATGAAATGTGATTGGTTATTGTTTAATTTAAAGCATTTATGTGTGTATATACATGCATATGTATATTTACATGTGTATTTGTTATGTTTGGATGTAAACTAGACTTGATGAAAGGAATATGAGAATGTTATAAACAAGGATAGTACATTGTTATGATCTATTCTATATGCTGATAATTGTTTTTCCTATATGTTAATATTGAAGGAGGAGAAGAATGTCTCACAGGAAGTTTGAGCATCCCAGGCATGGTTCCCTCGGATTTCTCCCAAGGAAACGTGCTGCTCGCCACAGAGGAAAAGGTGAACTGCTCAAATTACTAAAAATTTATTTTTCTGCTATTTTTAATGTTGGATGTGTTACTGTTTCATTCTGAGCTAGGCTGGTCTTGAGTCATCATTCAAGGACTGAATTTCTAATTTATATCCTTCATCCGAGTGTTTCTCCTGGGTGGATTTATTTGTTTGCTTGCACGGCACTTTAAACAATAATTAGAAATATAAAACCTTAAAGACGGTCATAGGTGCTGGTTCCCACAAAAGAATTTCAGTTTTAGTTCTTATGTTCGGAAAGGAACATTTATTCCCCTTTACTTCATTTTCCTTTGTTAATGATTTGCCGTTTTTGCTTATTGACACCAAGTCTTAACTTCAACTAGTAATCTAGTCACCCCTAAGGATTTTTGTCTTTTGGAATCTATTGCATGCATCACAATTTACAAGGGTTCATATTTTTGTTTTTTTTTTCATTTTACAATGGGTGAATGTTTTGTAGAACTTTAGCGTTTGTTTGTAAATTGTTTTATTTGTTTCTACTCCCTAATTTTTGTTTTTGTTTTTGTCTCTTTTTCTTTTCTTTATTTTTAGAAAAACTCGGGAGCACAAAATAAATATTATAAAATGATGTAACAACAAATTTATTCTATCAAACACTGGCTTTTGAATTCATTTTTTTCTTCATTGATCACATCATATTGTTACCAAGCAGCGTTTCCTGATTTCTGCTTTCACTAATGACAATAAATGAAAATAGAATCATATGGAAACAAAAGCGGGAACCAAAAACGTAGTAGTAGAAACATTTACAAAACATACCCTATATTTTTTCCAATTTTCTAATTCTATGCTTGTGAACAAACCTTGGAATTGTGGCGTCGTAAAATGTCATGTATGCTAAACTAATATTTATGTTGGTGGGCAATTATGCAGTGAAGGCTTTCCCCAAGGATGATCCAAACAAGCCATGCAAGCTTACCGCATTTTTGGGTTACAAGGCTGGGATGACGCATATTGTCAGGGAGGTCGAAAAGCCTGGATCAAGTGAGCAACTTCTGAACTGATTTTCACTTATTAACTATTTATGTTATAACTTAAACTTATCAGTCTTATCTTTTGTTGAAGTAGATTGATTTAAATAGGCAAAAAGTATCATAAACTAAGCATTGGTTTTAGAGAAATTAATTTATGATGACTATGAAAGTGGAATTTTCTTCTTATTCTTGGATTATGTACATTCGGTTCTGAATCGATAAACCATGGTAAGGTCCGTGATAAGGGTTTTCAGTTCAACTTTCTTCAATATGCTGACCTCAAATAATTTTCGAAACAGTATTTTTTGGTTTGGAATATTCCTTGCATACCCTTGTTGACCTTGTGAGATATTGAAGCATTTACTCTTATGGAGTTGAAACATAAATAAACAATGCCGCTGTCTATCAACATGGGATTAAGTAAAACATTTACATTTTGGAATTTGATTTAGAGTTTGCAATTTAATTTGTTTAATACTAATTACTTTACCTCTAAGCTTTTAGTTTCTATATTATTTTTGATCTCAAATTTTTCTACTTCAAAAGTGAAGGGTCATGAAGTATACTAATAACACAATTATTTGTATACTTCATGACCCTTCACTTTTGAAGTTGATCTTTTCTTTTCGAAAAATCATTTTATCATAATTTTTATCTTTGAAGTTGTAATTTATGGAATTTGTTAATTTAGAGCTTCATAAGAAGGAGACCTGTGAGGCAGTGACCATTATTGAGACTCCTCCAATGGTGGTTGTTGGAGTGGTGGCTTATGTTAAGACACCACGTGGCCTTCGTTCTCTGAACACTGTTTGGGCTCAGCATCTGAGTGAAGACATTAAAAGGAGGTTCTACAAGAACTGGTGCAAGTCTAAGAAGAAAGCTTTTACTAAATACTCAAAGAAGTATGAGACTGATGAAGGCAAGAAAGATATACAGTCACAGTTGGAGAAGATGAAGAAGTATGCAACAGTTATACGTGTTTTGGCTCACACTCAGGTAATTAGGCACTGCAGATCATATTTGCTATGATTTTCCTGACTCTGATTCCTTAAATATGTTATGTTCAGTTGTGCATTCTGATGTAAACAATGCTGCATTTTCATTCTATATAATCTTATCTTTGCTGGTCATTCAAAGTTACTATTATATTGGCACTCATGGCAATATAAATATTTTTCATGTATGTTATATATTGTGCATGTTATGGCATTATAAATATATTTGGTAAATGACACAAATGTATTGTTTCTGAAGTTTCCTTCCTTACCTGTACTCACTGACATGAGCTGGTCAAAAAAACTTTGAACTTACCATATAGATCTAAAAGCAGTAGGAATATTGTCACTATATTTGTGAGCATAAGCTATCTGTAGAACTACACAAAAGCGAGATGTATATCATTTTCGAATTTCCTATGTAGATTGTTTAATTGAGGTTAAATATATTAGTCCCTTGCTTCAGCATTTATTTTATGAATTAGTTTGTTCATATCCAAGATTTAGAAACAAGCAGTGTTCCAATGTTAAGTTTTTTTTTTTGTGATACGTGCCCTGCAGATTAGGAAGATGAAAGGTTTGAAGCAGAAGAAGGCACACCTGATGGAGATTCAAGTGAATGGTGGGACTATTGCTCAGAAAGTGGATTTTGCGTATAGCTTCTTCGAGAAGCAGGTTCCTATTGATGCTGTTTTCCAGAAGGATGAGATGATCGACATCATTGGTGTGACAAAGGGTAAAGGTTATGAAGGTGTCGTCACTCGTTGGGGTGTCACGCGCCTTCCCCGCAAGACTCATAGGGGTCTGCGGAAGGTGGCTTGTATCGGTGCTTGGCATCCAGCCCGTGTTTCATTCACTGTTGCTAGGGCTGGTCAGAATGGATACCACCACCGAACAGAAATGAACAAGAAGATATACAAACTCGGAAAGACTGGACAGGAATCCCACACTGCACTTACTGAGTTTGACAGGTTAGTAGCTTTGCTTGCACATTCCTTCAAGTTTTAATTTGTGGTTTTGATACTTGAAAGTCGCAAAAAAATATGTTGGATGTTCATATCATTTATTCTCACCATCCCCCCTTTCTACTGAATAGTGGTTGCGGATGTTGATGCCATGTGGCCCACCTACTGTGATGGTGAAGTAATGTTGAAATATCTAAGCATGGGTGAAACGGAAACAAATATTCTCCTAAATTATTCTCCGCCTATCCTAGCTTTTATAAAAAAGTAACTTATTAGAGCTTAGTTGTGGTATAAAAGTTCTCCTAACCACCCCCACTACACACTAAATTCTTCGAGCCCTTGATCTAAACGGAATTGCTATAAAATTTGTAGATGTATAATATAGATAAAGACAGAAAGAAAGACTTTTTACACTGATTATGGCAGAAAAAATGAAAAATGAAACATAGAGGATTAAATTATACCATATATCCACTAAGAGTGGGGGGAGGGGTGTTGGGAATTCATGAAGGTTCGCATGATAATACTACTTGAGATGCAAGGTGCAATTAAGATGCCTACTTCATCCTTATTATAGGATTATACTTCAACCCCATTTTAGCATATATTTAATATATACTCGCCCTTTCACTTAACAGGACCGAGAAAGATGTCACTCCCATGGGTGGCTTCCCTCATTACGGTGAGGTTAAGGACGACTATTTGCTGATCAAAGGATGCTGTGTTGGGCCAAAGAAGAGGGTTGTTACTCTTCGTCAGTCTCTGCTCACACAGACCTCTCGTTTGGCCATGGAGGAGATCAAACTCAAGTTCATCGACACATCTTCAAAGTTTGGACATGGTCGCTTCCAGACTACTCAAGAGAAGCAAAAGTTCTATGGGCGGCTCAAGGCATGATTTTACAAATCATTCAAACTTTGTGCTTTTGCAGTACTTCAAATGTTTACATCTCCGATTAATGTTATTCTAGAACTATTGGATGATTTTAAGTTTTGAGGCTACATTTTAAGTGCAAATTTTGCTTCATCAGTGATTTAATGGTCTGAATGCTTGGATTGAGTTCCTAAAATTATGATTTTAGTTGGTGTTTATTTGTATACTCTGTCATCTCCAGAGCCTATTTTATGTTATTTCAGTTCTTTCTACTTTGATAATTTTTCTTCAGTGTGTTTCAGGTTTGTTGTTAAAACCCAGTAAGGTTTGTGTACTAAAATATGAGTTTGCTTGTATATAACACTAGCAGTATACATACCTGTGTAAAACACGGATTATTCTTAATTCTTAAATTTTATATTTATATTTGGTTAATATTTTTTTATATAATATTTTGAATAAAATAAGTAATATTACTTTTGAATAAACGGATTATTTTGTTTTATGTTAATATTTTGAATTTCAAATTTTATTTATTAGTTTTTAATGATAAATAAATTTTATTTGATAAAAAAAGAAGAGGAAGAACCATATTATCTATTTAATTATGGTGTAAATTTTCTCGTTCAAAAATTAGCCGACATAATTTTAAAATAACTCTCGAGAAATTTTTTATCTTTGCTAATATCTCTATTAACATTTGCTGTAAATGAACCTGTGACATGATGACGTTCAATACAATGTTCTTAGAATCTGACGGGTCATATCAGAAATGGCATCGGGTAGATGGATTATTAATTAACTAGTGGTTGAACTAATGACGTCATAAATATATAAAAATATATATTATTAATAATTAATAAAATTTTATAATATCTAATTTTTTGTAAGTTAAAGTGTAGTGAATTTATGTTATACTTGGTAAAAAAAAATTTGTAAAAAAAAAAAAAACACCTTAAAATCGGTTTAATCGGGCCATCTAACCGGTTGAACCGGTGGTCAACTGGTTTTTGACCAAATTGATTGAATCAGTCCAAATTGAACCTGAAAGTGAACCGATTCTCGAATCAACTGGTTTGACTGACAGATCCGAGCTAGATTTCAAAACATTGGTTCAATATACTTTGAATAGGAAATGAACTTCGCGTCATTTTAGTTCTAAATATAGTAAATGTATCTTACTCGTCGGTTTAAAAAGAAAAATATATTTATAATTTTGGAATAAAGGGAGTATAGTAAAATGAATATTCTCCATCCAAAAAGAAGGTACATGAAAATTGAGCAAATATAAGATAAATAAACTTTTTAAAAATCAATTTAAAACAATTTTAAATCTCAGAATTGTTTATGTTGTATCAACTTTTTTGTATAGATTAAAATTTACACCTGACAAATGGGTCGGACAAAGTTTTTTTTGGGCCAAAAATCTTCAGCTCGTGGCCCGGGCCATTTGATTATTTTATTAATTAATTACTTTATTTTTTATTTTTATTTATTTATTTATTATTATTATTATTATTATTATTATTATTATTATTATTATTATTATTTATTTTTATTTTTTTACAATTGTGATACATAATGTTTTGATTTTGGACTATTGAATATAACATGCAATTTGTTTTATGCAATGAAAATGTACTTATTAACAAAAAATATTAAAAAACTTATGTTTAATTAAGAAATAATTTTAACTTTATAAACTATTGTGAGTATTATTTATTTGATTAAATATGTGAAACAATTAATTGTAATTAAATATCAAGTGACTAATTTTTAAAAAAATGGAAAAATATTACCACAAACACATTACAAATGTATGTATTTAGATAGTAACAATTATTTGATTATACAAGTAATGTATTTTGCTATGTGCAAGTATATAAAAACATAATTAATTATTATTTTTATCAACATTTGCTAATCAATAATATTTTAAATTTTGCGTTATTTAAGTTCTTTCATATCTAATAGTCATATTTGGAGATAATAATATTTTGAACAAATGAATAGAAGTTTTGTTCCATAAATTGATCTAAACGATTAATGAATTAAGTTATTTTTAATATTATTTTTTATGTATATAATTTTTTTTGAAAAAAAATTAATTAATTTGGGTCACGAGCCGAGCGAGGCCAAAATGACATTTTTTTTTTGGGTTGAAAAATAAAAACCCGTAATCCACTTTTTTTGGGCTAGCTCGATCTGGCCCGCGGATTTAGACCTTTTTTGCCAAGTCTATGTTAAATCAAAACAAGTTTAAACGTGTATAATATTTTTCTATAACTCTCTTCAATACCAAAAAAAGTCCATGAAGAAACTAAAGACATGCACTTTTTTTTTGAAACAAAAGGAAATGTGCATTAATTGAAATTAATTGAGAGTTACACATCATGGCGTAGCTCGTTTTCGTGCGGCTAACTTGACATTGTCATTCTCGTTGTCAATTATTATGAGATTAAGATATAGCTCATCTCTATTAATTAGCTTGTCTCGAATAGTATCAGCTAATTGTAGCATCTTATGGTCAAATTTCTCACTCAATTCACCTGAGACTATTACCGTTGCTATAACCATATCATTCATATAATTTTGCTAGTTTTTTTTAAGTGCTGATGGCCGGTAAGACAATTTTAAATTTGTTTACTATAGAACCAATCTAGACAGGTAGGACCTGTTTGCTTTGGTGTTTGTATTCAGGGGCAGAATTATGTATATAGTTGGGGGTGCCATGGCACCCCCTCAGTTTTGAAAATTCTATGTTATATATATATATATATATATATATATATATATATATATATTTGGACTTTGGCACCCCCTATAAAAACATAAAAGTAAAAAATGATTTAGACTTTACATGTTCTATACATTTTCAACTATGAATATCATCAAAACTAGGCTTTGATATAAGATGGAGGATGATTTTCTATTTTTATAAATAATTTTGGCACCCTTTAAAATAAAATCCTGGCTCCGCCCCTGTTTGTATTAAACTGTTAAGTAGAATCTTCTTTATATTACTTTGGATTTAACAATGCAGTGTATGAATAGTGTTCTAATGCAGAATTAAGCAAAATAAATAAGATAAACAACAAACCACAATCACACCAAGATTTTTACGTGGTTCACTCTAACCTCTAATCTAGCGACCTAATTCATATCTAATACTAATTGGTATTGGAGACCCTTATATTAATAGATTATACAATTAATTACAAAAACTCCCTGTACAACGAAGCTCTTAAAACCGATGGACACCACTGCCCCTTTTGCAAGACTGCAAGCGCTTGCACCACTGCAACCTTTGAGCTTCTTTTATACAGTCTTATCCACCACTAGATTAATCACAAGCCAAACTAGACTTATATACAATTTTCTGAATGAAAGAATATGATTACAAGATATAGGTATGAATTTCCAACAATAAGAGATTAAGAACAAGACAAGAATAATTGTTAGAAAGTTTTTCTACGAAGGTTATTAATATTAGTGTATTGGATCTAACTTGAAAGCTCTCTCTCTCTCTCTCTCTCTCTCTCTCTCTCTCTCTCTCTCTCTCTCTCTATATATATATATATATATATATATATATATATATATATATATCAAGAATAACGGCTAGAAAAAGTTAACGTTAAAAGATATTTAGCATATCACTATTGGTTTGAAAAAAATATTCTGCAGTAATGTTTTAAAACCAACGGATATATAAAGATCTTCTTTCCAAAATATGTTTAAGAAATAATTTTGTTTTTAAATTCAAAACAGTTTGAAAAATATAATTTATGGAAAAGATCTCAGTAGATATATTTACTTTAAGATAAGGAAATTTTAAGCTAATAAGATCCCAACAAATCTATTTTCAATTGTTATAAAATATCTTTACTGATTTGTTTCCTAATGAATCCTGATTTGAATTTTAAGCTCATGCGACTTCTTTTTAAAATAACTTTCCAGCAATTAAAACGTTGCTTTGCAGTTAAAAACTTTAGCTAGAAATTCTTACATTGATTTCCTAGAGACCTAATCCAGTAGTGTCTCTAAGTCTCTATCCTTGTTGGACCTCTATAATCACGACAACAAGCAACAGATTATTCTGAGCCAATAATGTTCAGCCCATCTTCGGTAGGACCAATTAATGTTTAGCGTAACTCTTTAGTTCAATCCTGATTAAAAACAACTCCATATAAAACATATTGTCATCATTAAAATAATAAGCACATAAACCAACATTATCCCTATTTTTGATGATGACAATATATAATTATGTTCAACCTAATTCATAGACCAATCCTGTTAAGCAAACACAATTCCAAAATATGTTGTCATCATTAAAACAACAAACCAATAAACATATAAATCAATATTCTCCCTCTTTTTGATGATGATTATATATAACTCCCCCTAAATGTATGGCTCCCCCTAAAATTATACATATTCATATAATAAAGGGACCAAAGATAACATGTTCACAACAACTTGTTTAAAATAACATTTTTACCCATATAACAATATGACCAAAGATAACATGTTCATAGCAACCTGTTTAAAACAACATTTTTATCCATATAACAGTGTGAACAAAGTACCAACATAAATAGTTTATAACAATAATAGAACAACAAATAGGCCATCATACCATCTTAGCATTTCTCCCCCTTTGTCATTATCAAAAAGAAATATTAATAAACTTTATAAAACCGAATAGAACCGATTCTATCCAAATATTCAAATAAATATCCATCCATTAATAGATAGATAGATCCATCCACATAAATTTCTTCCCCTTGGTTATTATAAAAAAGAAATGTATATTAAGGGTCATGACGAAAAACTCTTTTTCTTTAAGTTCCCACAATAAACAATTCTGACTAAATAAACATTTACGTTAAGCATAAATAGTCATGCCTAATAACAATTAGGTGATCTAAAGCATGAATACATGAGGAAATAAAAATGATACATATTGACATAATTCATATTAAGCACAGAATACCATAACATCTTTTATAGACACAGAACATTAGAGCCCAAACAAGATACAATTAGTACACCTTGATATGTTATGCATATAAGCAAACACTATTCATAATATCAAGTCTAGATGAAGTTAAATAAAGTAGACATCCTATTATATCTTAGTTACCTCAACATCTTTACCTGTAGCATCAGTGGTGAGCTTGATAGTAGTGCTCATTGTGGTTGCCTTTAATTTTATATTTTTAAACCCAAATTTCTTCAGGAGCTCTTTTACATTTTTTGATTGATGAATATAAATTCCTTCATTTATTCTTGTTGTCATCCCAGTGTTGAGATATCCAATAATTAGATTTAGAGGATGGTTTTTCACTGTTCTGAAAATTCTTGAAAGCCTGATATCGGTCATTTGTTCTACAAGTTTATGCTTAGGAACAACTTATGAAACAGATGGGTCAGGCTGTCTAGATTCAACTGTCTACTTTTCATGTTCGTCTGATTATTCTTCTGAAGCAGACGGGTCAGACTGTTTGGATTTAGTTGTCTGTTTTTCAAGTTTCGGCCTCCTTATTTGATTTCTTGTAGAATCTCCATCCTCTTTCTCTCATAGTGAAGTACTCTTCGTTTCTTTTTTGGCCTTCAGACATCTACAAAATAAATAAATAATCTCAACCTTTTTTGGTAACCTAATCTTTTTGGGTTCTTTTGGGTTAGTAACACATAAATCACATTTCTTTACCCAAATTTATTTTATTTTTATTTTATTACAATTAGAGTCAAAATGTCCTTTTAAACCACATTTTTTACAAGTAACAAATGGTGAACAATAAAGTGGTTTATGCATTGATTTGCTATTAATCGTTTTAATATTATTATTAGATTTATAATCAACATTTGAAACATGATAATATATAATTTCTTGTTTCTCAATACTAGACCTTTAAGCACCCAACATTATATTCAAATTTTCTTCTCTTTGAATAAATTTTGCAAGGTCTTTTTTCAATGATATTATTTCTTCATTATTATCATTTTGCATGTTTATTATTTTTTCATCATTAAATGCATCTATGCAAGTATCTCTCATTTTTAGACTTTCTTTTGGGATTTCAGTTTCCTTTTTAAGACCAATGTTCTCTTCATGTAATTGAGTAACACAATTATGAATAATTTTATTATAGTTATCCAAATAATTAATTTTGGTATTTAACTTAGACATTTCGCTTGATGTACAATGTTTAACAATATCCCGTTTTTCTTGAATTAGTGTTTCTACCTCATTCACTAAATCTTTTATCCAATTTTTTAAATAAGCAATTTTTTCTTTTGGACGTAGATTATCATTTTTAAAGCAAGATAATATGAAATAGTAACTTCAAAAGTTTCATTGTTTACCTCAGATGTTTCTTGGTTGTCTAGTCCTGTAAAGCAAAGTTGTGCAATTTCATCATCCGGATTAGTTTCATGTTCAGTTTCATCATCGCTCCACGTCATCAAGGCTTTGCCTTTTGAGTTGTTCCCATTGCTCTTATTTTTGGGTTAGAAACAGTCCCTCTTAAAGTGACCAGGCCTTCCACATTCAAAGCAAATTTTTTCTTGTGACTTTTGATTGAAGTCTTTGTTGCTAAAAATTCTACCTTGAGACTTTGATTTATTCTTTCTTCTAATTAAGTCTCTCAACTTTCTGGTCATCCATGCTATCTTTTCATTAGAATCTTCATGTTCTCTAACATTATTGCTCTCGGCTTGAAGCGCTAAAGTCCTTTTCTTTAGTGTATCCTCTTCTTCTTCATATTTTTTAAGTTAATTTTCAAATTCTTCAAGTTCACTAAATAGTGTGAGAGCTTCCATAGTGCTAATTGTTGGTGACTATTGGAGGGTGGTAACTTTTGGAGCAAATCTTTTTGACAAGATTCTCAACAACTTTCTATTGTTTTCCTTTGATGAATTTTTCTTCCTAGCATGCTGAGTGAGTTCATTAACGCGAGGAACCTCACTCGAGCTTCTTTAATAGTTTCATCTTTCTCTAATTTGAACAGCTCATAATCTTGCATTAGCATACTGAGTTTAACCTCCTTGACTTTGGAAGTACCTTCACGACTCATGATGATGGTATCCCGGATTTCTTTCGCCGTGCTACATGTTGGAATTTTGTTAATTTCTGATTGGACCATTCTGCTTAGCAGAGTATTCATAGCCTTTGAGTTGTAGGACACCATGAATGATTCATTAGCATCCATTTTCATAAGAGTTTTTGGTCTGCCATCTTCATGTCTTGGAATGACAGGTCCGTTGTCAACCATCCACCATTCCCATGGATCTCTGTTGAGATATATCTTCATTCTGAATTTTCAACAATTAAAATTCTCACTACCAAGCAACAATAGTGGCCTATTAGTGGATTGCCCTTATTGAAAATTAAGGTGTGCCATAGGATCTTACCCTACGATCTACAAAGACAATCGTTAGTAGAGTCAAGCTCTTATACCAAATGTAATTTTGTATGTGTGTGTGCACACCTAGAACGGAGGGGGGAACATGTGTATGTGATTGATTTAATTAACGATGACAATTTTAAATTTTTTTACTACAAAAATAATCTAGACATATAAGACCTGTCTACTTTGGTGTCTGTATTAAATTACTACTAAGAATCAAACATGTAGGACCTATTTTCTTTGGTGTCTGTATTAAACTGTTAAGCAGGATCTTCTTTATATTGCTTTGGATTTAATAGTGCAGTATATGAATAATGTTCTAGTGCAGAATTAAGCAAGATAAATAAGATAAACAACAAACCACAATCACACCAAGATTTTTACGTGATTCGGCCCCTAGTTTCTAATCTAATAGCCTAATCCACGTCCAATATCAATTAGTATTAGAGATCATTTAATAAATAAATTATTCAATTAATTACAAAAACTCCTTATATAAAGAAGCTCTGAAAATCGATGGACACCACTGTCCCTTTTGCACGACTACAACCGCTTACACCACCGTAACTTTTGCACCACTACAACCTTTGAGTTTCCTTTGTGCAGTCCCATCCACCACTGGATCAATCAGAAGCTAAACTAGACTTGTATACAATTTTCAGAATGAAAGAATATGATTAAAAGATATAGCTACGAATTTCCAGCAATAAGAGATTAAGAACAAGGCAACAATAATTGCTAGAAAGTTTTTCTGTGAAGGCTATTAATATCAGTGTATTGGATGTAACGTGAAAGCTCTATATATGTTATGTCTCTTCCTAATTAGTCGAGATAGGTATATATATATATATATATATATATATATATATATATATAAGATAATGAAGTTTTAAGCTAATAAAATCTCAGCAAATCTATTTTGAATTGTTATAAAATGCCATTATTGATTTGTTTCCTAATAAATCCTAATTCGAATTTTAAGCTCATATGGCTTCTTTTTAATATAACTTTCCATCAATTAAAAGGTTACCTTGCAGTTAAAAACTTTAGTTAGAAATTCTTACATTAATTTCCTATGTGATTTCCTAGAGACCTAATCCAGTAGTGTGTCTAAGTCTTTATCCTTGTTGGACCTCTATAAGCATAACAACAAGCAACAGATTATTACAAGTCTATAATGTTCAGCCCATCTTCGATAGGACCAATTAATGTTAAACCCAACTCTTCTGTTGATTAAAAACAACTCCATACAAAACATATTGTCATCATTAAAATAATAAGCACATAAACCAACAAATTCCTTATTTTCTCAAAATTGTCTCTGTCTGACAGATTTACACCTTGAAAAGGTGTCTTAACAATTTGTGAGATGATTGGTAGTCGAATGATTATATCTTTATTAGAAGAGGATGGAATATCATAAGTGTAAGTCAATAGAATGTTTAATGGTACAAAAAAATGTGTAGATATATGTATTTGTGATGAAGTGGATATATTTGTATAAGAGAATGATGTAGAAGGTATGTCTATATATACAAAGGTAGGTGTTTGGTTTAAATTAGTAGAGTGAGGAGACTCTAAGATTGGGCTGTGAGGCTTTACGATCAGAGAGTTAGTAGAAGAGTGTGGTGAAAGTGATCTAGAAGATATATGTTCTGGTGTTATTTGTGGTGATGAAGTATTATGTACAGGAGAAAAGTGTATATGGATAGGCTCTACGATCATAAAGTTTTGAGACTCTACGATTGTGGGGTTAAAGGAAGATAGGTCTGAGGAGAACATAAACGTAAAGTTTGGGAACCCTACGATCTTTGATGAAGTGCTTCCAGTAGAGTGACACTCTACGTTTGTAGTGTTGGACCCTACAAATGCTGTATAGAAAAAGTTATTCTCATCTTCTTTCTCCTTATCAAGAATTTCTCTAGCCTTGTTAAAAAATAAAGGACTAATATACACAAACTTTTGGAACAAGTTTGATGGAGATCCAGTAGGAGGATGACTCAGCTTCACTAAAATTTGTGATCTTCAATCTTCTAAATTTGATTATATGAGGATGATGAAGCGTAATAACTCTCACATTGGGATAATGCTTGAAGGTTCAACTTGGGCTCTAAAGAGAGGCATCATTGGTAAGAAGCAGTAGAGTAACTCATCCTGTCATGCCCCTAAATCTGCCTCTTATTCATAACAAATCTGGTACTGACTTTTCAACATCTTTCGTGCATTCTACGAATAACTTTACTGGTTTAACTAGTCTATTACAGACAATTACAACAATATTTATACTTTCATCCCTAGATCGCAACTGATCTCAAATGTATACTCACATTTGTTCTTACAACTTTCAATACTTAATACATCTCACAAATTTTAAAATCTTCTAATCCAACACTAAATTCATGTGAGTATAGATATTAAAGACTCACAATACTGATAACCAGTATTGCCATTGTCTGATAATATACTACAATCATTGTTCATCGAACTTACCATATATTATGAGTTTAGGAACTTGTCACAATAATACGAGTCCAGGAACTCGCCATAGTAATATGAAATCACCATATGACTATGGGTTCGAGAACTTACCATATTAGTATGAGTCACGAACTTACCATAAGTATGAGTTTTAAGAACTCGCTTACTACATTTTTCTTTCTAACACTTAATCATTTTAAATAAGGATAGTCCATCTTTTATAACTTCTATTTATCTAAAATTCATAGTATCAACAATAAGATCGTTCCTAGGATAGAGGGGCTTTCCGATAAAGATGACACTTTAACGGCGCACAATTAAATAACCTAACACTGGTCCCGTAACGCACCGAAATTTCAACATTCCTTATTCATTTTCAATTACATCTGGATAACATAATTATTAATCTTAAAATCATATTATATAATCATAAAGCATCATAACGACAATTTCATGCATTAATACATAACCTTTAATCTTTAAAATCATTATTTGACCATAATGCGGTCCATAAATCTGTTTATTTATCTTACAATTATAATCTTGTCTCAGGATCGTAACGTTCACTTACTATTCATTAGAACTTAGGTCAAACATTTATAAATCGTGACCTAGTCTATTATTGTTACACAATCATATATATTATGATTTAACATAACTTATTCTATGAATACAGTCACCAATCATATATAACTGTCCATACATCATCCTGCTTACATCATACCTATTCCGTACATAGTCCTATTTACATACATCTGTACCTTATATACGAGTTTAATACATGTAAAACTTCGACTAATGGTAATACGTTCACCTTATCCTTTTTACAACATTTCCCTCTGAATAATACATGCAGGCATATCTATCACTATGGATTTACAAACCATTCGTTTCTTATTACAATCATGGTTTAACATTTAAAAACCAGGTCATTACATAACTGGTACCTGTACCAATTTACATTAATTTACTGAATTACTATAACACATATATGAATATAATACATTCCTTCATGCTTATCTATGCATCTACATTCTTTACCTTTAGCTTAATCGGAACCTCCGGCCTTCTCGTATTTCACCTGAAAATGTTAGTCATAGCAAGAGTGAGCACACAGGCTCAGCAAGTTAATCAGATAACACATTTCATGCTTGCAATTTATATTCATGCGTCATGCATCCTTCACTTTACCATGCTATGCATAAATGTCAAGTATTGCATTTAATAGTTAAAAACATAGTTGCACGAAGTGCACATCTGAAAATATTTAATGTCATATAATTCACGTAGAACAGTTATCACACTTAAGTCTGAAAAACTTGTCTGATCTTCATTTATTTACTTAACCTTTATGATTCTCGTTCATTCTTTCTATCATTCCTCGCATCGGGTTGCTAGACCGAACTTTATCTGCCAACATTGCACCTTTATAACATAATAGGATCATAAGACTTAATATAACTTATTAATCTTTATCCATAATCGCTTAACCACTTATCTCCATTCATTTAACTTTTGATGTATTATAGTATTATACATTCTTTAGGTTAATAATACATCATAGCTTGTCTCCGACCTATCACACAAGCATTACAATGCTTTTATATAGCTATAGGTATATTATAGTTTACCAATTCCTGTTTAATTATCTTAATATCCTTTACTATTGTTTACTTCTACTGGTAATATGTTACCCCGATTGGGTTCTACATAACTATAATATTGGTTCATGCATTGGTTACACACATATGTATGCTAAACCTTACCATATAAACTATCTTTTATCTTTACATAACTTTAACATGTAACACATTATTCCTTTATACTATAATCTTTATCACATTGATCTTTTTTATCAATTTATGGCTTATCATACATGTCTCTATCATTATGTATCAAAATATTTTATTTTGGAATTTTTTTAAAAATTTCTTTTCTGTAAACAGTATATCTCGCCCCGGCGAGATGTTTAGTTCATAACATCTAGCTGGCCACGAGATGTCATCGACCCAACTTCGTCCTGGCGCTCCCTGAACTCGCCGCAGCCAACTTCTTCAGCAGCATTACGCCCCAGCGCAGTTCCAAGTACAAAAGATGGCGCCCTGACACTATGCTGCATTTTCTGAAAAAAAAATCTCTAAAAAATCTATGTTATTTTGGCCCTTTTTTGTAAACCTTGATTCCAACATGTCACATAACACATATAACACATATTTGACTTGTATGGGCCTTCAAAATATTTAAAACTTTTTAAATGGTTTCATTTTTTTCAAATAGTTTGTTTTAGGCGTCAGCGAACGTTTTAAAACGTTTAAAATCCACAATTATCGCCATTGACACTAAATAACTTTCAAAACGACTCTTACACATGTATTTACACAAAACTTAACTGTTTGACCTCATTTGACTTTCATTTATACAAAATGGCCAAAAATCACATGTTGATAGGATTTTTGCCAACTTTCAAAATCTTGCTCTTTAACCTATACTTCAATTCTTGACTCCACACATCAAATACATTATCACATGCTCATTTAGCAACTTTATGAATTCAAATAACTTCTATATGTACCTTCCAAAGCACTTTATAAATTATAATTTAGTCTATACATAAAGTATATCCTAATATTGTAACTTTCTATCACAATTCATACATTTAAATCATTTAGGCATCTAGCTTGCCATTTAGCAAAATAATTTGCTTGCATCAAACATGATCACCCTTTTTAGTTAGGTTTTTATCACTTTTAGCAACATATAACACACAATCCTTCATGAATCATAGCTTAATATTACATTTTCCTTAAACAAAACATGCTTCACTTTCATTTGTACACTTAGGATGATCTCTAGCATAAAAATATACATGTATCATACATATTTAACGCCTCCAACTAGGGTTTTACCACTTCCTTCAACATATAACACATGATTATCCATTAAATCATGGTTTGTAGCCTTGAACATGAACATGAATAATATATTACCTTTGTTCTTCCAACTTGAGTCTAGGGTTTCACTATAACTCAACCATATAACACATAATACACACAAACCTCACATCTAGCCACAAATATATGCATGGCTATACCTATTCTTGAATTTAAACATTTAGATGATGAATTTCATAGTAAAACATGCTCATACTTTCTTTAAGCTCACTTTCCTCTAGCTACAAAGCTTGCTAAGGCTAGCTTCTTCACTTTAATTGCTTGTTCTTCTTCTCTTGTACATTTTTTCTTAAGATTTCTTGAGCTTCCTTTGAAACCCTAGCTTTTCCTCTCTTTCTCTCTTAAGCTCATTTTGTTGAAAACTTGGATGATGAAGAATGAAATGAACTAGCCAACTTATGCTTACAATAAAGATATTAATTATTACAGCATTTACCAAAATTGCATATTATCACATTTTCAATTTCTATGAACCTTTTTGGTTCCACATTTAATCAATTCTAATTTCTAGCATCTCAAATATTCTAATTACTCATTTGTCCATAAATTGCTTTCTCGAAAAACGAACCTTACTCGGATTACAAAAAAATCATTCTTTTTACCATTTCAACTCATCATACATTTACTACGACTTTACGTCCTTTCACTTGTTTACTAACACATAACTGTCAATTTGAACCATAATTGCATACAACCTTCTTTATACTCATTCTCAGGGGTATTACATCCTGTACTTACCCACCCCCCCCCCCCCCCCCCGGTGAGCTGGTGGGGGTGTAAGGGGGCCAATCACAACGAGCAATTTTTATATCAAGTCACAGCCTTCTGAGCAAGCCTTCCGAAAATATATAACACGTCTCCCAGTGATTCCCGAATCACAAAATACGAGCCTTCCAGCGAGAAACGAACGACCGACATCAGTGACATGAGAATCGAGGAAAAGAAGTCGGGCGGCCGTAGATGTATCTGCGGCCAACAACATTTGGGCGTTTTGTGGCTCGAGAAAACACACGGCAGCCGAGACGACGGCTCAGACGACGACAGTAGGCAGTCGCAGATGGATCTGCAGCCAGCCGCAGATGCACTTGCGGCTACTCCTAGACATCTATATAGCGGCCTTTTGTTCATCCGAGAGCGAAAAAGAAAAAAAGAATGTCGAGAGCGAGACAAAAAAAGGAGAGAGAGAGAGAAAAAAAGGAGAGAGAGAGAGAGCTACGGGTTTGAGAGAAGTGAGAGTTTTTCCACCTTTTGTTCAATCTTTACACCATATGTTGTATCCTATGTGATTTCCAAGTGTTAAAGTATTTATTTCGTCATTTGAAATGCGAAAATCAGAGTTTGTAGCATTTGTGGTTTTAATCTAGTTAGATCTAGTTCTTATTTCATTTTATTGTTTAAGTTGTTATAGATCTAATATTTGTGCATTTGTTGGGTGGATCTACTGTAGATCCGAAGTGTTTGGTGTATTGCGATTTAAATATTTTGATTTTGTGTATTTTGAAGTTAGATCCGATATAGTCGATATATGTTTTAGATCTATGGATTAGGGACGGTTAGGGAAGATTTATTGCGGATGAAATCTCCTCCTAACCTCTCGATGATATCTTTTAGTTATTTTATAACATACTTTTGGATGTAGCGATCGCGATGCGCCTTTATTGTAAATATGTAAATTTTGGGCCTTAAAACAATATCGATACCGAAAATTGGGTTTAAGGCCCCATGATAGTAAATATGTGATTGTGGGTGTTTGGGGCTATTTAGACGGCTTATATGCCCACAAATAGCTCCAACGTCATTTTAATGTTTGGTTTTCCCTTTCGACACGAGAAAATGATTTTGAAATGAAATGATAAAGTTTTCATAAAATCAAGCAAACTAGGATATTAGATCATCCGTAGGCTAAAATTGTAATTGTCGGATGAACTATATTCCTATTTGACGAATGGTTTAAAAAATATGTTTTACAAAATATCATCGGTTTTATTATCGAAGCAAAAACAATAAAAATGAACTTTTCGATTAATTCAAATCCTTCGTGCATATGGTTAACGAGATTCTGAAGCACTTTCAAAATAAAGCACGCACTAAATTAATTGTCTTCGAAGATAAAATTAGAAGTATCGGATGAGCTCCATTCCTATTTGACGAAGAATTCGAAAACCTTATTTCACAAATGTCATCATTAAAGATTTTGTTATCAAAAAACGAAAGCTTAAAAATGAACTTTTCAAAACGAATCGAATCCTTCATGCATAGGGTTAACGAGATTTCAGAAGTTCTTTCGGAAATAAAGCATTCCAACGATTTTCATAGGCAGACACGCACACACACGCACACACACACATTTTAGGATTTAAAGGAAAGGAATCGGTAACTGTGTTTCACGAAAGTCGGGGGGTGCCTAACACCTTCCCCTCGCTTAAGCAAGCCCCGAACTCTGTGTATCTCGGATCGCGGACCAATTAATTAGGAGTCATATATGAGCCATTACGATTACAAAAACTAAAACTCGGATGAGTTGGTACATCCATTGCAAATATACTAACTGACGACTCTGGTCAATTGGCTCATTATAAAATCGATCTTTCAAATCCCGTCGATACTCAAGCTAACCTTTTCCTAAAATTACCCTTTTACGAAACGAGACGAAAAAACAAAATGGATTTCAAACTTGGAAAGAGGGACACAAAAGCGCCATAATTTTCTAAAAAGAAAAAACCCGGCGTCGACAAGCATTTTGATATATTTGTTCTAATATTGATATATTTAGCTTGAAAGTATATCAGTTTCATTATTACCTAGGGTCCCGAACGAAAATTTGTATAACTTGAGTTTTACAACTCCGATTGACCTCTAATCGGTCTTGTTCTCTTTGTATCTTCTTAAAAAACAATTTTCGATCATTAGATCGTTTATTTGGACAAGGTTTGGCCACTGAAAATAGCCAAATAGCAACTGTCAGTGCATTGTTTCCGACAACGGGGTGTTTTGCTAGAAAAACCATAACTCACTCATTATAAATCGGGTTTTAGTTATTCTTCTTGAAAAATATTCGTATCGAATAGTTCAATTACCCAGGGTTGACGGATCATGATTCTGATTTACGGAGCATGAACAGTAACTCCGGGAGTGGGCTGTTCATATTTTGTTTTTCGATAAAAATATTTTTGAGCTTTCTACCAATATTTTTGATATAAACACATACTAATACATGTATTAAATATATCAAAACTTGAATATACCAATATATCATAGTTTTAAACTTCTAGATCATCAAAATAACTTTTGATCGGTTAAAAATATATTTTGACCATAGAAAACATATATAGACAATAAATATGAACTAAGAAAGAGTTAGAGTACTTTTGAACCTCTAAGTCTTGAATGCTCTTCTTCACTTGGCTAAATACTTTGCTAGTGACTCCACCTTGACAAATCTCTAGCAATTTTTTTAGTGAAATCTCAAACTCTCAAGAGTATTCTTACTTTTCTCTCTTAAAAGCTCTCTATCTTTTCTCTCTTGAGTTCTATTAAAATGACTAACAAACATAATAAGGGTGTGGAGGATGATATTTATAGAACCTCTCTAATCACCATCAACGTTCCCTAATCAACTAACATTGGTTAAATTAGGAGATAAGCTAGGTTTACTATTGGATTGATTGACTCTTGGATGGACATCCATCAAGCTAGCTTACAAGCTATTGATGGAGTAACTTATAAGCAATAGAAAAGCTACAAGCCACCCTTGTGACCCCTCTCCTTGAAGTGCCGGCTACTCCCTTTATATTTGCCCAATTGTGGTTTATTTTTATAGATGATATATATATATATATATATATATATATATATATATATATATATATACTTATATTTAATGTTTGACCATAATTTTGACTTTCATTTGGACTTTACTTTGGATTTAAGAATTAAATATATTGAGCTCATCTATTTAATTTGGTTGGGCTCAATTTAATTATTCTATTAGGCTAACATTAAATAACATATGTTACATTTAATTAAAACAAGCATTGGGCTAGTTAAATTATTACATGCATCAAGGTTTAAATTAAATACAAGGACTACTAGGTTAATTTATTTAACCTGGTTTAATACCTCATTTGAACTTATAATATAATCTAATTAGACTTGTTTTAATTAATTATAACACCTTACTTTATTATATTAAATAAATATACACATACTCAAATATATTCATTCAATTTATTTAATGCACAATTATTTAGTATAATTTTTTTAATTCATTAATAATTATTTAATAATTATAATTATAATGACATATAGAATTTGTGGTCTTTACAGATTAGGTCCTACATAACTATAATATTGGTTCATGCATTGGTTACACACATGTGTATGCTAAACCTTGTCATATAAACTATCTTTTATCTTTACATAACTTTAACACGTAACACATTGTTCTTTTATACTTTAATCTTTATCAAATTGATCATTTTTATCAATTTGAAACTTATCATACATGTCTCTATCATTATGTATCAAAACATTTCATTTTGATTTTTTCTTAAAATTTCTTTTCTGTGAACAGTACATCTCGCCCCGGAGAGATGTTTAGTTCATAACATCTCGCTGGTCGTGAGATGTCCTCGACTCAACTTCGCCCCGGTGCTCCTTGAAATCGCCTCGGGCAACTTTTTTAGCAGCACTGCGTCCCGACGCAGTTCCAAGTGCAAAAGATGGCACCCCGGCGCTGTGCTGCATTTTCTGAAAAAAATTTCTCTTAAAAATCTATGCTATTTTTGGCCCCTTTTTTGTAAAACTTGATTCCAACATGTCACATAACACATATAACACATATTTGACTTGTATGAGCCTTCAAAATATTTAAAACTTTTCAAATAGTTTTATTTTTTTTAAATAGTTTGTTTTAGGCGTTGACCACAATTGTCGCCATTGACACCAAATAACTTTCAAAACGACTCTAACACATGTATTTACACAAAATTTAAGTGTTTGGCCTCATTTGACCTTCATTTATACAAAATGGCCAAAAATCACATGTTGATAGGATTTTTGCTAACTTTCAAAACTTTGCTCTTTAACCTATACTTCAATTTTTAACTCCACTCATCAAATACATTATCACATACTCATTTAGTAACTTTATAAATTCACATAACTTCTATATGTACTTTCCAAAGCACTTTACAAATTATAATTTAGTCTATACACAAAGTATGACCTAATATTGTAACTTTATATCACAACTCATACATTTAAATCACAATTCACAATTCATATATGCTCATTTTTCAACCAATTCAAGTCCTTTTTTATCCAAATTTATTTCATTATTCTTGAATTTTATTCCTCAATCAAATAATCCATAATTGACTTGTCCCAAAATACTTGTCGCACTTTGAAATATCAATATCATTAATCACATATTAATTATTATAACATTTGCCAAAATTGCATATTATCAATTTTTCAATTTCTACGAACCTTTTTGGTTTCACATTTAATCAATTTCAATTTTTGATATCTCAAATATTCGAATTGCTCATTTATCCATAAATCGCTTTCTCAAAAAGCGAACCTTACTCGGATTACCAAAAAATCATTCTTTTAACCATTTCAACTCATCATACCTTTATTACAATTTTATGTCATTTCACTTGTTTACTAACACACAACTGTCACTTTGAACCATACTTGCATACAACCTTCTTTCTACTCATTCTTGGGGCTATTACATTTTATACTTACACATCGTATTAATGCTAATCTCATTTCATTCAATAAAAATTAATTTCTTAATAACTTTCAACTATTCCAACAATCAATATCCTTATTATTCCTTTAATTTCAACAAACCGATCCGGTTAAACGGTTATTTCCTTTCTGCACATACAAACTTACCTTACTTTTCCATTCTCATATCCTCACCTCTCCAGGCCCATTCATTAAATTCGCTATTAATTTTCATAACTAAAGCATTAATTTAAATACATTTTTCTCATTTCCATCATTTTCTTCATTTTCAACTTTAATTCCTTCTTTCTTTATCAGATCGAATACATCAATCTTCATACATCCAATCTATCATATGCTGACATAATTAATGTCCTACATAATTTATTTTCTGTGCTTTACCTTTAATTCACTATACATCCATTTAATCATCGAAATTCATATTCATAATATTTACGTCATCTGCGATGTTGCTACTACACTCTAAATAAATAATTGATCCATAAACATTTTATAGACCCTTATTCACCCTAAGAATCTATCTGTACCATTTCAACCACACATGTTATTTCTAGCACATTGATTAAATAATATATAATTTTAATCATATATTAATACATCATATCCTCTAAACCAAGTTTTAATCCTTTAACCTTTACTTAATTAGTCAAGATTCTTATTTAAAAATATTATTAAAATCCGGGATGTCACAGGTCCTTATAAAACTTTTTGTATTATCAATATCCTCACTTATATGTATAGATATTATCATTAATGTACTTCAGATCCATAACCTTAATATACACTAACTCTAAGTATCATAACATCTATTATCTTTCTCCAAGTATCTCAATCATATAAACTATCATCTAATTGATAATGGTAAAGAACACCAAACATTCCAAAAGAATAATCTTTTATCTCATAATCTTAAAGTTATTACAACTTAACTTTATTACAAGAGTCATTACAGCTTAATTTATATTATAATGTAAAGAAAACATTAATAATATGCTTCCTAACCTATCTTCACCCGTTTACTGCCAGGTTCTTTTACTAAATCTTCCTTAACTATAAATTAAGATTTATTGACAAGAATAAGCACGATGGCTCGACAAGTCTAACAGATAATACATATACAATTTATGACATCAACAAATACATTATATGGCTTACCTGATACATGCTCTAACTCAATAGGTATATCAATTCTTAACTTTTCAGATTCAACAGATAACAAAATAATCATATTAATCTGTTGTCAAATAGCAATACTTATTTTATACATTATCAATGAATTTATAATTCAATTTAACATTCAACAGTTAAAACAATATGGCTTTACACAAAACAAATGTTGAACACTTTGCACATAACAACAAATTTTGAAAAATTTGCTTGTTTCGCTTCTACTGCTTATGATAATTTTGCGTTCTTCGTATGACCTACCTAATTTATGAGGTCGACATAATTACTACTCATAATGTAACTCATTATTATTTTTCATTTTAACTATCTTTGATTCAATTCCTTAGTCAAACAGCCTAACCCGTTTGCTTTCAGAAGGTAAAATAGATAGCTGAAACTAGACAGCCTAACCCGTTTGCTTTCAAAGACAAACATAAAACCAAACAACTTGACCCGTCTGCTTCAGAAGTAGTAGCCCAGCTGTGACGCCCCCAAAATCTCTACACCACCTATAGCAAATTAGGTGCTCATGCTGACTAATTAACTATAAATATTCCATAATACATAATTTTTATCAATCTCAGATTCACAGTATCCTATAACAAATAGTAATTCTCGTCAAAATAATTACTGTGTTTGGATACCCTCACTTGGATGTATAGATTCATGTCTCATGTATATCTTTTTGATATCAATTGTTCATATCTATCTGATGTTCAGAGTATTAAGGATAAAACTTGTTCTTGGCAACAGAGGGGCGCATTTCGGTTAAAGTAAATACCGTACCGACGCTCATTATGGAAAACCTCAGTGCTTACAGAATTCCCAATATAAAATACCCTAATTCAGATGTATAGTTCATATAGATACTGTACTGAATTAGTACAACATTCTAAATAATATAAAAGTCTAAGTATAATGCAATATATCTCAAAAGATGATAATATATTTTATAACTTTGATTTCGGTTACATAGATTTTCAAACAACGTATTGTTATTACATCAAAGTCTTAAAAGACTTAAATAGTACAAGTAAAAGCAATAAACCTAATCTAATAAGGTCTCTTTCCATCGGACTTCATAATCGAATGATCTGGATTATCTTTTAACACTGCAAATGAAATTATATTTGCAAGGATGAGCTATAAATGCTCAACAAATTTCAAATAAAATGAATAAATTACTCACACTGTGTTTTGAATTTGAAAGAACATTTAGTTCAATAATTTTTTTATTTATATATACCAAGGTTTGATATATTAAACCACACACATTATGGTTTCTGTCAGTCATAAAGACTTAGAAACCATTGGTTGATCTGTTCAATCGGACTTAAATAATCGTTCCAAGAGGTTATGTAGACTTAGGAATCATTGATTTGGATATTTAATAGGAGATCAACCTGTTTATATCTTAGGAGTATGCATATCATCCTACCAGTGTTCTAGACACACTGAGGCCAATACATTATCTGCCTAAAACACGATCAGTGTACTACTGCCTGATCATCACTCTTATATAAAGAGACAAAGTTTCAGTATATATTTTTGTACCAAACAATATTGGTATCCACTCAACACTTTATACTTTGATAATTTATGAAGTCAAAGTCATGTGAATAATCGTTCATTTCTTTAAGTTATGCTTGAACAAAAAGCAATAACTTCTTAATAACAGATAACACGAACAAGATATTTAGATGAGTTCGTACAAGAACTACAAGACTTGTTTAAAAATAAACAAGATCAAAAAGAATTGTCACAATAAATATTTCGCATAATTAAGAATTTCATAAGTCAAATAAAATTCAACAGTTAAAAGTATGCTACTGTACAGTGTGCAAAAGATGATAAAATTGCTCAATGAAATGAGTTTGAGATAGTAAACTTGATCAAAAATGCAAATGCACTATATGCGAATGTCAAGAATAATTATTGATGTGAAATAATTTATAATAATTAAACCACTTAGCATATACTTGAAATATAATTTGAGTTTGAGTTAGAAAACTTGTCTGGTAATCGCACATGGTATTTAGACTTGTATTTATAGCCTAAATATATTTATTATATAATAATAATAATTCTTAGAACATATAACAATGTATATTTAATTTAATTAATTAATTATGTTTATGATTCTCCGTCGATTCGTCACTTTAATTGTTGCATTAGGTGTTATATAACGTTTATATAATTTACTCGTCGCTAATTACCTTGTTAAAGGTTTATATATTAAGTTTACAAAACTTGTCCGTCGCTAAAAGTCAATTTAGAAGCACCCTAGATTGATATTTAGTTAATTAACATTATATCCATCACTAAAAGTATTTTAATTAATTTTATTATTAAAGTTTATTAAATTTGTGATTTATTAATATAGCTACGGATCCAATCCATCGCTATATGGTATTTATAATGAATTTATAAGCATCAGCCGCTAAGTCCGTCGCTAAAGGTAATTAAATTTAATTACCTAATTAATTTTGTCACTGAAGCTATAGCGACGGTCATTCTCATCGCTAAAAGCGTCGCAGTAGGTGTTCTTGGTTTACTGAAAGGAGATCGTGGCTAAAAACCTATAGCGACAAACAGTCCATCGCTATAGCCATGAATGTTCATAGGCTGCCCATATTTTCGGTCATGGTCAAGGAGGGACTTTTGGTTTGAAACATATCTTAGGTTGTACTTTTTTGGCAAACTAATTGAACCTCGATATACTAAACATGACAATGTACATCGATATGTAAATAATGGACCTTAAAAACATCCTAGTTGCAAAATCAAACCCGGTCAATTTAGCCTATCAGGCTTTTCATCACGTTTATGGGTTGCCCAGATTTTCTGGGTTTTCCAGAAACCATGATCGATCAGCCACTTTCCCTCATTCACAACTTTCTATATATTGATCCGATTGAAGTGTTGTTGGTCTATATGTCTTCTCTACATGGAATACTACATCTAAAAACATTAAAACACATCATACAACCAATAGGATTGAATCAAATCGTCTGATAATATGCCTTGTTAAACTGTTCTTAACTTTCTGGAATTTCCAGAAACAGAATCTGTGATTGGTCAACGAGGTTTGACCATCAATTTCTCACAGAACAGTGATCTGATTGGGGTGATTCTAGTTTTAGATTGTTAACCTCATGGTATAAAATAACTAAAAACTCACAAACGGCCTAAACTATCAATTTAAACGGATTAAAATGTCAGATAAAGTAGACTATCAGACATGTTCTTCACTATTCATGGACAGAGAACTAAAAGCTATGATTTTATGTATGTAAATGTTATGAAACCTAAATTAAGCAACCGAGATCACTTATATACATAAGATCAGTCATTCCTAAACATCAAAATATAACATCTAACAAAAAATTAAAGATCTACACTAAAATTAGGGTTTGTACCTTTATGAGCAAGCTTTGCTAAATTGCCTCTTGATTCTGATCAAAGGAAGATCTGAGGCTTATGGGACTTTAATTGTGACTGATATTGTGACACTCCAGGATTTTATAGAATTTCAAATGAGGATTATGATTAATTAAGTAAAGGTTAATAGATAAAACCTAGCGTTGAATGACAAAAAGTTGTAAGAATGATTAAATACGATTCATTATTTAATTAATATGCTATTATGACTTATGTGGTAGGCTGTGTATGTATATATGTATATTTGAGTGAATAAAGAAAGAAGGAATAATTTGACCTAATTGATATATTAGGGATTATGGAATAATAAAGTTAATGAGCTTTGAATGCTTAAGTTATAAAATTGAGAACAAGGCTAATGAATAGGCCTGGAGAGGTGATGGTATGAAAATGGCAAGGTAAGGTAAGTATGTTTATGCAGTAAAGAAGAAACCGTATAATTAAATTGGTTTATTAAGGATTTATGGAATATTAAGTGTCGATATATGAATATGTGGAATTGTTAAGGAAATTGATATTAAATGATGGAAATAAAATAATCGTGACATGATGTGTAAACACAAAAAGGTAATACTCTTAAATATGAGTGTAGGGAATGTAGATTCCAGGTATGTTGAGAATTGGTTTATGTGAGTGAAGTAAATAAGTTAAAGAACGTTAAAGTCGTAAAGAAGTATTATGAGTTTAAAAAGATAAAGGACGATGAATTTTGGTATTTCAGTCGAGGTTCGCTTTTCGAGGAAGCGATTTATGGAAAAGATGAACAATACAATTATGTTGTGATATCGGAAAGTGAAATTTAATGAAAGAGTAATCGAAAAGGTTTGAAGGTGTAATGTTATGCAATTTTGTATTTATTGCAATTATTATTAATAAAATTATTGAATTCAAGCTTTGAAGTGTGACAAGTAAATTGGGACAAACCAAGTATGACTTATTTGATGCTAGAATAAAATTCAAGCATAATGAAACCAGTTTGGATTAAAATGGACTTGAAATGGATTGAAAATAAGCAAATGTGATTTATTGGAAAATTAATTCTCTAGATTTCATGGCAAATGACCAAAGTGCCCTTAACAAATTAAGGAATGACAAATGTGTCCTAGAATGGTTCAATGACTATTGTGTCCTTGTTTAGCCATGGGAAATGACTTATGTAGCCCTAACCATGCGAGAGTTAATTTAATCAAGGATGGTTAAGTGTTAAATGATAGATATTGCTTATATATATGTATATATTGTATATTATCAGCTTTGTTCCTCTTATTTCATTCGAAGGTGGCTAGCAAGTGAGGGAAAAGAGAGAAAAAAAAGAGGAAATGAGCTAGGTTTCATAAAATCTTGAAGGAAATTGCTGGAAAAATGAGTAAGAGAATCAAAATGGAGATTTCAAGACTATCAAGCTTGGTAGCAAGGAAAAGAAAGAATTAAAGAAGGTATTGAAAGTGTTCTAACATTAAAACTTTGAGTTTATGTGCTTAAATACTAAAATAAGAATAGTCATGCATGGAAGTATGGCTAGATGTAAATTTACTTGAGTTTATGTGGTATATAAGAAGTATTTCATGAAACCCTAAGTATAGTAGTTGAATTATAAAGGTGGTGCACTATTCATGTATGAAATCAAGCTAGAAATTATGATTTAATGGTTGATCAAGTGTTATTCGTTGTCAGACATGATGAAAACTTAGTTCAAGGTGATGGTTATGTTGAGTATATGAGAAATTTTATAATAGATGACTTTAAAGTGTACAAATAGAAGAGAATCATGTTTTGTTTAAGGAAAGAGTAATATTAAACTATGATTCATGAAGAATTATATGTTACCTGTGACTAGATAGGATAAAAACCTAGCTGAGAAGGTTGAACATGTAAGATGTATGCATAAATTTAATGTTAGATAGCTTAAAAGGATCATAAAAGGTTGAAATTGTGTTTTGTATAAGGAAGTTTGAATATTAAACTATACTTTTTGTGTAGACTACATAATAATCTGTAAAGTGCACTTGGATGTGCATATGGAAGTTATAGAGACGTATAAAGTCATCAAATGTGTGGGTGATTGCCTATGTGGTGTGTTGAGATTAAAGTGTTAAGTGACTTCAAGTTTAAAATTTGAAAAGTTTGAAAAATTGATGAAAGTGATGTCAAAGTGCGATTTTGGCAATTTTGTAAAGTTAAAGATGAAGTGAAGTCAAATGACTCATGTTTATGTTATTACACATGTGTACATCGATTTGGGAAACAACGGATTGAAATTTGATTGAAAAGGCGGTTCAAACGATCGAAATCGATCGTTTCAAATCGAATTGGATTTTAACGGACAAATATCGCCTCGTGCGAAGTTTTATAGTTTTGAAAGTTGGATCATGTCATTTATGACCTAAGTGAACTATGTCAAGTGTTAGAATGGAGTTTTAAAGCAAATGGCAAAAAATCACCAAGTTGCAAAAGTTGAATTTTTAAAGTTCTGAAAATTTTCTAAGTGTTGGAACAAGTTGAACAACTCTCCTATGGGCTAGGTTATCTATGATTTTAAGAAGACAAATAAAGCAAGAGAAAATTTTGTAAAATACTATGTATCAAGGTCTGGCACTGTACCAAATTTGGTGTTAATTAGTTGTGTGGTTAAGAAGTTAAAAATCATCAAAGCAGTGACAAAAATCAAAGTATGCTAAACCAGAGAACTGCGTCGGGGCGCAGTGTTTTGTGCCTAACACTGCGCCAGGGCACAGTGTTACTTTTCATCGGCCGAGAGCTTTTCGCGGCCAGCGAGATGTTAAAGAAGAAACACTGCACTGAGGCGTAGTGTACTGTTCACTAAGAGCAAAAAATTTCCGGAATGATATATTTTGATACAAAATGATAAGAATGAGTTATGTAAACCCTAAATAGATAAGAATGAGCTATATAAAGGATGTCAAGGTATAGTGCAATAAGAAATGACATAACATAACATGCCTAAAGCTAAGCCAACGCATGAGATAAGTTATGAAAAAGGTCGGGATTAAAGTAAGGATGTATTATTAATCTATATAAGGTATAATACATCAAATGCGATATGAATAGGGACTAATGGTCTAATATTTATAAATTAAGTTTGACAAGTTTTATATGTTTCATGATCCTATAATAACACATAAGTTAAATATTGACAGACAGAGTTCGAATTGAGCAAACCAAGGCAAGGAATGATAGAATGGCCAAGCAGTGCAATAAAGGTTAAGTTAATAAATGCATTCCAGGCAAGTTCTTTAGACTTAAGTGTACTAATTGTACTACGTGAACTATGTGACAATTGAGATGTGCACTCCGTGCCATTACGTGACCTAACTGTTAAATGAATTACGTGACATTAATCATAGCATGTTAAGTTGAAGGATGCACGACGCATAGTATAAACTGTAAGCATGAAATGTGTTATCTGAATTACTTGCTAAGCTTTACGCTCACTCTTGCTATGAACTAATATTTCAGGTAAAATATAAGATGGCCGGAGGTTCCGGTGCAGCTAAGGTAAAAGAACGTGAATGCATAGACAAGCGTAGAGGATATTTGATACATGTAAATTGTATGGAATCGATTATGTACCAGTTTGAATCTAAATGTTAAATTTAGAAGATAGAAACGAATGTATGTGATTTATAAGTTCATAGAATAAAAAGTGTATGTATGTATTATTCAGGAAAAGCTATACATGTGATAAACTTGTATGTGTAGTACAGAGATATGTAAATAGGATATGTATGATATAAATGAATGTAAAAAGGTATTTGTGGGCAGGAGCATGCATATATATAAACTGGGCCATGTATGAATAGTTCATGGCGAAATTTTATTTACAGGTTATGTTTAATCATTATATATTTGATTATGAAATTAAAATAGACTCGGTCAAAATTGTTAACTGTTTGACCTAAGTTTAATGAAAGGTAAGTGAAAGTTGCGATCCTGAGACAGGTAAGGAAAATAAGATAAAGTTTTGATAAAAAAAATTATGGACCGCATTATGGTCAACTAAATGGTTTCAAAGATTAAAGGTTAGTTTTAACGCACGAGATTTCGGTTAATGTGGTTTAAGGTCAATGCTTATGTAATCCAGATATAAATGGATATAATTAAAGAAGGTTGGGATCTCAGGGCATTACAGATATTGGTTGTGAATTTTGTGGGTTTCATCAATAGGATTGCTTGCTATTTACAGGAGGGCTAGGGTTAGGGTTTTATAGTCTTTTGGACACTTTTCTTGCTAGCTAAGTTTGATGCAATGATCATGATCAAACCTCTACCAGGAGGTCGGTTTGCAGGCTCATTAATGTTAGTTAATGACTTTGAATCATCACATAGGGTGACTCATTCATTTTCAATTTTGCATGGACATAAATTGATCTCCATTTTGCTTTAAGAAAGAAAAATCTCATTTTGCTTCCTTGTTGCTTTGTGTAACTGAGATTCTATAGGTAATTTAGTCATTTCATATGCCTCTTTAAGGTTTAGGATTTAACCCTTAGGGTTTGGCCATTAGGGTTTATATTTTAGGGTTAAGGTTTTGTTAATTAGGATTAGGGTTTACTAATTATGATTATGGTTTATATTTTATGATTAAGGTTCTCTAATTAGATTTAGAGTTTTCAAATTATGTTTAAATAATTTAAATTTTATAGAGTTTTAATTCTTTTGTTAATAAATAACAATGCACAATATTAATTACATAATGTAATTATTCATAATATCAAGTACAAAAATGGTTACTTGTATTATTTAAAAAAAAAAAATCTTTAAAAATTTGGATTGTTACACCAATAGTGTACTCGGTAGCTTGTCTAGTCAACTTACTAACTAGTTGCTTTATTGAGTATTTAGCTAGTTTATCTTGATTTATGACTCTATAACACTAATTTACAAAATCATAAGCCTAAACATGTTTTATTTCATGATTTTTAACTTAAGAACATATGAACAAAACTAAAATACTTAAGCAATACTTCTTTACCTCCTTGAAGTGCTTGCTTTAATTCTTCTTGATTACTCAAGCCTCTTGCTCTACTAATTATTAGCTCTTTATAGATTTGATTGTAAGTGAATTGACGAGGATTATGCAAGGAATAAGGAAGCTATTTATAAGCTTAACCTTTAAGCATATTTGACATGTTTCTTCCCTTAATACCCTTAAGAGTGGGCTACAAGTTTGGGCAATCAATTGGACATCATTTTGGGGACTTGTATACTTGACAAGTGGTAAGATGCTTGTGCTTATGGCTAGCCAAGAGGCCCTTCCTACCTGACCCTTTCTTTCTCCTTCTTCCATACAATGTTTTGTATGTATTGCAATATATTAGCTGAACTTTTATTAACCAATTAACTTATTACTTTTTAACACCTTTAATCAAATCCTTTTTTAGCCACCAAGAATATACAAAGGGCCAAGTGGTCCTCCTAATACCCTTTCACCCCTATTCATTCTTCCATTCAAATTGACTGTTCCATAACATAACTTAATTAACTTGCTAATTTGCTTAGTTATTAATTTGCTCAGTTAGCTTAACTTAGTTAGATTAATTACTAACTTAGTTAGCTCACCTAGTTTAGCCAATTTGCTTAATTAGTTAACTTAACTTCTTGCTTAATAACTTAATTATTAACTTACTTAATTAGTTAAGTTAATTTACTTACTTATTCACATTTCCTAGTTAGCTTAATTCCTTCCATAAAAATGTTTAAGCAACTTAGCTTAATTCCTTCCATAAAAATGTTTAAGCAATAAGCAACATAGCTTAATTTTTCAACTAAATTTAAATATTAACTTGTTCGGTTAATTTTCTTAATTCCACCTCCTAGTTGGTTTAGTATTTAAATTAAGCAAATATGTTAGGTTTCTTTCTTAATTAGTTTACTTAGGATTTTCAAGTAACTAATTAGGGTTCTTCAAGTAGCTTGATTAGGGTTTTAAGTCACTTTGAATTTTCATAAATTTGAATAGAATTATGTAACTACATCCCATGTAATTGTTATGGGGGAATGTGAAAAGTTATAAAATGAAAGACGTTTTCTACGTTTATTTTCCCGAAAGAAATTTTCTTACGTGAAACAACGACGCATAAACGTAATCACATAACACATAAATTAGGTTATAAATTTAACCTCTAATCATATTATACTCCGTATAATATTCGTATTCCACCACGCACAACAAAACAACTTGCCATCGAAAATTCTTAGGTATGATACAGACTACTGTTTTTATAATATAGCCTACTGTATCCATATTATTCTCATATTCTTTTCGCATTATTCTCGTACTTGTGAATAATGATTTCATATTTATACGTCATGTAAATATTCCGCTTTATATCCGTATTTGCACGTCGAACACGTACCTAGGTCATAATATACTACAAAGTATACTCTGTAAATCATTTCTAAGTTTTTAACCAAGTATATATAAATACAAAGCTTGTACAAAACACATCACACATAATTAACACATATGTTAGGTTTATAATTTAACCTGTAATCATTTATACAATCGCATATATTCGAGTCATATTAAACCTTTCAATATATACCCGAATACTCGTTTCTTAGGTATTCTATTTACCAAAAATTAGGTTTTCAATCTTAATATTTAATTTACTGATTTCAGATTATTTTCATAAGCCTCATAACTATTGTGACACCCCCAAATCTAGGCCCACACAGCCCAAACTTGAGTTGTCAAAAGACTACAACAAAATTATTACAACGCTTAACAATGCAGTGTATAATAATACACAACTAAGTCTTCACTATAATTGCCACACTATTTTACAACACGTGAAGACTATAATAGCTATCCCTCGGGCTCTCACTCCATTCCCCAGCTAAACTCAGCTACGTTCTCATCTCCTGTTGAAAAACAATGGAACAAAAGAAAGGGTGAGCTCAAATAGTCCAGTAAAGAATATCATGACTAAGATAATGACGAATAAATTATCATTAGCCTTCAACAGTTGAGTTCTTGATAGAATACAATAGACTACAAGTTTTATATCAAAAACTTGCAGTTAAATTCTTGAACAACGTTCAGATCAATAATAGCAACGGAATGAGCAATTTATTAGAAGAATAATGCAGACTATAATGTTCACTCGCTTCTCTTTTTAGGAAAAACATCATCAACTTTTATCATCTGAAATACCATTAGTCAAGATAATACAAATTCACAGTTCCTGGTCATAATCATGCAGATCAACAGTTCATCTTTGCACTACGGGCCAAAGATATTCAATATAACACCAACGGTCATGATTATACCAGATTCAGCCTTTGGTCATAATCATACCAAACAACAGTTCATCTTTGCACTACGGGCCAAAGATATTCAATATAACACCAACGGTCATGATTATGCCGGATTTAGCCTTTGGTCATAATCATACTAAACAACAGTTCATCTTTGCACTACGGGCCAAAGAGAACATTCACCACGTGCCATAAAAGACACCAAACAGATGTATCGCCTTTAACCTAGTATATCGCCTTTAACCTATCATCTGTTCAACAATTATATCACATCTGTGTCCCCGGCCACAGATATTCACAACAGCTTGATTCTTGATGATTAATACAAATAACAGTGATACAAATGATGAACAGAAGAAACAGGATAAACAATAAGTATCAGAAGTTTACTTTGTGCAGATTCAAACAATGTCCAAATTGTCAACATGATGTGGAGTGAAATTTAAAAATGATATTCAAGATCCACAGTTTAGTTCAATAGAAAGATTCAAAAAATAGGAAGGTTCAGTTGAAATGATGAAGTGCAACTATTATGGAACATATAATATTTTCAGGAATTATAGAATCAATAGTTCCATAATAAGTTTCGATTTATGAGTATGAAAGAAAATAATATCCCTTACCGTAACAGGTTTGATTAACAAAAGGTGAAGAAAATTAATATCCCTTACCATAGTAAGTTTAAATAATGGAAGATGAGAAAGATGGTATCCCTTATGAGTATAAAGGAAAATAATATCACTTACGAATATGAAAGAAAATGATATTGCAAATGAATATAGAATAAAAGTGTCACGTGATAATTCGTGTAGACATATTATCTCCACACGAGACAAATAAAAAGGGTTATTCACCAATAGGCGGTAATCCGCGCCGTAAGGTTATTCCCATCAATTTGAATACGAAGAGTTATTCACCAAACAGGCGGTAATCCGCGCCGTAAGGTTATTCTCAAAGATTAATAAGGAATGAATACAAAAGGTTATTCACCAACAGGCGGTAATCCGCGCCGTAAGGTTATTCCCACAAATTAATACATGGAAATAAATGACACATCTTATGAGTAAGAAATAAACGATATTATTTTCGAGAATCAAAGAATGATAATCCCTTCTAGTAAGAAATAAAATAATATCCATTTATGGTGATGAAAAGAATGATACCCCTTACCGTAGTAAGTTTAAATAATAGAATATGAAAGAAGATGATATTTCTTACAAGTAAGAAAAAAAAATGACATTCCTTACCGTAATAATTTAAGAGTGTGAAAAGAATAATATTCCTTACTGTAGTAAGAATATAAAAAAATGACATTTCTTACCTTAACACGTGACTGGATATTGATTTAAATGAGGTTGATCAACCTATATATTTATAATAAAATTAGCAATTACCACATATAAATTTCAAAATGTATAATAACTCGTATAATATGAACTATCAAAATTATATATATTTAACATAATTTTTGTAGTATAATATAACTACTTTTAAATAGTTTTTAAAATAATATTCCAAAATAAATCTTCCAAATTAAGCTTTTAAAAATGAATCTTCTTAAAGAAGAGTCTTCTAAAGGAAGATTTGTGAATACCGTGAAAAATAGGAATTTATGAAATTACTACTCTTTAATAAAAGACTTACTTGAAAAATTCCTGCACTCCTTTTGGCTTTCAAACACTCAAAATAATCTTACTATTCTCAGAGAAAACTCATAAAATTCTTATAGAAAAATTTTATGTTTTAGGTGTGATTTTTCTATTCAGCTGAGCAAGCTATTTATAGGAGAAAAGAAGTCACTGTGCAGTGGTAGGTGGCTGGCGTACTGCACGCCAGCCTGAAAATTCAAAGCAGCAGCCGCCCACGCTGCTTTGCCAACCATCTCCAGCATTTGCATGTTTACAATTCATGTGGCCCCCACAGAGGGTCCACATGGTTACTATTCACGTTACTATTCACATTACTATTTTAAATAGTAATTTTTTTTTTTAATATTTATTCTTCCTGTAGGTCCAACATATAAAATAATGCTACAATAATAATTCAACGATAATGTAAGAAACACGTTACAAATCAATATTAATTTAATAATATAAATTACAGTATATTTACTACAGTGACAATTATTAGGTTCAATAATTTTAACTACAGTGCACCAACAATTATTGAGTCAATGATATGAAATACAGTGTAATGACAATTATTAAATCAATAATGCAAAATACTGTGTAGCAACAATTATTGAATTGATAACATAAAATATTATGCAGTGACAATTATTAATGAAATGATGCGCAACAGTTACGGTGTCAATTATCAGACCAATAATATGAGACACTGTGCAATACCGTGTGCTATTGTAGAGTACCGCGTGCTACAGTAAAATACCATAAATTACCGTATGCTACTATTCTTTTATCACCGGTATTTTAACAGTTAACACCGTTGACTTTTTTATTTAAAAAGGTTACTTCTGTCGTTTTCTATATCCGATAAATATTCCATTGTGGGGTCCACCAATAATTAGTTATTTCGGCGCCGCCGTACGACCCGAACATTCCCCGACAAAACGAATATTGTTCGACAAAATAAAATTTGCACATAACATCCTTAACTTTCAATTTTGCCAATTTAACCACTTACTATTTCAGAAAAAATATATATGAAGAAAAATTAAATTTTATATTTCATAAAATTCGGGGTCTTACAACTATTCGAGATATTACACATCTTCTTCTCCTTCTTCTTTAGCTCTATGAGGTCCCATTGAGTTACATCAATCTCTCATTTATCACAATCAAAATCCTGAACTACAGTGTTCTTCTTAGAGCCCATACCATCTTCAAATGTAAATGGAAAAGACTACATGTCCTTATTAATATCCTCATTATCTCCAGCCCTTTCATCACTTTGTGCATCCTTCATCCCAACATTTTTTGAATTTGGTATTCCCTCAGTTCAAGCATGCTCCTCCCATTGACTTATAAATGTGACTAGTTCTGGCAATACATTTATAATGTGCACAAGCGAGTAGTGAAGAAACTTCCCTCTAATGTTCTTTTCTCTAAGAACAGATTTTTCAGACTCAGTTACTTTTGTATAAATAAGATAATCATCAGAAGATTTTCTCACTGGCTCAACAACAAGTGGGTTGACTTTAGCAACTTTAGCCTTCTTAGATTCAATCTCCCTTTCAATAGTTAGCTTCTCGATTTCTTTAGATTCTTTAACTTTTTTCATAATTTTCTTCTTTGTCACATTCTTCTTCAATCTTTTTCGTTCTTTTTGGTAGCATAGGCTCAGAAGTCCTCCTAACCATTCATTTGTGATGTCCCCAAATCCGGGTCCCTTAAACCTCGAGTTTGGTGCTCACTATCTAATATATAAATGACATCAAAATACATAATCTTCATTCATCTAGCGGAATAATACAAACTGTTCCATACAAAAAAGTAAATACATAACCCAAGGTCTTCTAACCTTAACATAATCAATACATATCTTAAGGGTTCACAAAAGATTTTTAATAATAAAAACATATTAAATAACATGCAATTATAATCTTTGACCTTTCTCTTAACCTTGTCTTTCTTGGAACAATTGAGCTTAGCTGAAAATAGTTCATGATATAGCAAGGGTGAGTAACTAGCTTTCTTAGCAAGTTTAATAACAATAATTACAAGAATGATATATCGTGATTTAATAAAAATAATTTCTGAGGTTTCAATAATATATAATAATTGTGAAAGAACGAGAATCAAGTTTCAATTAAAAGAAATGATTGAGTCTATACTGTTGGATGGCCACTATGGACCATGAACAAATACTAAGATAAATGAAAATTTTACCTGACCCTTTTATTATTTTGGTATTCAAGTGGATCAGCCTCTTGTACTCAGAAATTTTATGCGTGTTCGGTTTTTCGATAATAATCCCCTTATTAAGGGTTATTCTTTCTCAGACTTACTATAAGAGTCCATACCAACTATTGGTTTGGATAAGTTTTTAACAGTATTCAAGTTAGTGAAGTTATACATGCATTGTAAACAATTAGCTTAGACTATTTCTTAAACAATTCATGAATCAAAACGAACTTTAAACCTTCAATTGCACCATGTGTGAATACATAAACAACATTGATGTGGATTAATTTTCAATAATTAAATTACTTATAGATCTTGAGAAATAAATACAAGTTTAGGTATAGGGAACTTGCTCAATGAAAACAAGTTTAAGATATGAAACTTCTCTGTAATGTAGTCTACTGCTTACACAATTTAAATTAACTCCCTTTGGAATGACCTAACATTAATAAGGTTGATTTTCCAATTAGTATCTCATATATCGGTTCATACTAATAATCTTTGTATATCTTAACCTACATTATTTAACATTTAATCACATAACTAAACATTTAATAACACATTAAACACTTAAAAATATTATCATCATTTGATAATATTTTAATCACATAATACCAATATTAATCATTTAATATTTATTAAATCCTTGTCTAATATTATTAATCAAATAATAATATTTAAGTCATTTACTAATATTATTAATCAATTAATAATATTTTAACCATTTAATAATACTATTAATTATTTAATAAAATTTTATTCATTTTCTAATATTATTAATCATTTAATAATATTTTACTCATTTACTAATATTATTATTTATTTCATATTATTTTATTTATTTACTAATATTATTATTTATTTTATAATATTATTAATTATTTAATAATATTTTATTTATTTACTAATATTATTATTTATTTAATAATGTTTTATTTGTTTACTAATATTATTACTCATTTAATAATATTATTATCCATTTAATAATACTTCATTCATTTTTTAATATTATTAATTATTTAATAATATTTTATTTATTTTTTAATATTATTATTTATTTAATAATATTTAAATTATTTAAATTTAGTCTAATAATAGTATTACTTAATTTTATATTTTCTGACCCATTTTATATTCAAAAGATCAAACCCGACCCAAAAGAAATTAAATAAAAAATAAAAAATTTGAATTAGCGCTACAACGCCCGGATTTGCAATGCAAACCGACACCACAACGCTGGTTGGCAGAAACCTATTTTGAATTTGTATCCCAACTTTTCAACGTTGATTCAATCTTCAATGTTCTACACATCCAAATGACTCCAAATTTATTTTGTTATCTTCGTAAATATTTCATAGATCGATCACATTTTTGAAAATATTTTTGACATAAAAATCATGATCGATCAATAGGATTTTAAAAATAGATATGTTTTGGTACAAAGACCATAACTTGCTCATTTTAACATCTTTTTCAACGATTCGCAACCTTTACTTTTTCTTTTTTTCCATGATAAGTATTATTGAATACTCAAAATACATGACTAAACCTTATTTATCCGATCAGAATCCGACATATATATATCTCATGAATTATAAATACTCATTCCACCAGTTTAACCATATCAAGTTTCTATACACAAACAAAATATATACATCAATTACAATTGCAACTTTCCTTGATGTTCCACATAATCTCTAGTCATGATTTAATACTTCTGAAGTTTTATTTTTACCTGCAAAATTTATATTATGCAAGGAATGAGCACTAGGGCTCAGTAAGTTCAACAGTGTGCACATAGCACATAACATAACATGCTCTCTGTGTGTCATACATCATGTATTGTACTTCTACTAAAACAATATATTTCATGTACATCATATCTAACTCAGATTAACAATTTCCTAAGGAAGACATTGAACTACTTCATATATAGTCACATAATTGCACTGAAGGTATATCTCGGTCACATCAACCACATACCACAGAACACATAATTTCTATACACATTTGAACAAAGTACGCATATAACATCATATAACAATTAATATCAAGTACTGAAGAATTTGCCTCGGTGTCGAAATTAATAAATAACCATTTTATAATTCTTCTCGTACAACCTATAGTAAATCAATTAAATAATAATTTATTAGCACTCTAATATATTAATTTAATTAATATAAAATACATTCAATGCGGACAAACCAGCTCGTCGGATAAGATTCAGCGTATTCGGTTGTCCGAATTTTTATTTAACAATTTTTCTAAATTTTAAACTTATTAGATTAATATTTAAAATATTTAAATATTAATCTCAAATATTTAATATTTTTGGAAAAATATTAAATTTACAGTCCAAATATCATTTTTATATTTTTAGTATATTTTTTTAATTTTTTAAACATTTATTTTAATTAAAATAATTTCTAGGACAAAATCGAAATTTCTGAGAAAGGCAGGGGCCCGCTGGTAATTTGTCAAGGCCAAGGGACACACTCGACATTTCTTAAAAAGTTAGGGGCACGCTGGTAATTAACCAACAGCGCGTCTGCGCAATGTGCGAGCCCCTGTACCGCCTACACCAAACGGCGTCGTTTGGCCTGCTGCTTTTTGATCTCCGCGCATGGCGCGGCTCCCCTCCTTCCGCTCCCCAAAATACTGTCGTTTAACTCCGGCTTTCTGAAAAAAATGGCCGCCGCACAATGCGCGGGCAGCCTTAATTTTTTTCCTTCTTCTTCCAGTTAACAGTAGCCAACCCAATTCAAAAATACCATTTTTTTTGCTCTAATTTTTCACAACATAATTATTCTAAACATGATATATTCCTCATATATACATCTAAAAATTATCTAGAATAATTATTCTATTTATTTACTAATTTTTCACAAAATTAGTTTATCACCATAAATAATAAAATTAATCAATTAAAATAATTTTATACCTTCCAAAGTTTGAAAATCTTTCCTTTGAAGCTTTTTATTCACCTTGTTGGCACCAAAATTATTCATTTCTTGGTAGTGATGGTGCTCGGTGTCGGTGATGGTGGTGGTTTCGGGTTGAGATAAAATAGAGAGGGAGTGTTTGTTTTGTTTTTGTTGTTTTTGTTATTTTTTTTTATTCATTTCCTCCTTCATTAATAAAGCTTGAAGTGTGAATTAATTTTAATTCTTTCTCCAATTCCACCGCCTTACATAAAGTATCTTAAAAAGGTATAATTAATACCTTTCGTAGTTATTTCGTGTAATAAATATTTTACATAATGTATGTAAAATATTTATTTTAATTCACCAAAATTCATAAAATGATTTATAAATAATAATTATACCTTTTTAAGATACTTTACTTGACAATTTTTATACACGCATAATGACATGCATGTAATTATATGAGGTATTTTATACCTGCAAAATTAATAAAATAACACATGCAACTTATAAAAATAAATTTTCATACTCTTTCACTTCGTTACATGGACAACATGTTTAATTAACATGTTTACGTTTTTAAAATATTATCTCCCATAAAATTAATACAATTCCATCATACAATAAGTATAATTTAATAAATTAAAACATTCATTCTCCTCATTTATTTTTCATTTCTTTACTATTTAACACACTTTATATATAAATCATATAATAAAATATTGCACCATTTGTACGATTATATTTCCTTTCTTAATTAATGTACTCTCCTTATATAAATTATATAATCATTTTTATATAATTTATATAATTATTATTTTCTTACTATTTACTTTAACTTTCTTATATAAATTATATAATTTATTATTCTATAATTTATATAATTACATTCTCCTTTTAAAATAATTTTCTAAATTTCTCCATAATTATAGATTAATTATATAATCAATAATTATACATTTATTAACGCTCTCATTATTTTTTATTTTCTTCCATCCTCAATTAATTGAATCCCCTTATATAAATTATTTAATTATTCTTATATAATTTATACAATTATTATTTCATTAATATTTTACTTAAATTTCCTTATATAAATTACATAATTTATTATTATATAATTGCTTTCTCCTCTTAAAATTTCTAAGCTTTCATTATTGATTAATTATATAATCAATAATTACAATTCTACTAATTCCCTCATTAGCTTTTCATTAAAATTTGGATTAATTTAATTATTAATCCTTTTTTCTCCATAATCAATAAAATTTTATCAATATAACAGTTGAACATGCACAACACACACACACACACACACACACACACACACACACATATATATATATATATATATATATATATGTATACATACATATCTAATTCATATACCTCACATTACCATGTAACACCATTTAAATAATAATTTTTACACCTCCACAACTATTTTAAATATCAACAATTTAATTGTACAATTACATGAAATTTCTCTTATTCTTCATAAATTATTTTTAAACAATTTATTTACTTTTCAATTATGTTAATTCAACACAATTTATTATCATCTCTATACAGATTTAATTTACCAATTAAATCCCATCACACACCTTAAATCACATAAAATATAACAATCACAAATAAATTAAGCAACCTTGATAATTTTGTTAATCAAATTCTTATCTATTATTATTATTATTATTATTATAATCTCGAAAATTTGGGTCCTCATATTCTTCCCCCCTTAACAGGATTTCGTTCCCATAATCACAATTTCCATAATAACGTTACGTATTTCATTTATAGCTCTTTGCTATACTTTTATCTTGATAAATAACAATTAAACCCAATAATAATCATATCTTACCTCTTTAATAGCTGTAACTCACATATTAAATGAATAACACCATAATGATCGTAATAATCAGAATATTCAATTCTTAACTAAATTTACAATTTCTTTGTAATATTGCATTTCATTATTCTCTAAAAAATTTATTAATAAAACTTTAACTCGTTTCTTGATGTACTTATCAAGATAGTTTCTCATTCTTTGAAAAATTTCCTTTCTTTACTCGTACTTACCCTTACTCATTCAACTTATTTCATATTCTCTATTGCACATTATTTATATAAACATTACTCTGCATATTCAATCTTATTTTCTTAATTAATTTTCATAAATCTTCTTCACATTCCATTTCTCTTTGTAATATATTCAACATATCCTTTTTTTTCCTTGTCTCATGGTTACTGCATATTGCAGTTTATTTTTCTAATTCATCACATTTCATAGTTTCTTTTCTCCACAAATTCTACTTTCATTATCGCTCACAATTAGATAATGTTACCTCATCCTACCATCCAATCATCATAAGAGTAGATGAATTAAAAATTTTATTTTGAAAAAACTTTCATAATATATTGAATGAACACGTATCCCGGTTTAACAATACTTCGCTTCCAGAGTACCTCATACTGCAAACCACTGACAGATGATTTACCTGTCATTAAAGTGATGGATTTTTATAATATGTTGAGTGAACATGTATCCCGGTTTAATAGTACTTCGCTTCTAGAGTACCTCATACTGCAAACCACTAACAGATGATTTATCTGTCATTAAAGTGATGTATATCTCATCCATATATTGGCACGTCAGGTGATTAGTCTGCAATGCTTGTGTCTTGATATGCCAGGTGACCATTCGATCAACCTGCAATCCATGTAACCTCTCTATATCCCCTTTTTGTAGGGGTTGTTCATCTCAGCACTAGAATTCATAAAAGAGTAATTTGATTGAGCATAACTTTCAAAGAATATGAATTCAATAAATACATTTCAAATTTTGTCTAGCTGAGTCAAATAGCTTAGACTTATATTTCTTCAACGCTTGTCTAGTCAGATCAATTAGTATAGACTTTCTTTTAACAATTTATAACCCGCAGAAATTTTAAAATATTCATCATGTCAAAACTTTTCAAAACGTCTAACCGAGTCAAATGGCATTAACTTATAACTTTGACATACTTTCAAAAATCAAAATCATTTATGACTTCATGTTACCGCATCATCTTGACAGTACGTTGAGAATTTCGTCGGTAATAATTCCTACACCATACTTTATGGTGCTGAATCATCTTATGACGTCATAGTACTGCACCATCTCAATAACACGTTGAGCATTCCGTCATTCATTACATCTACACCGACTAAAAGGTGCATTGATGATTCTTTTAAAATATATTTTGATGTTCAAGATATTTTTGTCTAGCCGAAACAAGTAACGTAGACACTTTTTCAATCGCTTAAAATATTGAAAATCATTTTAGTTTTTATCATACCATGACAGGCAACGATGCGTGAATCCACACACCCTTGTTACCGTGCATGCATGATAATAAAATTCATTTGCATTTTTAAAAGCACATTCGTGCGAAATTAGCTCGAGGCCAATAATTTCGAAGTCTAGCAAAGCTAGAAGAGTGGAAATACCCTAAATTCCAAAACATCTGCCCACTTCTTCTCTTCACCTAATTACTGTATTTATTGCTAGGACGATTATTATTTATCATACTAAAATTTTTGACTACTCCAACTTTTCTATACCCCCGTATAGTTCATCAAACTTACTACACATTATGAGTCTAGGAACTTACCATAAGAATATGAGTTTAGAAGTTTGTCCTAGCAATATGTAGTCTGAGAATAAATCAAAGATTGTCCATATGCTGAGGGGCTCAAAACATACCATACGATTATGAGTCATGGACTTACCATATGCATGAGTTTTAAGAACTCGTGTCTAATCTTAATATTATCTATCTATCAAATATACATATTAGAGAAGAATCACCTCCCCAACATATGTATACCGATAACGTGACTCTAACCTTTCAATGATTATCACTATAGCAGCTAAGTGAACATAAGTCCCTTGCCCATACAAAGGCTAGTGCAACTCAGTCACCACGTGAGTCCTCAATTGAAATTTCGTACCCAAGCTTTCTGTCCCCTTATCATAACATTTCTGTAATTCATGTCTCATCATTCTCTGAGTTCATCTCGTACTATTTCATAGTACCATTTCTCTTTATAACATCAAGCTATACCTTTTAGATCATTAACAAGTCTCTCTGTTATTTCACATTCTCATTGGATCACATCGTGATCTTACTGTACAATCTATTTATTATTCGATTTCCTTATCTCGTGATCGTATCGTGGTACGATCCTCTTACCGTTCCTGATCATGTTATTATGATCTCTTTCTATGCTTTTTAAATTACTTTATCATCTTTATTGCTTGAATCAGGTGTCCCTTGATTTTCTTTGAGATTCATATTTGAATTATTTCAAATATTCTTTCAGATATATTCTTAATTGAACTTATAAATTTTCTCAATTTGCTACTTTCATTCAAATCTTTCTTAATATCTCTATCCCTTCTTTATAATCTTATATCTTTCATATTTCCTTAACCTTAGCTAATATCTGAGAACTATATCTCTCAACTTAGGGCTCTTTACTCTAATCCCCCCCCCCCCCCCATGTTCATTAAACTTATCACGTATTTGGCTCAGGAACTTACCACAATCATATGGCTTGAGGAGCTTGTTCTAGTCAAGCCATAGTCGCCCATTCGCTGAGGGGCTCCACTATACAATCATGAGTCATGAGCTTACTATACGCTTGGGTTTTCAGAACACGCAACTAACCTTAATCTTTCTTACTAAGGTTATAGCCTAGAGTATTGTTTACCCAAAGTTTATAACCTTCAGCTCTGATACCATCTGTAACGACCCCGAAATTCGACAAACCTTATTACCTTAAATTTCATATTTATTATACATTATTTTCCTAACGTCCAAATTTCGGTTCGTTAATAAATCTTTAATCCCCTTATTTAATCCCTTAATTGACTTTACAATCATAAATTACCGAATTTTTTGGTATAACTTTTTTTTTCTTTTCTTTGTATTAAAATATTTGGACTTTTAAAAAAAACTTAGCATCTCGATCATATTCCCTGAATCGCAACCTTTGCTTTTTCTTTTCTTTCATGATAAATATTATTGAATACTCAAAATACATGACTAAACTTTATTTATCCGATCAGAATCCGACATATATATATCTCATGAATTATAAATACTCATTTAACTAATTTAACCATATCCAGTTTCTATACACAAACAAAATATATACATCAATTACAATTGCAACTTTCCTTGATGTTCCACATAATCTCTAGTCATGATTTAATACTTCTGAAGTTTCATTTTTACCTGCAAAATTTATATTATGCAGGGAATGAGCACTAGGGCTCAGCAAGTTCAACAGTGTGCACATAACACATAACATAACATGCTCTGTGTGTGTCATACATCATGTATTGTGCTTCTACTAAAATAATATATTTCATGTACATCATATCTAGCTCAGATTAACAATTTCCTAAAGAAGACATTGAACTACTTCACATATAGTCACATAATTGCACCGAAGGCACATCTCGGTCACATCAACCACGTACCACATAACACATAATTTCTATACACATTTGAACAAAGTAAGCATATAACATCATATACCAATTAATATCAAGTACTGAAGAACTTGCCTCGGTGTCGGAATTAATAAATAACCATTTTATAATTCTTCTCGTACAACCTATAGTAAATCAATTAAATAATAATTGATTAGCACTCTAATATATTAATTTAATTAATATAAAATATATTCAATGCAGACAAACCAGCTCATCGGATAAAATTCAGCGTATTCGGTTGTTCGAATTTTTATTTAACAATTTTTCTAAATTTTAAACTTATTAGATTAATATTTAAAATATTTAAATATTAATTTCAAATACTTAATATTTTTGGAAAAATATTAAATTTACTACCCAAATATCTTTTTTATATTTTTAGTATTTTTTTATAATCTTTAAACAATTTTTTAAACATTTATTTTAATTAAAATAATTTATGGGACAAAATCGAAATTTCTGAGAAAGTCAGGGGCACGCTGGTAATTTGTCAAGGCCAAGGGACACGCTTAGCATTTCTTAAAAGGTGAGGGGCACGCTGATAATTAACCAGCAGTGCGCCCGCGCAATGTGCGAGCCCCTATACCGCCTACGCCAAACGGTGTCGTTTGGTTTGCTGGTTTTTGGTCTCCGCGCATGGCGCGGCTCCCCTCCTTTCGCTCCCCAAAACACTGTCGTTTAACTCCGCCTTTCTAAAAACAAAATGGCCGCCGCACAATGCGTGGGCGGCCTTAATTTTTTTCCTTCTTCTTCCAGTTAACAGTAGCCAACCCAATTCAAAAATACCATTTTTTTTGCTCTAATTTTTCACAACATAATTATTCTAAACATGATATAATCCTCATATATACATCTAAAAATTATCTAGAATAATTATTCTATTTATTTACTATTTTTTCACAAAATTAGTTTATCACCATAAATAATAAAATAAATCAATTAAAATAATTTTATACCTTCCAAAGCTTGAAAATCTTCCCTTTGAAGCTTTTTATTCACCTTGTTGGCACCTTTCTTGGTAGTGATGGTGCTCGGTGGCGGTGATGGTGGTGGTTTCGGGTGGAGATAAAATAGAGAGGGAGCGTTTGTTTTGTTTTTGTTGTTTTTGTTGTTTTTTTTTTCTTTTTCTCCTTCCTTAATAAAGCTTGAAGTGTGAATTAATTTTAATTCTTTCTCCAATTCCACCGCCTTACCATCCAAATAATCCACACAAACAATCATGCATAAATGAGTATTGTGACAACCCCAAATCCGGGTTCCATAACCTCGAGTTTGGTTCTCACTATTCAACACATTACTAACAATTAAATACATACATTGCATTTAAATATCGCGGAATAATACATATTGGTTCCCTTCAAAAGGTTACAATACCAGGGTCTATCAACCTTAACATAAAAACAGTTCCTATCATAAGGAATTACAAAAGGTTTAACAACCGTAAATACATAAATAAAGATCTAACTAACATGCATAAGCTACTTAAGCTTTGGCCTTTCCTTTTCCCTTATCCTTCCTGGAGCAATCAGGATTATCTGAAAAATGGTTCATGATATAGCAAGAATGAGCAACTAGTTTGCTCAGCAAGTTTATAACAATCATATAGATTTAATATATCATGAATGAATGGAAAAGATCATCAATGGTTCAACAATAGATATAACAATTGTGAAAGAAACAGGATTCAAATTTTAATAAACAGAATATTTGAATCTTAAAATGCTGAGTGGTCACTAAGGACCCTGAACTAACTAGGGTATAATAGAGTTTCCTCTGACCCTTTGAGTTGTTTGGTTTTCAAGGGGATCAGCCTATTCAACCCGCTGTATATGCATTACATTTAGTCACTGGCGCCCAAAGTCGGTTTCCCGACACAAAATCCCCTAATTTAGGGTTGTTCAATTCTCAGACTTAATATAAGAAATCCGCACCCAACAATGGTTTGGATAAGCTTTTAAAAGTATTCAAGTTATTGAATTTAGAAACGTAATGTCTAGCTGAATTATTAGCTTAAGACATTTTTAATACAGTTCATGAATCAAGAACTAATAAGCTTCAAATGCACTAAGTGCGATTGTATAAACAATATGGATGTGGAATAATTTTAAATAATTAAACCACTGCAAGCTTTAACAATAAATACAAGTATGGAAACTTGTTCAACGATAATAATTGAGTAGGGTTAGAGAACTTGCCTTTTTGCTCAGCTACAATAATTGTCTAGCTTTAACTAACTTGCTTTGAAAGACCTAACATTAATAAAGTCGGTCTAATAATTAGTACGACGTATTTGCATAATTATACGCTTAATAACGAACTTATTTACCACATAAGTACTAACACATAAATTACATTAGTCAAAACAATATTATTAACCTTATAGACACTTAATCATTTTAGGTTAATAATTTAATAAGTTAGAAAATATTTTTCTTAAGTGTTGGACACTTATTAAACCCTTAAACAACTTATTATAATTGTTTAATTAAATCATAATTAAATTAAATTTATTTTATTAACTCAATCTCTATTTAATTACTATTTAATATTGATTAAATAGAAATTAATTAATTAACTCTACTTATTATTAAAAATAAATAATAACTAATTGTACTTACTTATTATTTAATTATAATTAAATAATAAATAATTATTAACTTAGTTTTAACCTTCTTCAATTTAATGTTAATCAACCAATAATTAACTAAGTAATTAACCTTACTTATTATTTAATTAAGAAAATTAAATAATAGTTTACTAATCTTAATCCTCTTTACTTATTATTTAATGTCAATTAAATAATAATTAATTATTTAATTAATTTTAATTATTATTTAAGGTTAAATAATAATCAAATCATTCTTATTTATTATTTTAATTAAATAATAAATTATTACTCTAATAACTTAATTTCCATTAATCGTTATTTAATGTTAATTAAATAATAATTAATTACTTAATTATCCTTATTTATTATTTAATAATATTTAAATAATAAATAATTAATTTATAAATTTTATCTCTCTTTAAATATTATTTAATAGGCATTAAATAATAATTGCTAATTTATCATCTTTATTTATTATTAACATTTAAAATAATAAGTAAATAATAAATTTATTTAACTTAACCATGGTTTAGCTACTAGATTAATATTTAAAATATTTAAATATTAAACTTAATGAAAAATATCCTCCCCAATATTATTTTTGTATTATTATTATTTTTGTTATAATTTTAAATTAATTTTTAAATATTTAAATTAATTAAAATTATCCCGAATGGCATTTTCGTAAATAAGTTGAAAAACCGGACCGATGGCATTTTCGTAATTAATTCGAAAACTGAACCGAGGGCAGAATGGTAATTCTGCCGAAAAAAAAACACGGAGGGGCAAACTTGTAATTTCGCCGGAAAATAACTACCGCGCATGGCGCGCGTTATAATATTTTCGGACCAAAACGGCGCCGTTTTTGGCAATCCGGAAATGGCTTCCGCGCATAACGCGCGGAAGAAATTTTCTGCCGATGCCAAACGACGTCGTTTGGCTCCGCGTCGGTGGGTGAACAGTGGCTCGCGCATTGCGCGGCCAGTGTTAAATTTTCTCTTCCAAGCAGAATGTGAACAGTGTTTCCGGCTACCCATTTTAAATAAAAATATACCTTCAATAAATCTTTAACTCTTCAATAAAAATCCAAAAAATTTACCAATCACCTTATATTAATTTATAACATGAAAAATTAATTTTTCATGATTTAATATCATTATTTTTTTATAAAAATTTTTACATCACATAAACTACCACAAATCATAACTTTTTGTGTATAACTCCATTTTGAGTGATTCAAACTTTGTTTTTCTCATGATTCAATGTTCTATAATATTAGAACATCAAACTTAAGTTTTATAAAAAAATATTTTTGGACATAAATTCCAAAACTTGTTTACACACTATTAAATACATATTTTAGCATATACAATATACAAAAATGCAAACCAAGCATATTAAACTCAAGCATGACATATATATTACCACTACACATTAATAACCATATTAACATGTTTATACTAACATGATGATTTATTTAATTTAAAAATAAAGCTTCATTTAAAATAACCATTACCTTGATTTAATGGCTATTCTTCTTTTTCTCCCAAAATATGTTGTGAATCTTGAAGGCATAAACTAGCTTAGCACTCCTTCTCCTTCTCTTGCTCTCTCTCAAAATATTTTTCTCTCAAACTCTCTCTTTTGATTTTTGGAGCAAAATGAAATAACATCTATCAACTTTTCAAGTATACTTGAAAAATTAGTAGATACACATAATGTATCTAATAATTTTGACCACTACAAGCTAGCTAATGGATACTTACACAAGTTAACAAGCCATGACTTGGTTGGTGAAAAGAAGCATGGTTCATGTACTTAAAAAAATAAAACAAGCAACCTTTAATTAAATAAATGGAAAATAAAATAAAATATCAAAAAAAATCAATTTTTTTCTCTCTCCTCCATGCCATTCGGCTGATGGACTTCAAAAGTCCCAAAAAATAAATTCACTTTTCTTATTTTAATTAATTAATAAGTTATTTAATTGTTTTTCCAAGTGGGCCAATCATTGGGCTTTAATTTAAAATACCAATTGGGCTTCTATTAAATTGTTTGGGCTACTAAATTGTCAAATTTTATTATTCCCCACTTGGGCTACTAATTGACCCATGTTGGGCTAATTTAATAATTTACACATTAATTATTCAATCCATGTTAAATAAATAATTAGATTGAATAAATAATTAAATATTTTAACCCATAAGTATTAAATTACCAAATGGACTAATAAATATTATTATTAACATTTCACATTATTTACATTAATTAATAATCATATTAATTAATTTATTATATTTAATTCACTCATTATATTCAATTTAATTGAATATTTAATTAATAGGAAACTTATCAATTATTTTGATATTAAAACTTTAGGGTTTGTTCACTAATTTAATAACATATTAGTGACCCCCTTTAATTAATTTTAGTAATTAATTACATAATTATTTAATCACATAATTAATTAATCACATAAAAAGATTTAAATAATCTCATAAAACTAACTCGTTGGAAATTAAATTAATATTTTAATTAATAAAAATGTGGAAATTCTAGGACATTACATTCTCCCCTCCTTATAAAAATTCCGTCCTCGGAATTGTAAAAATAAGGTTACTCAAATAAAAACGGGTAATTTGTCCTCATTTCCTCCTCTAATTCCCACGTAGATTCTTCAATGGCGTGATTCCTCCAGAGTACTTTGACAGAATGAATTATCTTATTTCTCAGTTTCTGTTCCTTCCTATCGAGTATCTGAACAGGAACTTCTTCATATGATAAGTCCTTCCCGACTTGAATTGGTTCATAGGAGATAACGTGCTTGTAGTCTGGTTTGTATGGTCGCAATACCGACACGTGAAACACATTGTGAATATGTTCCAATTCAGGAGGTAAAGCTACCTCGTATGCTACTTCACCCACTCTTCTCAATATTTCGAACGGTCCTATGAACCTTGGACTCAATTTCCCCTTCTTTCCAAACCTGATCTTCCCTTTCCAGGGAGATACCTTAATGAACACAAAACTCCCCACCTCGAAGTCTCGTTTCTGTCGATGTAAATCGGCGTATTTCTTTTGACGGTCTTGAGCTGCTACTAGCCGAGCTCTTATTACCTTGATAATTTCTACCGTCTGTTGAACCAACTCTGGCCCCAACAGTCGGCGTTCTCCTACCTCATCCCAACACAGAGGTGTTCTGCATTTTCTGCCATATAAAGCTTCGTAAGGCGGCATACCTATGCTCGCATGATAACTGTTGTTGTATGCAAACTCAACTAGTGGTAGATGGATTTCCCAACTGCCCTTGAAATCCATTACGCAGGCCCTGAGCATATCTTCCAATGTCTGAATTGTTCTCTCACTTTGCCCATCGGTCTGCGGATGATACGCTGTACTCATTCTTAACTGTGTCCCCAATCTCTCCTGAAGACTTCTCCAAAATTTTGACGTGAAGCGCGGATCTCTGTCTGACACAATCGATACCGGCACCCCATGTCTTGAAACTATCTCTTTGATGTACAGTTTGGACAACTGATCCAAACTGAACCTAATCTTGATCGGCAAAAAGTGCGCTGACTTTGTTAGCCGATCCACAATCACCCAAATTGCGTCATATCCCTTCTGTGTTGCTGGAAGTCCTACCACAAAATCCATTGTGATATGCTCCCATTTCCACTCAGGAATTTCTAACGGCTGTAACAATCCACTTGGTCTCTGATGTTCGGCCTTTACCCTCTGACAAGTTAGGCATCGGCTGACACATTCTGCAACCTCCCTCTTTAAATTCGGCCACCAAAAATGCTGACGTAGATCTTGATACATCTTCGTACTTCCCGGATGTATCGAGTATCTAGTACTGTGAGCCTCTTGCAAAATTTCCTCTCGTAATTCAGGCACTAGCGGTACCCAAACACGATTTTCAAATCTCAGCAATCCCATGCTATCAATTTTAAACTTGACCTCTTCTCCATCGGTCATCCTCTTCCGGATTCTGTCACATTCCTCATCTTTGTCTTGAGCCTCTTTCACCCTATCTAACAAGGTTGGGCTCACCTCGACTTCTATTGACTCGTTTGGACTTCTCACTTCCAACTCCATTCGAGCCATCTCTTGAACCAATTGTTCTTGATCTGTCAATATGAACAATTTCTCCCTGCTCTTTCTACTCAGAGCATCCGCTACTACGTTGGCCTTGCCGGGATGATATAGAATTTCACAATCATAATCTTTGATCAATTCCAACCATCTCCGTTGCCTCATATTCAGCTCCTTCTGTGTGAAGATATACTTCAGACTCTTATGGTCTGTGAATATCTCACATTTTTCTCCGTACAGATAATGTCTCCAAATTTTAAGGGCAAACACTACCGCTGCCAGTTCCAAGTCGTGGGTAGGATATCCCTTCTCATAATCTTTTAATTGTCTGGACGCATACGCAACGACTTTGCCGTTTTGCATAAGCACACAGCCAAGCCCCTTGTGCGATGCATCACTGTAGACCGTAAAACCTCCTGTATCGTCTGGTAAGGTCAATACAGGTGCTTCACTAAGTCTTTTCTTTAACTCCTGAAAACTTTCCTCACACTTCTCTGTCCACACGTATTTCACCGTCTTTCTTGTTAAGTTGGTCAACGGTGTTGCTATCTTTGAGAAGTCTTGAATGAACCTCCGATAGTAACCCGCTAACCCTAAGAAACTTCTTACTTCTGTCGGCGTCCTTGGTTGCTCCCAATTCATTACCGATTCAACCTTCGCCGGATCAACCGAAACTCCTTCCTTGTCAATAACATGACCTAAAAATTGAACTCTTTCCAACCAGAATTCACACTTTGAAAACTTAGCGTACAACCGCTCCTTCCGTAAAATCTCCAACACCAATCTTAGGTGTTCAGCATGCTCCTCCTCCGTTTTGGAATACACCAGAATATCGTCAATGAACACGACTACAAATTTATCCAAGTATTGCTTGAATATTCTGTTCATCATGTCCATAAATGCGGCTGGCGCATTCGTTAGTCCAAACGACATCACCAGAAACTCATAATGCCCATATCGAGTTCTGAATGCCGTCTTGGGTATATCCTCCTTCCTGACTTTCAACTGATGATAACCAGTCCTTAAGTCAATCTTTGAAAAGTACTTCGCCCCTTTCAATTGATCGAAAAGATCGTCAATTCGTGGTAACGGGTACTTGTTCTTAATTGTCACCTTATTCAGCTCTCTATAATCCATACACAATCTCATCGATCCATCCTTCTTCTTTACAAACAGCACCGGTGCTCCCCATGGAGAAACACTTGGCTGAATGTACTTATTGTCTAGCAACTCCTGCAATTGCACCATCAATTCCTTTAGTTCTACCGGAGCCATCCTATATGGTGCTTTCGATATCGGTGCTGTCCCCGGTACTAAATCAATCACAAATTCTATCTCCCTGTCCGGCGGTAAACCCGGCAGTACATCTGAAAAAACATCCGTAAATTCCCTAACTACTGGTATTTGCTCCATCTCGGGACTCACCACTTGTGTGTCAACCACATGAGCCAAATACCCTATAGAACCTTTCTTCAATAATTTCTTGGCCTGCATCATCGTCAGACAAGAAGACTGTCTTGACGATTTGCTGCCATAAAATACGACCTTAGACTTATTTGGTGTCTTAAGGTGTATGCACTTCTTCTGACAATCAATTATCGCCCCGTGGTTAAACAACCAATCCATCCCAAGTATTACATCAAATTCCCCCAGACGTATTGGAATTAGATTCACATTTAATTTCTGACCCCTGATTTCAGCACAACAATTTCTATGTATGTACTCTACCGGAATCACTTCTTTATTAGCAACTTCTATGTTCATTGAGTTTTCTAGTTTGTCCCTAGGCAACTCTAATCGTCTAGCGAAATCATCAGACACAAATGAACAGGTAGCACCCGAATCAAACAATACATATGCATTTATATTATTGATCGGAATAATACCTGACACCACGTCTTTTGACCCCACGGCATCCTGTACCGTCATATTGAAAGTCCGGGCTGTCGGCTTGTTCTGTGGTACCGGTCCCCCGATAGCCAATTTGCTGTTATTGCCCCTGTAGCCGCTACCCCCGTCATTCTTCTTCTTAGGGCAATCCTTTATCAGGTGGTCAGATGCTCCGCAAGAAAAGCATCTCACTTTCTTTGGGAGGGGACAATTTGGAGAAATATGTCCCACCTGACCACAATTGTAGCATGTATTCTTCCCTTTCCTGCACTCTCCGAAGTGGTTCTTTCCACATATATTGCATGCTGGCTTTTTCTGAACACTTCCTTGTTGATTCCCCGAGCTCTTGTCGTTGCTGCTGTTGTCCCATTTGCGCTTGTTGTTATTATTGTTGTTATTATTGCCTCCACTGTTGCTGTTCTTGCTTCCCCCTTCATTTTTCTTTTTGTTTCTCTCCTGGTTGTACTTGGTTAATGCGTCGCTTCCTCCTTCAGCAATGATTGACTTCTCCAACAAAGTTGCGAATGAGTCAATCTGCAGTACCGCTACCTTGTTGAATATCCAAGGTCTCAATCCATTTTCGAATCTTCTGGCCTTGCGTTCCTCCGTATCCACTTGATGTGGAGCGAACCTGGCCAGCTCATTAAATCTTGCCGCGTACTCAGGTACCGACATGTTTTCCTGCTTCAGTTCTAGAAATTTCACTTCCATCCTACTTTTCATACTCTTCGGGAAATAATTCTCATCGAATATTTCCTTAAATCTTGTCCATGACACCACCCCCTCGCCAGCCCTATTCTGATTGGCTTCCCACCAGAAATTGGCCTCTCCCTTCATCATATAGGTAGCAAAGATTGTCTTTTGCTCCTCAGCTACCCTCGCGATAACGAACGCTTTCTCTATTTCCTTTATCCATGACTGGGCCTCTATCGGGTCCGACGTTCCCCTAAACTCTGGCGGTCCCACCGCTTTGAAATCTTTAAAATTCGCCAACTGATTTGGTGGTGGTGGCGGATTTGCTACTACAGGGTGGCGGTTTTGCATTGCCTCAGCTAGCATGTCGACAAAGTTTTGCATAGGGTCTACGTTGTGTCCCCCCGCGTCGTTGTTAACTGACTCTTCTACCCCCTGGTTCCTTGGTGGTTGTCTACGTGGCGGCATTTTCTGTTATAAACAAAAATTTACATTATTATACTGGTTTCATCTTTTTCATTTCATTATTTTGTATCTTAGACAATGTTTAGCTAAAATACAAGTAATTATTTCAACACGCATATAAACATAAATTCAACTGCATTTATACTCATATGCTAAAACAGGAGTGCGTAGCACTTTACATCAAAAGCATACTGCTATAAATGCTTCTATCCCAGAGAAGCTACAAAAGATGGGATCTGACATATTCTACAACTTCCTAGAGTTGGGATTTAGTGACATATTAACCCTTTAATAAAACAAAAGTTGGGTTCTACTGCATCTATTTACATACGAAATTAGAAAACAACTACTACTACTACTGACTGCGCATCCCCCTACGGATCGCGTCGTCATACTCCTCATCCCCGATGGCCATCACCACACTCCTGCTGATGGTGTGCATAGACTGGCCCTCCTCAGCTGGGTAGTAGTGCACCCTGCTCTGAAGCCTACCATATGAAGATCGGTAGACGTAGCTAAGTCTATCCGTCCTCACCCGCTTCTCGCGGACCTCCTCCTCTAGCTCAATTATCTGACCATAAGCGGCATCCCGCTGTCTCTCCATCTCTATACGGTCCTCTATCGCCTCCTGCCAGTGTGCACGGATGGCGGCCTTCTCTGCCTGAACCTGCTGAACCTTCAGCTCAGCCTCTGCCAACCTAGTCTCAACCACTGCTAATTTAGCCTGCAGCTCTACATCCTGCTCTACCAGCTGATGAGTTAGCACCGCAAAGTGCTCCACTGAATCCTCGTACTCCTGTACCTGATCCTCCAGTCCTACAATCCTCTCCTTCAGCTCTGCGTTCTCGCCAGAGAACTGATAAGCCGCATCCCTATACTGATCCTCCATGTGCTGGTGGGTCAGATTCTGCTCCTCTAGATGCTGGACCCTTGCCTCCAGCCCCTCGTTCCTATCGGTCAGTCCCTCTATGATGTCAGCGGCAGTGGTGCCCATGCCATCAGCTGACTCCTCCTCCTCAGACTCCTCTGACTCTGCCTCATCCTCACTGTAAGGCCTCATGACTCCGCCCCAGACGGGCTCCACACGATCCCCCTCCTCAGGATCTGACTCTGGCTCCTCTACGGGTGCAGCCACCAGCGGCTGTGCAGTATCCATATGGATATCAATATAGTCCTCCTCAGCAGTGCGACTCGACTGTCCGATCTCTGCCATCCTATAACATAAAACAATAACACACGTTAGTACAGCAATAAAATATATTCACTGATGAAATGAAATGATATTTTATCATGTACATCTCGGCTCGATGGATTTTCTCAATCCATCTCCAAAAATACACAACATCATGAATCTCCCCGATTCATCCCCTAACGCACTCGATATGAGTTTAATACTAAGGTTATAACTTAGGTTTCGCAAATCCTAACGTTTCTAACCTACGGCTCTGATACCAACCTGTGACGACCCCAAATCCGGGTTCCATAACCTCGAGTTTGGTTCTCACTATTCAACACATTACTAACAATTAAATACATACATTGCATTTAAATATCGCGGAATAATACATATTGGTTCCCTTCAAAAGGTTACAATACCAGGGTCTATCAACCTTAACATAAAAACAGTTCCTATCATAAGGAATTACAAAAGGTTTAACAACCGTAAATACATAAATAAAGATCTAACTAGCATGCATAAGCTACTTAAGCTTTGGCCTTTCCTTTTCCCTTATCCTTCCTGGAGCAATCAGGATTATCTGAAAAATGGTTCATGATATAGCAAGAATGAGCAACTAGTTTGCTCAGCAAGTTTATAACAATCATATAGATTTAATATATCATGAATGAATGGGAAAGATCATCAATGGTTCAACAATAGATATAACAATTGTGAAAGAAACAGGATTCAAATTTTAATAAACAGAATATTTGAATCTTAAAATGCTGAGTGGTCACTAAGGACCCTGAACTAACTAGGGTATAATAGAGTTTCCTCTGACCCTTTGAGTTGTTTGGTTTTCAAGGGGATCAGCCTATTCAACCCGCTGTATATGCATTACATTTAGTCACTGGCGCCCAAAGTCGGTTTCCCGACACAAAATCCCCTAATTTAGGGTTGTTCAATTCTCAGACTTAATATAAGAAATCCGCACCCAACAATGGTTTGGATAAGCTTTTAAAAGTATTCAAGTTATTGAATTTAGAAACGTAATGTCTAGCTGAATTATTAGCTTAAGACATTTTTAATACAGTTCATGAATCAAGAACTAATAAGCTTCAAATGCACTAAGTGCGATTGTATAAACAATATGGATGTGGAATAATTTTAAATAATTAAACCACTGCAAGCTTTAACAATAAATACAAGTATGGAAACTTGTTCAACGATAATAATTGAGTAGGGTTAGAGAACTTGCCTTTTTGCTCAGCTACAATAATTGTCTAGCTTTAACTAACTTGCTTTGAAAGACCTAACATTAATAAAGTCGGTCTAATAATTAGTACGACGTATTTGCATAATTATACGCTTAATAACGAACTTATTTACCACATAAGTACTAACACATAAATTACATTAGTCAAAACAATATTATTAACCTTATAGACACTTAATCATTTTAGGTTAATAATTTAATAAGTTAGAAAATATTTTTCTTAAGTGTTGGACACTTATTAAACCCTTAAACAACTTATTATAATTGTTTAATTAAATCATAATTAAATTAAATTTATTTTATTAACTCAATCTCTATTTAATTACTATTTAATATTGATTAAATAGAAATTAATTAATTAACTCTACTTATTATTAAAAATAAATAATAACTAATTGTACTTACTTATTATTTAATTATAATTAAATAATAAATAATTATTAACTTAGTTTTAACCTTCTTCAATTTAATGTTAATCAACCAATAATTAACTAAGTAATTAACCTTACTTATTATTTAATTAAGAAAATTAAATAATAGTTTACTAATCTTAATCCTCTTTACTTATTATTTAATGTCAATTAAATAATAATTAATTATTTAATTAATTTTAATTATTATTTAAGGTTAAATAATAATCAAATCATTCTTATTTATTATTTTAATTAAATAATAAATTATTACTCTAATAACTTAATTTCCATTAATCGTTATTTAATGTTAATTAAATAATAATTAATTACTTAATTATCCTTATTTATTATTTAATAATATTTAAATAATAAATAATTAATTTATAAATTTTATCTCTCTTTAAATATTATTTAATAGGCATTAAATAATAATTGCTAATTTATCATCTTTATTTATTATTAACATTTAAAATAATAAGTAAATAATAAATTTATTTAACTTAACCATGGTTTAGCTACTAGATTAATATTTAAAATATTTAAATATTAAACTTAATGAAAAATATCCTCCCCAATATTATTTTTGTATTATTATTATTTTTGTTATAATTTTAAATTAATTTTTAAATATTTAAATTAATTAAAATTATCCCGAATGGCATTTTCGTAAATAAGTTGAAAAACCGGACCGATGGCATTTTCGTAATTAATTCGAAAACTGAACCGAGGGCAGAATGGTAATTCTGCCGAAAAAAAACACGGAGGGGCAAACTTGTAATTTCGCCGGAAAATAACTACCGCGCATGGCGCGCGTTATAATATTTTCAGACCAAAACGGCGCCGTTTTTGGCAATCCGGAAATGGCTTCCGCGCATAACGCGCGGAAGAAATTTTCTGCCGATGCCAAACGACGTCGTTTGGCTCCGCGTCGGTGGGTGAACAGTGGCTCGCGCATTGCGCGGCCAGTGTTAAATTTTCTCTTCCAAGCAGAATGTGAACAGTGTTTCCGGCTACCCATTTTAAATAAAAATATACCTTCAATAAATCTTTAACTCTTCAATAAAAATCCAAAAAATTTACCAATCACCTTATATTAATTTATAACATGAAAAATTAATTTTTCATGATTTAATATCATTATTTTTTTATAAAAATTTTTACATCACATAAACTACCACAAATCATAACTTTTTGTGTATAACTCCATTTTGAGTGATTCAAACTTTGTTTTTCTCATGATTCAATGTTCTATAATATTAGAACATCAAACTTAAGTTTTATAAAAAAATATTTTTGGACATAAATTCCAAAACTTGTTTACACACTATTAAATACATATTTTAGCATATACAATATACAAAAATGCAAACCAAGCATATTAAACTCAAGCATGACATATATATTACCACTACACATTAATAACCATATTAACATGTTTATACTAACATGATGATTTATTTAATTTAAAAACAAAGCTTCATTTAAAATAACCATTACCTTGATTTAATGGCTATTCTTCTTTTTCTCCCAAAATATGTTGTGAATCTTGAAGGCATAAACTAGCTTAGCACTCCTTCTCCTTCTCTTGCTCTCTCTCAAAATATTTTTCTCTCAAACTCTCTCTTTTGATTTTTGGAGCAAAATGAAATAACATCTATCAACTTTTCAAGTATACTTGAAAAATTAGTAGATACACATAATGTATCTAATAATTTTGACCACTACAAGCTAGCTAATGGATACTTACACAAGTTAACAAGCCATGACTTGGTTGGTGAAAAGAAGCATGGTTCATGTACTTAAAAAAATAAAACAAGCAACCTTTAATTAAATAAATGGAAAATAAAATAAAATATCAAAAAAAATCAATTTTTTTCTCTCTCCTCCATGCCATTCGGCTGATGGACTTCAAAAGTCCCAAAAAATAAATTCACTTTTCTTATTTTAATTAATTAATAAGTTATTTAATTGTTTTTCCAAGTGGGCCAATCATTGGGCTTTAATTTAAAATACCAATTGGGCTTCTATTAAATTGTTTGGGCTACTAAATTGTCAAATTTTATTATTCCCCACTTGGGCTACTAATTGACCCATGTTGGGCTAATTTAATAATTTACACATTAATTATTCAATCCATGTTAAATAAATAATTAGATTGAATAAATAATTAAATATTTTAACCCATAAGTATTAAATTACCAAATGGACTAATAAATATTATTATTAACATTTCACATTATTTACATTAATTAATAATCATATTAATTAATTTATTATATTTAATTCACTCATTATATTCAATTTAATTGAATATTTAATTAATAGGAAACTTATCAATTATTTTGATATTAAAACTTTAGGGTTTGTTCACTAATTTAATAACATATTAGTGACCCCCTTTAATTAATTTTAGTAATTAATTACATAATTATTTAATCACATAATTAATTAATCACATAAAAAGATTTAAATAATCTCATAAAACTAACTCGTTGGAAATTAAATTAATATTTTAATTAATAAAAATGTGGAAATTCTAGGACATTACAAGTATTTTAATACATTTCGTAGTTATTTCGTGTAATAAATATTTTATATAATGTATGTAAAATATTTATTTTAATTCACCAAAATTCATAAAATGATTTATAAATAATAATTATACCTTTTTAAGGTACTTTACTTGACAATTTTTATACACGCATAATGACATGCATGTAATTATATGAGGTATTTTATACCTGTAAAATTAATAAAATAACACATGCAACTTATAAAAATAAATTTTCATACTCTTTCACTTCGTTACATGAACAACATGTTTAATTAACATGTTTACGTTTCTAAAATATTATCTCCCATAAAATTAATACAATTCCATCATACAATAAGTATAATTTAATAAATTAAAACATTCATTCTCCTCATTTATTTTTCATTTCTTTACTATTTAACACACTTTATATATAAATCATATAATAAAATATTGCACCATTTGTACGATTATATTTCCTTTCTTAATTAATGTACTCTCCTTATATAAATTATATAATCATTTTTATATAATTTATATAATTATTATTTCCTTACTATTTACTTTAACTTTCTTATATAAATTATATAATTTATTATTATATAATTACATTCTCCTTTTTAAATAATTTCCAAAATTTCTCCATAATTATCGATTAATTATATAATCAATAATTATACCTTTATTAACTCTCTCATTATTTTCTATTTTCTTCCATCCTCAATTAATTGAATCCCCTTATATAAATTATATAATTATTCTTATATAATTTGTAAAATTATTATTTCATTAATATTTTACTTCAATTTCCTTATATAAATTACATAATTTATTATTATATAATTGCTTTCTCCTCTTAAAATTTCTAAGCTTTCATTATTGATTAATTATATAATCAATAATTACAATTCTACTAATTCCCTCATTAGCTTTTCATTAAAATTTGGATTAATTTAATTATTAATCCTTTTTTCTCCATAATCAATAAAATTTTATCAATATAACAGTTGAACATGCGCGCACACACACACACACACACACACACACACACACACATATATATATATATATATATATATATATATATATATATATATATATATATATACATACATATCTAATTCGTATACCTCACATTACCATGTAACACCATTATAATAATATTTTTACACCTCCACAACTATTTTAAATATCAACAATTTAATTGTACAATTACATGAAATTTCTCTTATTCTTCATAAATTATTTTTAAACAATTTATTTACTTTTCAATTATGTTAATTCAACACAATTTATTATCATCTCTGTACAGATTTAATTTACCAATTAAATCTCATCACATACCTTAAATCACATAAAATATAACAATCACAAATAAATTAAGCAACCTTGATAATTTTGTTAATCAAATTTTTACTTATTATTATTATTATTATTATTATTATTATTATTATTATTATTATTATTATTATTATTATTATTATTATTATCTCAAAAATTCGGGTCCTCACAATAGCAGTATTCGTATTCGAAAAATTAATTCGCTATCCGTATTTGTATCCGGTATCCGACGGATTTTAAAAATGCTATCCGTATCCGGTATTTGAAATAATATCCAAATACGGATAATATCCGTTTTTATTTATTTTATTCCAATAAATAGATTATTTGAATATTTGGATATCTTGATTCATTTATCAATCACCTAATATAAAATTTATTGAAACTATTTACAAAAAATAAAGAATTTTATTTGAATAATTACTCATAACCAATCACAATTTAAAGTTTAAACCATACATATTAATGAATTAATGTTATCTAAATTCAAAATGAATGATCTACTTATTATTGTGTAGATGTCCATTAATAAGTATATGCTCATTTTATGTGTTAATTTGGAGTAATACTATAGCGTGTATAAATATTTATAATCTATAATTATAACATTTAAATTATATTTACAACACTTATTAAATGATATATTTTAGATATATTGTAACACTATATATAACTATAATAAGGGGGGAAAATAATGAGTTTTAAAGTATAGTCCATTAATGAATGAATGTTAATTTATTTATTTTTAATAAATACAATAATCAATGCTCTAAATTATAATTTAAATAAGTTTTTATTATTTTTGAAATCCTAAATTCAAAATAAATGCTCTACTTATTAATGTTTAGATGCTCATTAATAAGTAGATGTCCACTTTATATGTTAATTTGGAGTAATACTGTAGTGTGTATGAATATTTATAATCTATAATTATAACACTTAAATGATATTTATAACACTTGTTAAATGATATGTTTTAGATATATTGTAACACTATATATAACTATAATAAGGGGAAAATGAGTTTTAAAGTATAGTTCGTTAATGAATAAATGTTAATTTATTTATTTTTAATAAATACAATAATCAATGCTCTTAATTATAATTCAAATAAGTTTTCATTATTTTTGAAATCCTAAATTCAAAAATGAATGCTCTACTTATTAATAATTTTTAGATACCCATTAATAAGTAGATGTTCATTTTATGTGTTAATTTGGAGTAATACTGTAGTGAGTATGAATATTTATAATCTATAATTATAACATTTAAAACACTTGTTAAATGATGCATTTTAGATATATTGTAACACTATATATAACTAGAATAAAGAAAAAAAGTAATAAGTTTTAAAGTATAGATCATTAATGAATGAATATTAATTTATTTATTTTTAATAAATTCAATAATCAATGTTCTAAATTACAATTCAAATAAATTTTTATTATTTTTGAAATCCTAAATTTCAAAATGAATGTTCCACTTATTAAAGTTTGATGTCCATTAATAAGTTGATGTCCCTTTTACTTGTTTGGAGTAATATTATAGTAAGTATGAATATTTATAATCTATAATTATAACACTTGTTAAATGATCCAAAATTTATATTGTAACACTTGTTAAATGATACATTTTAGATATTTTAATTTTATAATAGTAAAAATTCATTAACTATACTTAAATAAATTTATTAATATTATAATAAAAGTGTTATTTCCTACTTTTTAGAAGTGAAATGACATATTTTAAAAATAATTTTCATATGATAGTGAAAATTAATTATTATATAAGGAAGACCACTTAAAAGAAATTATTTTGCTTATTTTATATATATATAAGTTATTCGGATACGAATTCCGGATACGGATCCGAATTCGGATATCCGCTATCCGCCGGATATATTTACGGACGAATGTTAAACAAATATGAATACGCCTATATCCGTATTCGTATACGTTTATTTGTGGATACCTTTAAACCGAATACGGATATATCCGTTTTTTTTCGAATGCGAATAATATTTGTTTTTTTTTAATACGGATGCGGATGAATACAAATTTTTCGATTATCATTTACAACCCTAATTATACATCAAATGATCATATAAACTCTAGATCTACACAATGTTTGAGTACTTAGCTCATATACCTTTAAAAATAGGTTTTCACAATAAATCTGCACAACTATATAACATACATACACATTTGACCTATTATGGTCTATGTAATATTATGAACTTCCGAGAGAGTTGTAATCCGATTTTATATTAATAAATAAATATTGAATTACATCTTATATGTGTTATGGAATCTTCGTTATTGTTTATTTATGTGTTTTGGTTCAAGTATCCAACCTTAACGCGAAAACGGAGGATAAAAGTTTTTTTTTTCAAAAACTGAAAAGAAGATAAAACCTAAACCTTAAATCCTAGGGTCTAAACACTAGAAAACCTAACCTAGGCTCTCGAGCGATATGTATACGTCAAAATGACATTCTATTTCAGGATTCATCTTTCCCACACTTTGAAAACACGTTATAGCCGATAAAAGTTTTTTTCAAAAAATGCGTCGGGAATAGGACGAAATAGGGAAAAGACAAAAAAAAAATTGCCTTTTTGATCGTCTAACCATTTTATGAAAAATGGTTGTCAAAAATACTATTCACCGAAAAACATGCAATATCTTTTTGACTTTTCATTTCACATAATAGTGTTTATTCAGAACAAAACTCTGTAATATCTGACTTTTAAATTAGTAAAGACCAATTAAACCAAAAGACTTAAAAATGAACTAATTTCGTTGAAAATGAACTAACTTGGTTAGAAATGAACTGGAAGACTAATTGATTTAGTTAGACTGTGTAGACACCCAAATTTTGCACTTGTATACTAACCCTGACAGGAGTGCAAAATCGTCATTTGACCCAAGCCACCACGGCGGCTTGTGGTCAAAGCTGCCAAATGAATCATGAGCATCGGGTCAATTGAGGCGGGACACACAGTCGATCCAGACGAAGCCTGACCTGGTCGTCAAAGACGACGAGTGACCACTACGCTTGCGGCAGTCGGGGGGCCTCGCTCCTTGAAAGCCACAAAGAGCATTTTATACATCAGGTATCAGCCTTCCAAAATAATACAGCAAAAATTGACGATTTAAGACTGCGTGACACAAAAATCGAGGAAAGCAAGCTGGACAGCCGCAGGTGCACCTACGGCCATCGACAAACGGGACGGTTTCGAGGCTCGAGGAGATCCCGGCAGCCAAGGATGGCTGCAGCAGAGGCATCTGTGGCCAGCCGCAGATGCCCCTGCAGCTGGCTTTGATCACCTATAGAACGACGTTTCCACCAGCAGATGGGGGGGTGAAGAATTTTTTTTTAATATTCTAGAGAGAGAAACAGGCGAGATAGAGAGAGAGAAAGACTCGGGTTAGCTAAAACAACTAGTGATAGTTGCATTTTATTGTTCAAATAGTGAGGTATTCTTGTTTTTTGCTTGAGTAGTGAAATAGAAAGCGTTTGTCGGCGTATTTGCAAGGTGAAAATGATGTTATTTCTTTATGTTTTAGCTTGTGTCATTGTTATAATTTTGTTTGTTGAGTTGTGATAGATATAATATTGTGGTGTATTGTTAAGGATCCGTGGATTAGGGATTATTAATGAGGGTTCCATCGGAACGTATTTCCCTCCTAATGTCCCGAGGATATCCGTATGGTGATATATAGTTCATTGGGTTAGTAAATAGTTCGCAGTATTAGGCTCGTGATTTTGATTTGTGTAGTGTAATAACAAGTCTAGTATTGCTAATCTTGCTTGGTACGATTGTGCAGTGATTTGGGTGATTGTGAGTCTAGGAATGGGATCCTCGTGATCAAATTCCGAAGATGGACAAATTTGGGGTGTATGTAATCACTGCTAGGGTCCATTTGTATATATGTAAATATTGGGCCTTGAAACGATACAGAATCAAAATCGGGTTTAAGGCCCCGTAATAGTAAAATATGTGATTGTGGGTGTTTGGGGACATTTAGATGGCTTATATGCCCATGGATAGCCCCGGCACGGTTTTGAATGCTTGTTTTGATTGATGATATGAGAAAAAACGGTTTTCAAAAGTAACGCAAACGATCAAGAATTTTTAAAAGTAATCAAATTAGGGTATTAGAATCATGAGGTTAAAAGGTTGAGTTTTAGTAAACGTCGGTCCTCGTTTGGCAAAAAGGTTGCAAGCGGTTTTGAAATGTCATAAAAAATGATTTCATAAAAATAGGAAAAAAATGTTTTCGTTAAACTTTGGTGCATAGGGTTAAAAAGTTCCTAGAAGTTGCCTTCCTTTTCATTTTACTTTACTGTTAGAAGGCAATGTATAGTCTCGATTCCTATTTGGCAAAAGTTTAAAACTCTTGATTTTTGAAAACGACACTTAATAAAAAACCCCACAATTTTCAAACTTAAAATCAACATTTATTATAAGACAAAAGCCTTGTCATTCGAGATAAAAGATGTTTCAAAACACTCAATAAATAAAGCACATTTTTTTACAAAAAGAATCAAAGCAGGTTTTTTTCACAACAAAACAGGTAGGCACACACACACACACCCCCACTTTTTAGGATTTTAAAAGGATAAGAAAACATCGAGATTGCGGTAACCGTATTTTCACAGAAGTCGGGGGGTGCCTAACACCTTCCCCTCGCTTAAGTAAGCCCCCGAACTCTATGAATCTCGGTTCGAGGATCAATTAATTCAGAGTCACATATGAGCCAACAATTACGAAAATCAAATTCGGATGAGTTGGTACATCCATTTTAAATATACCAACTGGTGGCTCTGGTTAATTGGCTCATCATAAAATCGACCTCTCAAATCCCGTCGACATTCAAGCCGACCCTTTTTCCAAATCACATCTCAAATCAAAAGGTTAAAATTGGAAAAGGATTTATTATAAAACGAAACGACTTTTCCCGGCGTCGACAACTGGCGACTTTGCTGGGGACATTAGAGGGATTAGGCCGCATTTAAAATCTTGATGTTTTCTTATCCTTTAAAAAATCTAAAAAATGTGTGTTTGCGTTACTTGCGTTAATTTACTTTTCGTACGTGTATGAATAAATATGCGAGTGATGTGATTGCGTTTCTTTTCAAAGCTTTATTTTATTATAATCATATGCATGCGGTGAGGTACCATGAATGTATGATGAATATATGATTGAGCAGTTCCTCCTCCTGAGGCAAACCCGTCGGATGTGGATTACTGGACTCAAAGGGGCGCTCCCCTGCGAGGCTCAGGAAAAGCATCCACTCAGATCCAATCCAATTGAAAGACCGGATTTATTCCCGTTCAGTATATTGCGAAGATCTGGGAACCTTCATGCCGAAAAGCCCGTGAGAGCAACTTAGGGTAGGTCAGCCTCAGATAAACCCAACGCGTGGAAAGTCTCTTCATACCCTTTTCAAAGCTTTACGCGCATGATATCATACTTTGGTCAATCATTTTGTACCAACTGCTTTGTCAAAATAAAAGTATTAATCTCTGTGTTACAGGGACAGCTGGGAGAGTATCATGATTTCACATTGATATACCCTGGTCAAAATAAAGGAATACTGACCCTGTTTTGCAGGAAAAGATTAAAAAAACTCCAAAAATTTTTACAGAGATTTTTCGCTTTAGCATGCATCCACTAATATCATTCTGCGAAACTAAACTTGGGTTATGGTATTTGCAGGATTGCTCCCCAAACTCGTCTTCGATCCAGAAAAGCCCGAGAGTCAGTAGTCGAAATGGCCGAGACTCCTAATCCTAACCCGGCTCCTATATCCTGGGAGGAGTTCGATGCGGTAAAGAATTAGATGACCGAATTGACCATGATGCTAAAAGAGCATTTCAAGCTAAAGTCAGGGCCACAAATCGAGGACCCACCAGGGCCATCATCTCAGGGAAACGGGGTGACCTCAGAAACCCCGAAGGTTGAACAGCGAAAACAAATTATCGTTATTCCAGAAGATGAAATTGCTAGTAATCTCAGCAAGAAGATAAAGCAGATGGAAGAAGCCATCAAAACTATGAAAGGGATCGGGTCGTATGGCAGTGTTAACTACTCTGATTTATGCATTTTTCCGGGAGCCAGATACCCCGATAAGTTCAAAATTCCAGAATTTGAGAAATACAACGGGTCGGGGGATCCTTACACCCATCTGAAAGTCTACATCGGAGAACTCGGGGAATATGCTGAGGACGAGTTGTTAAGGATGCTGTTATTTCAAAAAAGTCTGACAGGGGAAGCTAGGACCTGGTACGCGAGGCTGGACAATACCAAAATTCATAATTGGGAGGAGCTGGCCCACACCTTTTTGACACAATACAATTTCCAATCCCAAATGGCCTCGGATCGGTACCAAATGACAAAAATTAAAAAGCAATCCCATGAATCCTTCAGAGATTATGCTCAACGGTGGAGAAGGATGGCTGCCCAAGTGAACCCACCTATGAGCGAGGCGGAAATGGTGATGACATTCATTGACATCCAGGAGGCCCCTTATTATGAGAGGGTGATAGCGGGAATAGGGAAGCCTTTTGCTGAAATGATTAAGCACGGGGAGATGGCTGCGATGGGTTTAAAGTCGGGGAAAATCCGAGACTTCACAGCTCTCGAAGCTGTTGCCGAACAGATACAAAGCGGGAACTATGGCAGTACGTCCCGGAGACCACAGAAGAGAAAGGAGGAGGATGTGTCCCTGGTCTTGCAAGAGCTATCTGGGAAAGCAATGAGTAGCCATTATGTCTGCATGCCAAGAAGCAAGCCCCCGCGTCAGCCAACTTTCAATAACCAAAGATCTGAGGGGCGGAGGAGATTCTAAAACCCCCGAGAAAGAGAGTTCACCCCCTTAGGGGATTCATTAGAGCAGATCCTGGCAGTGTTAATAAGTCAAAAAAAGATTACAGAGCTAGCACCACCCGCTGACCCGAAGGGCAAAAGATACGACCCGAGCAAAAAATGCGCTTATCATTTGGGGTCCCCAGGACATGACACCCAGGATTGCTGGTCATTGAAGCATAAAATCCAGAACGTGATTGATAGCGGGGAAATCGTGGTAGAATAGCCAGAGCCCCCAAACGTAAAGGCCAACCCTTTTCCCGAGCATAATGGGGGAGGTGTAAATGTAGTTGAAACCAGTGGGGTGGAAGGTCCTTTGAAATTGAGGTACGTGAGAAAAATCGATGAGGTGGTTGCTATGACCAAGGCCCAGGAGGGCACGCGAAGTGAGCCACTCAAGTTGCCTGGGGTAATCCAGGGTACCAAAAGGGAGTCTATCCGGTTGTCGGCTCCAAGACCCCTTGTTATAACAGCCAGGTCACAGTTGCCAATTACCAGTCTGAAGGCTATTCGGCGGAATTACGGGGGAAAGACCGAGGGGGAGGCCAGTTGTGCATCAATCAGATCTAGGGGAAATCCATTGTATCTACCAAAGCAAGTCCTTGAGAGCACGAAGAAAGAAAATGGGAAAATCTCGGAGGAAAAAGCCTTAGAGTTCTGGGAGAAAATGAATCACAACAAGGCGAAGATGGTTAAGACACTAGAGGCGCAACCATCCTTGACATCAATCTTAGACCTGGTATTAGCATCCAACGATCATCATCGTGAATTAAGCAAAGTCCTGGAAGAGGCTCATGTCCCCAAATCAATTAGTACAGAGAGATTCGGCCATTTGGTGGGCCATCTGTTGGACAACAACGTGATCTCGTTCACCGACGACGACATCCCCGAGGAGGGGAAAGGACACCGTGGGTCGTTGCACATAGCGGTCATCTCCTTTGGGTATGTGATGAACGGAGTATTGATTGATGGTGGATCAGCTTTGAATATTTGCCCGTATAATACTCTAGAAAAAATGAGAATCAACCCCAAGTGCCTGCGGGCCAGCCAAGTGGTAGTGCGGGCTTTCGACGGATCTAGAAAGGAGACGGTAGGGGAAATAGAGCTACCAGTGGAGATCGGGCCCTATACTTTTGACATTTCCTTCCAGGTGCTAGATATCACTGTCAATTACAACATGTTGCTAGGGAGGCCCTGGATTCATATGGCAAGGGAAATCCCCTCCACCCTGCATCAGCAAATAAAATTCGTCGTTGACGGGAACTTGGTAACAATTGCCGCAGAGCCTGACTACCCTGTTCCCTCTGTGAAAGGCATGCCTGTGATCCATGTAGATGAATCAGTCGAACCAATCAGCTACCAGGCATTCGAGATTAGTACCCCCCAGTACCGGCAATTGGGAGCTCAGACTTCAAAGCCTAAAATGTCTCCAGAGCTCACGTTTGTTGCCCGGGAAATGATGGCGATGAACTTCCAGCCAGGACAAGGACTGGGCAAGAACGGTCAAGGGATCACCGAGCCCATCCAGATACCAGCACAGTCAGGCAAGGCAGGGTTAGGATATTACAGAGGTATAAGGCCAAAGAGCTCATACAAGAAGATTCTTACTCGGATAACCGGAGTCCCAATCTCAAGAACCAACAATGAATACTCCCCGAAGACAGTCAAGCCTACGTCTGAAACGGAGGATAAGGTGGAGGCTCCCTCAGCCAAGGGATTGGCCCAGCAGGAGAAATTCTTGCAAGAAATCATAGAACAGTTTGAGATAAAGTGCCATCTCCCAGGGCAGTCAGCGCCCAATGAGAAGGGGAAGGAGAAAATGTCTGAAGGCAAGCAGATCATGCCTTTCATCAATTGGGCTGGGTTAGAAGTTCCCGAGAAAAATATGAATGAAAGCCGAGGCCAAGTCGTCGCAATCATTGAGGAGGTTCCAGATGCAGAGACCCCTTCCATCACTAGCTTTAAAGCCAAAGTGATCCACAAGAATTGGACCGTGTAGCCAATAGTGTCCAGAAAAGGGTAAATGCAGGAATGACGAGGAATCCTGTCCAATAGGGGGATCAAAGGGGTTTTTAAGGCGGTGTTTTTGTTTTATGTATCCGCACGTCTATTTCATATTTTGTCACGATTATTGGAAAAGAAATTCGTGTACTTAATATTTATATATATGACAAATATTTTTGTTTTATGTCAGGTGTACCGATTTGAATTATACTAGCCTAACAAACGATTTTCCAAATTTGAAAGACAATTATGATTTTGATATAGAACTGGATTTCGATTTGATGGGAATTGAGCAGGACGAAGCAGGTGATGACGACACTCCCGACGAAATCAAAGAGTGGGTCGAGGATAAACCCAAACCCAATCTCAACCAAACTATTACCATTAACATAGGAACCCCTGAAAATCTCAAGGAGCTGAAAATTGGGGCAGACCTGACCCCCAACCAGAAAGCAGAGGTAACTGAGCTTTTGAGTCGATATGGGGATGTGTTCGCTTGGTCACATGAAGACATGGTCGGGTTGTCCACGGACATTGTGGTACATCGTTTTCCCATCAAGAAGGGTTTCAGGCCAGTTAAGCAGAAGCTGAGAAAATTAAAACTGGAGTGGAGCTTAAAGGTGAAGGAGGAGATAATCAAGCAATTCAAGGCTAGAATTATCATGGTGTCCACTTACCCAGAATGGCTTTCCAATATAGTCCCAGTGGCGAAGCCCGGGGGAAATGTGAGAGTCTGCGTTGATTATAGGGATCTGAACAAGGCCAGTCTCAAAGATAATTTTTCAGTGCCTTTCATACACATCTTGGTGGATAATACGGCTCAGTATGAAATGTATTCATTTGTCGATTGTTTCGCGGGATATCATCAGATAATGGTGGTAGAGGAGGACCGAGAAAAGACTGCCTTCATCACCCCCCTGGGGCACGTTTTATTATAGATGACTTGCTTTCGGCCTCACAAATGCAGGAGCCACTTATCAGAGGGCAATGATGGCCCTATTCCATGACATGATGCATAAGGAGATAGAGGTCTACGTAGATGACATTATTGTGAAATTAAGGGTTGAATCTGACCATGTGACTCACCTCAAGAAGCTATTTGATCGGCTCAGGAAGTATAATTTGAAGCTCAATCCAGCAAAGTGTGCCTTCGGAGTTCAGGCGGGCAAACTCCTTGGGTTCTTGGTGAGCAATCGGGACATTGAACTGGATCCAGCCAAGATCAAAGTCATTATGGATATGCCAGCACCTCGTATAGAGAAAGAGATAAGGGGATTTTTGGGAAGGATAAACTTCATCAGTCGGTTCATATCCCATCTGACAACCACTTGCAAACCAATCTTTAAACTGTTAAGGAAGGATACCTCCCGAGAGTCAAACAGTCAATGCCAAAAAGCCTTTCAGACCATTAAGAGACAATTAACAGAGGCGCCAGTGCTGGTACTTCCGGAGGACGGGATCCCTCTTTTCATGTATATATCTGTGAAAGACATGGCGATGGGTTGTATGATGGGACAGAAAAATGAATCAGGCAAGGAGCATGCCATTTATTACCTCAGCAAGAGATTCAGCGGCTGTGAGCATAATTATACACCAATCGAAAGAACATGTTGCGCCTTGGCGTGGGCTGCTATGAGATTACGACATTACCTGCATGGACACACCACCTATTTGATCTCTCGAATTGACCCCCTGAAATATATATTTGAGAGACCAATGTTGAATTGTCGATTGTCGAGGTGGCAGTTAATCTTACAACAGTTCGACATCCTCTATGTTACCCAGAAGACTGTAAAGGGGCAAGGGATTGCAGATCAATTATCAGAGATGCCGACAGGAGGAATGGAGCCTTTAGAAACTCCTCTATCGGGTGAAGACATATTATGGGTCCAACATACGAGGTGTGATGACGAAGGGCAGTTTTGAAAAATGTATTTTGACGGTGCCATGAATGCTGAAGGGGCTGGAGCTGGAGCGGTCCTAGTTTCCATTACGGGCGAGCAATACCCTGTTCTCACTAAATTACAGTTCAGTAACTCGAACAATACGGCTGAATATGAAGGATGTATATTGGGGCTGAGATTCGCCCGCAATATGGGAGTGAAAAGATTAGTCGTGTTAGGAGACTCAGAGTTGGTAATCAGACAGGCAACAGGTGTGTATGGCACTAAGGAGCTTCGGTTACTTCCGTACCACCGGTGTGTGATCCGATTAATGCAAGAATTTAAAGACATAGCCTTCCGACACATTCCCAGGGGGCGGAATGACTTTGCCGATGCATTGGCCACCCTGGCTTCGTTAGTCCACGTACTCAAAAGCAAAGCCACTCCCCAGATTGAGATAACGGTGCAGAATGCTCCCGCTTACGAAGAGCATATCGCAGAGTTATCAGAAGAAGTGGATCACCCAAATCAGCCCTGGTATCTTGACATTCGGGAATACTTAAGGGATAGATCTCTCCCCGACCAGGCGAACCGAACGGAAAGGCAAAGAATCCAGAAGATGGCAATGAAATTCTATTTAAGCGGAGATTCCCTGTATAAGAAAGATGTTGGGTTGGGATTGTTGCGATGTGTAGATGAAACTCAAGCACAGAAAATCATGGGCGAAGTACACGGTGGGGTATGTGGGCCACATATGAGTGAACCGTTGTTAGCCAAGAAGATTTTGAGAACGGGGCATTACTGGCTATCACTTAAGGCCGACTGTGATGATCATGTCAAGCGATGCTATCAATACCAAGCACACGGTAATGTGATTCATGCACCTCCTAATGAACTGCATTGTATGACTTCCCCTTGGCCCTTCTCCATGTGGGGCATGGATGTAATGGGACCCGAGGAGCCCAAAGCAAGCAATGGCCACTGGTTCATTTTTATAATGATTGATTATTTCACTAAGTGGGTGGAGGCAGCTTCTTTCCCCAAAGTAACACAGGAAATCATAGTCAGTTTCATCAGAAACAATATCATTTACCGGTACAGACAGCCTGAAATCTGGGTTTCCTACAATGCCAAAAATCTGAACAACGCCCTTATGAAGGAGTTATGCGACCAATTCAAGATCAAGCATCTCAATTCTGTCATTTATAGGCCCAAAATGAATGGGGCCGTGGAGGCAGCAAATAAGAATATAAAGAGGATTATGGCGAGAATGTCTGCCAATCATCGGGGATGGCCAGATTTGTTGCCCCTCACGCTGTTTGCATATCGAACATCAATTCGTACGTCTACAGGGGAAACTCCTTACGCCTTGGTATATGGGATGGAGGCCGTTGTGCCAGTTGAGATGGAGATGGCATCCCTCCGAATTTTGCTCGATGCTCAGATTGACGAGGAGGATTAGATGCAAAGTCGGTACGACCAATTAGCCCTGATAGATGAAAGGAGGGTGGCTGCTATATTACACGGTCAATTGTATCAGCAGTGCATCTCTCGATCGTACGACAAAAAGATACAGTCCCGAAAGTTCAAAAAAAACGACTTAGTGCTAAAAAGGGTCATGCCCTGTCAAGATGAAGCAAGAGGGAAGTTCGCGCCAAATTGGGAAGGACCCTTTGTTATCAAGAAAGTCCTATCTGGGGGGGCCCTCATCCTACAAGAAATGGTTGGCGAGGTGTTTCCGCAGCCCTTGAATTCTGACTCGGTGAAACGGTTCTATGCTTAAAACTCTTTTTTCTTTATCTCCCTTTGTAACACGAACTACGTAGGACCTGATCTCCTGGCTTTGTGGGAGTACGTAGGCAGCCATCATGGCGCGGTCTGTTCTCTACCAAATACTAAACCTTGTCCCTATACCAAACCCGTTTCCAAAAAAGCCCAGAAAACCCTACCTTGATAAATACATTCCAGATCCTACCCCAAAACCAGCCATATAATCAACCCCAAAATCCAAGACTCACTCCGATGAAATCAGAGGGTCGCGCGGCAATATTTGTGGAATCCCAATCAAAAGTTGAGAAAAGAAAGAAGGCAATATATCAAAATCATAATCGGCTGGATAAAATGATGATCCAATGGAGGGCGACGATACATCAAAAAGGGAAAATGACTAAACCATAAATATTTCTTTATATATACAAAACATTTTGATTACAAAGTCTATCTTTTAAATAATAGTGATGAAACTGACATAGTCTGTGCAGGAAATAAAATAATCTACAGGTCAGAAACCAGCTGAAGCAGGATAGACAGAATAGCCGATGCATCATAAACCTCAGGCTCGCCTGCCACCTGCTGACCCATCATGTCGATCCGAGCCAAAAAAGCAGCAACACTACTAACAGTCGCAGAATGGGCCTCCATGATAACTCTGACCTGCTCAGTGATGCTATCTTTGGTAGAAAAGGAAGCATCCCGCTCAATGTAGGCAATATCCCTCTCAATCTCAGTCGCACTCAAGGCAGACCGGAGCCTGGTACCCTCAATCATTAGTCTCTGGATACGATCCACCGAATCAAGGCAAAGGACATGTGTCGAAGTGGGAGCGTCCTCAATATCAGATCTGGGTGCCAATTCTGAAAGCTCCGGGGGAATGACCGCATCTGAACTGGTCTCATCTGGGAAAAATCCGCGAGAACCATCCAATACCCCCATTTGGTCAAAATCAGCAATCTCAGAACATCCCCGCAACCATCGTAGATAATCGGGTGTCTGACCAGGATGACTGTCCCTAAACTCGACCGAGACCCTGTGAGACCAAAGATCATATACTCTCAGCATCTCCCTCTCCGTTTGAATCAATATAAGAAATCAGTAGTCAGCTGCGCCCGCGAAAAGATGAAGATCCTGCATCTGGTCAAACTGCCCCATAACGGCCAAGGGATGATAAGTCGTCACCCCTCTCAAACCCGGAAGAGGGAGGAAGTCAAAAGGGGGTGCATGAGTCAAAAAGCTCATGAAGGAGCAATAACCCGAATAGATCAGGGGATGAAAAGGCTCCTCAATGGCCGACAAGAACTCCCTCCATGAAGCCGCATCAATGCATCGCTAGGGGCGGAACGAGAACTGCATGGACACCATCCCTCTTTTCACCTAATATGTTAGCTTGTGTAAGTATCCTTGCTATCTCATGATGGTAATTTTAATAGATATAGATTTTATATCTATCCAAATTGTAAGTATACTTACAATTTAGGAGCTTGTGTTAGTCATTCTTCTTCTTCCATTTTTCAAGCTAGAGAGCATTTGAGAGTGTAGAAAAATATAGTTGAGAGCAAAAATACCAAGAGAAGGAGTTCTTGGTTCATGTCATTTTCTTTCACCACCTATTTTGGAAGAAAAAGGAAGATAGCCATTAAATCATGGTAATGGTTATTCTAAATCTAATTTTTGTTTTAAATTAAATAAACTAACATGTGTGTATAAATATGTTAATATAGTTAATAATGTGTAGTGGTAATATTTATGTCATGCTTGAGTTAATATGCTTGGTTTGTATTTTGGTATATTTTGTATGCTAAAATACGTGTTTAGTAGTGTATAATCAAGTCTTGAAATTTATGACCAAAAATATTTTTTATAAAACTTAGGTTTGATGTTCTAATATTAGAGAACATCTAATCATGAGAAAAACAAAGTTTGAATCACTCAAAATGGAGTTATATACAAAAAGTTATGATTTGTGGTAGTTTATGTGATGTAAAAATTTTTATAAAAAAAGAATGATATTAAATCATGAAAAATTAAATTTTCATGTTATAAATTGATATTAAGTTATTGGTAATTTTTTTGGATTTTTATTGAAGAGTTAAAGCTTACTTGATGGTATATTTTTATTTAAAATGTGTATGTCGGAACACTGTTCACATTCTGCTAAAGGAAAAAAAAAGGGGGGGGGGGAGGAACAGTCCGCGCAATGCGCGCAAGCCTTTGGCTGAAAACACGCGAAGCCAAACGATGTCGTTTGGCGTCGGTAAAGTTACACCGCGCGCGTATGCGCGGAAGCCGTTTCCGGCTTCTCAAAACGGCATCGTTTTGGGCCGTTCTTTATGCTGCACGCGCAATGCGCGGTAATCGGATTTTGGCAGAAATTACAATTCTAGCCCTCCGTATTTTTCTTGGCGAAATTACCATTTTGCCCTCGGATCAGTTTTCAACTTATTTACAGAAATGTCATTCGGGTTAATTTTAATTAATTTAAATATTTAAAAACTAATTTAAAATTATAACAAAAATAATAATAATACAAAAATGATATTGGGGAGGATATTTTTCATTAAGTTTAATATTTAAATATTAATCTAGTTAGCTAAATCATGGTTAAGTTAAATAAATTTATCAGTTATTTATTATTTAAAATGTTAATAATAAATAAAGGTAATAAATTAGCAATTATTATTTAGTTACTATTAAATAATAATTAAAGAGAGATAAAAATTTATAAATTAATTATTTATTATTTAAATATTATTAAATAATAAATAAGGATAATTAAGTAATCAATTATTATTTAATTAGCATTAAATAACGATTAATGGAAATTAAGTTATTAGATTAACAATTTATTATTTAATTTAAATAATAAATAAAGATGAATCGATTATTATTTAACCTTAAATAATAATTAAAAATAATTAAATAATTAATTATTATTTAATTGGCATTAAATAATAATTAAAGAGGATTAAAATTAGTAAACTATTATTTAATTTCCTTAAATTAAGTAATAAGTGAGGTTAATTAATTAATTAATTATTAGTTGATTAATATTAAATTAAAGAAGGTTAAAATTAAATTAATAATTATTTATTATTTAATTATTATTAAATAATAAGTAAGTACAATTAGTTATTATTTATTTTAAATAATAACTAGAGTTAATTAATTAATTTATATTTAACCAAGATTAAATAGTAATTAAATAGAGATCGAGTTAATAAAATAAATTTAATTTAATTATGTTTTAATTAAACAATTGTAATAAGTTGTTTAAGGTTTAATAAGTGTCCAACATTTAAGAAAAATATTTCTAACTTATTAAATTATTAACCTAATATGACTGAGGGTCTATAAGGTTAATAATATTGTTTTGACTAATGTAATTTATGTGTTAGTACTTATGTGATAAATAAGTTCCTTAGTGAGCGTATAGTTGTGCAAATACGCCGTACTAATTATTAGACCAACTTTATTAATGTTAGGTCTTTCCAAAGCCAGTTAGTTAAAGCTAGACATTATTTGTAGCTGAGCAGACAGGCAAGTTCCTTATCTCTCAACTCATTTCATTGAGCAAATTATTTATTTAAGCTTGAACTGTTATTTCCAAGCATGCTTTGAGTGGTTTAATTACTTTACAATTATTCCACATCGATATTATTGTTATTCGCACGTGTTGCACTTGATATCGTACAATCATTGACTTGTACTTAATTATTGTTCTATTGTTTAACGAACTGTTCAAAGTAGGTCTAAGCCATTGTTTGGCTAGACATTTATGTTAAAGATTTTAAAAGCTATCCAAATCATTGAAGATACGGATTCTTAGATTATTATGAACACCCCTTTATTATAGGAGAGTACCCTGTATCTAATATTAGGTACAAAATACGAAAATTAAATGTTATGCATACACATATTGTACTGAGGCTGATCCCCTCGGGTACATATTTCTGGTAGTAACCATTGGGTCAACCTGCTATTGACTCCAGTGGATATTTATAGTTCATAGTCTATTTGACTATCCTAATTTTAAAAGCAAAATATTATTCCTGCTTATGTTATTCACATTATTGAATTGTTCAGCTATTCCCCTTCATTCATGATATATTGTTCCTTGTTGTTATTTAAACTTGTTGAGCAAACTAGTTGCTCACTCTTGCTATATCATGAAACCTTATTGCAGTGCAACCCGAGACTTCGGGAAAGAACAAGGGTAAAGGAAAGATGAAGTGATAGACTTCGAGATGCAACCTTGTAGATTAATTAAATTAATTGTTATGTAATATAAACCCTAAGTACTATATTAAGGGTATTTGTGTACTTTTGTGTAAGGTTATCGTATCTTGGGACTAGTAACACCTTTTGAATAAACAACATATGTTTATTATTCCGCATTTAGTTATTGTATGTTGTTTAAAGGTGAATGTTTGTATTGGATCGTGATGACCGGATCCGGGTATTTGGAACCCGAATTTGGGGGCGTCACAGGTTGGTATCAGAGCTGTAGGTTAGAAACGTTAGGATTGCGAAACTTAGGTTATAACCTTAGTACTAATCTCTTATCGAGTGTGTTAGGAGATGAATCGGGGAGATTCATCATGTGGTGTATTTTTGGAGATGGATTGAGAAAATCCATCGAGCCGAGATGTACATGATAAAATATCATTTCATTTCATCAATGAATATATTTTATTGCGGTACTAACATGTGTTATTTGTGTAATTGTAGGATGACGGAGATAGGACAGTCGAGTACTGCAGTGGATGAGGTGATTTATACTGATATCCATATGGATACGCAGCAGGATGTAGGCTATGCACCCGTTGCACCTGTATCCCCGATTGAGGAGCCAGAGTCAGATCCCGAGGAGGGAGATCGAGAGGACGTTGTCTGGGGTGGAGTGATGCGACCGTACAGCGAGGAGAAGGCCGGTACTGAGGATGAGGAGGATGAGGAGCCAGCTGAGTATGCTGATGGCATGGGCACTACTGCCAGTGACATCATTGATACTCTGACTACGGCTAATGATGAGCTAGAGGAGAGGGTTCAGCACCTAGAAGCGTAGAACCAGATACACCAGCAGACTGAGGAGCAGTATAGGGACGCAGCTTACATGTTCTCTGGTGAGAACGTTGAGCTAAAAGAGAAGATGGCTAAATTGTAGGCCAAAATACAGCAGTTGGAGCAGGCTGCATCTCAGCCGAATCCAACGGTACAACAGCTAGCATTGCAAAACATGCAACTTAGGCAGACTGTAGATCAGCTAAACGCCAGAGAAATGCATAGTAAGACAGTTCTTTATGCCACCAGAGCTGAGCTCGACCGGGAGCGAATAGATCGGATTCAGATTCATGAGGCTTGGGCCAGGGCTACCATGAGGGTAGGCAACTTGGAAAGAGAGACTCGAGTTAGATCCACCAGGATTGACACTCTGGAGTATGCTTTGGATGTTTCCTTTAATCGTTTGAGGGACCGGGTTATGAGGTATCCTCGGGAGACGGGCAGTAGTCGCCGCGTGATCAGACGTCGTGTAGTTGATGAGTTGGTTCGACAGGCTTACCGTTGGGCAGTTCGTCGCAGCAAGCGTTGATCGTTATCAGTTAGTATCTTTAGTTGTATTGATAGGTAGTAGTGAGTCCCACCTTTTGTTTCTATTAGGGACGTTTCAGCTGTTGTAAGTCTTTATGTTTTGATGTATGCATAGTATGTCAGTTAGACCCCAACTTTTGTTCTGTTAGAGGGGTTGATGGTAGTGAATCCTCACTTTTGTTCGTCAGAGGATAGTCGTTATTAGGCAACTTGTGCCTTTAGCGTTTATAGAAGTATGCCACTTGTTGAGTCTGTACTAAAACATTGGTATATGAATATAAATGCAGTTATTTTCTTGTTTAAATCAAATATGCTTGATATATAGATTTGAATTTAAATGTTAATTTGACTAACATAATGTGTAGAACTATAAGCATAAGTCTAAGATTTGCTCTTTAGCAGATCATGCCGAGAGGTAGACCACGCAATCAACGTATCCCAGAGTCAGAGAGTGAGGTTGGGGATCAACCCAATCCTATGAGGATGTTTGTAGAAATGCTGGCGAAAGCCATGCAAACTAAACCCCCACCAGTGGTAGTACAACCAGCACCGCAGCCAGCGCCGCACTTGGCAAATTTTAAGGACTTCAAACTGGTTGGACCACCGAAGTTTCAGGGAACTCTAAACCCGATCGAAGCACAGACTTGGATCGAGGAAATGGAGAAGGTGTTCGAGGTCGCTAGGGTGGCCGAAGGACCTCCCCAGAAACGCATCTGATGGCGCGCTCCCCCAAATACAGTTCCCATCCACCATAGGACATAAATGGTATACGGCGAGTGGACAAGGCAAACTCCTGGTCCGCGGCAAAAACCCCCGGCAAAGCCAGCCGCTAGGTGATCCGCAGTGTAGGGAACCCAAGTCACGTCCGCTGACGAGATCAGCTCCAACTGCAGGCGACAGTGGGCAAAGCTATCCGACACTGGGGTCTCCTCAAGGGTACTGTGATGCCACCAACGACCCCTGGGATAAGTCTCTGGACCAAGGGTAGTGACCGGCCGCAAGCAAGGTAGCCTCTCGTAAGCCCAGAACTAATAAACAAAACGGGAGGGGCGTAAGTACCAGGAAAGGACAAAGGAATGAAGCAAATGAAGGACGATACAATAAATAAGACTTACCAGCAAAAAGGGGTAGAATCCGAGCCAGGCATCCGTCTATCCCTCTGAGCGAAGGCGAAGATCGTGGAGGAAGTAGACAAAGGTGAAGGACCCCCAATAATAGTCCCTGATCCGGTCAACATCCCGGGTGGCTCCGACGATACTGAAATGTATGGTCGAGGAGTTGTTCCCCAGAAAATAACCCCTCATGATGGTCAAGAACAAGCGCCGGAGCAGAAAATCACGGGCGGATCGGTCCTCAGGGAATGGCTCAGAGAGGACCCCACCAATAGCGTCCACAGCCAAAGCTCTTGATCGAATGTTGCGGGCCTTAAAGACCTTATCATGAGGAGAGTACCCCAACAAGGATCGAACGGCTACGGGGGTGATATCCAGCTCCAAGGGAACACGGGGTCCAGAGAACTCCACCCCGGTGATATAGTGCCAGTCCAGAGGTGTTAGCAACAGTTCACAATCCAGGAGATGAAACATATAAAGAAGGAAAATTTGACGAATTAACATTTGGGTACGCGTAATCTTTTATATAGGCACTTTAAACGATTACTAGGAAACCCTAATTGTACTTTAAGGCAAGTTTTCAATCCTTAACCTTTGTTTACTTGCTTTTTATGTGATTTATATATTTTGTACATGCAACGTGTTATAAATCTTTGATACAAGAGTTATTGCTTCTTGTTTCAGCATAACTTGCAAAATGAAATGCTTATTCATAATATAATTGGAATCATGCTTTATTATATCAAACCAAGTTGTCTTGGGGCAATCCTGACATGTGAAGTAAACTGAGATGAACGAATATGTATCACTGTTCATGATCCGTCCAGTGTAGAGTATGTTATGCATAACATAGGATGTCGTTAGGTTGATCCCTTTACTATATACACTGTAAATGGTTCTAAGTCGAAAGACAAAGAATAATTCAAGGTCTAATCACCACTCAGTCTTGCTATGTTAAAATATTTTGTATATCAATTGTTGTTCCATGAATCTTTACAATCCATATCGGTGTGAGTTCACTTATATGCTATGTGTTTAAGACTTGTTGAGCATCTTAACTCACCCTTGCAAATAAACCTAATTTGTAGACAAACCCGAGAACTCCGGCTCAAAGAAGAAAGGAAAGAAGAAATGCGTAGACTAGTTTACTACTTTCCTTAATTGTTCTTAACTGTAGTCATAATAACATTTTGTAATAAGAATAAGCACCACACATGTAACCGAATATTATATAAATATTATCAAGTTTTATCACATTCTCTTGTTACGTCTTTACTTTGATTAAACCTAGAATTGTTAAAACTTAACATAGTATTAATAATGATCTATTTATCTGGATGAGGATCGGTAAATAACTTGTGAGTTTGGTACATTCAAGACAGGACTAAGCGATGTTGACTGGTCAAATCCATCGTTAAGGTTCCTCGGACCCAGGTATAACTCGTTATTACTATTCTGAATGTCGGATAAGTAGGATTATTGATATGAAGAGATATCACTATAACCATAGATGTTTCGAATAAGGGTTTTAACTAGTTGGATAATGTTCTGTACGGAAAGAGAATTTTGCACCGGACAAAGATACAACCATTTGTCACAGATAAATATGCAAACAGTTATCACATGTGAAGCTACAAACATTCACCGCGAAATTCTCTGTTCCCAAGAGCCATCCTAATGATTTAATGTCGTGGATGTTGGAACATGTAAAGTTATAAAATATCTAAATCTTAAGGATAAAAATGATATGTTTGAGTTTTAATTCTCTTGTATCGATTACAAGGACTTAATATAAAATAATGAAAGATCTTTGGGAATTAAGATGAGAACTTTGTTTAGGAATAAAAGAAATCATCTATAAACCTATTGATTTGGCATTTATAGTGAGCACCAAGTCAACTATAGTAAGTATAGTGATTTGGGGTCGTCACGGTTTATAACACATCTAGATGTCATAGATCTATAGATTCTCCATTATTCTCATAACCTGATACCTTCGAAACCCTTCATGGTTTCCACAACACAAGTTTTCTCGCACAACAAACCAGGGCAAGCTATACTAGAACATTAAACCATAATTTTTTTTAAAGAGTTTCAAGGAAAGAAAACTTTTCAACCTCATTCTAGTGGCTTTCATTCTTCTAGCTACAAAGCTAATGTAGTGTTCCACCTTGATTCTTCTCTTGCAACCTTCTTGGTGATCTCTCAATAGTGATTTTCTAAAACTTTTGTTCTCTCAAGCTCTCAAGAAACTCTCTTTACAACACTTAGTAAAATGAAACAAATGAACTAACAAACTCTAGCAACTCTTTCCTCTCTTATATTTATAGACACCACTCATCAGCCAAAAATCTATATATACATAATATATATATCTATAGATTTCTCCCAAATCATTATATCATCTTATCTTTTAAGCTCATCCATGCTAGATTTTAGGAATTTTAATCTTACACAAGGACTAGGGTTGGTAAGAGTTGATGAACAACTTGTACTCAAGGAAGACTTTCAAGAAAATAAAAGAAAACACTCCACCCCTAGTGGGGTCCCCTCTTGGTCGGCCATATGGCCATTATATATATATATATGACTAACTAGTTGACTAAATTTGAATTTCCCAATGGGTCACACATTTGGGCCACTAGTTTATTTTAATTTGGGCTCAATTAATTATATCATTGGACTCACCAATTAAATCCAAGTTGGGCTAGCATTTAATTAGATCTTGGACTACTAGTTTAATTACAACATGGACTAACATATTAATTAGTTTGCTTGGGCTACTAGTTTAATTCCTTTGGACTTTAATTAATAAATCTATTGGGTTTAACACATAATCTAATTAAACTTGCCATTTAAAGTTAATTGGTCTACTATATTAAACTAGTTCACTTTAATTCCCTTACTTGAGCACATCTTGAATTAATTAATTAATTCATTAATTCTCTTACCTTGTTACACGTAAATAATTCATTCATTAAATGATCAAATATGCACATACATTAATATATTCATTCAATCACATAATAGTACAATTAATTCCCATAAAATTTTGCTTCATTGATAATTAGATAATAATTCTAATTACAATGTAACATAAAATTCATGGTTATTACATCCTCCCCCCTTATAAGAATTTTGTCATCAGAATTAAAAATTCAAGGTTACTCAAAAAGATTTAGGTAATTATTTTTCATCTTTTTCTCAAATTACCATGTAGCTTCTTCAGCGTTGTGGTTACTCCAAAGTACTATGACAGAATATATAACCTTATTTTTTAAAGTTTGTTCTTTCCTATCTAAAATCTCGATTGAAATTTCTTCATATGATAAGTCTTTCTCAACTTGAATCGGCTCATAGGATATGACATGCTTATAATCAGGCTTGTATGACCACAACACTGACACATGAAAAACATTATAAATATGTTCCAGTTTAGAAGGTAAAGCTACCCCGTATGCCATTTTACCCACTTTCTTCAATATCTCGAATGATCTTATGAACCTCGGACTTAGTTTTCCTTTCTTCCCAAATCTGATCTTTCCTTTTCAGGGAGACACATTCAAAAACACAAAACTTTCCACTTCAAAGTCTCTTTTCTGACGATGTAAATATGCATACTTCTTCTGTCGGTCTTAAGCTGCTACTAAATGAACTCTTATAACTCTGATAATATTCGCCATTTGTTGTACCAATTTAGGCCCCAACAGACAACATTCTCCCACTTCATCCTAACATAAGGGTGTTTTACATTTTCTTCCATACAGTGCTTCATAAGGCGGCATGTTTATACTCGTGTGATAATTGTTATTATACACAAATTTTACTAAAGGTAGATGGTCCTCCTAACTGTCCTTGAAATCCGTTACACAGGCTCTGAGCATGTCTTCCAATATTTGAATAGTTCTCTCACTCTGCCCATCAGTTTGCGGATGATATGCGGTACTCAACCTTAACTGTGTCCCCATTCTTCCTTAAAGACTCCTCCAAATATTTGACGTGAAGCACAAATCTCTATCAGACATAATTGATATCGACATTCCATGTCTTGAAACAATCTTTTTAATGTACAACTTGGCCAACTGATCCAAATTGAATATAATCTTGATCGACAAAAATTGTGCTGACTTTGTTAGTCGATCTACAATCACCCATACCGTGTCATAACCTTTTTGTGTAGTTGGAAGTTCTACCATAAAATCTATCGTGATAAGCTCCCATTTTTATTCTGGAATCTCTAACGGCTGTAATAAATCGCTCGCTCTTTGAGTTTTGCATTTATCCTTTGAGAAGTTAGGCATCGGCTGACACATTCTGTAACCTCCCTCTTCATATTCGGCCACCAAAAATACTGACTTAGATCTTGATACAAAATTTGTACTACCCAAATGTGTTGAATATCTTGTGTTGTGGGCCTCTTATAAAATCTTCTCTTTTAGTTTTAGTACTAAAGGTACCTAAACTCGTTCTTCAACCTTTGCAACCCTTTGTTATTAACTTTGAATTTGACCTCTTCTCTATTGGTTATTCTCTTTCTTATTCTATCACATTCTTCATCTTTGTCTTGAGCCACTTTCACCTTGTCTAATAAAGTCAGACTCGCTTCCATCTCCATCAATTTCTCTTCCTAAGCCTTTGAATTTTTCACCTCCAACTCCATTCGAGTCATTTCTTTTACCAGTTTTCCTGGTTTGTTAATACAAATAATTTCTCTCTACTCTTTCTACTTAGAGCATCTGTTACTGCATTGACTCTACCGAAATGATATAGAATTTCACAATCATAGTCTTTGATCAATTCTAACCACCTCCCTTGCCTCATGTTCAACTCCTTTTGTGTGAATATATACTTCAGACTTTTATAGTCTGTGAATATCTCATATTTTTTTTCATACAAATAATGTCTTTAAATCTTAAGGGCAAACACTACCCCTGTCAACTTCAAATCATGGGTAGGGTATCCCTTCTCATAATCCTTTAACTGGCATGACGCATACGCAATGACCTTACTGTTCTAAATTAGCACACATCCTAGTCCCTTGTGCGATGCATCACTATAGACCGTAAAACCTCTCGTATTGTCTGGTAAAGTCAACACAGGTGCCTCACTTAGTCTTTTCTTCAACTCCAGAAAACTCTCCTCGCACTTTTTCATCCATAAATACTTAACTGTCTTTCTCGTCAAATTTGTTAACGGCATTGCAATCTTCGAAAAATCCTTGATAAATCTCCGATAATAACCCGTTAATCCTAAAAAACTTCTAACCTCCGTCGGTGTTCTTGGTTGTTCCTAATTTATCACTGCTTCCACATTTGCAGGATCTACAGAAACCCCTTCATTGTCAATAACATGTCCTAAAAATTGACATTTCTCTAACCAGAATTCACACTTCAAAAACTTAGCATACAACTTTCCCTTCCTTAATATCTCAAATACTAACCTTAAATGTTCGGTATGCCCCTCTTCAATTTTGGAATACACCAAGATGTCGTCTAGTGAAATTAATAATAAATAAGATCACACGGTGAATAGAGTGAAATCATGGGATGCATATGATCTATTAAATGATTAAGAGGATGTGTAAATAGCATGATGTTATAAAAAGGAGGATACTGTGAAATAGTAATAAGTGAACTCGTAAAGCGTTGTATGTGATAAGGTATGAATTGAGAAAATTCATATCAAGCTAAGAAGCAATTAGAGGTTTGTGGGTTTTTAATGGAGGACTTATGTTAGTGGCTGAGTTGTACAATTCCGTGTATGGGCGGAGAATTTGTGCTTGGTATGAGAACCTGCTTAGCTTCCTACATCGATATAGTGGTTAAGTTGAACATTTCCTTGTATGGGTAGGGAATTTGTCCTTGGTTTGACCACCGCTTAACTTCCTATATTGATTAGTGGTTAAGTTGACTAATTTCTTATATGGGCAGGAGATTGTGTTTGGTTTGACAACCACTTAGCTTCCTATAGTGATAATCGATTGAAATCTGGTGTCGCGTTATTCGCTATATATATGTTGAGAAAGTGATTCTTTTCTCATAGTATATCGAATAGGTAGAGAATGTTAAGGTAGGTGCGTGTTCTTAAAACTCACATGTATGGTAAGTTTGTGACTCATAATCGTATGGTGGAGCCCCTCAGCGAATGGACAATTTTGGTCTGACTAGGATAAGTTCCTCAACCTATATAATTGTGATAAGTTCTTGAACTCATACTGTGTGGTAAGTTTGATGAACAGTGAGTGTGGGTAGAGTTAAGTAGCAAGATTAAAGCTATAGTAGATTTAATTATAAAGCTGGAAAAGATGAGGAGTAAAATTGGTGATTATTTGAGATTTTAGGATATCCCAAATCTTCTAGCTATGCTAAATTTTAAAATTCTTAAAATCATGCCAAAATTCGTACTTGTGTGCCTTTAAAAAAAATATATTAATAAATGATTTTCAGTTGTTTTTGAAACGTTTAAATGAGGGTTTATGCTATTTGTTTTGGCTAAACCAAAATGATTTGAAAACATCAAAATATATTTCTAAAACATCAACACGCTATGTGGTGTGGATATGACAATGACTGAATCCTCAACGTATTTTTTGTGAAGGTACAATATCATGATATCATAAAGTAATTTCCATCATAATGATGGCGTCAAAATTACTATTGATAGAATCCTCAACGTACTGTGCCAAAGATGCAGTATCATGAAGTCATAAAATGATTTTTCATTTTCACTTAAAATAGTTTAAAAAGTTATAGAGTTCATGGTTCATGAACAATTTAATTATGGTGGTCTAAGCCATTTGATTCGGCTAGATAACTTTTAATCAAAAATGATAAACTTTAAAATTTTATTGCACGTGTGTGCTCTTGAAGAGTTTTAAAGTTCCGATTGATATCCGAACTATTATTGTAGGTCTATGCCAATTGTTTCGGCTAGACGTTTGCATGCTGGACATTTAAAAAAAATTCAAACCTGTTGTTGGTATGGATTCTTAGACTGAGAGAACAACCCTGAATGGGGAAAAATTTAAGTATCAACTATCCGATATATACAGGGTTAAATGTTATGCCTATACATAGTGTACGAAAGGTTGATCCCCTCAAGTACAACTGACGAATTTTAATTACGGTTATCCGATGCAGTCAGAGCTAAATGTTATGCATATACATAGCGTACAAGAGGGTGATTTCCTCCAATATGTATCCTGAGCTAGTAACCAAAGGGTCAATCAGCTATTGATTTCATTGAAAGTTTATAGTTCATGGTCTTTATGACCCCTCAGTCAGATATGAATTTATTTTAAAGAAATTCTTTTTACTTTCTAATTATTCAAGCTCCTTCACAATTATTGAACAATTGCTGAAGACTTCTAGGAAATATCCCAATATTCTGGAAAATTAATGGGTTGAGGCGTAATTTTAGAGGAGATTCTTCAAAGAATTTGATGATCAATGAAGAAATCTCAGAGAAAGGGAATTTGATAGGTTTGGTTGATAACCTAATGGAAATAATGAGCAGAAATAAGTATGTTATAAGTTTCGAGGACGAAATTTTTATAAGGATGGGTGAATGTTATACCCCGGATAATTACGAGATTTGTAAAAGAAATTAAATATGATTAATTAAAGGTTGAGGTAAAACCTAGTTTTGGTGAATGAAATAAGTAGAGATATGTGTGCTGTAATTTCGAGGACGAAATTCTTATAAGGAGGTGTGAATGTAATATCTCGGATATTTCACGAGATTTTTTTTTATTTTTAAATAAGGTGTTGATGATGAAATAAAGGTTGAAGTTTAAAACCTAGATTTGGAGAAGTAAAAGGTGTAGAAGTGAGTAAATATTTGACCCTAATATTGGTGTTAGGATTGAAATGTGAGTGAATGAAGGTTTTAAATTTTAGAACCTGAAATTTGATTGTGTATACTGGGATGTATATATATTAGTAATAAGGTAATATAATACCTATATACTTGGAGGTGCACTAATTACATTTTTAAGCCGAGCATGGTAAATGATTAACTACATTAATCATCAAGAATAATGTAAAACTTGATAAATAACGAGTTAAATTGGATGTGTAAATTAGTTAATGTGGTTATTAGTTAATGAGAGTGCGTAAACATTAAAAACGTTATTTATTTTCATTTGGAAAGTTATTAATAATAGATTATTAAAGTTTTATAATTTCACTAGGAAATTAATAATTTGAATTTGTCAAATTGATTTATTAAACAAGCCCAATGTAATTTAATTTGTTAGTGGACTTGTAAATGGTTCATGAGATAATTTTATTGGCCCAGCATTGTGAATATGGCAAGCCATATAGGAGGTCCAATGACTTATATTGGTAACCCAATTAAATTAATTACTAAGTCCTATGCTAGAGTAATGGTTTAACCCAAATGAAATTAAATAAAGTCCAAGGTGTGACTCATTTGATGCAAGTGTGGTATATATATGTATATGTATATATTTCACCAATTAAGGAATAAAAGAAAAACAAAAATGGAGGCAAAAAGGGGGGGGGGGGAGTACCAATGGAGGGTGCAATGCTCCAAGCTTTCTTTTTACTACTCCAAGAGAACCTAGTTTACAAAGCTCTTCCCAATGCCAAGCTAATAGGCCTATTTTTGTGATGAATGGGTGATGTGCGTACTTACACAAAGTGTAAGTATGCATTTTGCCCAATAGAACCTAGTGTACTCTCTCACTCTCTCTCTCTCATATTTCATTTCATTAGTCATTGGTGTTAGGAGAGTTAAAGAGAAAGAAAAACTCTAGAGAAAAAAAAAAAAGTTAGATCTTGTGAGTTTGGATGGTTGGATGATCTTGAAGTAAGGATTTAAGATGGAGGCCTCTTGATGGTGAAGCTTCCTAGCTAAAAAGTTGGATTATCCAAGTCTCCTTAAGTTTCTAGCAAAGAGGAGGAAAGCAACGGAAACAAGCTATTAGGAGCGAGAGGTATAAAATCGCTCAAAACCCTAGTTTAATGCTTCTCTTGGTATATTATGTGATTTCTTTGGTAGAAAACTAATTTGCAAAGTCTAAATGAATATATCCATCCTAGATTGGTAGATCTAGGGTTACATAGGTTTAACATGGGTTTTTATATGTGTTTATGTTGAAAAATTTCATCAAATTCGTTAAATAAATTTTTACCGACGAAAACGATTTCACCTAATACATGGCAGCCCCTTACCGGAATTACTGTTTATGATCCATAAGTCGGATTCATGATCCGTTAATTTTGGGTGATAGATCCATGAAATACGAAGATTCTCCAAGTTGAATGACTAAAATCCAATTTAAAATGAGCAAGGTATGGATTTTCTATCAAAACACCCCACTGATTTTAGGGTTGTGCATAACAGTCCGGTTTGGAGATATTTTCAGTAACCAAAACAAATCCAAATTTGATGTTTGATAAATGAATCATGTATTTCGGGAAGATACGAATCCATTGATATCTAATGGACCTTAATCGGACTTGTAGATGTTATTTTATTCAAATTTTCGCCAGAGACCCCAAGTCTGAAAACTAGCCAAAACATTCTGCCTATTTTTTCAAAAAGATCGACCGGTTCAAATTTTTTCGGTTTTTCATGATGTCTAGGTGGGTCTGGTTCAGGCATTTTTAGGCCGGTTCTTGGGTTGGTTCCTAAAGAGAAAATGCTTGTAATTTTATAAAGAATATTATAAAAATTTTAAATCTGAAATTTTATGTCATTTGGCATTTATTAGAATTAACGGTGAATTAAAGCTTATTAAATTAATGATAATTATAGGAAGATTATTGTTAATTGCAAAAAAATGATAATATTTAAGTGATATAAAATAATATGTGAAGAAAATTAGGTAATTCATTATCATTTAGCTATTTATTAGTATGTGTTTAAGTGAATAATGTAATTAATTATTATTTAATTGATATTAAATAATAAATAAAGTTAAAGAATTAATTAATTATTATTTATTCAATATTAAATAATAATTAAAGGATATTAAAGTTAATAAATTAAGTATTTATTATTTAATTTATACTAATTAAAGTAAAATAAATGATTAATTATTATTTAATTAATATTTAAATAATAATTAAAAGATATTGGAGTAAATAAACTAAATTTTTATTTCATTAATATTAAATAATGAATAAGGATAATTAGTTAATTAATTATTATTTAAATAATATTAAATAATAATTAAAGAAAGATAAAGATAATAAGGCAATTATTTATTAATAAGGATAATTAATTATTTAATTATTGTTTAAAGGATATTAAATAGTAATTAACGGAAGATAAAGTTAATAAGGCAATTATTTATTATTTAATAAATAAGGATGATTAATTATTGAATTATTATTTAAATGATAGTAAATAATAATTAAAGGGAGGTGAAATGAATAATATGATCATTTGTTATTTAATTAATGTTAAATAATAAATGGGGTGTTAACTAATTAATTATTATTTAAATAATATTACATAATAATTAAAAGGAAATGAGGATAATTAATTATTATTTAAATGATATTAAATAATAATTAAAGGGGAATAAGGTTAAAAGATAATTGTTTATGTAATGATAAATAACAAGTAAAGTTAATTAAATTAATTATTTATTTAATTAATATTAAATAAATAAAATTTAGAAATTAAGAAAATGATAAAGTGATTAGACAAGTTACATTTAATTGTTTAAGTCTTTAAATATTACTCAAGGAGTAGATTATTATTAAATATTTAATGATAATAGCAAGTGATAAAATATTATTAAAGGATTAATAATATTGGTAATTGGATGAATATTATTAAGGGCTTAATAATATTAGTAACCAATTAAGATGTTGTTCAATAGTTAATAACGTTTATAATTGAATGAGGTATTATTAATGTATAATAATACTGGTCAGTAATTAAAATATTATCTAATGGTGATAATATTATCCTATAATTTATAAGTTAGTAAATAGGGAAGTATGTGTTGTCGAGTTAATTTATTTGAGAATGATAAATGAATCCCTATGTGCGTTACTAATTGAAAGATAATCATATTAGGTCTTTCAAATGAGGTAATTGAATTGTGTAAGCGTAAGCGAGGAAGCAATTCAGACAAGTTTTTCAGAACTTGTTACTATGTGCATTATTATGTTAAAATGTGATATTAAATTGTTTATATGAAGTCATATTGATGTTATTGGTGTTATGTGAATAATCAATGAGTATGATTATGTGTGGATTATGTGAACAACATGAAACATGATTACATTTGAATATGAAATGATATAAATTGTGAAGCATAACTTAAATGCTATGTTGACGAATAGAGAAGCATGTATAAAATGTCATACATTGATATATTGTTAATCATGCATGATGTATGAGCTATGTGTTATGTGATAACTGTTAGACTTGCTGAACCGTTGTGCTCACTCTTGCTTAAAACAAACACTTTTAGCTGAGGACGAAGAAATTCGGAAGTCCCGGTAGCGCCTAGAAATCAAGAATGACTATTTTTTAAGGAAAATTAAGAACTACGTTGTGGTCAATTAAGTTATGTTGTTATCTGGTAGTTAATGATTATAGTTAAACGCTTATGTTTTGTATTTAAACTATCGTCGTCATAAATTGTATCATGTGATTGTAAAACCTTTCAAATGAATTATGTTCCATAGTTACGAGAGAAGATGGTTATAAACAGATAGACTTAATGTCACTGTAATTGTCAAAAAATGAGTTTTATGTACTCACAATGATTGTAATATACTAGGTCATGATATAAATGATCTAAGTTTCTAGAGAAGTGTAAAGATTTCGATTCTGAGACAGAGTTCAAGGAAATATTATAAAATTTTAAATTTATTGAGTTTTTAGCAGCATTGTATTATATTATATTGTGGTTAGTAAGGAGAAGGTTGTTCGTTGACGAACGGGAGTCGCCCGTGGCTAGCAAGGGGATTCTCGGGGCATCACACACGGGCGACCCCCGGTTGTTAACAAACAACATTCTCTTTATAAATCACAACATTCTATAATACAATACTGTTAAAAACTCAATAAATTTAAATTTTTATAATATTCTTTTGAACTCTGCCTCAGAATTGCAATCTTTACATTTATCTCACAAACTCAGATCATTTATAGCATGACCTAGTCTATTACAATCCTTGTGAGTATACAAACGCTCACACTTCAACAATAAACATTTAGTCTACTTACAGACTTCTCGAATCTAATCGAGTTCACAAGTATTAACACTCTCTTTAATATACAATACATTTCATTACTATTACAAGGCCTTAACTCAAGAATAATACCAATTTGTAATTATTCTAACATGTTACATCAAAATATTTAAATAGTTCTAACAACAAGGTTTTATAGCAATTATAACTTCAGTCACTTCCTTTGCGTTTAACGGGATCTTCAAATTTCTCGCACTTTACTGAAAATATTTAATTATAGCAAGAGTGAGCACGACGGCTCAGCAAGTCTAATAGTTATCACATAACACGTAAATCACATTTTAAATCATGCTTCATACCCCATGCTTCGCATTTCATATAGGCATCATGCTTATTATGTTTTGCATTTATACAATTACTTCATGCTTACAATGCATCTCAATATTTTCAAGTTATATAAATCATATAACACATTTCAACTCATAGTATCAATTATATATGAGCTATTCACATCATATGACTATACAAAGGCATATTAAAAAAAAAATCAATCCGCATATATAATAAGTGCACACATAACATTTTATACCTATAACAACAAGTTTATGAGAACATCATATAGTACTGAGAAACTTGGCTAAATTGTTTCATTGCTTACGCTTATACAATTCAATTTACCTCCTTTGAAAGACTTAATATGATTATAATTCAATTAGTAATGCACATAGGGATTCATTTATCACTCTCAAATAAATTGACTCGACAATACATAGTTTCCTATTTACTAACTCATAAATTATAAGATAATATTATCACCCTTGGATAATATTTTAATTACCGACCAGTATTATTATACATTAATAATACCTTATTCAATTACAAACATTATTAAGTTTTGAACAACATCTTAATTGGTTACTAATATTATTAAGCCATTAATAATATTCACCCAGTTACCAATATTATTAATTCTTTAATAATATTTCATCACTTGCTATTATCATTAAATATTTAATAATAATTTACTCATTTAGTAATATTTAAAGACTTAAATGTAAATTGTCAAATCACTTTATCATTTTCTTAATTTTTTTACTTTATTTATTTAATATTAATTAAATAAATATTTAATTTAATTAACTTTACTTGTTATTTATCATTACATAAACAATTATCTTTTAACCTTATTTTCCTTTAATTATTATTTAATATCATTTGAATAATAATTAATTATCATCATTTCCTTTTAATGATTATGTAATATTATTTAAATAATAATTAATTAATTAACCCTATTTATTATTTAATATTAATTAAATAAGAAATGATTATATTATTCACTTCAGCTCCCTTTAATTATTATTTACTATCTTTTAAATAATAATTAAATAATTAATCATCCTTATTTATTAAATAATAAATAATTATCTTATTAACTTTATCTTCCTTAAATTATTATTTAATATCCTTTAAATAATAATTAGATAATAAATCTCCATTATTTATTATTTAATATTAAGTAAATAATAAATAATTATTTTATTAACTTCATATACTCCTTTATTTTATTTATTATTTAGTATTTAAATAATAAATAATTAATTAAATTATTTTTATTTATTATTTAATATTATTTAAATAATAAATAATAACCTTTATGTATTATTTAATTAAAATTGAATAATACATAATTATTTTATTCTTTTATCCTTATTTTTTTTAAGTCCTTCGTATTTATTAAAAATACTTAATTAACTTATTATTTTTACAACTCTTGCATATATTTATTATATTTCATTCCATACATAAAATAATTTTTGTTTAATTTCTTAAATTTATTTACTATTTTAAATAGTCCATTTCTGTCCAAAATTGGCCGTATTTATTAAAAATTGATTTTTCATCAGAAAATGCTGAAATTTGTATAGAAGCCTACGGCCACCATAGAAAACAACCAGTAAAAATTGTATAATATTTAGAGTTATAAATTTTAAGTTATAACCGTAACTTTATTTTAAAACATAAATAAACATCGGGTCATAACTCACTCATACAAGGTCAGATTGAGCTCATTTTTTTACAGTGGCTGCTTATTATCATATAGTACCACATATAAAAATTTTGGAATTTTTGAAGCAAGAAAAGTGGCCAAAACAGGCCCTTTAAAAATTTGGACAGTAGTTTTTTGGCATTTTTCCGGTATGAACTGTTTTACTAGAAAAATTATCATAAATAGCTCGTTTAATATTTTTAAGTCGTTCCACTTGAAATTTTTTTGTATCTTATAGATCTACCACCCAAAATTGATGGATCATGAATACGACTTATGGAACGTGAACAGTAACTCCGGGAATAGACTGCTCAAATTAGGGTTTTCCAGCAACAATCGATTTCATGCTTTTGATCAATTTTTCCAGCATAAAAGCATATAAATACCCATGCTAAACCCATTTAACCATAGATCTATCATTATAACATGGATCTAAGCATAGAGGGTTTTTGAAAAATATTTTTCTACCATAAAAATTACATAAAGCACAATAGAAGACATAAAGTTAGGGTTTTAAGTATTTTTATACCTCTTAGACCTAGTAGTTTGCTTTCTATGCTTTCCGAATTAGAAGATGGAGCTAGAGGACATCCAAGAACACACCAAGCTTGACCAAGATCCCCTCTTTGCAAGCCTCTTGGTTTCTTTTGCATAAACTCTCAAGAACATTAAGTGTTTTACTCCTTTATCTTTTGATAGCTCTCAACTCCTTTCTCTTTTGCTCTCTATTCATTTTTAGAAAAATATTTTCCTTTTCTCTCTCTCTTAGAAGATTAATGACTTGAAAATAAGATGATGGCATAAGTCTTAGACTTGAAACAAGATTTAATTTTAACTAAATCTTCCAATCTTATCCCCTTAATTAACCAATTTGGAATCTTCTTACAAATTTACCAATCAAAAGCTAGGACTTAAAAAAAATATACAATCTAATTTAGTAGACTTGAAATATTATGCATTCTAGCTAAATCTCTTCTTCCAACACTTACTTAACCAATTTGGAATCTTATTTCGTGTCCACCAATCAAAAGCTAAGACTTGAAAAAAAAATTAATTCTAATTAAATTCTAGGAATCTCATCCATTTATTAACCAATTTGGATATCTATTTCACTTCCACCAACCAAGAAGCTTGAAAATAAATCTTGACCACCTTTTTTTTTTTTGACTTTCACTTAAATTAATTTATATATCAAATGTTCAACCACTAATAACAATCCAATTAGGCTCAATTTAATTTACACATTGGGCCATCATAACTTTACTAACATACATGCAATTTAATGCTCATAGTAGCTAGCTTAATTAATAAAATGGTCTCATATTAATAATCAATTTAATTAACTCAAATATTTAATCCAATTAAACTTATCATATTCAAGAATTACTTGAATATTTACTTAGCTTGCTTTATCAATGTATTAATATTAACATCCTTATGTTAGTCCATGAAATTAATATATTCACTTATTAGACTTACCTTTAATTAAATTAACATTCAAATCACATAGTCGTACAATAGTTTAATTAAATTCACTAGGGATCATTCTATTAGAAATAAATTCTCAATTTAATTTACAAAGTATATTAATAATTGTGGCTATTACAATATGTGTCATTAATAAGATTCTCCAAAGACAATTTAGTCATTAAGGTCAATATAATCATTTTCCTCAATTCCTACACTTAACCCAAGTATGGTTTTATTAACATTACTTGTAAAATCTCACATTATACACAACCTCTTATTAACTAAATAATTTGGATTGCTTATCCAATAATAATTAATATTATTCTTTAACACGTTAATTAAGTTACTTACTTAAATAAATATATAATTTAGTCCGTCAAGGCTATCATTCACATTAGTTAAATAATTTAACTTTACACAAATATAATTAAATAAAGTAATTATATTATATGTCTATCATGATAATTCTTTATTTACTTTATAATTATCAATCTTCTCATTCATCATTTAAAGTCAACTTTCAAGACATGTTAATTTGTAACATAGTCTTATCTTGTCATATCAATAACTTCTCTGTTTGAAATTTATTTACTTATTAAAATTTTCACATACCTCATTATAAAATTTATTACATAATCTTATTTATCGAATAATTCATCGAGTTTTAAAAGTATCATATTATCTTACTCTTAATATACCTCCAAGTATGCAAATTAATAAAATTCTAGGTTTTAAAATTTTAAAACCCACATTTACTCACATTTAAATCTTAATACAAAGATTAGGGTAAAATGTTTACTCAATTTCTATACATTTTACTTCTCTGAATCTAGGTTTTAACTTCAACCTTTATTTCATCATCTATGATCTTATTTAAAGGTTTTGTCAAATATCCGAGATATTACACTAGATCACTCGTGAACTTCTCAAAATAAACTTCACAATGAAGGATTCTTCTACATTTTTTAGAATAATTTTTTTTATTAAAATATTTGAAAACTAACACAATTTTAACGAACAAAATATAATTGTTGGGTTACTTCTCAAATCCTATTCAAAGAAGGATAATTATTATGGAAAGGAAGAAGTCCTATTTTTAGTAGAAGTATTATTTTCGAAAGGAATGTATTTGTAGTATGAGTTCTTTTTTTTTTTTAAGTGTCCTATATTGAATAAGAAGAGGAGATTTTTGGTTACTCTATAAATATAATCTTATGTTTAGTTGATAAAGTGTAGCACAACCAAAAGTCATATAGCATCTTAAAAGTTTAAAGAAGATGTGAGTGGGTTATGTGTTTGTGTGAAGAATAGGATTTTTACAACATTTATATTCTGTGCAAAAACGTTTTACTGTCGTGGGTGGTAGGATTTTTTGCAGCTTTTAATCCACATAAACGGTTGTGTTGTGATATTATGGAACCTTAAGTTTTAAGGCGTAAAACTTGACCTTAAAACTTAGGAGGATTATCATAATCGCATTATTTTGATATAGTGAAAATTCAAAATTTGGTCTGTAGTTTTTTCCTTTAAGAATTTTCACGTTAAATCTTATGTGATTTATCTATTTATTTTATTGCTTGTGTTGCGTTGACTTAATTCCCAACAAGTGTTATCAAGAGTTAGGTTGATTGGATCTAAGGTAGAAGGAATTAATTGGCGTATGAGTGTGAGAAATGAAGAGAGTGTAGATTGAAAGAGGTAAATTTGACTTTCATTATGATAATGAATAAGAGAGTTTGCACTTATTGAGGATCACTATAACAGTTGCTAGATGATGAAGATGATGGATATTGTAATGAAGATGAAGACAATGATCTTGATGATAAGGATGGTGACTATAATATAAAATATGCAAATTCTACAGATGATGTGGGTGATGCAGATAATGCAAAAGATACAAATGATACAGATAATATGAAAGATACAAATGGTATGAAAGATGTTATTAATACAAATGATGTGTATAATGCGGATAATGCAGATGATGCAAATTTTGTAGATGACGCGGATTATGCAGATAATGAAGATGTTACAGATGATGGTGGCGACTACGACAATGGTGATATGGATAAACTTAAAATACTTGCGAATTTGAGTCAAGAGCAATTGTTGGGATATTCCTCGAATCCTATTCAGATATGAAGTTGAAGTTATAGGGATTCGAGTCGAGGGAGAAATTGTTGGGTTATTTCTTGAATCCTATTCAGAAAAGGATTGCTATTATAAAAAGGAAGAAGTCCTATTTTTAGTAGGAGTATTTTTTTGAAAGAAATCTATTTGTAATGGGAGTTTTAATTTTGAAGCGTCCTATATTAAATAGGAAGATGAGATTTATGGGTACTCTATACATGGAGTCTTATGTTTAGTTGATGAAGTATAGCACAACCAAAATTCATATAGTAGCCTAAGGGTTAAGAAAATATGTGAGTAGGTTTTGTGTTTATGTGAGAGAGAGAGTTTCTGTAACTTTTATATTTCATCCAAAAAAATTGTACTATCATAGAAAGGAGGGCTTTTTGGTATCTTTTAGCTCTTGCAAAAAGTTGTGTCATGGTATTATGAAATCTCAAGGTTTATGACATAAAATTTAGGAGGATTATTGTAAGCCTATTATTTTGATATAGTGAAAATTTGGAGTTTAACTTGTAATTTTTCCGTTTAAAGGTTTTCCACATTAAATCTTATATGATTTATCTATCTTTATTTTATTGCTTAGTTTACATAGACTTAATTCCCAACATTAATGATTTTTGATAATAAAGATCTAAATTTAATGACTCGATAACAAACTAACTGCAAAAGAAAGGGTTTAGTCCATTTTCTGCTTTTCACGTTGTTTGTAAATTTAAAAAATAGAGGAAATGATAGAAAACCTAAAGAAAATTACAATTTTCCCTAGAAATCCCTTGTTTCTGAGTTTTGTTTTAAGTTGGGATCTAATTTTCTTTAGAAACTGATTGGTCCATATTTCATACATCTATTACCTAATTTTGTCCATTTTAATATTTTTATTAATTTAATTAATTTTTTTTATTTTGCAAGAATTAAATAAATAAATGAAGTTGAGTTGAAAGAGAGTTCTATAAGCTTCCTAGCTGATTTTTGTGTGGAATCCAATAAAGAACTGTGCAAAAAAAAAAATACTTAAAAGATAGAGATAAGAAGTTTGACTTTATCTAGAGTATTGAAGAAAAATAGTTAAAGTTCATTAAATTTAGTATGGAGCACAAGTAATATGTCTCTATAAATAGGGTCTTTTATTTTAGAGATGAGAATGATGTATTAGTTATGTATTAGTTTAGGTTAGGATTACACATAAACTGCTTCTTCATTGTACATTCGTTGAAAAATCTTAATAAATGAATTTTTCTTATTTTATGTTTAATCTTCATATTCTTTTTCTTAGTTGTTTTTATTTATTTTCTTGTCTAACTAAATTCTTTAATCTAGGATGAAAATGAAATTAATATTAGAAGGAAAAAAATTTCTTATGAGAAATATCTTACCATTAAAATGATCAACAATAGTATACTCTACAACAAGACTCTTCGTTTGGTTCAACCAAGTCAAATATAAGAATTAGTAATATAGTTTATAACAAAGCAACCATAAAATCATCTTAAGTTGTGTTTGATAAAACTGAATGTTAAAATCTGAAAAGTTTAGACATTTGAATAATATAGAGCATTTGTCTAAAATTATATCTGAATGAAGAAATGCTATTTGATAATTAATTTTTTCAAAATGTCTGAATAACACTATTTTTACCATTTTAACCCTCTACGTTGTCTAAAATTTTTATTTGATAATTTTAAATATTCAGTTTAATAAAAACGAATGAATAATATTGTTGAATGTATTTATATAAAAAAAAATTATATACTCTAGTAAATAAATATTAAACAAATCACCTAAAAAATTAGCAATAATGTATAATATGATGACTATTACATTAGATAAAAAAAATATGTCAAGTTTAATAGAACAACAATATAATATAACAGTTCAAGAGTCTTATCTTTTTCAAAATATAATATCATTATTGACTTCATAAAGTAGATTTAGAATATTTTTAAACTCATAACTGATATGAATTTCTTTGACTTTAGTTTATACGATAATTGAAAAATATCGAAAAACTAATATTCATTATAAAATTTATTGTTTCATAATTTTTAATCATCTCAATTTTAAATTTATAAATATCTGAAATTGACTTTTCAAAAATCAATAATAATCTTAAAATTTGGAATGAAAGGGAATAATATTTATTGAGCTTATTTTTGTCCATAGATTTAAAATTTTCATTAAGAGACAACTCTTAATGATTTGGACTTCATTTTCTATCTTATCGATTTAGAGGTTAAAAGGGATATTAAGCCTCTTAGCAAATGAGATAATGTGATGCTAAAATGCAATCAAACAACATATTAGTTAATATTAATTTGTAACCATTATTTAAAAAAATATTTATTACAACTTAGATAATATAGTTTGAGAAAAAATTATTTTTTCATATAAATCATCTTACCCAACTTGAATTTGTTACTATTATTAAAATATAAATATAATTATATTTCAAGTATAAGTAAAATTTTATTATTACTTAAATAATACTCCGTCCATTCCAAATAACTTTTAAAAAGTCAATTTCAAACTCAAAATTAACATAAATTTATTTTGTTTATGTCAATATAATTATAAATATCATAAACTACCTAAAAAGTATTACTAATTATAAAATGTATTGCTTTCAAAACTTAAATAATCATGTCAATTTTAAATTTAAAAATATCTTAAATAAATTTTTAAAAAGTTAATAGTGATATTATAATTTAGAATAGAGTTTTATTTTAGGATGAAACTATTTCCTTATGGGTATCATTTTACCTAATAAATCCAATAATTCATGAAAAGTTTGGTAATTTTGTGTCATTTTTTTTTCTCTTTTCACCCTATAACTTTAGATATATTACTATTTTGTCGTGTTTAATTTTTTTTTCCCTCTTTTATACCTATAACTTTAGATATGTATTACTATTTTGTCCTTTTAATATTAAATTTATTTTTTTATCTAGTTCTCTAAATTCTATAAAAAAATTATTTTCCCTCATAATTTACACTCAACGAGTGTCATCTAGACTAGTATAGATAATACACTTATCAGACCTCAAAAGCTTTGTACGGGTGTATATGCTAGCATAAATTGATTTGAGAATAATTGAGTTTATTTTGGTGCTTGTGAACTTTGTTTATCCCTTGCCGTTTGATTAGACAGAATTGTTTTAGAACAAAATAGAATAACGGTTGAAATCAAAATTGAAATTAAATTATAATGAAATTGAAATTGAACACTTATTCATGAATTTGATATGTTACTTAAAAATTATATCATAATGGAATGAAATAGAATGTAATGAACAAAATATTCTTAAGTAACTAACTAACAATATATATAATCCAAAATAAGTATAATACATATTAATATTATAATATATGTATATATATATATATATATATATGTATGTATATATATATATATATATATATATATATATATGTGTGTGTGTGTGTGTGTGTGTGTGTATGAAAAATGATCCATAACAAACACTAGCTATATCTACTATTCCAGTAAACAGTAAACACATGTAGTACTGTTTAAATAATAATTTGAGGGAAGAGATATATCTCCAACCGCTACCTAAGTTAGCGGACATGAGAAAATAAGTAAATAAATAAATACAAGCCGTTAACTAAGTTAACGAGTGAAAGAAAGAAAGAAATATATATATATATATATATATATATATATATATATATATATATATATTTTTATTTTTTTTTACAAGTCGCTAACATAGTTAACAGGTGAAGTATTTTTTATTTTTTATTTTTTTTGAGAAAGTACAAACTTGCCAAAACAAAAACAAAAAATCTTCCAACCCGCTAACATAGTTAACGGGTGGTGAGTGATTATTTTATTTTTTTGAGAAAGTATCAACTTGCCAAAAACAAAAATAAAAAATTCTTCCAACCCACTAACATAATTAACAGGTGAAGAGTGATTTTTTTTCCCTTTTAAAGTACCAACTTGCATAAAATAAAATAATAAAATAAAATTCTTCCAATCCGCTAACATAATTAACAGGTGGAGAGTGAATTTTTATTATTTTGAAAGTACCAAGTTACATAAAAAAAATTATTCTTCCAACCCGCTAACATAGTTAACGGGTGGAGAGTGAATTTATTTTTTTTACTACCACAAAGTTAAAATTGCAAATAAATAAATAAATAAATAAATAAATAAAATCACAAAATGGATACAACACAACTTTATACTGCCATCTCATAACTACTACTATTAAGTATTGGGAGCCGCTCTCATCTCCTAACTTATAGAGCTTATGCACACGAGAATAGATTTAAGATTAGAATTGTTACAAGTCATAAACATGTTGATACTTTTAATTTGTCTTCTAGGTTATATATTTATAAAAAAGTCGGTAGACCAACATCTTTAAAATATATTCCAGATGATGTCCTATTGAAAAATAACAAGATAAAAATTATATAGAACGCATATTATGCAAAACTAGAATGTTTGTTGTGCATAATAAAAAAGAAGAGTACTAGCGTATTTCAACTCTGGAGTTAAGTCACAATCATCAATTAGTGACATCCACCAAAGTAGATTTGATTGAAACAGAGAAATATTACTCCAGTAGCAAAACAATTAATTAACACTTTAAATCCAACACTGAGTTCATAAGTTACGAAATGGGTTTGATTGAAACACATAAGAATATTCCCAAGACTTGTAGCAATTCTAATCTCAAATTCATTCTTGTGTGCATAAGCCAGGATATAGGAGTGGCTCCCAATACTTAGTAGCAGTAGTCACAAGATGTCAGTATAAAGTTGTGCTAGTGTAGTAGTGTATGCATTTTTGTGATTTTTTTTTTTTGCAATTTTAACTTTGTGGTAGCAAACAAAAAGAAAAATATAAAAAAAAATTCACTCTCCACCTGTTAACTATGTTAGCGGATTAGAAGAATATATATATATATATATATATATATATATATATATAAATCATGCAAGTTGGAACTTTAAAAAAATAAAAATAAAAAATTCACTCTCCATCCGTTAACTATATTAGCGGGTTGAAATAATAAGTTATTTTTTTGTATGCAATTTAGTACTTTCAAAAAAAAAAAAAAAATTCACTCTCCACCCGTTAACTATGTTAACGGGTTGGAAGAATTTATTATTATTTTTTTTTGGCAAGTTGTTACTTTCTAAAAAAAAATAAAAAATAAAAAATACTCCACCCATTAACTATATTAGCAAGTAATACATAAAAAAATAATTCCCAGACTCCACCTGTTAACTTAATTAGCAATTTGTATTTATTTATTTTTTTTTTGTCCGCTAACTTAGTTAGCAGCTGGAGATATATCTCCTCCCTCGAATCATTATTTAAATGGTACCAGATGCATTTATTGAAATAGTAGATATAGCTAGTGTTTGCTATGAATCATTCCCCTTATATATATATATATATATATATCATATACATTCTATTAATATAATATAAAACAAAATAAATATAATACCTATTAATATATATAATATATTAATATGGGTGATGGTATTTTAGTCTTAATATTTTTTTCTCATTCATTTACTCATTAGAATCGCGATATTCTAATATATAAATAAAACATGATTTCTTAGGAATGGTCATTCTGACCAAACTTCACATACCAAATGTAAGGAATGCCTGGTCGAAATGTCCATTCATTTCCGCCCTCAATTTCTTCAAATCAAACCAAACGGCTTATTAATCCCTCCATCCCTCCCTTGTCCTAGATCATAATGCTATCACAGCCCAACCTCTAAACCATCTTCTACCACCTTAACAGCCTAGAATCATATACTAAACAATCTACCCCACCACAAAATAGCATGCCCACCAACCATTCACCAAAACTTGCAGCAAACAACCCAATTTTCAAAAAGCCACCCAAACTCGTGAAAACCAGGAAAAAAATTCCAACAGTACTGATCAGTTTCAGGGCTATTATTCAAAAAACTCGCACAAGATCATACAATCTGCCTTCATCAGCCAGTCACTAGGAAAAAGACCTAGACACGGGTCTGGTTTGTCCAGTAAGAGCAACAAAAAGAAAAAGGGAAAAAAAGAATGAAGAGGAGAGTAAAAAAACGAGAATGAGAAGAGAACTCAGGCACGCCGTTGTTGTTCAGTTGTTGCCATTCTGACAACCACCGTAGTGGTCATCTCCTCCTACGCAGGCAGCTGTCATCTTCCTTTGCCATCTTTAGCAGACTTGATGGTCTATTTGTGATTGTGCAGAGAGTCCTTATCACTGATTTGCACTCTCAAGAATTGTCTTCTATTTACATATCTTCTAAAAAATCACATTTTGGTACCCTAAGTTTTCAAACAAAGTTATTTCAATTCTCCAGGTTTCTTAAATTTTCAAAAAAGTTCCTCAAATTTGGTTTTATGTTAAATTGGTCCCTGGACTTTTTTATTTGCTTTTCTATTCAGCCCCTGAAGTTACTTATTTTCAGCAACTTCTAAGACAAAAAAATACAAAAGTTTTACAAAGTCTTAAAGCGAGTTGAGTATTATATTTTTGTTCATTGTCAAAACATTACGAGCTTTTATTATCCATGTGGTTTTGCTTACAAGAAATTGTGTGAAGATTTAAAGTGGTATGAGCAATAACTTAGAGATTTAGAAGTAGATTACGCGGAAGCAACCACTACATATTTTCCGAAAGTGATTCAGCATGTTGAGAAACCTAAAGTTGCACAACAAACTGTAGACGACTGTGAAATTTTGTGTTCTATACTTGTTGATCTTAAAAACATTCATGCAGATTCAAAAAATGACTACAATAGCAATCCAAGATGAGCCAACTACCGACAAAATTGAAACTGTGTACCACAAAAATGGAGGATTCAGCGAGAGTTATCAGTGAAGCAGAGAAAACTAAGATTGAAGAAGTTACCCAACGTGAAGATCAAGTGTAAACCTTATTAGAAGAGTTGTAATCTTTATTAGTTTTCAGATTATTAAATATGAATTGATTTGAGAATTGTGTGTCTTGTGACTTGTGAGCCTTGTTTATCCCTTAATCCCTCCATCCCTCCCTCGTCTTACATCAGTGTTTCTATAAGAAGATATATGTATATATATGTAAGTGTATACGCACAAAGAGAGATAGAGAACCAATGATAAGTTTTGGAAAGAAAATTTAGAAATGAAATGTAGTTAATAAGCTCACGAGTGTAACCAATTCATCAGTGTTCCACCATGAAAGCACTTAACACAGTAATGCTGTAGGTGACATACTGAACATTCACACAAAACATGTATGTGACTGGCTAATTGGTCACCGAAAGACCTCCACAAACATACCCCGTCTCAAAACATGGTGATCGAGTCTATGTTAAAGCAAAAATCTTTCCTTTAAAACTTTGCCAATTCAAAGAGAAATCTTGTTTTTGAACATAACTGAGATCACAAGTCATACATAAAGCAAAAAACCTAAATATCAACAGATTCATCAACTAAATATAATGAAAGACTACATAAATAGTCTATTTTATATCAAAATGTTTCCTTTTGATCACTCACTTTGTCTCAAATAAATCAAACCTCAAAAACAAAAGAACAAACTTCAAAAGCAGATCATTTAATGAACACCAGAAAAACTAATACATTAAAAATACAATACCCAATTTTCAGACCATATAGAATAACAAGTGAGCAGCATCAACAGCATAAGATTACAATTCTACAAACCATACCAACAAAAATCAACACATACCCAGTATTATATGATCAAAAGCAGAACATATAATAAACACCAGAAAAACTACCACATTAAATATAAGATCACCCAATTTTCAGATCATATAGACTAAAAGTGAGTAGCAACATACGATTACAATTCTATAAATCAAAACATACCTAATATTGGTAATACTCAAACAGACAACTCCGATTTGGAAACCAAAATCCCATCAGTATCAGCATAAAGCCACTCCCCATCAAAAATCCTGGTCCCACCCACCATAATCGGAACATTTTTCTCCCCGATCCCCTTCTTATTCGCCTTCATCGGATGCGAAGCCAGCGCTCTAACCCCAATATCACAGCCGTTGATTTCATCAACATCTCTAATGCATCCATTAACAACTATCCCCGCCCACCCGTTATTCTGCGCCTGAACCACCGGATTTCCGCCCAAAATCGCGCATCGCAAGCTGCCGCCGCCGTCGACGACCAGAACTCGGCCGTTGCCCTTTTCTTCGAGGAATTCGCGGACTAAGACGTTGTCTTCGAATACTTTGAGCGTGACTACTGGGCCGGAGAAGACTTGACGACGGCCGTAGATCTGGAAAATGGGTTGGAGTGCCCGGAGCTCTCCGCTACCGATGAGTTGGGGGTTTGCATCGCAAACTTCGGCGGTTGTGACCAAGGCCATAGTAGAGTCAGAAAGAGAGATCCGATTCAGGAGGAGAGACAAAGAGAAATGAAACAGCTTTGGGGCGGTCCGTTAATTAAAAGTATAAAGCTGACCATGGCTGGAGATGGGATTGACTGTTGAAGATAAAATACGGCGGCTAATATTAGTAAAGCAAGATTATTACGGTATGTTTAGGATTACTTAAAAAAATATTATTAATAATTTTGATTATTATTTTTATTTATTATTAGTTTTAAAAAAGTAATTTGTGTCTAATAAATAAAAAGTACTTAAACTAGTAAAAAATTAAATTTTATGATATAAGAAAAATTATTAATCACTTATTTTAAATATAAATTATTAAAAATGAATATTTTGAAAAATAAATATGAGTAATAAATGAAATTACTGTTAGAATCTATTATCTATTATATCTATTATCTATTATTATACATATTAAAATGCAGTACATTGACACAATATTATGCCAAGTGTCAATCTTTTATGCAGTTAACTTTTTTCATAACTCTCTCACATAAAAATTCCATCAAATAATTTAATATTATCCCATAACTCTCTCACATAAATTCATGGATGATTTGATCTAAAACATGTTTTATTATGATATTATCCAATAATTTCGGTTTTGAATATTATCCCATAAAAATATGAAACTATCCATTAATAAGAATTATTTATTTTTGAACTATCACACAATACTTCATTGAACTTTTTTACAACTACATAAATATTTATTATTATCCCATAATTGTTGCAGATAATTATATAATATTTCATATTGACAAATAATTTGGAATATAAATTTTTTTTACAACTAATTCTCATACGATAACTCTCTCACATAAAAAAACTGATATTACCTATAAATATGTCACAAAATTGCATCAAATCCATATTGCTTTTATATCCCAAAATTTAAGCAATCACAAATTGATATTATCCCAAATTTATGGATGATTGATCTAAAACATGTTTTATTATGATGTTATCTAATAATTTCGATATTGAGTATTATCCCATTAAAATCTGAAACTGTCTATTAATAAAAATTATTTATTTTTAAACTATCACACAATACTTAGTTGAATTTTTTTACAATCACATAAAAATTTATTATTATCCCATATTTGTTGCAAATAATTATTTAATATTTCATATTGACAAATAATTTGGAATTTAAATTTTTTTACAACTAATTCTCACACGATAACTCTCTCACATAAAAATCTGATATTACCCATAAATATGTCACGAATACAAAATTGCATCAAATCCGTATTGCGTTTATATCGCAAAATTTAAGCAATCACAAATTGGTATTATCCCAAATTCGTGGATGATTGATCTAAAACATGTTTTATTGTGATATTATCCAATAAAATTTTTAAGATTTTTTAATTTCATACTCGCACAAAAAAATAATGATATTATAAAGTTAAAAATTGCAGCGAACAAATCTAAACTAATATTTATATCCCAAAATTGTAACAAATTTAAATTTATGTAATTTCAAATTGATATTATCCCAAATTCATGGGTGATTGATGTAACTCGTTTTTTATTTGCCCTATAAATAGAGACTCTAACACTTAACAAATAATTCTGACACATTTTTACAGATAATTTGATTTTTGAATTGTTTTATTATCTCATAAATACAAATGTAAACTGATATTATATCCCAAAATTGCAACAATTCCAAAATAATATTATATCCCATAATTATATCCCGAATTGATAAGTGACTTATCTAAACACGTGTTTTATTCAGCAAATAAATAAAGACTAGCTCTTTTTGAATTGTTTTATTATCCTATAAATAGAAATGTAAACTGATATTATATCCCAAAATTGCAACAATTTCAAAATGATATTATAACCAAATTGATAGCTGACTGATCTAAACACATGTTTTATTCACCCTATAAATAAAGACTAACTCTTTTATTCCTAATTATACCAGAAATAATTTTTAATTATATATATTTTTTAACCTTAATCTTTTGTCGTTTAAAAATAAAATACTATATTACTCTTAAAATAATACTCTCTTTAATTAGTTACTCCCTTTAATAACTATATATATATATATATATATATATATATATATATATATATATATATATATATATCCAACCACACACCAAAACAAACGGAATATTGATCGTATTAGTTTACTTCATTTAGGATATTTTTTATATTATTATCCTTATTGAATACTTTCTTCATTTTATAATTTTTTTAGCACATTAGTTTTTATCGTATAACAATCAGTTTTAAAAAATTAAAAATACCACTTGGAGAAAAAATATGACAGACTATGTGTAATTTGGTAAAACAAAATATACTTCAAATCAGTCACTTTTAAATTGTACTTTACTGTTAAGGTTGCCCACGATAATTAAGCTCTATCCCTGCGATCTCAACTCCATCCACTTCTAGGTTTTCCTACACCAACACTTATATATCCTCTTTATCTCCCTCATCTTCTATAGTCCTCAATTACCTCCACTTCTAGAGTTTTTTCTACAACAAGAAAATTCAATTTCTCTCATGTATAAGGTAATTTATTTATAGTTGATGCCAATTTGCTCTGGTTCCCAATTTTTTAATTATCCTTTAATTAGATGCACACATTTGTGCGTGTCAAACTATCATTATTTACATTTTTACTATTATATCTCAATATTGCAGCAATCCCAAATTGATAAAATCCAATAATATGATTTTTGAATTGTTTTATTATCCTATTTTTACAGATAACTCTGACATATAAATATATGATATTATCTAATAATTTGAAATTTTAATTTATAAATAATTTTCAGCCACAAAAATATGTAATTTTATAAATAATTTTCACACATAAATTTTTTTTTTTTTTTTAATTCCTTACTTACAAAAAAAAAAATGTAATATTGTCCCATAAATATGTTACACATACAAATCTAAACTTGTAATATCTCAGATATTTACAAGATTTGTAATTAAGATTTTAAATAATCAATTAAAGGTTATGGTTTAAAACCGAGAGTTTGAGAAGTGAGATGTGTAGAATTTGGGTGAACATTTTTTTTTAACATAATTTATTTGCTAGAAATTAAATGTGAGAATATTGTAATGATGCATATAGAGAATTTATTAAGGAAATAAATTCATTTGAGAAGTGAAGATGATTATAAGGATATATATACATAGTTATATATTCCTAGAGTTGTGTTGGTTAGTCAAACAAGAAGATGAGTAAATTAGATACTCAATAAAACTAATAAATTAATTAGTTTAAGTATGGATTAAAAAGGAAAGTCATGTAATATAATTAATTGAGTTAATTATATGAGTCATGAATTAAAGCTAAGATTAGCAAGTAGAGAAGTGGAATATTGCCTAGAATGACAATATTAAGAAGATAATTAATTAAGTAATTAACTTAATTATTTAGTTGTCATATAGAGTCCATTAATGGATTTAATACAAGCCCAATATGGGAATACTTGCATGAAGGTGGGTAATTAAATAATAAGCCCAAATGTTAAGTTATGATATAGTCCAAGAGGTAATTAATATAAGTCCAATTAAATAATATTGGAAAGTATGGTATATCATGGTGTGGAAGTCCAATTAAATTAATTACCAAGCCCAAGTTATATATGATATGTGAGTTGTGTTGGGTAGCCCAAGTAATTAAATAAGAGAGCCCAATACAAAGTAATCCATGTAGCCCAAACACATTAAAGTCAAATGATGGTCAATGTGTTGGGAGAATATTTTTCAAGTATTGATTGAGTGTAGAGAATTAACTAATGTATGGTTAATTGAATAACCCTAGTTGGTAGACAAGAGAGAGAATTAACCAAACATTGGTTAATTGATAGAGGAAAGAAGGTAGTGTTGAGAATTAACTATGGGTGAGTTAATTATGTAACCCAATGTGGTAGGATAATTAAAAGTAAGTCTAATTGGATTATATTATAAGTCCAATTGATGTATTAAACTAAGTTAAATTAATTAACCTAATAGTCCATATAATTTAATTTGAACATTGATTTATGTAATAATTAACCAAGCCCAATGCTTGTTTTAATTAAATGTAACATATGGTATTTAATGTTAGCCCAATGTAACAATTAAATTGAGCCCAACCAAATTAAATAAATGAGCTCAATATAATTTAATTCTAAGGTCCAAAGTGGAGCCCAATGTACAAGTATAGGTGAATATGTATACATATATTGGTGTATATATATATGGACACTTATTTAATGATATAGGACATAAAAATAAAGCCAAATTGGTGTAATAAATTACAAATCCCGAATTTTGAGGGGGCCCCACATGGAAATGTTGAGTGTGGACTTCCTCTGACTTCAATTACACTCCAAAAGTTGCTTACAAGCAACCTTGATGGATGTCACACCAATGGTCATTCATGGTAGTCATTCAATGCAATAGTAATCTAGTTTAAGCTCCTAATTTCACCAACACTAGTTGATTAGGAGGTTAATGAAGGATTAACATTGTGCTATAAATAGAAGTGTTCCATTTATTGGTGAGGTTGGTTAGTCATTTGTAGCATTTTCTAAAGAGAAAAAGGGAGAGTTTCTTGAGAGATATAGAGAGTTACTCTTATGAGATTGATGATCCACCAAGCAAATTTGCTAGAGAATGGACAAGAGAGAGTCACAATCCAAGATCAAGTCAAGAGGAAGGAGAGCATCCATGTATAAAAGGTTAAAAAGTGTTCTAAACCTTCTTTAGTTCATTTTTATAGTTTAGATATGATTTGAACGGTTAAAATGTATTTTTAACCGATCAAAACACGTTTTGATGTTCTAGAAGTCTTTAGCTATGTAATATATGTATATTCATAGTTTGATGGGTTTAACATGGGTTTTTATATGTGTTTGTGATGAAAAATTTCATCAAACTCATTGAATAAATTTTTACCGACGAAAACAAATTAATCTAATACGTAGCAGCCCCTTCACGGAATTACTGTTCACAATCCGTAAGTCGGATTTATGATCCGTCAATTTTGTGTGATAGATCCATGAAATATGAAGATTCTCCAAGTTGAATGACTAAAATCCGATTTAAAATGAACAAGATATGGATTTTCTACCAAAACACCCCATTGTTTTAGGGTTGTGCACAACAGTCCGGTTTGGAGCCAATTTCCGTGACCAAAACAAATCCAAATTTGATGTTTGATGACATAAAAATGTAGTTCGGGAAGTTACGAATCCATCGATACCAAATAGGCCTCAATCGGACTTGTGGATTTCATTTTATTCAAGTTCCCGTCGGAAACCCCAAGTCTGAAAAATTCAGAAAGTAATCTGCCTATTTATTTAAAAAAACCGGCCGGTTCGATTTTTTTCGGTTTTTCATGATTTCTAGGTAGGGCCGGTTTGGGCATTTTTAGGCCGGTTCTTGGGTTGGTTCCAAAAGAGAAAATGCTTATAATTTTATAAAGAAAATTATCAAAATTTAAAATCCGAATTTTTTTGTAATTTGGTATTTATTAGAATTAATGGTGGATTAAAGCTTACTAAATTGCTAATAAGTATGGGAAAATTATTTTTAATTTCAGAAAAATAATATTTGACCTATTGGCATGCTAGTTAAGTGTTATAAAATAAATTTTGAAATTATTGGAGTGATTCACTATATATTAGCTATTTATTAGTGTATAAATAGGCTAATAATCTAATTAAATATTATTTAATAAATATTAAATAATATATGAAGTTATGTAATTAATTAATTATGATTTAATGAATATTAAATAATAATTAAAGGATGTTAAGATGAATAAGTTAGTTATTTATTATTTAATTGCACTTAAATAATAAGTAAAGTTAAATAAATAATTAATTATTATTTAAATTAATATTAAATAATAATTAAAGAATATTAAAGTTAGAAAGCTAATTATTTATTATTTAATTAATATTAAATAATAAGTAAGGTTAATTAAGTAATTAATTATTATTTAATTAATATTAAATAATAATTAAAGGATAATTAAGGTTAATAAACTAATTATTTATTATTTAATTAATATTAAATAATAAGTAAGGTTAATTAATTAATTAATTATTATTTAATTAATATTAAATAATGAGTTCGGATAATTAGTTAATTAATTATTATTTAATTCATATTAAATAATAATTAAATGGTAATTAAGTGGAATAAATTATTACTTAATCGAAAGAAGATTATTAAGTAATTAAAATATATTGATAATATTATTGACTAACTATTAAATGATAATAGTTAAGAATTAAATCATTATTCAATAATTAATAATGATATGTAATTAATTTAAAATATTATTAAATGATTAATAATATTATTTAGCATTTAATTAACTATTAAATAATAATAGTTAAGAGTTAAATCATTATTAAATAAATAATAATGATAAATAAAGATTTAGAATATTATTAAAGAATTAATAATATTGTTTAACAAGTAATTAACTATTGGGTAATAATAGTTAAGGGTTGAATCGTTATTAAATAATTACTAATGATACGTGAGGATTTCAAATATTATTAAATGATTGATAATATTGATGAACAATTAAATTATTATTAAAATGATTGATAATAATGAGAAGTCAATTAAAATATTATTAAAGGGTAATAATATTAGCAAGCAATTAAATTATTATTAAAAGATTAATAATAATGATTAAGGTAAACTATTATTAAAAATAAATTAATAATAGTAATGATTATTTAAAGTGTTATTTAACAATTAAATAACATTATAAGTTATTACTAATTGATAGTAAAATTTAAAATATTATCCAAGGTGGGTAATATTATGATAGGTATCGAGATAAATGATGTGATTAAGTTAAACCAAGGGTACGGTCCATTAGTGATTAATTGGTGGATCGACCTAAATAAATATAGGGTCCAAGTTTTAATGCAGTGACATTAATAAATGTCAGAATTGCATAGTTTCGAACAAAAGATTTATGGTGTTGAATATGAAACACTGAGTCAAGTCAAAGAGAGACTAAAATATGAAATTAACCTTATTAAATAAAGGGGATGATAAGAAGAAATAAATATCTTTAAAATAAGATTTAGTATTGAGTCAAACTTTGACTGATATTGTGCACCGTTGATCTCACATACCGTGTAGGTGGTGCAAGGAACGTGAAAGATTAACGTAAGCTGGTTATACAAGTCCATGCAAGTTTTTCAGAACGTGTTGTATTATGTGCATGAATTATAAGTTTGTTATTAAACTGAGATGTGCTCATACGTGGTTATGTGCAAAGATGTTTTAATGTGCCTTTGTGCAATAAGTTGATTTGAACTGTTGATATGCGTAGTTGATTTAAGATAATTGTTCTGCATTGAACTATATGTCATGATAGAGGTTAGACATGAAGCATAGATTAAATGCGATGCATGATATGCATGAGCAGTATGTCATAAACTGAAATGCATGAAAAACATGATGTTAGTATAAATTGTAAATTTTATGTGAAGCATGTAATGTGTTATGTGTAGCTGTTGAACTTGTTGAGCCGTCGTGCTCACTCTTGCCTAAACCAACATTTTCAGATAAGGCTAGTTACCTGAAGTTCTCGATAAAGAACAAGGAACAGGAAAATATATTACTTCCATTGAAGATCTAAATATCTATTGTAGATATCAGTCCGAATTGGACAGGTAAATGATTCTGTAGCATAAAACTTAGTTGGTATGTTACATGAGTATTAAATACTCAAATTGATTGTAATAGAATGTCGTATCATGTATGATATTGAGACATACTAGGAATGTATAAAGATTTCGATTCTGGAATAGAAAGAGATGTTGTAAAATTGTAAATAAATGATTATTTAGCAATTATAATATTGTTGTAATTCATGAACAATAAGAAAAAAAGTTGTACTCGTGTTGAACCGAGTTCGAGGTTCGGGGGACCCGGATTCGGGGTCGTCACAAAACTGATATTATATCCCAAAATTATAGCAATTCCAAATTGATATTATCTAATAATTTGGTTTTGAGAATTATTATAATTACATCTATATTTTTTTAATTCCATACTTACACAAAATCACATAAATATGTCACGCATATAAATATAAACTTATATTATATCACAATATTACAACAATTCCAAATTGATATTATCCAATAATTTGAATTTGTTTTATTATAACATTTTTGCAAATAACTTTGACACATAAATATATGATATTATCCAATAATTTGAATTCATAATTTTTTACAAATAATTCTCAAGCAAAAAAATATATAATATTATCCCATAATTGAGCTTTTGTACTTTATTTACAAAAAAAAATCATGCATAATTTTTTTTTAAAATTCTTTAATCACACAAGAAAAGTAACATTATCACATTAATACAAATCTAAACTAATATTATATCCCAAAATTACAGCAATTTTATATTTATATTATATCCCACAATTATATCCTATAATTCCAATTTGGTATTATCCTAAATTTATGGGTGATTGATTTAAACATGTGTTGTATTCACCCTATAAATAATGACCAACTCTTTTATTCTAAATCACACAAAAAATAATTTTTAATTATATATATTTTTAACAAAATAAATAATTTCGCTGCAAAACGCGGGGTTATATCTAGTTATATATACTAAATTGCAGTACATAACATCATAGCTTGAGAAGTGGCGCTCCCACAATTAAGTGATTAACCACTTGTCCTGTGCATTTAATGCCCTGTTGCATTACTTTGCTTAACAAGTGGCGCTCCCACAATTAACCACCTATCATGTGCAATTAATGCACTGTTGCATTATTTCCCAAATTGCTAACAATTACTCAACACTACCTCCGCTTTTTGAAATTTATAATATATCATTTATAATATCATACCATACATTATATATATATATATATATATATATATATATATATATATATATATATATATATATATATATATATATATATACAAATCTAATTTGTTACAAATCTAATATGCTGATTTTATAATCCCCAAAATCACTACACATCTAATTTGTTACTAATATTATTATGTTAAAACATACTAAGGGAATTATATCCTAAAATCATTATTTTCCTAATATTATACCATTTTTTAACTAAGGAAACACAATATATCAAAATCAATACATATCTAAATTGTTCTGATAATCTCAACTAATTACTCTGATAGTATCATTACTAATTTAATTATGTTATAGCGTAATATTATACCATTTATTTACACTTATATAACAAAAATGTCTTCCTTAAACAAATAATAACAAATAAATCTAAATCATACATATATATTACGACAAATCTAATTTGTTACTAATATTATTATGTTAAAACATACTAAGGGAATCATATACTAAAATCATTATTTTCCTAATATTATACCATTATTTAATTAAGGAAACATAATATACCAAAATCAATACATATCTAAATTGTTCTGATAATCTCAACTAATTACTCTGATATTATCATTACTAATTTAATTATGTTATAGCATAATATTATACCATTTATTTACACTTATATAACAAAAATGTCTTCCTTAAACAAATAATAACAAATAAATCTAAACTTAAACTGTTTTGATATTATCCTTACTAATCTAAACTGTTTTGATATTATCCTTACTAATTTAATTAGTATCTCCTAAAATCACTGCTTTTAGTATATTATCATTACTCTCCTATTATCATTCCTCTCTGTTTTTTAACCTAATTTCCCCCTATAAATACATACCACCTATTCTACAATATAACTCACACTACAAACAATTCTCTCCTTCTTATTTAGATGACGACTAAATTCGATTTTGTTGATGACATCAGCCCTATCAAAGAAACGTGGAAGATTAAAGTCAGGATAACTAGACTCTGGAATATGCCAAACTGCAACAAAGCAGACTACGTAAACAGCATCGAGATGGTGTTGTTGGATGAAAAAGTATACATATAAAACTCAAAATTACAACCTCTTAAATTACAATATCTTACCATATGCATATTCTACTTTTATAGGATGACAAAATACAAGCGAGTATCAAAAGATCGTTTTTTACTAAATTTCAATCCACGGTCAAGGAACATAAAGTTTTTATTATCACCAATTTCGTTGTCAGTCAGAACGGTGGTTCTTTCAAAGCTATCAAACATCCATACAAGATTAATTTTCTATATTCCACCTCACTACGAGAGTTAGATGAACCATTACCTCAATTTACTTATGACTTTTTGGTTTTAAAATTTAGTAGTTTCTCGTATGGAACTTACATATTATTTATTGGATATTATGTAATTGGTTGATTCAATGTGATTATGCCTGCTAGCAATGTCACTAAGCCTGTTATCTATTATAAAATTAATTACAAAAGCAATGTGAGTTTGCCTGATACATAAGCAATGTGAGTAAACCTATCAAATACAATAACTAATCACAATAATCTAATTAATGTAAGCCCGTTTGGCTAAATAAACATAGTACTTAAAACTAAAATAAAAGTTGACCAATAAGTAATTAATTTTGTTATTCTATTAAAATTAATAATCTTAAATATCAATAAGACTTACGAATGGGGGTTAAAAAGCATTTAAACATCTCATATTACAATTAAAGACGATATTTATTTTTGTCCTTTTTCTTTCTTTAAAATATTTTATTTTTATTAATCATTATATTATAGAGAAAAATATTACTGCTATATTATTTTTTAGGTGGATAAATACCTCCTTTTTCTTTGGAAGAGAGTGAAACCAAACTTTTATACCAAATGACATATACTAATTTTATAATTTAAGATTTCATAACTTATTACTAATGTGTTTTCATAAATTTTATGTTGTTACGAAGCAATTATGATTTTTTTATTTTTCTAAAAATTGTTAACTGGCTTTACTTAATATGTAATAAAAAAAATCAAATAAAATTAATTAACGTCTGTTAACAATTTAAAACAAAAAATTTAATTTATGAAAATATAAATTTATGAAAGTTGGTTGGTTTTTGAGGTCCTTTAGTTAATTTATAAATAAGTTTCTTATTTTTTTAAAAAAATTAGAAAATGTAAGACTAAACCGAGCATGAAAAGGAATCAAAGTTTATTAAAATACCTACTTAGTTCCCTCACATCACAAACCTCTCTCAACCCTAACCCAACGCTTTCCCTCAAATCTATCCCCGCTCATAATCTCCGCCTATTCCTCTTCATCACCATCAATTTAGGATTTGCAGCAATCTTGTGATGCCAAATTTGAATCTAATCTTTGTTACGATTTGTACGATTGGGTTAGGTGAATTGGGGGAATTATCAAGAATTGCCGCACATGAGCTCTTCCGAGTTTTTCGTTAAATGAATTGTTTGATACTCCAAGGGATCGTACTATCACGGAATCTAACCTTTAACAGTTTTCAACTAAAAGGGTATCATTTTGTTTCTTCTCTGCAATATATATTTAATATATTCATATACTCCATTACACACAACATGCACGCGCGCACAAACAAATACATATTAATTATCATTAATTCATTGCAGATAAGAATCTTTATACGATACGGTCGGTGACTTGGGTGACAATATGTTATAGTTGTTCTTTCATCTTGTATGGCCATTCATATACTCCATTATACACACATATTATTGTTATGCCATGTTCTACGGTTTGGTGATCAGATTAATTCTATACTTGATCATAATTCCACAACAATCTCCCATCTTCTTATTATATTATAATTTATTAATTGCATGTATAAATTTATTATTAATAAAATGAATAATCCCGCCACATCGCGCGGGTTTGAATCTAGTTTGAGCTAAAATAAAGTTTTTAAATATGGATTTTTAAACTACAATTTAAGTGGGTCTTTTTAATCATTTGAGATGAGTCCACATATAAATGTGTTCTACTTCATGAGTAGATTAAAATTAAGTATTAGGAAACTAAAATAAATGGGATAATGAATGAGAAATTTACTCCTAAAGATCAGTACTTGAATATGGTAATAAATATTTGTGAAAAATTGGTCGCCGCCCACCCGGATCGGAACGGGTTGGGTCAGGCACAGGCCACGAGTCGTGGGCTTGGGCTATTGTATATATATATTATTAGGAAAAATTTCTTTGAAATTTTTATTGCTTAATTCCGTTAATTTATTACTGTTGGAACTTCTGACGTTAATTTCATTCATTACCGTTGGTAATTCTTAAATTGTTGCAATGTTTTTAAACTACCATTGCCTTGTTCAATCTATAAATAACATACGAATTTAGGTATTTAAGATAACATTTTCTATCAATTTTTTCATTCATATTCACAGTTCATTTGAGGAGAGAGTTCAAAGCATCTGGTTCGCTGAATGTGCTATTTGTAGTGATGATATAGTACATGTGATCATTTTATCCTAGGAGACAAGCGCTGATTTCTCTAAGCACCTAAGGATGACGTAATTTTCTTAAGGATATATGTGACACCCTCAAATCTGGGCCCACACAGCCCAAACTTGAGTTGTCAAAAGACTACAACAAAATTATTACAAAGTAGTACAACGTTCAACAATACAGTGTATAATAATACACAACTAAATCTTCACTATTATTATCACACTATTTTACAACACGTGAAGACGGTAATAACTATCCCTCGGACTCTCATTCCATTCCCCGGCTAGACCCAGCTACATTATCATCTCCTGTTGAAAAACAATGGAACAAAAGAAATGGTGAGCTCAAATAGCCCAGTAAGAAATATCATAACTAAGATAATGACGAATAAATTATCATTAGCCTTCAATAGTTGAGTTCTTGATAGAATACAATAGACTACAAGGTTTATATCAAAAACTGCAGTTAAATTCTTGAACAATGTTCAGATCAATAATAGCAGCGGAATGAACAATCTATTAGAAGAATAATGCAGACTATAATGTCCACTCGCATCTCTTTTTAGTAAAAATATCATCAACTTTTATCATCTGAAATACCATTAGTCAAGATAATACAACTTCACAGTTCCTGGTCATAATCATGCAGATCAACAGTTCATCTTTGCACTACGGGCCAAAGACATTCAATATAACACCAACGGTCATTATTATACCAGATTCAGCCTTTGGTCATAATCATACCAACCAACAGTTCATCTTTGCACTACGGGCCAAAGTGAACATTCACCACGTGCCATAAAAGACACCGAACAGATGTATCGCCTTTAACCTAGTATATCGCATTTAACCTATCATCTGTTCAGCAATTATATCACATCTGTGCCCCCGGCCACAGATATTCACAACAGCTTGATTCTTGATGATTAATACAAATAACAGTGATACAAATGATGAACAGAAGAACAGGATAAACAATAAGTATCAGAAGTTTACTTTGTGCAGATTCAAACAATGTCCAAATTGCCAACATGATGTGGAGTGAAATTTAAAAATGATATTCAAGATCCACAGTTCAGAATAACGATTATAGTTCAATAGAAAGGTTCAGAAAATAGGAAGGTTCAGTTGAAATAATGAAGTTCAACTATTATGGAACATATAATATTTTCAGGAATTATAGAAGCAATAGTTCCATAATAAGTTTCGATTTAGGTGTATGAAAGAAAATAATATCCCTTACCGTAGCAAGTTTGATTAACAAAAGGTGAAGGAAATTAATATCCCTTACCATAGTAAGTTTGAATAATGGAAGATGAAAAAGATGGTATCCCTTATGAGTATAAAGGAAAATGATGTCACTTACGAATATGGAATAAAAGTGTCATGTGATAATTCGTGTAGACAAATTATTTTCACACGAGACAAAAAAAAAGAGTTATTCACCAACAGGCGGTAATTTGCGCCGTAAGGTTATTCCCATCAATTTGAATACGAAGAGTTATTCACCAAACAGGCGGTAATCCGCGCCGTAAGGTTATTCTCAGAGATTAATAAGGAATGAATACAAAAGGTTATTCACCAACAGGCGGTAATCCGCGCCGTAAGGTTATTCCCACAATTTAATACATGGAAATAAATGGCACAAGAAAGAAACGATATTATTTTCGAGAATCAAAGAATGATAATCCCTTACCGTGGTAAATTTAAATAATAGAATATGAAAGTAGATGATATTCCTTACAAGTAAGAAAAAAAATGACATTCCTTACCACAGTAAATTTAAGAGTTTAAAATGAATGGTATTACTTACCGTAATAAATTTAAGAGTGTGAAAAGAATAATATTCCTTACAAGTAAAAAAAAAATAACATTCCTTACCTTAACACGTGACTGGATATTGATTTAAATGAGATTGATCAACCTATATTTTTATAATAAAATTAGTAATTACCACATATAAATTTCAAACTGTATGATAACTCGTATAATATGAATTATCAAAATTATATATATTTAACATAATTTTTGTAGTATAATATAACTACTTTTAAATTTATTAAATAGTTTTAAAAATAATATTCCAAAATAAATCTTCCAAAGAAAGCTTTTAAAAATGAATCTTCTTAAAGAAGAGTCTTCTAAAGGAAGATTTGTGAATACCGTGAAAAATAGGAATTTATGAAATTACTACTCTTTAATAAAAGACTTACTTGAAAATTTTTTGCACTCCTTTTGGCTTTCAAACTCTCAAAATAACCTTACTATTCTCAGAGAAAACTCATAAAATTCTTATAGAAAAATTTTATGTTTTAGGTGTGATTTTTCTATTCAGCTGAGCAAGCTATTTATAGGAGAAAAAATGTTACTATGCGCGGTAGGTGGGTTGGCGTGCTGCACGCCAACCTGAGAATTCAGCAGCAGCAGCCGCCCACGCAAAAAAAAAAAAAAATTCAGCAACTTTGCAATTCATTTCTCATGTGGGCCCCACATGGGTCCCACATGTTACTATTCACATTACTATTCACGTTACTATTTCAAATAGTAAAATTATTTATTTTTTTATTTATTTTTATTTTTATTTATTTATTCTTCCTGTGGGTCCAACATATAAAATAAAATAATACTACAACAATAATTCATCAATAATGTAATAAACACGTTACAGATTATTATTAATTTAATAATATAAATTATAGTATATTTGCAACCGTGACAATTATTAGGTTCAATAATTTTTAAAACAGTGCAGCAACAATTATTGAGTCAATGATATGAAATACAGTGTAATGACAATTATTGATGAAATGATGCGCAACAGTTACGGTGTCAATTATCAGACCAATAATATGAGACACTGTGCAATACCGTATGCTACTGTAGAGTACCGTGTGCTACAGAAAATACCATAATTTACCGTATGCTACTATTCTTTTATCACCGGTATTTTAACAGTTCCGTTGACTATTTTTATTTAAAAAGGTTATTTCTGTCGTTTTCTATATTCGACAAATATTCCGTTGTGGGGTCCACCAATAATTAGTTATTTCGGCGTCGTCGTACGACCCGAATATTCCCCGACAAAACGAATATTGTCCGACAAAATAAAATTTGCACATAACATCCTTAATTTTTAACTTTATCGATTTAACCACTTACTGTTTCAGAAAAATATATGAAGAAAAATTAAATTTTATATTTCATAAAATTCGGGGTCTTACAATATAGTACCAAGTAATAGCCTTGATCTACTGCAATCCTTTTCTACATTCATGTTAATATACCAAGTAAGTGTATTTTATTTTATTTTAAAATTGGAATATAAATTAAATAACAACTACATAATGAATTCAGACAAGTAAGATTTGTCTGCTTTACTGTCTATTTACAACTTTGCTATACTTTAGATGTAATTCAGACAAGTATGACCTGTTTGTTTTGGTGTCTGTTTTAATTATATAAACTTTGTTCTGTTTTACATGTAATCTAGACAGGTATGACCTGTCTGCTTGCATGTCTGTTTACTAACAATCTAATGCAATAAACTCATATTCCATTGTTGATCGAGAAATGCATGTTTGTTTAGAAGATTTCTAAGATATTGCTCCTCCACCTAGTGTAAAGACAAACCACTTGTGGATTTAGAGCCTTTTGTATCTGATATTCAGTTCGCATCACAGTATCCTAATACTGCTGGATATCTTGAATAGTGCAATTTAAAGTTTTGAGTGTATTTTAAATACCTTAAAACTCTTACAATCGCTTTCCAGTAATCTTGTCCTAGATTGCTTATAAATCTACTTAATTTATTAACAGCGTATACTATGTCAGGACGTGTACAATTCATTACATACATAAGGCTGTCAATTATTTGTGCATACTTAATTTGTAATATGTTCTCTCCATTATATTTAGACAAATGTAGATTTATATGTACCGATGTTCCCACATGATTGCAATCATATTGCTTGAACTTCTTGAGTAATTTCTCAATTTGAAATTTTTACTGCTTAGTTCCGTTAATTTATTACCGCTGGAACTTATGACGTTAATTTCATTTATTACCGTTGGCAATTCTTAAACTGTTGTAACGTTCTTAAACTGTCATGCCTTGTTCAGTCTATAAATAGCTTATGAATTTAGGTATTTAGGATAACCTTTTCCATCAGTTTTTTCACATATTCATAGTTCATTTGAGAAAGAGTTCAGAGCATTATTCTGGTTCGTTGAATGTGCTATTTGTAATGATGTTATAGTACATGTGATTTGTGACGTCCCCAAATTCGGGTCTTTAAACACCGGATAAGGTACTCACAGTACAACACATCTAACTATCATAATAACTTAAAGACATAATGCAAATACACTAATTACATAATATCCTTACAACAATCCCAAGTTTCTAACCTTTAATACAAAATATATATAATCCAAAAGATTTACATCAGTTAATATAATAAACCAAGTACAATACATAATCTACTTTTCGACTTTTTCTTTGTCCTTATCCTTCTTAGTACCTTTGGAAATCTCGGGCTTAGTTGAAAATAATTATTTAAAGCAAGGGTGAGCAACTACTTTACTCAACAAGTTTAAGATGTACTATAAACAATAAATCATGAATACAAAATAATCATTTCGAAATCTTCAACAATTGAACAATAATTGTGAAGCAATAAATAATAAATCATTTCATTTAATCATAATTATTTCTTTTACTTTCATGCCGAGTGGTCACTAAAGACCTTAAACTCCTCAAAAGATAAACAGTAATTCAATTGAACCTTTAGAGTATTTATCAATCACAAAGACTGTAACCACTCTCTGCAAGTACTTAAGGGGATCAGCCTATTGTACCCTATGTTATGCTTAACACTCAATTTTTAGCGCGTAAGTCGATTTCCCAATATAAATACCCTTTTTGGGCTTCTATAGGGTTAGTAATTCCCTTGAACTCTGGGGGTTCTACAGCGTTAAAATCCTTAAAATTTGCCAACAGAGCAGTAGGCGGTTGAGCTCTTGCGGCATTTGGGGTTCGATTCTGAGGTGCCCTTATTAACAGATCTACAAATTATTTCATGGGTTGGCTTGCTCTTCCTTTCTATTCATTGACTCTTCCTGAGTTGATTGTCGTCTTCTAGGCAACATTTTTCTATTTAATAAAATTCATATTATTATTTCATCATTTATCTTAAAGCAGTTAGAATTCATCTAAACACTTAATTATCATAAGGCACATTTAATAATCATGTTTACATTCATATGTCAATCATTAGTGGATATCACTTTACATCCCATAACATATTACTATAAACATTATACATCCCGCCACTACCTCAAAAGTTGGGATTTACAAGCATATCCCCCTATTGTGATAAGAAGAATGGGGATTAACATTCAATATCTACAAACATAAACATATACTACTACATAATAATAGCTACACAAGTTAAAACTTCCTACAAGATCATCCCATACCTCGCGGCTTCCTCGTACTCCTCATCATCGACCTGCACCATCAACTCCCTATTTATGGTGTGATGGGTCTGACCATCCTCCTCCAGGTATTTGATCATCCTGCTCTGCCAATGCCTAAATGTTTTCTTAAAGGCGTAACTCATCTTGTCCATCCTATCCCTCTTTGCTCAGACCTCAACCTCTAGATTCTGCACACTCTCTAAAGACCTATGCCACTCATCTTTTGCTCTCACCCTATTGGTGATCTCGTCCTTCCAGCATGCCTCTATCATCTCTTTCTCTGTCTGCTCATCTGCTAACTTATGCTCGACTTCATGAAGTTTGTCACTAAGCTCCATATTCCTAGTCACAAGGTGATGAACCAATTGCTCAAATTGAGTCAGCACTGCTTACTGCTCCTGCTTCTCTTCCTCTAACTCACTGATCTTATCTCCTAGCTCAATATTTTGGTCCAATAGACCACCTAGCAAATCCTCCTCGAAGGGAGCATCTTCATACGGTGTCCCATTCGAATTCTCCTCTGGCTCATCATCTGGCTCCTTATCCATAACCTTTGGATCCTCTATAGGGTCCATCTCGGGCTACGACTCATCATCTTGAGGTGCAACTGCCATACTCAGCTCAGTTGCGACCGGTGCCTCCCAGACCATGTGGATGTCATGCGATTATTCCTCTCTAACTTGGCTGAACTCACTTATCTCAAGCATCCTACAACATAAGTATAAAAAACTTAATTAGTATCTCAATAAAACATATTCATTATATAGAATGAAAATATATTTTATGACACCACTAACTCTCATTGATGAATTTTCTCAATTCATCCCTTAGAACTCTATGTGAGTTTTATCTCTTCACTTCTTTCATACTTCTCCTAAGGTCATATCCCTAAGATTTTTTTCCACCTAAGTTTTATAACATATCAGCTCTGATATCAACCATTGACCTCCCTAAATTCGGGTCCTTAAATAGTGGATAAGGTACTCACGGTATAACACATCTAACTACCACAATAACTTAAAGACATAATGTAAATACACTAAGTATATAATATCCTTACAATAATCCTAAGTTTCTTACCTTTAATACAAACCATATCTAATCCAAAATATTTACACCAGTTAATATAATAAACCAAGTACAACACATAATCTATTATTCAACTTTTCCTTTGCTTTTATCCTTCTTAGTACCTTTGGAAGTCTCGAGCTTAGCTGAAAATAGTTATTTAAAGCAATGGTAAACAACTACTTTGCTCAGCAAGTTTAAGATATGCAATAAACAGTAAATCATAAATACAGAATAATCTTTTTGAAATCTTCAAAAATTGAACAATAATTGTGAAGTAATGAATAATAAATCATTTCATTTAATCATAATTATTTCTTTAACTTTCATGCTGAGTGGTCACTAAAGACCTTGAACTCCTTGAAGTATACATAGTAATTCAACTGAACCTTCAGAGTATTTATCAATCAAAAGGACTGTAAATACTCTTTGCAAGTACTTAAGGGGATCAACCATTGTACCATATGTAAGACCCCGAATTTTATGAAATATAAAATTTAATTTTTTTTCATATATTTTTCTGAAACAGTAAGTGGTTAAATCGATAAAGTTAAAAGTTAAGGATGTTATGTGCAAATTTTATTTTGTCGGACAATATTCGTTTTGTCGGGGAATATTCATTTTGTCGGGGAATATTCGGGTCGTACGACGGCGCCGAAATAACTAATTATTGGTGGACCCCACAACGGAATATTTGTCGGATATAGAAAACGACAGAAATAACCTTTTTAAATAAAAATAGTCAACGGAACTGTTAAAATACCGGTGATAAAAGAATAGTAGCATACGGTAAATTATGGTATTTTCTGTAGCACACGGTACTCTACAGTAGCACACGATATTGCACAGTGTCTCATATTATTGGTCTGATAATTGACACCGTAACTGTTGCGCATCATTTCATCAATAATTGTCATTACACTGTATTTCATATCATTGACTCAATAATTGTTGCTGCACTGTTTTAAAAATTATTGAACCTAATAATTGTCACGGTTGCAAATATACTATAATTTATATTATTAAATTAATAATAATCTGTAACGTGTTTATTACATTATTGTTGAATTATTGTTGTAGTATTATTTTATTTTATATGTTGGACCCACAGGAAGAATAAATAAATAAAAATAAATAAATAAATAAATAAAGAAAAAAGTAATTAATTTTACTATTTGAAATAGTAACATGTGGGACCCATGCGGGGCCTACGTGAGAAATGAATTGCAAAGTTGCTAAAAATTTTTTTTTTTGGCGTGGGCGGCTGCTGCTGCTGAATTCTCAGGTTGGCGTGCAGCACGCCAACCCACCTACCGCGCATAGTGACATTTTTTCTCCTATAAATAGCTTGCTCAGCTGAATAGAAAAATCACACCTAAAAGATAAATTTTTTTTATAAGAATTTTATGAGTTTTCTCTGAGAATAGTAAGGTTATTTTGAGAGTTTGAAAGCCAAAAGGAGTGCAGAAAATTTTCAAGTAAGTCTTTTATTAAAGAGTAGTAATTTCATAAATTTCTATTTTTCACGGTATTCACAAATCTTCCTTTAGAAAACTCTTCTTTAAGAAGATTCATTTTTAAAAGCTTTCTTTGGAAGATTTATTTTGGAATATTATTTTTAAAACTATTTAAAAGTAGTTATATTATACTACAAAAATTATGTTAAATATATATAATTTTGATAATTCATATTATATGAGTTATCATACACTTTGAAATTTATATGTGGTAATTACTAATTTTATTATAAAAATATAGGTTGATCAACCTCATTTAAATCAATATCCAGTCACGTGTTAAGGTAAGGAATGTCATTTTTTTTACTTGTAAGGAATATTATTCTTTTCACACTCTTAAATTTATTACGGTAAGGAATACCATTCATTTTAAACTCTTAAATTTACTGTGATAAGGAATGTCATTTTTTTTTCTTACTTGTAAGGAATATCATCTTCTTTCATATTCTATTATTTAAATTTACCACGGTAAGGGATTATCATTCTTTGATTCTCGAAAATAATATCGTTTCTTTCTTGTGCCATTTATTTCCATGTATTAAATTGTGGGAATAACCTTACGGCGCGGATTACCGCCTGTTGGTGAGTAACCTTTTGTATTCATTCCTTATTAATCTCTGAAAATAACCTTACGGCGCGGATTACCGCCTGTTTGGTGAATAACTCTTCGTATTCAAATTGATGGGAATAACCTTACGGCGTGGATTACCGCCTGTTAGTGAATAACCCTTTTTATTTGTCTCGTGTGAAAATAATTTGTCTACACGAATTATCACATGACACTTTTATTCCATATTCGTAAGTGATATCATTTTCCTTTATACTCATAAGGGATACCATCTTTTTCATCTTCCATTATTCAAACTTACTATGGTAAGGGATATTAATTTCCTTCACCTTTTGTTAATCAAACCTGCTACGGTAAGGGATATTATTTTCTTTCATACACCTAAATCGAAACTTATTATGGAACTATTGCTTCTATAATTCCTGAAAATATTATATGTTCCATAATAGTTGAACTTCATTATTTCAACTGAACCTTCCTATTTTCTGAACCTTTCTATTGAACTATAATCGTTATTCTGAACTGTGGATCTTGAATATCATTTTTAAATTTCACTCCACATCATGTTGGCAATTTGGACATTGTTTGAATCTGCACAAAGTAAACTTCTGATACTTATTGTTTATCCTGTTCTTCTGTTCATCATTTGTATGACTGTTATTTGTATTAATCATCAAGAATGAAGTTGTTGTGAATATTTGTGGCCGGGGGCACAGATGTGATATAATTGCCGAACAGATGATAGGTTAAAGGCGATATACTAGGTTAAAGGCGATACATTTGTTCGGTGTCTTTTATGGCACGTGGTGAATGTTCTCTTTGGCCCGTAGTGCAAAGATGAACTGTTGGTTAGTATGATTATGACCAAAGGCTGAATCTGGTATAATCATGACCGTTGGTGTTATATTGAATGTCTTTGGCCCGTAGTGCAAAGATGAACTGTTGATCTGCATGATTATGACCAGGAACTGTGAAGTTGTATTATCTTGACTAATGGTATTTCAGATGATAAAAGTTGATGATATTTTTACTAAAAAGAGAAGCGAGTGGACATTATAGTCTGCATTATTCTTCTAATAGATTGCTCATTCCGCTGCTATTATTGATCTGAACATTGTTCAAGAATTTAACTGCAGTTTTTGATATAAACCTTGTAGTCTATTGTATTCTATCAAGAACTCAACTGTTGAAGGCTAATGATAATTTATTCGTCATTATCTTAGTTATGATATTTCTTACTGGGCTATTTGAGCTCACCCTTTCTTTTGTTCCATTGTTTTTCAACAGGAGATGATAATGTAGCTGGGTCTAGCCGGGGAATGGAGTGAGAATCCGAGGGATAGTTATTACTGTCTTCACGTGTTGTAAAATAGTGTGATAATAATAGTGAAGACTTAGTTGTGTATTATTATACACTGTATTGTTGAACGTTGTACTACTTTGTAATAATTTTGTTGTAGTCTTTTGACAACTCAAGTTTGGACTGTGTGGGCCTAGATTTGGGGGTGTCACACCATATATTATGCATAACACTCAATTCTTAGCGCGCAAGTCAGTTTTTCGACAAAAAATACCCTTTTAAAGTATTTTTTTAACTCAATCTTACTCAAGAGTCTGCACCAAACTATTTGGATTAGATTAACTTTAAAGAATTTTATGAATTCAATATCTTATCTCAACATTGGTCTAGCCGAATCAAATGACATAGACATACTTTTATCAAAATAGTTCATGGATTGATAGAACTTTAAAAGCATACATGGTTCGATATTTGAGAAATCTTTCAAATGCACATAAGTACGAATATGTCATACAATACAAGTTCAAAAACTTCAATAATAAGTTTGGATAGAACACTTGCTTGATAAGTTGTTAACAACTATCTTTAATGTATCGCTCCTCGGATGACCTATATATTTTAAGATCGATCTATTAATTAATTACTTGTGGACCCCACATAAATGTTTCACATTCACTGAGTCTTAATTTCCTAAGACTTTACCATATCTATCATAGTTGGGACCCAAAAAGGCCATACATTAAAATAACAATTTATTTTTCACATTAGCTGACACGGTGTTGCGGCGCCCAAAATGAACTGAGGACTGGCCTTGCGGCGCTCGGTCACCAGATCAACTAGAATTTCCAAACGGTGCTACGGCGTCTAGATTAACTTATAGTACAACGTTGCGATGCCTGAGGTCAGGGGATAAAAACCCTAATTTTCATATTTTTTCAATTTTGTTGATTTTAATCTTATTACTTCAAACATGCATAACTTGTTCATTTTGCATTGAATTGAGCTCAAATTCGAACCATCGCTAGTTGGGTTCATGGACATCCATAAATCAAAGATTCACAAGTTTTTCAAATATGTTTTAACATCCAAAGCCATGATTGAAAATGACTTTAACCCTAACATGACATAGTTTCTTATAAAAATTGCTATAATTCCGTTTTAACACATTTTTAGTTCATTCTTCTTAGGTTATTTTTATAACTCACACTATTAGACTACTGGACATCTGAAACTAATTTTTAGAGACGAAATAAGTTTTGTCTCTGATACTAGCAATTTGATATGGACTTAAAAATAAAAAAAATTGCTATGTCTGACATGTTTTAAAAGTAAAAAATGGAGATGGATTTTGAAACCGCCAGTGTCTTCTCAAATTTTAGACACGAAATTAGAGACGGATTTAGCTGTCTCAGAAATTAATTATTATTTTTAAATATTTTAAACACGTTTTTGAAACAGATTTAAGATCAACCATGCTCATCTCATATTAATAATAATAATAAGTATTAAATATTTATGTTTGAAATGGATTAGTAATAGAAGTTTCCCTCTCAGACTTTTATTTTTTTGTTCAAATATTAATCTTCAATTCCCCCTTATTTTAGAGATAGATATAGCAGTCTTAAAGAAAATATATTTTAAATTATATTTTAAATTAGAGACGAAAAAAATGGTCTAAGTTTTTAAAATTTCATTTGAGATGGATTAGAGACCAAACAAATCGTCTCAGTTTTTAAAATTTCCCTCCAATATTTTACCTGAGTTTTCAGTGGCCTCGTGTTTAGTGCCAAAACTACATTGTTTTATTTTTTTTTAAAAAAAATACATGGACCAAGCCCTAAAATCTTCTCTCTTCTCTTACTGTGCCTCCCTCGAGACTTCCGCCTCCTCTAAGTTCCAGCTCAGGGAGCGAGGCGAGGACGGAGGCGTCAAGGCCGCACGTGGGGACCGAAGCGGCGACGTTCTGGTCGACGTAAAAGACGATTTGGGTGGTGCATTGGAGGCGGGTGGGCGGCGGTGGAGATCAAGCATTGGTTTTGAAATCGAAAATGGTTAGACGTCAATAATTTGTACATCAGGTTTCCCTCTCTCCTTCTCTGCATTTCATCAAACAATTTCATGTATTTTTAGACTCTCTCATATCACTTTTTTATTTTAAAGTTATTTCATAATATGTTATCGAACGATTAGTTTTTCTAAAGTTGTTTGCAAAATTTCCAGCCTAATTATCTTTTTATTTAGGAAATTTGGGGAAATCTGCTACTATTCTCGCTACAAGGTAGTAACTCCTCTCCTTCTAAACTTGTTTAAATTTTTTTAGCCCTAATTAATAAGTTTGTTCTTCAGGTAATTTGGGGAAATCTTCTACTCTTCATAAAGTAGATAATGAAGATGATTGCTAGGCTGAAATTGCTCGTGACAAAAAGGTTTTTCTTGTTTCAACTTTCTGTCATTTTTTGTTTCTTCTTTGGGTGAAAATTAGTTGTATTACACTCTGAATGGGTATTCAATTTCAGGGTCAACTAGTGCCTAAGAAATCGACATTTCCTTCTGGCATTCGAGCTCTCGCTGACTATGTTCATAGCAAGTGTCTTTGGTTAAGAATCTACTTAGATGCCGGGTACAATGTCTCTACCCACAATTTGTTTGGTCATGAGGAACAAGATGACAAAACCTTTGTCTCATGGGTATATGATTTCTTCTGGTTCTTTTTAGCTGGAATTTCTAATAACTTAACACATAATATTTGATACATATCACGTAAGGATCTGCAAATAGATACATACATATATTTGACACTACTATTACCATCTAACTATGCAGTGACATGTTTTTTGTACAACATATTGATTATTTGAAGTATGGCAATTGTAATAACGAGGAAATAAAGCCAACAATTCGGTAATAAAGTCGTACCAATTTTTAAAAAGTATAGAAATCATCAAATTGTACTATATTTTTATTCTTAGTTGCCTTGTAATAAGGTTCTGCTATATTATTATTCTTCTAGGTACCCTGTAATGACCAGAGCTCTAATGAATGCAGGGCGTCCTATCTTCTTCTCATTATGTGAATGGTGAATCTGTTCTGTCGAAAAACTACATTCCCATTCCCTAATATTTAATCTTGTATATTGGATTAACATGTTTATTGTTCTTTTATTACAGGGGAGACATGCACCCGGCTTTATGGGTAATAAGGTAGGAAATACTTGGAGAACCACTGATGATATTGCTCGTAACTGGGATAGGTAATAATTTATGTCTCAGAGTTTAATGTGTATATATCCAAAAAGTTGGTATCAATTGTTCCTTAAATTCTTATGGTTTTTTCAACAGTATGATCTCTCGAGTAGACCAGAATGAAGTTTTTGCAGATTTTGCAAGGCCTGGTGGTTGGAATTGTTTTGTAAATTGAACATAATCACACTACTGGCAAAAACATATAATTAGTGAGAAGTACACATATTTTACCTTCTCCCAAGCTAAATGATATTTGATTAATTACTTTTGAATAGATCCGGATATGCTTGGGATTGGAAATGGATGGATGACTAAAGATGAATATATTGTCGATTTTAGCTTATGGGCTATTTCCAAAGTATCGTAAACTCTCTCTCTCTCTCTCCCTCTTTCTTTATTTTGAGGTCTTTTAGTTCCCCTTGATGGTATATATCTGTTCATTTACTTGTGTACCTTATTGCAGGCTCCTCTTCTCATTGGTCGTGATGTGAGAAATGCAACAAAAGGGACTATGGGAACGTGACTGAATCTTTCTGGGTTTGTGAATTATGAATTGGATATTTTATTTGTTTAACTGTTTTAGTAATGATTCTTATCAATTGGTCATTTGTTTTGTTTAACTTTGTTTTTGATTGTTGGGGTTGTCTTGTTTTTATTAGTTGTTGTTTCAGTGGTTAAAGAGGACTAGGAGAAAGGCTCTACTTGCTTCTTTAGAAAAGATTAAGGGAGGTTAGTGATTGATTTATGAAATATAAGTTCCTATTGTGTTGTTGAGTAAAGTAACATTATTTGAAGGAATTGTTTATTAGTGTATTTAGGTTATTTGCTCTCACCCCCTTTTATTTCTTGGCCTTTTCAAGTCTTTAATAGTTGTTTTAGCTTTGTAATGCTTCAAATTTGTTGATTTTAACAGCAAATGTCTTCAATTCAACCCAAAACAAGCAAGTCCTACACATTTTCTCTACAAATCATTTATTATCTTACTTGTTCTTGTTTTGCTTCCGTTTTTCCTTTCACAAGCTCCTAAATTCATCAACAAAACTATATTTACTAAATTTTGGTAAATCAATGGTTTTTATTGCTAATGGGAACTTTGTGCTTGACACATGGGGAAAACTCAAATTAGGAAATGGCTATAAACCCTTAAATTTTCTTGTTAGGAGCCTTTGATCAAGAATTGCAGACACTGGTACTAGTTATGAGACCAAATCTGAAAATGGGTTTAGCTTAATTTTGAAGGGTTTGATGGTATTGATAAAAATAACGAAGTGAATGTCAGAGGTTTGGTTCCTATAAATTTGGAGGAGAGGTTGAAGGAGACTGTTGTTCCTTCTCCAATCCGTTGGGGTTCAAGATCTGGGAGGATGGAATTGAGAGCAGAAGTGTCGAGAATTGTTGACATTGCTATTTATCCAGCTATTATGATTCTAGACAGACTATTTATTCAGCTATTATGTTACTTCTGTTAATTAATGATTTTCACGCTTTCATTTTCCATCAAACTGTTTGTGCAAATTGATCAGATGTGGGATGCAAGCATTGGTCAAAGATTTTCTCAATATATAGAACACCAAACGAGGGCTTGGTCTGTTGACTTTTCTCAACTGGATCCAATAAAATTTGCTAGTGGAGGTGATGATTGTTCCATCAAAATGTGGAGCATTAATGAGGTGTGCTCTCTCTTGCTATTATTATAAACAACTTTAACAATGTAAGCAATCTAGTCGTACTTATACAGATTATAATTGAAATTTGGCAAGTTTTATTTTTCACTTCTTGTTCTTAGGGGTTTGTCGACAAAGCTAACTGTAAATTATAAGCAAATGAAAGAAGAGAAGATGAGCTAAAAATTACGGTAATTCTATCTGAATTACTCGCAACTATCTTCATGGCAATAATTCTTAGGCTTATACATTAATTTCTTTACATTATTGTCTTTTACACTAGAAAATACTCATGCACTTAACCTATTTGATAAAATGTCTTATAAAATATGTTTTCGGATTCTAGGAATATTTTTGATCCGTAGGTTCTACTAGTAAGTTATTTTATTAATATGGGTTTTGCAGGACTAGTTGGGTACTCTAAAACTGAAAATTCAAGCACACTTGCAGCTACTGTGGTACGAAAGGGTTATGCACTTATGATTATTAAGATTAGAGTATTACCTATGATGTTTATTTATTCTGTAATATATTATGCATATTTTGTATTTCCTAATAATAGTTTGTGACGTTGGGGGTGCTGATAGTGACATCTTTAGTTTTTATTTTTATCTAGAACTCATTTTCATGGCGGAATTAGGTGCAAACATTTGACCTTAAAAACTTAAAAACATGGCAACACCAGTTCTTAGGAAAGTGAATCAATGTTTTTCTATCTTAACTTTGATTACGTTTAATGCTTTCCACTTTTAGAAACACTGAGTTAGGTTCCTCTTATGATCCTGAAAACTATTGATTTTACCCTCCCCAACATCTAAACCTCCCTTTGCTCAACAAAAAAAAAAAACTAAGAGGACTTTTACAAACTCATCCATGTTATATCAACAAGTACGCATGCTGCACTTTTATTTACCACAATTACTCACCTTTTTTGCCTAATAACTTCACAAACTCTATATTGTTTGGGATGTTTATATTTATTTACTACGAGTAAATTGCTATGTCTGGGTACAGCAAAGGGAAGAATGGACATGTACCTTATATAAATTCCAAGCTGAGAGTATGTAGTTAAATTGTTAGGCAAAGTACCACATATCTCGTCTTTTTTTATATAGGTATTTTCTTTATTTTATCTATGGTTTTTATATGTTGATTAATTCTCATATCTTTAACTCTTTTACAAGTACATATTGACATATTATGTGATTCAGTTTCTTCATGTTTGTTTCTCTATATTCACTCAACTCCTTAAATTGCCTACGACATAGTTTGCCTTGCTTGGTCGTCATTTGTTATTAATGATTTGTTGTCCATCTTTATTAAACTTGCAGAAACATGATATAAAAAAGAAGAGAATCGATTTAGATGGTAATGTAATAGAAGTTATGCCAGATGGCATTGGCACTGGTTAGCGTTATGATTCTGCTTGTACATTTCCCTAAATTTGTCATACATATTTTGTATTAGTTGTGCGTTGATCAGTTTTCTGGATTTGGTTATGAACTATGGCATTTATGTAGCATGACCTTATAAAAAGGTCTAGGTGGTGTGGCATATGCTTTAATGCCGCTTTTGGACAGGATGCTTGGGTGGCTTGGCAGAAGCAAATTGTCTCTCACGATTTAATGTGGGGTGACTTCTGATGTGGGCTGGTGACTCAGGTTGTGTTTTGGCAAGTTAGTTTTTGTATTGTAGGAAAAACAATCAGAAGTTTATGTGCTTTGTGTTATGGTTGATGTCTCAAGCAAGTTCTGGTGTTGCATTTAGGCTAATGGCATGCCGCAACATGATTTGCAACACTTACGTACCATGTTCGATTCTTTCAGTTTGGTTAGATATGATATATTATTGTAAAAAAGGTGTAATGAATGATGGCTTATTAATCATAAGTGCAATGCTAGTTGTCAGTTGCTATTGGCGAGGATGGAAATTGTGATGTAAATGTTAGATTTGGAAGAGTTGATTTAAACTATTAGTTTGTAATATTTCGTATAATGTGTAATGTACATCATTGATGTGTAATTACTGATAGTTTCAATAATCTTATTGTGTTTTGATTATGATTTATTTTATTAAATACTTTAAGTATTAAAATTGTTTAAGTGAAAAATTATAAAAATAAAAATTTGTGAAAAAAGATATTTTTAATTTTGAGATGGATTTAGAGACTAAATTTGAAATTAGTTTTTTTTTCTTCATAGCTAACGCTTGAGATAGATTATAAACGGAAAAAAGCGTCTCAAATATATATTTTTTTCATAACAAAATTATTTAGAAATGGATTAGAGACAGTTATTTTTTGTCTCAAATTATGCGCACAAAAAAAAAATGACGCAAATGTTTTCTACCAAATTTGAGACGGATATAAGCGGTTTCAAACTGTAACTCCCTATGGGTCAATTTGAGATGGATCTAAGGCAAATTGGGACAAAAACATGCGATTTCAAACAAAATTGAGACCCAAAATTTTCGTTTTTAAATATTTTTTGCGATGGATTTTGAGACAGACGGAATTAGCGACGCGACTTATTAATACGGATTTTGAGATAGACAAAATCCGTCTCAAAATCATTTTTTAGACGGATTTTGCCTTATTTGAGACGGATTTTTTTCGTTTCAAATGCCCAGATTTTTGGTAGTGTCATAAATCTATAACATATGACTCATGGATCATAAAAATGAGTTGCACACTTTGAACCACATGGCTTAGAAAATACATTAAATTAGGTTTTCACCTATGATCATGCATAGACCCATACCTTTCTACATTTTCACATACCAAGACATATAGTAACACACATAGCCACATAATTTCCATCGAATCATCATCTTTATTCCTTCGAAACCCACCATGGTTTCTTTTCACAAAGGACTCCCACAACAAACATGCATAACACTATAAACATACTATAACCATAAGTTATAACTAAAGATTTAGAGATTAGTAAACTTTTAAACCTTAAAGATGAGATCCTCCTTGATATAGCTTGCTAGGAAATTGCTATAACCCTACCTCCTTCTTCCTTATAAACCTAGAAAGGCTCTCTCCCAAACCCTCTTGGTGTTTTAACTCGCAAACTCTTACAAAGGCTCTCTCTAGCTCTAGCTTCCATGAATTCTCAAGACTCAATGAACTTTCAACAAATGAGCAAACTCTTATAAATGCTCTAAGGCCTTCTATTTATAGACTCCTTTGTGGTCCCCTAACTTACTCCTAATCACCCAACAAGTTGGCTAATTATAGTTTAATTAAGCTTACTATTACTTTGAATGATTTCTTGATTGACTCTTAGATTGACTAGGGTTGGTGGCGAGTGGTTGATCAACCTTAATCTTGAGTGAAAGAGAAGCTATAACAAAGCAACACATAAACCCCCAAGTGGGGCCCCCATACACGGCCACTCTCCCCCATAATTCTCCAATTTCCCTTTTTCTTTTCCTCTTTATATATAAATATAAATACACACATACACACACATACACATATATATACCAATACATATACCCCTTGACTAATACTTGGACTTTTAAGTTGGACTATCATATGATTTAAACATTGGGTTAAACACATTAATTATTTGGGTCATATTACATAATTCACTTGGGTTAGTCCATTAGTAATTAATTAAATCACTTGGACTTACTAATTAAACATACCATTGGGCTATTACACCATTTCTTACATTACTTTCAATTATTAAAAGGTTGGGCTAGCTTATGACACTAAAACATACATACAAATATAAATTGATTAGACTTAATCAATTACCTTGCTGGATTATCATTAATTATAATTTTTTACTAGTCTCACTAATTCTTAATTAAATCACTTCAAAATTCCATGAGGCTTAATCCATATATTAATTTGGACCTCTTACATTGCCTTTCAAGGCTAACATTCAAGCTTTGAGTTAATTCATAACATGAGCTTTACTTCACATCATTAATTTAATCAATTATTGATCTTAGTTTTCCTTTTTGTTCCATAATTGAATTGGTAAATAAATATATACACATCTATATATACCCATTCTACCACATCATTGCACAACATAATTTATCAAAAATATTCATTTCATTAATAATACGTCATAATTACATTTACATTGTCACAAAATATTCCCAGTCATTACATGATCATTGTATCTTAGGAGACAAACGTTGATTTCTCTAAGCACTTAAGGAGGACATTATTGTCTTAAGGACGTAGTACCAAGTACTAGCCTTGATCTACTACAATCTTTTTCTGCATTCATGTTAATATACCAAGTAAAGGTATTTTATTTTATTTCATAATTGGAATACAGATTAAATAACAACTATAGAATGAATCTAGACATGTAAGATATGTTTGCTTTACTGTCTATTTTAAACTTTGTTCTGCTTTAGATGTAATCCAGATAAGTATAACATGTTTGCTTTGGTGTCTGTTTTAACTATATAAACTTTGTTTTATTTTACTTATAATTCAGACATGTATGACCTTGTTTGCTTTCGTGTCTGTTTTACTAACAATCTTAAGACAATTATTTTATTTGTTGTATTTCAATTTGGTTAAAAAACTAGAATACTTATAATTTAATTACTGTTGTAGTAAATGGATACACAATTTGTAAATGTGATAGGTTCGAGTCCTGCACCAGTGATGGCTAGTGTGCTTGTGAACTATAAGGAAAAACCATAAAGGTTTAATGGAACAGAGTTTAAAAGATGGCAACAAAAGATGTTTTTTTTATCTCACTACTCTATATTTGGTAAGATTTCTTCATGAAGATCCCCTTGTTCTTAGTGAGAATGAAACAGATAAGCAAGTGATTGTAGCAGTAGATGCATGAAAACATGTAGATTTTTTTATACCAAAACTACATCTTCAATCGATTGGACAACACATTATATGATATGTATAGTTCTCTCAAGACAACAAAAGAACTATGGGATTCCTTAGATAAGAAGTAAAAAACTGAAGGTGCTAGCACGAAAAAGTTCGTAGTTAGTAGATTTTTTGACTATAAGATGGTAGATTCAAAATTTGTCATCAATCAAGTCCAAGAACTTCAAGTAATCCAGTATGAAATACATGCAGAAGGTATGTCCTTGAGTGAATCTTTTCGAGTCCCATCTATCATTGAAAAGTTACTATCAATGTGGAAAGAATTCAAGAATTATCTCACGTATAAGCGTAAAGAGATGAAACTTGAAGACTTGATCGTCTAGAAGAGGACAACCGTGCTTCTAAAAAGAAAGTAGGAAAAAGTTTTATGGAATCTAAATCCAATATAGTGGAACAAGGTCAAAAGTTCAAAAAAAGGAAGTATTCCGAAAACGGGCCAAAGGATTGTCATAAACGCAAATACCAAAACAAGAAATTCGTTCAAACTAATGTAATAGAAGTGGATAAAACTTGTTGAAGACATTTTCGAATTGAATCTATCAGCGGTAGTTTCTGAAGTAAACTTGGGTGGAAATCCCAAAAAATGGTGGGTAGATACTGGGGTAACCCGCCAGGTATGTTCTGATAGGAAGATGTTCTTTACATATCAAGGCATTGAGAATAGAGAAAAATTATACATGAGAAATTTTTCTACATCCAAGATTGTTGGGCAAGGAAAGGTGGTTCTAAAGATAACATTGGACAAGGAACTCACCCTCAACGATGTGCTACGTGTGCCCCATATTTGGAAAAACTTAGTGTTTGGATTTCTTCTTAGTAAAAAGGGATTCAAATTGGTCTTTGTATCGAACAAATTTGTCATAACTAAAAATTGGATGTATGTGGGGAAGGGATACAAGAGTGATGGATTATTTAAAATGAATGTATTGGCAATTGTACCTTCCAAAATTAATAAAAATACATTTTCTATTTATATGATTGAGTCATCTAATTTATGACATGGTAGATTATGACATGTTAATTATGATAATATAAGTAGATTAATCAATATGGAATGTTTACCAAAATGTGAGATTGTCCCTAATTATAAATGTGAAGTTTGCGTTAAAGCAAAACTTCAGAAATCTTCTTTTAAATCAATTGAAAGAAGTGTGGAACTTCTTGAATTAGTACATATAGATGTTTGTGATTTGAAATAAGTATAAACAAGAGGGGATAAGAAATATTTTCTTACTTTTATAGATAATTGTTCAAGATATTATTATGTTTACTTATTGAGAAGTAAAGATGAGGCCTTGGAAATGTTTATACATTACAAGAATGAGGTTGAGAATCAACTTGATAAAAAGATCAAGATAATTAGAAGTGATAGAGGAGAAGAATACAAATCACCTTTTGGTGCATTTTATTCGCAACATGGTATAATACACCAAACAACTGCACCTTACTCACCACAACAAAATGGTGTTGCTGAAAAAAAGAATAGAACTTTGAAAGAAATGATGAATGCATTGTTATTAAGTTCTGGGCTACCTCAAAATTTGGGGTTAGGGGGCGGGGGGGGGGGGGGGGGGGGGGAGTAATTCTTTTAGTAAATTATATTCTTAACTGAATACCTTAAAAGAAGTCTAATGCATCACCTTACGAATTATGGAAAGGACAAAAACCGTCTTATAAACACTTAAAAGTGTGGGGGGTGATTAGCAAAAGTAGTGGTTCCTACACCCAAAATGGTAAAAATAGGACAAAAACCAATATATTGTATATTCATTAGCTATGCTCATAATAATAATGCATATAGATTTTTGGTATAAATCAAAATTATAGGAAATACATGAAAATACTATTATTGAGTCAGAAGATGCTGAATTTTTTGAAACAGTATTTCCTAATAAGAAGGAACAAGAGCCAAGTTTTAATGAGTAAAATACAAGTTCATACAAAAGAACTTATGTTGTTGTTAGTGGCAGTGATCATGATTTAGAAGATATTTATGAACCTAGACGTAGTAAACGTACTATCAAAATCTTTTTGTCCAAATTTTCTAAAAAATGAGCCTCAAACTTATGAAAGAGTGGTATCAAGTCCCGAAGCTCCATATTGGAAAGAGGCTATAAATAGCGAAGTCGAATTCATACTGCATAATCATATGTGGGAATTAGTAAACTTCCCACCAGGCACTAAACCTCTTGGATACAAGTGGATATTCAAGAAGAAAATAAAAGAAGATGGATCTATAGATAATTATAAAGCAAGACTTGTAATCAAAGGATACAAGCAAAATGAGGGTTTGGATTACTTTGATACCCATTCTCTTGTGACGAGAATATATTCAATTAGATTGTTAATAGCCATTGCAACTATATACAATTTAGAGATACATTAAATGGATGTAAAGACAAATTTCTTAAATGGCGATTTAGAAGAATAAACATACATGGAACAACTAGAGGGATTTATTGTTCCAGGACAAGAAAATAAAGTATGTCGGCTTATTAAGTCCCTTTATGAATTAAAACAAGTACATAAACAATGGCATAATTTTTTTTATAGTGCAATGATGTTAAATAGTTTCAAAATAAATGAGTATGACAAATGTGTATATGTCAAGGAAACGGAGAAAATGTTTGTCATTATTTGCTTTTATGTAGACCATATGCTCATTATGGGTAATAATAATGAAATCTTTAAAACTACCAAGAAAATGTTGAATAATGTGTTTTACATGAAAGAAATTGGATGGGTTAGCATTATCATAATCATACTATATTGAGAAAATACTCAAAAAATTCAAGCAATATGATTGCAATCCTGTGGGAACACTGGTAAATATAAATCTATATTTGTCTAAAAATAATGAAAAGAGCATATCACAAATTGAGTATGCACAAATAATTGGCAGCATTATATATGTAATGAATTGTACACGTCTTGACATAGCATATGCTGTTAATAAATTAAGTAGATTTACAAGCAATCTAGGACAAGATCACTGGAAAGCGATTGTAAGAGTTTTAAGGTATTTAAAATACACTCAAAATTTTGGATTGCACTATTCAAGATATCCAGTAGTACTTGAAAGATACTGTGATGCGAATTGGATATCAGATACAAAAAACTCTAAATCCATAAGTGCCTTTGTGTTTACACTAGTTGAAGGAGCAGTATCATAGAAATCTTCTAAACAAGCATGCATTGCTCGATCAACAATGGAATCTAAGTTTATTGCATTGGATAAGGCTGTAGAAGAAGCTGAATGGCTTTGTCATTTTTTAAAAGATATTCCTATATGGCCTAAACTCGTGTCTGCTGTTTGTATCCATTGTGATAGTCAATCGGTGATTGGAAGGGCACAAAGTTACATGTATAGTGGTAAGTATAGACATATTCATCATAGACACAATACCATAAAACAATTGTTCTCTAATGGCATTATGACTATTGAGTATATAACGTCAAAAGAAAATATAGTGGATCAATTGACTAAAGGTTTGACTAGAGAGCAAGTAAAAAAAATATCGAGGGGAATAGGTTTAAAGCCTATAAATAAGGATCATCATGATGGATACCCAACCTAGTTGACTGGAGATCCCAAGATCTAAATTTAAAGGAATAACTAAATTGTGAATGATTCAACCAAATTCTTATGATATGAGATAGTGATTCTTGTAGCGATTTTAGGATAAGCTATACTTTTAATGATTCTTATATCTTGATAAACAAGTATAGAATGGCAGGATACTCTTAATAAGAAATACCTATGTGAGTATGAACTGGGCCAATTGTATGAGAATGATAAGGCTAAACTTTTCTAGAGCACTCATAAATCCATGAATGTTCGGGGCCAAAATGAACAACGATATGAGAATTAAACAATATCTAGAAAGATTCTGTGTGAACTTCTATTGTCTTGGTTTACACAAATGGTTGGGCAGTTTAAGACATCTTGTTCGATGAATAACCAGTAAACTCGATAGTCTTTCACAAGGGAAGGTTCAAAGCCAGAAGCCACCTCTCTCTACAAATATGATTTTCAATTCTATCTCTCTCAGAGTCTATATAACATTTGCATAGGATGGTGGTCAATTTTATTCATGTGGAGGACTACTAGAATTTGAGCCAAAATGAAGCTTTTAAACATGGGTTTTTAAGCTAGAATTTAAGTGGGTCTCCTTAATTATTTGAGATGAGTTCACATATAAATGTGTTCTACTCTATGAGTAGATTAAGATCAAGTATTGGGAAGCTCAAATCCATAGGATAATGAATGCGAAATTCACTCCTAAAGATCACCACTTGAATATGGTAATAAGTGTTTGTGGGAAATTGGTTGCCGACGCCTGTGTTAATGTGAATATTGCTTAATGAACTTGATGATGATAAGAAAATGAACTTGATTATATATGTATGTATATGAAATGAGAATGATGAGACCTAGTTTGTTAATACGTGATGGTTGTTGTACAACTCTTAAAAGAAAACAGTGTACAAGAGCTTAAAACTTAATACGATTATTAATGTATATTTGTACTAGTAGCTTTTGTGAAATCCTTATTTAATTCATATTGTACAAGGACTTAGTTTAGAAAAAGATCAAATTTGTTAGGTTGATCTTCTGAGAAAAAGTGATGTATATACTTTAGGACTTAATGTTGATTTGCAAAAACATGACATATATATAATCAAATTATATAATGCAACAGAAACATGCAATAAATCGTATTTAAAGTTTTTCTACAAACCAAAACAAGGATCTTTCTTAGATGGTTTTTATTAATTGAGGAAATATAACGAGTTATACATTTGTAGATTTGACTTCTTGAAACAGGTACAAGTTTATCTTCAAATCCTTTGCATTCCTCTTTAAATCCATTGATTAGAATCTTTAGATCAACGTTAGCTACCCAAGTGTGTAGCCTCTAAAGGTAATCCGCCAACAGTAATATGGATTGAAGAAGTAATTTAGATTCAACAAGATCTTGGATGACTAACTCTAATTTTCTCTCTCTCTAGCTCTTAGATGTAGATAATTATAAGAAGTATTCTCTAATACTTGAAAAGTGTAAGTAAAGTCCAATCCATAATAAGACTCCTCTTATTTATAGATTTATTCAACCCTCCTATACTCTTTAGGTGTAGGGTTTTAATTTAACTCCTAATCTAATTAGGAACTTAATTATTTTAATTGAAAGTACTTCTTATTAATTAATTACTAAACCATTTAGGAACTAAATAATAACAATAACAACAACAACAACAACAACAACAACAACAACAACAGCAACAGCAGCAACAACAACAACAACAACCACAACAACAACAACAACAACAACAACAACAATAATAATAATAATAATAATAATAATAATAAGACTCCTCTTATTAATTTATGTCTTATTAATTTATAATTAGTATTTTTAAAATACATAATTATAATTATTAAGCTATTTAATTTAATCTATCACCATAGTATAAATTAAATATATTTAATTTATTATTACTATTATGCCACTTTCTTCTTCAATAAATATTACTCTTTTGTGATGTGACCCTTTAGGTTTAATATTAAATCTGTTGTGAAATAAATAAACTAGAATCATTCTAATTATTATTTATTATGAATTAAACTCCTTTAATTCAAAATAAATAAATAAATTTATTACACAATAAGGGTAAGCCCCCTTAGTAATTCACGACTTTTTAGATAATATGAATTTCAACATTTAATCACAAAAAACTTATTTAGTAATTAGTTACTGTACAATTCAATCATTCTACCATACAATGTCACAATCAAATATAAGACATGAAATTACTGTCAATTTTTATTTAATTTGATCATATGCATTTCAATTCTAAATGCATAACTCTAATTAATGTAAATTAGAAACTCATTTCTAATTTGCATTCTGTCTTGGTTAAGGACTACTGAATTGTCATTTATCGAACCACATAGGACATTCTCTTCCTTTACTTGAAGTGGTAGATCATTTGTTGATCATTCACTTATCTCCATATATAATTTATTATACTCGAGCATATCCTTTGTTATACCCGAATAGTCTTAAGAAATATGACAAAGTATAATTGTGAGGATCCGAATTTTCAGGATTTTCTTAATAATATTAAATGAGAAATTTAATTGATAAAATTATCACGGTTGTTTAAATTAATTATTATTTTATGTAAATTAAGGTATGTAAAAGGATTTAATTGGTAAATTAAATCCGTACAGAGATGATGACAAATTGTGATTGAATAAAAATAATTGAAGAATAAATAGATTGTTTAAAAACAATTTATGAAAAATAAGAGAAGTTTTAATGAAATGGTTAATATTTAAAAATTATTGTGGAAGTACAGAAATTATGATTTTAAATGAGGTTATGTGATCATGTGAAAGGCATGAATTAAATATGTATATATTTATATATATACATTTTTATATATATGTGTGTTATGTTTAATTGATAATTATAAATGTTATTAATTATGACAATTAAGGGATTAATAATTAAATTAATCCAAGTTTAAATGAAAAGATAATGAGAGAAGTTAATAAAATTGAAATTATTGAATTTAGATTTAATTAAGAATTTTGGAGGAAGTAGAAATTAATTAAGAAGAAATGTAATTATATAAATTATATAATAATAAATTATATAATTTATATAAGGAAATTAAAGTAATGAATGAAGGAATGAAGGAACTTATAATTATATAAATTATATAAAAATAATTATATAATTTATATCAGAGGATTAAATTAATAAATGTATAATTATTGATTATGCAATTAAGGGATAATTATAGAGGAAATTATAAAATTAATTAATAAAAGGAGAATGTAATTATATAAATTATATAATATTAAATTATATAATTTATATATAAAGGAATTAATGTGAAATGTAAAAAAATGAAATTAAATGAGGAAAAATGAATGTTTAATTCATAAAAAAGTTATGGTTATGTATAATGGAATTATTATGACTTTTATGAAGGATAATATTTTAGAAACGTGAACATGTTAATGTAACATGTTGTCCAAGTAACGAAGTGAAAAATTATGAAAAATAATTTTTATATGTCCTATGAATTATTTTATGATTTTTGGAGGTATAAATTACCTCACATAATTACATGCATGCATGTCATTTTGCGTGTACAAAATTTGTTAAGAAAAGTACCCAAAAGAGGTATTAATATTAATTATAAATCAATTTATGATTTTTAGTGAATTAAAATAAATATTTTATGTACATTACATAAAATATTTATTACACGAAATAACTACGTAATGTATTAAAATTTGAAATTTTGGCATGAAATTTTCCGGAATCTTCCAAGTTGGTTGCGTGAGAGGCGGTGGAACCAAATATTGGTATAAAATTTAGTTAACTTGCTTGAGATATAAAAGGCCAACAAAGGAAAAGAAAAGAAAAGAAAAAGAAAGCAAACAAACATGCTCCCTATATTTTCACCATCACCGCCACCTTCCACCACCGGCCACCACTATGGCTAACACCAAGAGGGAGAAGAAGAAAAGATTTGGTGCATCTAGAGGAGAAAATACAAGCTTTAGAAGGTATAAAAGTATTTTATTTGGATTATTTTGGTATTATTAGTAATAAATAAAGTTTATGGAAAAATTATAAATAATTATTATAATTATTTCAAATAATTTTAGGATGTATATCTATGAATTTTATGATTTTTGGAGTAGTTTTGTTGTGAAAATTTGTGAAGAAAATGGTGTTTTTCCTTCTTGGCTGGCTACTATTTCGGCTGGCCAAATTCTGTTTGAAGCGAGGCCAAAACGACGTCGTTTTTGGCCGCGCGGAAGAAAGGGCCGCACAATGCGCGGAAGCCAATTCCTCGCCAGGCTAAACGACGTCGTTTGGCTAGTAAAAGGGGAGGCCGCGCGCCATGCGCGGCCGACGCAAGCGAGAGAAATTACGATTATGCCCCTGTACTTTTTAGATAATACCCGGCGGGTCCTAGACGCGCGAAAATTATAGAAATGCCCCTAGACTTTTCGGAAAATGACGGATGTGTCCCTGAGGGCGCAAAAATTACGAAAATGCCCTTAGAAGTGATTTTTAATTAAAATAAATGTTTAAAAATTATAGAAAATTATAGAAAAATAATAAATATATAAAAATGATATTTGGGCGTTAAATTTAATATTTTTGATTAAATATTAAATATTGGGGATTAATATTTAAATATTTTAAATATTAATCTAATGAGTTTAAAGGTTAGAAAATGATTAAATAAAATTTTTTTGGACAATCAGATATGTTAAAATTTGTCCGATGAGCCGGGTTGTTCGAAGTGAAGGAGTTATATTAAGTTATATTAATATTTAAGGGATGAGGTTAATATAATTAACTATATAAATTAATAATTGGCCCAGAGATAATATTAATTAAGTAAATTAATATCATAAAGAGATAAATAATTATTATTTGATTATTTTATGATCATAGGTTGATCGAGTTAAGGGTTTGAGCTATCAATTTAGATAATTGGACAACAGACAAGTTCTTCAGTCCTTTTATGTTAAAATGTTGAACTATTATGATATGTAATTCTTGTTTTAAATGCATACAAATTATGTGCTATGTGATACGTGATTAATATGACCATAATGTGTACTTTGTGCAACGATATGAATATATATGAGATATATTGTTATAGTATAAGCATAAGCACATGATGCATGACACACACTGAGCATGTTAAGGTATGTGCTACGTGAAGCATAAACTGTTGAACTTGTTGAGCCGTTGTGCTCATTACTTGCTTAAAATAAACTTTTGCAGGTTAAAAATGAATTTCAAGAATACTGGATTATGTTAGAGATGAATTATTTAGAAGGTTGGAACTATAACTATTATATTATAATTTAATACGAAAAAATTTGCAAATTTTACTGTGATGAGTTTTATGCACATATATGTTGAATTTGGATATGATAAAAGTTAAAGTTGTGTACCATAATTGTTCAAGATGATTGTAATAATAAAGACTATTATATGTCTGATGACGAATTATGAAATAAAGAATATTTGTATGGATATGAATGATATTAGAATTTGAATGCCGAGCTTTATGATACAAGAAAGAGAAGAATAAGTAAAGGTTGCGATCCAGGGACTAGGATCGAGATATTAAGTTTTTGAATATCCAAATATTTTAATACAATGATTGAGAAAAAAAAATTTATACCGAAAATTTGGTAATTGTTGATTTATAGAATCAATTAAGGGATTAATTAAGGGATTAAAGATTTATTAACGAACCGAAATTTGGACGTTATAAAGATAATGTATAATAAATACAAAGTTTAAGGGAATAAAGTTGGTCGAATTTTGGGGTCGTTACAATAATTCATCGTACACAAGATACTATGATGATCTCAAGTCCAAGGATCACTTGTACTGCTATCACATTAGGAACTTCTATTGACAAGCAAGTAAAACTCCATTAGGTGTTTCTTAAGTGATTCACGTTCAGTGAACTTATTCTCTAATAAGCACCGACATACTTAATTTAGTGTCTCAACACAAATAATTATGAGATCAATCATCCTCTTTATAAGAGCAAACATAGTATGTACTAAACTATCCGGAATCACTAATCCCCATTTTAGTGATTCCACGATTAGGAATATTTTAGTTTTGAGCTATCTTAAAGTTAGGTCTCATTAGCATAATCAACATTATGATTCTAAAAGTATTGCTCTAAAATTATAGGTTTATCCATTTAATTAATTCAACCAATCAATCATGAATAAAGAAATGCCTTTAAATTAATAATTCTTTTATTAATAAACGAATAAGATTACAAAGTATATGTTTATCATATCAACATATAATTGGCTTGAGGGTATATTACTTTCACTTAAGTGGACAACTCGTGAAGATTGTAAAGTAAGGAGGCCAGATCATGACTTTATGTTATAAATCACATTGTAAAGTTTAAAATCGTAATGCAAGTTCAGAATTATATTGCAAGTTTAAGATCGTATGGCAACAGTTAGATCGTATTACAAATTCAGAATTGTAGTGCAAGGTCAGAACCGTATTGCAAAGTTCTGAATCATATGGCAAACTCAAAGCAATGTCATAATTGTAAGGAAAGGAAGATCGTATAGAAGATTTGATCGTATAGCAACTCTGATTGTAGTATATTTAGTTAAGATCATATTGCAGAAGAGATCATATAATAATGACAATCGCAGAGCACAAGACTAGTTCATAAAATTCATCCTGAGTCATATAGTAAGGATAAGATCGAAGAACAAATCAAAGGAAAAAGAAAGAAGTATGCATGAAAAGAACATAAGATTGAAACATATGACAAATCTGTTGAAGACGGAAACTGTACTACAAACTGAAGTTTACAAGAATGTTTAAGAAAAATATGTAGAGATTACTCTAAGGAAGGTGGATGATTCAGGGAAAGAAAATCATTCCAAGATCAAAACTAAAGCTCACAAAAGTTTTATCAAGTTTGGAGAAAGATGGTATGAAAGTTCGCATGCACAGAACAAGAATGGTGAAGGCAATTCAAAACTATGTTGATATGCTGTAGTATCACACTCATAGATGACTCCATCAAAGGATTCTTCAACAAAGAAGCAAGCTGAGAACAACCAGTCATAAAAGATAAAAAGAAAAGGATGTAGCAAATGACTAAGACTAAGGATAATTAGAAGGAGGAGACAAGGCACAAAGCATAATTCAACAACTGATAGAAGATAAGCAACAAAGACTCTGATACTCAAAGGTACTAACTGTTAATCATATTGATAAAGAATAATAAAGCAAGGGGGAGCTGATCAAGATAAGAGAAAATGAACTTGAGCAAGAAGTTCAGACATAGATTCAATTAACAGGAGTACTGTCTTTAAACAATCTCAAGGGATATCAAGAAGAATAAAAGTATAAAGAACTAAAGAGCACAATGAAGACCTTACAAAAGTAGCTCTAAGATCGCAAAGCTAATCATAAAGCTTACAGATTGACAAGTTTACAAAATCGTAAAAATCTAAGTTCGTAGAGTTGACAACTTAGAAGAAGACTAGTAAAGCTGATCATAGAGTAAAAGACAAGTTCGATCGTACGGTAAGATGGCCAGATCATGGAGCCAAGTCAGAATCGCATTACAAGTACAAGATCACATAATATCAGTTGAATCATATTGCAAGCTAAATCGAAGTGCAAGTGATGAATCGTATTACAAGTACAAGACAGTATAGTAAAAGTTGAATCATATTGCAAGCTCATATTGTATTGCAACATCATGATTATGCTGCAGATCTAGTTCGCATAGTAATGTCAAGATCGTATAGAAAGATTTAATTTGTGCTGGGAAGACATGATTGTATAGAAGAAGGAAGATCGTATAAGAAAGATAATCGTATTGAAGCTTTGATCGTATTACATAATCTTTATTATAAGATCAGTTCATTTTGAAAAAAGAAAGCTGTCAAACTATTGAAGAATGGAAAGTCACAAATTGAGGAGCTTGATGCAATTTTTCCAAGTTAAAGTTGAAATCTAAAAATTAGAGCATGTTAGTGTTTACTGGCTAGTTTAATTTTGGAAACATCAGTCGACTGTTGGATCTATATGATGAAGATCAGGAAAAGATGTACAATATGATGTCATCCACATGGTTGGCATTTTTAGCATACTGGAAATAAAGACAAAATCGAAAGCAAACTGACATTTATTGATTAAATGTCAATATAAAAGATCTTCAAAGATTGAAATAGTGATTAAAGTAACGACTACTTTCTTACGGGTAGTTCAACACACATCTCTCTAGAAAAGGGAATACTCATTCAAAATTAAAGAGAGAGAGAGGAATAAAGAGAGAGAAAGAGGAAGAAGTAATGATCAATATTATAAGACCAGGTTAATGAAAGGATGAAGAGATTGTCACTAGATGAAGAGATTGTCACTAGAAAGAGAGAACTAAACCTCTAAATCATAGAGTTCAAAATGGAGAATAGAAAGAAGAAGAAAATCGATCTACTGAATGAATATATTATCAACTCAAAGTTAATATACACTTTGGAGGATCAATTAAAAGAGTGATTTTCGTAACATTAGAGCAGAAGAAAAAAGACACATCAAAGGCTCCAGAGATCAATGTCAAGAAAGAATTGCTCAACTGCTAAGTTCTATCAGTGAAGAAGAACTTAACGCCAACTTAACAGTACCTCAACTACCTTAATCAACAATAGGAGAAAGAAGATACTTAGTGGCACGCCTGATTCTAAGTGAATCGGACCCTTAGTGGGATATACTTGGTGCCCAGTTGAAGTGGTTCTTAATGAACCAGGTCATAGTGACCTATGCTGAGAATTAGTGACTCGAAAGAATCTTTGTGATTCAATGTTGTCACAGATCTTAGTGATCTGATTGTAAAGATCAAGAATATCATTCGTGGATTTTTGCCAAACGTGTAGAAGAGTGGACTAGGAGATCATTGTGCTTTGAACTACTTCAAATTCTTATGTTTTTTCTTATGTCTTTTACTGCTTACACTACTTCAGCTCTAACTACTTTAACTGGTTTACTATTTGCAATAACATTTCAATAGCACAACTCAAAACAGAACTGCAATTTACTAGCTTAGATCAAGGAAGGGTGTTTTATCAAATTAACTATTCCACTGCAATTTCAAAGTAAATAATTTGATAACTAAGTTTTGAAAGAATAAAGTGATATATTCACCCCCTTGATATGTAGATTTTTAAATCTATTTATTATGTATTTTATGCTTAATTATTTATGAATTTTAAAGATTTTTTGGTGTTGTAGGTGATTTATTTAATTTTATGTATTTTTATTATTTTTAATTTTATTTTGTAGGAAAAATTAAAGTTGATGGCTTTTTTGTAAATAAGCTGCAAGGACATGGTTGGGTGCATTGTGCAGCTAAAGAAGGAATCAACAATGAAGGCTGTGCGACGTCATTTATTTAAATGGGCAGAAAGAAGAACCAGCCACGCCATGCGCGAACGACTGAGATTGTGATTCGTGCGTGGTGAACACGAGCTAACAATAAATTGAAGGGGCGGCTATGTTTGGGCGCGTGAGAGTTCAGCAGCAAGTTGGATTCCCTTTTAATGAGCGCGTAACAGCTTGTTTCTTTTATAGTGGAGGGTCCCACACAAATGTTAGGAGATTGTGTCTTTTGCAGAATTTTTGGCCTCAAACACGTGGGGTCTCAACATTGCATTAAAGGAAATTAAGGATTCCTCATTATAATTGGAAAAGGAATTAAAATATGTTTTTAATTAATAATTTATTTTAGTTATATTATAAGTTCTATTAAGTTTTGGATAAATTATGTAGCCTACAAATAAATATTATGAGGCATAATTAAGGAGATCTTTCCATTCTCTTGTACATATATTTTTATTCTTCTTCTATTATGAGTAGTTAAATTTCTATTCTTGGTTTAAATTAGCGGAAGTCATCAGAATGTATGTACTGTGAGATCTAATTTGTTTTAATTGTGCAATTTATATTTTGAGTATTAAATATTATTCTGTATTTAATTTTATGATTGATTTGTTTAATTGCTAGAAACGCTACTAGTTTAGTATTCGTATTAATCTATTGCTATTTGTGAACCAACTAAGTTTAATAATTATTTTACAGATCAAAATATTATTATATCTTAAGAAAAATGTTCATTTAAATTAAATGCAAACGAGTGGTTTGTGTTGTTTAGTTCAACGATCTATCTAATTCTTAAAACTGCAATTAAATTCAATCTTTAGCAAGTGCCGGAGGTTGTTTAGTAGTAAGGGTATTTAGACCAAGTGGTTCTACTTAACTAAAATTAAAGAGAGACGAGGAAAATTATTCTACCTGCGGGTAATTATTCCTACGGGTAGGGGTGAGCAAGGAATTGAATTATCTCCGAAATCGTACAAACCACACCAATTAAAACCGCACCAACGGTTCCGGCATATGTGATGGTTTTAGGTGAATTGAAAAACTGCAAAAGTGGTTTGGATTTGGTTTCTAGGCAAAATAGCATGCAATAAACTGCATCGCACTATGCACTGTCAAAATGGAGCATATCAAGAAATATTATTATAATGTACAAATATTTGTAATTATCTCAAATTGTAATTATCTTTGTTTAAAATTTTTATATGTAAGGAGATAACATCATTAATGTTTTCAGGTTCTATTGTTTAGACAAAATATTGTCATTATAAGTAAAGTTATATGTTATCAAAGTAGTATTTAATATTGTGTGATGCTAAATTGTTAATTTAAATTACATAAAATTTAATTATTTCAATTGGTTTTGAAACTGCACCGCACCAAATTGCACCATGCTCATCTCTACCTACGGAGAATGTTTAAAATATGAATTGAGATATTCTTGCATCAATGATCAATTGTAAATTCTTGATGGTGGATGTTAACTTAAACCAAGACTTGTTCTGATTATTTATTTTATTAAATTACTTACATATTTATTTATTTTAGTTAATTTTATTTAAATTATTTATTTAATTAAAAAACTCCAATTTTGATTTACGAAAACGTAAAATTAAATTAATCAATATCTGTGGAATCAATTCTTAAACAACCTGCTCGGGTTGAACATGGACCACGGGCTTGGGTTGTTGTATATATATTCTTCGGGCAAAATTTCTTTAAATTTTTTACTGCTTATTTCCATTAATTTATTGAACTTCTAACATTAATTTCATTTAAATATCTCTCTCTTTAAATTAAATTACTTAATTATGTGTTCATGCATGCGATTTGTGTCGAATGCCATAATTTTGAACATGAATTTGGGTCAAGGTGTCCATTACCGCCTGTACCGCGATGGTAATCCTTAACCATTTATTTTTATTTTTATTTTGTTAAACAATCCTTTCTGCTTTTACAGCTTGAAGGAGTAACGATAAAACCTAATTATTATTTTTTACTTTTGCCACTAGAAGGACTAGTGATATGGCTAAATTTTTTCTTCTTTTGCCACTAGAAGAACTAGCGACAATACTAAAAGCTAACTGTGTAATTTCTCATGCCGCTAGTTCTAGTGTCAAGTATAAAATTACTCTCATTTTGTACCGTTAGATCTTCATATGAACAGTGTACGATTAGTTTTGCTAGAATATTATCCATAACAACTATTTACTATGGTTCATTTTCTCTCTCTCTCTCTCTCTCTCTCTCTCTCTCTATATATATATATATATATATATATATATATATATATATATATATATATCAGGATCAAGCGCTTATCACCGTGCCAAAAACTTAAGTTGTTAGCAGAGGCACAACTTTATTTCCTTATAGTAGTGGCAGCACAATGCCCTACGTTAAACAGCGAGCGAAAATGAGAGGTTGCACTAGGTGTCAACGGGTCAGGATGCTAAGCCCTGGGCAATTAGTCCCATGAGCGCCCAGAAGGATGTTGGGGCCCATATCCCCAATAATCCCCCTTATAGAATTCATTCAGAGATAGCTCGAACCGGTGACCTCGCACTGATACCACCTTTCAGGATCAGGCTTTTGGCACCGTGCCAAAAGTTTAAACTGTTAGCACAAGCCTAATTTAAAAACGACGAATATTTAATTTGATGTTTTTTTAATCATTTAATAAACAGGTGTATTTTTATCAATTTAAAGGTAAATTTTTACTATCAATATTCAACGGTAAAATTACTGAATGATTCTTCTTGCTTTTGTGTCATTTAAAAAAAAAGTAAACAAGAATCGATCTTAGTATTATGAACAATCTATTAATATTGTCACACCCCCTTCCCGACTAGTGAAAATGGAGGCTATGCACAAACGAGCTCTAAGCAGAATATCAAAACAAAAAAGAAGCTCTCTTCACACTTGTCCTTGAATTCCCATGCAAACCTGCCAAAAGAAAAACACAGCATGAGCCAAATGCTCATTACGGATATAGAGCGCAGAAATAAGAACTAAAATAAATAACATAAAAGATTGAACTGAACTGAATAAAATAATCTACTAAACTGAACTAATCTACTGAACTGAACTGGTCCACTGAGCTGAAACTGATCCACTGAACTAAACTGATTTACTGAACAACATAAAAAGCTGAATTGAATGACTATGTTTATTTCATACCGAGCTCAAAACAAAACAGAAGTCATACATCGGACTGCAGATCCAAATGTATGCAAATTCGAAAAGGTGTGCTCGGCACTACAAACAATACCAGATCATAGAACAGAACATAACAAAATGCTAGGGCTGACCCATACACCTCCCACAACAAAACACCAAATGCCCATCGAAACCTAAAATGGAGACGCCGTGGACTGATCACACTGCCACGGAAGGTGTCATGTCTCAGTGCCCAGAGATATACATGTGGTACCCCCACAGGTAGTTATAGCTCGGTATACCTTACGGTATAATCTAACAAAGATATCTTGTCACAACGAATACAACACAATACCACAAAAGGGGTTTAATACACACATGCTAAACCGAAATAAATCGACACAAAGTGTCCTAAATATACTAGCATGCACGTTTCTACATAATCAAAATAAATACAAGACATGCTTAATAAGTCTAAAGAGTACAAGTTAAGTTACAAATATCTAAAATCAAACAAAACTATCATATGCATTTGACTATGAATAATATGTCAAAATAATATCCAAATTCTAATGAGGAACAAAACAAACAAATTAAAATCAGAGAAATATCGTTGAAGGAGTACGGAATCCGTACCTTAAATAAGCAATGTAAGACCCGAAATTATATTGCAAAACTAACTCGTTAAATTCCCTTCGTCAGAACTAATTAAATAAAATAAAGGAATTGATAAATAAATATTTAATCAATTGATTAAGTTTTACATATTTTTTTCTCTTAGGTGAATCTGAAATCCTTTCATTCTAAACAAAATTCTACCTAAAGTTATACATACATAAATATTTTAATCATGAAAACGTATATTTTAATAAATAATAGTATTCTTGTTCATTCTGAAATACGTACAAGTATATTCACAAAAATACTCTTTTCATTTTTAATTCTATTACAAACAAATATTTTATTATTATATTATTATTATTATTATTTTTATTTTCTGTCAAAACTTTAAAGTTACAAAAATATTAATTTAATATTCCAAAATGCTAATTACTAACAAAATAACTAGCATACAAAAATTAAAACTACAAAATTAAAACTAATATAAAAAATTATATAATTACACAAAGAAAGAAAAAGAGACATACCCGAAATTATGAGGTTCGCAGTCCGCTTACGTGCTCGACACCAAAAAATTTAACTACGAAAGTCCTTACTAAAAAGGCCCTCACACAAAAGGTTCTTCACACAAATGGGAGGTATTTAATGTTGGGTGAAATAAAACCAAAGGGTAATGTTATATTTATAGGCTAAGGGAATGGATGGAGTTTTAAAAAGGGGGCGATGTGGAACTTTGGGAGGGACCAGATATTTCATTACCTCCCCCTTAAAAAGGATTCCATCCTCAGAATAAAAATAAAATAAAAAATGAGACGAACCTAATTATCAAAAGAGGCAAATACTTCGCTCGAATATAATTTTCACAAAACAAACGAAATGGTTTGCTTCTAGAATGCTATCAAAACGGATAGTACACCACGTGCAACAGATGATAATGATAACTCTTTAACACTGAGACGCAAAATACGTTATACACATCAGCTAATTATAGAGGCAAAGCTAACTGAAATACGACTTCGTCAACCCTTTCTAAAATCTCAAATGGACAATAAAACACGAATTGAATTTACCAATTAACCCAAATCGTCGAATACTGATTGAGCAGACCTAAATTTCTCCTTAGTCATGGCTACAATCTTCGTAGTGATTCGAACGAACTCAAACCCTTCTATGGCCTTCTCACAACCTCAATCCATCAAATTGGTGCATACAATTCCTACCATACAACACCTTAAATGAAGTAATCTTAACGCTTGTATGCCAGCTGTTATTATAAGAAAATTTAACAAGGCTCAAATAATTATCCCAATTAGTCGACTACTCTAATGCACAAGACCTTAACATATTCTTCGAAGTTTGGGTAATCCACTCTAATGCACGTCGATATTGTTCTATTGTGCTAATCTGTCTGCTCTATGAATCTTCAACCTAGTCTATTGTATTTTTTTATCTAAAATATTAGATCAACCTAACAAATTTGATCCCTAAGTCCTGTTACAATGATTACAATATTTTCAATCATAAGGACTGTTCAGAGTTTATTTAATTCGAATTATCCTAACAATTTCGATCCCTAAGCCCTTGTACAATAGATTCAAATATAAGGGATGTACAAAATAAAATGACTTGTTATACATTATAATCTTTTACATAACATTTGTCATTAATAATCGAATGTTGTCTTGCACCTAACATGGTCTGGGCTTAACACTGTCTGTTATCCAGCTCCACACAACATTCCTACAGGCTTCCCAACCGTAACAAGCTAAATGTTAAACTCAACTTCCTGTTGCAATGACAACCCTGATAATTCTTAAATAGATACATCAGAAAACTCACGAATGACTGGAATATTTACAATACAACTCTCTCAAAGAGATAACTTTTATAAATGTCAAATACTCCTCACGACCCTTAGCCACCAACTGTAATAACCTGAAAAATTACGAACTTAATTTTTTTTTATGTATTTATTTTTACAGAAAATATGATGTGTGAAGTGGAGTATGTATGTATATATGTAATGAGATAAGTTATATTAAGTTAGTTAATTAAAATTATTTGAATTAACTAAAAGAAGAAAAATGAATGCAAGAGAAGCTTATGTGATGAGATTACAAAGCTTGAATGTTGACCTTGAGTGACAAATAAGAAGTTTAATAATGAACAAGTGAATTACTTATATGAATAATGAGAAAACAGAAATAAGTGAATTTTTAAAGATAACCCAATGGGGGAATAACTGTATGTATATGGGTAACTATATTATAAATCCAAGTTGATGATAAGAGGTAATTACTGAATTAAATTTAATCAAGTCGAAGTACTTGTATTAATGTGTATTAGGATTTTATTAAAACAAACCCAAGAATTAGTAAGTGATAGTATTTTGTAAACTAACTCAATTAAGTAGTTCAATTGACTTATAAATGACAAGTCTAATTGGATTATCTAATTAAACTAATGTGGTTATTTAATGAGCCCAATGAGGTAGCCTTATATGATTTAATTAGTGAACCATATATAAAATATATGGTGAGTCTAAATTAATGTAAACTAGCCCAATACTTGTTTATATTTTAAGTATCATAGTTAGCCTATTGATTTAATTAGTGGGAGCCGAAGTGTGATGACTTAAATGAATTAATATAGTAGCCCAAATGAATTAAATGGTTGAGCCCAAACAATGGTAATTCAAAATTCAATAAAATTAATTCCAAGATCCAAAGTGGAGCCCAAAAGAATACAAGTATTGGTGTTTTAAATATATATATATATATATAAGAGAGAAAAAAATAAAAGCAAAATTGGGGTTAGAAAAGGGCCACTTGGCCGGTTGGGAAAGGGCCCCATTTGGGGTGCCTTGTTTGATTTTAGTTGAGTATTTTACACTCCATGTCTGCTTCACCCAATCTCCAAAATAAATTGCAAGCAACATGTCAATCAAGAAGGTCATTCAAGGTTGTCATTCAAAGTAATAGTAAGTATACTTAGAAATGTTAATTGACTAGTGTTGGATGATTAGAAGCTTAATTGGGAGAGTCCTTGACCTCTATAAATAGGGAGGAACAAAGACTTGTAAGGGTTGTTTGCTCAATTGCTTCTTTTTACTAACTTATAGAGAGAAGTTCTAAATAGTTAATCAATTGATTAAGTTTTACACATTTTCTTTCTCTTAGGCGAATCTGAAATCCTTTCATTCTAAACAAAATTCTACCTAAAGTTATACATACATAAATATTCTAATCATGGAAACGTATATATTAATAAATAATAGTATTCTTGTTCCTTTCGAAATACATATAAGTATATTCACAAAAATACTCTTTTTATTTTTAATTCTATTACAAACAAATATTTATTATTATTATTATTATTATTATTATTTTCTGTCAAAACTTTAAAAGTTATAAAAATATTAATTTAATATCCTAAAATGCTAATTACTAACAAAGATATACCAAAATATATCAACTAACAAAATAAATAGCATACAAAAATTAAAACTATAAAATTAAAACTAATACAGAAAATTATATAATTACACAAAGAAAGAAAAAGAGATATATCCGAAATTATGATATTCGCAGCCCGCCCACGTCCTCGATACTAAAAATTTTAAATATAAAAGTCCTTACTAAAAAGGTTCTCACACAAAAAGTTTCTAACACAAATGAGAGATACTTAATGTTGGGTGAAATAAAACCAAAGGGTAGTGTTATATTTATAGGCCAAGGGAATGGAAGGAGTTTTAAAAAGGGACGATGTAGGACTTTGGGAGGGACTGGATATTACAGATATAGTCAAATCTTACCAGGGACGGAGCCAAAGGTTAGCTCTGCAAGCTATAGCCCGACCCAAAAAAATAATTATCATCCATTTTCAAGAATCATAGTTCTAAATTTTGGTATTATAATATTCTTAACCCACCCCAATTAAAATTCTTGGCTCCGCAACTGGTCGTCTTACTAACGAAGATGCCAAATGGAATAGAAAGTTTAATACAGAAAAAAATATAGCAGCAAAAAAAGTGCAAAAAAAATATAAGAGAGAAGGACCAAATCCTATATAACAGGGCACAAAGGGCATGCAAGAACCGTGAAGTTGGAGTATCTAAAGAAAAATGGCATGCAACTATGGTGGAGATGGGAATCGCGGGGAAGTAATCAAGGGAAGGAGAAGAATTTAGGTAGGGTTTAGTGCTTGAAATAGAGATTTAATATAATACGATAGTCAACGTAATATAATAAATTTATAATACAATAATATTAGGTTATTACGACATTTTTATTTGGTTTATACTTAATATTTGTGTATTAGTTGTAATGTTATTAATTTTTTTTTAAATTGTGTTTAGTTCATTAAATATATAATGGAATGATAATAAGTTATTAAAACATTTTTATTTGATTTGTAATTGATATTTGTGTAGTAGCTATAATATTATTAAATTTCGTTAAAAGTGAGTTTAGTTCATTAAATGTATGATTGTATGCAGAGGCAGATCTACTTGACAGTCAACTATGACAATTGTCATAGTTGGATTTTAGGAAAAATAAATATATTATATAGCATACACATATTTTCAAAATAAATAGTTAGAAAATTACCTTTATATTTATGGTTTATCTTAAATATTTTAATTTGTTTGATTGAAAGAAGTTTAAAAACTCATTCCCTCCATGATTTAAGTAATCATTATATATTAAAATCAATCACGTAGTTTATATTTAGGAACTCCTGAACAATCAATTCTATTATTTTAACAATCGTGTTTATTTCCTTGTATTTATGCTAAGCAATACAATAAGTTGTATTATATATCGCTATATTATTTATAACTAAAATAAGTGAAGATCCTTTGCATGTGATTTATGCAATATTGATAAGTTATTTAATACAACATGATTTATTTAATATTAATAAATAATATAAAGTCACTTGAATTTAATTTTTGAATATTGCTGCAGCTCTGAAGGCGTTGATAATAGAGTAGTAGCTCATGCATTAGCCATTTTGGCTATTTTTTCTAATTTTCCGTTTCCCTTTTATTGATAAAAAAAATAGTCCTCATTTGTATTATTCCAATTATTGTGCTCTGATTAAGTAAAATTTCTATACTAGCTTGAGATGTTTAAAAAGAGAGAAATTTGAATTTCAGATTTGTGTATCTTTAATTATTATATTAAAGTCATTAAAGCATATCACTAAATTATATGAACATTTACATGTTTTTACATTTTTGCATGAGCTTTGTATTTGTACAATTGAATTATTTAGTGAATATCAAAATTATGTTATGTTAGCAAATTTATGTATAAGTCTATCTGAATTTAATGATGACAAAATAATATTGAAATATTTATTCTAAATATGTGATATGTGATTAATATATGACTTAATGTGATTATATTTTTCGTAGAGTTATAGTTGGAAAAGAAATTAAAGAAAATCAATGATATGAAGACAAATGTGAATATCATTGTAAAAGCACTTAGGGATCAAATGTGTTAAGTTGATCCGTAATTGAAAAAGATAGACTAGTTAGAGGATCAAACTTGTTAGGTTGATCCAAAAGTTAAACTCTGTATTGTCTTTAAAATTATATTGTTGTAAAATGACATTATGGATTAAATTTATTAGGTTAAATCTAAATACAAAGTATTATCATCAAAATATAATAGATTAAGAATCGAAGATCAACAGAGAAGCAGCAAAGTTAGCAGATCAGAGACTGAATAGCAATAAAACATGAATAGTTGTAGAAAAACTGGTTTATGATCAACTCTACGAGGACCAAGCAAGTCCAAGATCGTTAAGCAAAATTATAGGTAGCAGAGCATGATCAAAGATGTTAAAACAAGACATATTCGTAGAGCATATCGTAGAATTAACATTATTGAAGAATCAGTTAAGACACATTTAATGATTTTCATATGTTCCACGATCGAGAAGATCATGAAGTAAACCAGGATTGTTGAAGCTCAACCCTACGATACGAGACTCTCAGATCGTTTAGTAAAGTGGAGCTAACATAAATGTCAAACAAAGAAAAGATCGTAGAATGCATAACAAAGTAAAATTGTTGAGTAAACAGGAGATTGCAAAGCATACGAAAAGAATCATTGATAGGAGATCAATGAAAAAGACAAATCCATTAAGGAGACAAAGCCACTAAAAAGACAGTACAAGCTGAAGATTATAAGAGATCATGTGCTAAGCATTAAACTGTCAAAAAAGAATAGTAAAGCAAAAAAATGGATAGATCAGACATACTTCAAGATAGGAGAAAGAATTGAAAGAAACAAGGGTCATTCCATAAGATCAACATAAATGAAGATTTTGTAGATTTCTATCGAGCAGACTTATCACCGTACAACAAATATAAAAGACTCTAGCAAAAAAAGTAAACATATAAGCTCAAAGGTACTAGACAAGTCAAAGTACTCAAGATTGTAAAATGAAGTTGAACAGAATATCCTTAGATCGTTGAGTTACTAATATTGTGGAGCTACTTCAGAACGCAGAGTTACCTCATTGATAAGTTGTCTCAGTGCTATACCTATCAGAGAACATAATGTATACGGTAGAGTCAAAGAACAAAATACAAGATCATAAAACTCAAGAATCATTTAGCAGACTGAACTAAAAGATACACTCTACAAACTTCAGAAAAAAAATCAAACAAGGAGGATATCAAATAATGTTAGGGAAAAAGGTCCGAAGAGAAAAAAGAAGACCAACTATCTGACGTTTAGTTACTTGATAATCGTACAGTAAGCTGAGCAATTAACAAAGGTCTTAAAGTTTGAAAGCAAGATAAGCTCGAGTCAACTCTATATAATCGTAATACAATTAAAGATCGTAGAAAGATTTCAGAGTTTGTAGGGCAAAATTTAAAGTTATTTTGTTTACTCCAAGATCGTAAGGTGAATTACAGATTGCAGAATAGTTCATAGAATCATGCAAGTCATAAAGTGGTTCGTAAAGTCATTAGAACAAAGAGTTGATCGTAGAACTGAAAATCGTAAAGTTAGCAAAGTCAAAGTACTACAATTTCCAGGGAATAATATGATTATGAAATTCATATATGTTCAAATAGATCTAACATGGAACTGAAAATGAGAAGTCTTGAATATTGAGGATCTTAAGATATCAATTGACCGTTGAATGCTTCAAAGGAAAAATTAAAAAAAAAAATGTGTCTAATAGCTATTTTGACCATACAATGTCAGCCCACGTGGTTTCCATTTTTAGAAATCTGATGTAAAGACAAAGTCGAAAGCAAGCTAACACCTACTTCTTAACGCCAAAATGAGATATCTTCAAGAATCAACGGATTAAATAAAGTTACAGTTACTCTCCAACTGGCGAATCAACATATATCTCTCTATATAAACCATCATTTGAGAATAAGAAAAAAAGAGAGAAAAAATGGGGGAAAAGAAAAAGGAAAGAAAGAAATCGGCCAACACATACATTAGGTCGAAGAGAGGAAATAGGGGAAAGATATAATCGACCTACAGAGGCTTATCAGGTCGAAGAAGAAACAGTTAGAGCTGAACGAAAAAAATTGGTCCACACACTAAAGGAGTATAAGGAAGAAAAGACCAATCTACTAGAGATCGTAGAAGAGATCGATCAGCTAAACAGAGTTATCCTCAACCCAAAGTCACTCTACACTTTGGAGGATCAATCCAAAATGATTCTGGAGCAGAAGCTGGCAAAAAATATCTTGAAGGCTCTTGGAACATCTCTTAGCTGCCAAGTTCTTCTTCAAAAAGCTTAACGTCAACTTGGCAACCCCCCAAACGCCAACCAACAATAACAAAGTCGGGATTTAGTGACCCTCCTGATTTAAAGGAATTAACCCCAAGATGGAAAAAGGACATAGTGTCCTAAGGAGAAAATCTAGTGAGGCCCATTTGATTAAGAGGAATTAGCCCTTGCTGAGGGAAGAGGACTTTGTGTCCTAAGAAAATAAGACGGGACTTGGTGACCCACCTGATTCTTAGTGAATCAGACCCTTAGTGGAAGGACTTAGTGTCCGAATTGTAAGGACTTTATGTCCATTTATTCTTAGTAGAATATCCTTACTCAGTGGAGTGAAATAGAGGAGTAGGAGTAGTTCAGGCTCCGAACCTCTTAAAAATCCTTGTGTTTTTAATTTCTCTTTACCCCTTCTTTATCTTTCATACGTATACATGTATGTTGTGTATGTCATAACTATTTACAATTACTTTCTAATAGCAAATCATTTATAGAACTATGTGTTTTATTCTTAAAGATCATAAAGAGGGTTTACCAAATAAGTTTATTCCGTTGCACATACAATTACTTAATTATTTGGTAAAAAGTGCTTAAAGAAAAAAGTTATTCATAATTGTATAATGATCTATTCAACCCCCCCCCCTCCTCTTCTATATCATATTAATATACATCTAGGACATAACAATTAGTATCAGAACAAGTTCTCACAAAACTTGCTTAATCGCAATGAGTCGATCCCATGGTACTTTTCTGCAATCAGTTCTAAAGAAAAAGAGGAGAAAAGATCTACCTATGTGCTATAAAGTTTATTGCTATCTAGAAAGCTCAAGTATAGGCATGCATAATGAAAGATTCAAAGAAGAAGGTTATAACAAGTCCATATGTTCCTAAAAAGACGACTACATCCATTAAAAATCTAGACATGATGGCTGTCAAATGTAATATAAAATGGACAAACACAGAGAAGCAATATATTGCTCTAGACATGCAAGCAGTGTCTTATTCTTGGATCTAGAGTACAACTGCTCAGGATGTGCTTAAATACAAAATCACTAAGGAAAGTTGGGGAGCTTTATCTGAATGCATGATGAGGCTGTAATTGAAAGATTAAGCATCCTTCTCGATCACTTAAAAGTCTTTAACAAGTCAAACTTAAAGAACGATATCTATATTAAATTCATATGAGCTCCATCCAGTAAATGGATTCCCAAGACCTCAATCCTTTAAGGGTTTGCCTAAGCTAATTCTGCAGTAGTTGGTTAAAAGAATAACTCACTGATGAGCTAATGCTTAATTGATAAAGCTACAAATGGGTTACTCGAGATTCTCTAGAAGATGAAGATATTGTTTTTCTTGCCATGAATTTGACAGGAAACATAAAGGAGACAAGAACTACTTCATTTAATCTCCACCTATAACAATAAACTAAACATCTAATTCTAAAGATCTGTGCTTTCTCCAGTCAGATCTCAATGTTTTCTAATTTTAGCTATCTTCTCTATCTAGGAAGATATATGATTTTGCTATGAACTTTGGCACTCACTAAAGCCATTCTATTACTTGCTGTTGAGAATGGTGGAAGTCATTAGACTAGTCAATAATTAATGTTACCTAAGAGTGAGAAAAAGGGTTTGCCCAAAAGAAAATTGAGGCATAACCTAGAGAAAAAAAGAAAGAAAAGAGGAAGAAAAGTAATGAAGACCAGGAGCTCGAGCAAGGATGGATCTGGAGTGCAACTCAAGCCAACAAAGGAGGAAGAAAAGGCAAAAGGACATCACCACTGATATTCAAAAAATTGATGTCACTGAGGTATGGTTCATCATCTCTTTTAATATTTGTGTGTATAAATCTTAATTGCTCTACGTGCTAACTTGCATACACACAACACTGTTCAAAATGTTCTTAGTCAAACATTATCAAACTCAAATTAATATAGGAAAAAGCACTGACTGAGTCAAAAATAATTTAGGAACATGCTTTCTCTTTATCTCAATTCGAGGCTAATAATAACATTCTAATACCTGTTCTGAAACAGTGTGCACTAGGAGATTCAATTCTTGTGACGACCAAATGAAGCTAATCACTTTTGTTGATCATACTGATCAAATACTAATCTTTGGTTTGGTAAATACAGAGTAAAGTCAATTTTACGATCGAAACCTTGAAAGATCATAGAGTCAGTTAGGAACAAACACTATGAATCAACTTGGTGAACATTGTAGAATCGACTTATACACTGTGAACTCTAAAGCCTAAACTTAGCATGACAGAAGCAAAGTGAGCAAATTTGAAAAGGCTAAAGCTGCTCTTTATATGTATCAAAGAAATAAACTCCTAGTCACACACACATAAGCATGCATCATTTGAAATCTTAATATTACGCAACTATAATTCCCTATAATAATGAAAATGATTTTTTTTTGCATTTCACTTTGGTGTCAAACTCTTCCAAAGAAAATGACCTATTATCTATAGAGATGATGTGCTAGGAATATTGAATAAGAAAGATATCATCACAAACTTAAAGCAGCTTTTGTTAAAGGATTAAAATTCAATAATATGTTCATCAGTTAACTATGTGTCAAGAAACTTTGAACTATTTTTCTGATCAACCAAAGATAATATTAGTTATCATAAGATGGAGTTCAACTATTCTGAGAACGTCAAATTATGAGTATCCAAACCGAGCGTATCATAAAAATCTCTGCGCTAAGAACTACACTAACAAAATGATGCAGAAGAAAACATAACAAGTCTTAAATTAGGAAAGACACTTCTAGCCACCAGGATGTCAAAATGTCATCAAAGATAAATCTGTCAACACTACCTACTCCATTCGGAAGAGGCTTCTCATTCACTCTACTCTTAAGATAACATCATATGATCTTTAGGAAGGAAAATTAGATCTTGAATATCTGCACATCTCCAATTGTACATGTTAAATCCTCAATAAATAGTAAGAATTAACTAATAGTTATGGTTGTAGCTAAACTACGCATTTTCAGTTAATCATAGAACTTACTGGGTTTAAGATTGTTAATACTTGGCATTGTATCACATTTGAGTTGAAAATCTTGAATCAAAGAAAGTTACTATGTGTAATGAGAATAGAATAAGATGATATCACGACTCTCAATCCTCCAATCTTAAAGAAGAGCTAACAAGCTCTAGAATTTGTGTCTCATTTATCGTAGAGTCAAGAGATGAATACGATGAATATGCAAACACTACATTTCCGAAGTCTGTGATCGTAGAACCAAACAAGAAGATCGTTACACTTTAAAAATTAGCAAGCCTGTAACAGAAATCCTATCCGAGGAACACAAAAAAGAAAGCATCAATGGATGATCTTACGAAAACTATAAGGGCAAATAATCTCTAATGAAACTTAATCCTTGATGATCCTACATCTAAGAGTCAGCACTTGATTTGGTGTTATTAACAAACATTTCCAATTTGTTTATACCTATTTGTTGGATACTTTTAGACTTGATAATTCATGAATTCTTTATCATTTTATGTTAGTTTTTATGTGTTTTAATCTTGTTTAGTTTTTATATTAATTTTATATGTTTTTACTTTATTTTGTAGGATTTTGGAATAAGGGCGGTTTAGATCAAAGCTTGGAGTTGCCATATTTGGATTTTCAGCTTGCTGTTTACGCAGAAGTCACTTGCGACCCAATTTAGACCTTGATACAACCATTAGATCTCAATTCATCCAACATTAAAGTTATATATATACTTCTCATCTTTACAAAACATCTTAAATCATCTCAATCGGAGGTTAAATGAGAGAGTTATGCCCAAAACACTGAAAGACTGCAGCAGTCCAAAAAGGGAGCATTTCTGGGCAGATTGTATGAGCGCCACAGCGGTGATTTTCACCATTGCATCGGTAATACAAAACCAAAAATAAGCAGAATGTTTGACTGCCGCAGCGGTACCTTGGACCGCCGCAGCGATACACTGTTCTTACACGCATAAATACAATTTTAAAGAGGAAAAGAGCAGCCCTAACTTCATAATTTCATTTCTTCTTTTTTGCGAGGCGGCTAGAGGCAATTTTGGAGGCCAAAGGATGAAGAGAGCCGCCTTCCATGGAGGTTAGGAATGGAATTCAACATTTAAGGAAGCTATGGATTGAATGTTTGGAGCTTGGAGATTGGTGACAACTATCTTCTTCTTCTTTCCTTTAATTTGTATTTCCATTGTTGTTGATTATTTTTTGGAACAAAAATGGATTAATATCTATCCATTGATCTTGTATCTATGTTGGGTATTGAATTTATAACATGTTTTGGTTATGGTGAATTGTGTTTTGATCTCATTTAACTATGTATACGTTATATGCTTATTGGATGTGATTTTACTCAATTGTTATGGTTTAAGCATGGAATCTTTGATGTGTTGGGTGTCTAATGCTTAGTTTAACTGAATCTTTCTTTCTTATTTGGTTGTTGTGGCATTTGTGAGTTCTTTGAAAGAATAATTTCATTGTGCACGCCAAGTGTTCGACAAATTGTCCAAGTGAAGCTTGTCTTGTAGTTTGCATATTTTTGTGCTTCGTTGGCTATGGTTTGTAGTCTCTCGGATGGAACCATATGAATTGGATTATCACATTTTGTTCTTCATGTTAATTGCTTGGCCAAGTGGTTAGTTTGGTTACCTCTATGAAATTGGAAAATGGATTATAACATTATGACCCGAATGTGATAACATGTGTTGTGCTATGTGTTCTTAGGAGCGTATGCATAATTTATGCGTAGGATAGACATATACCTATGTGCCACATGTAACCAATGTGAGAATTTGCTTCAAATTCTTACTTTGCTATTTCTTATAGACATATAGTGAAATGCTTAGCTTGGGTGTCCTTGTCTAAATTCTGTCGAATGAAATAGGTTTGAATTTGGTATGTTTATATTGTTAAGGTTTCGACACAGTGAAAGCAGCATAATTTAAAAAAAAATTCGAAACCCTAAAACAGGATCCATGCGAAAACAGATTAATCAGAGGTTCAGAATTTATTTTTACCGATTATGTAAGCTTGAATGGAGACGCTGGTGAATTCAGAAGCAGCCTCAAATTCTAAACGCAATCCAACGACTTCGTCTCTACGGTATCCACACGAATGCTCTGCGAATCGCAATAATTTATTGCGATTCGCAATAATCCAAATTCTAAATACGTTCTAAGTGTGTGACCCTATAGATTATTATTATGTTGGCAATAATTTTAAAATCATATTATAAAATTATAAACAGTGAGCGACATCTAGTAATGCATCACTGCTACCCAAATAATAATAAGATCGGTGATTCGATGTAACCCTTTTTGTGACCAATGTTTCAATGCAATTTAATCCTTTTAACCTTGACATCCTAGATTAAACTCGAGGCATGAAAAATGTCATACTCTTCATAATTTAATCTGAGTTTTCTTGATCAATGAGTAGACTATATGAAACAAATCACTATTTGAGCATGGTCATGCATTTCATAGTCCTACTCAATCAAGAGGCCTATACATATCACCCATAATATATAGGAGGGTTAAATTCTATCTAGATCACTCATATTCCTCACACGATTCATGATGTACCCAATAATCACCTTTATTGTCCACCTTATTAAATGTGACATTTGATGATATTAAAGTACATACATTCTCGTGTAATAATATAGTGACCTCAGGTCGGAGGATCATTACATCATTGTCACTATGAGAATTTCTTATGACACTTTGCATAATGCTCCACGTAGAATTCTCATGGTGGGTCAGTCCAGTACACTGTTCTCTAACATGTACCTATACATTGACTCAAATATCTCATATATTTATGACCAATGAGATTTGACCATCAGTCAATCTACATACTAGTCTCAATGCATCATTGTTGTCCTATTAACAATGGTACTCGACTAGGGACATTTAAGAGCAATGATACTAATTGTAATTATATAATCTCATGTTCAAGTCACATACTTGAAGATATATAATTCGTATCACTATTCTAAGGACTTTTATTATGTTAACATTTATATAACGCAGTAAATGAAATCATAATAAAATAATCCATTTATTCAATCAAATATAATATCAAAAATGTTAAGCAATTACATCAAATAATTATCCTCTAGGGCATCAACTTTAACAATCTCCCTCTTGCACTAGAGCCAATCACTCATGTATCTAATACTCATGGAATTAGTGTGACCTTCGTGCTTCTGCTGCGACAAAGCCTTGGTCAATAGATCTGCAACATTATTATTTGTTGGCACTCTGCATATATGTACATCTCCTCTATTAATGATTTCACGGATGAGATGGTACCGCCTAAGTATATGCTTGGATCGTTGGTGAGATCTGGGTTCCTTAACCTGTGCAATGGCTCCATCATTATCACAGTATAGCTCAACTGGATCAACAATGGTTGGAACAACACCAAATTCAGTGACGAACTTTTTAATCCACACAGCCTCCTTGGCCGCACTAGAAGCAGCAATATACTCAGTCTCTGTTGTAGAATCGGCTACTGTCTCTTGCTTCGAACTTTTTCAGCTAACAACACCACCATTAAGACAAAACACAAAACCTGACTGAGACTTATAGTCATCTATGCCAGTCTAGAAACTAGCATCTATGTAACCCTTTACTGCCAGTTCGTCTTCACCTTCATATACCAAGAATGAATCTTTAGTCATTTTCAGGTACTTGAGGATATTCTTGATTGTTGTTCAGTGACCTTCACCTGGATTCGACTGGTATCTGTTCGTCATGCTCAAAGCATACGAAACATCCGGACGAGTATATATCATTGCATACATGATAGATCCAATTGCCGAAGCATAAGGGATCTTTCTCATACGCTTCTCATCATCTTGTGATTTAGGACATTGGGCCTTAGAGATCTTTACACCATGAGTCATAGGTAAGTGTCCTCTTTTTGCCTCTTGCATACTGAACCGTTTCAGTACTTTATCAATATATGTACTTTGACTTAGGCCGAGCATTTTTCTCGATCTATCTCGATAGATCTTGATACCTAAAATGTAGGTTGCATCGCCCAAATCTTTCATGGAGAAACATTTTCCTAACCATGTTTTTATAGCTAGTAAGGAAGGAATGTCATTCCTAATAATTAATATGTCATCAACATATAATACTAGGAATACAATGTGACTCCCACTAACCTTCTTATATACACAAGGTTCATCTTCATTTTTTATAAAGCCAAACTCTTTGACTGCTTCATCAAATCGAAGATTCCAACTCTAAGAGGCTTGCTTCAATCCATAAATGGATCGCTGCAGCTTACATACCTTTCCAGCATCCTTTGAAGTGACAAAACCCTCAGATTATGTCATATACACATCCTCAAGGAGATTTCTGTTAAGAAAAGCAGTTTTAACATCCATCTGCCAGATTTCGTAATCATAAAAGGCTGCAATAGCAAGTAAGATCCTGATGGATTTAACCATTGCCACTGGAGAGAAGGTTTCATCATAGTCAACACCTTGAACTTGTTTGAAACCTTTTGCTACCAGTCGGCCTTTATAGGTTTGTACATTACCATCCATGTCGGTTTTCTTCTTGAAAACCCACTTGCACCCGATTGGTTTTACCCCTTCGGGTGGATCAACCAAAGTTCATACTTGGTTAGTATACATGGATTCCATCTCAGATTTCATGGCTTCAAGCCATCTCTCAGAATCTGGTTCATTCATATCTTCTTGGTAGGAAGAAGGCTCATCCTGATCTATGAGCATCACATCGCCGTTTTGAGTCACAAGAAATCCATAATATCTCTCGGGCTCTTGGCGTGTCCTACTAGATCTACGAATGCCTTGTGTAATTTGAGCAGGTTCACTCTCCACAATATCTTGTGGTTCCTGCTCATGTTCTAACTCAGGTTCAATAATATTTTGTGGTTCTTGAATTTCTTCGAGTTCTACTTTCCTCCCACTGTTTCCTTTAGAGACAAATTCTCTTTCTAGAAAAATACCAGTTCGAGCAACAACCACTTTGTTCTCAGAAGGTTTGTAGAAATAATACCCTTTTGTTTTCTTAGGGTATCCCACAAAATTACATTTGTCAGATTTGGGTCCGAGCTTGTCAGAAGCCAGACGTTTTACAAACGCCTCGCAACCCCAAATCTTCATGAACGACGTACTAAGACGTTTCCCAGTCTACATCTCATATGGTGTCTTTTGAACCGTCTTTGTAGGAACACGGTTAAGTGTGAATGCAGCTGTCTCTAGGGCATAACCCCAGAAGCTTATTGAAAGATCTGCATGACTCATCATTGATCGTACCATGTCCAACAAGGTGCGATTCCTCCTCTCAGACACACCATTCCATTGTGGTGTTCCAGGTGGAGTGAGTTGTGATATAATACCACACTCCTTTAGAAGGTCATCAAAATCTTGGCTTAAGTATTCACCACCTCGATCGGATCGAAGGGCTTTTATGCTTTTGCCAAATTGGTTTTGAACTTCATTCTTGAATTCCTTGAACTTTTCTAAGAATTCGGATTTGTGTCTCATAAGATACACATATCCATATCTACTGAAGTCATCAGTAAATGTAGTAAAGTAATAGAACCTACCTCTTGCTAATGAACTCATGGGCCCACATACATCACTATGTATAAGTCTCAATACATCACTAGCCCGTTCACTGTGACCAGTGAAAGGGGCTTTAGTCATCTTGCCTAATAAACAAGACTCGCATTTATCATATGATTCAAAATTAAATGAATCCAAAAACCTATCTTTATGGAGTTTGGATATACGTTTTTCATTTATATGGCCTAAACGACAGTGCCAGAGATATGTCAAATTTGAATTATTTGATTTAAATCGTTTTCTATTTATGTTATAGATAGGCATTTCTAAAATAAGAATATAAAGACCATTAAACAATTGTGCAACACCATAACATATTTCATTTAAGTAAAACGAACAACTATTGTTCTTTATTAAAAATGAAAAACCTTTCTTGTCCAAACAAGAAACAGAAATAATGTTTTTGCTCATAGCAGGAACATAATAACAATCCTCTAATTCTAATACTAGCCCAGTGGGCAAAGATAAATGATAAGATTCTACGGCTAGTGCAGTAACTTTTGCTCCATTCCGAACTCGTAGGTCAACCTCTCCTTTCGCCAAAGTCCTACTGTTTCGGAGTTCCTGCACATTAACACAACTGTGATAACCACATCCAGTATCCAATACCCATGATGTAGAAGTGGACAAATTGACTTCTATAACATATATACCTGAATAAGAAGTCGTACTTCTTTTCTTTTTCTTCAGTTCTTCCCGATATGCATGACAATTTCTCTTCCAATGTCCAGGTTTTCCACAGAAGTGACAATCACCGTCTTTAGCCACCCCACCTTTAGGTTTTAAAGCCTATTTATTTTTGAAATAGGGTTTGACAACAGATTTAGATCCTATCTTCTTCTTGCCTTTCCCTTTTCCCTTAGCATTCCCCTTTTGCACCATCATTATGGGATCGGGTCCTGCCTTTTTCATGTTGTTCTCGGCAGTTCTTAACATGCTCAACAACTCAGTAAGTGGTTTCGTAATTTCATTCATGAGGTAATTTATGACAAATTGCGAGTAGCTACTATTCAAAGATTGCAAAACTAGATCAGTTTGGGCTTCCGCAGTAATCGAAAAACCCAACCTAGCAAGGTACTCAATATACCCAATCATTTTCAGAACATGTGGACCAACTGGATCACGTTCACCCATCTTACAATGATACAACGCTTTGTTTGTATCATAATTCTCCTATCGAGCATGCCCTGCGAATAATTTCTTGAGATGCTCGATCATCTCATAAGCATCCATTAACTCATGTTGCTTCTGAAGCTCAGAGTTCATAGTTGCTAGCATGAGACAACTCACGTCCAGAGCATCATCTTAATGTTTCTTGTAAGCATTATGCTCTGCATGTGGTGCAGTGTTAGCTGGTGTTGCAGGAATGGGTCCATCAAGGATATAGAGCTTGCGCTCTTGTTTGAGGACAATCCTCAAGTTCCTATGTCAGTCAAGGAAATTAATTCCACTCAGTTTTTCCTTCTCAATGACTGATCGTAGTGAAAGACTATTTGTGTTGTTGGTTGCCATTGATATCTACAATTTATAAGTGCAAAAATAATAAGTCAAATTACAGAGTTTTGATATTATGTAATTGATAATAGTACATTCTAAATATACCTCCCACTATTTTAATCAAATTAATAGCCCTCACCATTAATTTGGAAAGCATTTTCTATTAAATCTTTCTAGTGAGCTAAGATCCATATTTCATTACGCCTTAAGTTAGCTTTGGCTAATCTCTTAAAACATAATTATTTAGGTAGATAACCATTTGTCAATTATATCATATATAACTCTTAGATAGTTTGGTGAACAATATTTGTCCTGGTCCATCTAATGATACCTGTCAAACTCTATGCCTCTAAGTCCACAATCCTATTGAAATAACTTAGTTAAGTCGGGCCCAATGATTTTAACATTTTGGATATCACAATTATCCTATCGCATCTTACCAAGATAAATGGGGTACTTTGCTTTGACAAACCTACATTCATCGATCAAGGTCTTGATGAGTGTCATTCATTAGAAAGCATCTGATTTAGACTTAATAATTTTATGAGGGATTTTATTAATTAATTTAGATCTCACCAATTTTAATCTTATTAAGCATGCACGTTATTTATCATAGCATATCGTATACAAGCATAAATAAAGTGCAAAAAATTAAACGTGTCACAGTTATGGGTCTACCCTATGTCAATCCTTTCAAGCTAATGAAAAGATTGAAGGTCAGTCTAAGGTGGTAAAAGGTCTTCAAAATAGTAGCTTCGTAGGACCTTCCTCGTACACGTGTGTCTCCTCTCCAACATCATCTTGTCATCTTGATTACACTTGTACATTACATGTTATAAAGAAACCTCGAGTTACATTCAAGGGGATTTAGATGAGAAGAGAATATTATATCAGAATATAGAAAGGCACGACATGCAAGCCGTATTTCAAAAACCACTAATCCTATGGGTCAAAAGAGCCATAATTGTGCACCATGCATATCATAATAAGCACATAACACAATTTATATCATTTAAAGAAAATTATACAAATATTTGGGGTCACGACCATCGTGCGCTACGATGGGGGGTCCAAAGGGGGGACTGCCCCCCTGGCGGTGGTCTCACTGATCGGTCAGCGAGCGGGGTCTGGGGCAGCGCCCCTAAATTTTTTATTTTTTATTTTTTCAAAACTACAATCTGTATATGAATCTTTGAAACAATTTCAGAATCATATACAATCCACCATAGTAACAATACACCCAGAACATATCATATATGTCCAGGTTCGATTAATCATATTAAATCGAATCTTCATGCTTCTAATCCAATTAGAACAGAAGACATATTGTTATTCCAACTTGTAGGATACGATTAACAGAAATCATATAGATGCATATATATTACAGATTTCCAGAATAACCATACATGCAGAATATCATATATTCAATTTCAGATCGGTAAACATGCATATATATTATAGATTTTCAGAATACCCAAACATGCAGAATATCATATATTCAATTTCAGATCGGTAAATATGCATCATCATACATCATATATATCAAATACAATTAAAACACGTAATCTGAATCAATCGTTTCGCAAGTAGTTCTGATACCACTATTAGGGTTTCGACACAGTGAAAGCAGCGAAATTTAAAAAAATTTCTGAAACCCTAAAACAGGATCTATGCGAAAACAAATTAATCCGAGGTTCAGAATTTGTTTTACCGATTACGTAAGCTTAAATAGAGACGCTGGTGAATTCTGAAGAAACCTCGAATCCTCAACGCAATCCAACGACTGCGTCTCTACGGTATCCACACGAACGCTCCGCGAATCGTCCCACGATCTGCAGCAAAAGGAACCACGGTACTAACCACCAAAATCAGGATTTCTTAATTATTTTTCTCTCTAGCCTCTTTCTGAAAGCGGCTAGGGTTTTAGTTTTTTTTGTTCCTTACATGATTAAGACTACTGATATATCATATATATAGTAGTTAATAGGAATTAACCAAAACCTAATTTAATTAGAAAAATAAAATTCGAATTTATATATATTATATCTTAATTAAGTCTAACTTAATTAATATACATATATATAAATCATCTTATTAATTTAAATTCATAATTTTAAATACTATCAATCATATCGACGTATTTAAATACTTACAATTTAAATTAATTCCTTTTTTTAAATACGTTCTAAGTGTGTGACCCTATAAATTATTATTATGTTGGCAATAATTTTAAAATCATATTATAAAATTATAAACAGTGAGCGACATTTAGTAATGCATCACTGCTACCCAAATAATAATAAGATCGGTGATTCGATGTAACCCTTTTTGTGACCAATGTTTCAATGCAATTTAATCCTTTTAACCTTGACATCCTAGATTAAACTCGAGGCATGAAAAGTGTCATACTCTTCATAATTTAATCTGAGTTTTCTTGATCAATGAGTAGACTATATGAAACAAATCACTATTTGAGCATGGCCATGCATTTCATAGTCCTACTCAATCAAGAGGCCTATACATATCACCCATAATATATAGGAGGGTTAAATTCTATCTAGATCACTCATATTTCTCACACGATTCATGATGTACCCAATAATCACCTTTATTGTTCACCCTATTAAAGGTGACATTTGATGATATCAAAGTACATAAATTCTCGTGTAATAATATAGTGATCTTAGGTCGGAGGATCATTACATCATTGTCACTATGAGAATTTCTTATGACACTTTGCATAATGCTCCACGTAGAATTCTCATGGTGGGTCAGTCCAGTACATTGTTCTCTAACATGTACCTATACATTGACTCAAATATCTCATATATTTATGACCAATGAGATTTGGCCATCAGTCAATCTACATACTAGTCTCAATGCATCATTGTTGTCCCATTAACAATGATACTCGACTAGGGACATTTAAGAGCAATGATACTAATTGTAATTATATAATCTCATTTTCAAGTCACATACTTGAAGATATATAATTCGTATCACTATTCTAAGGACTTTTATTATGCTAACATTTATATAACGTAGTAAATGAAATCATAATCAAATATAATATCAAAAATGTTAAGCAATTACATCAAATAATTAGCTTCTAGGACATCAACTCTAACATATATGTCCTTCAAAAGAGGCATGTAAATACTAATGTATTCTCGGTTAACCAGTCATCGTGACCGTAAGACCAAATAGGGACAGTTAGGAGATTTAAATAAAGTATTGGGAGAAAATGTAATCATAGGTTCATTTATCTCTACTATTTTAGTAGTTTAAATGTTAATTTGCGTTATGTTCATTTACATTTCAATTCCTTCATTCAATTAACTGTTTGAATTAAGATCGACTTGATGAAATAGGTATTTAGGAAATCATTAAAACTAATTCCTCATGAGATCGATACTTTACTTTCACTTTATTACTTGTTGACTGTGTATGCTTGAACGTTATTCATTCAAATGAATTCAAGATCAGAATTTATTTAGTAAAATAAAATATAAATAAAGAGTTACGATTTCAACCAACAGTAATGCTAACTGGACGATAGCCTCAATAGAGTTAGAAGATCTAGGAGCCGGTTTCCCAGATCAACAAATACATCCAGTCTTTAAGCATCAAGTAAACTATCAATCATAATCTGGTTTAAAATAGAGCATTAATAAGATATGAGACCAATCTGATTGCATAAGGAAATCAACCATGAATTCCTTTACTAGTAACTCATAAATAGCCACTTGGTGTTTTTTGCTCTTACTACCTTTATGAAGTTTAATAGGGTCATATAGAAGTTCAAAATGCTTTCTTATTTGTTGTACTTAAGAAGGACTATATTAGAATCATTCTTTAAAATGTACTAGACTAGACAAAGGCATTACTTTAACTGATTATCTTATTAAAAGTCGATTCTCTATGAGCAAAATTGACACGACACTAATCCTTAGAAAATCTATATTCCCAACATTGTTAGTACAAATTTATGTGGATGGCGTAATTCTTACTATTAAAAAACTATGTGAAAGACTTGTCAAGATTATGATAAAATGTACATGATAAGTGAGTTAGAGAACTTTGATGAACACGTATTCAAACCAAGTACAATCAAGATCTATGAAAGGAGAATGGTTTGGAAAACAACCACTACCATAAAAAAATGCTATGATAAATGCATTAGAAGTAAGGACAAGAAACAGAAAACAATAAAAGTATTGACCTTACCCAACTCTATGAAAAACTGGTTCTCTCTCACACATATCAAACTGATAGTAAATCTGAAATTATAGATCTAATATATGTGTACTAAAACACCAAGATAAATTCTAAGGAATTGAAATTGATATCAGCTAAATGATCAGATGCTGACTAAAGGAAGCAAAAAACAGTGAAAGTTTTAATCGAAATACAATTGTGCCTTTGCTAACAGCTATACTTTTTGGCATAATGGTAAGTGCTTGATCTTAAAACTAGATATCAGTTCATTTGTTCATAAAGAGGCAGAAAGAAATAACAATAACTACTTTAGCTGAATACACTAAAAGTTGAAAGCTACTGAGCTCAAAGGAGGAAAAATCAGCTAGCTGACTATGGTCCTGATCCTAATCTTACTTTTCAATCCATTAATACGACTACTATCTTGAGAAATTGGCAAGCATCCTTGGATTAAATATCTCAAAATGCATCTGTTCTAATAGAGATATTGAACCTAATGATAACGTTGTTTTATAAAATATCTCAACAGTTGTTCAAATTATGCTCAATGAATTGGATTTAATAAGTTAGCCAACTTTAAGGTTGATTGAACTTAAAAAGATAATATAATAAATTTGTCCGGTCTAATCAAAATCATAGAGTGCAGAAGTTCTGGAAAGCATTGTAGAGTGATTACCAAATTGTTGAGAACATGTGATATATATAATCACTCTATGAAGATCATAGACTCTTCAAAATTTAAATCTTTTCATGGAATGATCAAATCGATCAGTTCAGATAATCAATGGCTGACGAAAAATTAGGAGCTATAGTTATGTCTAGCTAATTTACCTAGGTTTATTGCTACACACAACTGTTAAAGCCGACTTAAACTCCTGACTCGCTAATAAAAGTCCAACACGTGTCCAACTCAGTCATTGGGAAAAGAAAAATATTTGTTTGCAAATCTTCTGTATCATCAACCAAAGTAAATACACTGACTATTAATATTTCTTCTTTAAATCATTAAATACTTAACATATCAGAGAATAAGTCATTTACAACGGTTATTCAAAATGTTTATTTCCTTAACAATCTTCAGAAACCCCTTAAGCCTCAATCTCAATATTCTCTCTCATTTTTAAAATTTTGGTTGTGTTATTTTAAACTATGACGAGAGCAATGATCACAGAGAAGTAAGGAAAATAGATCAAAAATTTCAAATGGTCATTGCTACAAACAAACTAGGACATAATCTGGAAAAAAAAAACATTTTGGTATAACATATCATATAACAAATCTGATTTCATTATCATGAAGTTTAGATTTCGCTTCATCGTCATCGATAAGCTGAAGGTATAACTCATCATCCTTCTCAACAAATTGATTGGTGAGTAATATTATAGGTTGCTGAGAAGATGAAACTATCTATTCTCCGAATAGTTTAGCTACTGAGAGGGAGCATATAAAGCTTGGGGAAGGTTATAGTCAACAAAACAATGCATGACCTTTTCCCCGCCAATGACGCCTCAGTAGTTTAGCGTCATCAAAACCCAAATCTGGTAAATATTTGTCACCCCCGATGATGCTATTAAAAATGGGGAGAAAGAGATAGAGGACGAGGATGGTGTTTTATTGACAAGAATAAAGCATCATCTTCGTCTCTCTCTGCTTGTTTGCCTAATTTTTAATTAGCAATTAACGCGTAAGTATACATGGCCAACATGTAATACAGTGATAAGAAAAGTGTTGAACTCACGAAGAATTATATCTCAAATTTACCAAGTACCAATCTCATATCAAGCTAATTTTATTTGAACATATTGTATTTTAAACTAACTACAAACGATATAATAAAAGGATAAAACTCAATATCATAATTTTTTTCAATAATTTATTTAAATCTTCTAACTCTTCCATTAATTAATTATTGGATAAGCAATTAAATTTTTAAGTGTAAAAATATAATAACCCATTCACAAATACCAACAATAATCACAGGAAAAAGAGAATCAATTCAAAATAATATTGAGTTTTATTAAAATCTTTGATCAAAAGTTTTAACAATCAAACTTTTCCAAAAATTATTAATAAACCAAAGACAAAATAAATATTAGAGATGAAAGAAAAACTCTTTTGAAGATATTTTCCCACTCTAAATACTTCTTCAATCCCTTGTCCTTATTGGTGTTAAAATTATTTTACACTAGAGTTTCAAACTAAAGTCTAACCGCCGCCTAAAAGAGAATTATATTATTTTACCCTAAAATATATTATTTATAGAAGTACATAATTTCCTAAACTTAATAGAATTAAAATTCTAATAAAATTTTATGCATAGAATCCTACTTTTAATAAAATACTTGACTAAGATTAATATTCTAATGCTCCTTCAAAACTGCTGCCACTTTTAATTCATTATTGGCGGAAGAAAAGGATTGGAACAATGGAGTGGGACCCCCACGTGATACAAATCCAATATCCAGCACATATTTCCCATTATTCTCCCATCAAATCGCACCACACCATCACAAATCTGCAACCCACCATCACAAATCAGCAACCCACTCAACTGTTTAATGTGAATAGCGGTCCCATCTTCAATTGGTCGGAAAGAATATACAAGCAACATGCTGGAGAATCCTTCTGTTGAACTGCGCGGCTGCTACTGACCCACATGCATGCGCGGCAGGCGCGCCCAAGCTGCATTTATATTTACCATTTTGCCCTTCATTCTTTAATTCCTTTAAAATCAAATCAAATCAAATCAAATCAAATCATATCAAATCACATAAAATAATTAACGACTCACAAATTATAAAAATAATTAAAAATTAATAAATAATTAAACTTAAAAATATTTAATAAATAGATATAAATCTTACTTATCACTACTTTAAACATAACCATTAAGGGAGAACCACAAGATAGGGGAAATATAAAAGTTAGGGGAAGGGCTTGAAAAAATTTTGTATTCATGACAAATATCTGTACTGTTAAATCATATAAATAAAATTATTTGATTATTAAAACATCTCACTTCATTCGTTTATGTTTGATCGTTTTGTCATCATTAAATAGAGAAGATTGTTAGCAAATTTATGTATAAGCCTGTTTGATAATGACAAAAAAATGTTGAAATATTTACTCTAAATATGTGCTATATGATTAATATGTGACTTAATGTGATTATATTTTTCATAAAGTTATATTTGAATGAGAAAATAAAGAAAATCAATGATATGAGGACAAATGTGAATATATATATATATATATATATATATATATATATATATAAACGGTTACTGAAGCTTTGTACAGTCCTTAAAAAAAACAATCATAGTAAAAGGACTTAGGGATCAAATGTGTTAGGTTGATCCGTAATTGAAAAAGATAGACTAGTTAAAGGATCAAACTTGTTAAGTTGATCTAAAAGATAAACTCTGTATTGTCCTTGAAATTATATTGTTGTAAAAGGACATTAGGTATCAAATTTGTTTGGTGAAATTCAAATACAGAGTATTATCATCAAAATGTAATAGATTAGGAATCGAAGATCAACAGAGAAGTAGCAAAGTCAGCAAATCAGAGACTGAATAATAATAAAATAGAAAAAGTTGTAGAAAAAATGGGTTATGCTCAACTCTACGAGGACCAAGCAAGTCCAAGATCGTTGAGCAAAAGTATAGATAGCAGAGTATGATCCAAGATCATGAAACAAGACACATTCGTAGAGTAGAACATAGAATTAACCTTATTGAAGAATCAGTCAAGTCACACTTAATAATTATCATATGTTCCACAATTAAGAAAATCATGAAGTAAACCAGGATCGTTGAAACTCAACCCTACGATACGAGCCTCTTAGATCGTTTAGTAAAATGGAGTTGACAGGAATGACAAGCAAAGAAAATGTCGTAGAATACATAACCAAGTAGAATCGTTGAGTAAAAAGAAGATTACAAAGCACAAGAAAAGAATCATTAATAGGAGATCAATGAAAAAGACAAATCTACTAAGGAGTCAAAAGTCATTAAGAAGACAATACAAGCTGAAGAATATAAGAGATCATGTGTTTAGCATTAAACTGTCAGAAAAGAATGTTTAAGCACAAAAATGGATAGATCATACATACTTCAAGATAGGAGAAAGAATTGAAAGAAACAAGGGTCATTCCACAATACTAACATAAATGAAGAATTTGTAGATTTTTATCAAGCAGACTTATCACTGGACAACAAAGACAAAAGACTCTATCAAAATAAGTAAAGACAGAAGCTCACAAGTACTAGACAAGTCAAAGTACTCATGATCATAAAATGAAGCTGAACAGAATATCCTCAAATCTTTGAGTAACTAATATCGTGGAGCCACTTTAGAACGTAGAGTTATCTCATTAATTAGTTGTCTCAGTGCTATACCTATCAGAGAACATAATACCTACGGTACTGAGAGACAATTTCACTACAACACGTGATTAGAATGTCTTTATCAAGAGCTCTCCAACTTAAAGGTAGTCTGAAGCAATCTAGCTAAAGGAAACAAGGAACAAAGCATGATTCAGAGACAGCTAGAAGAAGATATATGGTATCTACTACAACAAAGGATGTGTACTGAAACGAGATAAGGTGAAATCCATAATCTTGCAAATTGAAAGTTTCAGAATGAGGGGTTGTTGATCAAGAAGAAAGTGACCTTAAGCAAGAAAGAAATCCAAATTCAAAGAAGATGATGAAGCCTTAGTTTTCAATAAGTGAATTAAGCTCGTCAGCAAAGACAAAGAACAAAATTCAAGATCATAGAACTCAAGAATCATTTAGCAGACTAAACTAAAAGATACACTCTACAACTTCAGACAAAAAATCAAACAAGGAGGATATCAAATAATGTTGGGGGAACAGATCTGAAGAGGAAAAAGAAGACCAACTATCTGGAGCTTAGTTACATGATAATCGTAAAGTAAGCTAAGCAAATGACAAAGGTATTAAAGTTTAAAAGCAAGACAAGCTCAAGTCAACTCTGGATAATTGTAATACAATTGAAGATCGGAGAAAGATTTCAGAGTTCATAAAGCAAATTATAAAAGTTATAGTGTTTGCTCCAAGATCGTAAGGTGAATTATAGATCGCAGAACAGTTCGTAGAATTATGTAAAACGTAAGGTCTGCAAATCATAGAGTAGTTCGTAAAGTCATCAGAACGAAGAGCTAATTGAGAACTTGGGGTGAGCAAAAAACTGAAATCAACCATGAAATCACACTAAAATTTGACTAAATCGTACCAACGGTTCTAGTGTATATGGTGGTTTTAAAAGGGTTGAAAATCACATTTGCTATTTGGTTTCGATTTCTGAGATCCACCGCACCGCATAAACCGTACTGCACCAATAATAGCCAAAATGACATTGTTTTATTTTTATTTTTTTATTTTTAAAAAGAAAATTACATGGTGTTTATCATACTTTTCTCCTCTTTTTTTTTTGTTAACATAACATTAAATTTTATAATTGTCTCTCGTATGACTATTAATTATAGCTTTGGAAACTTTTAATTGTGAATTTTACTTAACTAATCAGGTTTCTTATTGTTTGATTATTAGTGACATTTTTGTAATTATAGATTTTCATTATAACGTGGATGAAGATGAATAAATTTAATGGTGGTGGTTTTTTGTATATGCAATATACTATCTACTTTTAATTTATAAATAACTATTTGTCATAGTCTTACTTTACTTCTTCTTAAGTAGTTATTCTAATATCTTCTATACACATTTGTCTACACTTGAAAATTAGGTGATTCTTTCGGTGTCTATATACTTTCAGTCATAATTTTTTGTATATGTTCCATTGGTTTTGAAATTGAAACCGTACCAAATGAAACCGCACCGTACATTTCAAAACCGCACCACACCAATCACAAGCGATTTCATATGTGATTTTGGATTTGTCAAACCGCACCTAGGCAGTTTCTGTTGCGGTTTGGACTTTAAACTGCACCATGTTCACCCCTACATAGAACTAAAAATCGTAAAGTCAACTAAGTCAAACATTACAATTTCCAAGGAACAATACGATTATGAAATTAGTCTATGTTTAATCAGATTTAACATAAAATTGACATTGAAAAGTCTTGAATATTGAGGATCTCAAGATATCAATTGACCATTGGATGCTTCAAAGGAAAAATCAGAAGAAGATGTGTCTAACAACTATTTTGACATTTTAACTTGTATTTATTATTTTTATTTCTTTATTTAAAATTTTGGGATATTACACTATCTCTTCCTTATAAGGATTTTGTTCCCGGAATCACTAGACTCATATTACTCCTATAAACTTATGTTCTCGAGAACTTTCCTTTTATCTTCCAACTACCATATAATCTCTTATTTTACGTTACCCTCATTTCATAATATACACTTATCTTCATAACACTCATTGTTCTATATTATAGACCTCTTAGAATGCCAGTTTTTATTTATCTGCACGTATTCATATTTTGTTATATAATTGTACCCTCATCAAATACATCTTGTATATCTCTTAATTTACTCTTCCTAAAATTAACTTAAAACTAACTTTTTCTACTTTTCCCAACCATATGTTTTCCTTTCTAAGGGACTATTTTCAACCTCATCCCTTCCTTAAAACAATGTCATACATAGTGTTCTAAACATTGCACATAACTTTTGTTATTCTTCTAACTCATTCATTTAAGATTAAATTGTCCTTCTTAAATACTTGTATTTCTTAATTAGTTTTATGTGTAGTTCTTCCCACATTCCTTTCATTCTGCATTTCTCTTCTTTCTCCCAGTTCTCTAATATTACTTCCTCTCTTATTACCTTCCTTTTCTCTTAAATTAGGTATCTCTTGAATTTCTGTCTTTTATTCTTCTTTCATCTCATCAAGATCTTTTTATAAATCTTTCTTCCAGATTTTCTTCTTAAATCTTCTTGAAATCTCACTTCAAGGTCATTCATCATATCCTCATAATTAGTTTTAACTTCCTTTTTACTTAAAATATAGTCTCCTCAATCCATCATTTATTACTTAAAGCTCTATATGAATTTATTTCTTACTATCTCCATTAATTCCTATTAAATATCCAAGCCTTATGCTTCCATAATTTAAATCTTCTCAGCTTTACACTAACTTATAATGCCAACCTATGACATTGTATACAGCTTCGATACTTCCTTGTGGGATATCAACTCTATCTATCTATAGTCATTTACTTCTTCATGTTATACCAAACATATTATGATCTTCGTACGTACTATGCACTATTAATTCACAATTCACCATTATCATCTAGTAAAAATTATTAGCGATATTATACTCAGTCATTTCTCCATTTCCTCAAAATACACTTCTCTATCTACACATATCTCCTCGATCTCTATATCCATTGCAATAAATTCTTAACAAACCCTCAACCATAACCTACAATTTCACTACTTTCTTATTTAAATTTTTTGTTATTATTTACCTTAGTCACCACTATTTTCTTCTTCTTCTTCTTCTTCTTCTTCTTCTTCTCCTCCTCCTCCTCCTTTATTATACTACTAGATTAAGGCTTTTCCTCAACCTCATACTATGATAGCCTTTGCTAAAATTACTAATAATCAACTATACAGCAAAGGTTTTTCTATTTAAATTTTCTTACCATTCTTTTCTTCTATGATTTCCAGTTCATCTGTCACTTTACAATTTTTCTTGCTCACACTCCAATATCCATTCTACGATTTATTTTTTTTACAGTCATTTTATTCTACGATGATCTCATTCTTCTTCAATCATTTTACGATTATCTAGCTCCATGATCTGTTCACCCTTTTATTTTACGATTCTAATTCTCAATAATCATTTAGCCCTTCCATTATGTCTATCTTACTCTACGATTTCTTTATTCAGCGTTCATACCTCGATTCATGATCTAATAGTATAGGCTCTACATATATACCATTCATCTTAAATTTTGTCTTCCACTACTCTTTTAACTTCTCAACTCCTTTCTTAATAGCTTTCACTTTATTGAACACTTACTCCACAGATACCAAGTTATAAATGCCAACTATCTCAAGACCACTTTTGTTTTAATTACAAACTACCTTACATCATATCCTAACATTATTCCTTTCCCATATCATATTCACTATAACCTTATCATCTCTTCCTTCTTATATTTCTATATCAGTTATCTCCCACATCTCCCTAAAATTCCACGTATAAGATCCTTTCTCATAATCCCCTAAATATCCTTAAACTTTTCAATTTCTTTCATAAAACTACTCATATGGAGTTTATTACTCACCATTTTTATCCTTTTCTTCAACTTATCCTAAGGTTATTTCCTATGGTACCCCCACCTAGTATTTATAACCTATTACTCTGATACCAATATGTAACGCTCCCAAATCTAAGTATTCATTACTCCAGACTTGGTGCGTTACAATCCATCTCATAATACATAATCAATTATATAATATAATTAATTTACAATATTAGTATAATATTACATTACCTAGGATTTACATATATTACATTAAAATATCAGTACCTCAAAAAATTTCAACATTAGATATTTATCTATCTACATTATATTAACTATTACTGTTCTAGAACACTTCCTCAGCTTTACCCTTTTTCCTTATCTTTAGAGTTTAACCTTCTGAACCTTCTGCGTTTAACCGTGTTATCTGTAACATGTTAATGAATAGCAAAAATGAACATCAAATATGCTCAGCAAGTATAAGAAATTCAAGGAATCATATACCATAAACAAGATGGATAATTATCAAAGAGCTTCAACAATTGGTTCATGGTAACAGAATGATTAAATAATTATTTTAACATCATACTGAGTGATCGTAGGGACCATGAACTTTTGTCCTAGTTCAACAGTTATAAACTGTGAACTATAATACCATCAATACTCTAGGTGATAAGTCAATCGTACCCCATCATTGTGCACAACAATCCATCTTACGCTTTAAGAGTAAAATCGGTTACCCTACATGAGTATCCCCCATATATGGGTTGTTCATACTCAGTCTTCGTCTCGGAATCGACACAAAAAATTTGGATTGGACTTAATCACTTTCAAAGTAACATCAACAATCACATCAATTATGTCTAGCTGAAATAAGTGGTATAGACTTGTAACAATTTATGAATCACATGATAATTAAAGAAGCATTCACAGTTCATCAAGGAACGATTCACAAATGCACATAAGGGCGTATAATCCAAGAAATCACTTGCTCAAAATAAAATTTTGTGAAACTTCCCAAAAAGGTCAAGGGACTTACAATAATTAAGAATCTTAACTTTACTCACAGTGAGGAATCAAGCATACAAGTTTAACAAAAACTTGAACAACTTGATAATATTTTTTGAGCTAGGAAACTTGCATCAGTCTGTAGTTCATTACCCACATTATTCACAACCAATATTTCTTTTTTCGTACTCAATTTTAAGCCATTTACAACATTAAAGAATATATTCCATCAACAAATTAATTTTCTTATAAAATTATTCACTTTTATTAATTTACTTCTCGTAGTTATATTTTACATTTTCATTTATTTATTCAATAATTTCTACCATTTGGAATTAAATCTAAAAATTCTTAGAATCTCGACTAAACTCTTTCTAATGTCAAAATACGATATTATACATCCAAATATATCATCATAGATCACAATATATCAATTTGAAAAGTTTTGTTTTAAAACGAATTATAAAACTCATTTTAACTATTTTAATTATAAATAAATGCTATTTTTCGTTTAATTATAACTCCTTCGTTACTTATCCGTTTTCATTCATTCTTACGTTAAATTAAAGTTTATTCATCCTACTTTAATACCATATAGGCTCTGATGTCAGCCCTTATACCATTCGGAACAGCAAACAGTTCAACAGTGCTACCAGACACAGCTGCCCTACTGCCGCTAGATTTTTCATGCTCAACAAACCAGTTTTTGAAAAATCATAATAATTAATCTACTTAAGGATCTTTGAGTAATTCTTCTCCTTATGCGTGGATGGTATTCCAAGATATTTTTAAATATAAAAAAACTCGGTCTGACTCTTTATACACAAGAAGATATCATTTTCAAAAAAACAGCACACGAACTCCGATTCTGCAGTTTCTGTGTTCAATTAGGCAGTTTTGAAAAATCACAACTAATTCATTTTATAACATTTTTGAGTGATTCTATCGCTCATGCGTAGTTGATATTACAACCTACTTTTAGATGTAATGAACTCATTCTAACTCCTTATACACATGGAGAGATAACTCTCGAAAAAATAGGGTTTGGGTTGTTTTTACAAATTTTCCAACTTTGGTTCTATGTTTGATTTCTTGTTTTCTTTCATTTGATTCATATTTATGTAAATCTAATCCATCATATATGAGTTTAAACATGTAATTTTCACTTTCAATCCATAAAACTTAACTTTTAACCAAGAATTACTCATAGAGCTTCCAAGTTATCTTTATTAACTTTTTTTGTTTTCCTTTACCAGTTTCCATCTTCTAAGTTATCTACTACCATGATTCAACATAGTTAGATGCATATGAGTATGATACGTGTTTATATACATATATCCAAAATTTTCACAAGAAAATTGAATATAAGAAGGTTTAGGTTATTACCTTTTTGTTTCCTTTCTTTTCTCTTTTCCTTGTCTTTGTTTGTTCCATGGCTATACCTTCTATCTTTCTCTCTCTCTCTCTCTATCTCAGCCGTGTAATATATGTATAGTTTTCTAGCTTCGTTTAGTCTTTTTAGTATTTAAAAACCATATAGAATAAATATTAACCTAAAATATCTTGGACGTCTCCCTCACATTTTGCACATGATTACTCAGCTAAAGCTTATCACTTGGGAAGGCTCTAAAGGCCCCTTAACCGATTATGTTGTTGATTTTATTCATCACGTTTTTTTTATATATAAGCATTAATTATTAAGCTTTTTGAAATAAAATAATTTGCTCAAATGACAAATATGTCCCTTCAATGCTTATTCCATTCAACTCCGGCTACTTCCAGTAGCTTCCTGGAGTTCCAAGTCACGCAGGTCCCATGTGAACTTGTCTCATTTAGCTTGTTTATTTTCATCTTTGACTTTTTGACCCGAAAACTCAAATTTTTCATGTTTATAGTCCTTTCCTACTAATTTCAACATCCCCAACATCATGATGTGTTAGAATTTAAGGTTGAATAATAACATAATTACACAGAATATTAGATGAAGAACATAAAAGTAAAAATACGCGATATACCCAAGTTCACCAATTTGGCTAGTCCTGTTTGTCTAACGTATTCATTAGATGTCTCACACGCTCTACAATAATTTACACACTAAACAATTATTTTTATAGTAAATAGAAAACCCTAATTACTATAATATGGGCTCAAATCCAATACATTAGTAAACAAAATACTGGACTATTAATAAATTTTCAAGTCCAATTACACTTTTTGTTTGGCTTTCAGGGGGCATTGCCCCTTTATAACCCCCGCTAGCTCACCAGCGAGCTGGGCAATCGATCGTTCACCAAAGAGCGAGACCCTCGACTACCTTGTCGTAGTGGGCATTAGTTGAACCCGCAGAAGTATAAGTCAATCCCAACATGGTGACATCATTTTCTTCAAATTCATCTTCGGACTTCAAATTTGACCAAAAAGTCAACCCGAACCCAAATTGTGTTTACAGTCCTTACTTACAAAATTCAACGTTTCGAACGCAACGGTATAGTCTTTTTTCCAAAATTTATTCTCAAACTTAAATTTGACTTTTTAAATTGAATTTATTATTTTTATTTCTTTATTTAAAATTCTGGGATATTACAAATTTAATATTCAGTACATTGCCATTGTTGGATCGTAGAGAAATAGGACTAGAAAAAAAATCATCATTGGATCATAAAGATGAGAATGAGAAATGAAATCACAATGAGGGTTTTATTCATAATATTCTGCAATACACAGAAGTATATAAACTAATAACATGTCCAATTAAAGTAAAATAGACCAACATTGCTCAGAGGAGCCACATACTAAATTGCAGAATCCTTGTTACAATGGTAATTTACTTTTGATTTGCGGCAAAGAAGACTTGAGCCAATTTGGCTTTAAAATCCAACATAGTTTGGTAATCCAATAAAGTTCTAATTTGGCTTTTGAATCCAGCATAGATTTATGTTATGGATGATGAGGGAAATCTAGATGGCTTAAGACCGAGAGATATTATCTCAAAGTTAGTACATACCACATAAACTCAAAAAAAAATTAAACAAATAGTACATACTGCATAGCTGTTATGTGGTATGTCTAAAAACAATTTAGTTTCTTCTTAATGCATAACAGTTATGCAGTATGTTAAAAAAATAAAAATAAAAAATTGGTACATACCGCATAACTGTTATACGGTATGTCCAATTTTTATTTTTATTTTAAGTTTCTTCTTATCGCATAAAAGTTATATGGTGCGTAAAAAATAAATATCGGTACATACCGCAAAACTGTTGTGGCATGTCCAAATTTTATTTTTTTTTTTGTTTCTTCTTACCGCATAACAGTTATGTGGTACATAAAAAAAAAAATTGATACATGCCATATAACTATTATGTGGTATGTCTAAAATTTATTTTATTTTTTTAGTTTCTTCTTACCACATAATAGTTATGCTCCACGTAAAAAAATAATAATAAATTTGGTACATACCGTATAACTATTATGCAGTATGTCTAAATTTTTTTGTTTTTAGTTTATTCTTACCGTATAACAGTTATGTTGTACGTAAACAAATTATTTTTTTTATTTTTTTGAGTTTCTACAATGTTCAATGTGAGTGTCTACGGTATGTACTAATTTTGAGAATATCTCTCAGCGTGATTACACTATCTAGATTTCTCTCATTATCCACAACATAAATTTATATTGGATTCCAAAGCCAAATTAGAACTTTATTGGATTATCGAACTATACTAGATAAATTGGCTTAAGTTTTTTTTGCCACAAATCAGTAGTAAATTACCATTGTAGTAAGGATTCTGCAATTTAGGATGTGGCACCCTTGAACTAGGTTATTTTATTTTAGCCGGATATGTTGTTAGTTTATATACTTCTGTGTATGTGCAGAATATTATGATTTATTTTCTCATTCTCATCTCTGTGATCCAATGATAATTTATTTTCTCATCCTATCTCTCTGCGATCCAAAAATGACAATGTACTAAATATTAAATCAAGTCCATAAATTGTAGAACACGAAACAAACAAAATATAAGATACATTTGTTTTGGGTTGTACATACGGTATGTACTGTTTATGCGGTAGGAGGAATTTTTATTTTTTCTTCTCTTACCGCAGAATAGTCACATAACTATTCTGCGGTAGGAATGAGAAAAAAAAATTAGACCTACCGCATAACAATTGTGTACGAGAGGTAATATGGATATTTTTATGTGAATCACATATCACACAATTGTTATGCGATAGTGTTAATAACAGTTATGCAGTAGTGTTAACAATAGTTATATGGTATGTTAGTTTCTAAGTTATTAGATCTCACAACAGACGACGTATAAAAGACGTATAAGATTGAGTTGGATAAAAATTGTTTTCATTCAACTTTAACTATGAATTACTCGCACATACGCACATATATATATATATATATATATATATATATATATATATATATATATATATATATATATATATATATATATTGTTCATTTTATTCCCCCTACTTGTTGATGTCACCCTCACTTGAAATGATTGACTGCACCTAACTTCGTTACAAACTTCGGAACAGTGAAAATGTGACGCACATCTATAACATGAGGGCACAAATTTTGTGACACACGTCTATAACATGAGGGCGCAAATTTTGCTCTAAGGGACGACATTGAGATGCATTATAATTTCAGGGAACAAAATGAAACACATCTACTTCAAAACTACAGCTAAACCTACAAGGGTCGGCCACATTATGAAAAGCTAGAAAAATCAGAAATGGAAGGGTTAAAGAGGAAGCAGAATATCCACGAAGTTAAGGATAGTGAAGGCCTCTGGTTCGAGTGGTGGTGCTCAACCTATAGTATTCATGAAATTGAGGAATCAAACCTCGACAATAACAAGGTAGAAGCATTTGAATGTTTAAATATAAGTCTAATATAGCCAAAACAAAAAACAAAAAGGAAACGCGAACCCCTAGACTTTTTCTTATGTTCTTTCTCTACCTTCTCTTCCAGGGATCAAAAGCAAAAATATTTCTGTGATCACCCAGAAATCAATGAGCACAAATAGAAAACTTACACCACAAAAACCATATAACCTCTGTGTGATTCAATAGAGTGCAATTTCATAATTAAGAATGAAAGAATGTTCTGCTCTATTATTTCTAAAAAAAGTGTACAGCTTCTGAGTTTCTGTCGACATTAAAATAAGAATATTCCTACCTTTAGCTATCAAAAACATACCCACCACGGACACAAATGTAGCAGATCAGCATAACTACTATCCCTAGAGATTTATGACTCAAATTCACTTTTTCTGTTTTCATATTAATCTGCAATATGACATAACAGCGAGCAGGCATCCAGAACTTTCGATTTAAACCATATCCTATATCTCACTAGTCTAGGGCTCTCAGGCAGCTTCCTGAACCGGACCATCTGGCCTGAAATCACGCCCGCGTCCACCTCCACGCCCGCGTCCACCTCCTCTGCCCCTCCCACGACCACGCCCACGGCCTGCAGGACACCAGAGCATTATAGATTATTAAAATAAAAAAACCAAGTCATTATTCATGTACGAACAAGAAATTGTCAGGTTCCAATAATTTCACAATAGAAACATAGCAAGAGGCTGAGAACTCCAACACCATGCAATTGAAATTCAGCCTGTCCTATATCGAATGATACCATAACAACCAACTAGTGAACATGATAAAAGCTTATAGCACTGGATCAATTTTCTCAAAGATTATTATCAATAAATAAATAAACTTTATACAGACATAATTGATAAAAGTGAATCAAAATAATGAAAAGGACACCACATCATTTGATGAAGCCAAAGAAAAGCCAGGAGATGGGATACAAAATTTGGAACAAACCTCTCTGGGAGGAAATTTCAGCTAATCATATAATAGAAAAAAACATTTTGAAGAATAAAAATCACTTCGGCACAAACCAATCTCTATCAACCCTGCAACCAGGGAAGCCCGATCTGAAGGATAAGCATGACGGGATAGATAACCAAGGGTTTTCGAGTTGATGTCACCACTTTTCTACTTAAAGCTTTTGATGAGACAACTCTATATAAAAGGTGATAATTATCACACTAAAAACAATACTGTTGATATAGCAAAAGTATATTAGCTTACCGCGGCCTTGAGCAGGCACTATACCTGAACCGCCATAGTCGTTGTAATCACCAAACTCTTGTTGAATTTCTCCACCACCATAGCCTCTTCCACGCCCACGATAACCGCGTCCTCTTCCACGTCCTCGAAACCTTCCACCATAACCACGCCCACCATCCCAGCCACCATATCCACGTCCACCTTCCCAGCCACCATCTCCATTGTACTCAACCACTCCATTGCTATTACTTCCTACACATAATAAAAGATGCTGTATAAGAACATCTATTTCTTTTCACTAAACATAAAGACAGCAAGTAAAAGCTTTTATGTATATGAACGAATACAACAAAGCCCAGGGTATAGCCAGGATTAATCATTGAAGATGATATCAAATGGATTGGCAGCATTTTCCTTTCCACAATAAAGTTAATGCAGTATTTACCTCTGCCTCTGACCCTTCCACGACCACCACGACCTCTCCTTCGCATGCTAGGAGAGCCCTCTGATTTGATAAGAGAAAACAATATATTAAACACAATTAAGAAAGGAGTTAAACAAGCAGAGATATTGTTATTGCTATACCTCCTTCATATTCATATTCGTTCAATGGTTTCACTTGATCGACCGGAATAGGTTGTTGGTACCTGTAGTTGAGCAGAAGTAAAATATTGAGTCCAGAAGTTATAATATCACCTGCACACTCCTAACTACATCCTTAATTATAAAATGCAACACAGGAAATGATAATTATAAACTAAGCATCAAGATGAACCATGCATACATTGGTAGCTCAAATGTATTGCAACATGTCAAGACATTGATTTGCCTAATGTAATAACCAAAATACGAATATAAATAACAAGTACAAACAACAACAACAATATCATCAACCAAAGATAGCTTTACATTGGTAAAGACCATGCTAACATCTGTTGGAAATATTGAGTTGTCAAACACAGGAAAAAAGTGTAGACAGACAAAAATGCATATGGTTTGAATTTGCAATACCATATAAGAGGCAACATAATATAAAAAAGAGATTTCTTGATGGAACTAATCAACTAAATCTGCGACTTGGCAAACTATACTAAACATTCACCATCATGTCAAACTTCAAGAGTTGGGACTGGCGTGGCATCTCCAGTTGTGTTTCAATTTCTGTTCCCATTTCTGTTATAGATAAAGAGATATTTAAAGGTGGATCGTTGCCTGTTTGGCAGGCATAGCTGTTGTGAACATAAAAAAAATATTATACTAGAATAGCAGTAAGAAAAGATGCAGTTGATGTCAAGTCAAATAGTGCTTGGTAAATATTTTTCAAAACCTCTTCACAGAGATACATTGGTAATACAAAATTAAAAGTAAACATACTTTCAAAAGCCCATAACTACCCCTGAAAGTTCGTTTGAACCAAAAAAGACTATTATATGTTCACTCTCAAATGCAATTCCTTAAATTCTATGTGCTTTAATTCACCACATGGCGCCACGAAATGACCTCTTTTTGGACTCTACATAAAAAATCTTAATGAGAAGCAATGGAATGAACAAAAGCTACTTGGTGTACCAAATCCCTACGAAAGTATATTATTCTTCTTTTCAAGAAATAACTGTTGGTTAACATATTCTAATGCTTAGCAATCCCCCCGAATGAATAAGCATTTCATAATAAACCATATGCAAACGAAAAACAAAAGTCGAGACAATATTTACCCTGGGGATGATGTATCCAGCTCCTTCTTGGACAAGGTAATTGTTATCACTGACACATGGCGAGTAGTTTCTAGGCTGCATTTTTGAAAAAATAGAACTTATCAGCCAACCATTAAAAAAAGTAGCCTATATGACATTCAAGTTAAGGACACGAGAATGATTTGTGGTCTTACGGAAGAAGGCCTTCTTCTAATGGTTCCCACATATCAGTTATATCTGTAGAACCAATCAGTGTGTTCTGATGGAGACCTGCAATCCTCCTCTGTTACCCTCAAAAGAGTGTTATCAATTTTTCAGATAAAACAAAGGCACAACAAACTTTCTAAAGAGTGGAACCATGACCCATGTGAAAACACTAGAGAAAAACAGGGAAACAATGAAATGGTTTGAAATAACTATGGCCAGTAACAATACCTTAATCAGTTCAGCAATCATCACAGTTTTGCTAATAGCTCTGCCCATTGCTTTAAGAACAATTTCATCAGAACCTTTCTCCTATGCATAAAAAAAAAAAAAATTAATAATACCTAAGACAATAATAACATATGTTTGTGTACATATAAAGAGAGGGGACAGAGAACAAGTACAGATGGGATACGAAAAAATATAATTCACATGGATGAAATTCAATGGCTTCCATCAGTCGAAACAATTAGCATTACAACTTCTCCAGGCTTTTCAACCATTCCCATCACATGAAACATTGCAATTACAACTTCTCCAGTTTTGCTTTATCATATTTTTCTATAGTACTATATCAAAATAAAGTTAAAGCCAGATACTTCTTTTATCACAATTCCAAAAACAAACTTCACATACAAAATTATAAAAATAGCAGATTATCAGATTGTGTGAAAGACATGACAGTCGTTGCAATAAAACTCCTTAAAAACGCCAATCTATAGACGGGCATAAAAAAAAAACCTACCTAAACAGAGAGTAACAAAAGGCACAAAATTTGCTGAGAAGGAAGGAAGAATAATCACTACATTAGTGTCACAAAACAAATCCAAACTCATCAATATGATAAACAATACAAGCATATCTAGAACAAATAAACCAACCTGCATTAGAGTTGTAGCATAAGTAATGTAATTCCTCATTCTCCCCTGAGTGGTTATCCGAATCTCATTCTCATAAATCGGCGTCTCCAGCCTCGGCTTCTCCACCCTCTGATACCGATCCATCTACTCCCCAAAAATTACACACAAAATCACAAATTAAGGAAGAACATTATTTCAGCGAACTCAAAAAATCAAACATTGTCCAAATCAACATCAACATTCAGCCGTCAAAAATAAGATCTGAATGCACATATCATTAATCAAAAAATAATTAGGGTTAGGGTTTGACAAATGATGTACCGTTAATTCTCAAATTCAGCGAGATGGAGGCGAAAAGGTGTTGCTCCCGAAACTCCTTCCTTTTACTTGTTCTCCTGATTCCGCTCGCGTTTGCTTCTTCGCGTTCTTAAAATCCGTTTATACTTTAAACTGTAGAGAGACGTTAGTAGGGTTTTGCTATGGCGGTCGTATCGCCGAGGAGACCGCCAGACTTATCTCATCTTATTATTTTAGTAGTATTTTTTTTTTGTTGATACGTTGACGTGTTATGTTCTTCTGTGAAATTGTACAATGCTTTTACCCTTGTGGGCCCGGGGATCGGAGACGTGTGTGGTTGTTATGAACTAGTTTCAGGGTTAAATCCTTAATAAGTTATTGTTTTTTAGATCAATTTATAAGTAGGTAATTTTTTATTTTTTTTACGGTCAATTTATTAAATTATATTTTATTAATAAAAATTTAAAATTTCATCAAGAATTTTAAATATTTTAACAAAAAATTGACGAGTAATATTACATCGTAATTAATCCTAGTTGGCATCCACTATAAAATGGTATAAATGCCTTTTTTTATTTTTTTAATATTTTTATTGAATAATATTTTAATAATTTTTATATTTTATTTTAATTTATAAATCATTATTAGCCAAACACATTCACAACTATTATTTATAATTCTCAACTTATAAGTAAAAGTGATGTCAAACACTTTTACTTATAAATCTATCAAAACGTTAACTTATAAATCTATTAAAATTTTAATTTTAAGTCAAAAAAATAAATCATTTCTGAACAGACCCTTAATCCTAAATGGATCTAACAAGAAAGGCATATTAGTCTTTTTAGTAATATGAAAGGAAATTATAAATAAAAAAGGAAAAGGAAAAAAGATAAAATACAAAAAAATCGCTTTCTTTCTCTCTCTTTGGTTTCTTAATCTTGAATAAAATCCCGAAACTTCTCAACGCCTGTTCGGCAGCTACTTATAAGTTGGTCAACTCAACTTATAAGTACTTAAGTTAAAAAAAACTATTCGGAAATGACTTTTTTTTACTTATAAGTTAAAAAAAAATCAAGAAAAATAAGTAAGTTTTTGTTGTTTAAAAAAAAGACTTATAAGTCATTTTTTTAAGTTTGTCAACCCAAATGAAATAACAGAAATGTCATCTTTTATTTTTCTAATGTTTTTTTTATTAAATAATATTTTAGTAATCTTTATATTTTACTAAACTTATAAGTCGTTATTAGCCAAACATATCCACAACTATTACTTATAATTTACAACTTATAAGTAAAAGTAATGCCGAACAATTGTACTTATAAATCTACTAAAATTTTAACTTATAAATCTACTAAAATTTTAACTTTAAGTAAAAAAAAAATCATTTTCGAATGGCCCCTCGGTCTCAAATCATGGTTTGCTTACAAAGTTTTACAAAAACCCATCTTACAAATCAATTTGTGTATGTTATGTTCAACTTTCTACAGATTTAGATTTTTAAAAAATTACATAATGTATACAATTGGATTCTCTACATACAAATTTGGGTTTGAAAACCCAAAATCAATCATGTAAGACCATGAAGTTATGAAATACAAATTTAATTTTTCTTCATATATATTTTCTCCAAAACAGTAAGTTGTTAAATTGGTAAAGTTAAAAGTTAAGGATGTTATGTGTAAATTTTTTTATGTCGGACAATATTCGTTTGGTCGGAGAATATACGTTTTGTCTGAGAATATTCGGGTCGTACGACGGCGCCGAAATAACTAATTATTGGTGGACCTCACAACGGAATATTTGTCGGATATAAAAAACGACAGAAGTAAACTTTTTAAATAAAAATAGTCAACGGCGTTATCACTTTTAACTGTTAAAATACCGGTGATAAAAGAATAATAGCATACGGTAATTCATGGTATTTTATTGTAGCACACGGTTCTACACAGTGTCTCATATTATTGATCTGATAACGTGGTCATTACACAGTATTCATCAATAATTGTTGTTACAAAGTATTTTGCATTATTAATTTAATAATTGTCATTATACTGTATTTCATATCATTGAGTTAATAATTGTTGGTGCACTGTATTTTAAAATTATTAAACCAAATAATTGTCACAATAGAAAAATACATAGTAATTTATATTATTAAATTAATAATAATCTGGAACGTATTTATTACATTATTGTTGAATTATTGTTGTAGCATTATTTTATTTTATATGCAAGACCCACAGGAAGAAAAATATATAAAAATAATAATTAATTAATTATTATTTTATGTGAATAGTAATGTGAATAGTACGTGGACCCACTGTGGGGCCCACATGGAGTATGAAAAATGTGGGAATGGGTTGGTGAAGGAGGTTGCGTTTTTCAGGTTGGCATGCAGCACGCTAGCCACCTACCACAGCACATAGTAACTTATTTTCTCCTATAAATAACTTTTTCAGCTGAATAAAAAAATCACACCTAAAACATAAAAAATTTCTATAAGAATTTTATGAGTTTTCTCTGAGAATAGTAAGGTTATCTTGAGTGTTTGAAAGCCAAAAGGAGTGCATGAATTTTTCAAGTAAGTCTTTTATTAAAGGGTAGTAATTTCATAAATTCTTATTTTTCACGATATTCACAAATCTTCCTTTAGAAGACTCTTCTTTGAGAAGATTCATTTTTAAAAGATTTCTTTGAAAGATTTATTTTGGAATATTATTTTAAAAACTATTTTAAAGTTGTTATATTATACTACAAAAATTATGTTAAATATATATAATTTTGATAATTCATATTATACGAGTTATCATACACTTTAAAATTTATGTGGTAATTACTAATTATATTATAAATATATAGGTTGATCAACCTCATTTAAATCAATATCCAGTCACGTGTTAAGGTAAATGGTATCATTCTTTTCATCATCATAAATGCTATTATTTTATAGTAAGGGATGTCAATTTCTTTCATGCTCTTAAACTTACTACGGTAAGGAATTATCATTATTCGATTCTCGAAAATAATATTGTTTCTTTCTTACTCATAAGATGTGTCATTTATTTTCATGTATTAAATTGTGGAAATAACCTTACGGCGCGGATTACCGCCTGTTGGTGAATAACCTTTCGTATTCATTCCTTATTAATCTCTGAGAATAACCTTATTGCGCGGATTATCGCCTGTTTGGTGAATAACTCTTCGTATTCAAATTTTATTAAATTGTGAGAATAACCTTACTGCGCGGATTACCGCCTGTTGGTGAATAACCCTTTGTATTTATTTCTTATTTGTCTCTTGTGAAAATAATTTGTCTACACGAATTATCATGACACTTTTATTCCATATTCGTTTGTAATATCATTTTCTTTCATATTCGTAAGTAATATTATTTTCCTTTATACTCATAAGGGATACCATATTTTTCATCTTCCATTATTCAAACTTACTATAGTAAGGGATATTATTTCTTTTATACTCTTAACTTACTATGATAAGTACTATTTGGTAAAGTTTTCTGAAATGATTATATGTTCCTTAATAGCTTGTGCTTCATCTAATATCATTTCAATTGAACCTTCCTATTTTTCTAAACATTTCTATTGAACTGTAACCGTTATTCTGAACTGTGGATCTTGAATATCATTTTTGAATCTCACTCCACATCATGTTGACAATTTGGACATCATTTGAATCTGCACAAAGTAAACTTCCGATACTTATTGTTTATCCTGTTTCTTCTGTTCATCATTTGTATCGCTGTTATTTGTACTAATCATCAAGAATCAAGCTGTTGTGAATATCTGTGGCCGGGGGCACAGATGCGTTATAATTGTTGAACAGATGATAGGTTAAATGCGATATAATAGGTTAAAGGCGATACATCTGTTCGGTGTTTTTTATGACACGTGGTGAAAGTTCTATTTGGCCCGTAGTGCAAAGATGAACTGTTGTTTGGTATGATTATGACCAAAGGCTGAATACTGCTATAATCATGACCGTTGGTGTTATATTAAATATCTTTGGCCCGTAGTGCAAAGATGAACCGTTGATTTGCATGATTATGACCAGGAACTGTGAGTTTGTATTATCATGACTAATGGTGTTTTAGATGATAAAAGTTGATGATATTTTTCCTAAAAAGAGAAGCGAGTGGACATTATAGTATGCATTATTCTTCTAATAGATTGCCCATTCCGCTGCTATTATTGATCTGAACGTTGTTCAAGAATTTAACTACAGTTTTTTATATAAACCTTGTAGTCTATTGTATTCTATCAAGAACTCAACTGTTGAAGGCTAACGATAATTTATTCGTCATTATCTTAGTCATGATATGCTTTACTGGGCTATTTGAGCTCACCCTTTCTTTTTGTTCCATTGTTTTTCAACAGGAGATAAGAACGTAGCTAGGTCTAGCCGGGGGATGGAGTGAGAGTCCGAGGGATAGATATCGTAGTCTTCACGTGTTGTAAAATAGTGTGACAATAATAGTGAAGACTTAGTTGTGTATTATTATACACTGTATTGATTAAACGTTGTACTACCTTATAATAATTTTGTTGTAGTCTTTTAACAACTCAAGTTTGAGCTGTGTGGGCCCAGATTTGGGGGCGTCACAGTTGGCATTAGAGGTTAAGGATATGGTCTTTAATGGAGATCTGTGGTTAGAACTTAGAGGGGAGAAACGAATAGAATACGTCACTAGTGTGTCCTACCTAAATTAGATTTTGTTATCTAACGAATCGATTTGAATGTAGGAACAGGAAGTGATGAGTCAGTTTATTTAAATTAACAATTATTTTGTGACCATAGTTAAATATGACATCTGGAAATCAGGAAGTTAACAATGGAGTGCCCGAAGCCAATGTAGCTAAGAATCAGAGGCCACAAACAATCCTCCTGCTAACTCAAGAAATAATGTTCCTGATAACATGATGAACGATGGATTCTTTAGGAATTTCATACAGTTCATACAGAATCAAGCAAGAGGAAATCCAGTCAATAATAATGGTAGAAACGCTGGTAATTCGAGGATGGTCACTATCAAATAATTTAAAGAGTTGGGATCACCTGAATTCATTGGGAAGTCTGATCCACTCAAAGCAGAGGCGTGGCTGAAGCAGACAACAAAAATATTTGATGTCTTACAATGCGCTAATAATCAAAAGGTTTTATTCGCCACTTTTATGTTACGAGGTGAGGCGGACCACTGGTGGGAAGCGGTAAAACGTATCCACCCTTCAACACTCGAGATGTCTTGGACAAAATTTGAAGAGTTGTTTAATGAAAAGTACTTCCCAAAAAGCATCCGCCATATGAAAAAGGTGGAATTCATTAAGCTGAAGCAGGGAAACATGACAGTTTCTCAATATGAAGCTAAGTTTGCTGAGTTATCTCATTTCGTGACCCATCTAGTGGATGACGAAGCACGAATGAGTCGAATGTTCCTACGAGGTTTAAGAACCAAAATTCGTCAACATCTTAGCTCTCATAAATTTTGTTTGTATAGATGTGGTAGATAGGGCTCAACGAGTGGAACAGGAAAATGAAATATTTCAGCCAAGAGCCAATGATCAGGATAGAAAGAGGAATGACATCAACCACAGGAACGAGAACCATCGAGGAGGTAACCAGCACTTCGGTGGTAATCCCGCATCGAATAACAGAAGAGGATATTCCAGTGGGAACAATTTCAAAAGAAAGAGATTCCATAATAATTATGGAAAAGTACCGGCACCAGTACCAGTACCAGCACCGGCCCAGTTTCAAGGGGAGAAAATCGACCACTAGTGAGATGTTATAGGTGTGGTTAGGAAGGTCACATCAGCCCAAACTATGCACAACAGTCCAAAAAGTGCTATAGTTGTGGGAAATAAGGTTATGTTGTGTGATTTTATCCTGCCACAAAATCAAGTGTAGATGTAATGATGATATCAAAAGCTAGCGCGAATAAGGGAAAATCTGTAGTTCAGGAGAGAGCTTTTATTGTGACATCCTAAATAGCACGAAACTCGAACGAGGTGATAACCGGTAAGTTATTCATAAATTCTCGTGAAATCTACGCCCTGTTAGATACTGGCTCTACCTATTCTTTTATCTCACCTGCATGTGCTCAACGTTTAAACTTAACTACTAAAAATTTGGACTTTGACTTATCAGTTGAAACCCTATTAGGAGAAATGACCATTACGTCTACTGTATATAAATCTTACCTAGTTCAAATCAACAACCTCACATTACCCGTTGACCTTATTTCTTTGGAAATGCATGAATTTGATGTGATTTTAGGAATTGATTGGTTGACTACCCATCATGCTAAAATTGATTATTTTCATAAGATTATTAGTTTTAATATTCCTAATCAACCTGTCATACAAATTCAAGCAACTAAACCATTGAAATCCATAACTGTTATTTCTAGTCATAAAGTCATTCGTTTATTAAAAAACGGATATCAAGCCTTTTTAGCTCATGTCACTGATTTGAACAAAAACACGTCAAACTTGAATGTTATTCCCATTATTAATGAGTTTTCTGATGTTTTTTCTGAGGAACTTTCTGGCTTACCCCCAAACCGTGAAATTGAAATTTATATTGATCTTGAACCCAGTACCAAGCCCATTTCCAAAGCTCCATACCGAATGGCTCCCATTGAACTTCAAGAGTTAAAAGTCCAACTATAGGAATTGTTGGATACCGGTTTCATTCGTCCGAGTGCATCACCTTGGGGTGCTCCTGTTCTATTTGTAAAGAAGAAAGACAGAAGTATGAAATTGTGCATTGACTACCGAGAATTGAACCATGTCACCATCAAAAATAGGTACCCGTTACCTCGGATTGATGACATGTTTGATCAATTACAAGGTGCTCAACATTTCTCAAAGATTATGAGAAAAATTATCATATTCATGATTTAGAGTTGGCAGCAGTCGTTTTCGCGTTGAACATCTGGAGACACTATTTGTACGGAGAAAAAGTGGATATCTATACGGATCATAAAAGTCTCAAGTATTTCTTCACCTAAAAGGAACTCAACATGCAACAACGACGTTGGCTTGAGCTGTTGAAGGATTACGACCACACAATCTAGTATCACCCGGGAAAGGCGAACGTTGTAGCTGACGCTTTGAGCAGAAGAGCTTATGCGATTACAAGTGTACTGTTGACAACACAAAAACATATTTTGTATGACTTGTAAAAGATGGAGATAGAGCTAAAAACACTAATGACCCACTTGAAGATTGCGCACGTACGAGTAGAACCAGCTTTAATCGATAAAATTAAAACTGCTCAAGCTACTGATCCAGAACTGATGAATATGATGAAGAAAGTACAAGAAAGTGTTATTCCTAAGGCAAGAATCGACGAGAAAGGAATACTTTGAGTTAACTCTCGACTCTGTGTTCCTAACGATCCTGAATTAAAGCATAAAATCATGATGGAGGCACACAACACACCGTTTACAATCCACCCAGGAGGTACCAAGATGTATCGTGATCTTCGACATACATCTTGGTGAAACAATATGACAAGGGAGATTGCAGAGTTTATCTCAGGGTGCCTAACCCGTCAACGTGTCAAGGCAGAGCATCAAGTACCTAAGGGTCCATTGCAACCACTTGAGGTTCCTGAATGGAAGTAGGAACACATTAATATGGACTTCATGTCGGGTCTTCCCAAGGTTTCTTAAGGCTTAGATGCAATTTGGGTCATCGTAGTTAGATTGACCAAATCAGCTCATTTCTTGCCTACACGAGAAAACTTTTTACTTGAACGTCTTGCCGTTATGTACATAAATGAGATTGTGAGATTGCATGGCATGCCAGTTTCCATAGTTTATGATCGAGATCCTAGATTCACTTTACGCTTTTGGATCAGTCTACAAAAAGCTATGGGCACTGAACTACATTTTAGTTCTGCATACCATCCTCAAACGGACGGATAATCGGAAAGGACGATCTAGACTCTCGAAGATCTTTTGAGACTTTGCGTACTAGACTTCAAAGGAAGTTGGGATAAATACTTGCCATTGGTTGAATTTTCCTACAACAACAGTTACCAAACAAGTATAGGTATGGCTCCATTCGAGGCTTTGTATGGAAGGAAGTGTCGCTCTCAAGTACGTTGGAATGAGGTAGGAGAAACAAAATTGTTGGGACCCGAGTTGGTACGCTTGACAACAGAAAAGATCCAAATGATCCGACAACGAATACAGACCGCACAAGAACGACAAAAGAGTTATGCTGATCTTCATCGGATAGATGAGAGATTCAACATTGGAGATCATGTATTCTTACGTGTTTCTCCATGGAAAGGGGTTGTGACGCCCCGAGATCCCGACCTTCCTTAATTCTATCCATTTATATCTGGATTACATAAGCATCGACTTTAAATCGCATTAACCGGAATCTCGTGCGTTAAACTTAACCTTTAAATCCTTTAAGTCCAAATTGTTGACCACAAATTCGGTCCATATTTTTTTTTTCAAAACTTTGTTTAACTTATATTCCTTAAACCTGTCTCAGGATCGTAAAGTTTCTTACATTTCATTAAACTTAGGTCAAACATTAATAAATTGTGACCTAGTCTATTACAATTCATAATCATATATATTATTATAATTTAACCTGTTAACAAAATTTCGCCATGGTTTATTCGCTTAAGGCCCTATTTACATATGTTTGTTCCTGTTCATAAATACTTGTACACATACATAACCTGCTCCATACATATATACCATACCTGCGAGTTCTAGTATATGTCAGACTCGAATTACAATCATAATACATAACCCTCACATCATCACAATCTTACTCTGATTACTACATACATACATATTCAATACTATAAATTTACAAATCATATAACCCTTATTACACTTGTAGGTTTATATTTATTGGACTTATTCGCACATTACACAATAAACATAACAAATGTCCTCATGCCGATCCATTTATTCACCTTTCTTTACCTTAGCTGCACCGGAACCTCCGGCCTTCTTGTATCTTACCTGAAAAGTTAGTTTATAGCAAGAATGAGCATAAAGCTCATCAAGTTAATCAGCTAACACCTTTCATGCTATCAATTTAATATATGCGTCATGCATCCTTTATCTTATCATACAATGCTTAATATCACATAAGTCACGTAGTAAATAAATCACATAGTTGCACATAGGCACAATTCAACTCATTTCTATCACGTAGTTCACGAAGAATATCTATTATACTTAGATCTGAAGAACTTGCCTGATTAGCTTTCATTTAACTTAACCTTTTACCGCCTTGCTTGGCCTTGTCAATCATTTCTTGCATTGGATTGCTACCTCGATCTTTATCTGTCAATATATAACCTTTACATCAATATAGGCTCATCACACTTTATAATCTTTGTCAAACTTAACTCATAAATACCCGATCATTAATCTCTATTCATTTCACATATGATGTATTATACCTTATGTAGGTTTATAATACACCCTAGCTTGCTTCTGACATTTTACATAACCCTTAACTTGATTTGGCTTAGCTTTAGGCATCTTATATTATGCCATTTATCATTTCATTATAACTAAACACCCTTTAATTTGACCATTATTATCACTTCTAGGGTTTATATAACTCATTTCTATCATTCCATATCAAAATATAGTTTTTTGGAAGCTTAAAAAAAATTTCGGTGCAGAGCAATTTCGCCCCGGCGTTACCAGAGCTCGCTGGCCGCGAAATCTCCTCAGGTATGAACAGTAAATTGCACCCCGGTGCAATGTTTAGTACAAAACATGGCACCTAGGTGCAATGTTCAAAATCTGAAATTCTGATTTTTGCACTACCTTTGCCGATTTTTAATTTCTTCATCTTAACTCCAATTGAGCTGAAATTTGGACCACATCTAAACCTCACTACCTAGTATTTTACAAAAATACTAATTACCTCATTTGGCTTCTTAAAAATAGAGATACACTAGCCCTTAGGAGGGCTGTTCAACACGTTTCCAGACTTAGAAAATTTTTCAACTTCAAAACCAACTTTTTACCAACTTTGTGATTTTTGGCCATAAGCTTTAAAACTCAATTCTAACACTTCACATAGTTCACTTAGGTCATAAATGACATGTCCCAACTTTTAAAACCATAAAATTTCGCACGAGGCGAGAATTGTCCATAAAAATCCGTTTCGATTCGAAACGGTCGATTTCGATCGTTCGAATCGCCAATTCACCAAATTTTCAATCCGTTAACTTCCAAAATAACCTAGACACGTGTATTAACATAAACACAAGTCATTTGACTCCATTTCATCTTTAATTCCTCAAAATTGCCAAAAATCACTTTTAAATCGGATTTCCCTTAACTTTTTAAAACTTACAAATTTCAAAACATATCTTCACTTTGAATTCTTAACTCCATACATCACAAGGGCTATCACAATTACATTTGACAGTTATATAAGTCCAAATAACTTATAACTGTACATTCTAGTACACTTTACAGATTATTACGTTGTCTACACAAAAAGTATAGCATAATATTCAAACTTTTCATACAAATAATGCTCATCTTTCATCTAAGAATCTTCAAAGTCATTTAACATGAAATTTCTCATGTTTCTTACATGATCAATACTTTGAGCTATGTTCTCATCAAAATTTCCAACATCAAACTCACGATCAATCAAAAATTCATGGTTTTTAGCTTGAATTCATGCACCACCTTGCTATACTACTTAAACCCTAGAGGCTTCATATGATTTACCAAACAAATAACATATAACTTACATACACTCCATAATCAACCCTTATCTTTCAAGGATACATGCATGGCTATCTTTAAACTAACATTTAATCTCATGAACATCAAATTATAAGACTTGAACATGTTCATACCTTATTGTAGCTTCATTCTTTCATGCTACAAAGCTTGCCAACATAGAATTCTTCACTTTGATGACATATTCTTCTTCTCTTAAACACTTTCCTTGCAATTCTCTTGATTTCCTTTGAAACCCTAGCTTCTCCCTCATTTTTTTCTCTTTACTCTCTTGCTAGAACTTTCGAATGCTGAAAAATAGAATGGACTTAGCCAAGTATGCTTGCAATATAGATATATACATATATATAAAAGTGCTCCAACAACTAACCATAGTTGGTTAGTTAAACTCTTGCATGGTTAAGCACAATTTAGTTATTTCCCTTCCATCCTTAATGGCACAATGGCCATTTTACACAACTAGGATACCATAGACATTAGTTATATTGACAAGGGCAATTTGGTCATTGTCACCAAAATCTAGAGAATTTTAATTCTCTTAAATCATAATTTGCATATTTTTCAACCAATTTAACTCCTTTTTGAACCAAACTTGTTTTCTCTTGCTTGACTTTTATTCCACCATCCACTAGTCCCCAATTGGTTTGTCCCAATTCACTTGTCACCCTTCAAAATATGAATTTCATCACTCACTTATAATAATTTCTATAATTTTTTTCCAAATTCCATTTTATTTCTTTAAATTCTATTTTCTATAAACCTTTCAATTCCATAATAAATGAATTCCAATTTCCGACATATCAATATAACCAACTTCCTCACTTTCCATAAACTGCTTCCTCGAGAAGCGAACCTTGACCGGATTACCAAAATCCATCGTCCTCTGTCCTTTGAACTTATATTACTTTCCTTACGACTTTACATCATTCCACGTATTTACTTCATTCACATAAGCTAAATTCGTACCTTACTTGCATCCAACATGATCTCTACTCAATCTTGGGGTATTACATTCCGTATTTGTGAATTGTACAATTACTCACCTCATTTCCATCAATAATATCAATTTCTGCATAATTCCCACATATTTACATATCATACGCCTAATCTTCTATAAACCCTTAATAACAAATTTGATCCTAAGGTTTCTTCTTCACTGCACATACATACTTACCTTAACTTGTCATTCTCATACTCTCGCCTCTCTAGGCCTATTTATTAAGCGTGCTATCAACATTCATAACTTATACCAAATTCACTTTTACTTTTCCTCATTTTTCTTAATTCTTATATCTATGCTCAATTACATATACATAACCACATATTCAATCTATAGCCTGTTGACACATAATATTATGTCTTACAATAATTCTTCCCAAATTACCTTATTATAGGTATTACAATAAATCATCTAACTCAAATTCGTTATATAACCATTCAAAATTCATTTTCATCATAATTTCTCGTTTCCATAATTTTCTAGCTTAATTCATTTTTCTATATTAGACCACATAGGTTTCTCTTTAATATTTCAACCTCACAGGTTCTTTGTAACAATTTGATCGCTTACTAATTTAATTTAATCACATTTAATCATTTTAACTAGGTTTTGTTTTATAACCTTCACTTAATTATCCAAAATCCTTATTTAGAATTTCTGTAAAATCCTGGGGTGTCACAGGGGTTACGAGATTCGGAAAGAGGGGAAAGCTCAACTCTCGATTTATTGGCCCATTTAAAATCCTCGATCGAGTAGGAACCGTAGCCTACAGACTAGCCCTACCACCTAGTATGTCTCGTATCCATAACGTTTTTCAAATATCTATGTTACTTAAATATGTGAAGGACCCAAACCACGTCATTGAGAAAGAACCAGAAGTTATAGCAGAGGATTTAACGTACGAGGAGGTACCTGTTAAGATCCTAGATAAGAAGGAGCAGATCCTACGCTCAAAGGTTATACCTCAAGTTAAGGTTTTATGGAGGAATCAAAATACTGAGGAAATGACTTGGGAGCTAGAATTTGAGATGAAATCTAAGTATCCTTACCTCTTCGATATGCTAGGTACGTCAATTTCTGGGACGAAATTTCATAAGGAGGGGAAGTTGTAAGACCCCGAATTTTATGAAATATAAAATTTAATTTTTTCTTCATATATTTTTTTTTCTGAAACAGTAAGTGGTTAAATTGATAAAGTTAAAAGTTAAGGATGTTATGTGTAAATTATATTATATCAGACAATATTCGTTTGGTCGGGAAATATTCGTTCTGTCGGGGAATATTCATACGATGGCGCCGTACGAACCAATCATTGGTGGACCCCACAACGAATAATTGTCGGATATATAAAACGACGTAAACAATTTTTAAATGGTCAATTGTACTATCACTTTTAATTGTTGAAATATCCGGTGGTAAAAGAATAGTAACATACGGTATTGCACAGTAGCACACGGTATTGCATAGTAACACACGGCATTGCACAGTATTTTGTATTATTAAACTGATAAAGTGGTTATCGTACAATATTTGACTTTATTGTCACATGCACAATATTTTATATTATTAAACTGATAATTGTCACAGTAACATATGCACAGTAATTCACATTATTGAATCAATAATTGTCGTGATACAGTAATGTATTCCTTCTTTTACATACTTTCTGCATTATTGTTATCTCTATTATGATGTTATTTAAACAGTTGTATTTCATTAATTAATTGACTTGATATCTAACTCAGAAAGCCAACTACACTGTATTTATAATAATTAATCATAATAATGAATAAGTGTGAATTATTGTTGAATAATTAATTGATAAAGTTATTTGTTTATAATATAAAGTTAGGTGATATAAAATGAATGATATAGATTAAAGATAATATAGAATTTGAAATGGATGGTATAGATTAAAAGATGATCTTTAAATGAATGGTTTAGATTAAGAAAATCTTAAAAGATGAAATGAATGGTATAGATTAAAGATAATATAGAATTTGAAATGGATGGTGTAGATTAAAAGATGATATTTAAATGAATGGTTTAAATTAAAGAAATCTTAAAAGATGAAATGAGTGGTAAGGATTAAACATTATATTGAAATGAACAGTTTGGATTAAATTAGAAAATCTTGGTTATGATAAGATTTTTTGCTATAAATAGAGGCATTAACTTAAGGATTTTTCATAAACTTTCTTACTTGTTCTTTCTTTCACTCTTTAAATACTTCTTGTGTAAGTTCTCTCTAAGTGTGCTTAAGTCATCTTGAGTATTAGTGAAGATCTATAAGTGTACGTGTACTGTTCAAGTTAATCAACCTCATTTAAATCAATATCCAGTCACGTCTTAAGGTAAGGAATATCATCTTTTTTCATATTCTATTATTCAAACTTACTACGGTAAGGGATTATTATTATTTGATTTTCGAAAATAATATCGTTTCTTTCTTACTCATAAGATGTGCCATTTATTTTCATGTATTAAATTGTGGGAATAACCTTACGGCGTGGATTACCGCATGTTGGTGAATAACCTTTCGTATTCATTCTTTATTAATCTCTGAGAATAACCTTACTGCGCGGATTATCGCTTGTTTGGTGAATAACTCTTCGTATTCAATTTTTATTAAATTGTGGGAATAACCTTACGGCGCGGATTATCGCCTGTTGGTGAATAACAATTCGTATTCATTCCTTATTAATCTTTGAGAATAACCTGACTACGTGGATTACCGCATGTTTGGTGAATTACTCTTTGTATTCATTTCTGTTGGAGGTTGTTTGATTTGATGATGATGACTGTTGTGCAAAAAGGATTGTGGTAAATGTGCTTATATGGCTGATTGTCAATGTGTATCTGAAAAAGTGCTTATGTGTTAATGTGCTTATGTGCTTACTTGTTTATGTGCACAGTTGGTCTAAAAGTGTTTATGTGGTTATTTGACAAAGTGATTATATGTTAATTATGTGCTTACATTGTCATGTGTGTATGATATATATTACCTATTTCAAATACTGTGATGTGCACACTTGTATAACACAAATATGATCTTGTTATAAACTATCTACTGCTTATTAAAGAGAATGAAAGTTATCTGGTTCAAATGTTGTAAAGTCCTTTTTAGATATATGTGTACAAAGGACTTAGATTTTAAAGATCATAAATGTTAGGTTGATCTTTCAATAGAAGTCACTCTGCATAAAAGATGTATGATATAAGCAGAGTAGCATAAGAATGAATCAGTGTTGTATTTGTGTTTGACAAAGTCTGTAGAGTCCTTTCAATATATAATGATGTAATAATGTACGAAAGGACTTAGTTAGAAAAGATCAAATCTGTTAGGTTGATCTTATGTTTGATCTAATCAGTCTATACGATCGTAGAACGGACACTACGATTCCTTTCAAAGAAGACTCAACGTTTATGTATAGATCGTAGAGTGAACTCTACGACTCCTTACCAGGATAACTCTACGATCATCAAAGAGAGTCAGATGTGCAAGAGGTCTACTGAATTTACAAGCAAGGTTAAAGAACTGATCAAGTACAAATCGTAGAGCTTAACTCTACGATCGTTGAACGGACAGCTAAGCAAACCTGCAGTTAACGCTGAACTAGAGAAGAAATGTACTCTACGATATACACGTTCTAGCAAGATCGTAGAGTAAACGTAAAGAGCAAGCATACGAGATCTATACGATTTGAGCAAATAATATAAATCGTGAAGTAATACAGGATGACAAGACATTACAGAAAAGTGCTCCACACATGGAACAATCGTTGAGTAGAATTAAACAATGTGCCAACAAAGACAACAACTCAACGATTTCACTAAGAAGCACGACAGTTCACAAACTCTACGATTTGAACAAAAGGACAAGATCGTAGAACGAAATCATAAAGCAAAGCACTGCAGACAAACTCTACGATCTGATCACAAAAGCAAGATCGCAGAGTAAAAGAGAAGTATGCTCCATCTCCACCATTTACCCGATATACTTCAAATAACGAGTGGAGATGAATTCGTAGAGTCCAAATGAGCAGACAATCACTCTACGATATCAATAAACAGCAAAGAATCATAACTGCAATATAGTGTGAGAGAAAAGAGAATACTCCCCGCCCAGATTCAAGAAAGAGTAAGTGCTCTTGAGAAATCAGATGCATGTCAGAGTCACAGAAGACTTTGTGCCTAAACGACTATAAGTCAGGACCCACTGCTCAGGAAGATGGTGAATAAAGTCAGACCAATGGGACATCTCTGAATGCATCAGAACAGTTGGTTCTAAAAGTCAAGGAAGGTATTTATTGATGAATCAGAAGATTAATTAAGAAAGGAAATAATAATCCTTACTGAACAACTCTGGGAGTGCAACGGCTATAAATTCAGAGAAAGCTGAGCTACAGGTTAATATATCAGAACATGTCAGAAAAAGGGAAAAGCACTGACACAAGCGGCAAGAAAGTCAACATCGAAGATATTAAAGATCTGCACAAAGCCAAAAGAAACCAACGGGATTTCTTTCAACGGTAAAATATGCCCAGAGATATAAAGGCTAAAATAACTCACAGAAAAAAGCAAGTTGTTGAATATACAAGTGAGATGATGGTTAACAACAACTGATCGTAGAGTAAAACAGAAAATGAATATGCTGAAGGACTCTACGATCCATAAGAACACTAACACTAAATTGAGTGAGATATAGAGATAAATGACTCTATTACAAGAAAAATGTTCAGAGCTGCTAGGCACATGGTAGAGAAAAGCTTAATGCCAACTTGATACATACATGGTAGCAACTGAGTACCAAAAGGAAGGAGCATCACAGTCATCTCAGAAGCCCATATCGAGAAGCGTTAAAACTGTCTATGATAAGAAGGAACAACTGAGTACCAAAAGGAAGAAGTTTTACAGTCATCTCAGGAGTTCATCTCGAACAAGTCATCAAGTACCACAGGAGCTGAAGTGTAAAAGCCTAGCAACACAATGGGTGATCACAAGAAGATATTGATTATATAAAGAAGTCAAGCATCATTGTCGAACTCAATATTATTCTAGGAATGATCACACCATGCTACTGAGTGTTTAGAGACAATGGGACTTAAAGTACAAACTCAGTAGCAACTCCATTATCTATCAACAAGCAGGGGGCCAAGTCTGTTGGACTTGAAGAGGGCAGTACTGTCCTTGTCATAGTGACTAAAGGAGCCAAGTCTGCTGGACTTGAAGAGGGCAGTAATGTCCTTGTCTAAGTGACTAAATTAGCCAAACCTGCTGGGTTTGAAGGGTTCTTAGTGAATCAGTGTTTCCAGGCTAATGAGCTTGAAGGGTTCTGTATGAATCATCCTTAGTGGATTTCCTACTCGTTGTAGTAAAAGAGTGGAGTAGGAGTTATTCAGTCTCCGAACCACTTTAAACTCTCTGGTGTCATTTACTTTCAGTCATTTACATTCTGTCTTATATATATATATATACATATATACATATGACTGTTAATTGGTTTACTTAACAAGTGATTTTCTTCAATATAGTCTTAACTAAATGAAGCAGCTTTAGAAATCTTTAAGGGAAGTTTTTCAAACTAATATTCCGCTGTGTAAACAAATCTCGATTAAGTTGATTCATTGGTATTAAATCTTTGAACTTAATCTCAAAAGGTTTTTAAGAGATGTATTCAACTCCCCCCTTCTAGATCACTTGTGTGCCTCTGGGAACTAACAATTTCTTATTTGTCTCATGTGGAAATAATTTGTTTATACGAATTATCACATGACATTTTTATTCCATATTCGTTTGTAATATCATTTTCTTTCATATTCGTAAGTGATATTATTTTCCTTTATACTCATAAGGGATACCATCTTTTTCATCTTCCATTATTCAAACTTACTATGGTAAGGGATATTAATTTCATTCACCTTTTGTTAATCAAACCTGTTATGGTAAGGGATATTATTTTCTTTCATACACCTAAATCGAAACTTATTATAGAACTATTGCTTCTATAATTCCTGAAAATATTATATGTTCCATAATAGTTGCACTTCATCATTTCAATTGAACCATCCTATTTACATGAACCTTTCTATTGAACTATAACCGTTATTCTGAACTGTGGATCTTGAATACCATTTTTAAATTTTAATCCACATCATGTTGACAATTTGGACATTATTTGAATATGTACAAAGTAAACTTCTGATACTTATTGTTTATCCTGTTTCTTCTGTTCATCATTTATATCATTCTAATCATCCAAAATCAAGTTGTTGTGAATATCTGTGGCCGGGGGCACAGATGCGATATAATTGTTGAACAGATGATAGGTTAAAGGTGATATAATAGGATAAAGGCGATACATTTGTTCGGTGTCTTTATGGCACGTGGTGAATGTTCTCTTTGGCCTATAGTGCAAAGATGAACTGTTGTTTGGTATGATTATGACCAAAGGCTGAATCTGGTATAATCATGACCGTTGGTGTTATATTGAATGTCTTTGGCCCGTAGTGCAAAGATGAACTATTGATATGCATGATTATGATCAGGAACTGTGAATTTGTATTATCTTGACTAATAGTATTTCAGATGATAAAAGTTGATGATATTTTTCCTAAAAAGAGAAACGAGTGGACATTATAGTCTTCGTTATTCTTCTAATAGATTGTTCATTCTGCTGCTATTATTGATCTGAACGTTGTTTAAGAATTTAACTGCAGTTTTTGATATAAACCTTGTAGTCTATTGTATTATATCAAGGACTCAACTGTTGAAGGTTAACGATAATTTACTTGTCATTATCTTAGTCATGATATTCTTTACTGGGCTATTTGAGCTCACCCTTTCTTTTGTTCCATTGCTTTTCAACAGGAGATGAGAACGTAGCTGGGTCTAGCCGGGGAATGGAGTGAAAGTCCGAGGGATAGCTATCGTAGTCTTCACGTATTGTAAAATAGTGTGATAATAATAGTGAAGACTTAGTTGTGTATTATTATACACTGTATTAGTGAACGTTATTCTACCTTGTAATAATTTTGTTGTAGTCTTTTGACAACTCAAATTTGGGTTGTGTGAGCCCAGATTTGGGGGTGTCATAGGAATAACCTTACGGCGCGGATTACCACATGTTTGGTGAATAACTCTTCATATTCAAATTTTATTAAATTGTGGGAATAACCTTATTGCGCTGATTACTGCCTGTTGGTGAATAACCCTTTGTATTTATTTCTTATTTGTCTCTTATGGAAATAATTTGTATACACGAATTATCACATGACACTTTTATTCCATATTCGTTTGTAATATCATTTTCTTTCATATTCGTAAGTGATATTATTTTCCTTTATATTCATAAGGGATATCATCTTTTACATCTTCCATTATTCAAACTTATTATAGTAAGAGATATTATTTCTTTTATACTCTTAACTTACTATGGTAAGTACTATTTGGTAAAGTTTCCTGAAATGATTATATGTTCTTTAATAGTTTATGTTTCATCTAATATCATTTCAATTAAACCTTCCTATTTTTCTAAACATTTCTATTGAACTATAACCGTTATTCTGAATTGTGGATCTTGAATATCATTTTTAAATTTCACTCCACATCATGTTGACAATTTAGACATTATTTGAATCAGCACAAAGTAACTTCTGATACTTATTGTTTATCCTGTTTCTTCTGTTCATCATTTGTATCACTGTTATTTTTACTAATCATCAAGAATCAAGCTGTTGTGAATATCTGTGGCCGGGGGCACAGATGCGATATAATTGTTGAACAAATGATAGGTTAAAGACGATATAATAGGTTAAGGGCGATACATCTGTTCGGTGTCTTTTATGACACGTAGTGAAAGTTCTCTTTGGCCCGTAGTACAAAGATGAACTGTCGTTTGGTATGATTATGACCAAAGACTGAATACTGGTATAATCATGACCGTTGGTGTTATATTGAATATCTCTGGCACGTAGTGCAAAGATGAACTGTTGTTTGGTATGATTATGACCAAAGGCTGAATACTGGTATAATCATGACCGTTGGTGTTATATTAAATATCTTTGGCCCATAGTGCAAAGATGAACTGTTGATTTGCATGATTATGACCAGGAACTGTGAGTTTGTATTATCATGACTAATGGTGTTTCAGATGATAAAAGTTGATGATATTTTTCCTAAAAAGAGAAGCGAGTGGACATTATAGTATGCATTATTCTTCTAATAGATTGTTCATTCCGCTGCTATTATTGATCTGAACGTTGTTTAAGAATTTAACTACAGTTTTTGATATAAACCTTGTAGTCTATTGTATTCTATCAAGAACTCAACTATTGAAGGCTAACGATAATTTATTCGTCATTATCCTAGTCATGATATTCTTTACTGGGTTATTTGAGCTCACCCTTTCTTTTTGTTCCATTATTTTTCAACAAGAGATGAGAACATAGCTGGGTCTAGCCGGGGGATGAAGTGAGAGTCCGAGGGATAGTTATCGTAGTCTTCACGTGTTGTAAAATAGTGTGACAATAATAGTGAAGACTTAGTTGTGTATTATTATACACTGTATTGATTAAACGTTGTACTACCTTGTAATAATTTTGTTATAGTCTTTTGACAACTCAAGTTTGGGCTATGTGGGCCCAGATTTGGGGGCGTCATAGTTGGCGCCGGGTTTTAAAAAAAAGGGCTTTCACCGAAATAAAAAACTGCAAAGTGGGTTCTTTAATTTTTCCTACTTCACATCCCAAACGAAGTCTACAAGCATCTCCACTTCACATCCCAGACGAAGTTTACAAGCATCTCCAATCTTTCAACGCACAATCCGGGAGCAACGAATATGCTACAATCTTACCCAATTCGAATCAAAGCCTTCATAGTGTTGAATTGTTAAGGGACTCCAGTTATATCTCATCCCTCTTGATCGATAACTTCACTAGGGAATCAACTATATCAATTCAAAATTTGGGTTCCCATGTCTAATACAACTACATCAATTCGCAAGCCCAAGTTTTTAGATTGATTCACGAGCCTCTTCTCATTTCAAGCTTTGATTAAAGGGTATCAAAGAAGTCGAAAGGAAAGTTACTCTACCATAAGATGGGTACGTTAAATTTAATTTAAAGTTTGAATTTTAAATTGGGAATGAACTTGTGATTGGGAATGAATTTATGCTTGGAAGTAGGCGGCAGATTATAAGTTTGGGGGAAGTTCATTAATTCATACTTCTTAGGCTGCACGCCAATTGTTTGGTAAAAGTCCTGAGAGAAAAACATTCAAGTAATTGAGGTGATTAGTTGGATTTGAGCTGAGGAAGGATCATGGCACCTAAGAGACATCACGACGTAGGTTCTAGTTCCTCCTGTTCATATGATCATACATAATTCCTGAGTGAGATGGCATCCAACCGATTTCACAATGTCATGGCCGCACAGATTATCATTCAGGACAAGGATATTATAAGGAGAACTAACTGACATGATCAAGGAGCGTGGGTGGAAGGTTTTTGTTAGGCCACCCGAGACAGCTGTAGAGAACATCGTTCGGGAATTCTACGCTGATGCATTTGGGGTTAAAGACAATGTGGTTAAGGTACGTGGTAAGAAAGTCTCATTTAGCGCTACATCAATCAATGCGTACTATGAGCTAGCAGATGAGTAAGAACTTGATGATTATACCCAATATAAGTTCAAAAAACTAAAATTAGTTGAGATGATTCAAACATTATGTCGCTTAGGAGCAACATGGACCTTTAAAAAGGACGAAGCGATACAATTTATAGCAAATGATCTTAGCATGTACAGAAAAGCATTGTACTATTTCATGTGCACGAAATTGATGCCCACCACATATCTAAGTGAGATAATCAAGGTTCGGGCCATTCTTCTCTACTGCTTGGTGACAAGGAAGAAAATAAATGTGGGCAGGGTAATTCAAAAATCTATTACAACTGCAATTGAGGGGACATCTTTAGCTGGGTTACCACACTTGTCCCTTATCTATGAGTTATGTGCACGGGATGGAGTGAGTTGGGCTGAAGATGAATGGATGCAAGAACCGAAGATTATGCTCGATGAGAGGATCATTTGAAAGTTGAAGCAATGGGATGACGCTCCTACAAATCTGAGAGAAGCCGATTTTATTCTTGATCCTCTAGTTAAGGAGGAACCTCATTCGCTTGATACATAAGAGTTGTTCACCAACTCCCCTTCAACTTCTGCACCACAAGCACCCTCTACTACTGCAGCCTTGACTGAGAATGAGTTTAACATCAAGCTACGAAGATTGCACACAAGCATATAGTCTCTTTTTAATGTATTAGAATATCAAAATCTGCACTTAGCTCATCAACAATAGGCTATACATGGATTCAATGTAGGTGTAGCTCAAGCCTTAGCCCAATCATTCTCCAACATTCAGCTTCCCAAAATTCCTCTGGTCCCAGCTATTTCACCGCCAGACTCTGTTAAAGAGGAACTCAACAATGAAATCTAACTATTTACAGGGAAGCCCTCTATATTACATTTCTTCATTATAGCAGTTGAGGACAATTCGCTGCTTAAGTTGAGGGGTGGGCTAATTATTATTTTCTTGTTAAATTTTGTATAGTTATTTTGTTATTATAAGTCAGTGTTCATGTATTCATAGTTACATGTAAATTCATAATTTGTGTGCATTTAACATAATTTTTTTTTTTTTGCATTTTAGGTTAATTGCATTCAATTTTGGAATTTTGTGAGTATATTCACTACAAATCCTCACGAGACACAACTTGTCCACTTAGGATAACCGTGTGGTTCAAATGCTTGTTGCACATATTAAGTGCAACCATGGTCCCTACGAAAATGGGCTAGTCTAGATATTATGTGTTTCTATGCATTAGAGTAGTGAATCCAACAATGAATTGAGATAATTATATGACTGCCGATGATGATAAACTAATGAATTAGTTAATGATTTTTGTGAAATAGATAAAGAGTGTTAGTCTAATTTTTGGCTATTGTTAGTTGTTGTAGCGCTTTAGACCCCAGACATTTATATGCATATATTCAGTGTGTTAAATTATTTGAAATTTAGGAGAGCTTGATTGAATTAAATGCTTGTTACGATATGAACAACCTTTGATTGCTTATCCAATGAGAAAAAAAATTAAAAAAAGAATTTAAAATGTGGTTATGTATGATGGTTAAAAGTAGCTTGGCTAGTTTGCTTTTATGGCCTTAATTACTTGAACAAGTACGCCCATAGGATTGTCTCTACACTCAGTGCCCTAAAACCAACTGGTTTGAGAGTCATTGGTGAAAAGTTCGTTACATGGGTAATTTTGAAAAACCTAATAAAAATGGACATTGCACATGCCAAGATTAGATGCGAGATGGAGCGTAAAACACACTCGTTATAAAAAAAATTAAAAAATAATTATAAATAAAACTTATATGCAAGTAAGCATATAGAGGAGTTAAGTATTTCTTTATGTTAAATATCGTTTATGGGTATTAAAGTTCAGTAACTTATCTGAATTTCGATTAGTTTGGCGCATTGAATTCACACACTCACAATAAGGGGTTGAAAGTAATGCGACGCTAGTAATGTGTCAGAATGGATGAAGCATGATTTTGAAGTTTTGTTTAAATTTTAATTAAGGAATCTTTGAGGCATGAACTTAGATAGTTGTTGGTTCATTGTTTGGTTTATAGGTTGTTAGTTAGTTCGAGTTTATGTTTTGTTTGTTTTGTTTTATCTTTGTTTTGCTTGAGGACAAGCAAAAAGTTAAGTTCGGAGGTATTTGATGAGTGGTATTTATACCTATGTATTGACTATCTGTAGACTTAATCATTTGTACATTCTTAAGCATTTGATTTAGTTTTATGTGTTTTTATTCTTGTTTCATAGGATATTTTTTTATGTTACTTTTATATGTCTTTATATTATTTTATAGGAAACGGAATAAGAGCTCGGTGGATAAAAGCTTGGAGTTGTCCGATTTGAAATTTTGGCTTGTCATTTATGTAGCAGTCACTTGAGGCCAACTTTTAACCTTGAACCAACCATCAACTCTTAAAACTCAGAACATAAAAGTTGTAGATCTATTTCTCACCTTTCTGAAACATCTTGAATCACTTCAATCAGAGTTAAGACGAAGGAGTTATACCTAAAAAACTGAAAAAGACTAAAGCAAACTTTGTTCCAGCACTAAGCGCCCACTAAGTGCCAGTGTACAGCAGCCTAGCGCACCTAGGCACCCAGTAAGCGCCCACTAGGTGCCCATCGGGAAAATACAGTTTTTAGCTTTCTTTTGTGGATCCCAAATGGTGTAGTTAGTGGAGTAGAAAATCGTTGTGGAAGTTACGCAAAAGATAGGCTAGAAAGAGAACTCTGGCTGCAAAAAGGAGAAAAGACATTCAGCACAAAAGGAATTGGTTGGAAGAAATCAAGGAAGATTCACGAAGGAATTTCAGCATTGGAAGAAAAAGAGAACAAGAGCTTGACATAAAGTTTTTTCCTTTCTCTTCTACCTTTAAGTTTGTAATTTTGGAATGATGAAACTTATATGGAAGATGTTTGTTAACTTAATTATGATCTAATTTTCATTTAAGACTACAATGGATCTTTGTGTGTAATTTGAATATAATTGCTTCTTTTTAGTTAATATGTATTATGATTGAATCATCTATCATATCTCATTACTTATGTTCAATTACTTGGCCAGTAATTAGTGTGATAATGTATACAAAAATCGATAAAGGAGTATAAATTTAGATATAGATGTTATAGCATGTTTTATGTTTTCTGCTTTAGTTGGAACTCATGAATTGTGTGTAGCATAGAGATATAGTTACATGCCATGTGTAATAATTAAGGGAATCTATAATTAAATCCTCTTTGCTTAAATTCACATAGACATATAGTGGGTTGATAATTTGGATGTTCCTATTTAATATGTGCTTTAGAGTCGGGTTTAACTGGATTAGTTTGCATGTCATTGAGAAATGCATGTAAATATTATAAAAAATTATTGATTAATGATTTAGTATAATTGTTTTAATTTAACATGAAGTCAAAAGGTTTAAATGAAGCACTTGGTGAAGTTGTGGTCTTAGCCTTTTTATTCTGATGTAAATCCGTGTTAGTTAATCATTAATGGTATTTCTAATTAATTTAAAAACCTTGCAATTTGGTTTGATAATTTAAACAAGTGTGATTGTTGAATTTATTTATTGATAATTATTATATTCAAATCTTTGTGGGAACGATCTTTGTTTGCCATTATATTGCTTTAGATTACGTATACTTGCGTGTGTTTTGTGAAAAGAAAATAGGCAAACAAGAGGTATAAAAGAGTGAGGAGGAAGAGACAAGTGAGAAAATTGAGATTGAGAGAAAAAGGAATAATGAGGTAAAAGAAGAGGAAGAAATAAGTAACTATGAAAAAGATAGTGAAAGAGCATTGTTTTCTAAACAGCCGATGATTGTACTTTCATGAAAGGAGACACTTTTGAATACTAATCAATATAACTCTTCTTTGTCTAATTCTATTATTTCTCTATTTCAAGTCGATTTCATACTTGCGATGCTATCATTCCATACTTACCAACTTATAAGAGTAATCCCGAGGAAATGAATGAGTTGCAAAAGCAAGTTTGTGAGTTGGTAGAGGAAGGGTTCCTTAAAGAAAGCGTAAGTTCATATGTAGTTCAAGCAATCATTGTACCTAAGAAGAATGGATCGTATAACATGTGCATTGATTTTTAATTGGTAAATAAATATCGATATTCTTTTCTTTGCTTAGATACTATGTTTAATGAATTGCATTGTACTTGTGATTTTTCTAAAATTGATTTTGAAAATGGTTATCATCAATTTAGCATGAAAGAATTTGATGAATGGAAAGTTGCAATGACATGTGATTTATATAAATGGTTAGTTATATCAATTAGATTAACTAATGCATCGAGGTTCTTCTTGAAATTATTAAAACATGTTTTGCATGCTTCCATTGGTAAATTTGTTTTTAGATATTTTGATGGTAGAGTCATTTTTATCGTAAACTATTGGGGGGGGGGGGGGGGGGGTATTTGATCTATGTTGAGTTAGTTTATGATCATAATGTTCAATCTCATTATCCTTTTCAAAATTCTTGTTTTCTTCATTCTAGTTGTCGTTTTCAATGTTCTTATTTTCATAGCATTCATTTTAGTTGTTCTTTTATATTATATTCTCGTTTTCATAATGTTCAATAGGTACATAAGTTGTCATTATTTAACATTGGTCGTGATCATGTCTTTTCGTTAGAGTCATCATCACTGTATGATTTGGAGTATGCTAACCTTACAGGAGAGGTTACATTTTTTGAGTATGCATTTAATCGTCGTAATGTTCAATCTACAATTGCGCATTCGTCTTGTGAAATTGGTTACAATGTTTTGATTCCATTGAATTTAACATTGTTACGTGGTTTTGAACTTGCTAACTTAGTTGGAAAGGGAAAGGATGGTCATGTTATGTATATTCAAGACAAGGTGAAATTCAACGTTAAGTATAACATAGAGCAATATGCAAACCAAATGGGTCAATGTGTGGCATACATAAAATGGAGTGTTCTAATTTTTGATCTAGTAGATTATGTATATAAATTTTAGTATATTTATGATTGGACGAGATCATCAGGTTGATTTATGATCTAGGAATTCAAGAACGGTTGTTTAGGAGAATCGAAGAGTTCCATATTGTGAATTTTGATCTAGGAACTCAAGTATGGTTACATATGCGACGTAGAAAGTTTCAAATATTGATATTTGATCCAGGGGGAGATCGTTCTTATCAAATCATTATTCGCATCATTGATAATGCTTATGAGCTTGATTGGTCAGGTAAACTTTGTGGTTATGTTTTGTTTGATATTACTAACTTAGCCTGTTTTGATGTAGGACCATATTTAAGGACAAATTCTTTTTAAGAGGAAGGGAATGATACGATCCTAACCAAGTCCACATCAAGAGACAATAACACTATTTAAGCTTTAGGGGTTCATCAAATGATTCTAGTTAATTGGGCTAAAGTTGATTTAAGAATACTTAAAATGAAGTTCAATTCAAGTCCAACTCAAGTCTAATTCAACAATTTGCAAGTGAATGATAAATTATATATTTGGGCCTTTTGAATTCAGCATATTCAACAAACCCAAATCAATACAAGCCAAAACATCAAACCCATGTTGATGAGTACATGCTTAACTTGGATGGGAGTTAAGTAAGTAAGGCTAAAGCTTAGGCAGATCCAATTCAAGTTCTATTGGGTTAGTGACGCGAACATGAGCCAAAAGATTTAAGGAAAGAAGTATTGATAGATTTGGAAGGAAAGACGCTTGATTGGGCACATTTGTCTTGGCTTAAAACTTGGATCTTATTGTAGATTTCGTCAAAAGCTTCGATTTTATAGATGGTACATCCCGTAACTCTTCCCGAATTAAAAGTTATGGCATTTTTACAAACAGACGTGAGACCAGCAAACACTACGACGCCGTTGTGCCATTTTATAGTTCATTTTTAGCGTCGTAGTGCCATTCTGTAGTTCATTTGGGGCGCTACATTGCTAGACCATAAAAAAAACAATGTCGTAACGCCATTTTCAGCGCCCCGGGATGCGGACTTTGACATGTTTTGACTAATTTTCCAGCATATTTAGGGTCTTTACTTCCTTATTTGACTAGGATTCTTATGTAATCTTAGTTCCTTTTGTTTTAATGACTAGGGATTCTTATAACTAGTATAAATAGAGGTTTATGTTAATGTAAACATTACAATTATTCATTGAGTTTATAAAATACTTGAGATTTTTTCTCATCTTTTGGCTCTTTAAGAATTTTTAAGCTATTTCTTAGTATTATTGAGATTCATATTTGACTTATCATTCAACAATTCATAGTTAGAAGTGGCGTCTTCTACCATACATTAATTGTCGATTGTCCTAAGGTTCTTATGTCTTTATAGACAATGGGTTGAGGTGTCGTTGATGTTCTATTCAATGCAATTATCTTATTACTCAAGCGATTGTACTAAAGTTCTCGCTTCCATACAGGCGACGAGTTGAGGTATCATGTGTATTCCATTAAACAACTTTGCTAGAAAACGATTCAGGCAGTGACCACTTTACACAAGTGTACCGTGGAGCTTATCAGAGCATATACTCATTCTATCCATAAATGAAATTTGATGACAAACTTTCATGATATAAGTAGAAAAATAAAACAATCAAAAATAAAAGTTGTACATATACTGCATCCCGCATCATATTAACATATTTACAATCACTATTACCATAAATGAAAATAACTCTATGTATAAAGAGAATCCAAGTTGCCAAAAGGAAAAAAAAGTGTCTACACAAAAGTGGAAAAAGAACAAGCGATCTAACCCTAAATTAAGATTAAACAAAGTCGCACAAAAAGAGAAAACAAACTCCATAAAAGGATAAACAAACAATAAAATAATATATGAATAATGACAAAAAAGATATAGGAAAAGGTCTCTTTGAAAGAGAAAATAGACCCTCCTCATATCTAAATATGAAATTTTGGAGGTTAGATTTCTGGCTAAAGAGAAAAAAGAGGCAGCTCAATTGAATGCTAATGGCAATAGGTTTAGTCACCATCATCAATCTAGTATCCAACGTTTCTGCTAAGTTTTGTAAACTGCCCTGTAACCACATTTATCATTCTAAAAAAATATTTTAAGATAGAGTAAAAAAGATAAAGAGTGAAAGTAAATATCTTAATTAGAGAGTAAATATTTTAGTGATAGAAAGTAAATATCTTAGAGAGAGAAAATAAATATTTTAGATTTTTTTAAAATATTAGCAAAAGAAAGTAAAAATATTTAGAAAAAGGGTTCAAGTGAGAAATAATTTTGAGATGAACTAACTTTGAAGATAAATGTTTATGGGGCCAACTGCATCCCACATCCACTCACTTATTATGTGGGTGGATATAGATTGAATCATTTATATTTTTTTTTATCAAGTTTAAATTTAATACCTTCTAAATTTTAACTTCTAAGCTTGAACAAATAATCAACTATTGAACAAGTGATGCATTATAAAGATGTGCTATATATTGAGAACTATTTTCCGTTCGACAAACAAATTAGGCAATTACGTAATATAAGAAACATATTGTAACGACCCGAAAATTCGCGTGCTGGCCACGCCGGATCCCGCTCGTTAGACGTATAACCTTGTACTTAAATCCACAAGATATCTCAATAATATAATTGATAAAACTAGTTTATTTAAAAATTATTACAATCTCATTCACAATCTACAACTATACTGTAGTTTTTTAAAACAGAGTTTATTCAAAACTATATCGTGATCTTGTCTCAGAATCGAAATCTTTACTTAATGACATCTCAGACCGAATATAACATGATCTAGTCTATTACAAAAATATGAGTACAATAAACTCACTAAATACCATATTCAAATTTTGTTTATTTATACAAATATTCCTTTGTACACAAGGATACGATAATATATCTCACATCTATTCCAAATCGCAAGTTATACCAACTATTCAAGTTTTCTAACTTTGATTTATACAAACAAACTACCTTAACAGATTTATCGCAAAAACATCTAACTCTCTGTACGTAGAGATTTCATTACCATGCCTAATACCATTCGCACATGTATGACATTCCCGTATCAATCTTTGTCTTTGTCGACATTGTCTAAATTTCTCGAGCTTCAACTGAAAAATGTTGTTTAAGCAAGAGTGAGCACGACGGCTCAACAAGTCTAATAGATAGCACATAACACATAGTTTATGTTTATACATGCTTCTCATACTTCATGCATTACATTATATGAATGCATCAAACTTCTCATGCTTTGCATTTATTTATGCAACATACTGATCATGCATTAGAATGAGTACATGACATACAGTTCAACTTATTCAATTAACTCAAGCTTTCTTTCATATAGAATCAACACACATCATATGATTTCACAAAATCATAATTAATTCAAATTCTCACATACTTCAAGTGTACACACAACAGTTATACACATAGTAACAATATCTGAAAAACTTGTCTGGACTGCAAACCAGCTTACGTTATCGCTTCACATTCCTTGTACAACCTACACGGTATGCGAGATCGACAATACATATTAGTCAAAGCTTGACTCAACGTTTAAACTTTTATTAAGACTCTACTTTATTTTCTCTCTCTTAACCTTCATTTGTAAGTCCATTATTGATTATCCATATCAGGATTTAATCTAATGATTTAACCCAATTGTTTCTCTTCATACACGTGGATCCCTAATTCGGAGATCGCAAAGTGTTCATATTATCATCTAGATCATGATTTTTCAAAATAATCACCATACTATACATTAAATATGGCCTACTGAATGTCCAAATAATAACTTAATTCCTCTTTTAAACTCCATTTAATATTATTAATTATTCAATAACATTAAATTTAGTTACTAATATTATTAATCACTAAATAATATTTTAAATCAATAATTTAATAACACTTTAATCTAAATGTTATCAAGCATTCAATAATATCATAATCTACTATTATTAATCTTTTCATAATAACTTAATCATTTCCTAAACTTATAAACAATTTATTTTAATTGTTTACACTTTACTGATTAATGCATTTTTATCATTCTAAAATGCCATACCCATAAGATTTTATCAACAATGACTAAATCCCTCATAAAAAAATTTGCGTATACCGTATATAGGATTTCCAAGCCATAAATCCTATTTTCTAAATTTTCAACATCACATCACATATTCAATTCATTTACTCATAACTAGTCCATTTCCATGAAAAATACCAAATTAGTTCTAAAAATTCTTCTTTTCTGTAATTTGACAGAATATAGCTCCATATTTAACATATATTTTTCTCGTAATTTTTAAAATTCATTTACTATTTTTTTAAATGGCCAAAACTGCCGAATATTATGACATTTATCATACTCCGTGTTTTTATCCAAAACTTCCGAAACTTACAGGTTATACTCCTGATATGTATATGTACTCCCAGTAAAATTTTCACAATTTTTGGAGTTAACCACAAAGAGTTATACAAGTTTACTTTTAAAATAGTCTTTTCCCGTAAAATCCATATCTCTCATTCTATACATCCAAAAATCATCATTTTTGGAAACAATCTATAAAACTCGTCATATTATCATCCCAAAGTTTTCCAGAATTTTTTAAGGTTGTAAAAATTACAAAACTGCCCCTGGCAGAAACTAAACAGTAACTATGTTTGGCCTTTCAGATTTTTGGACAGTTTTGGGGTCCTTCACGGAAACGATTATAAAACGAAATCTACAACTCCGATTGAGGTCCAGTCGAAGGCATTGGACTCGTATTTTCCTGAAATATAGTTTTCATTTATCAAACACCAAATTTTGAGTTGTCTAGGTCTCGAAAAACAGTGTTAAAGGGGCTGATCAGTAGCTAATTTTTCTGATTTTCCAACATGGATGTGTTTTACTAAAAATTCCATAACTTTCTCATTTCACAATATTTTTATGTCATTCCAACTAGGTTCTTCTCCTTATGAATTCATTTATCAACTTAGATCATAAAACCAAGCATACAATTCACACATATGAGACCACCTAGTTAACCTAATATGACAACATAAGTCATCTAATCCACAAAATTACCTAGTTCACATACATGGCCACATAGATACCATTAAAACCTATATCCTTACATATTCAAACCTCACATGGTTCCACAAGCACACAAAGGTACCATATCGACCATGTCATAAATATTTAAAATAATAAATAACCAAAATAAAAGTTAGGGTTTAGAGAGACTTTAAACCTTTGCGATTTATGAGCTCTTCTCCTTGATAGTCCAAAGTAAGTGCTCAAAGGTGGTAACATTCACTTTCTCTCTCCTCCAAGATCTTAAAAACTACTATTTTAAGGTTTAGGGTTTAGATCTATGGAAGGATCAAACTCTAGAACAAGTTTAATGCTAGATGTTTTATGTTTTGATTGCTAAATCAAGTTTTCTCTCTCTAAGCTTTCATGGCTTCTTCTTCTTCTCTCTTCTCTCTCTCTCTCTCTCTCTCTCTCTCTCTCTCTCTCTCTCTCTCTCTCTCTTCTTCCTACGTTTCTTGGACTTAGATGGAAAAATGAAATGAAAAGGAGCTTGGATGGATGGATAAGAATGACATGGATTTGAAATAATAATTCAATTCTAATTAAATCTCATTTGAAGTCCACAAATATCTTTCTAAGGCTTATCTCCTTATTAACCATTTTGAATACTAAGCTCACTTCCACCAATCACATGCTAGGAGAATAAAACAAAACACATGCCTCTTTTACTCCTAAAAATCCGTCCACTTCCATTCCATTTTACCCAAGATTTTTGCCTTTTATTTTAATGACTAAATGGTAGTAAAGTTGACCACCTTTTTGACTTTTAATTAAATTAATTTCCATCAAGTATTAGTCCACTAAATAATATCCAATTAGGCTCAATTTAAATAAACATTGGGTCATCCTAAATTTACTAGCACACTTGCAAATTAATGCCCATAATGGCTAGCTTAACTAATAAAGTGGTCTCCCATTTAATATTTCACTTAATACATTACAAAATATCTCCCCTTTCCTTAGCCATTAAGTTAGACAATTTAAGCTTCATCCAATCACATCTCTACACATAATTAAGTCACATGACCCTCTCTCTTTCTTAATCCATATCATCATTTAATTATTACTCCAACAAATATCTCATTACATGTTTATCTTCCCAATTAATTTACTTTGAATTCCTTTTGGCATCCACCAATAAAATCTTGCCAACCAAAAAGGAATGCACATAAGTTATGTCTTCTCCTAGAAATGCGGTCATGTCCATTCTATAATTAAGCAATGTTTTTTTTTTCTTTACAATTATAGCAACTTGGTACAAGCATTGACCATTAATTAACTAAAATATTTAATTCAATTAGATTTGTCATATTCAAGGTTTACTTGAATATTTACCTAACTCAGCTCATCAATTTGTTAATATCAAACTCTTAGGTTTAGTCCAATACTTTAATATCTTAAATAATTGGACTCCCTTTAACTAAATAAAAATTTCAAACAAATAATTCACAGTCATTTAATAATTCAATTAAATACACTAGGGTTCATTCTATGGGAAATAAATTCCTAATTTAATTTACAATGGCTAATAATATATGCGGTTATTACATTTTCCCCCCCTTATAAGAATTCCGTCCCCGGAATTACACTTAAGGTCACATAAAATATACAGATAAATCGTCCTCCTCTTTTCTTCAAGCTCCCACGTCACCTCTTCAGCTGCGTGGTTCCTTCAAGATACATTGACAAAATGTATAACATTATTCCTCATAATCTCTTTAGATTCTTGACTCCTTTTCTGTTACGAGCATCTCATTAACAATAAATATCAAATCTTATCTCTTCATACACTTCCTAGGATCTTCTTCCTAAAAGCCTCTATGACACATATTGAACCATATTGGTTCTTGCTAGTACATAATAAAATTTTAATTTAATCCAATTCCTCCACCAATTCCAAACTCCATAACTAGGTTATCAAACGCTAACCTTTATTAAATAATAGAAACCTTATTTCTAATTCTTTCAAATATCTGGGATATTACACATATTATATTTAGGGAATTGTTATTTCCATAGCCCTTTTTTATAGTTCCACAGTAGGGCCTAGATTTAACCTAAGTAGAATAGATGCGGTAACTTAACCATGATGAAAAGCCTGTATTCCAACTTTACCCCCATGATACATTGACCAGCCCAACTAATACTTCTCCAATAGTTTAAGAAATATCATCTCCAGTGTTAATAGGATTCATGGTGACCTGGTTCTTGGTTGCATCACCGATCAAACGTTCAGTGTCAACAAAGGTAACATAGGACGGTGTCGTTCTGTTACCTTGGTCATTCGCAATAATCTCAAAAAATTCTCTTTGTAAAAAAGTAAACTAGTGCAAGATTGGTTCAATTTCAGGTAAAAAATTCTTATCCCCTATTTAGCTCTTTATTTTTTGAACTATATTCATGGCTTTTTGTGTTTTTTTTTTGTTATTGTAACTGAGATAATATATATTTTAGTTTAAAATAGAAAAAAAATCTCTATGAACAATCCCTTTTTCCTATAAACCCTAATTTTTTATTTTTATTTTGATAATATAAGGGATGCAAGCTTATTAAAATTCATATTGTGCTTTTTTACAATGGGAGGAAACTTAACATAATGTATTACTTACATAGAAAGAATATTAATAGTTTTGAATTTCTTATACATACACTTTTTTTTTTAATTTGCTTGTAATGCATAGAGTTTGCCAGAATCATTTTTATTTTATGATTTCCTTCTTATGCATTTTGTTTTTCTGAATCATTTTTATTCTTTGTGAGAGTTCATCTCACTTTGTAGAAACATAATGTAGTTTAGGAGAGCTCCTTTTCCATCCTATTTGCTAACTATAAAATTATCATTTTTGTAGGATTTTAACTATAAACATGGAGAATTATGGAGCAAACGAAAATTCTAAAAACGGTTTAGCCAATGATGATTGCTTAACTAGTGCAAATATGGAGTGTGGAGATAATATTGAAATGCTAGATGGACCATTACAACTTCCAGTGATAGAATTTCAAACTCATGAAGATTTAATTGGGATGGCTTAAACATATTTCTTAATGCAAGGTTACGCAACATCGATAAAAAAAAATCTGTCAAGATAGCTTTGTAATTATTGGTTGTGATATTGTGATAGAGGAGGTACTTATTGGAATAAACTAAAAATTTCGATGGAAAGTCGTAAAAGAAATACATCATCCCGTCTAATAGATTGCCCTTTTAAAGTTTGTGGAAGGAAAAGGGTTGGGCAACCTTGGGTGCTTGAAATTATAAATGCATGTCATAACCATGATCCTACAGTAGATATATCGGGTCATCCTTCTTGTCGTCGCTTTTCAAAAGAAGAGTTTGAACGTGTTAAAGAAATGATCAAGTATGGAATTGCTCCACGTTAAATTCTTTCTTCACTAAGACAATGTAATCCGAATCTCAAGGCCGTTTCTAGAATATTGTATAATGCAAAATCCAAAATGTGTAGGGATAATTTGGGTGGTCGTACAATGATTCAAGCTTTAGTTGAAAAACTTGGTTCAAATGGTTTTACTTTTGATGTGGAATCGGATTCTAATGGATTCCACATACAAGACCAACAAGTATAAAATGCCATTACTTGACATTGTTAGAGTATCAAGTTTCAATACATCATTTTACTATTGCTTCACTTTCTTATAAAAAAAGGAAGTGGCATACTATATATGGACTTTGAAGAGATTTAGGGATATTCTTGGTGTTAATTGTGACCCTTTGGCTATTGTGACAGATAAAGAGTTGACATTGATGAAAGCTATTACAGGGGGTTTTCCAACAACGTCCAACATCCTATGTGTATGGCACATTGAGAAGAATATCTTGGCAAATTGTAAATCTCAATTTTAAGAAGGTGGGGATTGGGAAGGATTTTATGAAAAGTTGGACAGTGATTATAAATTCTCAAAGTGAAGAGGCATACAATTGAGCTTTGGAGTACTTTGAAATTCAATACAAAGAAAAGACTAATGTTCTTAATTACATCAAAAATACTTGGTTGCATCTAAAAGAGCACTTTGTTTGTGCATGGACAGAAAAACACAGTCATTTTGGAACTCGTGTTACCTCAAGGGCAGAAGGTGCACATGCACTTCTTAAAAGGTACTTACAAGTTTCAATCAGGGATCTTAGTGAGGTAAAAAACAAATTATGTCTTGTAATTGAAAATCAATTTCAAGAAATCAAGACACACTTTGAAAGTGAAAAAATAAGAATTCCTCATCATCTTCATATTTATTTGTTTAAAAAGCTTCTTACTCATATGTCAGTGTTTGCTTTAAATGAGCTCCATAAGCAGTACAAGTTAGTCATGTCTCATGAAGAATCTCTTACTTGCAAAAATCATTTTATAATAGTCATGGGTATGCCTTGTGCACATAAAATGAAAAGTTTGGGAGATGAAAATGAATTGTTACATTTAGATGATATACACTCACAGTGGAGACTTGACATAAGATCATTTTTCGATAATGTTTTTACTCAAAATAGTGGAGAAAGTGAGATATGTGGGCTATTTGAAAAGTTGTAGGAAAGATATGTGGAGTGGCCTCTTGCGCGATAACAAGTTGTTCAAAAGAAATTTTATGAACTTATGGATGGAGATGATTCATTCTTACATGAGCCTCGTATACAACCCCACAAAGGTTGTCCTACGGGATCAAAGAATAAGAAGACTAAATCTACAAGACGTGATTCTTTTGCTTTTGAGTTTGTAGAAAAGACAAGGAATTGTAGTATATGTAAAGATCCAAGCCACAACAAAAGTTATTGTCCATTCAAAGATGACCTAAACACTTCATTTTGTACTCAATTTAGGTTTTAATTTTACGAACTTCATAAATTTGATTGATTAAGTAATACTAATATTAGTATACATACAGTAGTATTACTATAATATTAGTTAAGTAGTACTAATATTATTTAATTTTCTTTAACTCATTTTGATCTTTTAGTATTGACCAAGGTGATGGACTATCTAATGTATCCTTACTGTAGCTCATTAAAAAAGAAGAAGGTGATGTGCTTTAAATGAAATTTGTTTATATATAATTTCAATGTATTAAAAATAAACATATTTTAAATTCTTTTATTTTCCTATTGTGTTCACATGTGTCTACAGTTTTGGTGCCAACTTTATACTGATGATGCACCTATAGCAAATTACATGATGCCAGTTTGGACTTTTGAAGAAAGTGAATTTGATGATCCAACAGTGATAGAACTTAAAGTTTATTAGAACTTGTTATGTTTACTATAATATGTTTTTGAAGTCTGAGTAGAACATTGATGATGACTTATATTATATTTTTTGTTATTTATCAAATTGATGGATATTACTAAGTTCTTATGATTATTGTGTATTTTTAATATTATTAATCTTACAAAATGATCATTTTCTAGTTGTAGTGGTTTGTTTTTTGACTTTTTCTTTTAAATTGTTCAAATATATTTTATTTAGATTACCACAAATTTGTCTAACCAATACTTAGCATACACTCATTCCGTTCCAAATTTATAGCTTTTAAATTCAAATATAATATAATTTGATTGAATTTTAATTATTTCAATTATGAATGAAACTTATAAAATATCTAAAAAAATACTAAAATTTATTATTTTTAAAAATCAAATGAAACATATCAAAATTTTAAATTTAAAAAAAATTAATATTAATTATATGTTTTAGAACAAAGGCCATAATTTTTTGTGAAAAAAAATAAAGAGAAATATGAGAAACTGTTATTAAATTTGTTATACTTATAATCCATAATTATTCTTTTTTATAGTACCAATAGCAAGATGATTTTTTTTTCAAAGAGCTAATATGAGTCATGTGGATAAAAGAAAGGATACCATAAATAACAAACTCCATTTGCAATTCGTAACTGTCGCTATAAATGATATTTTTTAAACTACTGGAGATGTATTAGTTGGGCTGGCAATGTATCATAGGGTAAAGTTAGAATATAAGCTTTTCATCATGGTTAAGTTACCGCATTTATTTTACTTAAGTTAAAATCTGGGCCCTATCGTGGAACTGTAAAATAGGCTGGAGAAATAACAGTTCCCTATATTTGTGTTATTTTATGCAATTCATTACGTTTAAATTTGATACCTTCCAAAATTTAACTTCTAAGCTTCAACTTTGCCTATCAATTTTTATTTTTTATTTTTTTTACAATAAACATATAGTAGCTCTCATAATGTTGATAAAAACTATCGATCAAAATATTCCAAAAATAAAAATAGTTCCATGTTGCACCTTTCCGCCAAACTTAGTCTTTCATGGGTTGATTCTTGAAAAACTAAAATGGGTCCCACCCACCCGAAACAGAAACAATCCAACTTTAGGGCCACGCCGCAGGAATCCAAGTCACTCGCTCCTTTCTCGTTCTCAGCTTATCCGCAAACAAAACTTTCGACTGCTCTTTCACCATCTCCTCTAATCCATATATTGGAAGTCCGTACTTTCATTCTCAGGTTTGTTTTTTTCACTTTCGTAGATTGTCAGGTTTTAAATCTAGGGTTCTGTGTGAACATCAAATTGATCATTATGTTTTCCTTTGCCTTCTTGTGGTAGATTTCGATTAGTTAAGGGTTTTATACGAGTTTTTTGGGGTCGATATGTTTTTTTCTAAGTTGTTCGTTAATTTATGATCATGTTTGCTAAGGTTCCACTCGAAAAAATCAAGCTTTTATTTTGAAAGTTTTTTTTCTTCTTATTCTATGATAATTGTAAATTAGTACTTCAGTAACGAAGGCATACTTTTTCTACCCTAGGCATTATGCTTTTCTGGGGAAATTCAATTAATTTGATAATGTCTATACCTACTGATCATCATCTAACTGGGGGTTTTCTTCAGGTTATTTGAAAATGTCAGAGCCTTCCAAGGTCATCCACGTCCGCAATGTGGGACACGAAATTTCCGAGGTATGAGTCTCATTCTCTCTGTGTATTTTTATTATTAGAACACTACAATTACATATGGATCTTTGGCTATTATATTTAATTATGCTATAATAGTCGTGTGTACTCCTTATACATAAAATATAATTCGATCGGTATTTTAAATGTAAAAGATAAAATCTTTGTTCAACTACTGAAATGCAAAATACACCCACCCTCTGGTTTTGTAACCTATTTGCAAACCCGTCCCTCCAAGTTCTTATTTTTTGCAAACACCCTCCAACTTGAATAAGTTGGGCAAAAAGGGGACCCCAACCACCTTTTTGGTAGAAAAGTTAGTGACTGTTTTTTTTACCGAATAACGACCATGGGAGTTGCACATGGATTAAGTTGATGATGTAGGACAGATTATGTATTGTATATTAGATAGCAATAGCATTAACAAAAACCTAGGGTTTAGATCTACTCATAAACCACTAGGGATTTAGGGTTCAACTCCGTGTCTTTTACCCTAGAAGGAGAATTATCTCTGCGATAAATGGAATAACTGAATAATCAAAATAATCAATAGCCTCCTTAATTTGAGAGTACATCAACCTTTAAATAGGAACAAATCCTAATTCAATTAGGACACAAACCCTAATTACCCTAAAAATATTAAATGACAAAACTACCCTACTAATTAAATAAAACACTTAAAATATTAAAAGTACCCTAACTAATAAAATACTATCTATCTCTTAAAATTACAACAATTCCATAAATAAATAAAAAAAACATTAAATCTATAAATAAATTCTTAATAACTTGATCTTGATCCCCATCATTTCTCCCCTTGTTGGAGAAAATTCTACCTCGAGTTTTATAGAATGAGATAATGAACCATGAATTCTTCTTCATTGAAACATCTTGGAGTACCGTTGGGAAGGTAGCTGGCAAGAGAATCACTTTTGCATTAAAAGGCGTTTGAAATAAATCAAGAGGAATGATAAACTCAATGTGCTTAACTTGGTTTGAAGCAATATCTTGAACCGGCTCCTCTTTGACAACAATCAACTCAACATCAACTTCAAAATCTTCCTCAATCTGTTGTTCACATACAATATTTGACTCAATTTTATCTTCAATAATGTCCAATGGTTCAACTAGTGGAGTTTTAAGAATTGTCATAGACGCGTCACAACTATTTGTAGTCTTGGAATGGTGAACATCCTCTTTCTCTTGCTCTTGCGCTTGCGTTTGTTCTTGCTTTTTCTCTGCTCGAATATGTGCTAGCAAGTTAATAAGGTCATCTTTTGTAGAAGAGATTTCATCCTTTATAGAAGAACATCTAGAACCAATTTCACGTGTAGCCTTTTGAAGTTCTTCGGATTTAGCTTGTTGACGTTTTTCTGCTTCAGCTTGTTGACGTTTCTCCATCGCAGCTCTTCTTTGTTCATCTTGATATCGCCATTGAAGTCGATCAAGCTCGTAATGTGCATTGACAATATACTGTCTAACCTCTTCTTGCTCATTTTTCAAACAGGTAGTCCGATCATATATCTTGACGAGGTAGTCTATTCGGTCACTTTCATCACAAAGAAACCGAATTTTCTTTTTTTCTCTTTCAATCAATTCTTTTGCGGTTCGGTACATTGGTACAATAGCTTAAAACTAAAATAAATAAATAAAATAAAACTTTTTTTTTTAAAATTAACAGTGACTAAACTAAAAATTACTAAAACTTTAGGGACTGAAATTGAAGGAAATGAAAGTACAGGGACTGGTACCTAAAGGTTGAAAGTTCAGGAGATAGTTTAAAAATTTATGAAACTTTGGGGACTAAACTGAAAATTGTGAAAACTTTGGGGTTTAAACTGTAATTTTCGAAAAGTTAAATTTGCAGATTTAGGGTTAGCAAAGCAGCAGCCTCCTTTTCCTGTTTCAAAAGCAGTAGCAGTACAACATTTTTTTTTTCTGCCACTTCTAATTTTTTTTTGCCTGGCTTGAATAGCACTCCGTGAACAGTAACTGTGATGAATAGTGCTGTGATGAACAGTACTGTGATGAATAGTGTTGCGATGAACAGTAACTGTGATGAATAGTGCTGCGATGAACAGTAACTTGCACTGAACAGTATTTTTCCCCCCCACCCAGGATCTCCCAAAAATTGAGAAATTAATGGAGAAACCCTAAACTTTGATACCACTTTGATGTAGGACAAATTATGTATTGCATATTAGATAGCAATAGCAGTAACAGAAACCTAGGGTTTAGATCTACTCATAAACTACTAAGGATTTAGGGTTCAACTCCGCGTCTTTTACCCTAGAAGGAGAATTATCTCTGCGATAATTGGAATAACTGAATAATCAAAATAATCAATAGCCTCCTTAATTTGAGAGTACATCAACCTTTAAATAGGAACAAATCCTAATTCAATTAGGACACAAACCCTAATTACCCTAAAAATATTAAATGACAAAACTACTAAAACACTTAAAATATTAAAAGTATCCTAACTAATAAAATACTATCTATTTTCTAAAATTACAACAATTCCATAAATAAATAAAAAAAACATTAAATCTATAAATAAATACTCAATAACTTGATCTTGATCCCCATCAGTTGAGGGAAAATCTGTCTTTTGACTTTCTATATAAAATTTTTATTGAGTGGTGAACATTCAAATGAGTATTCTCAAAAAAAAAAAACCCAAGTATTCGGAAAAAAAACAAAAAACATTCGAATGATGAATTTCTACAGAAAACCTAGGGTTGTACAGACCCTGTTGAGCCATGAAATTAAGATATGATAAAATTGGAATATCGTAAAATATGGTAAAATTGGAATATCGTAAGATTTGGTTGTTTTTTTATTTTTTATTTCCATCTATAAAAGGGACACTTGTTTGGAACATCTAATAAGGAAAGAAGGAACTTAAATTGGCAAAAAATATTTTACTTTTGATTTAATCTTTAAGCTATTCAAATTTCAAAAAATATCATGGACCCTACTTATTTCATCATCTGTAATAACTTTTAAGGGTTTTTGAGTTTTATTTTGTTTATCTCCATTTGTTCCACAAAAAGGAGTCCTATTTACCCTTTATTTCCAAAAAAGAGTAAATTTATGGTTAAATATAGATCAAAACATCTTCTTAAAGTTTGTAAATTTTGCAAAGGGGACTTTTCTTTTTCTTTTGGGTGTGGAATCCTTGGGGTAACAACTAATTAGGGCTTGTTTAAACATACTTAAGTACTCCAGCTTTCCTTAGATGGAAAAGATTTATGTTGCGATCAAAACATGTCAACTATTGTTGCCAGTAGACACATAAATTAATTAGTCAATTATTTGCTCTAATGTATAGACTATGTCATTGTATCTACTTGCAATAAGAGTCCACATGTTTCTATCACAATAATTAGAAGGACTCTTCCTCAGAAGAATTGTTGAACTGAAATTGTTTTTCAGTTGTGGTTTGTTGGATCTCCTCATTAAATATTATTAATTTATTTATAATCGTGAACAGGACTTATGATAAGAAGATCTCACCAAATTGGCAAATAAAACTCTATATCTAAAAAAAAGTCCCCGAAAGTTCTTTGTTTCCTTACAATCCTTAGGCAAGATCACATTAATTATTCTATGTTGTGTTAAGGAATGTAATAATTTGAATGTAGAGTATGTGTGTGTGTATATATATATATATATATATATATATATATATATATATTATTAATTTATTTATAATCGTGATCAGCACTTATGATAAGAAGATCTCACCAAAGATCTCACCAAATTAGAAAATAAAAGTCTATATCTAAAAAAAAGTCCCCGAAAGTTCTTTGTTTCCTTTCAATCCTTAGGCAAGATCACACTAATTATTCTATGTACGTCCTCTGTCTCACATTAATTGCAACACTTCTTTTAGTGTGTGTGGGGTAAGGATTTTAAGATGTGGCAAAAACATTTGGATGTGAATGGCATATAAGGGTGGCACTGTTCTTGACACTTCCTGGATGCCTTTGTGGAAAAATGCATAGTCAGTGTGATTAAAGGGAGGAAAGAAGAAGGATTGCAAAGGGAAAAGGAAAAAAATTAATGTAGTTAACATAACTACATAGTTTTATTAAGTGACCTTGGAGAAGTATTGCCTAAAGTTAGCCAGAGTTTCCCATATATGTACTTTTGTGTATGTGTGTGTATTAAAAATCAAGACATTGCAATTGTTTTTAAATGTATCATAAATATTTAGTGTTTTCAATTTTATGGAAAAGTTGCATCAGCATAATTAATTTCTCTAATGTATCTCTTTTGTCTATGCAAACTCATCATTTAATAAAATAAAACAAAATCCTCTTACTCATTATTGGCAACAAACATAGTGGCCTTAGATGACCAATTATCCGCACTCTACAAAAGAATAATGCAACATAAATACCGTGTCTTTACTCATGATGAAGCATAATCTGAGGGATTTAGCAGTAGAAACCCAAAAAAATGGAAAGTTAAACCATTGGCAGCTAAAAAGCAGGGGTGTGAGTGTGACGATGGGTAACACACTGTGCATGGGGTGTGCCGGGGGTCCAGGTGCACCGGGATACGCACCCCGTGCGGCAAGTGACATATCCCTCTTTTTTTAAAAAAAAAAATTGGATTTTTTGGCAGATTAGGGTTACAGATTGAGGAGGGAGGAGGAGAAGAGAAAAGAAAGAAGAGGAAAGAGAAGAAAGGAGTACCAGGAAGATCGGAGATTCATTGCTGTTGAGTCGTCGTCTCTTTCTCTTTTCACATTGTCGATTTTTCTTCTTTCCCTTTCTCTTTCACTCTTCTTTTTTTTTGGCTGCAACTCTTTCTCTCTCTTTGGTGGAATATGTATCCTACTATTCTAATATTGTGGCCCCTCATTTATCCTTTATTAAATAAATAATAAGACTGCAGTCAAATACTTTAAGTTTTATACATTACATATCCTAGCCCCATATTTTATATTTTTTCACCTCAGCCCCTACACAGTTTTATACATTTCATATCATATTTTTATATTTTTGCACATCAGCCCCTACACTTTATTTATTTATATATAAAATAATACAGTAGTAACAGCACATTCAACTAGTAGAATAATAATGTAATATTATATTATGTGTTGTACATATATTTAAAAATTATTTTTTAAATATGCCATATCCTTGCCGCACCCGAATTCCCAGTTTTTAAGATTTTATGAATCCCCGTATAACGCACCTGTGCCTTGCTTCTTAGATTGGCAGAAGGGGGTGGGACTCAATAAGTTTTGAATAGGTTCTAGAAACTGCACTAAAGAAATATATACTCATTGTTAGTAGTTCTAAACATTGCAGTGCAAACATAAATAGATATATACTAGTCTCACGCACACGTGCTACAAAAAAATTGCAGAAGAGAAAAAAGCTGAAAATGTTTTAAAATTATGTGACAAATAAAATTGCAGATGGAAAAAAAATAACAAATAAAAGTACACACCGGCATTAGAATGAGAAAGAGGATAAAAAGAAACTGTAAATTAATTGTGAAAGTAAAAAATAGGGTGATGGAGAAAAAATAGGAAAAGAGAGGAATGTGGCGAGTAAAAAAGAGGGTGATAATTAAAATATAGAGGAAAAATAGGAAAATAGAGAGAAAAGTAGATGCGTGACCCAATTATACCAAAATAACTGTCAAATAAGTTGCACGCTTTACACACACACAAACACACACACACACATATATATATGCTCATGAGCATAATTGGAGTAATCTAGTGGTAGAAACATTATACTCAAATGAAATATTAAACCATTTTTCGAAGGGGGTGAGCTTCTATTCAGTTTGAATAAGTATTTTTTTTTTCTTCCAATAAAGTACGAGGAACTGCTTTAAAGAACACTGTCACTAAGGTGCATTAGTTGGTATTGGTGGTTATTTTGGACATGGAGATTGTGCAGGTGTAATGCGTTTTAGTCACTTGCGACTGTGTTTGAGCATTGTACCTTGAACATGTGTTTTCTCCAGTATTTTACATATGTGCTTAAACATCTTCAAATGTTGTTGCAGAATGATTTGCTTCAGCTATTTCAGCCCTTTGGAGTCATCACAAAACTTGTGATGCTTCGTGCAAAGAATCAGGTATTTACTTTTGTGCAAAAAAGCCAGGGAGCTTTTTGTAAAATACTCGAACCCCTGAATATTGGATGTTTTGGTTTTCTGCTGCAGGCTTTACTCCAAATGCAAGATGTTACTACAGCTGTCAATGCTTTGCAATTCTATACAAATGTGCAGCCAAGCATTAGGTAGTTGTTTATTTGAGGGCACTCTATGTTATCAATTTATTGCACATTTCTTCTGCATTTGCCACCGCTCAATATCTGACTGTTACATCCAGGGGAAGGAATGTTTACATCCAATTTTCATCACATCAAGAACTAACTACTGTGGAACAGAATTCACAAGGACGGGCAGATGAGGTCAGTATTCTGTTGTTGATAGCTTTGTCCCTTTTTGAAATTGGCAGTGTTTTGATGTTTTTACGAAAGGAGTTTGTGGAATTAGAACATTTTTTTTCTTTCTTTTTTTAGGGGGGTGGGGTGGTGTGGTAATGATGCCTCAGAAATGGATGATGCATGTTTGTCATTGCCCCTTCAGATATTGCTTGTTTATGTGAAAGAAATGTAAATAACTTTTTGCCTGTTAATATGCCTTGGAAATGAAGGATATGATTTCAAGATTGTTGTGCATGGTTGTATTGTGGTCAGAAGTGGGATGGTGGTTCCATTTAAGTAGTTATCGGCAACTTAAACATTCCTGATTTAGAATGCAATTCACATCAAGAAGATTACGAATTATTCTCAAATTAGTATCTTAAAATGTAGTGAGATATACTGGACTCTTGGTAGGACTGCAGTGTGTATCTACAAAGACTGGGCTTAGGAAGTACATAATTCTTCAGAGGACAATGAAGACCCAAAAACTTGACTATGGTAAGACCCATCTACCACCGGTGAACCATTGCAGTCATCTCCAGGAAATTTGACAACACAAAAAATTCTCTAGATTCCAAAAACATAAGCAGCCATATGTGCAAAACAAGGACTCCTTCTATAGTTTCAGATACATGGCATAAGTGAACTTTATCTATCATTAATAGTTGTACCTGGTATCGCCACCTGCAACTCCATGCATTATTTGACCTCTTTTTGCTCAAGATTTTCCACCTTTGTTCATTGACAGAACAATTTCTCAGTCATCAAAAGCTGAGTTTTCACCCCAGTTACATAATCAACCTTGCCAACTGCTTAGGTTCTGCAGTGAGCATTGAATGTTGACAATTCGTACCTAATAAACTCCCTGCTGCTTCTGTCATCATTTGAAAGCACTCCACCCGTTTTTGATGCAAGACTGTGTAGTGTGTTCTCAAACTCAGTTCTTCTAAGTTCTAATTCATGAATGGGTTTGCCACTTTTTCATAAAATCCAACACTGAAGTCACTGGGATTTTATTTTTTGCAAAACTTTAGCTTGTACTGCTTTGGTGATGGAAAAAGATGTCCTTAATACTGCATTTTGACTCAGATCTTTGCATCTGTTCGTGTGTCAATAACTCTGCATTACAGAGCTTGGAGGAGGTTAGTGCCAATGCTAAGTTAAAAGTTGGGTTGATCTGGCCTCCTGGAGTATTTACCCCGAACCTTCCCACTAAAGGGTGCATTGTCAATGACATTCTTCAGAAAAACCTCTCTAAGAATCTTTTAGGTTTTCTTGTGTCACTTGGATACTAAGGTTCTGTCAACCCCATTAAATTACGAACAAAGCCTCAAAAGTCTGTTTTAGTCGCTGCTTATGTGATCTTTGTAAAGATACATTGTTTTGGAGTTTTTTTATCCCCTCTAAAGAAAATATTGGCCCAACTAAACAGTGTTCACTCTGAGAATTTTTAATAAAGATTATTTAGGTGTGTATAAGCAAAGGGAGGAACATGACTAGCTGCTCCTTGCAGCAAATCTAAGTTGAAGAATATACCAAAATATTAGATAAAAGAACATACAAAATAATAAAAATACTTGTATAGGACTTTACTACACCATGAGTTATTATTTATCAAATGAGCCCTGATTATAAAGATCGAGCTAAAATTTATTGTAGCTATGCTTTGACATTTGGTGAGACTCTTATGGGACTCGTCAATTTTCTTTAGATTAAATATGTTGGTAATTTGTAAGGAGATTCTATACTTATGTCAGCTCTAAGTTTACTGGGTTTGGTTCTACTTGTAATGATATTCCTTGGATAAGAATTGTTATATCCAGAATATTTATCTATTAACTTGATATATTTCTCAGATGCTATATAAAAAATAATCACAGATATTTAGTTATTTTCCCGTTTCTGTTATTTTCCTTTAAATTGCAAACATACCAGTTAAGTATACTCCAGAATCTAAGATATTGAGGGCTGATAGGGGAGTGGGGATTATTGTCACAATGATTTCAGGCCTGTGGTAATGTCTTGTTACTTGTTGTGGATTCTTCTAAAATTTATCATTCAGTTCTTTGTGCTAGTGTCCTAAGCAGCAGATCTAACCCATTCAGTTGCTTCAGTGGTGATTTAAGATCTTCATTTTCTGATTATGGGAGTTACACAAGTTTAACCTTAAAGTAAAAACGCATTTATCTGTGATTTAAGTACTTCCTTTCTTGTTCTCACTCTTAACGTTATGATAACCTGTCTTTCTGTTATTCATAATTGATTCAATTTATTGTGCTTTCTTTATATAGCCTGGTATTTAATATCTTATTATTATTATTATTATTATTATTATTACTATTTTGTATAGATCTTTCTTCGTTTCTCTATCTATTCTTCTCTATTCATTCTCTTCTCTTCTCTCTCTTCTGTCTCTATGTTGATGTGCTGTCGGACAATCTTGGGATACACAGCCTAATCGAATTCTCTTAGTTACAATTCATCACATGCTATACCCTATAACCGTGGAAGTGCTGCATCAAGTGTTTTCTCCTCATGGATTTGTGGAGAAGATCGTCACATTTCAGAAGTCAGCTGGTCAGATTTTTCAAGTTTCTCATCTCTGTCTATCTTTTCTCTATTTCTATTCAAATTTTGTTACTTGTGAAAAGAATGGACTTGATGGCCTTTGTTCTTGTGAGGAGAATATGTACAAGTTTATATTTGAGATGCACCATATTGTGCCTCTCTAACCTGGGATCATGCTGTGGATATGATTTCAGTCTATCTACAATGAGCTGTACACAGTTTTCATGTTGTTTTTGATCAAATGTTCTACTCCATTGTTGGTGTAGGTTTTCAAGCTCTTATTCAGTTTCAATTGCGCCAGAGTGCTGTTTCTGCCAGGAACTCCCTTCAAGTATGTTGTTTGTGTTGTACCCTGCAAGACACCTTGATGTGAATGGTGGTGCTATTTTAGGCCTTACACTGGCTTCTTTGAAGAAGTTTTAACACTTTTCCAATTCCTTTATAGGGCCGTAATATATATGATGGTTGCTGTCAGCTGGACATTCAGTTCTCAAAGTAGGTGTCAAGCCTTTTACCAATTCTTTGGTTTGTGTGTGTGCAATGTGTACACCCAGTTTGCACATTTTTCCCATTATATATTCTAGATGTCATGTTTTTACCATTCATATTTTTTGGTATTTCAGCCTTGACGAATTACAAGTGAACTATAATAATGAAAGATCAAGGTGAGTCATTTGGTTTAATGATTTCTTCCCTTTATCTAAGCTTAGAATATTCTTTTGACATCTTTGATCTTAATGTCATTAATGATACTGCTGTGTAAATATGAATAGGGATTTCACAAATCCATCTCTACCTTCAGAACAGAAAGGCAGATCCTCTCAAGTATGTTCTTTCTCTACTCCTATACAAAAGATGTGTCGCTATGTATGATTGCTTCTGTTTGTATCTCTAGATTTATAATCTTTTTTTGTTGTACCAGCCTGGTTATGGTGATGCAGGAGGTATGTATGCTCTTCAAGCTTCTGGACCCAGGCCAGGTGCTAAAGTCTTCAGTTGCATGATTGTCAGTTCTGTTTGTTTAGTTCTGTTTGATCTACTTCAACTTGGTTCTAAACTGTCTTTTTTTTCTTTTTCTTTTTTCCTCCCAGTTGGATTTCCACAGGTGGGTATTTCTCTGGTCATGTTATAAGCCCTTTCTGAGATGTCGGAGCTGGGAAGTTATTACTGTTGCAGGCTTATTGAATATTCTCATTATACGTTTAATATATGTGTATGACTTGTGTGCTTTGATTGTAATTGATGCCAACTATTCTTGGGCCCAGTCCTTTGTACTTCATATGGTTTCTACGATGGTTATTCATTAGATAGAGATTCTAGTCCTAGATGTTTGATACAAAATATGGGATACATGTTTTTTTTGGTCTTTTTGTTTGTTATGCTGAAACCACTGGGGTTTGTATTTACTAAAGCAAGCTCACCAACCCTATGCTAACCACGGAGTACATTTGTTAAGGTTTTTTCGGTTAAATATTAGGATAAGAAATTGAATGTAGTGTAGATGTATTCAGCTAAGATTTTAATAAGATAATGGTTGACTTTTTAGATCTTTAGTAGGGTAACTAATTGAATTATATAGTGTAGGTTTCTTTTGGTAAGCAGTTGAATGTAGTGTAGATTTATTAAAATAGAACTCAGAGAAGAAAATTATTATATTATTAGATTTTTACTTGGATTAGTAATAGGGGTTATATATTAGGGTTTATATTGTATCAACAATCAAAATAAAAAATTTACTTGTAACACTAATTCGAACTAACTAGGAAGCTGGATTTGGGTGCAGGAATACTGATTCAGTATACAGGAATATGACAATTCCCATATCTTAATAAGTGGGAATTCTGGTACAGGGAAATTATGCACATATTTAATTGTTATGTGTGTGTGTGTGATAAAGACGCTTAACAAAATATATACTACAATATAAAAGAATAAACATCCGATAAACAACATAAGTTTCATGTTTCTATAAACATTAAGTCATAAACAATAACAAAAATGAAAATAGAAAATTAAAAGAAAACATATCTCACAAAGGAAGAGTGAAACTCCGAGAATTGGAGAATAGTAGAATCCCTACACTGGATAAGGAAGTTCACTGGGAAAATGAGGATCCTGATTCCTAGATTCGAATGAAACTCTGGAATTGAAGTTTTAATGGATTATAATTTAGTTATGACACTAATTTAGTAAGAAATCTGCTGTTACTCAACTAATTTTATTGCTAATTTCAATAAAATTAAATCGCGTGGTATGATAGGATTTCAAGTTTTAATGAATTTTAAGTTAGTAGACTAATTTAGCAAGAAAATTAAGGACAAATATTTATACAATTAAATTGCATGATATGTTAAAATTTCAAGCTCTTTGTGAATTTTAATATATTTGGGATACTAATTTAGTAAGGGAAGTGTTGAACCAAGTTTAGGGTGGACTCAAGTTTGTCTCTTTAATTATATAGTTGATATCATAATTCAAAGTATTGCTACGAGATCAAGGTATTTTGTATAACTGCCACTGACTGAGGTACTTCTTTAGCTTCTCGGAGTGCATGCGTCTTTTTCCGTGTAAAACACAATTTCGTTATTATGAATCTCTCTTTGTCACTCTTGCCCAGTTTCCCCCCCCCCTCTCTCTCTCTCTCTCTCTCTCTCTATATATATATATATATATATATATATATATATATATATGACTGTATTTATTGTGGACAGTCTACCAAGGAATGTCTGTAACCTGGTGTTCTTTGCTTCTTCTCTATATAGATGGACAATGCTGCTGTAATTCAAGCTGCCTTTCAAGGAGGTCTGCCTCCTGGAATTAGCGGGACAAATGATAGGTGCACTGTTCTTGTGTCTAATCTGAATGTTGATGTAAGTTACTCCTCTCAAAGTCTCTTCATCTTTGCTTTTTCTTTTGGGTTATGTGGAAATTGATTAACATTCTTTAAAGTTTTTTGTTTTTCCCAAACTTCACACTGTTACTTTATGTCATATTCAGAGAGTCGACGAGGACAAACTCTTTAATCTGTTCTCCCTATATGGAAATATTGTGAGAATCAAACTTCTCCGGAACAAGCCGGATCATGCGTTAGTTCAGATGGGCGATGGCTTCCAGGCTGAGTTGGCAGTACACTTTTTGAAGGTTTGATACCTACAATCTTCTATAATTCTTTGCATGAAGTATAAAGGTGTTATTGAAATGCTTTCCCTACTGAGATGATATTGAAAAACCATATGCTGAAAAGTTTGAAATGCAATTTATAGTTCTTTGAAATGATATTGAAAAGCCCTGTGTCGTTCAGCAAATTTTCGGGACACATTTTTCGTGTTATGGAAATCTAAGAACTTTTAGCATATCAGTTAGCTCAGTTCCGATTATGCATGAAGTGCGAATTGTTTTACTTCCACCAGAGATATACCTCCTTTTTGCTTCCTATCTGGTTTGTTTGTAAATAAGTGTATGGGTTTGTAGCGGTTCTTGCAGTGCTTAATGCTAACTAATATAAAGAAGATTTCTTTATGATAATGCACTGGTGGACTTTCCAAATTCCAGACTTGACAAAGAGATTTAAGTATAATATTTTTCATGATATTTCAAAGGGTCTGAGCTGATGATTCTGTAAGGGCTCTCTCTTGATGATCATGACCATTTCAGTGATTTAGTAATTGAACCTCTTGATACCATTTAAGGGAAGCTGATTGATGATATATTTTATGAGGTGAGGGTGAAACCTTAGTCAAACCTATATGAAACTTAAGGCTGAAATACGGTGAAAGCTAGGGCTTTTATGAGCCCAGATTCAGAATTATGTTTCAGATTTATATAGCTTTTCCCGGAGTGTTGGTTTTTGATCTTTCTTTAATTTTATTGAATTCAGTCATTAGGTTATTAATTATAGTTTCTGTTTATATTGTATTGTATAAGAGTACTCACTTATTGCACTGAAACTGCTGAACATCGTATAGGGAGCAATGCTGTTTGAGAAACGTCTGGAGGTGAATTTTTCAAAGCATCCAAACATTACGACCGGTGCTGATACACACGAGTACTTGAACTCGAATCTAAACCGTTTTAACCGTAATGCTGCAAAGAATTACCGCTACTGTTGCTCCCCTACCAAGATGATCCATTTGTCCACCCTTCCACAAGATGTAACTGAGGAGGAGATAATTACCCACCTAGAAGAACATGGCACCATTGTCAACACAAAGCTCTTTGATATGAACGGAAAGAAACAGGCTCTTATCCTGTTTGAAACTGAGGAACAGGCCACAGAAGCCCTGGTGTGTAAGCATGCTACTTCCCTTGGTGGCTCAATGATCCGAATTTCCTTTTCTCAGTTGCAGAACATATGAAGAGACAAGGTGTGATTGACCTTTGAATGAAAAGGATATTTATGGTACAAGGGCACTCTTTTAACTGTTTGTGTCGTTTCATGTATCTTTACTTCAACCGTGACACTCTAGTGGTGGATTGATCTTTGCTTAACTTTGTATTATGATATGCCATTCTCATCCTTCAATGCTCGTACCATTAGTTCTCTATTTCTTTACTAACATCATGGGTGAAAATTCGGGGGCATTCTAGTTTTGCAGGGTAGGAGAGATTTCTATATATGTAGTGTAGATAATTGGTTTATCTTCATTGTACATATCTTGTAGGCCTGACTTGGCCATTCTCCTAGCAATTGATAACTAATTTATGCTGTTTATTTGTTGCTGATTGCGAGTCTTCTTCTCCTTCCTTCCCTTCTCTCTCTCTCCATCATTCGCATTTAGGTTTTTGCATTTTAAATTTTGTTATTAAGTTTTTCTGATTACTACTTTCTCTGTGCCACAAAGGGGGAAAAACCCACGACTTTATTCTATCCTCTCCTGTGGGTATTTAACTTAATTCCGTTGCTTCCTTTCGGAAACCCTCTAATTCTACCTTGCCACAAAGTTCTTACATTTTTTTTCAAGTGTAACCCCCTCTTTCCAGAGAAAGACAGAAGGTGAGAGTAATTGAGAAAAACAGAAAATTCATCTGATTGACCAGCAATAGTCCGAACACCATACTAAGTTGCACGAGTCTCAGTTGATTTTGACTTCGGGTTATTTAAGCTTGGCTAAAAAGTATGACCCGACTTTACTTAAGTTTGTATATAGTGTATAAAGTAATATTTTTATATGTATTTTTGATATTTTTATATGATTACATCTCACATGAGATGGTGTGACATTTTATTTGGTTCTCTCAATATTAAAAACACGCATGAATTTTCTTAAAACACGTGTGAAAATAGTACTTTCTAGTCAATTTTGATCCGACTGAACAAGGATCAACGTAAGACTACAATGGTGTTTATGTGGGACGCGTGTTGTAAATAGAAGTACTTTTGATTTGGTATATAGTTTGGAGTAAAGTTGTGTAACCATCCCAAGAAAACATTCACGGAACCTCTCATGGGAAGGATTAATGTTCCGGCCTGGAAGTTATCGGTGAGATAAACTGTAGCCAGAGAATCTGGGTAGTAATAAACTGGACAGAAGCATCAGGAGCTCACTTGTTTTAGTCCTGTAAATAGTGCGAGTTACGGCGGTCTACATATGACCTTCTCTGGGAATTATTATTTGCGAGAATCTTGTGCACTGGATATGATCTTTTATCCCGTCCTCTTACAACTCGGCATAGGCAATGATTACCAATAATCTTAGCTTAATTATCGCAAAAAGAGAATAAATTTCCATTTCTATGTCGGAATGGCTATTTCGTGGGGCTAGGCTATTGTTCCCCGGGGATAGTAGTGTGTTTGGTTATCTTTTTTCAAGTATCTCATAAATACCAATAAGAGTAATACTGAAAAAAAGAACCAGTTTTTTTTTTAAGTGAGAAGTAATATTTTTTTAGTTAAGCTATTATTGATATGTTATGATTTGATTCAAATATGGGATTTGATTTGAATTAGTCGACTCTCGAAATTCAGATCGAATCATCCGATCAGGTTATCGATACTAATATTATACCACGATGGACCGAGAGTACCCAAGATGGGATACAAAAGTGTGCCAATAAAATTATTTGTTCTTACATGTTGCTTCTATGTATATAGTTGATTTTAACCGTGACATCAGTGAAAGAAGTGGGAAACATTATAGAGTAATATAAATGGGCACATTTATGAAATCCTTGCATTTGCACTTTCATCAAACATAAGATGTTGGTTTTGGTTTATTTTCCAAAGTTATGCAGAGGTTGAATTTGAGTTTCCAATTAACACTTTTATCAAATCCTCGAATCTTCTGCTCCCTCTGTTCCAAAATTAACGGCCATATATTTGAACAACAACGACCTTTAAAGATTACTTTTTTCATACTTATTCTAGACATTAGTTTAAATTGTATAACATTGCTATGATAGTACTCAATCAAATAAGAATAGAAATTATATGTTATAAATTTTGTGTCGTTTTTTAATTTAAATATAAAAATATATCTCTAATTTTAGAACGGACGAAATTTTTTTACTCTCAAATTTTAAAAAGGAGGAATAGTTTGCATTTTTTCATTTTGTAGGAGAAGTTTCAAGACCTTCACATTAAGTTGAGAAGGAAAGAAACAGAGTAATCCCCGTCTAATATGGGAATGATTTGCAATCATAAAATGATCAAATGTGGTAGAGAAATTTTTCCCCAACCTTTCAACCTTTTAGTATGACTACAGTATACACTGTTATTGTCATTCCATTTTAAATTACAAGATAATTATTGACTTTTAAAAGTCAAAATACGACATTTTTAAATTTAAATTTAAAATTATTCATTAAAATTTGTAAAACAATAAATCTTATAATATATAGTACTTTTTAGATTGTTTACAATATTCATTATTATATCGACTAAAATTAAAAAAAAATTATGTCAATTTTTAGTTGACTTCAAAAAGTTAATAATGATTTTATATTTTGGAACGTAGGTGAATCAACCTTTCAAAATCCTATTCAACAGTTAAACTAAATCATCTTATAAATGGCAATCAAATATGTGAATTCAAAGTAAGAGAAACAAAAACAAAAACAAGAAGTGGAAAAATGGTAAGCAAATATGGGAACTGATGAAAGTAACAAAAACAAAAACAAAGTGTGTTAGGAAGCTGCTTGACTATTCAACAGTTGATCTAAATCATCTTATAAATGGCAAGCAAATATGTGAATTGAAAGAACAAAAATAAAAAAATGGAAGAATGCAATTATGTGAATTCGAAGTAACAAAAGCAAAAAGCAAAGGAAATAAAAGAATGCAATTATGTGAATTCGAAGTAACAAAGGAGTCCAAATAAAAAAGAACGCTAGAGGAAGGGGTTGAACCTTCGACCTTGTGGTTAACAGCCACACGCTCTAACCAACTGAGCTACTCCAGCTCATTAGTTCAGTTATCCTTCTAATTTATTTTGAAAGTAGTCAAAATTCCCGTTTACATAACCCTTGGCTCCCTTAGTTTATCATCTTTTGTTAATAGAATACTCAGAAATTAGCTACACATATACCATTACTTATTTGGAATCCCTTTCATAGCCATTCCCAAATATCATAGAGAGAGAGCTTAGAACTTAGAACTCGGAACTTACACCATCTTATAAGAAAATCTACGGAAGCAACAAATCGAGCATTTTCCACTTCTTTGTACACCATGGAGACTAAAGTCAATTAACATAATACAAGAGGTAATGTAACCTAAATTCACAAGCAGAATTCCTATCTGACCACCAACAAGGCTCCTTTCCCATAAGAAGGATTGCAATCTCCAAATGCAGTCTCTAATCACGTTTCCAGGACAAAACATCAGACAAAATCATCCTTCCTTGTCACTAAACAAATCTTTTTGATTAGTAGAGCAAACAGATTCGAGGTAAAACAGTCAAGAAACCACATACTATATGTCTTGAGGATGGCTGTCCTTTATATCATTCTATTTAGAGGGATCCTATCATTCTGCCTAGCAATCCTTTCCATTGGAGAAATAACCTGCGGCATTGACATTCCCACTGAAACAATGATCTCTGAAAACAGGAGAAAAGAGAGTTAATAAGTCACACAAGTAAGTAATCATTGATTGAGTTTAAAAAAGCAGACACAATCCCCCTTCTGATGTGAGATATTTGATAAATATATGCATAAAATCAGAGGAGTAAAATGCTGCAAATATATTCACACTATATTGGAGGTGTAGGCTCTTGACAAAAAAAAACAAACACAAACACATACATCTAATCACAGTAAATATTAATCAGAACATGAAATTTGAGAATGATTTAGTAAAATTCCATGTGCCCTCAGTTTGCTGCAACTTCGAATATGACAATATGGAAGAACATGTCTGCTATAATGTTTGTATTTGCATTTATGTAAAAAACAAAAAAAAAAAAGGAAAACAAAAGGGAAAAAGAAAAAAGAACAACTGATTGATGGATGCATAGCAACAAACCAACCTATGCCTTCCCGAATAGAAAGATTTGGCCTTATGATTTCCTCGGAATTAACCAGAAATACATCCCCAATGTACAAATGATTAGTTGGGACATAAACACTGCATAGCTCTTCATCTCCATTTTCCCTCTGCAATTAACCAGTTGACAATCAGATACAGAGAGGCAGAAAAAGATTAGGGGCCTAAGCATCAAAACATCCATGATAAGACAATTAAAATAATTTATATTTTTTTATTTTGATAATCTGGATGTCATGTCACTTACATCATCAGTCATTCCAAAATAAGGAGAATAAAAGCAATGAAAAAAAGACAATAATGAATTCAAAGTTCAAACACATGCATTTCTTTAAACCACCATTCCTGATTACGTAATTTGATTTTCCTCACCCGAGAACAAACTCTTGCGGCCTAAGAAAAATAACTATATTGACTCCCCCCCCCCCCCCCCCCCCCCCCCCCCCCCCCACACACAAAAAACCTAAATAGATATTACATGAACCTCCATTGCTAAAGACACTCGTACCATCAAATCCCAATATTTATCTAGCCTGCAAGAAAGAAGAAAACCATAGAATTTTATAGTCTGATACATAGACACTTAATTTACAAACATACATACAACTTTGAAGTCCACAGGATAGCTCAAATAGCAAATTCAGAAGATCGTCTATAAGATATGTTGCAGGTACCTGAAGAACGAATGTTGACGTGATAAAGCCAAAAGCATATTCACCAAGACGAGGATGGCGGATAATTGCAACCTCCTTAAAAGCAGTGGTGTTTTGGTCTGTAATGTGGCAGAAGGTATTGTTACTAATCAACTAGCACAAACAAAAACTGTTTCAGATAATTAGATGAAAATTTATATAATGCCCAGCCCAATGTAACCTGAAACGTGGTTCGTTTTGGTACGCAGTACACTAGGGGTATCTTTATATAAGTTATTATAGTTAGGAATTCACTTAAAATCTAAATAAAATAGACCCAAGTTTTATAGAAGATTTTTAGTTGAATCAATAAGTTGGTTGTTTTATAAATAATTTAGGACAAATGTAATGTTTGAACATCCAATACTAAGTTAGAACATTGTTATTTGTGCAAATATAGGTAAACCAACAAAGAAATTTTTTAGTATGCTAAATTTAGAGTATTGTTACGTAATAGTATCGTATTTGGGTACGTAAGTACCAATACGCAATTCACTAGGTCGATGAGAGTATTTGGTAACTCTGGCCCAGCCATCTATCTGCAATTCGATTTTCTAGGAAAGTCAATATGCAATCAGCACAAGAAGACTCAGTAAAGCAGGAGAACCAGAGAACTAGATTGAGCTATACAAAATTAGCTTAAAAACTACAATCATGTTCCTTATAAAGTGATGAAGAGGAAGATAACTGCCATAACTGCAAGAGATATTATAGATAATTCTGAGAATATGTTAACACCTTGTAACAGCCATATAAAATTAAACTAAAACCATATTCATTAAAGTGATGGAGAGGAAGATAGCTGCCATAACAGCATGAGATATTATAGATAATTCTCTAAGTCCACTAATTACACCTTGTAACAACCCTAACAGAAGCATTAATATGAATTTGTTCCCAGTCCTAACTCTAAATCTAACTAAATGGAAGGTAAACAATTATGTTCAGCAGAAAACATATATTGAACCAGCCAAAAGCCTTTAAGTTCTCAGATGACTCACTAATAAGTAGCAAGTATTTAGACATCCGAGCAACATTAGCATTGACACCCTTAATTTTGAGTTTTTTCCACAGAGGCTTCAAACACTTGGTACTAATTGTTTTCCTTTGTTGTTCAGTCATATAAATTGCCAGTGGGAAGATTAGGGTCATTGGCATTTATTTTAAGGATATTACTAAGGGTCTCAATTTTTTGGTCTCAAATGACGTGACATTGAATAAGACAAAAAGGTACTTTATGACATAGTCATAGTCAATCACAAGTAATTTATCCAACCAATGTATTGATACCGCATCATTTTAGACACTTTTTGTCTTGTTCAATGCCGTATCATTTTAGACCAAAAAATTGAGACCCCTAGCATTACTCTTATTTTAATGACACTCCGACTCAGTTAACCGTATAATCATCATTAAGTTTGTCCAAGTGTATACCAGTTCTGCTATACATAAACACACAATTAAGAAATGACCTTCAACCAAGCTCCAATATGGAGGTGATTTCATGCATTAGCAGTAGTCTTGTAGACCAAGATTAGAGGCTTGTTGTGTTCATAATTCAATATTTTTTGCCAAGTTCATAAGTCAATATTTTAGAGAAGCCTTTATTTACTAAGATAGAGAAATAGATTTTAGTGGGTAATGATATGTTCATAAACCTTCAAGAGAAAATTCAATTACCATCAATTAGCAAAGGGAAAAGAAATAAAAAAATATATTATGGCCTTGTCAGAGTAATTATTAGCAGAAAATGGAACTTTAGTCATTTGTTTCATGAGAAACATGTGCACAAGGACAGTTTTAAAAACTAAATTGATGTTAATACCTAACATGAACTGCATACAATAGTTTGCTTTTACTAATCCAACAAACAACTTGCAGTGGAAGCTTCCCTGTCAAGCATTTATGTAAAAACATATACAGAAACCATAACAGAAGGGATCACCTGGAGAGATAGCAGCACTAATTTGTTTGGATGCTGAGTATATGTGCTTTACAAAGGGCATTCGCTTTATAAACCATTCCCCTAACCAGAAAACGGTGGCACCCATCCATGATGAAGCAAATATACCAACAAAGAATATAAAGATTAAAGATGTAATGAATCCAAGGCCTGCAGCAAACATGAAGGAAAAAGGTACATAACCGATCAGTTTAATACAAAATAAAAGACCAATCTTACACAATTACTTGTGAAACAGTATATAGATGGCAAATTAAATAATCATGATCCATATTTCAGTAAGCATGATGTTATTTTCAATTTTTTTATTCTGCTATGCTCTAAATTGCCAATACTTGTTATAAAAAAAAGTTAAAAATTGCCAACTTCCAGCAATTTGATTACTCCTTCCATCCGAATTACAGCAACCAAAATGAGCTAATAAGCAAGAGTCAAAACTTGCATCCTGCAAATTCTGTTAAAGTTAAATACAGCCTTGATAACTCACCAAATATTTCTACACCAAGCCTCTCATATATGGGACTGAAGAAACCATCAAAAAACTGAACAAACCACCAAGTGACAAAAAATGTGACAGCTACAGGGAAGAGAACCACACTGCGGATTTCACAATTTAAATGAATGTTACAATTAATAATGATCCAAAAAGAAAAGCTTAAATAATTTATTGTGAAGCATATTTACCATCCAGTCATAAATTTCTTTGAAACCCAACTCTGGAGAACAGCATAGCAAGCCTGAAAGTAAAAGTGTTATAACTATCGCAATGTAGTCTATTTATTTTACAAATGGACATTAAGAACAAAAATTAACCAACAAATATGTAATTTTGATATGTGTGTGTTTAGTATACATTAGTACATTACACACATGCACACACACACACAAACTCATACACACACATACATATAAGAGAGAGACATAAAGTGAGAGGGTCCCAAAGGGCCATTATCTAATTATCTTACATTTACTAACAATATATATAAGATAACAAGCCAAATAAAGACAATCTTTCAAAATCAACAGGGGCCACGCCCACCTTTGGCCCATACTGGCTCCGTTCCTGAGGGAGATGTTCATTTTAAAACAAATTATTAAAAAATACTACTTGTATCAGTCACAGCTTCACAGTCCCATGAACAAGCAATTTAACTCTCATATACTGAATCCAACCATACTCAATGAGTATGCAATTAAACTTACATGAAAACATGCAGTCTGAATGGGCCCAAAGCAATCTGAGTAAAAAAAAAATACTGTATAAGAAATAATAGGCCTGCTATTTGCCAATTCAGTATAGTGGTCTCACTCTTATTAAGAGGAGAGAAGCTAGACAATTAAGAAAATAACCTTAAGAAAATAACCAGATAAAAATTCGATAATCAACAGAAATTTGCTCTAGGATTTAACCAAATTCATTTATACTCTACAAAAGAGAACTAAAATACTAGTCTTTAAAGATTGTTTAGAACCCTATGAGGCTATCATCAATCTTTGATTTCAATTACTCTGAAGCTCAACAAACATCTTCATCATACATGACCAGATTTCAGACTAATTTTAAATTTTCATTAATGTTACTTTACTCTTCCATCTCAGTTATAGTAACAATTGATTAGCATTTTTTGAAAACAACCAAGTCTTCGATCTGTGAAATGAGGAACCAAAGCTGGTTACCAAAAATCACTTATGTTTCTGCTGAAACAACATATTAGATACCATCCACGTTCCAAATCCAAATCATACATCATTGTTGTCAAAGTTCTACATTCATAGGATGATTTAGCATCTTTAAAGTCCAAGTCACAACCATTAACCACATTTTCCATGCCTACTGCATAACTTGCCAGAGACAGTGTTCAAACAGATCGTTACGTACCTTCAACATTAATTAATATAAAGCTGCACCCTAATATCTTAGACAAAGTATATCCTACCACATTATCCTCATTTTATTTCAGCACATCTGCTTGTTTACGTTTTAATCCTAATCACATTGCCACTTTCAACCATGCATTATATATGATTAATTGGTTGACATAGGCACAGTCCACCTCTACACCTTATATGCTTAAAACTCAGGCACACAGAAAGTTATAACATTAAGAATTATGTTTGTGTCAATGTTACAGCATATTCATATTCTATGAAGTACCGACTCAGACACGATACGCGATACGATACGTCGGGGACACATTCGATATCATATATATAAATTTTTAATAATATAAATACATTTTTCACAATAAATAAATTTAATTTAATAGAGCATGATAGAAACTTGAAAATAATAATAAGCAACACAAACACATTGCATAATAAATATCTTAAAGTTACATAATAATGTCTAGACTTAAAAGAAATAAAATAACTCATAACTTTTATATTGCAATTTAAGTACTACACTTTTATTTTATTTTTAAATTTTGACCCCAGGCGTGTCCTCTAGCATGTCTTGATGTGTCCGAGACATGTCCAAGCTTTAAAAAAATAGGAAAAAGAAGAAGAAGAGCTTGAGGTCAATTGTCGGGTGCATATCTGAGGCGTGTTGGAACAAATTCCATGTAGGAGACACTTGTCTGAAAATTCGTGTAGGAGACATTTGTCCGATATGAATTTGTGGCCCTCCTAAAAGTGTCTGTACTTCCTAGGTTTTAAAAACTAGACTGAACTGGCAATTCAACCAGTAAAAACCGGAATCAGTTCGTGCTCCGGTTCGGTTTGGCCCATTTACCCAGTTTTTTGTCAAAAACCGATAAAACCCGATATACCGGCAGTCGAACCTCGTGACCTGGTAAACCGATCATTGGTTTATCAGTTTAAGATTTATAGATAAAACAAATATTAAAAAAATTGTGCAGATTCGGGTCAATGAACAGCCTGGGAGCATTACAAACTGTACATCAGTACATCAAGTGCTGAAAGCTATAGAAGCTTGTTCACATTCTAAATTCCACATAGAAAATCTAATGAATCCAGAATCAGGCCTACAAAGCACAAGGATTGACACGAATTCAACTAGCCGTGAGCCGACCGAAAGGCAACTAATCCAACTGACTATCCCACACAACACAAGTACAATGCGATCTAGGGGGTTTGTAAGACAAATCAAAGGAAGAAGAGCAGAAAAAAATATTATTTTCTCAACAGCCGAAAAAAGAACACTTTATATGAAACAAGCAACTTGGTTAATATTGTGGACGGCAAACAGAGCTGCCATATTCAAAGCTCATAAGAATATAACAAGGGTTAGGAGTAGAAAGATCTGGATGGTTATTTAAATTACCCACATTACCCTTAATTTGTCTTATTATTAATGGGCTTACCTAAGTTAGCAATAGTGGAACTAAGCCCAGAAGGATTGGAAATAACATTTATTATTTATTACATATTAATGACGTCACTGGGTCAGTGACTTATCCACTCGGTACCCTTTTTCAGTTCAATGACCAATCCGGACCTGAAAACATTGCTTCCTACTTCATACATTCCTTCCTAGTTCATATTTGACTTTATCAATTGAACTTTTACTTTAGTGAAGAGTTTAATTAAATCGGGTCCGAAGCTCATTATCATAATGTTCTCCGGGCACAAAATTGTGCACCTGATCTGCTGGGAAACTTTGGTAGTCCAATAACGTTCAGGTTTTCAAAGAGTAGTAAATAATTATGGCAGCCCTTTTTCAATACTTAAAGCTGAGATGCCATTGTGTGATTTATTTGTTTGAGTAGAAGCGATAGCCCCTTGTCTTATGTGGGTCAATTTTCATTTTCCCCTCCTTAATTGTCTTCAGTAGTCCATTATCAGCAAGAATTTCCAAAATTTTGCAATTAGAGCGGGGAAGAAAGGAAATGCTTAAGCCTTCACTGTACTTTAACAATAGACTCCTTCCATCCCAAAATGAAAGTAGTATTTGACCTTTTTATGCATGTTAGATTTTCCTATGACAGGCTCAAAAACATTCTTCTTGGATAACTCCAATTCTAGATTTATAATTGCAAACAAAAAAAAAATGTAGTAAAATATTAAGATTAAAATGTGTCCCAGACAGATCATAATTTAAAATGCTTGAAAAGTCAAATGGGTCCCTCATTTTGGTAAAAGAAAGCTTACTAAAAATCCTATATTCACCCAAATAACTTAATTAGCAGGATTTACTCGTTCAACAGAGCACACAAAAAAATTTCCAAAAAAAAATATCACGGTATAATTACAATACAAAATCCTCAGATTCAACAATGTTATAGCTTTCCATGACTAGTTGAAATATAAAACTCCAAAATGCAATTGGGATCTGATAATTTCATTAGTATTTCAGCGAAAGCACATCTGTCCAGTGTATGTGCATATATCTAGAGAGAGAGAGGGAGAAAAAACCTTGCGCGTGGAAGAATTGGGAGAGTGAGGAGGAGATTTGGAGAAATCTTCGGGATCATCGACCATGTCATGAGCTTGACCCGGCGCACTCGATGTGGATGGCGGCGTTTCCTTGTTATCTGCCATAGTACACTCTCTGTTTGCTGGTTACTACAATTTCTAGAGAGAGATTTGTCGGGAATTTGAAGAAATAGAAGTAGAAGAAGAAGAGGCTCACGAGATTATAGAACACTCTTATCAGTCTCAGATGTAGAAGAAAGTTTTGACTTTTAACTGTTTGACATAGATTTTATCGCCCACGGGAAAAACGCAAAATTTGAATACTACAAAATGGACTAATTATCTGGAAATTTATTATATATACCAGCACTATAAATACTAACAATTGAATGAAATAAAAAAAATTTAATAACAATTAAATGAAATGAAAGAATACCAACAATTAAATAAAATAAAATAATTTAATTTATCTCCTAAGCTACGTGATGGCAGATGATGATGAATAATCATACTCGAAATTTAAACAGAAGCACGAATGTGTTTATTACGGTCATAAATCAATATCACACAAATTGTTTATAATGCAAATAATTTCAATTGTAATATACCTCCCACGACATTGTTTCACTATGCGGGCATGTAAAATTTTTGTAATGACAGACCATTTTGTAGGTCCATATTTTGCTACCAGTTTAGTGATTTTCTCATACTCCTATACAACAACAAAAAAATTTATTTAAACACCAAGACCACGAAAGATTGTCAAAAATATGTTTTAATTACAGTTGCAATAACATATAAAAATGAGGGGAGAGAGGAGGGGGAGAATGGTGCCACCTGAATCCATTTTACTATAATTATCCATAATAGTCAAAAAAATATTCAAAGAAATTAATGTCAGAACTGATAAAAGGAGTGTATAATCGGGAGGATAAGTTATGGAGATAAATTACTTTTCAATTACATTTACTCGGGAAAAGTGAAAAAGAAAATGTACCTTCGCAGCACTGTCGCCGTTTTATCGACCACCTGCGAACTCTATACATATAATGGACGACACACTTACTAATATAAATTTATAATAAATACAACATTGTGTATATCAATAATTTTTTTGTACAAAAATTTGTTTTTCAATTATCTACCAAAAAATATTACCACTTTTAATAAACTACAACATTAAAAATACATTATAACAATAGTTTCCTTATAGATCTGTCAAACTCTACCATGTCTTCAGTACATAAACCTCTGAAAAGAAACATTATCCATCGACAACGTCCACGACCAACAAATATTGTTTGTAACAAAAATCTGTTATTTATAAGAGAAAGCAAAATGTTAGTAGTATATTGTAAGAAAGAAAGTAATTAAAAAATACACATAACCTTGTTAACTTTTCTCCATCCTTGACTTGTTCCTAAATGAACACGTTTCCATTCAATAGCCTTATCATCCCAAGACTGCAAAAAATTGAAATGAATCGTTTAGTTATATGTCTTTTAAAAAATAAATATCAAAAAATTTATCGTAAGAAGAGCAATAATGCACAGAGATAAGAAAATGGTATCTTAAACATATCAAATTATAACAAAACTTTAGGATATATAATATTTGTTGTGGATTTGTCATTTAATTCACGAAGAAGTATGCATAAGCGGGAATAACTTGTGCATCTTGACAGAGCTATGTATAGCTGACTGTGACTAAAAACTGGCGTCTATAAATCTACCCCAACAAATTTGACAGACTGACCCTGTGATTTATTCATTGTCATTGCATAAGCTAACGTCACTGGGAATTGTCTTCTTGTCATTTTAATACTTAACTCAGTCGAAGAAGGAGTCAAAGAAATTCTTGGAATGAATACCAAGTCGCCATGCTTATCACCAGTTAAAATCTTTGCTTCAAGTACTAAAGCACCACACTTGACTATGATAAGTCTAGTACCATTACAAAGGCCATTTTTTGGTGTAATGTTCCTTAGAAGCATTATTGGACAACCCTCTTTTAAATCTAATTTGAACGGTGGTAGTCTAAGGGGGTTGAGTGTGTTCAAATACTCATTCGGCTAACGATGCATAATAGTCCGATCCACGTCATCATCTTCAACCATTTTGTCAGCAGTAAAGTATGTATGTATTTCTCCCAAAAAAAATCGCCAATGCAGCTAGGTTGATATCATTGACATCATCATTTCTAGCAGATAGAATTGTGCGCTATTTTAAGTAATCGGGAGTGACCTTACTTAGCACTTCTAGCTCTGGGTAGATGGTCGATATCAGATTATCTACATTTTGAGTTGTTTTTATTGAATGTGGAAGTTGTATAGATTCTTGAGGGTTATACCCAATCTACACATTAATGAAGGATTAGTAAATTATCAAATATTCTCGACAATATATAGATATCAATATGAATAAAGATACAAATACTCTTACCTCATTAAGGAAAGCCAAGAAATCAAATAATACAGATTGATCATCGTGTAAGTGCATGTTAACTTGTAAAGTCAAGACATGAATATCTTTCCAAAGCAAAGAACGTCGTAGTGATGCTGCCACTGCATGCTCGCGAAGACCTCTAGGTATAACAGGAATAATCTGCCTAAAATCTCCCCCAAGAACAACAGTAGTACCTCCAAATGGTTGTAAGTTATCACGAATGTCTTGTAAGGTCCGATTAACTGCTTCAACACAATGACGGTGCTGCATTGGAACCTCATCCCATATAATTAGTCTAGCTTTTCAAAATAATTCTGAGTGTGATGATTACTTCGTGAGTCCACAAACTGAATTTTCTAATACGTTAAGTGGAATGCAGAATGTTGAATGTGCAGTACATTCCCCATGTAACAACCCAGAAGCAATTCCAGAGGATGCTACTGTAATTACTATATCTCCTAAGGAACGACATTTTTTGGCAATTGTATTGTAGACAAAAGTCTTTCCAGTTCATGCGCCCCACTAAGAAAGAAGGTTGTTCTTCTATTTTCATAAACAGATGAAATGATTGCATTATAAGCCATACGCTGACCTTCATTCAGTAGATCAATGTTTTACTGGACATTTATTTGATCAACTTCAATATGTAACTGGCTATGTTCCCATATAAGTCGATTGCCAACATTAATTCCCCAATTAGCAAATGGTAGTGGCATTGGTGGAAAATCTGATAAGCTCTTCCCCGACTCTTGAAGCACCTGATTAATAAGGTATAAACCATAATCACAAATTTGAGCATTAGTAGGAACATCAATGCCATAGCATGCACTTATTTTGCATGATAAATCATCATAAATATGCATAGAAAATTGGTTCCACAACGCTTCTGGATTTAAAGGAAAGCATTGAGTCAAGATAATAGAAAACAATCTTCTTAATTGAGACCCTGTTCTCATTATTGATGCTTCTCTGAGACATTGAATCCATTCTTCATCGTCTTCCAAAAGGCCTTTTGCAATACATGCTGCCTTATATGTGGGGTGTACAACATTATCAACTGTTCTTAAACATTGAAAAGATTGAGGTCCCTCTACAACCGTTAACAAAAGACGAAGATAAAACCTTTCACCTTCATTTGGACTAGCAAAATACATTCTTCCGATTGCAAATCCCCTTTATCTCATTGTCTAGAGCTTTCCTGTCTTTTGCCAGACGAAATGCTTTGGAAACTGTTGGTATGTGAGAGTTCGAGCTAAATCATTAGTAGAGTAGCATGCAAAAAATCCTATTAGAGGTGTCTGTTGATCCTCTGCTCTGTTCAATATTGCAGCTATTGGTTCAGAAGGGTTATAGCAGACATGATGTTTTCCCTCTAGGTGAACTACCAGACGTATAACTGGAGGGAACTCTTGATGCATATGATTTCCAAATATCCGTCATGCCGCCTCTGTAGGTCCAATGTACCTTGAGTCAATATACTGCTTAATCTATGGGCCCCAATACCAAAGTTGTGCCATCGTAACCCTTGTAGATGTATTTATTGATATACTTTACGCACCTTACTCCTGCATAAACTTCAATATTTATATGACAACTAAACAATCTAGAGAGATATGGATTATATGGTACAACATCTCTATTATCAACTTCATTTTCAGACCTTAAAGAATGTTTTCGACCTTTATTGCGCCTTTGATATATCAGATACCCATCTTCGCCCATTGTAGTTTCTTCTACCCAATTTTTAGGATATCTCTTAGTGCATTTACCATCTTCCATACATGGTGATTTAAGATTTCGAACACCACATGGTCCATGTACCATGCAAGTTTTAACTGTTTCATATAGAAGTGGATTAGAAATTGGATTGGGGAATTCGGCACAAATAACTCGATTTACTTGTTCACGTGTTTGTATTTTATAAGGCCCTTGAAGAAATATTAGCAAGTGCATGTGCGGCAACCCACGCTTTTGGAATTCAATAGTGAAAACGTGTGCCACCTTTTCACCAAATAATTTCTTCTTATCAATCTCCATCATCAAAGCTTGGCGCTTCAACTCAAATACGCAGGACACCAAGTCTGGGCGGTCAATTGACATTTGACATGGTAACAGTGCATCTTTGATCTCAGGCCAATTCGGATTTGCTGTCATGGTTAAGAAAATATCTGGGTGTTGGTTATATCGAGTTATGGCCATAGAATCTTGGAAAATTTTAAACATTTGCCTTGGACTCCCAGAAAAAGAAGAAGGCAAAACTACTCGTTTACCAACTTGATTAGCCTCTAACCCATCAGGAATTACGTCGACCAGATCTTGGTATAGATCAGCTCGCAATTTTTGTTGGTTGAGCCTATAATATGTTAATCGATTCTGCTCTGTTGTCGCCCATGCATCTACAATAAACTCTTGAAATAATCTTCCACCCCTCAAGATAGTTGAATACTCAGTAGGTCTTTCAAACAAACGTACCCATAATATTGCAATTACGTAAGTCTTTTTGATGAAGCTTTACCTTGATTGACATCCCACTGCGTAAATTTTGGTTCCCAGCCAAGCTCACCATACGGAAACAACAATACGTAATGTAGTGGTAAATAAGCTGGATGACATTCATTTATCTGCATCAACTGGTCACTCCCTCTTAACCGTATAATAATGTCCCTCATCGTAGAGACTTCAGCACCATCTCCAGGTAATATAACAACGACCTCATTTGACGTGGGTAAATTATGAGTTCGACGGTCTTTTGCTGCACTATAATGAAGGTCAGCTGGGATGTCATGATTGTTCAGATGTTCCCTACTTAAAATTGCAGCTGCATGTCTAAACTTCTCCAAAAATGACTGGAGGTTGTAGTAACCCTACTCGATGTCGCAATTCCCTATGGATTGTAAATGCATTGGGACCCCTACCAGGAACCACTCTATCATCCATATGTACACTTAAGCTTTTAAAAGCATTAGCCGCATTATACAGTCGTGTATAACTTTGAAAGGACTTTGACTTATCATCATCGCCATCATATAATGTTTGAATTTCTAGAGGAGGCGTTAATAGTTGTAGAAGTCGAATCTTTCCTTACAAGCAACATGTTCCGAAGAAAGGGCGATCAACAGATGAATTTGATAGCTTTTCGACTTTCCAATGCAATACTGAGCAGTGAGGACACTGTATATTCATTTTATCATTGTAGTGTCTCCCTAAAAGATGATGTGACTGAAGGACTATATTTGTAGGCAATGCCTCATCTTGTATGCAAGCTTCATCAAGTATTGACTGAATAATTAGTAATAACCTAGAAAATAAATGAAGTTATAAATATATTGTAACACTTCTTATGGTATAAAGTTATAAATAATTTGCATTAAACTAACCCAAAAGTTGGTGATGTAGGCATGGAAGATGATATAATGTTACGGGAGTCATGTATATGCTCCATATTATTTGGTGGAAGAAGGATTTCTTCATCCCTTGAATTTGAGTTGGTTAAATGTAACCCTTCAGTTGGTAAAATCGAAACTGGAGGAATTCGATTAGGAACTGATGGCGCAAGTTTTAACACCGACGGATGCTGATAAAAATGATTCTTGATCGCGATACAATCTCGTTCATAAGTTGCTCGTTTGGATGGCCTAGGGATTAAACTGGGGAAAAATCTTAGTTAAAATGGATATGGTTGAGATTGTATTTTTTTGCTTGCTTCTCTCTTTCATGACGCAAGCACTGAGCAATATATATTGGCCGCACATCACCATTATACCTTTCTCGTCTTTTACGTTGAGGAATTGGAGCTTCGTAAATGATATTTTTATTGAATCCCTAAAAATAACAATAGATATCTAAGTGTAAAGCTAAGAAGTCGTAGTGTTTTTTTTAGAAAAAAATAATGTTTTCTATTTATTCGGATTAGGGTGAATATATTCATGTTTCTTGATTTTGTATTTCACACGCCAGCGCTATGCAATATGCAATGCTCGCCACTTTATGTTTATTGTCTTTTACGTTGAGGAAGTGTAGTTTCGTAAAGGATATTATTATTAAAACCCTAAAAACAATAATATATGTATAATTATATCAAACTAAGAAGGCATACTGTCGTTAATAAATTAGGTTCAAATATTTTATTTTTATGGTTTTGTGTAAGAAATCTTTGTAACTACTAACGTAAATGTCTGGAATATTGTATACTTACCACATGCAAATTGGGATATGCACCTTTTTCTTTTAGTCGAAGTTTTCTTTGATTTTCCTGATAGCGTATAAATATAAGATGTTTTGTCTTGGAAAATAAAGTGTGAGCTTAAGAAAATGAAAAGTAATCTTATCTTGCCTTACGCATAATCTTCATTTCACATTCTTCTCGAATGACAATGCCAATATTTTTTTCCGATAATGTTCTCTCTATTAAAGAAAGGAAAAAAGAAGGTTAAATCTATAAAGTATAAAAAAAAGAATAACTATTAAAAAGCAAGTTAGTTATAAAAGAAGAATTTTTTTTACTGTGCATTGCAAATGATAATCCTCATGTTCGTAATTGAAAGACACGTTAGAAATTTCAAAAAATAATAGTAATTATTCAATTTTCATTAAGACTGAAAAAGGAACTTACATATCCAAACATGGTATAAGTAGGTCGTCTAGTGGACAGGGTGACCACATGATTCATATTCATTATTGAAAAATTGTATTAGTGTGAAACGAATCAAATTCAGTGAAGAGAGAATATTAGAAAAATGGTTGTAATTGTAGAGTTGATTACCTTGTAGTGGTGTTGGTTTAGGTGCGTTTGACGACGACACAATTTCAATTTAATGTCTTAGTGGACGTCCAATGGACGGTGCAAGCATATAATTCGTAACATCTGTAGATAAAATGTATTAGTTTGAAAGAGATCAAAATGTATTTGTGAAGGGTGTTCTGTATTAGTCTGAAAGAGATCAAAAAGTACATGACAGTGTCACGGGAAAAATCATAGTATTAGTAAAAAATTTCCTGAAAAAGAATATAGTAAAAAACTTTCCTTATTATATAGATTTGAATACCTTGTAGTGGTGTTTGTTTAGGTGGGTTTAATGTTGAGCCAATTTCTAATTGATGTCTGAGTGGACGTCCAATGGACGGGGTAAGCACAACATTCATAAACTCTGTCAAAAAAACGTTTTAGTGTGAAAGAAATAAAATTCAGTAGATAAAAAATATAAGTTAAATTTGTTTTTTTTAAGAATTGAATACTTTGTCGTTGTGTTCATTTAGGTGTGCCTGATGTCAAGCCCTGTTCGAAATGTTGTGTAGGTGAAGTTTTCAAATTTTTAATAGATGAACATTGAGGTTGGGCATGTAACCATGATGCGGTATGGTGATGGGTATTACCCCACTGTAAAGTAAGTTGTCGACATTTAGATAGCAGTTGTGGTTGTGGTCAAGTTCAACGACGTCGTAAAGCCCACGAATAAATTATCTTCTCGTGATCTAATAGTTGCTGAGAATGACGCATTAGGCTAGGTAGAGAAAAAGAAAATCACAATTAGTAGTCACAATTATAATAAACGTTTTAGGTATGGCAAGACCACTTATTTTGTGGACAATAAATTGCATATAAAATGAAAATAAAATTTATTGTATAAACTAAAAATTGCAAATTCCGTGAATAAATCCCGTGAGTAAAAAGAAAAGGAAAAGAAAATAAACAAACAAACCATGAATCCAAGAATATTTTTTTAATATCATGTATGGTAAAATGCAGAGATGTATAATAAAGAGAATGTGTTGCTGTACACAATTTTTTTTGTGACCTTAGTTATTAATATATTTAGATAAACAAAGGGGATGAAGATAAATTTTTTGCGTAGAAGAAATAGGTAAGTAAATAGGTAAATAAAGCAAGAACATCAATGGATTGAAAAAGAACAAAGGTGATGCCTTATATAAACACTGATAAAACAACAATTTCAATTTAGAACCAAAATGTTTATCATGGGGTTCTCAGAGAACAACGGTAGATACAATCAATCAAAGTTCCACATGTATTTTTAATATTCCCACAATGTTCCCTAGAGAGTGGAGTGGGTCCCATCAGTATGCAAAGGGAAACTTGTGAAAATATCTGTGATTTCTCAGCTGAGCAATGGCATTGGTAAAGCTTTGATTTTTATCTTTTCATTAAAATAGTAATCCCTATGCATAATTCACAGTAAAGATCAAAAAAATTTTACATTACCACTTTCAAGATCGCAAATTACAACTTCAATTACATGAGATTTAGTACATTAATTATGAAGTGGGAATTCATATTTCCACAACAAAATTTAATACTTTCAAAAATCTCGTCACAGTATCACATGAATAGAAAATGAGATCCACGTTCATATAAGTTCGTCGTGCGAAAATAACATGTAAATGAGATCCACATTCATATAAGGCCGTCATATGAAAATACCAAATTTTTTTTTGTTGAAAAAATGTTCCCAAATGAAATTAGACTCAATTTTGAGACATGTCATGAAAATTTTAAAACTTAGATTAAAATATTAAACACCACATTTATGTGAGATTAAAATCAAATTTCATGATGTTTTATATGGCATGAGAGTGGGTCCCACATGTACAGGCAAAAACACACTTGAAAATATATCATTTCCCTTTAAAACAAATGCTTTGATTTTTCTCTTTTACCCTTAATGAAGTATGTATAGAAATTTGGTACATTAATTATGAAATTAGACTCAATTTTGAGAAATACCATAAAAAAAATTAAAATCCAGATTAAAAGATTGAATACCATCTAGTGATGTAGGGGACACAAAAGAGAAATCTCACCATTTCTTACAGAAAATAACCCGACATTGATGACTGTGAAAAAGCACATTTGAGGACCCAACTGAATTCTCTTGTTAAGATTAAACACAAAGAAATTATATATAACAAAACATTACATGGGAATTTAGTTAATCACCAAACCAATCATGTGAATAGATAAGTAGATGTATAGAAGCAAATGCTATCTAAAATTTTAAATATCTCCCTAAAATATTAATCAACCTAAAATAGATGCATCATTTTTATCACTCACTTTATATCTCTCTATCTGTGTGTGTGTGTGGATTTGGGATGCCAAAATCTTTGTCTCTAAAATAGATGTATCATTTTGGTCTTAAATTACTTTGGGAAAGGATAAAAGTTACTACTTTTGAAACTGTGTTTCCATGGAAACTTGAAAAAAATAACAAAATACTCTACTAACAAATTGCTTCATCCCACAACACTACTTCGCAAAACGGGCTCTATGTAGGAAAAATAGGTCATTGTTAAAGAGGAGGAAACCAAAGAACATTTGAGATGTTATCAAAACTCGTACCTATGTAACGGCCTAATTTCAACTTTCAAGCATATGTGTTGAACTCCTTCAACATTTCCCCAACATTAAGTAAAACTAAACCTCAAGTTTAGAAAAGTTGAAAGTAAGAAACCAATTAAATATTAACTCAGCTCTTTGATCCAAGAAAACACAAAATCCTTAAAACCTATGGGACTAAGTTGTTTGAAGCCATGGGTATAAACCAATCCTTTATGTTCATGCTGCTGTAATTTCTAGTGTTGATGTAATTTTTTATTATTTTGGACAAAGACTCTTCAATATAGATTGCTTCCCAATACAATCTTATATAAATTTCTTAATCTCCTTACTTCTTTCATCAACTTCCGTGTGTCGTCTTCTTATGGCCCTTTCGTTGTTTAACTGTTGTTCTTTACATAAACAAATAAAGTAGAAATATCCTGAATGGCCCTATGCTTGAAGCTACTATATCAAAGTTTTAAATGACTATTGATTTTGGATATGAATGCTTCATTTCTTTAACCTTATAAGAGAAACAACATGACACATAAATATCCACCTTCTTTACTGATTCTCATGAAGTAAAACGCTCTAAACTGCAATTACCCATCTGAAGCACTTTTAGTAAACCCAGAAAGAAATGGAAAAATAAACAAAGCTCAGAAACAGATCAACATGAACAACAAATTATTTTTTTAAAGCAGGTCAACTTGCACAGAAAAAACCAACTAATTAAAAGAACCATAGAAACCTCAAAATCAGACAAAACATGAAACTTTATCCCATACCATCATTTTATAATCAAGACTCATAAATGCTACTAACTCTATGATACGCCTGGAAATAAGCAAATCAAGCAATACCAAAAAAAACACACAACTAAAATACAAAGGCAATTTCATCTCAATCTCTACATCGTTCTCTCATCAGCAAAACATCTCTCTAAAGTGCATGTAAGCTTATGAAACACCTCAAATCATCAAATCAAGCAATACCCACCAAATAAAAATCAGAACAAAAAAAACCTAATACCAGATCAACACAAAAAATAGAAACCAAACCTTGGGTTTGAGATCGGACTCAAAATTAAAGTTCCAATCACGATAGCAAGGGAAAGAAGGCGAAGAACCATGAACAAGAAGAGAGCAATCAGACGATTGAGAAGAAGAGTGGCCAATGGTGGCGAGAGGAGAGGTACTGTCCATGCCAGGAAACTTGTGGGACTCTTCAGGTGACCAGCGCGTGATCGGATCGTTTAATGCACCGCCTCACCATTGGAGAACAAACGCATAGGATGCGAGTGTTAGAGGCAAGAGAGTTAGGAGGATGAGGAGTTTAGAGGTGAGGGATTGGAGGGCGGATGAAGGTTGGGGTCTGACGGAAGAAGAATACAGACCCACCATTGCTATGGAAGATGCATAGAGAGAAGAAATTTAAAAATTGAAAATAGGGCTAAAATCCGATTAGATTTTATAGTAAAAGCAAAAATTTACATACCAATTTCTTCCTCTTTCGCATTGGAGCCATTGTTTCTCGTGTGCGAGGTACCGATTTTTGGACGGGGTGAGTATTGGAGGCGTAGGAGAGAGAATGAGTTTGGAGGAGAGGAAGAGAAAGAGGAAGATGCCGCTCAGCGGGAAATAACGAATGAAAGGGACTTGGTTTCTTCAAGGCTGTTAAAGAAGAAACAACGAAGAGTTGGATTTATCCCAATTTTGGACGGTCATGATCCTTTTTTAGGAGATGAGTGGGAATTTTTTTTCTTTAAAATGAGTTGTGTTTTGTTATTATAGATATACTTCAATTTTGAGTAACTACAAAACAAATAATTAAAAAATTATGTGTAAGTATATTTTTTAGTGCTAATGTATGTAAATTCGGAAGGTATTTTATTTGTCAAATTTAAGTTATGTTGTAAAATTTTATTATGAACAGTAAGAGATACAAGGTTACTAAATTCGGAATGGATCGAAAGTCCGACCGATAAAAATCGAACCGAACGACACTCCGATTTGATTTGACCAAAAAAATTGGTTTTTAATTAAACCAATCAAAATTAGATTTTCACTTATTGACCACCAGTCAAACCGGTTAAGTTGACCTAGTGAACCAGTTTTAAAGTATTTTTTAATATTCATTTGGCACAAAAATATTTATATTTTTAAAATTAAATACTTTTAGTAATATTGTAACATAATTTCACTATATTTTAGCGTACAAAAAATTAGACGTTTTAAAATTTTATTAATTATTAATAATATATATATATATTTTATGTATTTATCATGTCACCGGTTTAATAACGGTTCGACCACTGGTAGAACTAGTGATCCATCCACCCGGTACTATTTTCGATTTGATGACCGGTCCAGGTCTAATAATATTGAAGAGATACATAATTTGAAATAATTCTCATGGTTAATATTAATTATGAATCACTTTCCTATATATTATACAAGGAGAGGAAACACATGAGTTGCATAATAATTTATATTTTGTGTAATTAATTTTAAGAATTAAAAATTTGATTTATAGAATAAAGTAAAAATATTATTAAATTTGAAGGGCAAAATATGAATATTTTGATACTTAGGTTACGTTTAAATTGGAGGAATGAATGTGTGAATAGAATGATTCATTCCTATAGAATGAAAAAAAAAATTGTGTTTGATTGTTCCATTGGAATGAAATGGACCATTCTCATTCCTCGTAAATTTATGAATTTTATTTCTTGAGGGATGGTATGGAATGACTCATTCGAGCTGGAATAGAATGAATCATTCTACTCTCTATTTCATTCTTTTCTTTATTCTATTATTTCATCTATTTCATTCATTTAATCCAAACTTAACATTATAGTTAGGGGCTGAGTTTGGGAGAAAGGTTCGGTAAGGCCAAGACAATGTTTATTCATTGTGACCAAGGGAGACCAAGCCCCTCCCGTATTATATATGGATCAATGTATACATACATCCATTTTACTCCCTCTTTCTCGAAACGCAACAAGTAGAATCGTTTTGATAATAACTTCCCTCCCTCCTTCACTTCGGTATAACTTGTTGCTAAACATAGTTTGAAGCCTTGGATTATTCACACTCTATCTCTCTTGATCAACGCAGTCGACTTCGATCAATCGATCTCTACAAGTATGATGCAAGATGTTGAAATAAAAGAGCTTCCAACACCTTCCAATTCTGTTACTTCCACCTTGTCATCCACTTTGCAGCTTAAGAATCACTAAACATCAATCTGAGTGGGTGTGAATTTTTTTTTTTTTTTTATTTTTCTATGGTTTTATGATAAATTGTAAATGAAATTTGGGGAATTTCAAATTTGAAGGAGATTTGAAGCAATTGTTAAAAAAAAGTCTTTTCAGTTTCTAGAATTGTTTACAAGTTTTGCCAATAGAATCAGAGCTAAATATTAGTTCTACAAATATGGATATTGATGTAGATGATTTGTTTGACAACAAAATGGATGATAAAGCAGAAGAGAATGCAAAATGGAATAATCAAATAGTGAAATAGCCCATTTTATATATAGTTTTTGGCAATGTTGAGGAGGTTTATGAGTATTACAGAAAATATAGTACGTAACAAGGATTTAGAGTAACTAAAAAAATTGTAAATAAAATTTGGGGAATTTCATACTTGAAGGAGATTACGTTGCTGATTGAGGCTATTGCTTATCATTGCGAGGTTCGTCGAATTGTTCGAGTTGTTCGCTTAACCATAGCATTGAGAAAGAAGCTGAAGGCTTCTGCTATTTATTCATTCCTTAATTTTGTTCTAATTCCTGGATTCGACGTCCATTCTCGATGATCTTCATATATACCCAAGGTTGGTAATTTTGGCCTCAGGTTAATTCCTAGATATTAGATTGCCTATTTTTCCTGTATAATTAATTCACTTATTATACAAACAATTTAAATCAATCTTCCAATTGTATTAACGTATGCACGACGAGTTCCTTTTGCTTAAAGTAGTCATGTAGTATCAATACCCAATTTTATGGTGACTGTTTGCCTGACGTTAAAATTGTACTACTACAACCTAACACAGATGTGTGGGAATATGTTTGTCACTTAATATATTTTTGAGAAAGGCTGATTGTGATAGAAATTTATATGGTTGGGTGCTGCTTATTAGTTATAACAATGACAACCTGACCTTGATCTCTCTGTCTTACTCTGTACATAAAAGTGGCTAACTCCATGATGTTATGATTGCAATATTGTATCATTAATGCAAAAAATCAAAACTTAATTTCTTTTAATACATATACCACTATTACAATGTGCCTTTTTCACTACCTTTCTAACAAAGACATCAAGGCTACCTTACTGCTCATATGAGTTATATTTAAGGGACTAAAATTTAAATTTAAGGAATACCCTTAGTTATCAAGATATAGTTTGTAGTACTGCAATTGTAGCCATCATAATCTTCTCCTATTCCTTTTTGGTTGCTTATTGTTATATGTGAATACTTACTCTCTTTGTAGGGAAAATGGAAAGGACCCATATTATATTCCCCAATTTCTCCAACTAGAGCAGTTTTATTACTTTGGACATCCTGAAATTGAATTGCGATGCATCTTTGAAAATAGCTAGTTACTTTGGCTTAGGGTTTGTGGATAAAGAAAGTTAAGGATAAGTAGTGGGAGTTGGGGCTGATTTTATATAGGACATAGATGTTTGTACTGAAGCCATATTATGGTGAAGTTTTTTCTACACAAAAAAAATTAAAATACTGTCTTATTTGTAGTTGGTTGAGCTATTGTATCAAGATATTTTTTTTCATTACCCAGGGTATGCCTTGTAATTTTCTACATATAAAAACTGAAATACTGTCTTATTTGTGATTGCTTGAGTTATTGAACTATTGTATGAACATATTTTTTTTTCATTACCTGGGGTATGCCCCTTGTAAATATGTAAATTGTGATTGTAATGTTTATGAAATGAAATGAAATTATTGTGTTCATCAATTTAGTCCAGCCTAAAATCTTCTTAAGCCCGACATACTTTTTGAATGTTTAGTAATATTTAATGGCTACTGTGGACATGGTTACTGATATATTTATATTAAGTGCATGAGGCTATGATCAAGTGCACATTTGTTCCTATATATCATAAGCAAAAATAAGGTCATCACTTAATTGATGTTTGAACAATATCACTTGTTTGCACCCATATCAAAATTATATCTTTCAAATCCAAATAAAAAGTTACATCATTTCAAAACACTTAACAAACTAATCCAAAGTTTACAAGAGAAAAAAAATACGCGATAGCATCTTCAATATTTAATAGATTAAAGCTACAAGTAAACCATGCCAAAAATCTCTTTAGTCAACATTAGAAGTGCAGACACCTATAGACCTAGAATTCCACAGCATGCCAATATTCAAAAATTCATCTCCCCATATGGATTCCTATAAGTTACAAGATGAAAGTCTAATAATAATCTAGAATAAGAGTTGAATAGATTATTACTGATTAAAAATTATTTTAGGCCTTTTTGACTAATTAATTTGCAGTATAATAAATTAATATGCAAGATAGTAAAAATTCAATCACACAATGCACAGAGATTTAATTGGTTCATAATATACAGCTTGGGTATGTTGCTACGTCCAGTCTTAAGCTCCTCTCTAGAACTTGAGATCCTATTACTATCAGTAATTAATTCTCCTTCAATAGGCAGATAAGCCTTTACAAAGTTTTATAGATCAACTTTCAACTATACATACAATTACTTAACTTGGACAGTAGCTTCTCACTCATTCCTCAAACGTAGTTGTACCTATTTTTGAGTGTAGCTCTACTTTATAATCTGGTCTTGAAACAAGAAGTTGGTTCCTTACCTCACAAGTACACTAGAGACCCAACTACCTGTTGACCTCTCTAAGGCTCTGACCTTGGTCAAATAATCACTATTTTTTTCTCACATATTTAAAGACAACTAACTCACTTAACCTTTTTAAATAAATAATTATTTTTGAAAGATGCTTCTTTTTTAAGCAGATATATATTTTCAATACAGATTTATAAATGTTTACTTTTCCTTTATAAATAAAAAATACTTTTAGATTTAAGCAGATAAAAATTTAAGTACGGATATAAAAGTTTAATTCACTTTTATTGTGAGTAGAGTGCTCCTGTGTAAGCATATATAACAATTATACTTGAAATATAAAAGTTTAAGTAACTTTTATATTATACAACAAGTATTTTATGAATAAATGAATTTATGTTCAAATACTTGTAATGACAGATATCAAGTATAATGACTGAAGCAGTTAAATAATATTTGATACACCAAATAGATTTGTTTTACTCAAATTTATATATATTGATATATTTGATCTATGATGTGATCACTCTATATAAGGCCACTTAGGTTTTCAAAAATTCGGCGAATGATTTTCTCGTTTAGGAGAAATATCTGCACCTATAGGTAACTAAGTATTGAACAAATACAACTTTACAACTATGATTTATATAAAACTTAATTTATATAAACACACTATATCAGTAAAAAACCACTTAGGTTTTCAAAAACCCGGTGAATGATTTCCTCATTTAGGATAAATATCTTCACATATAGGACATATAGGTAACTAAGTACTGACTTTTTATCTGATATAAATAGAGGAAATATATATGTATATATATATATAATAATAATAATTTATATTCGTATATCTATAAATATAAATGAGTATGAGATAATCAAATAATATAACAGAATAACTTATCTCAAATACTTTGACCAATTTTTCTCTTCAAAGAAAATAATAACTTTGAATGGAAGAGAACTTTTAAAAGCTTTTTAGAGAGTATATAGGTAAGGAGGATGCTTTCTTTTCTGTTGTAATTGGTAAAGAAATAATGAAAGGGAACCCTCCTATTTATAGGAATTTGAAGCTTGGGATAAAAATATAAATTTTGGCTACTGATATAATGATTAACGGATGGGCGATGTGACCAAAGAATTAGATGGCTTGGATTAAATATGCATCACACAGATTGGTCTTTTAGAAAATCAGTACACATATTTTTGGTTTGGAACAATAAATGGAGGAAAGAGAAATTGCATTTTGGTTTCACATGCCCAACTGTTAAAAAAATTTCAACACTATATTTCTCAGTTGGGGTAGACCAAAGAGGAGAGAGAAAATCCATGGTTATACATGACCATGGAGAAAGAAGTGATAATGCACGCCTGAACAAAAAAGAAAAAGGCTTTAAGCCTTCTTTTATTTTAAACTCTACAACAACCAACTTAGACCGACCAATGATATTAGGAGAGAGAAAAATAATTTTGAAAACTTTCAGCACATTTACTCTCGGTTGTGGTGGACCAAGGAGAGAGAAAAGTCACGGTTATATAGGACAATGGAGAGAAAACTTGCATTTGGTCATACAACTAAAACCATCTCCAGCACACACAATTCAGACAGATTTAATAAAGCATGTTGTACCAATTTTTTGGATGGAGAAAATTTTATTTTTGCCAAGCTTCACTAAAATATATTTAATAATTTTGAAAAACTTTTAGTTAATGAAAAGTCTTTTAAGAATAATAGGAATTCTCATTGTCTTAGGAAATGTTACCTTATGAATAAATATTTATAACACTTGATATTAAATTATCAAAGTTAATAAAATATTGATTCAATAAGTTTGAAAAATATTTTTGGTCAAAGTAAATAAGATAATTAAAATAAATATTAACTTATGGAGATGATTCTATTTTTAATTAATCCTATTTATTTAATTTGTTATCATCAAAATAAATATTCATTAAAAAGATGGAGACCTATCACAAGAAGAACCATCAATGTATAATAAGTGAGTTCATACATTTAAAATTTATAATACATGAAAAGTAAATTTTAAACCAATCTATAAACCACTCTAACACTTAAAAAAGAGCACATAAGTGCTCTTACACTAATATATATGCAATTATCTGCTTATATTCACCCTTAAAAATGTTCACCAATAAATTAAAAATTGTAATCATAGGAATATGAAGAAAAAAGAAATCATTACTCACGTTTAAGTTAATATTTCCATGATGACTCTCTTGTGTCTCATGAAAAATGGGTGGATGATTAAAAGTTGTATCAAGTTCAAAGACTTGAAATAAAAGAAATATAATTTCTCATTTTATAAGATAATATTAATCACAAAAATAAAAGTTGAAATATACACACAAAGAAGAAAAATTATACATTTTTCATATTCTTTATGTTACTTGATTCAGACTTATTTTTACCATTTTTTTGCCCTTTTTGTTTGAATTTATTCGAAATTTGTTACATCTTACATACCTTCCTTTTACTAGAAGGACACCCCTTGCATCGGTTCTTTTTCGGTGAAAGCAATTTGTGGCTTTCAATATTTGGGCTGCCATTTTTTAGATTCACTTGCATTTGACTTTTGAAGATGTTAACTTTTTTCACAAACTCTATCATTGGCAACCCATTCCACTTTTAGTTTAAGAAGTCAATCTACAAGTTGGTCACATCTTTCTTGAGTGTCATATGCAAGGTCGGTAATGTCAAAAAGAATATTGCATACATTGTCATATCTCTATCCCGGTTTTGTATCTTTTCAAACATTATAAGTGACTTTAGCTTTAGTATGACGTCGTTTTATGTCCTTCCTCCACCTCCTCAAAATGTATTTCATTGGAACGGTAAATATGAACATTTCAAAGTGAAGTACCTTAACTATACGCTTATATAAAATTCCTCGAAATTCGAATACTGTATAATTACACTTCACATCAAATTCATATTTATCTTCCCATTCGATGAAGCAAACTTTGAAGTTCATAAATTTTGGGCGATCTTTTTTTTTTTTCCAAAGTAACAAAGTTGTTTCACTTCGTAATGAAATATTTTATCATGAGATTCGATAAACCTAGTATCATAATACATTCCTCTATCCGCCAATTCTCATTTGAAACTCTCTAAATTTGGAATTAGTATAAACCTCTTTGGATTATTTTTCAATGGAATGATGTGTAACACAAGGTACATGTGAAGTCAAAGAATGAGAGTCCAATTCTATTTCCTTTTCCACTTTACTCCTTAATGCATTAACATATTAGCCCACAAATTCTTTCAATGAAGTTTTTGCATTGACAAATCCATCAAAAAAAACATTCATGCTTTCACTTCTTTGTGTTGTAGACATTCCCACGCAAAACCAATCTTTCACGAAATAAGCAACCCACCGATGACTTTCATTATACAATCCTCCCAGCCTTTTATTGTTCTCAAGATCATATTCTTCTATCATTGCATTCCATTCACTTTCAAAATCATCTACACTCAAAGAATCATATACAATGTTATGTAATAAAAATATAATTGATTCATATTGCTCATACCCTTTTAATTTTTTAGGAACCTTCTTCATTATATGCTACAAACACCATTGGTGGTGGGCATTAGGAAAAACTTTCTCAACTACAGTTTTCATTGCTGCATCTTGATTGGTGATAATGGTATGTGGAGTTTTTCTAGACACAGAAGAAAGCTACGCAAAACAACCAAACAAAAGTGTCAGTATCTTTATTCGATATCAATCCACAACCAAGTAGTATATATTGTCCATGGTGGTTAATTATAACAAAAGGAGCAAATGGCATATCATATTTATTAGTCAAATAGGTGGTGTCAATTGTAATAACATCACCAAACTCCTCATATAAAGCTCTAGATCTCGAGTCCACCCAAAATAATTTTTTGATCCTATTTTTCTCATCTGGATCTTTCATACAGAAAAAGTAAGAATCTACTACCTGAACTTTAGCAAAATAACTTTGAAGTGCATTAGCATCACCCTCAATAAGTCTTAGTGTAAAGACCGAGAATTTTAAGTTACATTATAAATAAAATAAGGAATTTAATTTCTAATTAAGTTATGTGAATTAATTTAAACCTTTATGTGATGGTTTGACTATCTAACTATTCGGTAAAACTAATTAAAGAAAGTCCGATTAATGGGTTTATTAAATTAATGAACTAACTTAATTATTTTTGATATCAAGGGGTTTATAAGTTATGGATCCATAATTAAATATTCAATTAAAATTTGAATATGGCAAGTTTAATTAGATTATATAATTAAATTAAATTTAATTATTAAATGGTCTAATAATTATTTTAAAAATAAGTTCAAGGCGAATTAAAAGAATAACGGACTTATAGATTATATTATGTGATTTAATGTTTAATTAAACTAGTTAAATCTTTTATTTAATTAGGAGACTAGTGAATTATTTTTGAAGGCCTATGTTGGTGGATTTATTTAGTGGTCTAGTGACCCAAACAAATTAAAATGCAAGCCCAAACATTGGCCTAATTGAGAAAGCTTCTAGAAGACTTTAATTTGTAAATTATGTAATAAAAATAAATGGAAAATCAAGCATTTATGGGGAAGGGACGGTGGTTTTGAGCAAGGGGCTACTTGGATTTTAAAATATATCAAATTTGATGTTTGAGCTAGTGTGTGGAACACTTAACCATTTTGCTAGCATCTGATTAAAAGTTTCATGTCCATTCTATAGATATATATGATATATGTATAGAAGGCTAGGCCTATAAATAGCACACCACATTTATGTTGAAAGGGTTACAAAAATATTATAAGAGTTCTCTATATTGGGTGTTAGTGAGTTCTAGTGAGTTAACTTAGTGAGTGAGTGACTTTAGAGAGTTCTTTAGTGAGTTTCATTATCGAGTCAAGCGAATTAAGCTATATTTCTTTAAGGAGGTGTTCTTGGATGTCATCACACTTCATAACCTATTTTGGAAAGCAAAAAAAACAAGCCTTTAAGAGCAAAATTTATAATATCACCCAAAACCCCAACTTGTATGCTTTTCTTTGTGTTGTATATGATTTCTATGGTAGAAAAGTCATTTTCAAGCTATAAATATTTAGATTAATGATAGATTGTTAGATCTAGGGTTAAATGGGTTTAACATGAATATTTATATGTGTTTGTTTTGAAAAGTTTAGCAAAATGTATGAAAATAATTTTTATTGACGGAACCCTAAGCGAACGTGTGATTTGGAGCTTTATATTTTGAAACCTACATGTTGTATGTGTGGTTTTCTTTCTTCATATGCTATTTATATAAGTTAAGAGTAAAACATAGTTGGAATCATGTCAAAATGTTTTAAAATGAGTGAGTTATGATATTTGAACCAAATGAGTTCACTGTCAAGCCCTAATGCATAACAGTCCAATTTAAGCCCATTTTTCGTGACCTAAACATGTCCAAAAATGTGTTTTAATGATGGAATCTTGTAGTTCAAGAAGATACGAATCCAACAAGATCAATTTAAAGTCATTTGAATTTGTAGATTTTATTTTATTCAAGTTTGTGCAAATGAGGTAAAAATTAAAAAATAAAACACAAACTTGGATAACTTTTTACATAAAAGTTGGGATGGCAAGCACCTAGGCACCTCTGCTAACACTCTTGGCACCTAGGTGCCTAAGGTGGCGCCCTGGATGGTCAAAGCCTTCAGTTCGGGTCGGTTTTAATTAATTAAACGGGTCGTAAAATATTTTAAGTATTACTATAATTAATATGGGACCCAAATAAATTTAAATATTTATAAATAAAATAAACTAAGAATATTTAAGGTTTTAATTATTATTTAAATAAAATAATAATTAAAATTAATTAATTAATTATTGTTTAATGGCTATTAAATAATAAATAAAGGGAATTAAAAGTAATTAATTATTTATTATTTAATTATTATTATATAATAAATAAAAAAAATTAAGAATAATTATTTTGAATTAAAAATAATTAAATTATTTATTTATTATTTAATATTAAATAATAAATAAAACATTTAAGTTCATCAATTAATATTTAAATTATGAAAAAGGTTAATAAAATAATTATTTATTATTTAATTAATATTAAATAATAAATATGGGTAATAATTAATAAATTATTATTTAATTGATGTTAAATAATAATTAAAGAAGAATAAGGTTAATAATCAAATTATTTATTATTTAACTAATATTAAATAATAAGTAAGGACAACTAATTATTAATTATTTGACCTTAAATAATAATTAAAAAGATGTTAAGATTAATAAACTAATTATTTATTATTTAATTAAGATTAAATAATATATAAGGATGAATAATTAATTATTATTTAATTAAAAATTAAATAATAATTAAAGGAGAATATAGTTAACAAAATATTTAATAGACTTTAATTAATTAATTATTGTTCAACAATAATTAATGATAGTTATCATTTATTATTTTAAATAATGTTTAAGAATAAATGAGGTAATGAAATAATTATAATGATTTGTTTAAGTGTTTAAATAATTATATAAAGAAGTCTAAAGTATACTTAATTTAATATCACTTAAATAGAGGTAATATTCAACGATTAAATCATTTACCTAAATACAACTAAGTATAAATGATATGAAATTTCTTGTAATGTGCTATGTAATGATCATCGGTGATTAGATGGTTTAGTAAACTTAAATGTTGAAGTGCACAATTATATGTGATACTGATTGATAGGATGACGTTATCAATGTTAGGTCTTTCAAAAGGGGTCTAATTTATCTGAATTACCGGTACGTCGCGAACAAGACATGTTCCCTAACCTTACTCACATTTATAATGAGCAAGTTCATAACTCAAACTCGAGTTAGTATTTTTCAATCATGATAATGGTTTAATATTTGTCAATTACTTCACATCCATGATAGTTATTGATATACGCACTTGGTGCGCTTGAATTCCTATTCTATTATTGAACTGTAAAATGTTGTAAGTTCTTTATTAATGAATTGTTTAAAGAATTGGTTCATGCCATTTGTTTGGCTAGACATACACATGTTAACATATTTCAAAAGCTATCCAAACCAGTAGTTGGTACGGATTCTTGAACTGAGAGAGCAACCCTTGATAAAAGGAATATAAGTATCGGTTATCCGATGCGTCAGAGTTTAATGTTATGCATACACATGGTGTACAAGAGGTTGATCCCCTCAAGTACAATCTGACAGGTTAAAATATAAAAAGGGTCAGTCATGTGATTGATTCATTGGAAATGTTCATGGTCCATTTGACCACTCAACAGTAAATAATCAATTTTCATTCTTTCATTTGAACTTTGATTATATTGTTCAGTTATTTTAAATCGTTAATTTATTCGATTGCCATTCTTATTCATTCATAATATACCTTCATTATTTATTTTAAACTTGCTGAGCAAAGTAGTTGCTCACTCTTGCTATATCATGAACTAATTGTCGTTAAGCCTGAGCATTCCAAGAAGGACAAGGGCAAGGGCAAGCTTTCGGATTAGTTGTTATTACTATTCTGTTTTGGTAAATCATGATCCCTTTTGTATTAATAAGATATTCATGATGTATTTTTGTTTAAGGTTTAAGACCTTGGGATTAGTGAAACTGTGTATTAATAAACAATATATGTTTATTAATTTTTGCATTAGTATTAAATGTTGTTTAGTGATGATTGAATGTATTTTTGCGTGAGCACCAAATATGAGGTATTGATACCTAAAATTGGGGGTGTCACGGGTTGGAATCAAAGTTATAGGTTATAAACTTTAGAATTTGCGAAATCTAGGTTATAACCTTAGAATTAAACTCGTATAGAGTACGCTAGGGGCTAGATCGAGGAGATCCTTTGAGTCGAGTTTTGTTTGGAGGTGAATTGTGGAAATTCATCGAGCCGAGTTTTGTTCATGATAAAATACTATTTCATTTCATCAGTGGATATATTTCATTGTGATGCTAATGTCATACTATTTCTTTATTTTCTGTTTGTGGCTGTAGGATGCTTGAGGTAGGAGAGTCCAGTCAACATGTTGTTGAGGAGTTTACTGACATACCGATAGATACGGAGTAGTTGTACAGGGTTGAGCTAGAGACAGAGGCTAGGGGTGATTTCGATGATCACACAGCTGATACTGAGGAGCCAGTACGAGATGGCGTGATGCGGTTTGACAGTGATGCTGAGGGTGATGACGAGGATACTCAGGTTGCTAAGACAGACCCCGATGATTGGGAAGATCAAGTAGTGGCTGAGGCATCAGAGGACGGATCTCTGGTGTTTCACACTTTTGAGGACGACTTGCTCAGGGAGTATGTAGATCGCATCATTGAGCAGGATGACAGGTTAGAGCAGTAGGAGGCTCGGATTGCTGAGTTGGAGGCTGAGGTGCATGGCGCCGTCAGACTACTACTTTACTAAGAGTTATGGTACATCATCTCCTCGAGAGGAATGTAGACTTGGTGGGTGAGCTAGAGCAATACAAGATCCGGGCTGAAGGATTCCAAACGGAGAGAGATAAATTACAGACACAGTTGACAGAGATGACAACTGAGTTTGATTTGAAGATAGCAGACAAGATCTGTATTCATGATGAGTGGATGAGATCTGCCATAAAAGTGGACGAGCTAGAGGAAGAGGTCCGAGCTGGGGCATCTAGGATTGATTCCATGGGTTTTGAGATGGACATGGCCTTCGGTAGGCTGAGGAGCAGGGTCAGGAGATATCCTCGGGAGGAAGACCTGAGTTGCTACTGGGTAGTTAACATAATAGCCCGATAGGAGCATGTAGAGGCTGTTTATCTTATGATATACCACCATTAACTATGTTTACAATTTAGCATGTATATAGATGCAGTTAATTCCTACTTTTGTTCATAGTAGGGATTGATATATGTTGTAAATCTCACTATTTTGTTTAGACTTGGGATAATGATAGACCCCTAATTTTGTTTTGTCAAAGGGGTAGGTTGGTTTATATCCCCACATTTTGTTCTTTAGGGGATAACTATCAATTGGTGAACATTTATAGTAGTATGCCACTGGTTGTCACTTGATGTATTAAAACGGTGGGATATGAATATAAATACAGTTATTTTATCTGTGTGTATTAAGATTGAATTGTGTTTAACTATTAAATGTAAACATGAATAAATGTTGCATGAAATGTAAAAACACAAAATAAATAACATAAGATTTTGTTTATATCAGACCACGCCGCCAAGAAGAGGAAATCGAATTCTGCGCGTAGAGGAGTCAGTAAATAATGAGGAAGTTCTCGCAGACCCAATGCGAGCTTTTGTGGCTATGCTTGTAGAAATTATGCAGAATAAACCACCGCCCGAAGTACAGCTCGTAGTGAATCAGTCAGGGACTCACTTGGTGAACTTTAAGGATTTTAAACTGGTAGGACCGCCGGAGTTTCGCGGAACTACCGAACCAATTGAAACCCATACATGGGTGGAAGAGATGAAAAAGGTGTTCGAGGTCGCTCGAGTGGCCGAAGAACAACAAATGTCATTTGCCCCTTCATGTTGAAGGGAGAGGCGAACTATTGGTGGAAAAGCCAACAAAAATCGAGCAGGAGAAAGAGTGATAACGTGGACACGATTCAAGGAGTTTTTCTTCGAAAACTATTTTTCGGAGAGCATGCAAACGAGAATGGAAGTAAAATTCCTGGAACTGAAACAAGGGAACATAACAGTGCCGACTATGCTACAAGATTCAATGAGCTAGCCAAATTTACACTAAAGCAGGTATACACGGAGGTCAGGAAAGCCAGGAGATTTGAACAAGGACTAAAGCCTTGGGTGAATGGAAAAGTTGCAATGCTACAAATCAACACGTTTGCGTCATTGCTAGAGAAAGCTATCATCACTGAAGGAGGAAATGATGCATTGACCAAATTCCAGCAAAACCATAAGAAAAAGAGCCATGAAGGGCATAAGGAAGGAAATAGTAGCAGAGGAAGCAATCCATATAAAATAAAATGGAATGATAATCAGAGCTCTAGAAAGTCATCAAGTGAGGCTAAGAAGAGCAACAAGTGGGAAAATGTGAGAAAAATCACTCAGAGGAATGCATGCGGGGAAATGGTGTATGTTTCAACTATGAACAGCCGGGGCACTTTGCTCCACAATGCCCGAAGGTAAAAAAGGGAGATTGTTTCTATTGTGGCTCACCCGATTATCAAAAGAAAGACTGCCCGAAAAGGAAGAGCGATTCCGAGCACAAATCAGGGGAACGACAACAAGCTAACTATTGGAGGGTCGACACAATAGCACAGGCCGGTGGCACACACTTTCAATATGATCGTCCAAGATGTCATGGAATCAAAGGAAGTGGTGTCAGGTATTATTCCGATCAATAATATTAATGCATATGTATTATTTGATTAGGGTGCTATCTTTTTTTCATATCAGATAAATTTACTAATCGATTAAAGTTACCTCGTGAGAAATTAGAGAACCCAATGAATGTAGAGGTAACAAATAAGGAAGTGATCCCTATAGAGTACATATATAAGAATTGTTGTGCCGAGATAAGGGGACATAAATTATGTGTGAATTTAATTCCAATATGTTTAGGGGAATTTTACGTAATCCTTGGAATAGATTGGTTGTCTAATCATAGAGCTGTGATTGAATGCCAAAAGAAGAGTATAAACCTGAAGACTCCAAATAAGTCGAAGGTGGTGTTTTATGGGAATAAATCGTCGAGACAATCTTGTTGTCGGACGATAATGCAAGCAAGGAGATTGCTAAGGAAGGGTTGCATAAGTTATATGGCTTACGTGGTTGATACTCAGAGAGTAAAGCGTGAAGTAGGACAGATACCTGTGGTAAGGGAATTTTCAAATATTTTTCCAGATGAGATACGGTGTTTGCTGTCGGATAGAGAGATGGAATTTGTAATTGACTTAGTACCGGGGACATCATTGTTGAACATTGAATGGTTAAATTTGATGATAAGAAATATTGTACAAGGGCTGTATTAGATAAGATCAAAACTATTAGGTTGATCTCTTGATATAAATGTATAAAAGTCTTTTGTATTGTACTAAGACTTAGATAGATCAAAACTGTTAGGTTGATCTGTTGGTGTAATAAAATCATAGAATGAACTCTACGATTGCAGTCAAGGAAACTCTACGATTTGAACAGACTCTACGATCAAGGCAACCAATCGTAGAATGGACTCTACGATTTTGGTCCAGAAGACTCTACGACCAAACAGACTATGTTCTTAACGAGAAACCTTAAATCGAACTCTACGATCAACAGTCTAACAGTTGAGTAAACTCTACGATGATAGTACGAGATGATCCTTTACAGATCAATCACGACAACAAGGATATTCGTAGAGTTGATCACAAAAGGTCGTTAAGCAAAAAGGCAAGAGACATCACAACTCTCAGATCAGGAGCTATTCAAGCATTCAAACTTCATCGAAGTAACCAAAAAGGAAACTTCTGCAAATCGATCAAAGTCAGAAAAGTCAGAGGACTGACCCAAGCGCACTATGGAACAGAAAGAAGACTTTCAAGGCAGAAAAGTCAGAGGACTGTGTCCTATCAGTCCTATAGTTTGGAAGGACCAAACGACTCTATGAAAGTTGGTGGGAACCTACGACTGACACATCCGTCCCAAAGAAAATAAAAAAGGAAAACAACCTTCCATTGACTAACAGGTCAGATCAAATAAAATCTCATCAGAGCTTTAATGAGCTATATTAATATAATATACAACAGCTCTCCTCTGTGAGGTAACGGAAAGAAATACAAGCTCAAGCAGATGTTCTAACGGAAAGAAACACAAGCTCAAGCAGATGGTCCAACGGGAAGAAAACTGAAGCCCTAACTTCTTAAATACTAAGATCAGCAAAAGAGAAAAAAAAGAGCTCTACACAAAAAGAAAAATATACGCAAGAAGTGAAAAAAAGATCAAACTGATAAGAAAGCTTGCATTGCTACTAAGTCCTTCGAAAACTCAAGCTGATAAGAAACTTAGTAGCACATCCAAATATACATCACTCCAGAAGAGTTCTTTGTGAACTAGTGTATCCAAGTCTGTTAGACTTGTAAAGTTCTTTGTGAACTAAAGTTCCAAGACTGCGGGTCTTGAAGGAATCTTAGTGATTCAGATATTGTAAAAGTATCCTTAGTGGATTTGCTGCTGGAAGAGCAGAACAGTGGAGTAGGAGTCTTGTGAGCTCTGAACCACTTAAAACCCAGAGTCTTTCTTATTGTGTCTTTCATTTGCTATATCTATCATATAATTGCTTGTTGAATTATTACTCTATCATATCAAGAAAAGGATAACTCAATCATATTCCGCTGTGTTAAACTTTCTGTTTAAGAATTAATTAAGTAAGAACTTTTTAAATAAAAGAAATTTTTAAAAGAATCTATTAAACCCCCCCCCCCCCCCTTCTAGATTTCTATTGTGTCATTGGGAACTAACAATTGGTATCAGAGCAGGTTCTCACATCTAAAGCCTTACAAGCTTGAGTAGATCAAATGGCACTCAATAAGAATGGATCGGAACTCAGTAGAGGTAACAGACCACCTATGTGTAATAAAGAAAAATTTGCTAACTGGAAAGTTCGTATGCAGGCTTACATGGATGCTATAGATGATGAACTATTCGAGACAGTGCTAAATGGGCCAATCATACCAATGAAGCTTGCGCTATCAACTGAAGATCCAAGCAAGCTAGTAGTAAAGAAAAGAGACGAATGGACAGACAATGAAAAGAAGGATGTTCAAAGAGACAAAAGGGCCAAGAACATCTTATTTCAATCTCTGGATGATGATCTATTTGAAAACGTTGTCAACTGTAAAACAGCTCAAGAAGTCTGGCAAACTCTGTTGATCATGCATGAAGGAACAGAAGAAGTCAGAGAAAATAAGCAATCACTGCTTGTTCAGCAGTATGAAATGTTTACCCACATCTCAGGTGAAAACATTACAACCACCTATGAGAGATTTAACTTGCTACTAAACTCTCTCAGATCTTATGGAAAAATCTATCCAAACAGAGATCTTATCATTAAATTCATGAGATCTTTGCCAAGCAAATGAGATGCCAAAACCACAGCCATCTGGGAGTTAAAGAACCTGCACGAGATGACTGTACAACAGTTATATGGAAATCTTCTCACCTATGAGCTGGAGCTAAATCAAAGAGTAGAGAATCTATCTGGGTAAAGAAAGAAGGAGAAAAACATTGCTCTTAAAGCCTCAACCTCAACTCAAAGAAGCAATCACAAGGATATCTCTGACTCTGACAAGGATGAATCAAATGATGATGAAGGAGCTGTCATGCTAGTCAGACACTTTAAAAGATTCATCAATATGAACAGACCTCAGAAGTTCAGAAGCAACAGCAGCAAAGAACAACCAAATGACCTTTGCTATAATTGCAAAAAGCCAGGTCATTTCATTGCTAAATGTCTAAAACCCTTAAGAGAAGAGCTGAAGAGGGACAAAACGAGAGCAAATCCAAAAAGAGAATTCAAGAGCTTCCACAAACAAAAGAAGAAAGACAAAAGCTTCATAGCTGAAGGCTCCTGGAGTGACTCAGAAGAAGAACTAAATTCTAAGTCAAGTGATGATGAAGAGCCACAGAAGGCCAACCTGTGCTTAATGGAAAATGAAGAAGGAAGCAGCAAAAAGGAATTCATCATAGATGAGGTATTTGATTTCTACTCTCCTGAATTAAGCATTAATGATCTTAGAGAAGGCATGCATGACTTAATGACAGAATTGCATAAATACATAAAATTGTTTAGAAGGTTATCTAAAGACTACTCTCATCTAAAAGAGGATAAAGAAAAAATAAGCATGGAATTAGAAGCCTCAGTTCAAACTGCAAAACTTTACTCTAATCTTGAGACTGAGAATGAAAGACTAAAAGAGATAAATGAATTAAGCACTCATAAAGAATCCTCACTAGTCTCCAAGATTCAGGAACTAGAAAAGACAATTTTTATATGGAACAAGTCTAGTTCGTCTATGGACACCCTGATCTCAAGTTAAAAAGATGTGACTGATAGATCAGGATTGGGATTTGAGAATTCATTCTCAAAGCCCAATATGGAGAAGTCAATGGAAATAAATGAAGGCAAATCCTTTAATTTTAATAAAGGAATTGTGTTCATCAAATCCTCAGATTCGATATCTCCCAGTAATCCACATTCTGCTAAACCTACAATCATTTTTAACAATAAAACTCGGATAGGTCTTGGATTCAGAAAATTGAAAAATAAGTCAAGCAAAATTCACTCTACGAATCATGAGAATCGTAGAGTAGTATGGAAGCAGAATGTAGATCAGCAAAAGACTATGAGAAATCATAATCCATATAAGTCCTAGACAAACAAGAAGTCACAAATACACACATATCATCATCAATATCATATCAATCATAGGCACCATCATAAAAATGATAAATATTTGTTAAGATATCATAGACTGCAAGGATCTAAAATCAAACAGATTTGGGTCCCAAAAGGTACTAACAAAGCAGGACCCAAACAGATATGGGTACCAAAATGAAGATTGATTTATTATGCAGGTAAAGAGATCCATCTGGTATCTTGACAGTGGATGCTCACGGCACATGACAGGAGACAAGGCTCTTCTATCAGAGTTTAAAGAAAATGATGGACTTACTGTTATTTTTGGAGACAACAACTCGGGGAAAACCAGAGGTTATGGCTCAACTGGGAATGGTGCAATATCTTTCAGTAAAGTGACATATGTTGAGGGACTAAAGCACAACTTGCTAAGTATAAGTCAGCTCTGTGACAAAGGACATCAAGTCACCTTCCTCAACAACCAATGCCAAGTTAGAGACTTGAAAACTAACTCTCTAAAGCTAGAAGGAGTTCGAGAAGGAAATGTCTATGTGGTCAATCTTGCTAAATTAAGTTCAGAACAAACTGTCTATTTTCTTGCTAAATCCTCTGAAGATATGTGCTGGCTCTGGCATAGGAGGTTATCTCATCTTAACTTCAAGAGTATTTCAAAGCTTGCCTCCAAAGATCTAGTGAAAAGATTGCCAAAGTTAAACTTCAACAAAGAAAAACCCTGCAAAGCTTGTCAGTTTGGAAAGCAAACAAAGACATCATTCCAAAGCAAATCAGTAAACTCAAATGATAGGGCTCTTCAATTACTTCACATGGATTTATTCGGACCAGTATCAACGACCAGCCTCGGAGGGAAGAGATACTCTCTAGTAGTAGTAGATGACTACACCAGATATACATGGGTATCTTTTCTAAGCTCTAAGGATGAAACCATTTCACATCTTATCAAGCTCTTCAGACTAATCATGAATGAAAATGGCGAAAAGATCAAGGTCATCAGAAGTGATCATGAACGAGAGTTTGATTTCTCAGATATGGACCTGTTCTGTGAAGAAAATGGAATAAATCACAACTTCTCAGCCCCAAGAACGCCTCAGCAAAATGGAGTAGCAGAAAGGAAGAATAGGACTCTTATTGAAGCAGGAAGAACCCTTTTAGCAGCAGCTTATCTCCCTGAATATGTCTGGGCTGAAGCCATCAGTACTGCATGTTACACTAAAAACAGGTCACTCATACACTCAACATTGAAGAAGACTCCGTACGAATTATGGAAAGGAAGAAAGCCAAATATAAGTTATTTCCATGCGTTTGGTTGCCTATGCTACGTACTCAACAATGGCAAGAAACATCTAACCAAATTCCAGCCAAAATCAGATGAAGGAATCTTCCTTGGTTATGAAACTGATAGCAGAGCATTTAGAGTGTTCAACAAGGAGTCATTAAATGTTGAGACCTTCATCCACGTCACATTCGATGAATCAGATCCTGAAAAGAAAAGATCACCATTCAACGAGTCAGCAGACACAAGCTCAACGATCGAAGAACTCAAAATCGTAGAGTCTGACTCTACAACCATAGAACTAGCAACAGAAATCGTTGAGCAAGGAGAGGAAATCGTAGAGCACACCATACCAGACATTGAAACTCTACGATCAGAACCAGAAGCTAATTTAGAGGAACTCAGACAGGAAGGTACCAGAACAGACGTCCCTAGCAGAATAAAATGGACCAAAGATCACACTCAAGATCTAATTATTGGAGATCCAAACACCGGAATCAAGACTAGAGATGCAACCTCGAATGAATGCTTTTACTTAAGTTTTCTCTCTCAAGAGGAACCCAAGAAGATCGAAGAAGCCTTAGGAGATTCAAGTTGGATAGAGGCCATACAAGAGGAGCTAAATCAATTTGAAAGAAGTAAGGTCTGGAGATTAGTTGTCAGGCCTCAACATAAACCAGTCATTGCCACCAAATGGGTTTTCAGAAATAAGATGGATGAAAATGGTGTGATAACGAGAAATAAAGCAAGACTGGTGGCCAAAGGTTACTCTCAAGAAGAAGGAATTGACTACGATGAAACATATGCTCTAGTTGCTAGGTTGGAAGCCATAAGGATATTCCTTGCCCATGCTGCTCACATGAAGTTCAAAGTTTTCCAAATGGATGTCAAGAGTGCTTTTCTAAATGGGGAACTTCAAGAAGAAGTTTACGTGGAACAACCTCCAGGTTTTATCAATCCAACTTTTTCAAATTATGTTTATAAATTAGATAAAGCACTATATGGTCTAAAACAAGCACCTAGAGCATGGTGTGAAACCTTAACTAACTTTCTCATTGAAAAAGGATTCACTAGAGGAAGAATAGATACTACCTTATTTTTGAGAAAACATAAGGACAAGACACTGCTAGTTCAAATTTATGTAGATGATATCATATTTGGTTCTTCTGATGAAAAATTATGTGAAAGATTTGCCAAGCTTATGCAGAGCAAGTTTGAAATGAGCATGATGGGAGAACTCAACTTCTTCCTTGGACTACAAGTGAAGCAGACTGATGAAGGCATATTCATTAATCAAGCCAAATACATCAAAGACTTATTAAAGAAATATGGCATGGAATCTGCATCTATCATGAAGACTCTTATGCCACCTGCCACCAAGCTTGACAAAGATGAAAATGGTAAATCCACTGAAATCACTCAATACAGAGGTATGATAGGCTCACTATTGTATCTTACTGCGAGCCGACCAGATATAATGTTTGCTACATGTATATGTGCTAGATTTCAGGCTAACCCCAAATAGTCTCATCTATTAGTTGTGAAAAGAATTTTCAAATATCTTAAAGGAACTCCAAATTTAGGATTATGGTATCCCAAGGAGTCCTTCTTTGATCTTATGGGATACTCAGATGCTGACTATGCAGGATGCAAAATAGACAGAAAGAGCACAAGTGGAACTTGTCAGATGCTTGGGAACAGACTTGTCTCTTGGTTTAGTAAAAAGCAGAACTCAGTGTCTACATCTACTGCAGAAGCTGAATATATAGCCGCAGGCAGTTGCTGTGCACAAATCCTATGGATGAAGACTCAACTTGCAGACTATGGGTTTGAGCTTAATTATATTCCTATATACTGTGATAATACTAGTGCAATTGCTATAACTCATAATCCTGTTATGCACTCAAGAACTAAGCACATAGATATAAGATATCATTTCATCAGGGATCATGTACAAAATGGAAATATATCACTCCACTACATCTCAACTGAAGATCAACTAGCAGATGTATTTACAAAACCTTTAGATGAATCAAGATTTAATAAACTCATAAGTGAGTTAGGAATGCTAAATCTAGACCCTTAATATATATATCATGTTTTTTTTGAAGATACTAGCTCTGCAGGAATAAAAGTGAGCAAGGAAAACAAGTAAAAGACAAAATCGTGAAATACACTCAACGATCGTAGAGTACGCTGAAGATCGTAGAGATCACTCAACGATCGTCAGACAAAGGATCGTAGAGTACGCTGAAGATCGTAGAGATCACTCAACGATCAACAAACCAATAATCGTAGAGCACACTACAAACCGAAAAGCTCACTTAACGATTGGCAAGCCAAGGATCGCAGAGTATTCCTTTATCGTAAAGCTAACTCAATGAACATCAACAAAAGAATCAAAGTGACAAGAAGGATCGTAAAGCTATAGGGGAAAAAAGGTCATCAACCAACTGAGATGCTCCTATCAGAACATGACACGCATCTCAGCAAACATAGAGGGAAGTTTTAAATACTTTGAAAACTGCACGTCGTTTATTTCTTCAAATCAAAATCTATCATTCCTATCTATCTCTCTCAATCCAAAACCCTAAGTTTTCAATACTCAGATAAATCGTTCCTACTATTTCAGGAAAACTATCAAATGGCACCTACTCAAGTCATTTCTGGAAACAAGCTCAACTTCGAAGCCTTCACATCGGCAGATAAGTAATTCAAAAGGATAATCCAGTTACTAGAAAAGGCGGGTCTGCGAAAAGCTCTAGGAACTAATACGAGAATTCTGTCAAAGCTTATCCAAGAGTTCTACATCAATGGATCCTATGCAAATGGAACTCTAACCACTACTGTAAGAGGAGTACAGCTCAACCTCACTGTGGAAGAATTTAATCTTGCCCTAGGATTTAAGCAAGGAGGCCTCACATCTCTAAATATGGTGAATACCGAAGAAGGCCTGAGAAGAATGCACCACCAAAAGAATCCAGGACTAAAAGGTTTAAAGAAGAAAGAATTTTCTCAGAAATATGAGTTCCTAGCAGATGTGGTTGGTAAATGCCTACTCTGCAAAGACTCGGCTCATGACTCATTCAGTGAGGTGCAGCTGAAATTGATGACAGCTATAGTCAAGAAGACAAACATCAACTATGGCTCTTTGCTGGTGGAATGGATAGGGAACTGGATCCAGAATGCGGAAAAAGCAAAGGGGACTAGAAAAATGTTCTATAGGAGATTCATCAGCATTCTCCTTAGATCATCTTTGGGGGATCTGATTGAGCCTGACGAAGGAGAAGCCCTAAATACTAACAAAAGAATCACCCAGAGAATCTTCGACAACTGGAGGAGGAATCCAGTTGAAAATAGGAAACTATCCTGGTCAGGGGATAATGAAGGAACGGAGAGTGGGGCAGGGCCATCTCTTTTAAAGAACACTCCTGCAGAAGAAGAATCTCAGGAAGTTAGCAAACAATCTCAGGGTCTCATCAGAAAGAGAAAAGGAAAGAAAGCCCTTGAGATTGAAGAACCTCAGGGCTCATCTAATGAGGCTCTTGATGCCGCTCCGGAAGAAAATGCTGCTTTAGAGGATGAAGATTCTGATCTGTGAAGGAAAACTCGCAGCAAGTATGAAGCTAAAGAGGCAACCCCAAAAGAGCCAAAAAGAAAGAGAAGAAGGCTAGTTAAATTAGTCGACAAAGACTCAGTAGCTAAGGGGGAGCTACTTGAAAAAGCTGTCATTGCTCCAGTTGAGAATGAGTCATCTAAAATAGCTGAGCCTATAGATGCTCAAACTGAGGGGGGAGCCACCAGTAGTTTCTGAGCCAACAGATGCTCTGGCTGAGGAGGAGACTCACGAAGGTACTTCAGTCCTTTCAGCCACAATGAATAATGATGAAGAAGATGACATCGAAATAATGGCTGTTGGAAGAGATGAGCAAAGGCACCTTAACTACAACTGTCTGCTGAAATTTTTGCCACTGATGTCATTCCACCGAGCTCTGGTGCACAATGCATGGGATCAGGTCTTCTGGACATTCAAAGCTTACCCAAATGTGGTAATTATGGCTCAAGGCTATCCTCAGAATCTATTTTTTGCCCAGAAGCTCATTTCTTGTAGCCCCTTCTCACATTCTTTAGGGCAAAAGGTACATTTTATTCCTCTAGCCCTCCTTCAAATTCATACACCCTCATCAATGTTCAATAAATTTGAGGTGTCCCCAAATACCAACTCTGCATCAAACTCTACGATCAACACTTCCCCGATCGTAGAGTCACCACCCTCTACGACTAGTGGTCAAGAAAGCCTAAATAATCAAAACGTAGAGTGCCCTCCAGACTCTCTTGAAATTTTGCCTACTCAGCAAACAATGCCTCCGGTTCCATCTTCAAGACTCCTCTTAACCCACGAGGATATTCCCTCCACCTCTGGTCACGAATACTTTCACATTCCAAGCTCTACGGCTGACTAGGGACAACCATCTCAACTCGTCCAGCAAAATTTAGACAAGGTATCTCGGCTTCCTACAACTGAGGGCTTAACTGACTTGACAAGCCATATCCATACAGAGATACAAAACGACTTGGCATCGAAATCCCACAACCTTCAACGTAGAATGGACGATGTCATTGATGCTTCCAATGGTCTCTCTAGCAGCCTGAATAAACAATTCTCCACAAGATTAAGGCAGTTAACGGCAGCAGTCTCTAAAAATCTCCAAGAAAGGGATAAAATCTTTCTGGAAGCCTTAAACAAACATCAGCAGGCCGTTGTTGTTCTTCAAGAAACCAATGACAAATCTATCACTCTCCTCAGTAATGAGATCATTGCCTTGAAGAACTCTCTCACAGAACAAAAACATCGGTCGAATGACACTTTGTCATTGGTGGAGCAAAAACAAATGATGGCTGACGAACGACTTCAAGCCCACCAAGATGATGTTGCTTCCACTAAGACTCAACTTCAAGAAATTATTCAGGGCATACAACAGCTTTCAGAGCAGGTCGCAACAATTAATGATGCCAACAAAGGGGAGAAGAAACTGAGCACAGCAGAGCAAATAAGAACGAGCTCAAACTACAGCAGAAGAGGAAGAGCACCTCAAGGGATGAGGATGGTTCAAACTTCAATACATCCTCCTAGATTCGAAGTAGCACCATCTCGTCCTAGACAGGAGGTGACAACAAGACCTTCTTCCTCAACTATGAGGCCATCTAGCTCACAAGAATGGTTTCAAATTAAAGAAGAAGAAGCTGTGCTGAGGGAAGAAGAACTGAGAAAAGCATAAGAAGAAATGAGAGCATTCTTCAGGCAGAAGGAAGAAAAAAGTAGAAGACCTCCTAGCAGAAGGAGATAAGTTTTTTTTTTTCCTTTTCTGTTGTTTTCTCAATTGTATCAACTGACTAAAACATCAATCAAATTCATATTTTTCTCTAGAAAATACAGCTGCTCACTGTATGATTAGGCATTCAATTACTCTTGCATTTTGCCTATTTAATGTGTTCAAATCACTATCTGTTAATTATGTTGTCATCATCAAATAGGGGGAAATTGTTGAACATTGAATGGTTAAATTTGATGATAAGAAATATTGTACAAGGGCTGTATTAGATAAGATCAAAACTGTTAGGTTGATCTCTTGATATAAATGTATAAAAGTCTTTTGTGTTGTACTAAGACTTAGATAGATCAAAATTGTTAGGTTGATCTGTTGGTGTAATAAAATCGTAGAATGAACTCTACGATTGCAGTCAAGGAAACTCTACGATTTAAACAGACTCTATGATCAAGGCAACCAATCGTAGAATGGACTCTACGATTTTGGTCCAGAAGACTCTACGACCAAACAGACTATGTTCTTAACGAGAAACCTTAAATCGAACTCTACGATCAACAGTCTAACAGTTGAGTAAACTCTACGATGATAGTAAGAGATGATCCTTTACAAATCAATCATGACAGCAAGGATATTCGTAGAGTTGATCACAAAAGGTCGTTGAGCAAAAAGGCAAGAGACATCACGACTCTCAGATTAGGAGCTATTCAAGCATTCAAACTTCATCGAAGTAACCAAAAAGGAAACTTCTACAAATCGATCAGAGTCAGAAAAGTCAGGGGACTGACCCAAGCGCACTATGGAACAGAAAGAAGACTTTCAAGGCAGAAAAGTCAGAGGACTGTGTCCTATCAGTCCTATAGTTTGGAAGGACCAAATGGCTCTATGAAAGTTGGTGGGAACCTACGACTGACACATCTTTCCCAAAGAAAAAAACAGGAAAACAACCTTCCATGGACTAAAAGGTCAGATTAAATAAAATCTCATCAGAGCTTTAATGAGCTATATTAATATAATATACAGCAGCTCTCCTCTGTGAGGTAACGGAAAGAAATACAAGCTCAAGCAGATATTCTAACGGAAAGAAAGACAAGCTCAAGCAGATGGTCCAACGGGAAGAAAACTGAAGCCCTAACTTCTTAAATACTAAGATCAGCAAAAGAGAAAAAAAAGAGCTCTACACAAAAAGAAAAATATACGCAAGAAGTGAAAAAAAGATCAAACTGATAAGAAAGCTTGCATTGCTACTAAGTCCTTCGAAAACTCAAGCTGATAAGCAACTTAGTAGCACATCCAAATATACATCACTCCAGAAGAGTTCTTTGTGAACTAGTTATTTGGAATATGCATGTGAATGTTATTTCTCTATTATAAGCTTTGATGATGTGTTTTAAAAGATAAATGAATCAATATGCAAATATGTCTGCATTAATGAAAGATGTAAAGTCCTTAATAGTTAATAGACATTATGTTCTAAGGACTTAGATTGTCAAGGTCAAATTTGTTAAGTTGATCTCATATGAGTTAATAGCATTGTACAGTCCTTCGAAAGATCTCTATGTACAAGGACTATGTATAGAAAGATCAAACTTGTTAGGATGATCTTAAATTATAATAGATAGGCCTGATCGACCGAAAAGAACAACAGTCTGGCAAGAGAGTTAAAGCAAGAATCGTAGACTACACTCACGATCGTAGAGTCTGCAAGCCATCAGCATAGCCAGTCATACGCTCACATTTCCAAAGCAGAATCATAGAGTGTCTACTTAAAGATCATCAGTATGAAGACCCTGAATGACCAGCAAGCAAACAGAAGATCCAAGCACCAACTCCATCAGCGAAGACTGATTGAGAAGTGAAGAGTCATTCAGATAGAAGTCTTATGAAATCACTCAAAGGAAGATCGTAGAGTCTTCTAGGAAGATCGTAGAGTCTACCAGGTAAACACAGAATAAGGCTCGGATAATCAAAGAGTCCTCTCGGCAGATCGTAGAGTTGTTTCAGCATCGTAGGGCTAACTCTCGGGATCGTAGAGTCCATATAGACATTCACTCTACGATTCTCTTAATCTTGTCTACGAACCAAGCAGAGTCAAAGAGCAACCTCTACATAAGTTTTTAGAATCATGACAACAATTTTCATAAGGATTATTCAGAAGGCTGTCCTTGAGCTGTCAAACAAACCGAACGAAGATCTCGTACATCTATAGCATCTAGCCTTAACTGAGATCGTAGAGTAGTTCAAAACATAACTCTACGATTGCACTACGACTTACACCACAAGTCCGATCAAAAAATTGCAAAGCTAATTCGTAAAATGATAAAGCAAGCTCAGAAGTACAACGTTCAAGCAATCGAGCTGAAGATTTTCAAATGCTACATGTTGTAAACAACCTTTGATTATACAAGCAGAGAATGCAACTGAAGTTCGTAGAGCAGTCCTCTACAATAAAGAACTGGCACCTGAAGGTTCATAGAGCAGTCCTCTATGACATATAGAACCAAGCAATTCGAGCGAGCCTGAAGTTCATAGAGCATTCATCTATGATAAGAAATCATCTGTTAAAACTTAAACCAGATCATAGACTTATGCTCTACATACATAAAGCACAATGAAAATCACGAAGCACGTAGAGCTACATAGCAGAACCAGCAGATGACTCAACGATCAGAAGCCTACGACAGACAAGATCGTAGAGCTACATAGCAGAACTAGCAGATGACTCAACAATCAGAAGCCTACGACAGACAATATCGTAGAGCTACATAGCAGAACCAGCAGATGACTCAACGATCAGAAGCAAGAAGCTACAACTGGATTGATCATCGAGTACTTAAGTGCCAACAAAGATTGAAGACATCGAAGCACTTAAGTTAGTAATCTCAAAATGAGTTGTTAATTACTTCAGAAACATCTACGTTAACACTTCTATGACATCTGCTATAGAAGATATCAGAAATGTCAGAATACTGACTTATGCGTGCTGAGTGTCAGAGCAAAGACTTCTAGTATCATGCATCAGGCTCAAGAAATCAGATGACTGTGTCTCAACGGTCATATTCTTTGAAAGACTTGTCCACTCTATGAAGACTGGGAAGAACCCAAGACTGACATCTTTCTCCAGGGTTAAAGAAGACAAGTCAACCAGTCAGAGTCTGCAGAGCACTAACACTCTGACTAAATGAATAAAGTATTCAGAAAGAAGTCTGAAACAAAACATGCTTCAACAGAAGGATTTGCTACAGGAAGATTTGTAACAGGGAGATCTGCAACGGAAAGATAATTCAAAGATCTACAAAGAGAGAAAATCGGGAAGAAGAACAAAATGCGAATAAGCAAGAACAATATATACACGACCGAATCTGTTGAGAAGCTTCACCAAGAAAAACGGAAAATGCCGAAGGGCTGGCATATGAGCTAAGAATCAAATGATCAAAGAAGCCAAGAACACTTTGAGAAAAGAGGAGTACAGAATGGAATTCTGTGTGAAAACAAGCTAAGTGTTCAACACAACTGCTGAGCAAAAAGCTTATCGAAAGAACTCAGCAGTACATTTCGGGTGATTATGGGTAGTTGCTGAATACAGAAAGAAGAAGAACATCAACGACAAATATCAGCAGCATTCAAAGGTTGATCACAAGCAGCTGCTAAGTACCTAAAGATGGAGAAGAACAAATGTTCTACTTAGCAGCACAACTCAACAAATAAACAACTCAAGTCCATTGGACTTAATGAGGGTCATAGTGTCTCGGCATGGAGAACTAAAGAAATCAAGTCCGCTGGACTTGTTGAGTACCGAAGGGTACAAGAGATTCTAAGTCTGCTTGGCTTAGTCTACAGTCCCAAAGCTGCTGGCTTTGATAAGGGCAAGAGTGTCCTAGTCTTAATGTGACTAAAGGAACCAAGTCTGTTGGATTTGATGAGGGCAAGAGTGTCCTAGTTCGGAGGACTAAACCTTAATGGATTTCCTACTTGTCAAAGTAGAAGAGTGGAGTAGGAGTTGTTTAGTCTCCGAACCACTTAAATCTCTTGTGTCATTTACTTTATGTCTTTTACATTTTGCACAATAACTGCTATATCTGCTATTACCCATACTGTAAATTAAGACTCTGAAATGACTCATATATCTTTAAGGGGTTTTTAAAAGTATAATCCGCTGTGCTTGAATTGATCCCATCATTCATAACTAATATACTTTCGTTATAAAAGAAAAATAAAATAATTCTAAATAATCTATTCAACCCCCCCCCCTTCTAGATCATTATTGTGTCCACGAGAACTAACAATTGGTATCAGAGCAGGTTCTCACAAATATGTTAAAGCCTACGCTTTGAGTTGATCCATGACACAAAATTAGATTAGTGCTAAATCTCGGTATTGGGTATAAAAGGCAAAATGAATTTAAGCTCACAAGTTGAAAATTGTTTGTGCAGGAAATCCAATGAATAAGCTGCCTAAGGCCATCCATGCTTAACCATGTGCTTAAAAGAATTATCTTCATCAGACAAATTGAGCATAGGGAAATCAGTAGATTAATGGAGGAAGAACACAGATGCAACAAGAGTTATGAATCTTTTCATTCAAAAGGAATCCATAATCAAAAAGTGATTGAGAAGCTCTACAAATGATGAACTAGGACATTCACTCCATCATCAACCATCAAAACGATTAAATCTATGGACTTCTCAACTATGTATATCATTGCCCTTCTCAACAACCTGAACCTGAGGTTAAAAATCCAGTTTATCCTGGTATAAGGTATTTTGTCCACAGCACAAAGGTTTTGGTCGATGCATCAGTTTATGCAGCTATATGAAGAAATTTATGGTGTCACAAATAAAAACCGGAAGGACTGCAAATCATTAATAGCTATTCTTCATCAAAATCAGAACCACTGTTTGTCAAGTGATTGACAACAGTGAGGTATTTTATCCTATCTCCTCCAAGTACTGAAATTATCAATTATTGTATTGCTTGACAAGTTATTTATATTATTTATCCTCATTTCTCAGGATCTTGTAAAGGAATCATTATTCTCCTAAAATACTCTCGTTAAACCATGTCATATCATTTATTAAACATTACTTGTACTCATGTGAGAGCTCTTTCAATTGATAAAAAAAAATTAGTGTTGAGATTGAATTTAACCTTCTATAATTGAGGAAATCTTGAAGATTTATCTTTAGCAATACTCACTTCCTTACATTACCTCTGTTTCTCTCAAAATCCAAAGAGGTAGCCATGATTGGTATTTTTCTTACCTTAATTTTCTTTCGAGTTACTTTCGATTTTGTTTTAATCTGAGTTCTTGATAAATCGTAGAGTATGGTCATATCTATTGTTACATTCTGAAGGATCGTAGAGACTGATCAACTCTACGAGTCATTGAAGCACAATACATAGAACTGATCATCACTCCACTAAAGTTCAAAAACTCAGTACTTCATCAATCTTAAACCTCTCACACAAATACTCATTTAGCATAAAATAACTAACATCATTAATTCACTATTATGCACATTGAGATTTCAAAATATGAAAATGTTAGATACTTAAAATTACTAACCTCTCAGGACCCAAATAAGTGTGGGTACCAAATTAGAAAATTTAACCTGCAGGTATCTTGACTGATCCAAAGACCACTTAAAGAGGAATGCAAGGACAAGGTTCTCATTAAAATGCGAGTCAACTCTTCTATTACAGAAAGCTGAGAATGCAAAGCCTACGATCATTATGTTAGAAAAAGGGATTTTATTAAAGCCAAATTTGAAGAGAACAATTTATAATTCATTGATGGAGAATCCAATCATAAGGTGGCAGTATCAAGTGTGGGGGAGCAACATTCCGTCAAGCTTAGCAATACACAGGGCAAAGCCTAACAAGGTCAGACCAACTCTATAATCGCAGCACCAGTCAAAGAATCGTAGAGTAGACAGTACTAAGGAAGGTTCTCTACTAACCAAAAATGGATGTTCACTAGAAGACCATCTACCTCAGAGATGAAAGCATTGACCATAGGGGAGCAATAATCAGAAACAAGTGAAGAAGTTATCAGAACCCATTAAATCCTCATCCCCAAATCGTAGAGTCTCTAAACTCTACGATTTATGACCAGATCAGCCATATTGCTCCAAATCATAGAGTCACTATGATCAACAACTAGATCGTAGAACATAATATGTCTACGATCACACTTCACATAAACCACCCTTCCCTTGAACTTATCACAGCCAATTACCTGCTCACAGTTCATGTCATACAGTGATTAACATTCCCTCTTCCATACCAAAAGTAGTCTTTCCTCAGATAAAGCGCCACAGAGACAAACCAAGCCCTAAGTTTCAAACTAAGAGGCATGCCCTCTCTGAGATTCCTTAACTCTGTTAAAAGACTGAATGATACATCATCTGTATTCCTTCTGAGCTCCAGATGTTAAAGGAAAAATAAATTTTCTCCAACCAAAGTCGATATTCATCAAGGAATGATCCACCTGCTGTTTGAACAGGAGAAGAGAACTGTGTAAAGAAATCTCAAGCATTCTGTATCATCAGAAATCACTAGTGATCAAAGTCTTTTCTAAGGATAATCGTAGAGTGAAAAGCAAGTCACTCTACGAACTAACCAAGGTGTCTGTCAAACAGGGAAGTAATGTTCACGCTCTCCAAACTCAAGTGGGTTAGTTATGCATCAGTTATGATAAATGCAAAAGTGAAGACCACGTCCTGCAAATGAATATCCGACACGTGTCTTCTACAAACTTACGAGGGAACTGATATAAGCAAAAATTTCAAATTGACGATTGTCCTTTCCCATCAGTTATCAATATCCATTTCTCAGAACCGTGCAAACTCATCCTGTTCCAAAACCATTGTTGAAATCCAGAAACTCTTCAAACCCTAAACACAAAAGATACCAGAAATCTATATACATCTCGATCACACCCCAGTTACTCACTGAAACCTTCATTTGACCAAACACCCAATTTACAAAATCATTGTTATGGAAAACTGTCAAGTTGTTTTCGGCATCCAACTCGGCTTTGATAAGTTTGAGTCTTCTGAAAAGAAATCCAAGGATATTCTTACAATAGTGTAGGAAGCTGGGTTCTCAGAATGTTTGGGGGCAAACACCAAGGTCTACTCTGTTCTGGTAAAAGAGTTCTATCAGAACGCAGTAGTAAACGATGATGAGTTGGTTTCAAAAGTTAGAGGAGAAAAACTCAAGATAGATGATACCGAAATCAACAAATGTTTGGGAATCACCATTGAAGATTCATCATCTCTCGAAAAAATAGATACAGTTGAAGGAATGAGGTTGATGGGGTATGTGAAGAATCCACAACTCAAGGGTATGAAAAAAAATGAGTTTCCAAAAGAGTTCGAGTTCCTGGCAGAGATAGTAGGCAAATGTATCTTATGCAAAGACACCGCTCATGACACTGTAAGTGATCCTCAACTAAGAATCATGTCTGCCATTGTCATAAAGAGGAACATAAACTTTGGTGCGATGTTATATGACTGGTTAGTCAAGGAGATTGAGAAAATAAAGGCTCCAGGGAAGCCAATCACAAAAGTATTCTATGGAAGATTCTTGAGCATCATCCTGAAGCGGAAACTACAAAATAAAATTAGGGATGATGAGGGAAAGGCTTTGAATGTCCACAAGGTTTTATCTCCTAAACTGTTTGACAACTGGAAGAAGAATCCCATGGAAAAGAAGAGGTTAAGGATGACTAGCAGCAGCAAGAAAGATTCAAAGACAAGCAAAGAAAAAAGGAAAACATGTTCAAGTAAAGATGATTCATCTGACGAGTCTCTATCATTTGGATTCATTCCACCAAAATCATCCCTCAAGAAGTTGAAAGCTGAGAAGATCAAGCCAGCAAAAAGACAAAGCGCTCGTCTTCAACAAATAATGAAATTCCCAGGGAATAAAAATGCAGGAGGTGTTTCACCTAACTTCATTGATCTCAGTGATGAAAGTGAGGAGGTACCTGTTGAAGAAGATATGACTCCAAGTGAGTTAAAATCTGGAAGTGAAGAAATGTTTACTAAAGAAACAGTTGCTGAATTAAGAGAAGACGATGTGAGTGAAACATTGAGAAATAAAGAACAGTTAGCAGAAACGGCTGCTGAACCGGTCAAAGCTTCAAAGGAATCAGTTTATAAAGCTAAAGACTCTAACAAATGGAAAGAAAAGGAAGCAACATTCGAAGATAAAGCTCAAAAAGACTCGAGCTCTGAAAATGCTGAGTCAGAAAGTCTTGATCATCATGTTCCAGCAGTCCCATCATCAAGTATTCGAAGGAGGATTATACTGGAAGCAGTTGAAAAGCCAGGGGCTATGTTGCCAAACAAATGGATCGATCACGGCAATGGTCAAATAAGAGTAGCTTCAATAACCATGGAAGATTTACTAAGCAAGTTTCAAGACATTGAGCTCGATCGATCTACAGTTTTATATGACCATAAGGGTCAGGAGTTAAGAAGGTTCTACCCTTGGATGCCCTGGTTAAAAGCTATCTATTTCAGAGATACGAGCTTCATCAGTTGGTGTTATTCATACTTTCCCAATCTAAAGTTGGTTTCTAAAAACTTCCCGAGAGTTCAATCCTTTCCAAATCTGCTGATCAAACATCTTCAACATTTCAAAGTCTATCGCCATGCAAAAAGTATATTTATTCCTTATTTACTGTTGGTAAATCAAGATGAAGGTCAGAAGAAAAATAGACTCGTGGAGTCAATGGTCGTAAAGCATCCTGACTCTACGACTGCAACAAACCAGTCTCTTCCAAGTATTCCCACTAAGATACCCTCTGATGTTCCTTCTTCATCGAACAAGGATTTCTTTGATACAATCACTGCTTTTGAGAACATCTTCAAGACTTCTACTACAGCAAAGGCTATCTCTGGAGCAGAAGAATTCCACAAGGAAATGCAAGCATCCTTTTTAGACATATCTCTCAAGCTCCTTCAACAAGATCAGACTTATCAGAAGTCCTTAGAAAATCAACATAAAGAAATCTTGAAACTTCGAAAGAACAATAAAGAATCTATTGCATCTCTTTATGAGAAAATAGAAAATTTAAATCAATCTTTGTCTCAGACTATAGAGCTCACTCAACAGGATATTAAGCTTGAAGTTGGAAACACATCCTACCTGATCGAGTAGCTCATGGTAAATATCCAGCAGCTCTCCCAGAAAATTGATGTCAAAAAGGGGGAGAAAAAGAGAAAGAGGATCAAGTAGAGACGAATGAAGCTAAAGGAAAAGAGCAAGAAGAAGCAGAAAAGAGGACAAGGAGATAAAGCCTTAAAAGTAAGAACTGAGGGGGAACTAGAAGAAGACATAAGCCAGAAGTCTTCAACTGAGGGGGAGACATGAAGTCATGAGCAGCAACAACCTGAAAATCATGTAGACGACATACAAGTACAAAGGAAGGTACATCTCAAACTGAACTAGTATGATCTGGATCCAGTATTTAGGATATTGTGTAATCTGTATTTAAGCTTTCATCAATGACATTCATATTTTCTGCTTTAGTAATACAGTAGCTCACTGTATCTTAAGATTCATTCATCAAATGCATAAGCATCTAGTATTGTTGTTTTGTCATCATCAAATAGGGGAAGATTATTTGGAATATGCATGTAAATGTTATTTCTCTATTATAAGCTTTGATGATGTGTTTTAAAAGATAAATGAATCAATATGCAAATATGTCTGCATTAATGAAAGATGTAAAGTCCTTAATAGTTAATAGACATTATGTTCTAAGGACTTAGATTGTCAAGGTCAAATTTGTTAAGTTGATCTCATATGAGTTAATAGCATTGTACAGTCCTTCGAAAGATCTCTATGTACAAGGACTATGTATAGAAAGATCAAACTTGTTAGGATGATCTTAAATTATAATAGATAGGCCTGATCGACCGAAAAGAACAACAGTCTGGCAAGAGAGTTAAAGCAAGAATCGTAGACTACACTCACGATCGTAGAGTCTGCAAGCCATCAGCATAGCCAATCATACGCTCACATTTCCAAAGCAGAATCATAGAGTGTCTACTTAAAGATCATCAGTATGAAGACCCTGAATGACCAGCAAGCAAACAGAAGATCCAAGCACCAACTCCATCAGCGAAGACTGATTGAGAAGTGAAGAGTCATTCAGATAGAAGTCTTATGAAATCACTCAAAGGAAGATCGTAGAGTCTTCTAGGAAGATCGTAGAGTCTACCAGGTAAACGCAGAATAAGGCTCGGATAATCAAAGAGTCCTCTCGGCAGATCGTAGAGTTGTTTCAGCATCGTAGGGCTAACTCTCGGGATCGTAGAGTCCATATAGACATTCACTCTACGATTCTCTTAATCTTGTCTACGAACCAAGCAGAGTCAAAGAGCAACCTCTACATAAGTTTTCAGAATCATGACAGCAATTTTCATAAGGATTATTTAGAAGGCTGTCCTTGAGCTGTCAAACAAACTGAACGAAGATCTTGTACATTTATAACATCTACCCTTAACTGAGATCGTAGAGTAGTTCAAAACATAACTCTACGATTGCACTACGACTTACACCACAAGTCCGATCAAAAAATTGCAAAGCTAAGTCGTAGAATGATAAAGCAAGCTCAGAAGTACAACGTTCAAGCAATCGAGCTGAAGATTTTCAAATGCTACATGTTGTAAACAACCTTTGATTATACAAGCAAAGAATGCAACTGAAGTTCATAGAGCAGTCCTCTACAATAAAGAACTGGCACCTGAAGGTTCATAGAGCAGTCCTCTATGACATATAGAACCAAGCAATTCGAGCGAGCCTGAAGTTCATAGAGCATTCATCTATGATAAGAAATCATCTGTTAAAACTTAAACCAGATCATAGACTTATGCTCTACATACATAAAGCACAATGAAGATCACGAAGCACGTAGAGCTACATAGCAGAACCAGCAGATGACTTAACGATCAGAAGCCTATGACAGACAAGATCGTAGAGCTACATAGCAGAAACAGCAGATGACTCAACGATCAGAAGCAAGAAGCTACAACTGGATTAATCATCGAGTACTTAAGATCCAACAAGGATTGAAGACATCGAAGCACTTAAGTTAGTAATCTCAAAATGAGTTGTTAATTACTTCAGAAACATCCACGTTAACACTTCTATGGCATCTGCTATAGAAGATATCAGAAATGTCAGAATACTGACTTATGCATGCTGAGTGTCAGAGCAAAGACTTCTAGTATCATGCATCAGGCTCAAGAAATCAGAAGATTGTGTCTCAACGGTCATATTCTTTAAAAGACTTGTCCACTCTATGAAGACTGGGAAGAACCCAAGACTGACATCTTTCTCTAGGGTTAAAGAAGACAAGTCAACCAGTCAGAGTCTGCAGAGCACTAACACTCTGACTAAATGAATAAAGTATTCAGAAAGAAATCTGAAACAAAACATGCTTCAACAGAAGGATTTGCTACAGGAAGATTTGTAACAGGTTGATCTACAACAGAAAGATAATTCAAAGATCTACAAAAAGAGCAAATCGGGAAAAAGAACAAAATGCGAATAAGCAAGAACAATATATACACGACTGAATCTGTTGAGAAGCTTCGCCAAGAAAAACGGAAAATGCCGAAGGGCTGGCATATGAGCTAAGAATTGAAGGATCAAAGAAGCCAAGAACACTTTGAGAAAAGAGGAGTACAGAATGGAATTCTGTGTGAAATACAACCTAAGTGTTCAACACAACTGCTGAGCAAAAAGCTTATCGAAAGAACTCAGCAGTACATTTCGGGTGATTATGGGTAGTTGCTGAATACAGAAAGAAGAAGAACATCAACGACAAATATCAGCAGCATTCAAAGGTTGATCACAAGCAGCTGCTAAGTACCTAAAGATGGAGAAGAGCAAATGTTCTACTTAGCAGCACAACTCAACAAATAAACAACTCAAGTCCATTGGACTTAATGAGGGTCATAGTGTCTCGGCATGGAGAACTAAAGAAATCAAGTCCGCTGGACTTGTTGAGTACCGAAGGGTATAAGAGATTCTAAGTCTACTTGGCTTAGTCTACAGTCCCAAAGCTGCTGGCTTTGATGAGGGCAAGAATATCCTAGTCTTAATGTGACCAAAGGAACCAAGTCTGTTGGATTTGATGAGGGCAAGAGTGTGCTAGTCCGGAGGACTAAACCTTAATGGATTTCCTACTTATCAAAGTAGAAGAGTGGAGTAGGAGTTGTTCAGTCTCCGAACCACTTAAATCTCTTGTGTCATTTACTTTATGTCTTTTACATTTTGCACAATAATTGTTATATCTACTATTACCCATACTGTAGATTAACACTCTGAAATGACTCATATATCTTTAAGGGGTTTTTAAAAGTATAATCCGCTGTGCTTGAATTGATCCCATCATTCATAACTAATATACTTTCGTTATAAAAGAAAAATAAAATAATTTTAAATGATCTATTCAACCCCCCCCCCCCTTCTAGATCATTATTGTGTCCACGAGAACTAACACTAGTGTATCCAAGTTTGTTAGACTTGTAAAGTTCTTTATGAACTAAAGTTCCAAGACTGCGGGTCTTGAAGGAATCTTAGTGATTCAGATATTGTAAAAGTATCCTTAGTGGATTTGCTGCTGGAAGAGCAGAACAGTGGAGTAGGAGTCTTGTGAGCTCTGAACCACTTAAAACCCAAAGTCTTTCTTATTGTGTCTTTCATTTGCTATATTTGCCATATAATTGCTTGTTTAATTATTACTCTAATCAAGAAAAGGATAACTAAATCATATTTCGCTGTGTTAAACTTTCTGTTTAAGAATTAATTAGGTAAGATCTTTTTAAATAAAAGAAATTTTTAAAGGAATCTATTCAACCCCCCCTTCTAGATTTCTATCATGTCATTGGGAACTAACAATCATCAATATTGAAAGCACCGTATAGGATGACTGAGGTAGAAATGAAGGAATTAATGATACAATTGCAGGAATTATTGGAGAAGGGGTATATTTGACCAAGCGTGTCTCCATGGGGAGCGCATGTGTTGTTTATAAAGAAGAAATATGGGTCATTAAAACTTTGTATCAACTATCGGGAGTTGAAAAAAGTTACGATTAAAAACAAGTACTCGTTGCCTAGGATCGACGATCTGTTTGATCAATTGAAGGGAGCAAAGTACTTTTCTAAGATTGACTTGAGAGCGGGGTATCATCAGCTGAAGGTAAGAAAAGAGGATATACCGAAGACAGTATTCAGGACTCGATACGGTTACTTTGAGTTTCTGGTGATGTCGTTTGGTCTGATGAACTCGTCAGTAACATTTATGGACATGATGAACAGAGTGTTCAAGCAGCACTTTGACAAGTTTGTTGTTGTGTTCATAGATGATATTTTGGTTTACTTGAAGACGGAGGAAGAACACGCCAAACATTTGAGGGTAGTATTGAAGACGCTAAGAAATGAGAAGTTGTATGCAAAAATTTTCAAGTGTGAATTTTGGCTACAAATGGTGCAGTTTCTGGGGTATGTAACTGATAAAAATGGTGTTTCAGTAAATCCAGCAAAAGTGAAGGCAGTTATAAATTGGGAACAACCGAAGACGCTGACAGAAGTCAGAAGTTTCTTGGGATTGGCAGGTTACTACAGAAGGTTTATATAGAATTTCTCAAAATTAACGATGCCATTGATAAATTTGACAAGGAATACGATTAAGTTTGTATGGATAGAGAAGTGTGAAACAATTTTCTTAGAGCTGAAAAAGAGACTTAGTGAAACACCTGTATTGTCCCTACCAGATGATACGAGAGGATTTGTGGTTTTCAGTGATGCGTCACACAAGGGGCTTGACTGCGTTTTGATGTAACATGGCATGGTCATTGCGTACGCTTCGCGACAGTTAAAGGATTATAAGAAAGGGTATCCAACTTATGACCTGTAGTTAGCAACAGTAGTGTTCGCACTTAAAATTTGGAGGCGCTACCTGAATGGGAAAAAGTGTGAGATATACACATACCGTAAAAGTCTGAAGTATATTTTCATTCAGAAGGAGCTGAACATGAGGCAAAGACGATGGTTGGAATTAATCAAAGATTATGATTGTGAAATTATATATCATCTTGGTAAGGCAAATGTGGTGGCAAATGCTCTGAGCAGAAAGGGCAGAGAAAAGTTGTTGATACTGACAACCCAAGAAGAATTAATTAAGGATATGGAAAGACTAGAGTTGGAGGTCAAGTATTCAAAAAAGACAGATGAAAAGTTATTCGCAGTAGAAGCGAGTCCAACTTTATTAGACAAGGTAAAGGAGGCTCAAAAAAAGGATGAAGAATGTGTTGCCATAAGGACGCGAATCTTAGAATGAGAGGAACTGAAGTATAAAGTTGATAGCACAGGGCTGCTGAGATTTGAAGGAAGGATCTGGGTACCTATGGTTCGCGAATTGAATGAGGAGATTCTACTGGAAGCTCACAGTACAAGGTACTTAGTACACCCCGGAAGTACTAAGATGTATCAAGATTTACGTCAGCACGTCTGGTAGCCGAACATGAAAAGGGAGGTTGTGGAATGTATGGGGCGACGTTTGACATGTCAGATGGTTAAAGTAGAGCATCAGAAATCGGGTGGGTTGCTGCAACCGTTCGAAATTCCGGAGTGAAAATGGGAGCACATCACAATGAATTTTTTGACCGGGCTTCCACCAATGCAGAAGGGTTACGGCGTAGTCTGGGTGATCGTGGATCGTTTGACCAAATCTGCACATTTTCTACCAATTAAGATAAGGTACAATCTGGTGCAGTTGGCAAAGTTATATATAAAGGAGAATGTGTCACGACATGGAGTGCCGATATCTATTGTATCTGATAGAGATCTGCGCTTCACGTTAAATTTTTGGAAAAACTTACGGGAAAGATTTGGAATGCAATTGAGGTTGAGTATGGCGTATCATCTTCAAACTGATGGCCAGAGTGAACGGACGATTCAAACACTGGAAGACATGCTTAGGGCAATTGTGATGGATTTGAAAATCAGTTGGGATGACCATCTATCTTTGGTGGAATTTGCATACAATAACAATTACTATATTAGTATTAGCATACCGCTGTATGAAGCACTATACGGAAGGAAATGTCGCAAGTCATTGTGTTGGGATGAAGTTGGTGAACGGAGACTTACGGGAAAGATTTGGAATGCAATTGAGGTTGAGTATGGCGTATCGTCTTCAAACTGATGGCCAGAGTGAACGGACGATTCAAACACTGGAAGACATACTCAGGGCAATTGTGATGGATTTGAAAACCAGTTACGATGACCATCTATCTTTGGTGGAATTTGCATACAATAACAATTACTATATTAATATTGGCATACCGCTGTATGAAGCACTATACGGAAGGAAATGTCGCAAGTTATTGTGTTGAGATGAAGTTGGTGAACAGAGACTATTAGGACTTGAAATGATGCAGCAGACCGTGGATGTTATTAATGTAATAAGAGCTCGTTTGGTAGCAGCTCAAGATCGTCAGAAAAAAGTATGTCGATTTGCATCGTCAAAAGAGAGATTTTGAAGTTGGTAGCTTTGTATTTTTAAAGGTATCTCCTTGAAAAGGGAAGATAAGATTTGACAAGAAAGAAAAATTGAGTCTGAGGTTCGTAGGACCATTTGAAGTTCTGAAGCAAGTGGGTGAATTGGTGTACGAGGTAGCCTTACCTCCTAAACTTGACCACATTCACAACGCGTTTCATGCTTCAGTGTTGCAGCCGTATAAACCTGACTATAAACACGTGATATCCTATGAACTGATTCAAGTAGAAAAAGATCAATCGTACGAAGAAATTCTTGTCCAGATACTAGATAGGAAGGAGCAAACACTAAGAAATAAGGTTATATATTCAGTCAAGATTCTTTAGAGAAACCACACAATTGAGGAAACTACGTGAGAACTAGAAGAAAAGATGAGGATGAATTACCCACATCTTTTTAAGTGACCTTATGTTCAAATTTCGTGGATGAAATTCTTATAAGGGGGGTGAATGTAAAGACCGAGAATTTTAAGTTACATTATAAATAAAATTAGGAATTTAATTTCAAATTAAGTTGTGTGGATTAATTTAAACCTTTATGTGATGGTTTGATTATTTGACTATCCGGTAAAATTAATTAAAGAAAGTTTGATTAATGGGTTTATTAATTAACAGACTAACTTAATTATTTTTGATATCACGGGATTTATAGATTATGGATCCCTAATTAAATATTCAATTAAAATTTGAATATGGCAAGTCTAATTGGATTATGTAATTAAATTAAATTATTAAATAGTCTAATAATTATTTGAAAAACAAGTTCAAGGTGAATTAAAAAAATAATGGACTTGTAGGTTATATTATGTGATTTAATGTTTAATTAAATTAGTCCAATCTTTTATTTAATTGGAAGACTAGTGAATTATTTTTGAAGGCCCGTGTTGGTGAATTTATTTAGTGATCTAGTGACCAAAACAAATTAAAATGCAAACCCAAACATTAACCCAATTGAGCAAGCTTCTAGAAGACTTTAATTTGTAAATTTTGTAATAAAAATAAATGGAAAATTAAGGATTTATGGGGAATGGCCGGTGGTTTTGGGCAAGGGGCTACTTGGATTTCAAAATATATCATATTTGATATTTGAGCTAATGTGTGGAACACTTAACCATTTTGCTAACATTTGATTAAAAGTTTGATGTTCATTTTATGGATATATATGATATATGTATAGAAGGCTAGGCCTATAAATAGCACACCACATTTATGATAAAAGGGTTACAAAAATATTACAAGAGTTCTCTGTATTGGGTGTTACTGAGTTCTAGTGAGTTAACTCGGTGAGTGAGTAACTTTAGAGAGTTTTCTAGTGAGTTTCATTACCGAGTCAAGCAAGTTAAGCTATATTTTCTTGAATGAGGTGTTATTGGATGTCGTCACACTTCATAACCTATTTTGGAAAGCAAGCCTTTAATAGCAAAAAATATAATACCACCAAAAACCCTAGCTTGTATGTTTTTCTTTGTGTTATATATGATTTCTATAGTAGAAAAATCATTTTCAAGCTCTAAATATTTAGATCCATGCTAGATTGGTAGATTTAGGGTTAAATGGGTTTAACATGAATATTTATATGTGTTTATGTTGAAAAATTTAGCAAAATGTATGAAAACGATTTTTACTGACGGAACCTTAAGCGAACGTATGATTCAGAGCTTTATATTTTGAAACCTACATGTTGTATGTGTAGTTTTCTTTTTTCATATGCTAGTTATGTAAGTTAAGAGTAAAACATACTTGAAATCATGTCAAAATGTTTTAAAATGAGTGAGTTATGATATTTGGAACTAAATGAGTTCACTGTCAAACCCTAATGCACAATAATCCACTTTGAGCCCATTTTTTTGTGACCTATCTTGTAGTTCAAGAAGATATGACTCCAAAAAAAATCAATTTTAGGTCATTTGGATTTGTAGATTTTATTTTATTCAAGTTTGTACAAATAAGGTAAAAATTAAAAAACAAAACAAAAACCTAGACAACTTTCTGCATAAAAGTTGGGATGGCAAGTGCCTAGGCGCCTCTGCCAACACTCTTGGGCGCCTAGGAGCCTAAGATGGCGCCCTGGATGGTCAAAGTCAGCCACGGGTCAGTTTTGGTCGGTTTTAATTAATTAAACGGGTCGTAAAATATTTTAAATATTAATATAATTAATATGGGACCAAAATAAATTTAAATATTTATAAATTAAATAAACTAAGAATATTTAAGGCTTTAATTATTATTTAAAAAAATAATAATTAAAATTAATTATTTATTTATTATTTAATGGCTATTAAATAATAAATAAAGGGAATTAAAAGTATTTAATTATTTATTATTTATTTATTATTAAATAATAAATAAAGGAAATTAAGAATAATTATTTTGAATTAAAAATAATTAAATTATTTATTTATTATTTAATATGAAATAATAAATAAATTATTTAAGTTCAATAATTAATATTTAAATGATGAAAAATGTTAATAAAAAAATTATTTATTATTTAATTAATATTAAATAATAAATATAGGTAATAATTAATAAATTATTATTTAATTGATATTAAATAATAATTAAAGAAGAATAAGGTTAATAATCTAATTATTTATTATTTAACTAACATTAAATAATAAGTAATGACAACTAATTATTAATTATTTGACCTTAAATAATAATTTAAAAGGGTTTAAGATTAATAAACTAATTATTTATTATTTAATTAAGATTAAATAATATATAAGGACGAATAATTAATTATTGTGTAATTAAAAATTAAATAGTAATTAAAGGAGAATATAGTTAACAAAATACTTAATAGACTTTAATTAATTAATTATTATTCAACAATAATTAAAGATAGTTATCATTTATTATTTTAAATAATGTTTAAGAATAAATGAGGTAATGAAATAATTATAATAAATTGTTTAAGTATTTAAATAATTATATAAAGATGTCTAAAGCATACTTAATTTAATATTACTTAAAAAGAGATAATATTCGACGATTAAATCATTTACCTAAATACAACTAAGTATAAATAATATGAAATTTCTTGCAATATACTATGTAATGATCATCGGTGATTAGATGCTAGGTTTAGTAAACTTAAATGTTTAAGTGCACAATTATATGTGGTACTAATTGATGGGCCGATGTTATCAATGTTAGGTCTTTTAAATGGAGTCTAATTTATCTGAATTAGCGGTACATCACAAATAAGGCAAGTTCCTTAACCTTACTCACATTTATATTGAGCAAGTTCATAACTCAAACTCGAGTTAGTATTTTTCAATCATGATAATGGTTTAATATTTGTCAATTACTCCACATACATGATAGTTATTGATATCCGCACTCAGTGCACTTGAATTCCTGTTCTATTATTGAACTGTAAAATATTTTAAGTTCTTTATTCATGAACTATTTAAAGAATTGGGCCACGCCATTTGTTCGGCTAGACATACACATGTTAACATATTTCAAAAGTTATCCAAACTAGTAGTTGGTACGGATTCTTGGACTGAGAGAGTAACCCTTGATAAGGGGAATATAAGTATCGGTTATCTGATGCGTCAGAGTTTAATATTATACATACACATGGTGTACAAGATGTTGATCCCCTCAAATACAATATGACATGTTAAAATATAAAAAGGGTCAGTCATACAATTGATTCATTGGAAATGTTCATGGTCTTTTAGACCACTCAGCAGTAAATAATCAATATTCATTCTTTCATTTGAACTTTGATTATATTGTTTAGTTATTTTAAATTGTTGATTTATTCGATTGTCATTCTTATTCATTCATGATATACCTTCATTATTTATTTTAAACTTGCTGAGTTAAGTAGTTGCTCACTCTTGCTATATCATGAACTAATTACAGTTAAGTCTGAGCATTCCAAGAAGGACAAGGGCAATGAAAAACTTTAGGATTAGTTGTTATTACTATTTTGTTTTGGTAAATCATGATCCTTTTTGTATTAATAGGATATTCATGATATATTTTTGTTTAAGGTTTAAGACCTTGGGATTAGTGAAACTATGTATTAATGAACAACATATGTTTATTTATTTTCACATTAGTATTAAATATTGTTTAGTGATGATTGGATATATTTTTGCATGAGTATCAAATTTGAGGTATTGGTACCTGAATTTGGGGGTGTCACACTTAGCTTCTTTAATTTTCCCATATAATTTTCACAATCTTTATTTAAACAAGGCATTGTATTTTCTCCATACTTAACTCTAAGTGAATTATAACTTTATTTAGTGGTATTCATGTATCATTGTTTAGCTTAAGTCTTCTCTTTATATAGGGTGTCACATGCCGATTACACCAGTGAAAAGGAGATTTGTTTGGGCTTAACCCATGGTTATATGCAAGCTCCAAGGTTGTTATACCTCATTTTCCATCTTCCAATAACTTGGCACAAATCTTTGCCTTACAACCCGCTTTAACAACCAGATGCGATTTTAGAGTAATCTTTGAATTTTTCTTCGACTCTCCATATTTTTGACATATAACTGTGAAATATTTAACCACTATATCGAATTTTTTAGTACTTCTTTTAGTTACTCCAAATCTATGTTGAACACCATATTTTCTATAATACTCATAAACCTCATCAATATTGTCAAACACCATATATAACATGGGCTCTTCCACTATTTGATTGTTCCATTTTGCGTTCTCTTTTGCTTTATCATCCATTTTGTTGTCAAACGAATCATCTATGTCAATATCTATATTTGTAGAGCTAATTTTTAAATTCTTATGCCATTGGTAGAACTTGTAAACAATTGTAGAAACTGAAAATAATTTCTTTTAACAATTGCTTCGAATCTCCTTCAAATTTGAAATTCCCCAAATTCCATTTACAATTTATCATAGACCTTAGAAAAAGAAAAGAAAAATTCACACCCACTCAAATTGATGTTTAGTGATTCTTACGCTACAAAGTGGATGAAGTGGGGGAAGTAACGGAATTGGAAGGCGTTGGAAGCTCTTTCATTTCAACATCTCGCATCATACTTGTAGAGATCGATTGATCGAAGTCGACTGCGTTGATCAAGAGAGAGAGAGAGAGACATTGAATAATCTAAGGCTTTGAACTATGTTTAGCAACAAGTTATAACAAAGTGAGAGGGAGGGAGATTATTGTCAAAATGACTCTACTTGTTGCGTTTCGGTAAGGAGTGAGTAAAATGGATGTATGTATAGATTTATCCATTATATATAGAAGATTATACATAATTAACTGTAAAAGTATTTATTTTATGCCCCAAATTATTAATTTTCACAATTTTTTTCTTTCAAGCTTAAAAGTTTCATAAAAATGTTTATTTTTAACATATTGGTGAAATTTTAGCCGAAATCCTTCGCACGCGTGTTTTAAAATATTGGTAATAATTTTATTTGTGTTTTACATAACGTATATTTTGGTGATTTGTTATATTCATACTTTTAGATTGAGTTATATGTCTTCAATTGTATAACTTGTGAATTCCGGCCAATAATTTTAGTGAAGTTTTAAAAAGAAATAATCTTGTAAAAAAATAAGTTTATTAAAGGAACATAATTGAGAAAAGTTGGCACTTTGGGACTAAAAATAGAATTTTTTGAAACTTTAGTTTTTGTAAGCACAAGCATTTGCGTGTGCACTTACCATGAGAATATAATAGGAGTTTAATCAATTTTTAGTAATAGAATAAGAAATAAAAAAAATTAAGAAGGGTGAAATTATAATAAAACCAAATTTATAGGGGCAAAAGGAAAAGAAAATTTTGACACAGAAAGCTATTATTTTCTTTGTTCTCCTTTTATAAAATAGATATATAAAACTAAATTATAATTTTAAAAGATCACTTAAAGTTAGGATTTAAAAACTCTATATTCAATCTCAATTAAAAGTCTATTACGTGTATAAACACATATTTATCAAAGTTTATATTATATATATATATATATATATTCATACTTTTTTCATTTTGATTAATATTCATACTCTTTAAAATTCTAATCAAAATTCATCAACTATATAATTGTTTTAATTCACTTGGCATAAATCTAATAATTCAACTCCTATCTTCTTAAATTTCTAATCAAATATATCTACAACTATATTTAGTTCTTACTCCACACATGCATTCTACGATCATGTATTACTTAATTTTCTTCTCAAAGCACTTTCATTAAAAAATTATTACTAATGTTTCCTTTGTTCTAAATTACTTGATCATTGTTAACTTTTAAATATCAATTCAGGACGTTTTCAAACTCAAAAACTAAGACAACTCATTAAAAATTACGAAACAATAAGATTACAATAAGTAATCCGTTTTAAATAACTTAAAATATTCATTTAAAAAAATTATATTAATTTTAAATTTAAAAATATCTTAAATTGCTCAAATAATATAAAATAAAAAAAATAGTTTTTATCTCACAACACCGCTTCGTTCATTCAGACGAGTACTTGTGTGTACTGGGGTAAAAGTTAATTATCTGTGAGAGTGTTTTGTATTTTATTAGTGTATTACATAAATAATTTGACTTTTTGTGGTTTGAATTAAAATTAAATAAAAATTGGTTCATCTGGGTTTATTTTTTGGTTTGTGGGTTGCAGGCCCAAGAGTTTAACAAAAGTAATATTGTATTTGAGACCGCTACTATGCTAAAAAACAATGTAGGCTGGCTGAAAATGATGGCCCATATAAGCCCTATAATGGGAATCCAGTGGACAACGTTTGAGTGTTTAGGTTGTCAAACTCAAGCCCTCCTTAACTCAAGGCCAAGCTTCTACCCAATTGCTTTGAGGGGCCTTAATGTTGCTGGGCCTTGATTACAAATCAGTTTTACAGTAAATTTGCTGGAATATTTTTCTTCTGGGAAAGAATTCTATTTGTGTTACTTTGAGGCTTGGTACTTGTATTGACAACAAAGTTATCAACATGGGATTTAGTTAAAGATCTCAAAAAAAAAATGTGAAGTTATTACGTTGGGGTACATTTGAGAAAAACAATTTGATTGACTATTACATTAGGCATTTGATTGGCTATTACTTATTTCGTGATTGACTGTGTTATAAAATAATATTTGTCTTATTCAATATCACGTTATTTAAGATAAAATATTTGAAACTACTTATAACAGTACTCTATAAATATTTTCCGATAAATCTTATCGGTAAGTAGAACCATTTTCTGATGTGATAAAGTAAATTGGTGTATATATCAATATCCGCTATTCCTTTTAGATTTATTAAAAATACATAAACATAATATATTTATATATGCATATACACTGTTTTTTTTTTCCTTTTCCAAATGACTACACGGATATACATGACGATCTAAATATTATATGCCATAATTTTTTTTTTTTGAAAAACTATAAATCTTAATTATTATTAGTAGTAGATAATATAAACACATAGCATGTGTTGAGGTATCGCGTGATATTAAAAGTCTTATATCGAATCATAAGATAAAAAATTAAAGACATATACTCTCATGAACCATAGACCTAACATATTAACTTTTTGGGTCAAGATATTATTTCAGATGAGTATATTTAGACGAATATTTATGTGCGATATATTGTCAGTGACTATTTATTTATTTATAAGAAAATAGCTATAAAATTTATTTGTTTTTAAACATACGATTAAATTTGACTTTTTAAAGTCAATTGAATATATTTTTAGATTCAATTGATATGTTTGATTTAACTTTTAAAACAATAAATTTTATAAATATGAGTAATATTTAGATAGTTTTTAATTTTTATAGTCGTATATTCTTCTACTTCTTTCTCTAGCTGAAATTTGTTATCTCATTAATGAAAATACGATTAGGGCTCGATTGGGCTAGTGGCCCACTTGTGCCTTGGGCCATAGCAGGTCCCCAGCCCGAGTGGACCATCATAACTAGATAGAGAAAGGATTGAGTTTTGTTAATTGAATACTCTAACTCAATCAGTTGACTATTTAAGTTTATTTCAACTGGGCCCTGCTTGTGATTCGTAGAAATCCTAGGCCGACTTAAAATGGGCCCATAAATAAATAGAGTCACATGATAAATACTTTTTACGCAGTCATGGATTATTTTATTTTATTTTATTTTCTAAATTTGAATGTCGGCAGTGGAGCCAGTTTTTTTATATTGATTTGAATTTGATTTTCCTCACGTTTTGAATTGGATAATCAGTCAATACTTCTTTTCCTTTTGTTGAATTGGTGTTATTTTATCATCATTTTGCACTTTTGGCCTGGTCTACCTGTTAATAACCATAGAAAACAAAACTGAAGTTGTATCCCTTTTGTTTGCATTTTTGTAAGTCAATATAATTATGAATTAATTTATTTAAAAAAATATTATTAATTATAAAATTTATTATTTTTTAAATTTAAATAAATCATGTCAATTTTAAATTTAAAAATATCTTAAATTAACTTTTAAAAAATTAATATTAATCTTATAATTTCAAATAGAGGGAGTGTAAAATTTTAAGGGCTTGCAAGAGATACCCCTCTAGGATATTAAGTTATATACTTTAGTTTTATAAAATAAGTTTATCTCAAGTTTTTTAGTAAAATTTGACTTTGCGGATAAAAAGATCATGCAAAAATATGAGTATACATAAATTTTTATTTAATTTAAGGTTATGCAACACCATTATAATAACATTATAAAATAACTATATTTTTTGACGATTAAAATGAATTGAACTTTTATTATCATAAAATCGATAATAGACATCACCATGTCATAAGAAAATTTATATGTTCAAATATTTTATTTTATTTTTTTAAATTCATACAGATGGATTTATCTAAACCTCCCAAAAATGAGTTTATTAACCCTATGAAATATAATAGTTAGATACCTTCTAAGGTATATCCTCTTTTCACAAATTTTGTTTGTACTTTTATTTTTAAATATTATATGAATACTTTATAGTAATTTTTTAAATAATTTTTAATATAAAATTTCGTCTATCCCCACTTAAATTCTTGGTTACACGTTGTGATGAGTCTCCCTAATTTACAAGGACTTTAAGACGTATCCACTTGAGTCTTATTTTTACCGGTTGATCGCAGTTTACCAACTATATTACTTTCTGAGAATGGTGGTGCATGCTATTTAAATCATCGTCCATTGAATTTGTGAAACATAAAAATGGAGCACGTATAGTTGAAAATTCAGGAATATTTTTGGCAAAAAATAAAATAATTTAGAGATAAAGACTAAAGACAATGGGGACAAAGGACAAAATTGCATGATTTGATATTTCCATAGAGTGGGTTCTTCGTCATAAACTCTATCATGATCAATTTCCCAAGTTGTCAAGCTTGATCAATAATTAAACTAAAGATTTCTGGACCATAGTCATACAAGTTGCATGCTTATAGCTGCTCAAAATTTACAAGTTGGTTCTGAGATATGCTCAACCTTGAATTCAATGATTTATCATGGACCAAAGAAAGCATGCACTTGAGTATGGTTAACATTTTATCCTACGGTGGAATTGGTAGGCTGGAAAAGTCCTTTAAAATTTTCAAACTCATCATTTCTTTCTAGTTATCATTGCTGAAATTCTGAAAATATATACGAGCTTTTCTTGCTAATTGAGAGTGCATTCAAATAAGGAAAATGATTTATATTACGTTTAATTTTATGTCAAATGTGTATTAATTGTGACTAACTCACGATAGAAAAATAGTAAAATAGAGTAATAATGTGTGCGTCTCTTCCCTACTATATTCTATTTTATGTATCTACATACGTCGATATTATTTAATATCGTTATGCATAACAACGCTATTAAAATAATCACCAAATGATAAAAAGTTTCAAAATTTAATATAATAATGCTTTTAGTCCTTAAAAAATAGAAAAGAAAAGAAACACTACTTGTTTACACCAAAATTCTAAAATTTTAGTTTTGGGTTAAGTGATTTCAACTAAGTGTTTGCATCAATTAACTAGACATGACGGGAGGATTTCAGTTAACTGATGGTGTTCAAATAAAGGCATCTAGTTAGGGGTAAAAACTAAGAAAACGGTTGAAGACATGTTTTAAGCAGTCAAAGACACATGGAATAGCAGTTGGACACACACGTTCCTTCAAATCAACAATATGAAAATGTCACGTTCAGATAACTGATACAATAGTAGAAAGTGGGTTAGTGGGCAACATTCGTATATAGTCATCTCTTTGAGAGTGATAAGTAAAATATATAAAACACTTGATCTATAAAGCATAGTAGATTAACCTTCATTGAAAGAGTTAATCACATCTTATAAAAGTGTTATATATATAAACCAAATTGATCAATATACATTAACTGTCATATTATTTGTAATAATTGATTTAACTATCATTTTGTAGGAGTTAATCTTAAACTGATATTATTTGTCATCCTGTAACATTTGACATATTTGTACTTAATGTGCTGTCAATCTGCTTAATGAAAGAAGCATTTTATTAAAGAAAATAAAATTTTAAAAATAAAGGGGTAGAGTTGAGTGTTCTTCTAGTGTGTGAGGAATTGAGTGATTCTTGTTTCAAGACCAAGATCTTGGAAAGACAATAGGTTTGTGTTTCTAAGTGAGTGAGGAAGAGAAAAGGTATTAAGTTCTAATACCAGCCGAAGAAGGAATACAAGATACTCTGGAAAAAGGGAATTTCCATTTTTAAAAAAGATTAGGGGATAGTTGTTCTATGACATAATCAAATTTTTAAAAGGTTTCTCCATCTAAGTGAAGGAGTTTACTATTTTTACAATAGAAAAATCCCAAATTCTAGAGAGGAGTTTGGGGACTGGACTAACTATATATATCGGGGAGATATATATATATAGTGAACTAGGATATATCATTGTATTTTCTATTTGATATCTCTCTATTTTGGTGAAATCAAATATTTTAATAAATATTTTTAACAAAATCATTTAGGAAAATAACGTTAAAATTTAAAAAGCCCAAGATTTTTTAAAAAGTAAATTAATCTATTCAATCCCCTTTCTAGATTAATTATTGTATAAACGAACCTTAACATAAATTTTCAATTATGATGTATTATATAAAGGCTATTAAACTTTAAGTGAACTGCTAATTTTCTGCTTTATTCTTCGCGCTTAAACCAGTGATATCTTTATCTTTTATATTGATCATTGCATATTAGTTGAGCCTTGAATTGTTGATATAATTATTTTTTTGATCTTAGATTATCTTGTAATCATTCTCTAAATATTCCAAGGTCATATAATATACTAAGTGTGTAGTCTATTGGGTTATTATAAACAAGGTCAAAGTGAGCATAGGTGAGGGAGGATAAGTCTTCATGGTAAGTATAAGTTTTTGGGGTGCATAGGTGCACAATGTGAGCAAAAGTGCTCGGGGAGGATAAGTCCTCAAGGTACGCATAAGTGTTTAGGGTGCATAGGTGCACAAGGTGAGCAAAAGTGCTCGGGGAGGATAAGTTCTCAAAGGTTGTAGGAATTTGTTTTGTAAAAGGGGTTTAATTATAAACCAAAGTGATTAATAAAAGAGTCTTTAATACTAGGGACCGAACCACGTAAAAATCCTTTGTATTCATATGATTGATTGTTTTATTTTATTTTTTCATTGCATGCTTTAATTTTGAATTGTTAAACATAATCTCAATACTTGAACACATATATTGCATCATAAAATTATTTATATAAACTCAAGTCTTCATCTAATATATGCAAAATAATTTTTTAAATTACAGCAGCAAAATAGTTTCTGATCCAGTACACTGTATTCATTATATAGCTAGTTGAATTACTAATACAATATATTATTTTCATTATTCAGCAGATTGCATTGTTAACTATTTTCAACCCCCCTTTTAAGTGTGCCTACTTGAATTTCATATTGGTCTTCCCCCATCACGTTCTTAATGATTTGAAAAGAATGCCCAAATTGATATTGAAGGGTTTAATTAATTGAGTGTAGATATATAAATGGCTAAAGAAAAGATACAGATAAAGAAGATTGATAACACAACGGCAAGGCAGGTGACATTCCTAAAAAGAATAAGAGAGCTTTTTAAGAAAGCTGAAGAGCTTTCTATTCTTTGTGATGCTGATGTTGCTCTTATCATCTTCTCCTCTACCGGGAAGCTTTTTCAGTACTCCAGCTCCAGGTTCATAATTTTCTCTTTATCTGTATGTTACTATTGGTTCTCACCCAAACCCACCAACTTTATGCAGAAAAAAAATCCAATCACATGAAAAAACAGCGCCGTATAAAACACTGCCGTCGGAGGCTCCCTATCCGATCACTGATAATAATAATTCTCAACTATATCTTCTCGGATTCGGTGATGATTGGGTTTGAGGGACATATTATTACGTTGAGAGAGAGGAGTGAAAAATAGATGATCGATTAGGTTTTGTAGAGATGTGACTAGATTTTTGGTTAGGCTAGTGAACTTGGAGTAGGAGATGCGTTCGCCAGTGGCTGAATCGATGAGTGCACTTGAGTCGGGCCAGGGGGAGATTAGTTGGAGGAAAAGATAATAGGAAATGATGGAGATAGGGGTAGCTTCTAGTGGGAGGGGGATGGGGGGGCTAGAGGCTATGATTTTTTTTTTTGTTTCAGTACAAAAATCACTGTTTGGATTCATGTCATATTTAATATATTAAATTATCTAGGTAAGTAGCCACATAAGCAATCTATTAAATTTTAATATATTTGGACAAAAAATTTAATTTTTGCAAAGAAATTCCAATTCAGTGATATGATTGTAAAATAAATTAATTCAATGATGTATATGTAAATTGATGTCCTGTTCAGTGGGGAAAAAATGATTTAACCCTATAAGAGAATGATGACTATGTGAACTACTTGCATTACTCTACTTACTCCATTTGAAAATAAAAATAAAAAATCTCATTTTTCATTTTTTTAATACAAAGAGTTTCTATTTTTTTTTATGATTATCTTTAAATGACACATGAGTATTCCCAAATTTATCATCACGGAAAATTTCACTATCTTAATTGGCAATACTAATAAACTAAACACTTAATAAATTCACAAATAATTATGAAAATAAAATTTATTTTTATATCTATTAATTTACAAATGAAACTCTTTTTATGAAATGAAGGGGCATATATTTCAAACCAGAGATAAAAGAAAAGGCACTAATTATATTTTTAGTTAATTTGTTTAAATAAAATAGTAAGCTTCATTTTTAACATATTTATAGTTTTTCTCAATAATCTTTTTAAATATAAATTTTACTTTTAGAAGTTTGATATTTATTTAAAAATTTTATTTAACAAAATGTATATAAGTGTACTTAATTTAAACCTAAATATTCAAAAAAATATTAAACAAAATATAAGACTCCCACTTTGAGACATATATGAGCCTTAAACTAGCCAACCATTAGTCTCGTAGTGGGTTGACATGGGCTTGGCAAACTAGATGGTCAGGCAGCGTGTTAATACTTGGCCTTGATATTCAACTCACGTGGGCAAGACATCATTGACACTCAACCCATGCGGCAAGGCTACTAGCTAAATGAGTATGTCGATGGGGTATACATTATGACAAGTCAAGCATACCTGATATCGTCGCTGACAATTTAAATTTTTTCTTAATGTTTATTATAGTAAAGGGATGGTCCATGAAGCCCACTCAGGCCATAGCCAAGCTACCATGACTTATGTGTTCGGGATGTTGGGACATTATTGGGCTCCCATAACAGCAATACTAGCATCTAGATTTGTGACTTTGATTAAATCAACGACCTTTTCATGGGCTGAATATGATTGGGCAAGAACAAAGCATGCATGTGCATGTTCTTCGTGGGTAGCACATTGGGTAAGTGCTTGGCCTAGTTGGAATTTTGTGTGGACCAGATTGGCGAGGCATTGTGACATATGTTAGGCAAATTCATGGGCTGAGAAAATAATATGTGGACTGAATTTGTGGGTTGGTTTGGATGCTGGGTTGAATGAGTCAAATAGCAGTGTTGGTGGCAGTTATGGGCAGTTACACATTCAGAAAATATCAATACTCATGTTGGGCTTGTCTTGAATTTGAATTTTAAATGTGTGGGCATTTAAACATATCTGTTGGGCAGTTACTAACATTTGCTGGTTTGAATTTAAATGTTAGAAAGCCATTAGTTAGAAATTCTTAGGCAGTTGAGAATGTCAATTGTAGACCTATTTTGTATGTATTTTGTATACATTATTGGGGCTGTTATTGCAGATAATTTGTGTGAGTCAGGAAAACCCCTAATTAGTGTATCCTTATTATTTAGAGATCAATAAAAATATTAAGACGTTGTCCTGTAATGTGAGACTTTGTGTATGTGCATAGCTTGTGAATTGACTATCGAATTATATATATGTGCTTGTATGTGATCGTTACTGACTGGTTTAGTGATAAATCAATGCATCACATATGGAACAATTGACATAGAAAAATTAATGTCAAACATAGATCCTATGACAATTGGTAATAGAGCCAGGTGAAATAACGATGGTGAACGCAAATCGAATCAATGATTTGTAAGAGAAATTGCAAATGCTAGAAGCATTTATGGGTAAAAAACTGGTGGGAGAAAAAGATTTACTGATAGTCCAATTCAGAGTATCAAACGCTCTATTGTAAAGTCTTTGTAGTGAAGTTGAGATCGTGTCTTAGAGTTCAATACAAAGTTGAATGAGTTGGCGGTGGATCTGTTGAACATAACCAATCTGACACTCGAATTGACTGAGTGTATTAAAAAGACGGTAGAAGACATTGTGATATTCCGAATCCTAATAAGGATCATGTTGTAATCTTTTGGAATATTTATATGTGAAAATTTATTTCTGACTTAATATTATGTGATGTTATATTTAAACAGTAATATAGGTTAAATAAAATGAATTATCTTGCTTTTGGGATTTTTCTATTTAATAAGGTGATTAAAATAATAAATAAATACTAATTACAAAATTCTAAACTTACTTATGATATTGCAAGACTTGTTTAAGAAATTTTAATATAGTTAACAAACCCTAACCCTAATTAGGGTTTTTATAAGTTTAATTAGCAATAATTGACTATATAAAATGCAACCGAATAAGGCACAACTGAAAATGGCAAGTTATGCCACATGGTAGCCCCACAATGCACCTATCACAAACAAACTGATAGGTGTCAAGCCAAGAAGGATCCAACCATGACTAAGCCTTTAAAAACTAATAAACTAACTCCTAGAAAACCTAAACTATATTCTATTACATATTAGCCTTCCAACCAATGAGTTCATCAATCAAAACACTCTCAAATAACCTTCATATATCCAGTAACTCAAACCTTACTCAGAATAAGAAGATCAAAGTCTAGAAATTCTTTAAAAGGTACAAAACCCTAACCTTCTTGTAGATCTTCAATCCTTTGTTAGATGTTATGATTAAGTGTTTAGGAATGATTTATATTATGTTATTGAGTGATTTGGGTTGATAAAACATGTTTTCATAACATTTAAATACATGAAAGGGTGAAATTTTGTTCTTTGTCCAAGACTTCCCAGAATTAGTCTGACAGCCTTTAGATCCGATTATGTTGTTAGTTTGATCCAACTTAAGCTTTGTAGTTGTAGCATGCCATGGGGTAAAGACCTAGAAATAAGAATCACTTTAATCGGATTAATATACAAAAAGTTATGCATGCTGGAAAGTCCCTACTCGATCACGAATTTTGGAAACCCAGAATCTGGGCTTTCCAAAAATGAAGAACCGTCTGACAAGCTATTTGACCGGCTTTGATCTTGCAACTTTGATGTTTTTCGTGTTAATTGTTAGCGTTTAAAGGTAATATTACATCCCTACTATAACCAGAATCCATTAGCATGCTAAAAGAGTCAATAATCAAAGAGATTTCCTTGTCAGAAAGTACCTTCCCGACCATAACCAAACTGTTCTTGGTTTCTGAAGAACATTCAACCCTAGCGACTATCTCCTTCCGATATAGCGATAGATTGTCTGTAGCTAAAGCCTTTAGCGACAGTTTCCTTCTGGTAGCTCAAGAACATTCAATTTTTAGGGACAAAGTTGTTTGTGGCTATAGCCTTTAGCCACAGTCTGCTTCCGGTAATTCAAGAATAGTTTTTAGTGATAGTTCTAGTGACAGTCTTGACTGTGACCATAGCCTATAGTGACAGACAAACCCATAAACCTCAAAACACAGTCTTTAGCGACAATTTCAATTAAACTTGAATATAAACCATCTTTAGCGATAGTTCTGTTCGTAGCAGTATCTATAGGCGACAGATTCAGTTAAAATTAATTAAAACCTACTTTAAATTAGTTTTTAACGACATATAGCTTATATAAAATTATTTTTCAGCCTTTAACAAAAGATTTAGTGATGGATATGTTATACTAACGATATATGATATCTAATACAATGATTAAAGTAATGAATTGACACCGAATCATAAACACACATAATTAATAAAATCAAATGCATATATCTATGTATACTAACTATCGATATTAATATGTTCAACATATTTAGGCTACGCAATGCATCCAAATCAACATATACTTGATGCACAACAATCGGGCAAGTCTTCTAACCCTTGTACCATTAAGGTGCAAGTCTTCGAACCGATTTCTGAACTCTTTTAAATACTTTGTACAGATTCTTCAAATGTTTGTACGCTTTATTTTTTTCAAGTAATTCTTAAACTTGTTTTATTGAACATAAAGGTTATATTTCTTTAGTGCAATTGTACAAACAATGTGTTTATCAATTGGTATAAAGTTATCATTTTTTGTTCGGCATAACTTAAAGAATGAATTATTTTTCGTTTAAATTTTGAATTGATAATATATCAAAGCATGAACTATTTTTGTTGATACAACATCTATACTACAAATGAACAAATCCCTATGAGGGATCATTGGAGTCAGTAATAAACTGACCTTGGTTTTTTGGCAGTAATATACTGACCTATATGTATACGGATACCATTAAGATGATATGCATACTCCTAGGATATTGGATAGGTTGATCCCCAACGATATATCCAAACAAATGGTTTCTTAGTCGTTTACGACTGATAGAAATCAAAAATAGAATGTGGTTTGACTGACAAACCTCAGTATGGATTGAAAAACTATTGAGCTGCTATTTCTTTCAACTCACACATAGCGTGTGTATACTTATATTCAAATATTTGACTTGCTGAGCATTTGTAGCTCATCCTTGTAAATAAATTTCATTTGCAGCTTTAAATGATAATCTTGGAACATTTAGAACGAACAAGGAAAAAAGGTCGTGTTAACTTAGTTTTACGTATACTGTTTGTATATATTTAAGTCTTGTAAAGACATTGTAATATGAACACAAAACTGGAAACGATGTAACAACAAACATATGGTAATGTAATATTATCATCTTTTGTTATATTAACTGTGTTATACCCTAATCTTTAGTTGTCTAAAATATTTATACCGATTTAGTAAAATGTCAATATGAACTATACATCTGAGTAAGGGTGTAAGTGATTGAAGGAGTTCTGTAACAATTAATGGTCGCTCGTTTGATTCCAAGAACAAACCTATCACTGTGAATTTCAGATAGATAGGAACTATTGACATGTAAGGTATATCCATAAGACATAAATTTATATATCTAAGTGAGAGTATCTAAACATATTAACTATTCTTACGAGAATTACCAAATGTGATTGAATACTGTGAATCTTGGATAGATAGAATTTATACATTATGCAATATCTATAGAAAATCAATTAGACGCAAGCAACAAATCTGTTGTGAATGATGTTGAGATTTGGGGGCGTCATAGATATAGTTCTGATGCAGCATGCTATTGTTTATGGGCCAACGAGTGACAGTAATGGGCACTCGTAAGTGAAAGTTCCTGAGACAAAGGCATTTAAGGACAATAGGAATGCAAAGGAACTCGAGAATTTCTTATGAGACATGGAATAATATTTTGTTGTTACATATATTCCAGGCATGGAGCAAGTCCCCGTTATAAGCATATACTTAAGGGTGGATACAAAATTATGATGGCGAACTCAGACTAAAGTTAATGTTAGTGTGGGCATGCCAAAGATCCAAATGCGAGAAGTTCTGAAAGAGGATACCTCTAAACACTTTATTGCTTGTAGGGACAACCTAAAGTGTTTGAAACTAACTAGATTGGTTTATGACTATGTGAAAGAGTTTAGTTCATTGATGTTGAACATTAAGAACATGTTTGAGAAAGATAAACTATTCAATTTTATATGGGGTATGCAATAGTGAGCACAAACTGAATTATGTAGGCAGGGTGTCAAAGACTTACCCATAGCAATTATTGTGGTGGATAACCTTGTTGATTACAAATATTCCAGTATTAATGGTTTTAACAACAATAATAATAAGTAAACTTATAGGAAGAATAAGGGTGATTCCAAATATAGAAAGAAGGACAAGAAATACAAGAAGGTTGGAGATAACCAATCAAAACCCAAGGGTAATGGACAATCCAAATACAAGAACAAGGGTTGCTATCTGTATGACAACCCCCATCGAATGAATAAATGCCCAAAGATTGATAAAGTAAACACCCTTGTTGCTAATGACTCGAATGATAGTGAAGGAACATCAGATGGCCCATCTATAATTTTTGGGTGCATTACAAAGCCAAAAAGCAATGATTCATACTCTACGTGGGTTGATTTTGAAGTCTATTCAATTTTCTCAATAATTCTTCTTTCTTTGAGGCTCTTTCTGATCGTCTTATCACTCTACGTTTTTCATCATGCATTCTGTGATCTCAGGGTGGGCTGTTTATTCTGTTCTATGATTCTGGTTGTCTTCTTCATTTGACTTTGTGAATTATTCTACTCGATAATTCTTCTTTGATCTTTAACTTTATTCTGTGATCTTGTTATATGCTCTATTATTATGCTTGATCTTTAACTTTGTAATTTGCTTGACAATTCTGCTTTATCTTTAACTTTGTTTTGTGATCTTGTAGTTTGTTTGACGATTCTGCTTGATGATTCTGCGAGACTTCTTCAGTTTACTCTGCAATCTTAGATAGGCCTTCTTCTCTGGTTTAATATATTACAATTTATATTCTATGTTTTGGATCAACTTACAAGTTTGATCCATAAGTCCTTTTACAATAGATTATAACATATTCTCATTCATAAGGACTATACAAAATTACTTGTTCATTATAAATATACATTAATAATTTTGTCATCATTAAATCAAATGCATTCAACTCAAGTGCACTGACAATCTCTCCCTATTTGATGATGACAAAATAAGTAATTTTAACAATCATCAATTACTCTAATATAAGATAATACATAATTTAAACATGTCATAGATACAATGAAAGGTTGTATTGTCTAAGCAACAAAATATAAATTTATTGATCATTAAGAGAAGTTACAACACTTGAAACGGATAGACATTTACAAGTATAGAAAAACAATTATAAAGACTTATCTTCTACTGCTGCTAGGCTTTTTAGCATTTGACGATCGACGATATAGAGGAAGATTTCTTTTTTCTTGTTCAGTCCTTCTTTGATATTCCTTTATTCTTTTCTCTTCCTCATTTCTTCCAATGTTTCTGATGGCCTGAGAGACTTGAGATGAGGAATATCTAGTCGCTCTTCTCCTACAATATGCATCCCTTGAAGATTTCTATTGATGTACGTACCTTGGGTCGTTTATTGCAAGGGCCCTTCTGCCAGTTAATGTAACTCCACTCGATGATCCTGCATACTGGTTAGAGGGCTGAGCTAAGGGAATAACAATTGAAGCTAGAGAAGCAATCCTTGATTGTGATTGTTGAATATGACGAGTCTGACTTCTCTCCCTCTTTTTGGCATCATCATCTCAAAGTTTTGAGACTTCATTAGTCAGCTTTTGAATAGTTTTAACCAGTGACTTCAGTTATTTCTTAGAGACATTGACCTCTTTTCAAGCTTGTCATGTCTTTCATCCACTCATTGTCTTTCTTCATGTACCATAGCCATAACATCATCAGTCTTCTGTAGAGTGTCGTAAACTACATTGTTAAGATCTAATACTTTCTCTCGGAGTTCATTTATAGATTTAAGATTTATTTCTTAAAGCATTCTCATAGCCTCTTGATGCTTCTTTATTTGTTCTCATGTAGCTCATCCTTTTTATGCATATGTTCTATGACATTTTCAATTACCTTTTTCATACGCTTGCTAAATTCTTCTAACATTTGAAGAGGAACTTTAGATGTTTCCTTAACAACGTATATAAGGCTCTTCTTTACCTCTTCTGTAGTGGCTTCGAAGCCTGCACCATGCATTCTTTAAAAACATCATCCAACATTAGTTTGAATTGTATCTTAGACGGTATAAAGGAGACTCTTTGAATGAGGAAGTTTAGAGTCATTTGAATATTCGAGGTATCACCAGAATTGATCCTTTCAAAAATTGGATCAACACTGGTATTAAGTAGTGTATTGGTATATGTATATTTGTTAGTTTGTGAGGTTAAGGTGGAAGGTATATCTGTACAATGTTGTGAGGTTGAAGGTTGATCTACATTTATAGTTGGTGTTGTGTCAGAGTATTCTTCGATTGGAGAATTATGTTATTCTACGATCGGTGAGTGACTAGGTGTGGTATATACATTTGGTTATGGGTTTGGACAGTCTAATAACGAAGAGTTGAGTCACTCAACGATCCGTAAGTAAGAGGTTTGTATATTTGGCACAATCGCAGAGTTTTGGGACTTTACGACTAGGGGTTGAGAAGATTGAGGTGGGGAGATAGTAGTTTTATCTAGTAGAATGGGGTTAATATACACATACCTTTAAAAAGTGTCAGCCGAGTAATCAACTTCACTTCCATCAGTAATATTTTGTTAAGCAAATCTTGTGTTGGAGGAGAAGTTTTGGGCAATAACATTGATGTTTATTACTCTTTTAAAGTCCTATGTGATCTAGTTGTAGTCTCGATAAACAAGGGCTTGCATAAATGGAAGCAAAGGAAGTAGATGGAAGATGATTCATCAATTTTACGTTATTGACTTTTTTTAGCCTATTTTGACTTGATTCTCTTAAGCCTGGATCCTCCCTCTCAGTTTAAGGCTACCTCTGAGATGGAGTTTCCCCCTTAATTGTTGTACCTCCTTCAGTGGGCTTAGACATATTTATTGTTCTTGCCATTTCTTTATCTTGACGTGGCTTCAGTAATGATACTATCCCACCCATCTCCTCTTCTCTTTCAGTCATAAGCTCAGGCTCTGTGGCCGTCTCAATCATCTTTTCAAAATCTTATTCAGACATTGGCTTAGGTATAGTAATCATCCTAGCCATTACCTCACTGGTTCTCATTAGATCTGGGAGAGGAAGAGAGTCTTCTGAATTTTTTTCTTCTTCTTCAATGACTATAAGTTTTTTCTTCTTCCTTACTGGTTTGGCATAGTTTTGCCTTTTTGACCATTCTTGATCAGCCTTTTCTTTTAGATTAGCCTATTTTGCCAACCAATCTTTGGTGATCTGGGCTTCTTCTGCTTGAGAGAAGTGATATGTAGATTTTCTCAACCTCCTTGGTTTTCTGATTGGCTTTAAAGTGATGGTCCTTCTCTTATGCGCATTAGAAGTTACCAGAGATTCCTTGGGATCTTCTTCATATAGCCTGGCTTTTAATTTTTTTTTTTAACTAGCTCTGACATGTCGGCTGTTAAGGTCAAGGCTTATGTAGGAACAGGGGAGTATAATCTACTTTCTTTTTTTAAAGGTTTTAATAGGCTTTTGAACCTTTGTTAGAGTCCTTTCACTCTTAGCAGATTGTTTGGATCTAGATGTTTCAATTGAATTTCTCTTCCAGTTGTTTAAAAGCTTTGTTGTTATTCTTTTGTTAACATTCCCTCTATCATTTGTCCCTAGATAAATTTTCAGCATATTCTTTAGTATAATGCTGATGAATCTTTCAAAAAATATTTTTGTATGAGATTTGCCTTCCTTATTTCTTTTGTGAGCATCGATGAACCACTTGACTATCTAGTTAAAGACTATCGCTCCATAGTTTATCTTGAGCTCCTGTAAGATTGTAGTCATAACCTTCAACTGTAGTTTGCTAATAGAGTCGTGTGCATAATACTTACACAGGATATATTTCCCAACATTGTCAGCTAAGAATTTGAACTCGCGAAGAAATTCTTTATTATTTAGACCCTTTGAGGAAGGGTTCTTCTCATGTCCCATAGCAAGGAGATCGGTAGTATTATCAATTGACTTAAAAATTTTCTCCTTTTTAGAAAAGAACCCTAAGTAGAAGCTGATTTTCTTAGGGTTTAGAACCAAGGATTTTCCCATTACCTTGGTATGAATCTCTCAATAAGCTATTTTACCATTCAAATAGAATTCCTGAATTAACTTAGTGAAAATTTTGGTGTCTTCACCCAGATCGAACTTAAATCTAGCATTTTTAAGTAGTTGGGATATGTTACTGAAGTTTGAAGCAACTCCTTCAAATTTGTTGAAGCATAGTTGATTGTCGGTTATGACTTAGTGGGAAGACATAATTTCTCCTTTTGATTTGATCGAAACTCAAAAAAATCAAATGAAATTTTAAAGGCTTTGAGCGATTTAGGGTTTGAACAGTTGAGAGAGAAGATAGTCAGTTTTAAGTAGGTAAATGTAAAAAGATAAAAAATTTGAAATAAGAGAAACACCCTCATTTTCTTCGACCGAGTGGGACACGTGTTGGATTATTATTAGTTGTCAGTCGATGAAGTCGACTTGTTGCAGTTACGTCTGGCCTTTGGTCTGACTTTCATCCGTTTATGTCTGTTATATTGGTCACTTGCTTATGCTTCTGACTTTTAAGCTCTTATCAAACGGTTTTCTTTGAATAGTTTCGTAGAGTAAAATTATAAACTTTCAACTTTTGTAGAGTAGCCTGACGCTGAGTGTTCACGCAATGATTGTCATGACTCTACGATCCATCACAAAACAATTTCACTCTACGATCTCTTTCACCTTTATAATTAGTTTCACAAAACAAGGTGTGTATATATATATATATATTGGTCCCTTGCTTATGCTTCTGACTTTTAAGCTCTTATCAAACGGTTTTCTTTGAATAGTTTCGTAGAGTAAAATTATAAACTTTCAACTTTTGTAGAGTAGTCTGACGCTGAGTGTTCACGCAATGATTGTCATGACTCTACGATCCATCACAAAACAATTTCACTCTACGATCTCTTTCACCTTTATAATTAGTTTCACAAAACAAGGTGTGTATATATATATATATATATATATATATATATATATATATATATATATAGTTAACTTGTGAAACTCTATTCCTGTAAAAGAAATTTATCTTTATTTTGGTACCCATATTTTCTTGAGTCCTAGGAGGTTAGTTCTTTTAGGGACCTAGATCTGTCTAATTTTGGGTTTGCCCCCTGTAACCCCACAGTCTCACATCAGTTAATATGTGATATTTAGATGTGTATATAAGAACTTAAGCTACTATCATTAATACCTTCAGTCGTGACCTTTTGGGTGAGCCCGTGGTTATCTAAGATGACTCAAGAACATATTATTGAGAAATCACATTGAGCTTTATTGTGCTATAATTTTATTCGAATTCAAGAACTACACCTTTGCCTATCACCACATGACACGTGTATGCATAAAGTGCATGTCATCATTACCGCGCACTTTCGTCCAACAAGCATGACAGAAGAAACATTTACCACGCATATGAGGGAAAAGATTTGTGGTCAAATTGGATGTTCGCAATAATCCCCTCATTTGGAGATGTATGATTGGACTATTGTTGGATTTTTAGCTCCTTAAATATTTGGGTGATATTGGGATGATCTAGTAGTAGATATAAGGTCGAATCCCAACAAATTAGAACATGGCTAATACAAAAGGAAAAGTGAAAGAAATATATTAACAATTAAAAAAAACAATTAAATTGTAATGACCTGAGTCAAATCTCGAATCCGAATTAAATTATAGCATAATAAGACCCAATGCGCTTTTTCAATAGTATCTTCTTGGGTCATCTTAAATCACCGCAGGCTCGCCCAAAAGGTCATGACTGAAGGTATTAATGATAGCAACTTGAGTTCTTATATACACATCTAAATATCCCATATTAATCGATGTGGGACTAGGGTGTTACAAACTCCTCCACTTAATTACAAGTCAAACATATAGCTACACGAGACCCATAAACTTTATCTCCCTAGCTATTGTGGGATAATATCAGCGACCTACTAGGCCTGCCTTCGTGTCCCCACCTTCGATAACTCGATCGGATGACTCGACCTGAACTTTCGAGAGTCAACTCTGATACCATATGTAACGACCCGGGTCAAATCCCGAATTTGAATCAAATCATAGCATAATAAGGCTCAATGCACTTTCTCAATAGTATCTTCTTGGGTCATCTTAGTCCACCACAAGCTCACCCAAAAGGTCATGAATGAAGGTATTAATGATAGCAGCTTTAGTTCTTATATACACACCCAAATATCCCGTATTAACTAATGTGGGACTAGGATACTACAGGGAGGCTGTCATGACGTATGCCTGCAAAGCGTTGGAGTATTGTTGGGCTCCCTTAATTGAAAACTTTTTTTTGGGCTAGGCATGAATAATGCATGCAAGAACACAGTTCTTCGTGGATAACACTTGGGCAAGTGCTTAGTTTGGTCAAAATTTCGTGCGGGCTATATTGACAAGACATTGTGGCATATGTTGGGAAAATTCATGGCCTAAGACAACAATATGTGGTTTGGTTTGGATATTGGGTTCAATGGGTTAAACAACAAGATTGGTGACAGTTACTAGCGGTTATAAGTTCAGACAACATCAATGCACATACTGGGCTTCTCTTTAATTTGAATTTTAAATGTTCAGGCATTCAAACATATCTGTTGGGCGGTTACTAATAGTTGTTGGTTTGAATTTAAATGCTAGAAGACCATTGGCTAGAAAATTGTGCAGGTGCTAACTACTGAGATATTTAATAATTTTTTAGATTCACAATTTCATTTTTTTTAATAAACACCTTATAAAGTTTTGTTTTTGTTTTTGACCCCCTGAAAATCCAGTGAAATCAATTGCCCCTAAGTTGTATCCGTACTTGGGTTCACCTTACACTCCAAAAATATATTCTATCACATTTTGTATAATGTTACAATCATATCTAAATCAAAAGTCGAATTAAATGTTATCAATAATAAAATTCATGTAAAACTTGCCAAAACTAAAAAAATATATATATTTAATTAAGGGTGTGCATGGTACAATTTGATGCAGTTTCAAAGTATAACCATAATCAAATCATATAGTCCGATTAATATTATAAAAATAACCATAACCACAGTTAACCAAACCGTTTGATTACTAACGATTTCATAAAATATTTTTTGGTTACGGCTTTTTTTCTTGGTTAATATGCTATTGAAAGAATGAAATAAATAAATAAATAGTTATTAATAAAAAGTAGTTTAAAAGTTCAAATCACAACTATTATCCATTATTAATATTGCTACTAATGCATTTATAAAATTATTAAAACTTAAAAGCAACATTACGCTATAAAAAAAGAAGAAGTTATGAATACTTCCCATAAATTTGTTATACATATATAAGATGAACAAGTAAATAAAAATTATATAAATAACTAAAAAATTAATAACTTGTAAATAATTAATTCATTTATAGATAAACTTTTTATTAGTTACTTAATAATCATATACTAAATTTTTACTATACATATGTATGTTTGTCTCTCTCTGTGTGTGTGTGTGTGTATTAGTTTTGGTTAATTTAGTGCGATTTCGTTAATAACAGTTATTATAACTAAATGTATGATTTGATTTTTTTTTAATTTATTGAAATTTTTATTAGTTACGATCTTTTATAATTTAATTTGATTTATTTCTCATCCCAATATTTAATATTGTCTTATTTCACTAGCAGGCATGCCAAGTTAAATTCTCATGGAGATAAATACACAAGAATTTAATAAACCTGTTTTTTTTGGTGGGTGTGAAATTGACATTAGTTCTATTTAATAATTTAATTTTGGCCTTCTTGTGCACGAAGGGCTATATTTTATCTGGTCAATGGTTGACTAAATGAGGTGGCCCGAAATAGATTTAGTTTGTACTACATTAAGTAATTAAGTAATAAAGTACCATGCGCCACCAAAACATATGAATTAATCTATACGGTCAATGCCCGGTTCCTTCTCTGACATTACTGCATTCTATTAAATTCTATGTCAAACTGCATGAGTTGAATAAATTATTAAATTAAAGGCGTATAGTGTGTGTTTGACTGTCACGTTTTGTCATGTTTCTGGTGGAAGTGTTTGTAATATTTGAATCATTAAATGTATCAGTATCGTATTAATTTTGGTGAATTTTGTTTAAATCTCAAATATTATATTTATAAATTAAATAAATTATATTTAAAATAAATTATTAATAAATTAATAAAAATTTTAAGTTTATTTAAATTTCAAAATGCCCGTAATGCACCAAACAATATAAATACTGAATAACTAAACATACATATTATAATTATTAATACCCAGTGATACGCGATGTGGGTATAAATTATTCTTAGAGTTCATATTTTATAGGCTAATTATTTGATTTAATTGCTTAATATTTTTTGATATTCAGTCGAATCCAGGTGAAAGTCACTGGATAGCAGTCAAGAATATCCTCAAGTACCTGAAAATGACTAAGAATTCATTCTTGGTATATAGAGGTGAAGATGAACTGGCAGTAAAGGGTTACACAGATGTTAGTTTTCAGACTAACAAAGATGACTATAAGTCTCAATCAGGTTTTGTGTTTTGCCTTAATGGTGGTGCTGTTAGCTGAAAAAGTTCGAAGCAAGAGACAATAGCCAATTCTACAATAGAAGCTGAGTATATTATTGATTCTAGTGCGACCAAGGATGCTGTATGGATTAAAAGTTTGTCACTGAACTTGGTGTTGTTCCAACCATTGTTGATCCAGTTAAACTATACTATGATAATGATGGAGTCATTGCATAGGCTAAGGAACCCAGATCTCACCAACAATTCAAGCATATACTTAGGTGGTACCATCTCATCCGTGAAATCATTAATAGAGGAAATGTACATATATGCAGAGTGCTAATAGATGATAATGTTGCAGATCCACTAACCAAGGCTTTGTCGCAACAGAAGCACGAAGGTCACACTAGTTTCATGGGTATTAGATACATGAGTAATTGACTCTAGTGCAAGTGGGAGATTGTTATAGTTCATGTCCTAGAGGCCAATTATTTGATGTAATTGCTTAGCATTTTTGATATTATATATGATTGAATAAATGAATTAATTTATTATGATTTTATTTACTGCGTTATATAAATGTTAGCATAATAAAAGTCCTTAGAATAGTGATACAAATTATATAACTTCAAGTATGTGACTTGAACATGAGATTATATAATTACAATTAGTATCATTGATCTTAATGTCCCTAGTCGAGTATCATTGTTAATGGGACAACAATGATGCATTGAGACTAGTAAGTGGATTGACTGATGGTCAAATCTCATTGGTCATAAATATATGAGATATTGAGTCAATACATAGGTACATGTTAGAGAACAATGTACTGAAGAGACCCACCATGAAAGTTCTACGTTGACCATTATACAAAGTATCATAAGAAATTCTCATAGTGACAATGATGTAATAATCCTCCTACCTGAAATCACAATATTATTACACGAGAATTTATGTACTTTGATTCATCAAAGGTCACATTTAATAGGGTGGACAATAAAGGTAATTATTAGGTACATCATGAATCGTGTGAGGAATATGAGTGATCTAGATGAAATTTAACACTTCTATACATTAGGGGTAATATCCATAGGCCTCTTGATTGAGTAAGAATATGAAATGCATGGTCATGCTCAAATAATGATTTGTTTTATATATTCTACTCATTGATCAAGAAAACTTAGATTAAATTATGAAGAGTATGACACATTTCATGACTCGAGTTTAATCTAGGATTGTTAAGGTTAAAAGAATTAAATTACATTGAAACATTGCTCACGAAAATGTTGCATCGAATTACCGATCTTATTATTACTTGGGTAACAGTGATGCATTACTAGATGCCTCTCACTGTTTATAATTTTATAATATGATTTTAAAATTATTGCCAACATAATAATAACCTATAGGGTTACACACTTAGAACATAATTAAAAGAGAATTAATTTAAATTGCAAGGATTTAAATATGTCAATATGATTGATAGTATTTAAATTACGAATTTAAATTAATAGGATAACTTGTATATATGTATATTAATTAAGTAAAACTTAATTAAGATATAATATATATAAATTTGGATTTTATTTTTCTAAGGGAATTAGGTTTTGGTCAATTGTTTTTTACTACTATATATATATATATATATATATGATATATTAGCAATTTCAGAACGAGAGGCAAAATCAAAACAAAACCCTAGTCGCTTTTAGAAAAAGGCTAAAGAGAAAAACTTTAAAAAATTTAAATCTTGGCGGCTAGTACCGCAGCTCTCTTTGTTGCAGATCGTGTAACGATTCGTGGGGCGTTCGTGTGGATACCGTAGATGCGCAGTTCCGTTGGATTGCGTTGAAGATTCAAAACTGTTACAGAATCATCCATCGTCTCCATTCAAGCTCGGCTAATTGGTAAAATGAATCTAAACCTCTGAATTAATATGTTTTCGCATGAATCCTGTTTTAAGGTTTCGGAAATTATTTTAAAAAATTTGAAATTCCACTGCGTTTATGTGCCGAAATACCTACAATTATATAGGGTAAAATATAATTTTTATAAAATTTAAAGAACTAAATAAAAATATAAAAGAAAATTTGTATTAAAAAAACAAAATAATAATAATATAATTAAATTTGTAAGCATAAAAGAGAAAAAAAATAATATGACACAATTACACCAAATAGACTATGACGACTTTATAATATAGATAAATATAAAGATGTCATGTACAATTCTTTATACATTTATGAAGTAAGTACCTTACATGTATATTTGACAAATTTAATTAAAATTGCTAATCTTGTTTGAAATTTGAACTACTATAGTTTGTGAGCTTCTTGAACAACTTTGTATAGCTTTCTAGAGTTGTTTGATTTTATTTATTTACTTTTACTATTATTATTATTATTATTATTATTATTATATTTTATTATTTTAGTTTCTAATTAATGGACAGACTGCAGTGGGCGTATAATTGTCTTCATTAGTGATATTGATCAATGTCACTTGATTTTCTTAATGTAGAACCTACTAATGTGGAATCAATCTAAGTCTCAAAAATATATCTCCAAACCTAACTAGTTTTATTGATTTTCATATCAAAAAGTCTAGGATGACCGGTTTTAGGGATCGAAAATTATGACCGCTCTTAATTTTTTTTTTCTTTTGACTTCTAAGATATTTATAATATTTATTTAGATAATTTTTTTTATAAAATTCAGTAATTTAGGTATAATTTGGATTCATATAAATAACAGTGTTACATAGACTGTACAATACTATTATTTATGTGAATTCAAATTATACATAAATTATTGAATTCTGTAAAAAAAAATTGTCAAATTTTTTTTATAAATATTTTAAAAATAAATAAAATCGGATCGATCGCTAAAATCGATCACTTGACCAGTAGAATCATTCTTTTCGTATTAATTGTACCTACCACTAGACCTGGCAAAATATGGTAATGTGTTGGTTTTGGTTTACAAAATTTAGTTATGATTCCATTTAAAAACTATAACCACATTACCTATTTTTAATATAAGTTGTGTGGGTTGGAATCATATAGTTATGGGTCAAATATAGGTCAACCTATATTTTAAATTTCAAGCTTACCATTATTATGGTTCAATTAAATAAATTATTTATGATATTTAATTTCTATATTCCTTCACCTTTTATCTCTATTTTTTTATACATTCTTCATCTCTCTAAATTTTTTTATACACACTCTAAAATTTTTAGATTCTCTCTCAAAAAAAATTTATACACTTTATCTCTAATGTTCTTTAAACTTCCTCTATAAAATCTTATTACATTTGTAGATTTATAATATTTTGATCCCACTGAATAAAATTTTTAGTTTCGTCGCTGTGTGTGTGTATATATGTATTAATTTTAATTAGTTTATATTGTTTTTTTTTCAAATTATGTTATTATAATTGAACTAATTTCCTAAATCAGTGTATCGACACATTTATGGAGCTTGTGTTCTTAGTCACATATATAACTGTAGCATCATTTTTTCTTGAAACTTTTTCTTCTTCGTTTTAAAATGTTGAATAAAATTAATTTAACATTCATATAATTCTTTTAGAAATAATAAATTAAATTTTATAATTTTGGTAATTCAAATTATTATGATGGCAAGTTTAAATATATTGTCTCATCCAATATTATTATCAGTTTATAACATGTGAGAAAAACCTTATTTAATTTAATCTTTCCAGTTCTAGCATTCTTGTGCTAAAATGCACTGCCAAAATTTTTGTATAATATAATTTTAAAGAATATTTCTTCCATTTTAAATTATAAGATTAATTTAAAATTTTAAAAATTAATTTATTTTAAACTTAAAATTAAAATAAATTTATTTAGTTATATAAATATAATTATAAATATTATAAATTACTTAAAAAATATTATTAATTATAAAATTTATTATTTTAAAATTTTAAATAAATCATGTTAATTCTAAATTTAAAAATATCTCAAATTAACTTTTAAAAAATCAATAATAATCTTATAATTCAAAATAGAAGAAATATATTTTTTAATTATTTTAGCTAATAATTTTACAAATCACTAATTGGAACATAAATTTTTTAAACTGAAATTAGAAATACTACAAACTTTTTATCAATTATATAAAAGTTGAAATAAATAGGACAATCAATGAAAAAAAAACTGAAAGTAAAATCTTAAAAAAAGCACCATGAACTACATCGAAAAGTAGCTAAAGTGCCTGAACCACAAAAAATAGAGAAAAACTAACCAGGAGGCGCACTTTAACGTGGAGTACTTAACAACCGCCAACATAAATAGTAAAGTCATTAGATATCAGTAAAATTAAGGGGAAAAAATAAATCTATATGACCGGCGCTATGCTTCCATTATTTCGGCTGATTTGAAATTGGGTTGAAAACAGTTAATTGGATTAGATTTATTTTTTTATAAAAATATATAACTTTAAATTTTATTCAATTCAAATAATATAAAACAGTTAACTAGATATTATATTTATCTATACTATTAAATAATATTGTGTAACATGAATTTTAATATCACATAATATTATTTAATAATATAAATAAATATAATATCTGAATATTATATTCGATTGTTATATACGTAAAGTTATCCTTTTAACTGATTTAGTACCCATCAGCTTTAGATCGCATTTTGTACCGACACGTATTTTATTTTATTGGCATTTGGCACAGTTCAATAAACTAGTCTAATTGCCATGCAAAGCATTAGCACCGGCACCGGCTATTTTAAAATGTATTTATATATATATATATATATATAAAATAATTATTAATAAATAATAATAATATTAATATTTTACAAAAAAATATTTTTTTATTAATAATTTTTATAAAGCTCGTTTACTTCAAATTAATTTTAAATACATGATATTTATATAATAATATAAATAAATTAACTTCAACATATAAGTAAATTATACTAATCATTTGATACAACTTTTTAATTTATTTTGGATAAAATATTTCATCGATATGTCAGTTATCATTATTAATATTTACTTGAAATTTTATAAGAGTTTTTAAAGAATATTTTAAAAAAAAAATACTGGTCCACACTTCTTAGTGTGTGTGTGTGTGTGTATATATATATATATATATATATATATATATAGAGAGAGAGAGAGAGAGAGAGAGAGAGAGAGAGAGAGACGTTTATGTATATAATTCATTTTTTTTTATCAAAAAACTATAAAATGAAAAATTTATAAATTAAACTTTTAATTTATTCTTTTAACACTACAATAAAATAACATAATTTCGACAGAAATTATTCTGTTGAAATTAAGTTATTTTTGACCGAGTATCTTATTAGAAATAATTTCCTCAAAAATAAGTTAATTTCGACCGACTTCTGTCGAAAATAATGACCAATCATTGATGTCAAAATTCTCGCCAGTGTCAAAATTATTTCAGACATGACGTATCTTCGACAAAAAATTGGTCAAAATTAAATATTTTTAAAAAAAAATTATTTTCGATGAAATTCCGTCAAAAATAAGATCAGATTCTTAATACTCTAATCGCTTCCTGCTGCGCCTTACTTATGCCAAAAAAAAAAAAAACTCAGCACCAGTGCCGCTTTTCCCTCCGTCACTGGTAGAAGCTTCCCTAGCCATGCCTCCCTCCCTCGTCGGTACTTACCTCCCTGCCACGCCTCCCTCCCTCTCCGGTACTTTCCTCCCTAGCTTCGTCTCTCTCTCTCTCTCAGGTGCTACCTCTCTCCGACTGTAACAATTTCAGGTTTGGTTCTTTGAAAGAACCGTGGGTAGCTAAATTGATGGTATAAATTGATTTGTCCAAAATTGATAATATAATTTGATTTGGGTTAAATGAGAGTATTAATTTCATTGTTATATTATGCATATTATAATCTGATTTGCCCTAATTGATAGTATAAACTGATTTGAAGAAATCGTGGCTAGCTAACTTGATGATATACATTGATTTGTCCAAAATTGATAGTATAATTGATTTGGGTTAAATTAGAGTATTAATTTCATTGTTATATTATGCATATTATAATCTGATTTGCCCAAATTGATAGTATAAACTGATTTGGGTTAAATGTATGAGAATTATATATAATCTGATTTGGGGTTTCAATGTTATAATTGATGCTATAAACTGTACTTTGATTGTGGAACTTGTTTATGTTATTGCTTTATAATGTTATACTGTTTTGGATTCTTGATTGTTTTGGGTGAAATGTATTATTTTGGTTCATAATTGAGACTTTTTCAAGGCTTGCTAGTTAATTTATTTCTGACAGAATTTCCGTGAAAATTATAAAAGAAAATAAACAAATTAATATTTAAATATTAAAGTAAATTAGGACTTAATTTGAAACTATAAAAAAAACTAAGCAAATAAAATAAATAAAATTATAAATAACATAATTTACTTACAAAATAAAACAAATGAGATAAAATATAATATAATTTAAATAAAATAAAATAAGAGAAATAAAATAAAATAAATGAAAGTATAAATATTACAATATAATACAATAAAGTATTAAGAAAATATTAAAATATAATAAAATAAAATAAAATTAAATAAAAAATATTTAATAAAATAAAATAATTAAGTAAATTAAATTAAAATAAATTAAATATGATAAAATATAATAAAATAATAAATTAAAATAAAGTATACTAAAAAAAATAAAAATAAAAATAACATAAAATAATAAATTAATTTAAATTAAAATTATTTAATAAAATAAAATAATAAATTAATTAAAATTAAAATAAATTAAATATAATATAATAAAATGATAATTTAAATTAGAATAAAGTATAATAAATTAAATAACAAATTAAATGAAATGAAATAATAAAATAAAAAATAAAAAATTAAATCTAATAAAATAAAATAAAATAATAAAATAAAATAAAATAAAATACTTAATATAATGAAATAAATTAAATTAAAATTACATTAAATCAAAATAAAACTAAATCAAGTTTACTTTGTAGCTTAGAAACTCGTTTGCCATTCACTCCTAATGACTGAATATCGAATAACCCTAATTAAATGAAATCATCTGTGCTTGTAGTTTGGTTAGGAGCTTAATTAGAAACTCATTCGATATTCACAAATTAGAAGTGAATGTCGAATAGTCCCAAGTCTGGGACTATTATTAGATATTATGTCTTTCACTTAGGTTAGTGCCAACGGCTTGAGTATGTTTTTTTTTTTTTTGAGAACTTTTCTGCTAGTATATTTGCATGTTCTCCGAGTGCATATGTAGAATAAGTTGTCACGGTCTATTTCGTGTACTTGGTGGCCATAGGAAAGTGCTGTAGAAATTTTCTTGAAACTGAATAAACATTCTCAAGGTATTGACACTAATGAGGAGACGCACCTAGGAATGGGATAGAAGCCTTACCCTTTAGCATATGAACATGTTGCGTATACGTTAATAACCCTGGTTGGATTGTGCCTTTTGTTCAATTAAAGATGTTAGACGACCGAAATTGGATGTACCGTAGGATAGCGTTTGATGGGAGGGGATTAGTTGTTGAGTACCGTGATAGGGTGTAAAAATTTTTGAAGTTTGCAAATGAAAATGTTGATGATCCGAACGAAAAGATGAGATCCCCGCCAGTAGCACTACCAGCAGATACCGAGTGTTGGGTCTGCCGAGGGTACCAGCCTATATACTACCTAGAGATATTCATTTTAATATGTTTCTCGTTATTTAGTAATTTATATCGCTTCATAAATTATTAGTACAAGTTTTTTTTTTTATTTCCATAGGCTCTAGCCAAAGTCAATGTCCGCGAGCACATGTTGGACCATCTCATACGGTCGTTAGCTTGGGTGACGAGCTATTGTAGAGGGTTATGATGGCGGTGTCGGAGACGCTTGGTACAAATCCGATATTCCGTTGTCATGACTTGCCTAACCGTGCTCGACTTCATCAGCTTGCTCAGGACATTGTAGCAGGGGCTACCGCCAAGAGTACAGGTATCCCACCAGAGCAGTTCACTGCGATACGCAACGAGGTGGTACAATTGGTGGTTTTCGTACTGTTAAAGGCTTTTGGGCCGCTGCTAGGTCAACCTTGACTACTCAGGTATTTTATTCATTTTAAATTCTATATTCTGCATTTTATTTAATTATTATTTAGCTGTCTCTTTAATTCTCAATTACAGACTAATAAGTTATATTTTTAATTTTATCAATAAGGTGGCGAAGTCTAGCAGGGTGGAGATGCCGAGCGAAGGAATAATATCGATGATTTTCAGACACCAAAGCAGCACCGTCGATCACCGCCTGATAATCCTCCTCACACCAATTTTAGTACTAGCTTGATATAGTTTTCTAGATCATTGCAGTTTAATTTATCTGTACTTAGTTTAGTTTAGCTTCATTTTTGTAAATCATTGTACTTTAGCTTCATTTTTGTAAATCGTTGTAGTTTAGCTTAATTTAGTTTTGTTTTGTTTTGTAAATCATTATAATTTTATACAATTTTTTGTATAAGTTACATTGTACGTGTTCTTGATATATATTACTGTATGTGTTGTTGGGATAAAGCAATTTTACAGGTACAAAAATGTGATTTAAAAACCTGAAAATTGCAACACATCTTCGACGCATGTGTCTATTGGAATTAATTTCAGTCAGAATTATCTTATTTCCGACGGAATATATGTCGGTAATAATTTTGTCGACTATATATGTGACGAACCCAAATTCGGGTTACTTTAACCTTGGATATGGTTCAACACTAGTACTACATTTTCCTTAATGTTCATGAATTACAACAATATTATAATTGATAACTAATCATTTATTTACAATTTTACAACATTTCTTTCTATTCCAGAATCGCAATCTTTATACATTCCTAGTATGTCTCAATATCATACATGATACGACATTCTATTACAATCAAATTGAGTATTTAACACTCATATAATATACCAACTAAGTATTATATTACACAATTATTTACCTGTCCAATTCGGACTGATATCTACAACAAATATTTAGATATTCAGTGAAAGTAATATGCTTTCCTGTTCCTTAATCTTTATCGAGAACTTCAAATAATTTGCACTATCTGAAAATGTTGGTTTAGGCAAGAGTGAGCACGACGGCGCAACAAGTCTAATAGATAGCACATAACACATAGTTCATGTTTATACATGCTTCTCATGCTTTATACATTACATAATATGAATGCATCATGCTTCTCATGCTTTACATTTATTCATGCAACATACTGATCATGCATCAGAATGAATACATGACATACAGTTCAACTTATTCAATTAATTCAGGCTTTCTATCATATATAATCAACACACCTCATATGATTTCACAAAAACATATTTAATTCAAATTCTCACATGCTTCAAGTGCACACACAACAGTTATACACATAGCAACAATATCTGAAAAGCTTGTCTGGTTCGCTTCTACCATTTACGCTTATTTTGCGTCTTTCGTTCAACCTACAATTTATATATAAAATCGACATAATCATTAGTTACAATGACTATTAATTAATCTTAACTTAAGACCTTAACGTCAAATTATTAATTAACTCTTTAGTTGTCCGACCAATGAACCTTTACGTTCCGGACAAAAAAAACTAGCCCAACAAACCTAGTTGGACATGTCGGTAAACTTAACCAACTTACACATTCACTACACGTTCTTCGTGCGACTTACCTTTAATAAGTTGTCAAAATTTAGTCACGAATTGACTATTTACATTGGTTTAATTTAATTAAATATTATTCTTTTACATAACTTAATGATTTGGATATTTAATAATGTACCAAATATTTCAAAATATTATATACCTTTGATAATATACAACTACATCCAAATATTATTAATCATTTAATAATATTTTAATCACTTATTAATATTATTAATCATTTAATAATATTTTAATCACTTATTAATATTATTAACCATTTAATAATATTTTAATCACTTATTAATATTATTAATCATTTAATAATATTTTAATCACTTATTAATATTATTAACCATTGAATAATATTTTAATCATTTACAAATATTATTCACCATTTGATAATATTTTAATCTCTTATTAATATTATTAACCATTTAATAATATTTTAATCACTTCTTAATATTATTCACCATTTAATAATATTTTATTCACTTATTAATATTATTCACCATTTAATAATATTTTAATAATTTATTAATATTATTAACCATTTAATAATATTTTAATCACTTAATAATATTATTAACCATTTAATAATATTTTATTCACTTCTTAATATTATTAACTATTTAATAATATTTTAATCATTTATTAATATTATTAACCATTTAATAATATTTTAATCACTTAATAATATTATTAACCATTTAATAATATTTTATTCACTTCTTAATATTATTAACCATTTAATAATATTTTAATCATTTATTAATATTATTAACCATTTAACAATATTTTAATCACGTATTAATATTATTAATTATTTAATAATATTTTAACCACTTGTTAATATTATTAACCATTTAATAATATTTTAATCTCTTATTAATATTATTAACCACGTAATGATATTTTAATCATTTACAAATGTTATTCATCATTTAATAACTTTTTAATCATATACTAATATTATTGATCATTTAATAATATTTTAATAATCTTCAAATAATACCAATAGTTAAGTTTTTAATTGTGTTAACTTTAGTCTTTTTGTTAAATATTTAGCTACCAATTAGTTACTAATAAGCTTCATATATTGGTTTAGTATTTAAACTCATTCATTTTACACTTATTTCAACTTAAATTTTCATTTAAAGCTCGACCTGGACCAACCCGACCCGACCCGACCCAGACAACTTACACATTCTGTTTTGAAAGCTGGGGCGCTCAACTGGGCGCCAGGGCGTCCAAAATAGAAACAAAACCCTAAAAATGGGCTGTTCGACCCTCCGACGCTCTGACAGCCATAACTTCTTCATTTTAAAATATTTTGGGGTGATTCTTGAGTCCATTCTCATAAGAATTTCCCTCTATTCAACTTCTCTTTAGATCACAAATCCAAATTCCAAACGGAAGTGGACTAAAAACTGCTCACAAGGACAAAATGAAAACTAAAATCACAAATCCTTGGTTTTAATGGTTTAAACATGAATAAAATAAACTCTACACATCCAAATGACACCAACTTAGTGTTTTTGTCTTCCTAACTTCTTGTTTTACAATATTTCATAGTTCAATCATATTTTTGAAAATGTTTGACACGAAATTTAAAGATCGAACCACTTAGGGTTTTACCGGTAAATTGTTATATGGACTTTCCTTCTAATTCTTTACGTACCACCACTACAAATATATGTATTAACTATATCAAACCATGAATATACCTATATATCATAATTTTAGACTTCTAGATCATCAAAATAACTTTTGATCGGTTAAAAATACATTTTAACCGTTCAAATCATATCTAAACGATAAAAATGTACTATGGAAGAGATATAGCACTTTTGAACCTCTTGGACATGGATACTCTTCTTCTTCTTGATATGATCTTGCTAAGGACTCCTCCTTGACTATTCTCTAGCACTTTTTCTTGGTGGATCATCAATCTCTCACAGGTTTACTTACTTTTTCTCTAGAGTGTAAGACCCCGAATTTATGAAATACAAAATTTAATTTTTCTTCATATATATTTTTCCTGAAACAGTAAATGGTTAAATTGACAAAATTGAAAGTTAAGGATGTTATGTGTAAATTTTATTTTGTCGGACAATATTCTTTTTGTCGGGGAATATTCGTTTTGTCGGGGAATATTCGGGCCGTACGACGGCGCCGAAATAACTAATTATTGGTGGAGCCCACAACGGAATAATTGTCGGATATAGAAAACGACAGAAGTAACATTTTTAAATAAAAATAGTCAACGGTGTTAACTGTTAAAATACCGGTGATAAAAGAATAGTAGCATACGGTAATTTATGGTATTTTATTGTGGCACACGGTATTCTACAGTAGCACACGGTATTGCACAGTGTCTCATATTATTGACACCGTAACTGTTACGCATCATTTCATCAATAATTGTCACTGCATAATATTTTATATTATCAATTCAATTATTGTTGCTACACAGTATTTTGCATTATTGATTCAATAATTGTCATTACACTGTATTTCATATCATCGAGTCAATAATTGTTGGTGCACTGTAGTTTAAAATTATTGAATCTAATAATTGTCACAGTAGCAAATATACTGTAATTTATATTATTAAATTAATAAAAATATGTAACGTGTTTCTTACATTATTATGGTAACATTATTTTATATGTTGGACTCACAGGAAGAATAAATAAATAAATAAAAAAATAAAATAATTAATTTTACTATTTGAAATAGTAACGTGAATAGTGACGTGAATAGTAACGTGAATAGTAAGTGAATAGTAAGAAACATGTGGGACCCACTGTGGGGCCCACACGAAATGTGAGAAATGTGTTTGCTGGGAATGGGTTGGTGGAGGCTGCGCAGCAGCCTCTGCTGAATTTTTTTTCTGTTCACCTACCACGCATAGTGCCTTATTTTCTCCTATAAATAGCTTGTTCAGCTGAATAGAAAAATCACACCTAAAACATAAAATTTTTCTATAAGAATTTTATGAGTTTTCTGTGAGAATAGTAAGGTTATTTTGAGAGTTTGAAAGCCAAAAGGAGTGCAGGAATTTTTCAAGTAAGTCTTTTATTAAAGAGTAGTAATTTTATAAATTTCTATTTTTCACGGTATTCACAAATCTTCCTTTAGAAGACTCTTCTTTAAGAAGATTCATTTTTAAAAGCTTTCTTTGGAAGATTTATTTTGGAATATTATTTTAAAACTATTTAAAAGTAGTTATATTATACTACAAAAATTATGTTAAATATATATAATTTTGATAATTCATATTATACGAGTTATCATACACTTTGAAATTTATATGTGGAAATTACTAATTTTATTATAAAAATATAGGTTGATCAACCTCATTTAAATCAATATCCAGTCACGTGTTAAGGTAAGGGGTATCATTCTTTTCATCATCATAAATGGATATTATTTTCTTTCTTACTTAAAGGGATTATCATTCTTTGATTCTCGAAAATAATATCGTTTCTTTCTTGTGCCATTTACTTCCATGTATTAAATTGTGGGAATAACCTTACGGCGCGGTTTACCGCCTGTTGGTGAATAACCTTTTGTATTTATTCCTTATTAATCTTTGAGAATAACCTTACGGTGCGGATTATCGCCTGTTTGGTGAATAACTCTTCGTATTCAAATTGATGGGAATAACCTTACGGCGCGGATTATCGCCTGTTTGGTGAATAACTATTCGTATTCAAATTGATGGGAATAACCTTACGGTGCGGATTATCGCCTGTTGGTGAATAACCCTTTTTATTTGTCTCGTGTGGAAATAATTTGTCTACACGAATTATCACATGACACTTTTATTCCATATTCGTAAGTGATATCATTTTCCTTTATACTCATAAGGGATACCATCTTTTTCATCTTCCATTATTCAAACTTACTATGGTAAGGGATATTAATTTCCTTCACCGTTTGTTAATCAAACCTGCTACGGTAAGGGATATTATTTTCTTTCATACTCCTAAATCGAAACTTATTATGGAACTATTGCTTCTATAATTCCTGAAAATATTATATGTTCCATAATAGTTGAACTTCATTATTTCAACTGAACCTTCCTATTTACGTGAACCTTTCTATTGAACTGTAACCGTTATTCTGAACTGTGGATCTTGAATATCATTTTTAAATTTCACTCCACATCATGTTGGCAATTTGGACATTATTTGAATATGCACAAAGTAAACTTCTGATACTTATTGTTTATCCTGTTCTTCTGTTCATCATTTGTATCACTGTTATTTGTATTAATCATCAAGAATCAAGCTGTTGTGAATATCTGTGGCCGGGGGCACAGATGTGATATAATTGTTGAACAGATGATAGGTTAAAGGCGATATACTAGGTTAAAGGCGATACATCTGTTCGGTGTCTTTTATGGCACGTGGTGGATGTTCTCTTTGGCCCGTAGTGCAAAGATGAACTGTTGGTTGGTATGATTATGACCAAAGGCTGAATCTGGTATAATCATGACCGTTGGTGCTTTATTGAATATCTTTGGCCCGTAGTGCAAAGATGAACTGTTGATTAGTATGATTATTACCAAAGGCTGAATCTGGTATAATCATGACCGTTGGTGTTATATTGAATATCTTTGGCCCGTAGTGCAAAGATGAACTGTTGATTAGTATGATTATTACCAAAGGCTGAATCTGGTATAATTATGACCGTTGGTGTTATATTGAATATCTTTGGCCCGTAGTGCAAAGATGAACTGTTGATTAGTATGATTATTACCAAAGGCTGAATCTGGTATAATCATGACCGTTGGTGTTATATTAAATGTCTTTGGCCCGTAGTGCAAATATGAACTGTTGATCTGCATGATTATGATCAGGAACTGTGAATTTTTATTATCATGACTAATGGTATTTCAGATGATAAAAGTTGATGATATTTTTACAAAAAAGAGAAGCGAGTGGACATTATAGTCTGCATTATTCTTCTAATAGATTGCTCATTCCGCTGCTATTATTGATCTGAACGTTGTTTAAGAATTTAACTACAGTTTTTGATATAAACCTTGTAGTCTTTTGTATTCTATCAAGAACTCAACTGTTGAAGGCTAATGATAATTTATTCGTCATTATCTTAGTCATGATATTTCTTACTGGGCTATTTGAGCTCACCCTTTCTTTTCGTTCCATTATTTTTCAACAGGAGATGAGAACGTAACGGGGTCTAGCCGGGGAATGGAGTGAGAGTGCGGGGATAGCTATCATAGTCTTCACGTGTTATAAAATAGTGTGACAATAATAATGAAGACTTAGTTGTGTTGTATTATCCACTGTATTGTTGTACGTTGTATTTCATTGTAATAATTTTGTTGTAGTCTTTTGACGACTCAAGTTTGGGCTGTGTGGGCTCAGATTTGGGGGCGTCACAGTTGGCATCAGAGCTTAGGGATATGGTCTTTAATGGAGATCTGGGGTTAGAACTAGGAGGGGAGAGACGAATAGAATCAGTCACTAGTATGTCCTACCTAAATTAGATTTTATTATCTAATGAGTTGATTTGAATATAGGGACATGAAGTGATGAGTCAGTTTATTTGAACTAACATTTATTTTGTGACCACAGTTTAGTATGGCATCTGGAAATCAAGAGGTTAACTATGGAATACCCGAAGCAAATGTAGCCGAGAATCAGGAGGCCCCAAACAATCCTCCTGCCAACTCAGGAAATAATGTTCCTGATAACATGATGAACGATGGATTCTTTAGGAATTTCATGCAGTTCATACAGAATCAAGCAAGAGGAAATCCAGTCAATAATAACGGTAGAAATGCTGGTAATTTGAGGATGGTCACTGTCAAGCAATTTAAAGAATTGGGACCACCTGAATTCCACGGGAAGCCTGACCCACTCAAAGCGGAGGCATGGCTGAAGCAGACGACAAAAATACTTGATGTCTTACAATGCGCTGATGATCAAAAGGTGCCATTTGCCACTTTTATGTTACGAGGTGAGGCGGACCATTGGTGGGAAGCGGTAAAACGTATCCAACTTTCAGCACTCGAAATGTCTTGGACAGAATTCGAAGAACTGTTTAACGAGAAGTATTTCCCAGAAAGCACCCGCCATATGAAAGAGGTGGAATTCATTAAGCTGGAGCAGGGAAACATGACAGTTTCCCAATATGAAGCTAAGTTCGCCGAGTTATCTCGTTTTGCCACCCATCTAGTGGATGACGAAGCACGAATGAGTCGGATGTTCCTAAGAGGTTTGAGACTCAAAATTCGTCAACAACTTAGCTCTCATAAATTCAGTTTGTATTCAGATGTTGTGGATAGGGCTCAAAGGGTGGAGCAAACAGATGAAACATTGCAGCCAAGACTTAATGATCAGCATAGAGAAAGGAATGACAACAACCACAGGAACGAGAACCATCGAGGAGGTAACCAACACTTCGGTGGTAATTCCACATCAAATAACAGAAGAGGAGAATCCAGTGGGAACAATTTCAAAAGAAAGAGATTCCATAATAATTATGGAAGGGCACCAGCACCAGTACCAGCACCAGCACCGACCCCAGTTTCAAGGGGAGAAGATCGACCACCAGTGAGATGCTATAGGTGTGGTCAGGAAGGTCACATCAGCCCAAACTGTACACTGCAGTCCAAAAAGTGCTACAATTGTGGGAAAGAGGGTCATCTTGCGCGATTTTGTCCTGCCACAAAATTGAGTCCAGCTGCAATGATGATACCAAAAGCTAGTGCGGATAAGGGAAAATCTGTAGTTCAAGGGAGAGCTTTTGTTGTGACATCCCAAATGGCACGAAACTCGAACGAGGTGATAACCGGTAAGCTATTCATAAATTCTCGTGAAGTCTACGCTTTGTTAGATACTGGCTCTACCCATTCTTTTATCTCACCTGCATGTGCTCAGCGTTTAAACTTAACTCCTGAAAATTTGGACTTTGACTTATCAGTTGAAACCCCATTAGGAGAAATGACCATTACATCTACTGTCTATAAATCTTGCCTAGTTCAAATCAACAACCTCACATTACCTGTTGACCTTATTTCTTTGGAGATGCATGAATTTGATGTGATTTTAGGAATTGATTGGTTGACTACCCATCATGCTAAAATTGATTGTTTTCATAAGATTATTAGTTTTCATATTCCTAATCAACCTGTCATGCAAATTCAAGCAACTAAACCATTGAAATCTATAACTGTTATTTCTAGCCATAAAGCCATTCGTTTATTGAAAAACGGATGTCAAGCCTTTTTAGCTCATGTCACTGATTTGAACAAAAATACGTCAAACTTGAATGATATTCCCATTGTTAATGAGTTTCCTGACGTTTTTCCGGAGGAACTTCCTGGCTTACCCCCAAACCGAGAAATTGAATTCTGTATCGATCTTGAACCCGGTACTAAGCCCATTTCCAAAACTCCATACCGAATGGCTCCCATTGAACTTCAAGAGTTAAAAGCCCAACTACAGGAATTGTTGGATACTGGTTTCATTCGTCCGAGTGCATCACCTTGGGGTGCTCCTGTTCTATTTGTGAAGAAGAAAGACGGGAGTATGAGATTGTGCATTGACTACCGAGAATTGAACCATGTCACCATCAAAAACAGGTATCCGTTACCTCGAATTGATGACATGTTTGATCAATTACAAGGTGCTCAACATTTTTCAAAGATTGATCTCCGTTCTGGATATCATCAGTTAAAGGTTAAAGCTGAGGACATTCCAAAGACTGCTTTCAGAACTCGTTATGGGCATTATGAGTTTTTAGTCATGCCTTTTGGACTAACCAATGCTCCTGCAGCTTTCATGGACATGATGAACCGAATATTCAAAGAATATTTGGATCATTTTGTGGTTGTCTTTATTGATGACATCCTCATATACTCCAAAAGTCGTGAGGATCATGAACAACACCTGAGATTGATACTCCAGAAGCTCCGTGAGAACAAATTATATGCCAAGTTGAAGAAATGTGAGTTCTGGCTTGAGGAGGTCACGTTTCTTGGGCATGTGATTTCTAGTCAAGGAATATCAGTCGATCCTGCGAAGATTGAAACGGTACTAAATTGGGAACAACCCAAGACAGTAACCGAAGTCCGAAGTTTTCTGGGCCTAGCTGGTTATTATCGGAGATTCGTAGAAGGATTTTCTCGAATCGCCACTCCATTAACTCAGCTTACTCGGAAAAGCACAAAATTCATATGGAGCGAGCAATGCGAGAAAAGTTTTCAAGAGCTTAAGAGGAGACTTGTTTCAGCTCCTGTTCTGACCATTCCATCAGGATCGGGAGAATTTGTCATATACAGCGATGCTTCAGGCAAAGGTCTAGGCTGTGTCCTTATGCAACATGGAAAGGTTATAGCCTATGCCTTTCGACAACTCAAAGATTATGAGAAAAATTACCCTACTCATGATCTAGAGTTGGCAGCAGTCGTTTTCGCGTTGAAGATATGGAGACACTATTTGTACGGAGAGAAAGTGGATATCTATACGGATCATAAAAGTCTCAAATATTTCTTCACCCAGAAGGAACTCAACATGCGACAACGACGTTGGCTTGAGCTGTTGAAGGATTATGATCACACAATCCAGTATCACCCGGGAAAGGCGAACGTTGTAGCTGACGCTTTGAGCAGAAAATCTTATGCGAGTACAAGTGCACTGCTGACAACACAAAAGCGTATTTTGTACGACTTGCAAAAGATGTACAAAAGATGGAGATAGAGCTAAAGACACCAGGGACCCACTCGAAGATTGCTCACGTGCGAGTAGAACCAGCTTTAATCGATAAAATTAAAGCTGCTCAAGCTACCGATTCGGAACTGATAAACATGATAAAAAAAGGTACAAGAAGGTACCATTCCCGAAGCAAGAATCGACGAGAAAGGAATACTTCGAGTCAACTCTCGACTCTGTGTTCCTAACGATCCTGAATTAAAGCATAAAATCATGATGGAGGCACACAACACGCCGTTTGCAATCCACCCAGGAGGTACCAAGATGTATCGAGATCTTCGACATACATTTTGGTGGAACAATATGAAAAGGGAGATTGCAGAGTTTATCTCAAGGTGCCTAACTTGTCAACGTGTCAAGGCAGAGCATCAAGTACCTAAGGGTCCATTACAACCACTTGAGGTTCCCGAATGGAAGTGGGAACACATCAATATGGATTTCGTGACGGGTCTTCCCAAAGTTTCTCAAGGCTTAGATGCAATTTGGGTCATCGTAGATAGATTGACCAAATCCGCTCATTTCTTGCCTATACGAGAAAACTTTTCACTTGAACGTCTTGTCGGTATGTACATAAATGAAATCGTGAGACTGCATGGCATGCCAGTTTCCATAGTTTCTGATCGAGATCCTAGATTCACTTCACGCTTTTGGATCAGTCTATAAAAAGCTATGGGCACTGAACTACGTTTTAGTTCTGCATACCATCCTCAAACGGACGGACAATCGGAAAGGACGATCCAGACCCTCGAAGATCTTTTGAGACCTTGTGTACTAGATTTCAAAGGAAGTTGGGATAAGTACTTGCCATTGGTGGAATTTTCCTACAACAACAGTTACCAAGCAAGTATAGGTATGGCTCCATTCGAGGCTTTATATGGACGCAAGTGTCGCTCTCCAGTATGTTGGAATGAGGTAGGAGAAGCAAAACTGTTGGGACCCGAGTTGGTACGCTTGACGACCGAAAAGATCCAAATGATCCGACAACGAATACAGACAGCACAAGAACGACAAAAGAGTTATGCCGATCTTCATCGGAGAGATGAGAGATTCAACGTCGGAGATCATGTATTCTTACGTGTTTCTCCATGGAAAGGAGTTACGAGATTCGGAAAGAGAGGAAAGCTCAACCCTCGATTTATTGGCCCATTTGAAATCCTCGATCGAGTAGGATCCGTAGCCTACAGACTAGCCCTACCACCAAGTATGTCTCGCATCCATAACGTTTTTCACATATCTATGTTACGTAAATATGTGAAGGACCCAAACCACGTCATTGAGTTAGAACCAGACGTTATAGCAGAAGATTTAACGTATGAGGAGGTACCTGTTAAGATCCTAGATAAGAAGGAGCAGATCTTACGCTCAAAGGTTATACCTCAAGTTAAGGTTTTATGGAGGAACCAAGATATTGAGGAAATGACCTGGGAGCTAGAATCTGAGATGAAGTCTAGGTATCCATACCTCTTCGAAATGCCAGGTACGTCAATTTCGGGGACGAAATTTCATAAGGAGGGGAGGTTCTAAGACCCCGAATTTATGAAATACAAAATTTAATTTTTCTTCATATATATTTTTCCTGAAACAGTAAATGGTTAAATTGACAAAATTGAAAGTTAAGGATGTTATGTGTAAATTTTATTTTGTCGGACAATATTCTTTTTGTCGGGGAATATTCGTTTTGTCGGGGAATATTCGGGCCGTACGACGGCGCCGAAATAACTAATTATTGGTGGAGCCCACAACGGAATAATTGTCGGATATAGAAAACGACAGAAGTAACCTTTTTAAATAAAAATAGTCAACGGTGTTAACTGTTAAAATACCGGTGATAAAAGAATAGTAGCATATGGTAATTTATGGTATTTTATTGTGGCACACGGTATTCTACAGTAGCACACGGTATTGCACAGTGTCTCATATTATTGACACCGTAACTGTTACGCATCATTTCATCAATAATTGTCACTGCATAATATTTTATATTATCAATTCAATTATTGTTGCTACACAGTATTTTGCATTATTGATTCAATAATTGTCATTACACTGTATTTCATATCATCGAGTCAATAATTGTTGGTGCACTGTAGTTTAAAATTATTGAATCTAATAATTGTCACAGTAGCAAATATACTGTAATTTATATTATTAAATTAATAAAAATATGTAACGTGTTTCTTACATTATTATGGTAACATTATTTTATATGTTGGACTCACAGGAAGAATAAATAAATAAATAAAAAAATAAAATAATTAATTTTACTATTTGAAATAGTAACGTGAATAGTGACGTGAATAGTAACGTGAATAGTAAGTGAATAGTAAGAAACATGTGGGACCCACTGTGGGGCCCACACGAAATGTGAGAAATGTGTTTGCTGGGAATGGGTTGGTGGAGGCTGCGCAGCAGCCTCTGCTGAATTTTTTTTCTGTTCACCTACCACGCATAGTGCCTTATTTTCTCCTATAAATAGCTTGTTCAGCTGAATAGAAAAATCACACCTAAAACATAAAATTTTTCTATAAGAATTTTATGAGTTTTCTGTGAGAATAGTAAGGTTATTTTGAGAGTTTGAAAGCCAAAAGGAGTGCAGGAATTTTTCAAGTAAGTCTTTTATTAAAGAGTAGTAATTTTATAAATTTCTATTTTTCACGGTATTCACAAATCTTCCTTTAGAAGACTCTTCTTTAAGAAGATTCATTTTTAAAAGCTTTCTTTGGAAGATTTATTTTGGAATATTATTTTAAAACTATTTAAAAGTAGTTATATTATACTACAAAAATTATGTTAAATATATATAATTTTGATAATTCATATTATACGAGTTATCATACACTTTGAAATTTATATGTGGAAATTACTAATTTTATTATAAAAATATAGGTTGATCAACCTCATTTAAATCAATATCCAGTCACGTGTTAAGGTAAGGGGTATCATTCTTTTCATCATCATAAATGGATATTATTTTCTTTCTTACTTGAAGGGATTATCATTCTTTGATTCTCGAAAATAATATCGTTTCTTTCTTGTGCCATTTACTTCCATGTATTAAATTGTGGGAATAACCTTACGGCGCGGTTTACCGCCTGTTGGTGAATAACCTTTTGTATTTATTCCTTATTAATCTTTGAGAATAACCTTACGGTGCGGATTATCGCCTGTTTGGTGAATAACTCTTCGTATTCAAATTGATGGGAATAACCTTACGGCGCGGATTATCGCCTGTTTGGTGAATAACTATTCGTATTCAAATTGATGGGAATAACCTTACGGTGCGGATTATCGCCTGTTGGTGAATAACCCTTTTTATTTGTCTCGTGTGGAAATAATTTGTCTACACGAATTATCACATGACACTTTTATTCCATATTCGTAAGTGATATCATTTTCCTTTATACTCATAAGGGATACCATCTTTTTCATCTTCCATTATTCAAACTTACTATGGTAAGGGATATTAATTTCCTTCACCGTTTGTTAATCAAACCTGCTACGGTAAGGGATATTATTTTCTTTCATACTCCTAAATCGAAACTTATTATGGAACTATTGCTTCTATAATTCCTGAAAATATTATATGTTCCATAATAGTTGAACTTCATTATTTCAACTGAACCTTCCTATTTACGTGAACCTTTCTATTGAACTGTAACCGTTATTCTGAACTGTGGATCTTGAATATCATTTTTAAATTTCACTCCACATCATGTTGGCAATTTGGACATTATTTGAATCTGCACAAAGTAAACTTCTGATACTTATTGTTTATCCTGTTCTTCTGTTCATCATTTGTATCACTGTTATTTGTATTAATCATCAAGAATCAAGCTGTTGTGAATATCTGTGGCCGGGGGCACAGATGTGATATAATTGTTGAACAGATGATAGGTTAAAGGCGATATACTAGGTTAAAGGCGATACATCTGTTCGGTGTCTTTTATGGCACGTGGTGAATGTTCTCTTTGGCCCGTAGTGCAAAGATGAACTGTTGGTTGGTATGATTATGACCAAAGGCTGAATCTGGTATAATCATGACCGTTGGTGCTTTATTGAATATCTTTGGCCCGTAGTGCAAAGATGAACTGTTGATTAGTATGATTATTACCAAAGGCTGAATCTGGTATAATCATGACCGTTGGTGTTATATTGAATATCTTTGGCCCGTAGTGCAAAGATGAACTGTTGATTAGTATGATTATTACCAAAGGCTGAATCTGGTATAATCATGACCGTTGGTGTTATATTGAATATCTTTGGCCCGTAGTGCAAAGATGAACTGTTGATTAGTATGATTATTACCAAAGGCTGAATCTGGTATAATCATGACCGTTGGTGTTATATTAAATGTCTTTGGCCCGTAGTGCAAATATGAACTGTTGATCTGCATGATTATGATCAGGAACTGTGAATTTTTATTATCATGACTAATGGTATTTCAGATGATAAAAATTGATGATATTTTTACAAAAAAGAGAAGCGAGTGGACATTATAGTCTGCATTATTCTTCTAATAGATTGCTCATTCCGCTGCTATTATTGATCTGAACGTTGTTTAAGAATTTAACTACAGTTTTTGATATAAACCTTGTAGTCTTTTGTATTCTATCAAGAACTCAACTGTTGAAGGCTAATGATAATTTATTCGTCATTATCTTAGTCATGATATTTCTTACTGGGCTATTTGAGCTCACCCTTTCTTTTCGTTCCATTGTTTTTGAACAGGAGATGAGAACGTAACGGGGTCTAGCCGGGGAATGGAGTGAGAGTGCGGGGATAGCTATCATAGTCTTCACGTGTTATAAAATAGTGTGGCAATAATAATGAAGACTTAGTTGTGTTGTATTATCCACTGTATTGTTGTACGTTGTATTTCATTGTAATAATTTTGTTGTAGTCTTTTGACGACTCAAGTTTGGGCTGTGTGGGCTCAGATTTGGGGGCGTCACATAGAGCTTCTCTATCTATATTTGGTGAAACAAATGAACAAACACTAACACATGATTCAATGTCTCTATTTATAGGCCTTTCTATCATCTCTTTTTATTACTTACAATATGTATATCTATACAATTTGACCAACATTATTTGCAACCATCAAAACTTGGCTTGATTTAAGGGAAAAGACTTGATTGAATGACTAATATGAAAGACTTCCATCAAGGTTGCTTGTAAGCAACTTTTGGAGTGCAAAATAAGCAAAATGAAGCCACACTCAATATTTTCATGTGGGGCCCTCTCAAAATTCGGGAATAGCAATAAATTACACCAATTTGGCTTTATTTTTATGTCTTATATCATTATATAAGCATTCATATATATATACACCAACATATGTATACATATTCACCTATACTTGCACATTGGGCTCCACTTTGGACCTTAGAATTAAATTATATTTGGCTCATTTATTTAATTTGGTTGGGCTCAATTTAATTGTTACATTGGGCTAACATTAAATACCCTATGTTACATTTAATTAAAACAAGCATGTGCTTGTTTTATTATTACATGGATTAATGTTAAATTAATTATATGAACTACTAGGTAAATTTATTTGACTTAGATTAATACCTCAATTGTACTTATATTATAGTCCAATTAAATTTGATTTAATTTATTCTACCACATTGGGTTACATAATTAACTCATCCATAGTTAATTTTCATCACTATCTTTCTTCCTCTAGCAATTAACCAATGTTTGGTTAATTCTCTATCTTGCCTACCAACTAGGGTTATTCAATTAACCCTACATTAGTTAATTCTCTACACTCAACAATATCTCCCAACACTTTGACCAACATTGGACTTTTAAGTGTTTGGGCTACATAGCTTACCTTGCATTGGACTTTCTTATTTAATTTCTTGGGCTACTCAACACAATTCACATATCATTTATAACTTGGGCTTGGTAATTAATTTAATTGGACTATTACAATACTTGCCAACATAATTTAATTGGACTTATATTAATTACTTCTTGGACTATTAATTAACATAACATTTGGGCTTATTAATTAATTACCCACCTTCATGCAAGTATTCTCATCTTGGGTTTGTTTTAAATCCATTAATGGGCTCTATATAATAACTTAATAATTAAGCTAATTACTTAATTAATCTCTTCTTATTATTACTATCCTAAGCAATAATTCTAGCTCTTCTATAACTTTAACTCAATAACTAATATAATTAAATTAATTAATTATATTTCATGACTTTCCTCCCTATTTCATATTTAAACTAATTAATTTATTAGTTTTATTGAGTATTAATTTACTCCTCTTCTTATTTGGCTGACAATCACACTTTAGGTAGATATATTAATATAACCCCTTTCACTTTTCAATTGAATTTATTTTCTTAATAAATTCTCTACATGCATCATTAAAATATTCTTACATTTAATTTCTAACAAATCAATTATGTTAAAAAAAAAATGTTTACCCATTTTCTACACATCTTACTTCTCAAATTCTAAGTTTTAAACCTTAACCTTTAATTAAATCAATTAAGATCTTATATAAAATCTTGAAAATACTGGGATATTACAATATATATTTTCGACCGACTTTCCAACGGATTAATTTTTGACAAGGTTATATCCGATCAAATTTTTAACGGACTATTTCGTCGAAAATAGCCTTATTCCAATGGAATTAACCTTTTTTCTTGTAGTGTAAGTTTTTTTAATATAAAGTTATAAAATTTAATCCACTAAAGAGATATATGAGCATTGATTTAAATTTAATAAGAAATTGATAAATGACAAATATCACTTTTTTACACATAATATAAACTTTATCTATAGTAATATATGTTATTGTGAATAAAAATATGTTTTTTTTTACAATAAATTCAAAATTTAGCAATATTGTTCCTACAAAAGCATAAATTAAAAAAGTAATTACATATCATGAAAATCAATAATGCAAAAATAAAATAAAATAAAATAAATAATAATAATAATAATAATAATAATAATAATAATAATAATAATAATAATAACAACAACAACTAAACTCTTATTGGTCGTATAATACAATGTTTTCTGACCCAGACCGGTCATCGAACCATAAAAGGTACCAGGTGGATGAATTAGTTCTTTAACTAGTAGTCGAATCGCTATTAAATCGACGACATCATAAATATATAAAAAATATATTATTAATAATTCTAAAAGTAAAAAAAAAAAATTGCACAAAAAAAATATTAAAAAATGCTTTAAAACTGATTCAACTAACCGATTTTACCGGTTGAACAATCGGTTCGATCGGTGGTTAATCGGGTTTTGACCGGTTCGATGCCAAACTGGTTTCTAGGTTAAACCGGTTCGTTTTTTTAACTGGTTCCTGATTTAACCAGTTAAATTGTCGAGTCTAAATCGATTTTCAAAACATTAGTATTATATATATATATATAAAGAGATAAAGAGAACGATCCTAAAATTAAGTAGCATAATATTGATTAAATATATTGTATAAAGATGTTATAGATATTTATGGACATTCAATTGAATCAAATTGAATGACTATTGACTTTGTCCAATCGATCTTTGCTCATTAATATATAGTTGAATTATAAAAAATATTAAAAAAATAGATGAATTTAAATTTATTTTCTATATTAGATTAAGAAATTTGAAAAAAATATTAATATACACATGCTATTCCGTATTTTACTATTATATGAGCTAAACCCATAATATTAAAATACAGAAAGATAGATAGATTTGGAATTTATTTTTTATATTAGATTAATTTTTTTGTAAATACATTAATATTCTCATGTTATTTCATGATCTAGGCTCATAATATTAATGGCCTTGGACTCTACATTATATTGAAAGATAAAGATAAAAAAAAAAAAGTTTATTAAATTTAAGTAGGTTTTAGTATTATTATTATTATTATTATTATTTTTGTATCTATAGAAGTTTAAAAATAATGGAGACTATAAGAATGCTTTCTTTTGTGAGAAGAAACTCTCTCTTAATACCTTTATATATTATATAGAGTACGATAACAACATTGTACTGATTGATATTTAAGTATCGTCCAAAAATAATATATATTTTTTAAAACAATCTAATTTTTGACTAGAAATTTTGAAATGTAAAATAAAATTCAACACTAAAGAATAGTTACATTACTTAATTTAGAATAAGACATTTGGGGTTAGAATCACACCATTAAAAAACAAAATAATTTTTTTTCAATTGACTTAAAAAATAATTTTGGTTTCTAATTTTATTTTTAACTAAATAGAATGACTAGTTATATTTTTAAGTCAATTTGATGAAGGTTCAATACTATATAGGTGTTTTTAATGTTAATTAAACTAAATTTATTTATTTATTTTTAATTAACTTAGATGGCTAGTTTCATATATTTTTAATTAAATTAGATGGCTATTTTCATTTTTAAGTCGTTTTTAATTAAACAAAGTGGTTAGGTATATTTTAAAGTTATTTTTAATTTATTTAAAATTATTTAATATGATTTCAATAATGAATCATAAATACATAAAACAATCAATTGCCACATGTAAAGACACCTCATCAATGGTAACTTTGGTTAGAGCCTTGATCAAATTTTAGTTATTATTGTTGCATTTCTAAGACATCATCGGTTTAATTGGAAAAAAAAATAAAGCTCATTGATTTTTTTTTATTTAAAAACACTAAAGTTCATTAGTTTTTGTTGGTGATGAAGTCCCTTTTATTTTAATTTTTGCATACCAATAAGCTATTGGTTTAGGAAAAAGTTGGTCGAGCTGTGTTATTTAGTTGGTTTTCGGATCAAATTATTAGACCTGACAAAATTGATCCGGGTTCACGAGCCGGGCCAGTCCGCCCGCCAAAAAGCGGGCTTTGGGTTGTTAAAATATAGTATGGTGAAAATTGGGCCTTTTTTGCCCGGCTCGTTTCTATCCGACCAGCAGGGGCCCCAGGCCGCGGGCTAATAATATTAATTTTATTTATTTATTTTTAATTATTATTATTGTTTGACATTGTTGACAAAAAAAAAAATATTAACTGAAAAAATGAATCAAGTAGAGAATTACAAAGAATATAATAATAAATTCTAACATGTCATCTTGAATAATAATGAAAAATATTATGAATATAATATATATATTACCTCTAGTTTTTATTTTATTCTCTTATCTTTAATATTGATATTATATAAATTTATCAATTAATTAATCACAAGATTAATTACATTTTAATATATATGAGTACAAAATGTCTATAAAATTATTGATTATTTTATTTAATTTACTAATAATATTAAATTATTATATAGAAATTATGTGTCATAATTATAAATAATTAGAGTTAATATTTATTTTAAATTATTTGTTATGGTTGTAAAAATATATATTATAAGAAAAAAATTATAAAATGGCCAGCGGGTCAACCTGACTCGAGCGGGCCACAGGCTCACATTATCTTAGCTCACAAAAGGTTGGATAATTTTGGCCTGGTTCGGCCTGTTTGCCAAGTCTACAAATTATAATGGGTTCTTTACATAAGTATACAACTTTTAAAAAATAATTACAAAAATAGTGCACTAATAAAAATAATTACAAAAAGAGTGCAACAAGAATAAACGCATTAAATAATTATCCAACCCCCTGCCTCTTCTCTCTCTCTTTTCCTTCTTCCTTCCCTTCTTTCTCCTCATGGCCATTAATGGCCGATCGGATCTTCCCACTCACCCCCTGCCTTCTCTCTCTCTCTCTCTCTCTCTCCTCGTTCCTCATTCTCTTCTCTCTCCTCATCGCCATTAATGGCTGACCGAATCTTCACCAGCAACCTCTCGTAGTGACCGTGAACGACAGTTGGCGTTCCAGTGGTGGACATGGTCGGGAAGAGGCGTAGATGGGGCGGCAGAAGTCGGGCAGTGATTTAGACAGAAAGAAACGGTGATTATCCTCGATGAAGCCGATGAGAAGCTCACTGGTGGCTTTAGAGAGGGCTGGGAAACGGTGGACGGCGGCGGCTGTGTCGTCGTGATGGAAAAGGATTTAGAAGGAGGGTAACCAACTCATAATACAAAAGTAACTAAATCTTACTACAAAGGTAACCAACCTTAATACAAAGGTAACCAAACCTTAATACAGAGGTAACCAAACCTTAAATACACAGATAACCAACTCTTAATACACAGGTAACCAAACCCCTAATACAAAAGGTATCCTACCTTAAAACAAAGGAAACCAACCTTTAATACAAATGTAATCAAACCTTAATACAATGGTAACCAATCTTTAATACAAAGGTAACCAAACTTTAATATAAAGGTAATCAACTCTTAATACAAAAGGTAACCAAACCTTAATACAGATGTAACCAACCTTTAATATAACGGTAACCAAAAAGTAGTTACTACACCTTCAGGATTTGGTTACTTCCATACTAGTGTTTGGTTACCTACAAACTAGTGTTTGGTTACGTACATACTATTGTTGTTTACCTACATTTAGTAATTGGTTACTTCCATATTCTTTGTAAATCTCTCTCAATGGGTTTCATGGCGACGAAGGGAATGGAGGACGTCGGTGGTAATGGATGACAACGGCGGTAATGGATTATATGGAGGACGGACGACCACCAATCCACCACCAGTAGTCCACAACCACTCTCGTTAATGTATGGTTGGGGGGGGGGGGAGGGGAGGGGGGGGGGGAGCATCGGGTAGGGGGAGCCGGGGGGTGGGTAAGGTAGGGTGAGTCGGGCGGAGGGGGAGGGGAAAGCGCCGGGGAGGGGAAGGCCGGATCTGGGGTGGGGGAGGGGAAGGCGGGGGGAGGATGGCGCCGGGAAGGGTGGGAAGTGGGGGGAGTCGGAGTGTTGGGGAGGTGGGAGCGCCGGGAGGTGTAGGCGAAGGAGGAGGGGGGAAAGGGTGGGCGGATCTGTGGTGAAGGAGGGAGGGGCGAGGGGGAGGGAGGTAGGTTGGAGGGGACAACTGGAAAGGAGGGGCGGGGGGAAGGATGGCGCCGGGAAAGGGGGAAGTGGGGGGAGCCGGGGTGTTGGGGAGGTGGGAGCGTCAGGAGGTGGAGGCGAGGGAGGCGGGGGGAGGGGGTGGGCAGATCTGTGGTGGAGGAGGGAGGGGCGGGGGAGAGGGAGGCAGGTTGGAGGGGGCGACGGGAAGGGAGGGAGGTGAGGGAAGAAGAAGAAGGAATTAATTATGTAATAAAAAATTAAAAATGCATTCTTTTTGTAAATATATTTTTATTGCACTTTTATTATAATTTTTTTATAAAAAATATTAGAATATGTAATTGTTCCAATTATAATCCCTAAATTTTATAAAAAAAAACCCCTAAATTTACCAAACTATCCCAACAAAACTGTCCATTTAAAGCCCAAGCCACTAACCCCATTTTCCTAGCTCACTCTCCTCCCTTCCTCCCTTAATTATAAATCTGAAGCTTAGATATTAATTATCCCAATGTCGGTATATACAAAAACTTTTTCCATGTTTTGCTTAATATAAACAATTCAATTCAAGGATGAACTCATTACTCTCTCTCTTGCGTGTCTGTCACTCTCACACACACGACACAAGCCCACCTAGAGACAACCGACAAACCTTAGATGGATTGAAAAGGTGATACATGTATCCTCTACCAAATCAGTCAACACCACAATAAATAATAAATAAATAAAAATGGTGTGGACACAAGAAAACTAGAACAGGGTCGGTCAATTAGTAGCACCATCTTTGGCATCTCATCTTTAAAGTAAAAATACCCAAACTCAAACAGTCAAACCCATAAAATTCTTCTTTTTTAAAAATATATTTTTATCCTTTTAATTACAATTATAAATCACAAAAACACGTGGTTAATTAATATACATAGGTTACTGTTTCATTGACGGCTCTGCCCAATCTTGAAAATTTTTCAATCCACTTATATAGCCCCTTCGATTTTTGCAGTAATCTCAAAACGGTCTTGATAATTTCGGCGAAAAATTATCTGGGTCGGTCTCGATTTCTCATAATTCCGGCGGGGTTGAGTTCGGCACATGTGCATGATAAAGGTGGCGAACTCAAGAGACTCCGGCGAGTTCATCAGATTTCCGGCGGAAGATACCACAGATGAAGGGAATAGGAAGAACACAGTCACCTCCTGAGGCGGCACCCATGTATAGCGGGTACAGTCATTCGGGTGAGATGTCTGAAATGGTGGCGGTGCTGACTCATGTTGTCTCCGGCCAGAGGTCCGGCTATTTAACTTGTTACAGTCCCGAATTGAATGGAGGATCTATGGTGTCGTCGTTTGGCGGTGGCGGTGGTTCTGGGATTTATACTCCGAATTCGCCGTCTTCTGGTTACTCTTCTTCCAACCCGGGCTCGGGGGCTGGACAGAAAAGGACACGAATGGATAGTGTGACTCAATTTTCGGGACAACAATTTCAAAGGGTTTATAGAGGGATTGAGTCATCTTCTGTTTCAACTGGTTAGTTCTCAACATTCTGAAAGCATTTCATTTCTTCAATTTTTTGAAACTCCTTATTTTTTTAGTTATTATTTTTCATAATTTGCAAGAATTTCTTCAATTATCTTTTATTCTTTGTCGTCTATCTGTTTTTGATCATGCTAGTATCTATACAAGAATTTAAGTACTACTATTGAAAACTTAGGATCAATTGTACTTATTTTCTCTTTTTTGGTGTCATTTTATGGTGACCTTTCAAGGTGGTATTTCATGTGCAATATTGAATATTTATTTGGGCATAGTTTATACCATAATTAGAAGGAACTATAGAAATAGAAAAATTTAGTTCCAAATTCAAAATTTTACATCACACGAAAAAGTTTAAACCATTTTGGAAACAATTTAAATTTATATATACTGAACTCTATTAAGATCATGACACATTATTAAAATAAATATAATTTTATTCAATATAAGTATATTAATAATTTTAGATCAGTATTTTGGTGTATATGCGGAAAGTGTTTGAACCTTTAATTTTTTTATAGATTAAAAGTGATTTTTTTTTCTCCCTCTCTTTTTTAATAATTTTTTTTTTTTTAAAAAGGAATTATGTAGAATGTACATTATTGCATTAAAATTTGAATTTTTAACATGCAACATATTTTAAAGCATTACATGTAATGTTGCATGTGGTTTCACATAACAAAGTATCATTCCTTGCATCTTTGTCACAATACCAGAGGAAGCTACTAGCATTGCAGCACCTACCACCACAACCGCCGCCGGAGCACCGCAGTCTCCACCAACAGAAGCATCAGCATCAAATGAAGAAAAAGGAGAGAGAAGGAGAAGATACAGAGGAGTGAGACAGAGGCCATGGGGAAAATGGGCAGCAGAAATAAGGGACCCACGCAAAGCTGCCCGAGTATGGTTAGGTACATTTGAGACAGCTGAAGCAGCAGCTAGGGCATATGATGAAGCTGCCCTGAGGTTCAGAGGTAACAGAGCAAAACTCAATTTCCCTGAAAATGTCAGATTAGTCCAACCCTCCCAAATTCCATCACCGACTCAATTGACCATTTCCAATTCTCCGGTAGCCCTTTTGCCGGAAAACCCACCGGCGGCGTCATTCTATCAAGCTCCACAATTTTCTGATAGTTTTCCTGGGGACTATTGGCAATATTCACAGTTGCTTCAAAATACAGGCGATATTCAATTTCAGCAGCATCCAAATTTGTTACAACAAATGTTTAATGCGTCACCATTAGCTTCATTACATACACAATCATTGGGTTCTTCTCCCTCCTCTTCGAACTCTTCATATCCTCTGCCATTTTCCAATCAACAAACTGGTTTTTTCCGGCCGGATGATCAAAATCAGGGCGGTGGCTTAGATTTTCCGGGGCCGCCGTGGACCGGTTCCGGCCACTTCCCTCCATCTTCTAGTTAATTTTTAGTATACATTAGATTTTATTATATTAGGATATTTTCATAATAATAATAATAGTAATAATAATAATAATAATATTTCTTCTTGTTGGTTTATAATTTTTATGTACTCTGTACCAGCATGGAGTTTGGCTTGATTATTGTAATTGTCTATGTTGTAAAAGAAAGGAATTACTCATTACAAAGATTATGGAATATAATAGATTTTACTCCATTATTTAGGTTTATTTCAGCATCAATTGTTTGATGCTTATCTTGTTTTCTCTTGCCAAACATGTGAATGGTAAAAATGTAAAAACCACGAGCTTGTACAAGAAGTGTGTTTTTGGCTTAAAATTGCAATGTTATTCACATTTTAATCATCATGTAATTAAATCTCTGTCTTTTACTTTCCTTTTTCTATATTTTTCTTTTAAATGTTTATTATTTCATGGTTTTGTCTCTTTATCATACACTTGATACATGCTTGAGATTTAGCGTTATTGTCGAAATAAAATCGACTCTTCTTGTTAAATTAGTTTATATTGTAGAGTATTCTTACAATTAATATTTAATATTTGATTATTTTTTTTACCTTATTAAACTAAATTAGGTTGTAAAAATGGTGCAAAGTTTTTTCTTATAAATTATTACATATACAAATGGTGCAAAGTTTTCTTATAAATTAGTGCATAAAAGGTTAGCAGAAATGCTGATCGATTGAAATATATACAAAATTTTTATGACTTGCTTTCATTCATTGTTCGAGTTCGATTAAGTATGTAAAATAAATCGAGTACAAGTCATGTTAGTCGTGATTAAGGCTGTAAAATTAATCAAACGGTTTGAATTCTATTTGTACCGTTCGACTAAAAGTTCGATTTGAACTCGATTCAAAATATAAATGATTTAAATATGAATAAAGTTTAAAATTCGATAAATTACTCGAATCTCTTTAAATATTAATTTTTTTATTGATATTCAGATCATATTTGTTGAAAAAATTTAAACTGTTTGGACTCGATTCGAGATCGTATTCGACTAAGTAGCTAAACGGGTTTTAATCAAATCTTGTTTCATATTCGATAAATTTTATGAACTAAATCTAATCAACTCAATATTCGACTCGACTCGGCCCCGTTTATTTATACCCTTAGTCATCTTGTTGAATACATTAGATATTAAATTTTTTGTATTATCGAAATGCAATGCAAATTAGAATTCCTTGATAACATTATAACCTCGAAGTAATGTTTTAAACTCGACATAAAGTTTCAAATCGATAGAGTTGCACTTTTTCAGTGATTTATCGTCCGTTGATATATGGAATGGGAACTAAAAAATCTCAAGTTTTAGCTAGGCTGTATTTGATTGCATTTAAATATATATTAATAATTTATCTCTTAATGTATTTTAAATAAATTATCTAAATAGTTCAGATTTAATTTTGTATCTTAATAATTTAGAGACATTCAGAGAAATTTTTTTTTTACCCCAATTTTAAATATTAAATTACATTAAGATGTGAATTATTAAAATATATTAAGATACAATTAAAAATAACCTAACACAATTTTCAAAGTATAATACTTCATCTGTTTGATGTGAACTATAACAATAATTAAAGTTTTTTTTTTTTTTTTTCCCTCTCTACTTTCTTTTCTCCTGATTGTGATGATATCTATTTTTGTCTGTTTTGGAAAAAGTAACATACAAATGACATTTTACCTAGGGTTGATGTTCAACGTCGAGAGATAGAAGAAAGACGATCCATATTTTTAGAAGTAAAAATGGTAATCTCTATTTAGTCTTTGGTGGAAATTGGAAGAATAAAATAAAAAAATGAATAAAATAAAAAATAATAATTATTATTTTGATGAATAATTTATTTTAATAAAATAAAAATTCATTCCCTTAATTATATTCTATATAATAGGTGATAGTATGAAATTCATTCTAATAAAATAAATATATATAACAATGATGGGAGCCTATCACATCACTCACTTACCACGACTAACCAAACATGCACTTAAGATCAAGCTAAAAAATTATTTTATTCTTTTGTCTATTTTATTTTTTCTTCAATTCAAACATAGCATGAAAGAATTTTATTTAGTATTTTTTTTGTTACATAAAAGTGGATTATTTTTTGAAAAAATGGTAGTATAAATTGACAAAGGTAATTAAGTTTCATTTTTCCTACTAAATTATTAGATATACATTTTTCATGTCCACTATTAATTAAAGAAATAGTACTATTTCAGTGGTTCTGAAAATTTCATTTGTCAAATTTTTTTTATAAAAAAAATCCAACATTTCTTTTAATGATGTTGAATAAAATAATGCAATTAATGTTCTCAAGTTTATTATCATAATTGTATAACCCATCTTATTATTATAAACTAATCACTTAATAAATTTAGGAATAAAAATAAAACAAAATTATGTTTTTCGGAATATTTTTTTTAATAAATAGGACACTTCTCGCGGCAACAAATATGCTCAATAGTTAAACTCTCAGCCATTTTCGCCGGAAAAAAATGTAGTGATAAAGGTGTGATTATTTTTCAGGATGAGGATTGTAACTTGCCGTAATATATATATAAGAAATATGTAATTTGTCACAATTAAATTGGGCTATAGATTAAGTACAAAATGTCGTAGTATTTGATTGTAAAATATTAAAATTAAATATCCCTAACGCCATCAGTGAAAATAGTAAACAAATAAAGATGTCATTAATGAATGAACGTATCTATAGATAAGTTTAGTTATGGCAAGCAACACATTCTCTTCCTGTATATATATATGGAGAATAATTGATTCATAACCACATTTGTATGCATTGCATAATTATAGTTTTATAATACATCTCTTACTGTTCAAAGTTTAATCGAATAACTATATATATTTATCATCCGCAATTTAGTATATATTGGGGATGTCCCCGAACTAAACTACAGATGGAAATCAAATATTTTTTTGATCCTAGTTTAATTATGTAACAATGAATATCGTCTCCAATTTAATTATGTAGACAATAATTATTTCTTAAATAGAGATTTGAATTTTGACCATTCACATAGTGGACCTCCGTTCTCAATTTACTTTGGTGACATCTGTCAAATTAACTAACATGCAGATTGTAAAGATACTTGGCTATTCCATCAAAATTTAGACGACAAAAAAAATGTGTTGTAAGCCTATAGTTATTTTTACGGTTGTAGTTATGGATCTTTCTCCTGTATATCAACTTTGTTAATTTGTGTAAAAATTATAATTACATTATTCTTTGAGGATGCAAGGAATATAAATTGAAGTAGTGTTAGGTTTAGCAAGCTTTCATGACAGACTTGTAATGATATATCATGTTCCAAATTAACCAAGTCAATCCCTATATACAATGAGATATACATTTTGTATTTGACATCTTTCCCATTTAATTAGTAATCATCCTCATTGAAGTGCTGTTTATCTGTTTGATCGTAAACTAAACCTTCCAAATGAGTCAAAGAAAGACTTCCAAATAGTATATGAAATTGATGGACAATTACAGTATATGTTGTTAAATATCATTCTCAACTTCTACTAGCATTTAGAATATTCCTATTTACCGCTTCTCCAAGTAAGTCTACTAGAAATTATTTTTCACATTACCAAGTAATTCTATATCCTTCTTTGTCTAATTATTTCTTAAATAAGTCTAGAATTTTTCAATGTTCTAGGATGTTCCATTGTATCCTATAAATAGAAGCTTTGATCCTCATTTGTAAGCATTAAACAAGACGTACTCAATTTACCAAATAAAGAGTGTAGTGTGAGAAAATATTAAATAGCAAATGTTGTGTGTGCTTAAGTGCTCTATTGTAGATGAGAAGTTGTACCAATTATTTAAAAATATAATATTTTGTTTAGTTGCTTACTTTCATTCAACATATGTACAGTTAAAGGTCAGAAGTATATATATATATATAGGTCTCCATTCGTAAGTTATCAAAAATACTATTTTAGAATCACATCTATAACCGTTATAACCGATCATCATGATATTTGGTTTTACCAGTTGTCCTCTTGTGCATGTTAATAAAAAAATAACATTTGGTACTTTTTTCAAAAAAGAAACACTTGTGAAATATCTTTTTACATATTGGCATACCCCTTTTAACGGCTCAAGTGAACTTGAGCTAGAAAGGCACTTCCAGTATGAAATCATATTGGCACGTCGAACTTGTTGGTTGGGTGTGGTTTGGTTTCGCCTGACAAACTTATTTTCAAATTTCACAGTCCTCCAAATTACAAAAGAGTGCGTTATCTGATTTTTAAACTTTTATGTACTTGTATTAAAGTTTTCGAAGGATTCCATGGAATATAAGTTAATCACCTCTTGAAAGAAAGTTCTTTCAGCATTCTTATTGTGATGCTCCCAAAATTTTTGTATTTGAAACAATAGATATGATGTTCACTATTTATCAATATCCATAATATCTATCTAATAACATAAATCGAAAAATATAAAAATAAATACAATAATTTATATTACATGCATTGTAGTTCTCCCAGGTTTTTAACCTTACTAAATATTAGGACTTAAAAAAATATATTAAACTATTATAAAAATATTACATCAATTATAATTTTAATACATCAGTTACATTTTTAATATTTAGTCTTTCCTTTTCCCTTCTATTTTCTTGATCTTTCGGGACCTTCTGCTTTAGTTGAAAATATTTAATATAGCAAGAATGAACAACTACTTTGCTCAGCAAATATAAAAAATACAATAAAAATTATTTATATCATATTCGCTGAATAACATTTTGAATGAATGAACAAATCATAGTTCAATAACATTTTCACAAGATATGAATTTGTAATCTCAAAAGCTAAGCATGATTTTAAAATCATTAAATGACAACTGAGCAGTCATAAAGAACCATGAAGTAATAAAATTCGTTCATCAGTCGTGGATTGAGAACTCTCTAAAATTTGTTCAACAATCATAAAGAATGTAAACTCTCCATAGAGTATTATTAGGGAATCAGCCAAACGACATTCCATGTTACGCGTAATATCATCTCCACAATGTATTTTGACAGTGTATGTTGGTTACCCGACCTCAACACAATATAAAATTTGTTCAACAATCACAACGAATGTGAACTCTTCAAAGAGTATTATTAGGGAATCAGCCCAACGACAATCCATGTTACATGTAACATCATCTCCACAATGTATTTTGACAGTGTATGTTAGTTACCCAACCTCAACACAATATCCCATATTTCTAGGGTTGTTCAACTCAGTTATAACAACCACAGTCTGCACCAAAATAATTAGAATTTGATTAACTTTAATTATCTCTAAAGAATTATTAACAATTCAATGATTTAACATATCATATCAATTGTGTCTAGTCGAAACAAATAGCATAGATTCGTATCTCAAAACAGTTCATGAAATAACAAGAATTTTAAGGAATAAAATACAGTTTAATAATAAAACAATCTGTAAATGCACATAAGTGCATAAACTTGCCTAAATAGTATATATCTCACTTGTCTATGTTACTAACTTCCTTCAAATGATTACCTACAGTATCTATAAAGACTTATTTAATTAACTTAATAGTTACTATTAATAATTACAATCGGTATTTAATCGTAACATGTTTCGATAATTTTCTTTAAACGTAAACTCAATTTTAAACATCCCCTTATACCATTTCTATAATATCATCATAAAAATATCTAATTAACACTTATTTAAGCTAATACGTTACATATTAACATATTTTAACTAATAAATTATATTACATATTTTTTGACCTTACTTTAATTAATATTTCTTAATTTCCTTAGCTCTATTTTCTTTATTAACCCCCCTAACCAATTTATTATTTTTTATCCTTCTGACCTCACTTAGTTAATTATATTTTGCATATTTTTTTATTTTTTCAATTTTTTTCATCATTGTTTAATATTTATTTAAGGACCATTTCTGTACAAAATTACAAAATTTACTATAATTTTATAATTTTAAATTACTTCCAAAATTATAAAATTTGGTCAGTATACTCTTCACATCATAGAGTACTTCCACTTTAAATTTCATCCATAAATGAGTTATAGAACTCAAGTTATAGTTATTTTAATTTTATAATCTCCAATTTTGTTTTGGTCACAACCCCTTCATCCTAGGTCCGTTTTTGTTTATATTCTGACAGGACACACCTTATACCATAAGGTATCTGTTGTTTCCCAGAAGCACAGAAAAGATCTAGAAGGGGGGGGGGGGGGGGTTGAATAGGTCTTTTCAAAATCTTTGTGATTTCTCTTTAAAAAAATCAATTAAAGATTAAGCAAAGCGGAATATATTTTGAGAACTCCACCTTAAATATAAGACTTTAGTGAGTAGTTCTGAAGTTTGGTGCTTGAAACTGGTAATAAGCAATCACATCCACAAGTAATTATATAGTAAATGACTGAAAGTAAATGACATAACAAGTTTTAAGTGGTTCGGAGATGTAATAACTCTTACTCCACGAGTAGAGTTGACAAAAGAGGCTCGGGTCCGCGGGCCAGGCCAGCCCGCCCATTAAAAATTAGGCCACGGGCTTTACTACTTCAACCCATGAAAAGTTGGACCGTTTTGGACCGACCCGCGATGGGTCGGCCTGGCTCAGCTAAAAATAAAACAACTTTGAACTAAAAACTAGCTTCTACTGTCTAGGGTGCAAGCTGTGCAGCGTGATTCATGGACTGCGTTTTCTCTCTCATCCAGAACAAACACAAACATTATATGTACAATACAAATTTTTTACTCTAAAAAAGTATAACTCTAATACTCTACCCACCCTACATCATTAACTCTACCCACCCTACATCACTAACTCTACCCACCCCACCTTTTTCATCATTTTCTATTATTCTTTCTTCATATACTATATTTTCTCTCTCATCACATCACCATTCATTCATTAAGAAATTAAAAAGGTAAGTTCTTGGCTTTTTGTACCCACAAACACTATAAAAAAAGAAAAAAAATATACTATTAGGAATCGGTGGCGGATATACTAAAAGGGAAGGTAGCCATTTTTACTGGTGGCTGATAAGGAATCAAATTCTAAATCTCGACCCAGTTCGGCACACATGATGTCTCTGAAGATATTATGGGCCACCGTAGATCTGTGTTTGACTCTACTGTCTTTGCTATCCAATCTCTCAGTATTCCCACAATTTACAATCGATCAATCATATTCTCATATGGGTTTTCATGGATAATTTGTAATAATCATTTATTATAATTGCTGCAGGGTTATTTTGTTATTTGGGTTTTTTTTATGGTTTCTTTTTAAATCATTTCCTTTGTTCATATTATGGAATTTTTGTCAAAAAATATTTTTTGCTCTCTTTAGATTGATGTTAATATTGGTTTTTGGCCGATGGTTGATGTTGATTTGGTTACTGTGAGTCCCGCTTGGCTGGGCTGTTGACACTGCAGCCTCTCGAGCTGTGCGCTATCGCTGCACCTTGTTGACGTTGACAGTTATTTGTAATGCTAAGTTAAATAAAATTTGGCCCGCTGGCCCGGTCCTGCTTGGGTTGGGCTACGGGCTTCCAGATTTCAGCCCAAAAATGTTGGGCCATTATAGCCCAGCCTGCCTATAGCCCAACTCGTTTGCCAGGTCTATCAACGAATAGGAGATCCACTAAAGAAATCGATCACTAAGATCAGCTACAACTGAACCACTAAAGTTCCTTTGAGTCATACAGTCTCAGAATCTCTTGGACACTAAGTTCCTTCGAGTCACTCACTCTCAGTATCTCGGTCACTAAGACCTGGTCCACTAAGAACCACCACTCCTAGACACTAAGTCCGTCCCATACAAGGTCTAATTCACTTAGAATCAGGCAAGCCACTAAGTCTCGTCTTTCAGCTGTTGTTGATGATGAAGTTATGAGTTGCTGCTAAGTTGGCACTATGTTTCTTTCTCAAGTACTTAGTTGCTTGAATGAGATGTTCAATTATTTCGTAGAGTAAGTTTTGAGTTTTATAGATTTTCAATTTCTGATCAGTGTCTCATCTCTTCTTCTTTTTGGATTTTGCTCTTTCTTTCATAGACTTCTTAAAATATTCCCGTTGCAAAGTAGCTGTTGCTCATTTATTGTCTTGATTCCAGATATCTCAGTTATGAGCATTTTGACAATAGGTAAAACATCTTTTAGTTGTGTCTTCTTGTCAGATTTCCAAATATGGTAATTCTTTTACTAGCTTTTCTGCTTCAACTAGCTAACAGATACAACATTTTTGAACTTTAAATTTTAACTCTGACTTGGTAAGATTTGAATCGAGCCCTTCAATTCATGATGTTTTCATTGTCAGTATTCTGAAAGCTTTTACTCTACAAACTGAACGTATCATGTAGTGTAGTTAGGATCTCCATTCGAATCAACTTCTACTACATGATTTTGACTTAGCAATATAATTTAGCTTATGCAATACGATTATGAACTTGCAATACAATTTTGATGTTGTAATATAATTCTTATGTAGCAATACAATTATGAACTTGCAATACAATTCTTTTATCATATCTTCTCTAGATCTTCAAATCTTAAATTTCTATACAATGTTTTTTTCCAGAAGATAAACCTAACAAATTTGATCTTTTTTAAGCTAAGTCCTTGTAAATTATGAATTTAATAAGGATTTTGTTGAACATTGCTTATTTGATTTGATGATAAGAATTAAGTTAATAAATGCATTCATTAGTAGAGTTGTAAAGTCCTTGAATTGTTTATGATGTACAAGGACTTATTAGATAAGATTAAAACTGTTAGGTTGATATTTTAGTTTTGAATGTATTGCGTTGTAAAGTCCTTTGTGGTGTACAAGGACTTAGATTTTAAAAGGATCAAATCTGTTAGGTTGATCTTGTGTTGTATCTCTTTAGTTAATATGATAATAGAATGGACTCTATAATTCCGCACCAAGAAGACTCAACGTTTCAGTCTGATTGTAGAATAGACTCTACGATTCCGTGCAAGGAAGACTCGATGACCAAGTCTGTTCATAGACCAGACTCTACGATTTGGTCAAATTGAAGGAACAGACTCTATGACCAAGGAAGAAGCCCAATCGTAGAACGCACTCTACGACCAAAGCAAGCAACCATAGAACGGACTCTACGATATGCTTTATCACAGAACAGGAACTACAACATGATTGAACGTAGAGTTGATCGTAGAGATTCATTGAACAAAAGCAAGAGTCATTTAAAGCAACATTACGACTTTCCTCAGCTATATGTCATACAGATCAGAACCTAAACGTCTGATGGTTCTTCTCTTGTACTGAAAGACAGAAGCAACTTCGTTGAAAAGAACAATCTGCATCATTGTGACTGGTGAACCTCTGTCAAGGGCTTAAATCAAAAATATCATAGGACTGACCAATGCATGCTAAGCAACAGAGTGAAGATTTCAAGGTAGCAATAAAGTCAGAAGACTGTGTCTTATCAACCATATTGTATGGGAGACTAGTTATCTCTATGGGAGTTGGCAGAAACCTAAGATTGTCACGTCTTGTCCCAAGGAAGAAAAAGGAGACACCTTTTATGAACAGTATCAGCAGGTCAATTAATACCGGGTCAAAGCATTAATGAACTAAATGAATATAATATTTAGCAGCTCTTCATCATGAGGTAACAGGCAGAAACTAAAGAAAAGAACAGATTTCAAAACGGGAATAAATCTGAAGCTCCTATATGAGGCGCCCAAGATCAAATAAGAAAAAAAAGAAATACACAAGATAAAAAAGAAATACACAAGATAGAAAATAATACACAAGAATTCAAAATGATCAAACGAAAGAATTATATTGCCTCGCTACTAAGTTCTTGAGAAACTTATGCTAATCGCAACTTAGTAGCACACCCAAACCAATACTACTCACGAGAAAAGTTCTTAGTGAACTAGAGTATCCAAATCTGATAGACTTATAGAGTTCTTAGTGAACTAAAGTTCCAAAATTGCTGGTCTTGAAGGAATCTTAGTGATTCAAAAATTGTAAGAGTATCCTCAGTGGATTTGCTTCTTAAGGAGCAGAATAGTGAAGTAGGAGTTTTATGAACTCTGAACCACTTAAAACTTGGTGTCTTTCATCTTGTGTCTATTTACTGCTATAACTGCAATATAATTGCTTGTTGAATTATTACATTAACATATCAAGAAGGGGTAACTAAATCATATTCTGCTCTGTAAACTAATTGATTAATAATTCATTCTATCTTAAAATAAAGAAAAGAAAAAGTTTTAAGGAATCTATTCAACCCCCTATTCTAGATATCTTTCGTATCATTGGAAACTAACAATTGGTATCAAAGCAGGTTCTCACATTTAAAGCCTTAGAAGCTTGAGTAGATCTAATGACACACAACAAAAATGGATCAGAACTTGGTGGAGGTAACAGACCACCTATGTGCAATAAAGATTTGCTAACTGGAAAGTTCGTATGCAGGCTTACATGGATGCAATAGACGACGAGCTGTTCGAGACGGTACTTAATGGGCCAGTCATACCAATGAAGCTTGCATTAACGATTGAAGATCCAAACAAGCTAGTAGAAAAGAAAAGAGAAGAATGGACAGACAACGAAAAGAAGGATGTTCAGAGAGACAAAAAGGCCAAAAATATCCTATTCCAATCTCTAGATGATGAGTTATTTGAAAACGTTGTTAACTGCAAAACAGCTCAAGAAATTTGGCAGACTCTGTTAATTATGCACGAAGGAACATAAGAAGTCAGAAAAAATAAGCAATCACTACTTATTCAGTAATATGAAATGTTCACCCACATATCAGGAGAGAACATTACAAACACCTATGAAAGATTTAACTTGCTACTAAACTCTCTCAGATCATTTGGGAAAGTCTACCCAAATAGAGATCTCATCATCAAATTCATGAGATCATTACCAAGTAAATGAGATGCCAAAACCATAGCCATCCGGGAATCAAAGAACTTGCACGAGATGATTATACAACAGCTCTATGGAAATCTTCTTACCTACGAGTTGGAGTTAAATCAAAGGGCAGATACTCTATCTGAAGGAAGAAAGAAAGAGAAAAATATTGCCCTTAAAGCCTCAACTTCAGCTCACAGAAGCAATCTTAAGGATGATTCTGACTCTGATAAAGATGAATCAGATAATGATGAAGGAACTGCTATACTAGTCAGACAATTTAAAAGATTCATCAACAAAAACAGACCACAAAAGTTCAGAAGTAGCAACAGCAAAGAACAAACAAATGACCTTTGCTACAATTGAAAAAAGCCAGGCCATTTCATTGTTAAGTGTCTAAAACCCTTAAGAGAAGAGTTGAGGAAGGATAGAACAAAAGCAAATCCAAAAAGAGAATTCAAGAGCCTCCACAAGCAAAAGAAGAAAGACAAAAGCTTCATAGTTGAAGGCTCCTAGAGTGACTCAGGAGAGGAACTAACCTCTGAGTCAAGTGACGATGAAAAGCCACAGAAGGCCAACCTGTGCTTGATGGCAAAAGAAGAAGAAAGCAGCAAAAAAAATAAAATTCAGCGTAGATGAGGTATTTGATTTCTACTCTCTTGAATTAAACATTGATGATCTTATAGAAGGCATGCATGACTTAATGATGGAATTACACAAATACATGAAAATGTTTAGAAGGCTATCAAAAGATCACTCTCATATAAAAGAGGAAAAAGAGAAAATAAGCATAAAATTAGAAGCCACACTTCAAACTGAGAAAATTTGTTCTAGTCTTGAGACTAAGAATGAAAAACTAAAAAGATAATTGAATTGAGCACTCAGAAAGAGTCTTCACTAGTCTCCAAAATTCAGGAACTAGAAAAAACAATTTCCATATGGAACAAATCAAGTTTGTCTATGGACACCCTGATCTCAAGCCAAAGAGATGTGGCTGATAGATCAGGAATAGGTTTTGAGAATTCTTTCTTAGAGCCTAATATGGAGAAATTAATGGAAGTAAATGAAAGCAACTCCTTTAATCTTAATAAAGGAATTGTGTTCATCAAATCCTCATAATTAATCTCTCCCAGCTACCCACACTCTGTAAATCCTGCTATCGCATTAGACAATAAAACTCATACTGGTCTAGGATTTAGAAAATTAAAAAGTAAGTCAACACATATAGCTGAACCTCGAAGGATTACAGAGTCAAGCAAAACTTACTCTACGAACCAACCTTGCAGAAATCGTAGAGTTAACTTTCACTCTACGAAACATGAGAATTGTAGAGTAGTATGGAAGCAGAATGTATATCAGCCCAACAGAAGGACTATGAGCAATTATAATTCATACAAGTCCTGGAGAAATAGGAATTCACAAATATACACACATCATCGTCAATATCATATCAATCATAGGCACCATCATAAAAATAATAAATATTTATCAGGTTATCATTATCATATACTGCAAAGATCTAAAATTAAACAGATTTGGGTCTTAAAAGGTACTAACAAAATAGAACCCAAGCAAATGTAGGTACCAAAATGAAAATTGATTTATCATGCAGGAAAAGAGATCCATCTGGTACCTTGACAGTGGATGCTCAAGACACATGAAAGAAAACAAGGCTCTTCTGTCAGATTACAAGGAAAAGGATGGACCTCTAGTCATCTTTGGAGACAACAAATCAGGGAAAACCAAAGAATATAGCTCGACTGGAAATGGTGCAATATCTTTCAGTAAGGTGGCTTATGTTGAAGGACTAAAGCATAACCTGTTAAGCATCAGTCAACTATATGACAAAGGACATCAAGTCACCTTTCTCAACAGTCAATGCCAAGTCAGAGATTTGAAGACTAACTCTCTAAGGCTAGTAGGAGTTCGAGAAGGAAATGTCTACGTGGTCAACCTTACCCAATTAAGTTCAGATGAGACAGTCTGTTTACTTGCTAAAGCCTTTGAAGATATGTGCTGGCTCTGGCACATGAGATTATCTCATCTTAACTTCAAGAGTATGTCAAAGCTTGCCTCCAAAGACTTAGTATGAGGATTGCCAAAGCTTAACTTCATCAAATAAAAACTCTGCAAAGTATGTCAGCTTGGAAAGCAAACAAAGATCTCCTTCCAGAGCAAGACCGTCAACTCAAATGATAGAGCCCTTCAATTACTACAAATGAATTTATTCGGGCCTATCCCAACTGCAAGCCTTGGAGGAAAGAGATACTCTCTAGTGGTAGTAGATGACTACACTAGATACATATGGGTATCTTTTCTAAGCTCTAAAGATGAAACTATTTCACATCTTATCAAGCTCTTCAAACTAATTATGAATGAAAATGGTGAGAAGATCAAGGCCATTAGAAGTGATCATAGAAGAGAGTTTAACTTTTCAGATATGGACCAGTTCTGTGAAGAAAATGGAATCAATCACAACTTCTCAGCTCTAAGGACTCCTTAACAGAAGGTAGTAGCAGAAAGGAAGAATAGGACTATGATTGAAGCAGGAAAAACCCTTCTTGCAGCAGCCTATCTTCCTGAGTATTTTTGGACTGAAGCCATCAACACTGCATGTTACACACAGAACAGGTCACTCATACACTCAACATTGAAGAAAACTCCATACGAATTGTGGAAAGAAAGAAAGCCAAACATAAGCTACTTTTATGCGTTTGGTTGTCTATGCTACATACTCAATAATGGCAAAAAGTATCTAACCAAATTCTATCCAAAGTCAGATGAAGGAATCTTCTTTGGCTATGCTACGGATATCAGAGCATACAGAGTATTCAATAAGGAATCCTTAACTGTTGAAATCTCCATCCATGTCACATTCGATGAATCAGATCCAAAAAAGAAAAACATAACACTCAACGATTCATCATAAATAAACTCAATAATTGAAGAACTCAAAATCGTAGAGTCGGACTCTACGATCATGGAACCAGTAATAGAAAACATTGTGCAAGCAGAGAAAATTGTAAATTTCACCACGCCAGACATTGAAACTCTACGATCAAAACAAGAAGTTGATTTGAAAGAACTCAGATAAGAAGGCATCATAACAGACGTTCCTACCAGAAAAAAGTGGACCAAGGATCATACTCAAGATCTAATAATTAGAAATTTAAATGCCGAAATCAAGACAAGAGCTGAAACTTCAAATGAATGTTTCTTCCTAAGATTTCTCTCTCAAGTGGAACCCAAGAAGATCGAAGAAGTCTTAGGAGATTCAAGTTGGATAGAGGTCATACAAGAGGAGCTCAATCAATTTGAAAGGAGCAAAGTTTGGAGGTTAGTTGCCAGACCTCAGCATAAATCAGTCATTGACACCAAATGAGTCTTTAGAAATAAAATGAATGAAAAAGGTGTGATTACAAGGAACAAAGTAAGACTGATAGCCAAAGGTTATTCTCAAGAAGAAGGAATTGACTACGATGAGACCTTTGCCCCTGTTGCCAGATTGGAAGCCATAAGAATTTTTCTCACTCATGCTGCATACTTGAAGTTCAAAGTCTTCCAAATGGATGTCAATAGTGTATTTTTGAATGGAGAACTTCAAGAAGAAGTCTACGTGGAACAACCTCCAGGTTTTATCAATCCAACATTTTCAAATTATGTTTATAAATTAGATAAAACCTTATATAGTCTAAAACAAGCACCCAGAGCATGGTATGAAACTTTAACTAACTTTCTTATTGAAAAAGGATTCACTAGAGGAAGAGTAGATACTACCTTATTTTTAAGAAAACATAAGGATAAAACACTGTTAGTTCAAATTTATGTAGATGATATGATATTTGGTTTTTCAGATGAAAAATTGTGTGAAAGGTTTGCTAAGCTTATGCAGAGCAAGTTTGAGATGAGCATGATGAGAGAACTTAACTTCTTCCTCAGACTTCAAGTAAAGCAGACCGATGAATGCATCTTCATCAACCAAGTCAAGTACATCAAAGACTTACTAAAGAAGTATGACATGGAATATGCAGCCATCATGAAAACTCCGATGCCACCAGCCACTAAGCTTGACAAAGATGAGAATGGTAAAAATACTGATATTACTCAGTACAGAGGTATGATAGGCTCACTCTTATACCTAACTGCTAGCCGGCCAGATGTAATGTTTGCTACATGTATATGTGCTAGATTTCAGGCTAACCCTAAAGAGTCTCATCTAATGGCTGTGAAAAGAATTTTCAAATATCTTAAAGGAACTCCTAATTTAGGATTATGGTATATCTATGAGTCTTCCTTTAATCTAATAGGATACTCAGATACTGACTATGCATGATGCAAAATAGATAGAAAGAGTACAAGTGGAACATGCCAGATGCTTGGTAGTAGACTTGTCTCTTGGTTTACTAAGAAGCAAAACTCAGTGTTCACATCAACTGCAGAAGCTGAATATATAGCCGCAGGCAGTTGCTGTACACAAATCCTATGGATGAAGACTCAGCTTGCAGACTATGGTTTTGAGCTTAACTTTATCCCTATATATTGTGATAATACTAGTGCAATTGCCATAACTCATAATCCTATTATGCATTCAACAACTAAGCACATAGACATAAGATATCATTTCATTAGAGATCATGTACAAAATGGTAATATATCACTACACTATATCCCAACTAAAGATCAACTAGCAAATGTATTCATAAAACCTTTATATGAATCAAGATTTAATAAACTTATAAGTGAGTTATGAATGCTAAATCTAGACTCTTAATATATATCATGCTTTGGAAGCTACTAACACTGTAGGGAGAAAAGTGTTCAAAGGATAAAGTAAAGAACAATTCGTAGAGCCTACTAAACGATCGTCGAGCTAAGGATCGTAGAGTACACTTCAAATCATAGAGCCTACTCAATGATCGTCGAGCTAAGGATCGTAAAGTACACTTCAAATCGTAGAGCTCACTCAACAATTGTCAAGCCAAGGATCGCAGAGTATATCCCAGTCGTAAAGCTCACTCAACGATCGTCAAAACAAAGGATCGTTGTGTCAAGAGGGATCGTAGAGCTCAGGGGGAGACAAAGGGAAAAATAGTCATCAACCAAATAAAAGTTCTCCAATCAAAATTTGACACGCGTATCACTCTCAGCAAATATAGAAGGAAGTTTTAAACATTTTGAAAACTGCGCGTCTTTCATTATCCTTCAAAATCAAAATCAAAAACTAAAAACTATCTCTTGTTCGCAATCTAGAACCCTAAAATTACAATTCTTAGTTAAATCATTCCTCTTGTTTCAGAAAAGCAATCAAATGGCGTCTGCTCAAGTTATATCGGGAAACAAACTAAACTTCGAAGCCTTCATTATCGTCGATAAACAGTACCAGAGGATAATCCATCTATTAGAAAGGGTTGGCTTTCGAGAAGCATTAGGAACCAACACGAGGATCCTATCAAAGCTAGTCCGAGAATTCTATACAAATGGATCGTATGTAAATGGAACCCTAACCGCTACAGTTTAAGGGGTCAAGTTCAACCTCACATCTGAAGAAATAAACCTAGCCCTAGGTTTTAAACATAGGGGCCTCACGACTCTTAATATGGTGAGTATAAAAGAGGGCCTGAGAAGGATGCACCACAAGAAGAATCCAGAGTTGAGAGGATTGAAGAAGAAAGAGTTTCCCTAGAAATATGAATTTCTAGTTGACATCATAGGCAAATGCCTCCTCTGCAAAGACTCAACTCACGATTCCATCAGCGAGATCTAGCTAAAGATAATGACAGCCATAGTAAAGAAGATAAACATCAACTATGACTCCTTACTGTTAGAATGGATCGGGAACTGGATCCTAAATGCAGAAAAGACAAAAGGGGTCAGGAAAATGTTCTTCGGGAGATTTATAAGCATTCTCCTTCAATCCATATTGGGGGAGATGATCGAGCATGCCGAAGGGGAAGTCCTCAACGCAAATAAGAGGATGAGCCAAAGACTATTCAAAAACTGGAAGAGAAACCCAGTTGAGAATAGGAAACTATCCCGATCTGGGGATAGTGAAGGAACACAGAGTAGTATTGGGCCTTCATCAATGAAGAACATATCTGCAGAAGCATAATCTTAGAAGGTCAGCAGGCAATCTCCTGGTCTAATCAAGAAGAGGAAAGGAAAGAAAGCCCTTGAGATTGAAGAACCTCAAGAATCATCAAATGAGGCCTCTGACGTTGCTCCTGAAGAAAAGGTTGCCTCAGAAGATGAAGAATTAGAACGGAGAAAGAAAACTCGCAGCAAGCATAAGGCTGAGGAGGTCAATTCATCAGATTCAAAACCAAAGAGAATAAGGCTAGTGAAATTAGCCGATCAAATGACTAAAAAAGGCTCAGTAGCTGAGGGGGAGCTACATGAAAAATCAGACAATGCTCTAGTTAAGGGGGAGCCATTTGAAGCAATTGATCCCATTGATGCTCAGGTTGAGGGGGAGATTCGAGAAGAAAACATCCTAGTATCAATCCCTCCAGCCACAAAAACTAGAAATACTGAGGAAAATGATGACATCAAGATAGTGGCAGTAGAAAGAAACAAACAGAGGCACCTCGACTACAACTGCTTGATGAAATTCTTGCCACTAATAATGCCATTCCACCAAGCCCTGGTGCACAATGCATGGGATCAACTCTTTTTGGAACTACAAAGCATATCCCAATATGGTAATTTTGGCTCAAGGGTATCCTCAAAACCTTCATTTTGCTCAAAAGCTGATCTCAAACAGATCATTTTCACCTATAGTAGGGCAAAAGGTACATTTTATCCCTCTAGCCTTCATACAACTTCATACACCTACATGTACCTTCAATCAATTTGAGGAGCTATCAAAAGCAAACTCTGAAACAAGCTATATGTCCAACCCTACCCCAGTCGTAGAGTTCCCACACTCTACGACTGATGATCCAGGAAGCCTAAATGATCAAAACGTAGAGTGCCCTCAAGACTTTCCTCAAATCCTGCCTTATACATAAACAATGCCTCATGTTCAACCTCCCTGACCACAAAGACTACTCTTAACACACAAAGACATCCCCTCAACCTCTGGTCATGAATACTTCCACATTCCAAGCTCCATGGCTGATCAGGGGCAAACAACTAAACTCCTCAAAGAAATCATGGAAAATATATCTCTGTTGCCTACAACTGAGGGCTTAACTGACATTACAAGCTATATGCAACCAGAGATACAAAACGATCTGGCATCTAAGTCCCACAACATTCAACAGAGATTAAACAATGTCATTACTACTGCAAACAACCTTTCTCAAAATTTGGAAAACGAATTCTCCTCAAGGCTGAAGGAGTTAATTACAGCAATTTTCGACAATCTCAGGCAAGGGAAGAAATGTTTATGAAAGCAATGGCCAACCATCAAAAGTCAATCGACATTCTTCAAGAAACCAATGCTAAATCTACAGCCCTCCTTACTGATCAGATCTTCTATATGAAGAAATCTCTTATAGAACAAGCTCATCGATCAAATGAAACTCTAACAATAGTGGAGCAGAAACAGATGCTAGTTGAAGAACGACTTCAAGAACACCACAATGATGTAACTGTCACTCAGACTCATCTTCAAGAACTTGTTTACAACAACTATCGGATGAGGTGGCCAAAATTAATGATGCCAACAAGGAGGAGAAGAGTATGACTCTTAGTTAAAGTAGAAGAGGAAGAGCACCTTAAGGGATGATAATAGTTATGTGACTCCCTGTAATTCCCCACGCTGGCCACGGTGGATCCCGTGTGTTAGTGTACAACCTTGTACTTAAATCCACAATATGCCTCAATAATATAATTAATACAACTAGTTTATTTTTAAAACTATTACAACTTCATTCATAACCTACAACCATATTATAGTTGTTTAAAAACAGAGTTATTTAAAACTTCACCATTTTTCTGTCTCAGAATCGTAATCTTTATTAAATTATAATAGATCCCATATCAAGTATAGTATGACCTAGTCTATTTTAAACATGTAAGTATATACAACTCATTAATCAACTTTCAATATATCTGTTGATTCAATATCTTCTCGTTACATACCTTAAGCAACGTAGATCATATCTATTATGATCTATTATACATCAATGAATCCTTAGTGACTTGTAATGATACAAGTGTTTAGCGTATGCGAATGTCATACAAACATTTTACTAATCAATTCTTACCATATCGTAAAACTATTTACCCCCAAAAAGGTTTATCAGAATATATATCAATTGTGAAAGTCAACACGCATTCCTGTTCCGTGATCTGTATGTGAACCTCCGAATAACTCGCACTTATCTGAAAGTGTTTATTTTAAGCAAGAGTGAGCACGATGGCTCAACAAGTCTAACAGCTAACACATAACACGTAGGTCACATTTAATTCATGTTTTATGCTCCATGCTTTACATTTATATAGGCATCATGCTTATCATGCTTTGCATTTATACAATTAACTCATGCTTACCATGCAAGTCAATATTTTCAAGTTATATAACTCATATAACACATTTCAACTCATAGCATTAATTTTATAAAAACTATTAATATCATATGACTATACACAGGCACATTTAGAATTCAGTTAACACATACAATAAGTGCACACATAATAATTTATGCATATAGCAACAGGTTTGCAAGAATAACACATAGTACTGAAAAACTTGCTTGATATGCGCATTGACGTACGCTACCAGTCTGAAATCTGCGTTCCATCACTAATGCTCATACAAAGCAAATTATCGCATCTGAAAGACCTAATATGCTTATCTGTCAATCAGTAAAGCGCATAGACACTCAACTGCCGTTCATAAAGGAATTGACTCTACAACACAAAAATCCTTATTTATTAACTCATAATTTATAAGACAATATTATCCTCCTTGGATAATATTTTAAATACCGATCAATATTATTATTCATTAATAATACATCACTAAAATTACCAGCGTTACCCAATTATTGGACAACACCTTAATTGGTTACTAATATTATTAAGCCCTTAATAATATTCACCCAATTACCAATATTATTAATCCTTTAATAATATTTCATCACTTGTTATTTATCATTTACTCATTTTATAATCTTTAAAGGCTTAAACAATTTAAATGTATTTTGTTTAATTACCTCCTTATTCCTTTAATTTTTTCACATTATTTATTTAATATTAAATAAATAATTAACTTACTTAACTTTACTTGTTATTCAGCATTACATAACAATTATTTTATTCACTTTAATCATTATTTAATATCATTTAAATAATAACTTCTTAACTAATTAACCCCATTTATTGTTTAATATTAATTAAATAACACATGGTCATTTTATTCACTTCAGCTCTCTCTAATTATTATTTAACATCCTTTAAACAATAATTAAATAATTAATAATTCTTATTAATAAATTATTATCTTATTATCTTTATCTTCCTTTAATTATTATTTAATATCATTTAAATAATAATTAATTAACTAATTATCCTTATTTGTTATTAAATAATAATAATTACCTTATTAACTTTATCTCCCTTTAATTATTATTTAATATCATTTAAATAATAATTAATTAACTAATCACCATTATTTATTATTTAATAATAAGTAAATAATAAATAATTATTTTATCAACTTCATATACTCCTTTACTTTATTTATTATTTAGCATATAAATAATTAATTAAATTCTTTTTATTTAATTTATTTATTATTTAATATTATTTAAATAATAAATAATAACCTTTATGTATTATTTAATTAAAATTTAATAATACATAATTATTTTATTCTTTTATCATTATTTTTCTTAAGTCATTCGTATTAAAAAAAAATACTTAATTGACTTATTATTTTTATAACTCTTGGATATCTTTATTATATTTCATTTCATACACAAAATATTTTTTGTTAAATTTTCCATCTTGATTTACTATTTTTAAGCAGTCCATTTCTGTACGAAAATGGCAGTAATTATTAAAAATTGGGTTTTTATTAGAAACTTATGGAATTTGTATGGTAGTTTCCTGTCATTATGGAGTACCTCCACTAAAAAGTTCATAATTTTCAGAGTTATACATTTCAAGTTATAATTGTAGTTCGCTTTTAAAACGTAAAGAAACGTCGGGTTATAACTCACTCATCCGGGGTTGGATGAAGCTCATTTTTGGACAGTGGCTGTTTCATCCTATATAAAATCATGAATAAAATTTTTGAAATTTTTAGAACAGGGAAAGTGGCCAAAACAGGACTTTTAATGTTTTGGACAGAATGTTTTCGGGTATTTCCGACAGTGGACTATTTTACGAGAGAAATCCCCACGGATAGCTCGTTTAATGTTTTTCAGTCATTCCACTTGGAATCTCTTCTTATCTCATAGTACTACCACCCAAAATTTACGGATCATGAATACGAGTTACGAAACGTGAATAGTAACTTCGGGAACGAACTGTTACATTTTGGGTTTTTCGGCGAAAATCGATTTCCTATTTATGTCAAACTTTCCAATATAAATGCATATCAAAACTCATGTTAAATCCATTAAACCCTAGATATACTAATCTAGCATGGATTTAAGCATCAAGAGCTTTGGAAATGATTTTCTACCATTAAAATGCATTTTGACCAACAAAAACACTCCAAACATATAAAACACAATATTAAAGTGAAAGTTAGGGATTGAAGCACTTTTAAGCTTTTTGGTTTCTTTCTTCCTCTTTGCTACAAACTTAATGATAGGGTTAAATTATATGATATTTTTATTAACCGATACTTAGTTTTTACATTTATTGTGTGCTTAAATGTTTGATTATTTAGCTCATTTTGGTTTTAATAGGTTTTATAGGATTTTAGTTAAGTTATGTTAATTTAGGTAATTTTATAGTAATTTTATATTTCTTTTTATTTATTTTTAGTATTTTAGGTGTTTTATTAATTCTTATGTGTTTTTATTATTTTTAGTATTTTTATATTATTTTTATTTATTTTATATTTTATTTTGTAGGAAAAATAAGCTTGTGGGGTAAATCTGTAAATTCTGCAAAGATCTAGTAGAAAAATGGTAATTAAAGCTGTTGATGGCAATTTCGTAATTACGTTGAAGTTAGAACCGGTGGCATTTCGGTAATTTCTAGAAAAAGTGGCGACCGCGCAATGCGCACGAATGGATTGGCCGACAGCTGAAACGACGCCGTTACATCAGAGTAACCGCGCAATGCGCGCGTTGATGTGAACAGTGGCAAGAACAGGAACAAAATGACGTCGTTTGGAGCTCAGGGCGCGCAATGCGCGGAGGCTGGCGACCGACACTATAGCGAATGGCGTGTTTGGCTTGCGCGTTAATTGTCCAAATAAGATTATTCTCGAATTTTTGCTACTTTTTGATTCCAAATTGGATTTTAATTTCAATTAGGGTTAGGATAATAATTATTTTACTTTTCTTTTATTTTTATTTGTATTTTAAATCCATTTAGGGTTTGGAAAGTGTACTTCCTACTAGGGTTGGGAGGATTTTGGAGCCTATAAATAGAAGGCTTGAGACACAATGTAAAAGCACAACTTTTCTATTAGAAAAATTCTCTCTTCTATTCTTTAGTGTTCTCTACAATTATGAGTAGTTAAATTATTTTTCTTGGTTTAAGTGATTGAAGCTATCAAGATTTATACACTGTGAGATCTAATTTATTTTAATTGTTCAATTTATATTTTGAGTATTGAATATTTTTCTGTACTTAAATTTTATGATTGGTTTGTTTAATTGCTAGGAGTACTACTAGTTTATTATTCATATTAATCTACTGATGTTGGTGACACAACTAAGTTTAATAATTATTTTGCAGATCAAAAGATTATTTTATCTTAGGAAGAATATTCATCTAAATTAAATGCAAACGCGTGGCTTGTGTTGTCTAGTCCAACGATCTCTCTAATTCTTAAAGCTGCTATTAAATTAAATCTTTAGCACGTGCCGGGGGTTTTCTAATAATAAGGGTAATTTAGAACGCGTGTGCCTACTTATCTAAAATTAAGGAAAGAGGAGAAAAATTATTCCACCTGCGAATAGTTCTTTCTACGGTGAATGGTCAAAATATTAATTGAGTTATTCTTGCATCAGTGATAATCATACCAAACAACAGTTCATCTATGCACTACGGGCCAAAGAGAACTTTCACCACGTGCCATAAAAGACACCGAACAGATGTATCGCCTTTAACCTATTATATCGCCTTTAACCTATCATCTGTTCAACAAATATATCACATCTGTGCCCCCGGCCACAGATATTCACAACAGCTTAATTTTTGGATGATTAGAATGATATAAATGATGAACAGAAGAAATATGATAACAATAAGTATCGGAAGTTTACTTTGTACAGATTCAAATAATGTCCAAATTGTCAACATGATGTGGAGTGAAATTTAAAAATGATATTCAAGATCCACAGTTCAGAATAACGGTTACAATTCAATAGAAAGGTTCACGTAAATAGGAAGGTTCAGTTGAAATAATGAAGTTCAACTATTATGGAACATATAATATTTTCAGGAATTATAGAAGCAATAGTTCCATAATAAATTTCGATTTAGGAGTATGAAAGAAAATAATATCCCTTACCGTAGCAGGTTTGATTAACAAAAGGTGAAGAAAATTAATACAAAGGGTTATTCACCAACAGGCGGCAATCCGCTCCGTAAGGTTATTCCCACAATTTAATAGAATTTGAGTACAAAGAGTTATTCACCAAACACGCGGCAATCCGCTCCGTAAGGTTATTCTCAGAGATTAATAATGAATGAATACGAAAGGTTATTCACCAACAGGCGGCAATCCGCTCCGTAAGGTTATTCCCACAATTTAATACATGCAAATAAAAGGCACGTCTTATGAGTAAGGAAGAAACAATATTATTATCGAGAATCAAATAATGATAATCCCTTACCATAGTACGTTTGAATAATGGAAGATGAAAAAGATGGTATCCCTTACGAGTAGTAAATTTGAGAGTATGAAAAAAAAATGACATCCCTTACCTTGATATTGTGAAACAAGTTTATTAGCCGAACAAATCCTTCCTTGTTTGTCTATGTAGCAGTAAAGAATCTGACTTTTGAGTCTTCTAGAGTTTTTAAAATCTCTTTATGTTTTTAAAATAATGTTACTCTCGTAAAGATAGGCGGCATAGACTCAAGAATCACTCAATTCGGAGTTAATATGAATGAGTTATGAATTTTCAAAACTAAGACTGAAAATAGTTACGAAAATCTGAATAGGTTACGGTTTTTAGTATTTTAAGGCATGAAGATGATTTCAGATGACTTTTCTTCCTTCTTCAAAGTTGTAGAGGACGAAAAACTGAAGAGACAGGCTTTTAATTCATTAAATTCTGACAAATAATGAATTTACTATGATTTTTCGAAAGAGTTACTGTACATAAGAAAATTCCACTCGGGAATTCAAAGGAGAATGTAAAAGATTTCAAAACTAGGAATGACTTAAGAACACTTAGAGAGAACTTACACAAAGAAGTATTTAGAGAGAGAAAGAAAGAACAAGTAAGGAAGTTTATGAAAAATCCTTAAGTTAAGGCTTCTATTTATAGCCAAAAATCTTATCATTCCTTTAATCTAAACCATTCATTTAAAGATCATCTTTTAATCTACACCATCCATTTCAAATTTTATATTATCTTTAATCTACACCATTCATTTCATATCACCTAACTTTATATTATAAACAAATCAATTCAATTATTCAATAATAATTCACACTTTAATCTACACCATTCATTTCATATAACCTAATAATCACCTAACTTTATATTATAAACAAATAACTTTATCAATTCAATTATTATGACTAATTGTTATAAATACAGTATAGTTAGCTCTTAGATATCAAGTCAATAAATTAATGAAATACAACTGTTTAAATAACATCATAATAGAGATAACAATAATGTAAAAGAAAGCATATGTTACCGTGTAATGACAATTATTGATTCAATAATGTGAATTACTGTGCATATGTTACTGTGACAATTATTAGGTTCAATAATTTTAAAAACAGTGCATCAACAATTATTGACTCAATGATATAAAATACAGTGTAATGACAATTATTAAATCAATAATGTAAAATACTGTGTAACAACAATTATTGAATTGATAATATAAAATATTATGCAGTGACAATTATCGATGGAATGATGCGTAACAGTTACGGTGTCAATTATCAGACCAATAATATGAGACACTATGCAATACCGTGTGTTACTGTAGAGTACCGAGTGCTACAGAAAATACCAATAACTACCGTATGCTACTATTCTTTTATCACCGGTATTTTAACAGTTCCGTTGACTATTTTTATTTAAAAAGGTTATTTCTGTCGTTTTCTATATCCGACAAATATTCCGTTGTGGGGTCCACCAATAATTTATTATTTCGGCGCTGTCGTACGGCACGAATATTCCCCGACCAAACGAATATTCCCCGACAAAGCGAATATTGTCCGACAAAATAAAATTTGCACATAACATCTTTAACTTTCAATTTTGTTAATTTAACCACTTACTGTTTCAGAAAAAAATATATATATGAAGAAAAATTAAATTTTATATTTCATAAAATTCGGGGTCTTACATATACCCTCCATTTTTATTTTTCTTTTATTCCTTAATTGGTGAAATATATACATATATATATATATATACCACATTTGCATCAAATGAGTCACACCTTGGACTTTATTTAATTTCATTTTGGCTAAACCATTACTCTAGCATTGGACTTAGTAATTAATTTAATTGGGCTACCAATATAAGTCATTGGACCTCCTATATGGCTTGCCATATTCACAATATTGGGCCAATTAAATTATCTCATGAACAATTTTCAAGTCAATTAGCAAATTAAATTACATTGGGCTTGTTTAATAAATCAATTTGACAAATTCAAATTATTAATTTCCTAATGGAATTATAAAATATTAATAATCTACTATTAACAACTTTTCACATGGAAATAAATAACATTTTTAATGTTTACGCACTCTCATTAATTAATAACCACATTAACTAATTTACACATCTAATTTAACTCGTTATTTATCAAGTTTTACATTATTCTTGATGATTAATTTAGTTAATCATTTACCATGCTCGGCTTAAAAAATATAATTAGCACACCTCCAAGTATATAGGTATCTATACATATACACCTTCACGTTAACTTAAAAATATCTCAATAATTGAAATTTATTTTCTTAATAAATTTCTCACATAACTCATGTTAAAACTTCTTACATGATCTCTTATAGTCAAATACATTCACCGAGTTTTAAAGGTATTATATTACCTTATTACTAATATACAAACCAGTATACACAATCATATTCCAGGTTCTAAAATTTAAAAACCTTCATTCACTCACATTTCAATCCTAACAACAAGATTAGGGTCAAATGTTTACTCACTTCTACACCTTTTACTTCTCCAAATCTATGTTTTAAACTTCAACCTTTATTTCATCATCAACACCTCATTTAAAACAAAAAATCTCGTGAAATATCCGAGATATTACAAGTTCAAACGTCAATTCAACCTCCTAGGTTTGAAGCAGTACCAATTCATCTCAGACAGGATTCAACTGCAAGACCATCTGCACTAAATCATCAAGGACAATCCTCAATTGCGAGACCATCCAGATAATAAACATGGCTCCAAGTTAAAGAGGAAGAAACTATGCAAAAGGAAGAAATGGAACTTAAAAGGGTAGAAGAGGAAATGAGAGCACTCTTCAGGTAAAGGCAGGAAGATGAGAGAAGAAGATCTCTTAGGCAAATGCATGAAGATGAGAGAAGAAGACCTCCTAGTGGAAGGAGATAAGTATTTACCTTTATGGATTTTGTTTTAACCACTCATTGTATAATTGACTATACATCAATAAAATTTATTTTTCATTAGAAATACAGCCACTCACTGTATATTAGGCATTCTATCATTTAAATACATTTGCTTAATTTAAGTGTTCAAACTACCTTTTGTTATTAGTGTTGTCATCATCAAATAGGGGGAGATTGTTGAACATTGCTTATTTGATTTGATGAAAAGAATTAAGTTAATAAATGCATTCATTAGTAGAGTTGTAAAGTCCTTGAATTATTTATGATGTACAAGGACTTAGTTAGATAAGATCAAAACTGTTAGGTTGGTCTTTTCGTTATGAATGTATTGAGTTGTAAAGTCCTTTGTAGTGTACAAGGACTTAGATTTTAAAAAGATCAAATCTGTTAGGTTGATCTTGTGTTGTATCTCTTCAGTTAGTTTGATCATAGAATGGACTCCACGACTCCGCGCTAAGAAGACTCAACGTTTCAGTCTGATCGTAGAATAGACTCTACGATTCCGTGCAAGGAAGACTCGATGACCAAGTCTGTTCATAGACCAGACTCTACGATTTAGTCAAATCGAAGGAACAGACTCTACGACCAAGAAAGAAGCCCAATCGTAGAACGTACTCTAAAACCAAAGCAAGCAACCATAGAACGGACTCTACGACCAACAGAATGGCCGTAGAGTAAACTCTACGATATGCCTTATCACAGAACATGCATTACAACATGATTGATCGTAGAGTTGATCGTAGAGATTCGTTGAACAAAAGCAAGAGTCATTTAAAGCAACATTACGACTTTCCTCAGCTACATATCATATAGACCAGAACCTAAACGTCTGATGGTTCTTCTCTTGTACTGAAAGACAGAAGTAACTTCGTTAAAAAGAACAGTCTGCATCAATGTGACAGGTGAACCTCTGTTAATGGCTTAAAGTCAGAAATATCAGAGGATTGACCAATGCGTGCTAAGCAACAAAGTGAAGATTTCAAGGTAACACTAAAGTCAGAAGACTGTATCCTATCAGCCATATTGTATGGGAGACCAGTTACCTCTATGGGAGTTGGCAGAAACCTAGGACTGTCACGTCTTGTCCCAAGGAAGAAAAAGGAGACACCTTTTATGAACAGTATCAGCAGGTCAATTAATACCTGGTCAGAGCATTAATGAGCTAAATGAATATAATATTTAGCAGCTCTTTATCATGAGATAACGGGCAGAAACCAAAGAAAAGAACAGATTTCAAAACGGAAAGAAATCTGAAGCTCTTATATGAGGCGCCCAAGATTAAACAAGAAAAAAAAGAAATACACTAGTTAGAAAAGAATACGCAAGAATTCGAAAAGATCAAACGAAAGAATTATCTTGCCTCGCTACTAAGTTCTTGAGAAACTTATGTTAATCGCAACTTAGTAGCACACCCAAACCAATACTACTCATGAGAAAAGTTTTTAGTGAACTAGAATATCCAAGTCTGTTGGACTTGTAGAGTTCTTAGTGAACTAAAGTTCCAAGACTGCTGGTCTTGGAGGAATCTTAGTGATTCGAAAATTGTAAGAGTATCCTTAGTGGATTTGCTGCTCAAGGAGCTGAACAGTGGAGTAGGAGTCTTGTGAACTCTGAACCACTTAAAACCTAGTGTCTTTCATCTTGTATCTATTAACTGCTATAACTATTATATAACTGCTTGTTGAATTATTACATTAACATATAAAGGAGGGGTAACTAAATCATATTCCGTTGTGCTAAACTAATTGATTAATAATTCATTCTATCTTAAAATCAGGCTGAAGAGAACATTCACCACGTGCCCTAAAAGACACATCATCAAATATATCACCTTTAACCTAACAACACCCTTATCCAACATGTGCCACAGGCCACAGATATTAACAACAATTTGATTCTGGATTATTAAAATAACAACAAAGATATAACTGATAAACATAAGAAATAGGAACAACAATAAAAATCAAAAGTTTACAATTTTACTTTGTGCAGATTTAAATAATGTCCAAATTATCAACATGATGTGGATTCAAATTCAAGAATGATATTCAAGATCCATATTTCAAAAGAACGATTGAAGTTCAATAGAAAGGTTCACGTAAATAGGAAGGTTCAATTGAAATGATATTAAATGAAGTGTAAACTATTAAGAAAATTATGATCATTTCAGAAGTTTTACCGAACAATACTTACCATAGTAAGTTTAAGAATATAAAAGAAATGATATCATTTACCGTAGCAAGTTTGAATAATGGAAGATGAAAAAGTTGATATTCCTTACCTTATCACGTGACTCTAGATATAGATAAAAATGAGGTTGATCAACCTATATATTTATAATATAATTAGTAATTATCACATATAAATTTCAAGGTGTATGATAACTCATATATTATGAATTATCAAAATTATTTATATAATATAATTTTTTGTAGTGTAAAATAATAACTTCAAAAATAATAATAAATCTTCCTAAGAAAACTTTTTAAAATAAATCTTCTTAAAGAAGAATCTTATAAAGGAAGATTTGTGAATACCATGTGAAATAGGTATTTGTGCAATTACTACTCTTTAATAAAATACTTACTTGAAAATTTTTTGCATTCCTTTTAGTTTTACAAATACTAAAAATAACTTTACTATTCTCATAAAAAATTCACAAAAATATACTTGCAGAAAATCTTTATGTTTTAGATGTGATTTTTCTATTCAACTGAGCAAGTTATTTATAGGAGAGGGGAGTGCATTGTGTAGGTGTGCTGCTGGCGTGTTGCACGCCAGCCTAACTTTCAAAAGTAGCAACGCACGCTGCCTGCCATTCCTTACCAATTCTCATTTCATGTGGCCCCCACAGAGGGTCCACATACTATTCACATATAATAATAATAATAATAATAATAATAATAATAATAATAATACCCATTAATAATACAATAATTAAGGTAATGTTACCACAGTGATAATAATAATTCAACAATATGTACTAAACACGTTACTGATAATTATTAATTTAATAATATAATTTACTGTGTATTTGCTACTGTGATAATTATTTGATTTAATACAATGTAATAACAATTATTGGCTTGATGATATAAAATACAGTGTAATGACAATTATTGAATCAATAATGCAAAATACTGTGTATCATTAATTATTGATGAATATTGTGTAATAACCACGTTATCAGATCAATAATATGAAACACTGTGCAATACCATTTAACTACTGTAGAATACCGTGTGCTACAATAAAATATCATAAAATACCGTATGTTACTATTTTTTTTTATTGCCGGTATTTTAACAGTTAAAAGTGTTAATACTGTTTTTATAAAAAAAAATTACTTCTGTCGTTTTCTATATCCGACAATATTCCGTTGTAGGGTCCACCAATGATTGACTATTTCGGCACCGTCGCACGATTCGAATATTCCCCGACAAAACGAATATTGTCCGACATAATGAAATTTGCACATAACATCCTTAACTTTTAACTTTGTCAATTTAACCTTTACTGTTTCCGAAAATATATATATGAAGAAAAATTAAATTTGTATTTCATTGGGAACTAACGGACTTCACAAAAGCTATCTTTACAAATATAAATTAAGCATAGATAATCTCATTTTATCATTATGTCATCATCAAATTTAATCATACAGATACTAACAGTATCAACCCTAAAAGGGCCATAATCTATTACACAAGTTTACCATCCGAAACTGTCCATTGAAAAACTAGGGCAGTGAGTTTTACTCATTTTCCTACTCTATCATGTTTTGGTAGAAAAATCACAAGGAATAATCTACAAGGAATTTAAGTTTCAATCTTTTTGTAGTGTTTACATAACTCATAGAGGTGTCAAACCCAATAAACCACACTAAAAAATACATTATACATTAGGAGTTATTAAAGTTTAACTTTCATGTTCTGTTTTAGGGGTTTTTTTCTTTAGTTTTTGACAATTTTAAGCTTTTATTACCAAACTCCAATATTTCTTGGTTTCTCATGCAAGATCCTTCACAATACCAACATAATGCATCACTTAGAACTTTACTCATGATATTCTACTATAATCCTTATTGAACTTCATAATAATATACACTTTTAAAATAAATTTATGGTTTAGACATTATACCTCCTAGCTTGGCTCTTCTTCCTTTCTCTTTTTCTCCTTCTTTGCTTGGTTGAACTTTTCTTCCTCTTCTTTCCTCTCTTCCTCTAGCTTAATCCTCCCTCTCTCTCTAACTCTCTTGCTTTAGATTTTGTGTTGGTGAAAAATGAGAGAAATAAAGTATTCCATACATATATAGAAACAAGTTTTCTAGTCTTATAACTTTTCTCAAATAAAAGTTGTACTCCATTACTTTACAGTTAAAAATTACATAACCCTAATTACTAAGTTTTCCATATTATTTTCGGATATTACACTTACTTTGTAAGATGTATTTCGTGCATATATATTATATTTTCTTACATTTTGTATAAACTATATATGCATAAAAAAAATATATTGATATTTTTATAAGAGATTGTTGAGCTCTTTCTACATTATTTAAAAGAATAACTTCAGATAGTTTCAAAATTTTATTGTTGAATCTTATTATTTAAAAAGGGCTAATTAATTACACTTTTGTTACTCAAAATATCACTAAATTCATGATTCGAACCCTAAAAAAATTGGGCTAAAAATTGCTCCATTAAGTTTCATAATTTTTACAATGTCGACCCCAATTGCAATTTTTGACAAAAATTAACTGGAATTGTGATGCCTAAAGTATGCGTTAACTGTAAAAAAATAAGTGTTGACCATATTAAAAAATAATAAAATAATAAATCACTGAATTATGTACACTTTGGCAGTATAAAACATAAAAGAAAAAAGTATAAGAATAAATGATAAAAATATAAAAAATAATAATAATAATAATAATAATAATAAATTATAAGAATAAATCATAAAATATAAAATATTTATTAAAAATTATGAAAATAATATGTTATTCCCAGATGACACAAAGAGATCTAGAAGGGAGGTTGAATATATCTTTTTAAAGATTCAAATTAAAATTATTTACCCAATAATTTATCAGTTAATCTATTTTAGTTAAGCACGACAGAATATTGTGTTTTATAAAACCCTTAAAGATTGATTAAAGATCTTAAATTTGATTTTAGTGATAACGAGTGTGGAATTAAGTCTTAGTTTATATCACAATTAATATGACAATTTATTGTAGTTGATATAGTAGTTAAGTAATAAAGTAATAAAGGAGAAAATGAATTTTAAGGGGTTCTGAGTCTAAAGTACTTATAGTTCTCTCTTTCACTCATCTGATCAGGGATCATCCATTAAGGATAAGGTCAATAAGACCACGATTTTCTCAAAACCAATTACAACAAGTCATTTATACTTAATCTCACATAAAGAATTGATTCCATTAGAATCAAGAAAGCCACCAAAACTCGTCTTAACCTTACATAGAGAACTGATTCACTCAAAATTAGGCGAGCCACCAAAACTCATATTAACCTCACAAAGAAACTGATTCACTTAGAATCTTGAATCAGGCGAGCCACCATAACTCATTTTTTCTTAGATCACTGTGATCTATCTGTTGTTTATGCTTGAGGTGTTGCTAAGTTACGTTAAGCTCTTCATCAAATAACTTAGCAGTGATGATCGATTTCTTCAAAGGCGTAGAGTGGCTTTTTTCAGAAAGCGTAGAATACCCTTGGATTTTTAGGGTAAGCTTTGAACTCTTTGACTTGTAAATTTTGCTTTATCTCATGTAATTACTTGATCGATCAAGAGTTTTGAAGTTTGAAGCTGAAATCTATTTATAGATTTTTCTTTGAAAAATATCTATTTGGAAGTTACTGCTGTTTCAAGTAGTATCTGTCACTAAAGTCTTCCAATACAAACTGACACACTGGCAGATTACTGTAGCTGCCTCATTTGTCAACTTTGTCAATTCACTGTGTGATGTGGCAAACTCGAGTTTTTAAATATAGCTGTTGAAAATACAATTGATTGGACATCTTTCTTTCTATCAACACACTTTGAGGATATTTAGGGTGGAGATGTGTTGGAGAAGTTTCTTGTCAAAATGGCTACTAACATGTAAGGAGTTGCACTCTACAATACCAAATGTCTAGGATCGTAGAGTTAATCCCCAGACAAATTCAGTATGCAATTCTTGGAACTCTACATCACTCTACGATTCTTTGTTAACTCAGCATTACTCTAATATTCTTTGTAGCTCAGTCATCACTCTACGATTCTTGTAGTTCTGCGTTTTAGCCCATTTGTTTGAAGTCGTTTTGCGATATTGGAGTTTCCTTCAATCACTTAGTGATGCTTGATATCTTTACATTCTGCTCGATGACTCTGTCAGACTTGCTTAATTTATTCAGCGAACTCAGTGAACTAAGTCTTTAGCTCGACGAACTTGGACTCATAGTCTATTACAGGTTCTCATTCTACTATTTGGATCAATCTAACATGTGACGACCCCAAATATGGGCTCACACAGCCTAAACTTGAGTTGTCAAAATATACAACAACTATTATAATACAGTATATCGTGCAATAATACACAACTAAGTCTTCACTATTATTGTCACACTATTTTACAACATGTGAAGACTATTATAGCTATCCCTCGGACCTTCATTCCATCCCTCGGCTAGACTCAGCTACATTCTTATCTCCTGTTGAAAAATAATGGAACAAAAAAGAAAGGGAGCTTAAATAGCCCAATAAAGAATATCATGACTAAGATAATGACGAATACATTATCGTTAGCCTTCAATAGTTGAGCTCTTGATAGAATAATTTAAACAGCAAATTTTAATTCAACAACTGTAGTTAAATTCTTAAACAAAGTTCAGATTAATAACTGCAGTAAAAAAAACAACCATTAGAAAAATCATATGGACTGTGATGCCCACTCGCTTCCCTTTTCAAGAAAAATATCAACTTTTATTATCTGAAATACCATTGGCCATGATAATACAAACTCACAGTTCCTGGTCATAATCATGCAAGTCAACAGTTCATCTTTGCACTAACGGCCAAAGATATTCAAATATAACACCAACGGTCATGATCATACCAGTCTTCAGCCTTTGGTCATAATCATACCAAACAATAGTTTATCTTTGTACTATAGGCCGAAGAGAGCATTCACTACGTATCCTAAAAGACACATCATCAAATATATCGCCCTTAACCTAACAATGCCCTTATCTATCATGTGCTACAAGCCACAGATATTAATAACAATTTAATTCTTGATGATTAGAATAACAATAGAGATATAACTGATGAACAGAAGAAACAGGAATAACAATAAATATTGAAAGTTTATAATTTTACTTTGTGCAAATTTAAATGATATCCAAATTGTCAAACATGATGTGGACTCAAATTTAAGAACCATATTCAAGATCCATATTTCAAAAGAACGATTGAAGTTCAATAGAAAGGTTCACGTAAATAGGAAGGTTCAATTGAAATGATATTAAATAAAGTGTAAATTATTAAGAAAATTATGACCATTTCAGAAGTTTTATCGAACAATACTTACTATAGTAAGTTTAAGAATATAAAAGAAATGATATCCCTTACCGTAGTAAGTTTGAATAATGGAAGATGAAAAAGATGGTATCCCTTACCTTATCACGTGATTGGATATTGATAAAAATAAGGTTGATCAACCTATATATTTATAATATAATTAGTAATTACCACATACAAATTTCAAGGTGTATGATAACTCATATATTATAAATTATCAAAATTATTTATATAATATAAATTTTTGTAGTGTAAAATAATAACTTCAAAAATAATAATAAATCTTCCTAAGAAAGCTTTTTAAAATAAAACTTCTCAAAGAAGAGTCTTATAAAGGAAGCTTTGTGAATACCGTGTGAAATAGGTATTTGTGCAATTAGTACTCTTTAATAAAATATTTACTTGAAAAATTCCTACACTCCTTTTGGTTTACAAATACTCAAAATAACCTTACTATTCTCAGAGAAAACTCACAAAATACTTACAGAAAAACTTTATGTTTTAGGTGTGATTTTTCTATTCAGCTTAGAAAGCTATTTATAGGAGAGGGGAGTGCACTGTGTAGGTGTGCTGTTGGCGTGCTACACGCCAGCCTAACTTTCAAAAGTGGCAGCACACGTTGCCTGTCATTCCTTACCAATTCTCATTTCATGTGGCCCCCACAGAGGGTCTACATACTATTCACATATAATAATAATAATACCCACTAATAATATAATAATTAAGGTAATGTTACAACAGTGATAATAATAATTCAACAATAATGTAAGAAACACGTTACTGACAATTATTAATTTAATAATATAATTTACTGTGTATTTGCTACTGTGACAATTATTTGATTTAATACAGTGGAATAGTAATTATTGGCTCGATGATATAAAATACAATGTAATGACAATTATTAAATCAATAATATAAAATACTGTGTATCAATAATTATTGGTGAATATTGTGTAATAACCACGTTATCAGATCAATAATATGAGATATTGTGTAATACCGTGTGCTACTGTAGAATACCGTGTGCTATAATAAAATATCATAAAATACTGTATGTTACTATTTTTTTTATCGTCGGTATTTTAACAGTTAAAAGTGATAACATTATTTTTATAAAAAAAAGTTACTTCTATCGTTTTCTATATCCGACAATATTCTGTTGTGGGGTCCACCAATTATTGACTATTTCGGTGCCGTCGTACGACTCGAATATTCCCCGACAAAATGAATATTCCTTGACAAAATGAATATTGTCCGACATAATGAAATTTTCACATAACGTTCTTAACTTTTAACTTTGTTAATTTAACCACTTACTGTTTCAGAAAAATATATATATGAAGAAAAATTGAATTTGTATTTCATAATTTTGGGGTCTTACAACCTCACTTCCTTATGAAATTTTGTCCTCGAAATTTACGTACCTGGCATTTCAAAGAGGTAAGGATACTTAGATTTCATCTCAGATTCTAGCTTCCAGGTCATTTTCTCTGTATCTTGGTTTCTCCATAAAACCTTGACTTGAGGTATAACCTTTGAGGGTAGGATCTGCACCTTCTTATCTAAGATCTTGACAAGTACTTCCTCATATGTTAAATCCTCTACTATTACGTCCGGTTCTAACTCAATGATGAGGTTCGGGTCATTCACATATTTACGTAACATAGATATATGAAAAATATTATGGATACGGAACATACTTGGTGGTAAAGCTAGTCTGTATGCTATAGTTCCTACTCGATCAAGGATTTCAAATGGGCCAATAAATCGAAGGTTGAGCTTTCCTCTCTTTCTAAATCTCGTAACTCCTTTCCATAGGGAAACACGTAAAAATATATGGTCTCCGACGTTGAAACTTTCGTCCCTTCGACGAAAATCAGCATAACTATTTTGTCGTTCTTGTGCAGTCTGTATTATTTGTCGGATCATATGAATCTTTTCTGTTGTCAAGAGTATCAACTCGGGTCCCAACAGTTTTGTTTCTCCTACCTCATTCCAACATACTGGAGAATGACACTTTCGTCCATACAAAGCCTCGAATGGAGTCATGCCTATACTTGTTTGGTAACTGTTGTTATAGGAAAATTCAACAAATGGCAAGTACTTATACCAACTTCCTTTGAAGTCTAGTATGCAAAGTCTCAAAAGATCTTCGAGGGTCTGGATCGTCCTTTTCGATTGTCCGTCCATTTGAGGATGATATGCAGAACAAAAACGTAGTTCAGTGCCCATAGCTTTTTGTAGACTGATCCAAAAGGGTGAAGTGAATCTAGGATCTCGATCAGAAACTATGAAAACTGGCATGCCATGCAATCTCACAATCTCATTTATGTACATACCTGCAAGATGCTCAGGTCAAAAAATTTCTCGTATAGGCAAGAAATGAGCGGATTTGGTTAATCTATCTAAGATAACCCAAATTGCATCTAAGCCTTGAGAAACTTTAGGAAGACCCGTCACGAAGTCCATATTGATGTATTCCCACTTCTATTTGGGAACTTCAAGTGGTTGCAATGGACCTTTAGGCACTTGATGCTTTGCCTTGACACGTTGACAAGTTAGGCACCTTGAGATAAACTCTGCAATCTCCCTTTTTCATATTATTCCACCAGAATGTATGTCGAAGGTCACGATACATTTTGGTACCTCCTGGGTGGATTGTAAACGGCGTGTTATGTGCCTCAATCATGATTTTATGCTTTAACTCAGGGCCGTTAGGAACACAGAGTCGAGAGTTGACTCAAAGTGTTCCTTCCTCGTCGATTCTTGCTTCCTGAATAGCATCTTCTTGTACTTTCTTCATCATATTCACTAGTTCTGGTTCAGTAGCTTGAGCAGCTTTAATTTTATCGATTAAAGTCGGTTCTACTCGCATGTGTGCAATCTTCGAGTGGGTTCCTGATATCTTTAGCTCTATCTTCATCTTTTGTAAATCATACAAAATTCTTCTTTGCGTTGTCAAAATTGCACTTGTACTAGCATAAGATCTTCTGCTCAAAGCGTCGGCTACAACGTTTGTTTTTTCCGGGTGATACTGGATGGTGTGATCATAATCCTTCAATAGCTCAAGCCAACGTCGTTGTCACATGTTGGGTTCCTTCTGAGTGAAGAAATACTTAAGGCTTTTATGATCCGTATAAATATCCATTTTTTCTCCGTATAAGTAATGTCTCCAGATCTTTAATGCGAAAACGACCACTGCCAGCTCTAGGTCATGAGTAGGGTAATTTTTTTCATAATCTTTGAGTTGTCGAGAGGAATAGGTTATAACCTTTCCATGTTGCATAAGGACACAACCTAGACCTTTGCCTGAAGCATTGTTGTATATGACAAATTCTCCTGATCCTGATGGTATGGTCAGAACAGGAGCTGAAATAAGTCTCCTCTTAAGTTCTTGAAAACTCTTCTCACATTCCTCATTTAATACGAATTTTGTACTTTTTTTAGTCAACTGAGTTAATGGAGTGGCGATTCGAGAAAATCATTCTACGAATCTCCAATAATAACCAGCTAGGCCTAGAAAACTTCAGACTTCAGTTACTGCCCGAGGTTGCTCCCAATTTAATATTGCTTTAATCTTTGTAGGATCGACTGATATTCCCTGACTAAAAATCTCATGCCCAAGGAACGTGACTTCTCAAGCCAGAACTCACATTTCTTTAACTTGGCATATAACTTGTTCTCACGTAGCTTTTGGAGTATTAATCTCAGATTTTATTTATGATCTTCACGACTCTTGGAGTATATGAGAATGTCATCAATAAAGACAACCACAAAATGATCTAAACATTCTTTGAATATCCAGTTCATCATGTCCATGAAAGCTACAGGAGCATTTGTTAGTCCAAAAAGCATGACTAAGAACTCATAATGCCCATAACGAGTTCTGAAAGCAGACTCATAATGCCCATAACAAGTTCTGAAAGCAGTCTTTGGAATGTCCTCAGCTTTAACCTTTAATTGATGATATCCAGAACGGAGATGAATCTTTGAGAAATGTTGAGCACCCTGCAATTGATCAAACATGTCATCAATCCGAGGTAACGGGTACCTATTTTTTATGGTGACATGGTTCAATTCTCAGTAGTCAATGCACAACCTCATACTCCCGTCTTTCTTCTTCACAAATAGAGCAAGAGCACCCCAAGGTGATGCACTCGGACGAATAAAACTAGTATCCAATAATTCCTATAGTTGGAATTTTAATTCTTGAAGTTCAATGGGAGCCATTCGGTATGGAGCTTTGGAAATTGGCTTAGTACCGAGTTCAAGGTCAATACAGAATTCAATTTCACGATTTGATGGTAAGCCAAGAAGTTCCTTAAGAAAAACGACAAGAAACTCATTAACAATGGGAATATCATTCAAATTTGACGTGTTTTTGTTCAAATCAGTGACATAAACTAAAAAGGCCTGACATTCGTTTTTCAATAAACGAATGGCTTTATGGCTAGAAATAAAAGTTATAGATTTCAATGGTTTAGTTGCTTGAATTTACGTGACAGGTTGATTAGAAATATGAAAACTAATAATCTTTTGAAAACAATCAATTTTAGCATGATGGGTAGTCAACCAATCAATTCCTAAAATCACATCAAATTCATGCATTTCCAAATAAATAAGGTCAACAGGTAATGCGAGGTTGTTGATTTGGACTAGGCAACATTTATATACAGTAGATGTGATGGTTATTTCTCCCAATGGGGTTTCAACTGATAAGTAAAAGTTTAAGTTTTTAGAAATTAAATTTAAACGTTGAGCACATGCAGGTGAGATAAAAGAGTAGGTGAAGCCAGTATCTAATAGGGCATAAACTTCTCGAGAATTTATGAATAGCTTATCAGTTATCACCTCATTCGGATTCTGTGTTCTTTGAGATGTCACAACAAAAGCTTTTCCCTAAACTAAAGATTTTCTCTTGTCCGTACTGGCTTTTGGAGCCATTATTACGGCTGGACTTGATTTCGTAACAGGGCAAAATCGCGCAATATGTCCTTCCTTCCCAAAACTGTAGCATAACTTAGATTACTGAGTACAGTTTGGGCTGATGTGACCTTCCTAATCACATTTGTAGCATCTCACCGATGGTCGATCTCCTCTCCTTAAAACTGGTGCAGTGTTGGTACTAGTGTCGGTGCCCTTCAATAATCATTATGGGATCTCTTTCTCTTGAAATTATTCCTACTGGATTCTCCTATTCTATTATTCGATACGGGATTACCACCGAAGTGTTGGTTACCTTCTCTATGGTTCTCGTTCATGTGGTTGTTGTCATTTCTCTCTCTATACTGGTCATTGACTCTTGGCTGCACTATTTCATTTTCGTGTTTTGCCCTTTGAGCCCTATCCACCACGTCTGAATACAAATAAAATTTGTGAGAGCTAAGTTGTTGACGAATTTTGGTTCTCAAACCTCGCAAGAACATACGACTCGTGCTTCGTCATCCATTAGATGGGTCGCAAAACGAGATAACTCGGCAAACTTAGCTTCATATTGTGTGACTGTCATATTTTCATGCTCTAGTTTTATGAACTCCACCTCCTTCATATGGCGGATGCTTTTTGGAAAGTACTTTTCCTTGAACAGCTTTTGAAATTCCAACCAAGACATTTTGAAAGCCGAATGGTGGATACGTTTTATCGTCTCCCACCAATGATATGCCACACCTCGTAACATTAAGGTGGCGAATGACCCTTCTGATCATCTACACATCGCAGGACATCAAGTATTTTTGTCGTCTGCTTCAACCATGTCTCCTCTTTTAGTGGTTCAGGTTTCCCGAAAAATTCAGGTGGCCCCAACTCTTTAAATTGCTTAACTGTGACAATCCTTGAATTATCAACATTTCCACCGGTAGGACTTTTCCTCGCCTGATTTTGGATAAATTGTATGAAGTTTCTAAAGAAACCATCCTGATTTGCATGATCACCAACATTATTTTTTGAAGCTGCAAAAGGATTGTTTGTAGCTTCCTAGTTCTCACCTACATTCGCTTCGGGCAGTGGATAGTTCATTCCCTGATTTTCAGAAGTTATTCTAAACTATGGTCATAAGATAAATGTTAGTTAAACAAATTGACTCGTCACTTCTTGTCCCCATATTCAAGCCAATTCATTAGATAACAAAATTTAATTCATGTAAGACACACCAGTGACGTAATCTATTCGTTTCTCTCCTCCTACATCTACCCAGATCTCCATGCAAGATCATATCCCTAAGCTCTGATACCAACTGTGACGACCCCAAATTTGAGCCCATATAGCCTAAACTTGAGTTGTCAAAATACACAACAACTATTACAATACAGTATATCGTGCAATAATACACAACTAAGTCTTCACTATTATTGTCACACTATTTTACAACATGTGAAGACTATTATAGCTATTCCTCGGACATTCACTCCATCCCCTGGCTAAACCCAACTACGTTCTTATCTCCTGTTGAAAAATAATGGAACAAAAAAAAATGGGTGAGTTCAAATAGCCCAGTAAATAATATCATGACTAAGATAATAACGAATAAATTATCGTTAGCTTTCAACAGTTGAGCTCTTGATAGAATAATTTAAACAACAAATTTTAATTCAACAACTTCAGTTAAATTCTTAAACAAAGTTCAGATCAACAACTGCAGTAAAAAAACAACCATTAGAAAAATTATATGGACTATAATGTCCACTCGTTTCTCTTTTTAAGAAAAATATCATCAACTTTTATTATCTGAAATACCATTGGCCATGATAATACAAACTCACAGTTCCTGATCATAATCATGCAAGTCAACAGTTCATCTTTGCACTAACGGCCAAAAATATTCAAATATAACACCAACGGTCGCTTTTTGTCATCACGTTATCATTAAATTTAATAAACAGGAGTTTAACATAAATGCATTAACATAATATGAAAATAAAACCAAATCTATTTCGGAAAAGAAAAAAATATATTAACAAGATGAGATCCAAACTTTTCCCTTCAAACCCATATACCCAAAATTCATTTATCACCTTCCTGAGATTATTAGAGTGAATCTCCCTCAAATAGTGAGGGGCTTCATACGGGTTGGTAGATGATGACCCAAAATTCATTTAATTAGTGTTTATACTTTAGATTTTTTATATATTTTGTGTTGCAATTATTTACCTTTTCATATTATTTTCATAACATTTAATTAATACTTTATTTTATTTTAGTATTTTATCATTTATTCTTTTATTTTTTAAATATTTTTTCTTTTTTTCTTTATCATTTATTCGTATACTTTTTTTTTTCTATGTTTTATATGGTCCAAGTGTACAAAATATATTGAGTTATTATTATTTTATGACAGTTATTAATCAGACCGTATTTTTATATGGTCAACTCATATTTTCGAATTTACGTACTGTCACATGTACTATTCTAATTAATTTTGGCCAAAAATTGTAATTGGGATCGATATCGTAAAAATTATGGAAAGCGATTTGTTGGTCCATGAAAGTGTAATTAGGCCTTTAAAAATTAGACTTACACTAAAGTAAATATGTAATGAAAATAAAACTAACAGTAGGTGAGACCGTGAGAGAGAGACTGGAGTTGGTCTAACGGAGTTTATCATTATTACCAAAGCCTTATCAAAATATTCATGTTCTCCTCATTAAAATTATGAATTTTGTTATAAACAGCTTAAAAATGTGCAGCATAAGATTATAAGTATTATTATTGTATACACAAATTATATATAAAAAATTATGTACAAATAGTATATAAAAAACAAGAAATAGAAAAAAAAATCTACCATTAAATATTGTACATATTTTTACTAATATATAATATTTGGATATTACTTTTGATACATAAATTTTTGTATATAATTTATGCACGTAATAACATTCTTTTACGAAATTTAGAAAGTAAATATATTAAATTCTAATTCAGAAGTAGATTGAGTAATGAGTAAAGTTATGAATATAAATGATACATAAAAAATTATGTACAAATAATATTTAAAAAATATATAAAGTAAAATATATTATTAAATATTTTATATATTTTTATTAATATTTAATACATAAATCTTATTTTATATATATAATTTGTTTACATAATATTATTCGTTGAAGTTTACGTTGCGCAGTTGATTTGCTCGTCACTTTCCCTTTCTGGAGGTATCCTCCTCCCTGTCTCTATCTGTATCTATCTTAAAGAACTGGTCTCTATTTTTTAACGTCACTCTCACGCGCAGTAACACATGTTGCAAGGTCTAGACCCAGTCCATACGTTACGCGACACGTGTTGGCATGCTACTTTGAGATGGACTATCAAATTTATTATATGCAACGTGTTGATTAATATACACAGTATAATTAATGAATTACACATTTTTTGGAGCAACAAATTTGGACACGTGCTTTAAACTTTTCCTCATGCCAGGTACAATCGCAAAGGGGCAAAAGGGTGAATACGAAGGTTACCTACCTATTTCGGGTAAAGAAAAAGTTCGGTTAATAGTGGACTGATTCTCTCCGTCCATATTCAGATGTTTTATCATAGAAAAAATACACTTGATACTTTAAAATAATACTATTCTTATGACAACATCAAAAAAAAATTCTTATAATAATATCACTCGTTTTATTTTATTATATATATATATTTGTTATATTCACCATTATAAAACTATTTTAAATACTTTTTTTTGTAGGCCCAGATTCATCCCTTACTCACGTGGGCCCATTTGAGTACTATGCGTAGACCTCACGCAAGTATATTTAATGACACATGGGTTTCTTAAGAATTGCCACATGAGTGCTCGAGAGCCTAGTTACATGGGTCTTGAGTTGATGTTTGACTTCACGGGCCCAACCATCTTAGTCTCTCAGGCTCGATGGCTTGACCTCGCGGGCCCACCCATAGAGGTTCTCAGATTCGACTCCTTAAGCTTTCGTAAGGGTGTGCGCAACTGATAAATATCGTTTCGAATCTGAACGGTTTTTATCAAATAAAAATTGAAATTAATATAATTAATATTTTATTATTATTATTATTAATATTAATATTATTATAATTATTATTTTATTATTATTAATTATTTATTAATAATAATAATTTTTTTTTAAAAAATTAGAAAATCGATATTACCAGTCCAGTTCGGTAAATACCGAACCATAAAAATGCAGTACCGGAACCGGTACCGAAAAATCAGTATATACCGATTTTTTGGTACCGATATCAAACTGGTTTATTTTATATCGAAAAATCGATTCGGTCCGGTCCGATTTCTCGAAAAAATCAAAAAAACCAAAAACCATGCACAGGCCTAAGCCCTCGGGCTTGGCCACATGAACCCTTATGCTTGATCGTGCAATGCCCTTGTTATGTTGACAATATTACACCTTCATATAAGCTTATAACCCATAATAAGGATCTTGGTTGTTTTCTAAGGCTTTTGGCAGAGTCTTAGGGTATCCGCGTATAACATTAGGATAACTGTTTAAGGGTTGGTTTGGTAGCTAAGAGAACAAGATTGCCGAGGGAGTAAGGACATGTTCGGAAAAAAATGACATTGACAATATTGTGGGATCCATTCGGACGTGTGACATCAGACATATGCATGACGTGTCACGTGGCACTACCCGGATGTGCCACGTGGACCTCGACCTCTATTCAATATATATAGAGTTTGTGATTTGACATTTGGACAGATTACACAGCCTGCCTAATCTAGAGAGAGAAATTATTATTTTTCTACTATTGTGTAATTCTTATCTATTTATCTCCCCTTAGCTCCGTTGGCCTTTTACAATTTATTTATGCCTTCGTAGATCTTTTGTCTCTACAGCTCACCCTCACTAATTAACCCCAAACTTTCGCCTTTCAACGTAAATATAAAAGATACATTTCATGTTTATTCTTAAAAATAATAAGTATTATCTAATAAAATTAAATTCAAGGGATAATAAGGGTTAATAGCATATATGATACCAAAATATACATCGAATTACAATTAGGAGTACGAAGTTTAAATTTTATCAGCTCGCTCTTAAAAGTAATTCTAAGTAAGATGAACCCTAAATAGTAATTCAGTTAATTTAGACAACGGAAATATTGACACGTGAACAATATCTGAATTATATTGTAGGGTATTTAAATATTTTTATATAGACAAACTAAATAATACATCATCCAATTGTATTTATACTCGCATGGCTATAATTCGTGATTATTTTGACCTTTTTTCATCATATTTTTTTTCTATCAAGGTTGCCATTGGTTACTTTTTGATACTTGAGGGTGAGTGGGAGGATAAAAATTTCTCGCTCCCTATGCGATTTAGCCCTTGTAATAATATTTCTCCACAATCTTGAATTAGATGAAAATTTCATGTATTTATATTTTTCATTTTCTACATCCATATGATTGAGTTGTTAAATGAAGATCAAGATGCCTCCGTATTTGAAGTGACCTTAGATATGTTATGTAAGGTCGACTTTAGGAATATTTTACCGATAAATATATTTTATAAACGAGATTCTTCCTATGGAATGAAAGGAGTATTATTTTCTTAACAATAATTCGAAAATTGAAGCTAGAATCTTAATGGTTATTTTACATGTTAATGGTGGTAGCTAGTTTCTAAGGGTTAGTACTTGTTCTAAAATTGCAAGACATTTGATGAGTTTGGCTAGGTTTTGCTTAGTTTTGAGTAACATAAAACAAAACTAGCCAAACTGAGTAATTCAATACATAATTAAGTTCAGTGTACTTGAATAGTATTATAAGAGAAAAAGTATAGCTAAATTGTTTTACTTTGTGGCACACAAAATGACCAAAACCAAACTTTGACAGAGATAATTCATTTGAAAGTTGAAAGGGGGAATATGATGGCACAAATTGGATTATACCTAACTAATGACTAATGATAAAAATGGATGATCTCCCATCACATTTAAATCTTGGAATTAGGTGGGTGGGACTGCTTTTAGATTTGCACTATAAGAAAATACGCCAGCTGTGACCAACTATATCAGCGACCGCATAAATCGGTCGCTATTGTCCTTTTTAGTGACCGTAGTTTAATTTGGTCGCTATTAGTTTCAACGATCGATTTTCGGTCGCAAATCGGTCGCTATTACAATTTTGTAGCCTAAAAATTGGTGCATTTGTTGGCGCGTTAACTTTCTGCGACTGGACACTATCAGTGACTGCAAGACGGTCGCTAAAACTGCCACGTAAACTATATTAGCAACTGCAATCGATTGCTGAAAAGTGTCGCTGATGAAGGAAAGTCTGACCGTTTTAGCAACTGAAATGATCGCCTTCGGTCGCTGATAGCGATCGTTGATGCATTCAAGATATATCACACACAGAAATGCATCAGACGTAGAAAAAGAAAGAACGAGAAATAGAAACAGATAGAAAAAGAGAAAGAGAAAGAGAAAGAGAAGGAGAAGCTCGATGCCACCCCTTTCGTCGCTGATCACCGTCGCCACCTTTGCCGCCGATCACCATCGCCACCTATTAGTGCAACAATTTTTAATTTTTCTTTTACTTTTATATTTGTGATGAATGTTAAGAATATGTATAATGAGTTTGTATATAATTTATGTGTATTTGTTAGATTATAAGGGTTTGATTCCTTTTTTTGGTGAATAATCATATGAGAAATTAGATTATACCAGCCATGTTTTGTTAATTGTGTGAACCTGTATGCTTAGTTTCTTTTTTTTTGTTTGATTTCCATTGTTTCAATATTGTGATATCTTATTATTAGTTAGTTCCAAATTCTTAACAAGATTTAGGGTTTTATTTATGATTTATATAATTGATAATCACATCAGAATGTATCTCCTCTGGAAAAAAAATTGATTTGCCAAATTGTTAATTGCCTCAAACAGTGATCTTCTTGTGTTCAAATATTTTTGTAGTATGAAAATATTGAAGAACCCTCATTGTCTTGACCTATAGTAAACTAATACTGGTAAGTATTATATGAAAGCTTTATACGACAAATACTTTTATAGGATTCATACATGAGAACATAAACTAAACCAATTAGGAAGTGACAGAAAAAATTAAAAAAATACAAATAATATAATATGATATAATTTAAAATAAAATAAAATAAAATAATAAAATTTAAAATAAAGTAATATATTTAAAAATAAAATAAAAAAATAGAATTTAATTTAATTTAATTTAAAACAATATATTATATTATAAAAAATAAAATAATAGAATATAATAAAATTAAAAACATAGAAAGAATAAAAAATACAAATAATTTAATATCATATAATTTAAAATAATATAATATAATAATTTAAAATAAAATAATTTAATTTAATTATAAATATCATATTAAATTTTATACAATAATATAATATAATAAAATTACAAAAAAATAATAAAATAAAATAAAATAAAATAATTTAAACTAATAATAATTTAAAATAAAAATAAATTAATTTAATTTTAATTCTAAATATCATATGATATTTTATACAATAACATAATATAATAAAATTAAAATGAAAGAAAAAATGAAAAAATACAAATAAAATAATATAATATAATTAAAAACAAAATAATATAATATAATTTAAAATAGAATAAAATAATATAATCTAATTTAATTTTAAATATCATTAATGTTTTATACAATAATATAATATAATACAATTACAACCAAAGAAAAATAAAATAAATAATATAATATGACATAATTAAAAAAAAAAAAAAAAAATGTAACTTAAAATAGAATAAAATAATCTAATCTAATTTAATTTAAAATATCATATGATGATTTATGCAATAATATAATATAATAAAATTATAATGATAGAAAAAAAGGAAAAAAAACAAAACAATACCACAGCTTACAAGTATAATAGCAGCTTCCTCTCCTATAATAGGATTGTTGCCTGTATAGGATCATATTCATATTAGAGACATGTTTAAATTATATCATGACAGAGACCTCATTCTAACGGTTTGAGCTCAGGTAATCTCGGACGAATTAGTGTTCGTCCTCCCTGCATTTGTAGCAACCACCTCTACCGCCACTACTATACCTTCCACTGGCACCACTTCCACAACTGCCTTGGTAGCATTTATTTATAATATTTCAAGTCTTACCACACTTGTAGCAAACGTTTCCACTGCCACCTCTTCTATAGCCGCCACTACCACCATTATATTCACATGATGTTCAAAATGATTCTGACACAGACAACGATTTTCATTAAACTGTATTTTAGTTTTACTTGTATTACCTACAATTACATATATACATGTTGTCTATATTCTTGTCATGTTCACGTACCTTTTATTTTCAGTTGTCGTAGTTAACTATTTCATACAATTAAATGTCATTATTGTCATTTTATTTCTATATGTATTATCATATAACACATAATAACATCCTGAAAATTTTATTTATACATGTCTACTTCAGTAGAGCCAAGAAAACGCGGCTTGAGTCGAGGTCCAAATCAGATCTCGAAGGCTCCGGCTAATCCGAATGAGCGGATTTTCATCCAAATTCGGCCTCCTCCTGACATCGCGTAAATTATATAGCTGGTATATTAATGTTGTTCTAGAAACTTTCTGTAAATTGTTTTAAATATTAAAATAAAATTACTTATCTTTAATGTAAATTATTGTATATTTTAGAAATTTTGCAGATAACAAGATTGTGAAGTACCTTTCACAATTATGTTTACAGGACTGGCCTACGCCAGTGATTATGTGGGTAAACACACATCTCGCCCACAAACATGCAGTATGGGCTAGATTTCAAGTATATATATATATATATATATTAATTTTGTAAGATAATTTAATTAATGAACTAATATTATTTTGTAATGTTGGATTATATTATCACCGTTGTAATATTAATATTATTATATTTTTATTTGAAAAAAAGGTATAGATAGGACGACGAGCATGCAGGAATAATACAAACACTTTTTTGGCAAAAAAACGTTGTTCGAACTAATGACAACTTGAATAAGGAAAGACAGAAAGCCCTACGAATGCTCAGATTGACCATTTAGGAGAGGCTAAGCAGTACATGCATGAGTATTGCTCCTCGTGGTGCACGTAACCTATATGGGCTGACATGTGTGAGTAGTGAAAATCTGAGAGCTAGGTTAAGCGATGCAAGACTGCTGCCATGAACAGAGCATCATTTGCACCTGAAGGTGACGAGGCAAAAGGCACCTATAGGGGCAGCAATATCTCACAGTTGCAACATATTACTGCCAAGGTACGTATTTTGTAATTTTTTTTTATTTTTTGTTTATAGTCATGATATTAGTATGGGAGCACGTGATTAATAATTATACATATGTACGGATTCTGAGTTATATTTATAAGAGGCTTCGTACCAGGGTCAGCCTATCCATTCGCTGGAGGTGTACGTGGCCACCTGCGATGGTATTCCTAAGGCGCTCCAGATATGTATAAGTTTTTATAACTTGATATGTTGTTTATAATTTTTAACGTCGTCAATCATTCTTTAGCGTAATTAATTATTTATAACCTATTTAATTTTTAACCTGATGACATGATAGTTATAACGCATTAATGGTCGAGTGCTATCCTGATGGTACCCCACGGCCGCCGATAGATCAAGAATTGTGGGAGATGGTGTCGGTTGTGAAGAAAAATTGCGTCAAAGGCCAAAGACAATGACGCCGGCCGCGCATATTGTTTGTGAGGACCTTAATTTTCAGGATCACTTTAATAATATTAAATAAGAATTTAAATAACAAAATTGTTAAGGTTATTTAAATCACTTATGATTGATATATTTTATGTGATTTAAAGTGTGTGATGAGATTTTATTGATAAATTAAATCTGTACATAGATGGTGATAAATTGTGTGGAATTAAAATAATTGAAAAGTAAATAAATTGTTTAAAAACAATTTATTAAGAATAAGAGAAATTACATGTAATGGTACAATAAAATTGTTGTAATTATAAATTTCATTAATTAGGGAAATTAATGGATTAATAATTAAATTAATCCAAATTTAAATGAAAAGTTAATGAGGGACTTAGTAAAATTGTAATTATTGATTATATAATTAATCAATAATTATGGAGGAAGTTTAGGAATTAATTAAGAATAAAAGTAATTGTATAAATTATATAATAATAAATTATATAATTTATATAAGGAAAGTTAATGTAAATATTAAGGAAATATAATTATATAAAATATATAAAAATGATTATATAATTTATATAAGGAGAATACATTAATTAAGAAAGGAAATATAATTGTACAAATGGTACAATATTTTAATATATGGTGTATATTTAAAGGATGCCAAATAGTAAAGAAATGGGGAAATAAATGAGGAAAAGAAATGTTTTAATTTAGTAAAATTATGTTATGGTATAATGAAATTGTTATGACTTTTATGTGAGATAATATTTCAGAAACGTAAACATGTTGATGTAACATGTTGTCCAAGTAACAAAGTGAAAAAGTATGAAAAATAATTTTTATAAGTTATATGTATTATTTTATTAATTTTGGAGGTATAAATTACCTCATATAGTTATATGCGTGTACAAAATTTGTCAAGTAAAGTACCTGAAAAAGTTATTAATATTATTTATAAATTAATTTATGATTTTTAGTGAATTAAAATAAATATTTTATGTACATTATATAAAATATTTATTACACGAAATAATTACATAATGTATTAAAATGATTAATTTTGCATGTTAATTTATCCGAAAGCCAAGGTCGGTGGTTGGCAAGTTCGGTGGACTTTTTAAGTTAGTAAAAGTTGGTTAATTCCTTTTGTGATTAAAAGGAAAAGAAAAGCAAGAAAAAGGAAAGAAAAGAAACACACAAAACAAAACAATGCTATCTCTTCTCTTCTTCCACCACTACTACCACCCGACCACCATAGCCACCAAATGAAAGAGAAAATTTTGGAGCCAACAAGAGTAGAATAAGCTTCAAATGATACTTGAGGAATGTATAAAATTAATTCATTTGTTTTATTTTAGTATTTGTGATGTTAATTTTTTTTAATAAAAAATTAGTAAAAAAATAGAATAATTATTCTATATAATTTTAGGATGTATATATGTGAATTATATCATGTTTATAATTATTATGCGTGTAATTGGTGATCAAAAATGGTATTTTTTTTGGATTTGGGTTGACTGTTGCGGAAGAAGAAGGAAAAAAAAATAAAATAGGCCGCCTGCGCATAGCGCGGTAGCCAATTTTTTTTTGGTCGCAGGGGCTGAAACGATGCCGTTTTTAGGGCGCAACAAAGGGGGGGCCGCGCCATGCGTGGTGATCGAAAATGGCAGGCCGAACGACGTCATTCGGTGTAAGCGTTTGAGAAGGCCGCACGCAATGCGTGACGGCCGGCATGCTGAAAATTACTAGCGTGTCCCTGGTCTTTTAAGAAAATACCGGACATGTCCCTTGGCTAGAAAAATGACGACCGTGCCCTTGACCTTTTCAGACAATGACCAGCGTATCCTAGGTTTGCAGAAATTACAAAAATGCCCAAAAAAATTGGTTTTTAATTAAATAAATGTTTATAAATTGTTTAAAATTTTTAGAAAATTACTAAAAAATATAGAAATGATATTTGGGCATTAAATTTAATATTTTTGTAAAAATATTAAATATTCTAGTAAGTTTAAAATTTTAAAAATGATTAAATGAAAATCGGACAACCAAATACGCTAAATTTTATCCGACGAGCCGGGTTGTCCGCTTTGAATGTGTTTTATATTAAGTTAAATTAATATATTAAAGGACGAGGTTAATAAAATTAACCATATTAATAAGTAATTGACCGGTACCCTAAAATAAACCGTCGAGTAGGGTTAATTACGTTATAGATGATATTAATTAATTAAATTAATATCATGATAAGATAAATAATTATTAATTAATTATCTTATGATCATAGGTTGATCGAGAAACGGGTTTTGAGCTACCAATTTAATAATTGGACGTCAAGACAAGTTCTTCAGTACTTTGATGTTAATTGTTTATCTGTTAGAATGTGTTAATTCTTGTTTAAATGCAAATAAATTATGTGTTATGTGATCTGTAGATAATATGACAACGATATGTACTTTATGCAATAATGTGAATATATGTGAGATATATTGCTTGGGTAGAAGCACAACACGTGATGTTTGACACATACAGAGCATGTTATGCTATGTGATACATGAAAGGTGTAAACTGTTGAACTTACTGAGCCGTTGTGCTCATTACTTACATAATATAAACTTTTGTAGGTGAAAATGAGAATCCTAAAATATCAAGATATATGAAGGTTATGCTATGACACCAATTAAGGGTATAGTCTAATTATTCAATGTTTGGTAGAATGAACTATTGTGAATGCAATTAGCAAAGTTTATAATAATATTGTGTATATTATGGATATCATAAATACCGATCGGGTGAATAGAATTCATTTATGTATTATTGATAGTCATTTATTTTGATTATTCCAGAATACTTTTTATGAAAGAAAAGATAAAAGTAAAGGTTGCGATCCAGGGACTAGGATCGAGATATTAAGTTTTTTTTATCCAAATACTTTAATACAATGATTGAGAGAAAAGTAAAAAATAAAAAATTATACCGAAAATTTGGTAATTGATGATTTTAAAATCAATTAATGAATTAATTAAGGTGATTAAAGATTTATTGACGGACCGAAATTTGGACGTTAAGAAAATAATGAATAATAAATATGAAATTTAAGGTAATAAGTTTTGTCGAATTTTGGGGTCGTTACAGATAATTTCTCTTATTCTTAATAAATTGCTTTTTAAATAATTTATTTACTTTTCAATTATTTTAATTCCACACAATTTATCACCATCTCTGTACAGATTTAATTTATCAATAAAATCTCATCACACACTTTAAATCACATAAAATATATCAATCATAAGTAATTTAAATAACCTTAACAATTTTGTTATTTAAATTCTTATTTAATATTATTAAAGTGATCCCGAAAATTCGGGTCCTCACATTCTTCCCCCCTTAACAGGATTCTGTCCTCGGAATCACAATTTCCGTAATAACCTTACGTGTCTCATTTATAGCACTTTGCTATACTCGTATTTTGATAAATAACAATTAACTCACTAATAACCATAACTTACCTCTTTAATATCCATAACTCACATCTTTAATAGATGACACCATAATGATCGTAACAGTTAGAGTATTAATTTCTTAACTCAATTCACAATTTCTTTGTAATATTACATTTCATAATTCTCTAGAAATTTTATTAGTAACACTTTAACTTGTTTCTTGATGTATTTATCAAGATAGTTTTTTATTCTATGAAAAAATTTTCTTTCATTAATCGCACTTACCCTTACTCAATCTACTTATTTTATATTGTCTATTACACATCATTTATACTCTGCACATTCAACCTTCTTTTCTTAATTAATATTCATAAATCTTCTTCACATTCCATTTCTGTTTGTAATATATCTAACATATTCAGTGAATCACACAGATCATTTAGCACTTTGCTTACATCATAAATCATTCCTTAGTACCCCTATCATTCAACACTAGGTTTTAAATACCAACCTTTACTTAATTCATCATAATCCTTATTTGGAATTACTCTAAAAATCCTAGGGTGTCACATTGTTGCTGACTGTGTCAGAGCTATCTTTCAAGATCATGAGCTTCCTCGCACAACTGCACACTCTAAATCTTAATGAATTAGTGATGCAATGGTGATTGCAGCACAACACCGGGATGGCTCTGAGGTAATCTTAGTAAGTACAATGGATCTAATCACTTAATTAATTTGTATATATTTAACATGTTTTATTCTTTTGTTTTATAGGCCCATTTGGACGAGGATATGTGAAGACACTTTTGTATTCTTCTTTTCATCTTTTTCTACCTTTGTACTATTTATGCATTGATGTTTATATTGTGATGACCTTTGTATATAGATTTTACGTTGGTTTGTTTATATTTCAATTCAAATGGATTGCATGTATTATAAATTTTTAGATATGATGAATGAATTAGTTGATATTATGAATGCGTGTTGGAGTTACTATATCTATATGAACTGTTGTGTGTTGGGATATAAAGCAAGTACAAATAGGTACAATTGTTTCTGGGAAATCCATAAAATAGGCAAAAAAAACTATTTTTTATTTTTAGTATCTGCAACCGCATGCGTTTGCTGATAGCTTTCAGCGACTACAAAAACTTTTTTTTTTAAAAAATTAAATTGTATAAGTGACTGCATGTGGTCATTAATATATTTTCAGTGACCGACACTATCAACGACCGCACAACGGTCGCTGCTGTAGATCGCTAACATGTGGTGCCACGTTAGACCGGAGCTAAGTCATATAGCGACTGCTGTCGGTCTGTATTAGCGGTCGCCGGTGTCTAGTCAGCGACCAAATTATCTACGATCGCTAATAGCGACCAACATCGGTTGCTACTAAGTATCAATGATTGGTATCAGTCACTATTATGCGGTCACAGATAGGCTATTTTTTTGTAGTGTTGCAATGATCTTTACTGAGAATGTATAATACAAGATATGAATTAAACTTACATCCTTATAAGTTAACACATGTATTCATTGTACTAATGATCTATTGAAAATAAATTAATTATTAACATGATAAAAATACGCATCACTACAATACTTATGTATAGAGCACCTAACTCGCGAGATGAGCCTGATAGAGCGTTTAGTGCGTTTAAAGTGTTCAAAATTTTAAATCAATTATATATCTATAATTATTATAATTAAACAGAAAATGTAATTCTTCCTCCTGTTTTTTGGTTCGACCTCTTACTTTTGTCCTTCTTTTTTTTATTCAACTTTTTACTTTTCTACATTAAATAAGCTTTTATTATTTATTTATCCAAATCAGAAACTATGATTAGTAATATACTTTTATAAGAAAACAAGAATTAGTAATATATTTTTTACAAGCTCACTAACCCTGTGCGAAACATAGACATAATAGATAATGGTTTATGTTAGTACTTGCAATCGTATACCTTCTATTTAGATTTGATGATGACTAAAAGCTTAATGTATATTTGTATTAACAAGTACGTTTTGTAAAGTCTTTGTAAAATATTTAACGTAACAGGACTTAGTTAGAGATCAAATCTATTAGCTTAATCCAAATAATAGAGTATATGTAATTTTTGTAATAGCTAAAATTTGTTTAAAGAAAAATGACATCTCGTAGAGCTGGAGATTACTATAAGATCAAAGAGTGAATAGAATCCTCTCAGATCATAGAGTAAGATATCGAGATGAAAGGTCAGATCGCAAAGTGAATAAGAGTCGTATAGAGATAGTAGAGTAACAAGGTTGGATGTAGAGTCAAAACATGGAGCCTCCATAAATCGTAAAGTAGAATGGACCTACTCAACAATCTAAAAGGCTAACTCTACGATTCAAGGATAGTTCATTCAGAATTTTAAAGCACTGTGAACTGACATGTCAATAAATAACAACGATCATAAGTCTTAACATACATCACTCCATGTTAATTAATCTTTAGATATGTTTAGTGATAAGGACAATATTTAAATCAGCTTTATCTAACAACTACATTAACAAGAATGAATGATACGTGTCTATTACTACACCAAATAGCGTATTGTCGAAAGAGACTCAAGATGGTCCAACATACAACAATGTAAAGTCAAATCAACTGAAAAATGATAAGTGTCCTAAACGAAATGGAGCACCGATAACTTTTCAACGGGTAAATCTCAAAGAGATGATTTAAAAGGATTGCTACATCAGACACAAGAGTACAACACAACACAACATATAACAAAAAAGATCAATAAAAAAGAAAATTATCCACTCTACGATTTACAAGAAACTCATCTACTACTAAGTCATTAAAGGTGAACTTCAAAGTAACATAACAGCACCTTAATCAACAAAATCTATCAGTGATTAACTGTAATGACTAAGAAAACCCTATAAGATTATTGTTAATGAAAACTAAATTATTTAAATATGATTATGTGCAAGACTTGAATTTATATGTATGTTTTATGTGATAGGGGGAATGTGGGAATAATTAATTCAAGTAAATTAAGCATGAGATGAAGAGAATTTAAGATGGATTAATAATGAACAAGCTTATGTTGTGAATTAACTAAGCTTGGATATAGACCGTTATGTGGCAAGATGAAAGTTCAAAATAAATTATGTGATAAACCTCATAAAAGGTGTAATTGTGTTGATTAAATAATTAATGAATTAGTTGAGTATATGTTTACCTTAATTAATCCATGAAGGAGAGTTAAAAGAAGTCCAGGATGATAATTGAATAAATTGCGAGTTAAGTCTATGAAGAAGATTAAATTAGGCCCATGTCTTATGTAAGTCTTGTGGAAATTAAATTTGGCTAACCCAATGTATATTTATATAATGTGAGAATTAATGAGCCTAACCCTTAATGTATTAAAATGGCTTATAGAGAAATTAGATTGACCCAAGTTAAAGTCCAAAATTAAATTAAAAGGAGCCTATGTATAAGCCCAAATCATGGCCCAATATGTATGACAAAGTTCTAGAATGTGGTGGATATATATATATATATATAAGACAAAACAAACAAAAAATCTTGGTCAAAATGTACTAATATTATTAATGAAAAAAGAAATATTTAAAAATCATTTGTGTGCGTATATATGTGTGTGTGTGTGTGTGTTATGATATGAGAGTTGATAATTCAATTGAATTGTGTATGTGATAAATAAGGAATGAAGTGATGATGGTGAATAAGCTTAATTTATAATTGATTAAGCTTATGTAATATGTCTTGTGTGGCCTAATGATTAAGATGGATTAATTAATTAAGAGAGGATTAAATAATGTAATGGACTACTGAGGGTAATTAAATTAAGCCCAAAATGAATATTATGAGGTCACATGAAATATCGTGGCATGGTCCAATAAGTTAAGAATTAAAGTCCAAGTAAGAAAGTTGCTAGAATTATAATTGAGCCCAATATGTGAAAATAATTGTGCATGACCCAAATTAAATTAAATTAGTAGCACAATGAAAATTATTTTAGATAAGTCCAATGTGTATTATATAATATTGGTAATATATATGTGTGTGTGTGTAAGCATGCATAGTACAAAAACTATATATATAATTATATATATATATACCCCATGCCCGACACCCCCCCCCCCCCCCAACAAGGCTAAAGTGCTAATTTTTTTCCTCTCTTTTGGAGCCATGTGCCATGTAATAAGTAGATGAAGTATGGTTTAACCCCTTAAAATGGGGAATTAGTACTACTTTTCACCAAAAATAACTTTTACCATGGGATATTAACCAATTGATAGTATTTTATACATGTATTGGTTGTATGTGTACCTTAGGAGGGTCTATAAATAGGAGCTTCCAAAGTAAATTTCAGAGTTTACTTGAAATTTTAAGAATAAGGAAAGTTAGAGAGAAATTGAGAGAAAAATAAGAAATATAAGAGGAAACTCTTGCCAATTGTTGGATCAAGAAGAGTCTAACAAGGAAGGAAAAGTGGATAGCTTAGGGAGGTTCATTTTAAGGAGGTATAGTACTTCCTCACTTAAAAGTTTTATAAGTTACGATTGGTATAGTTAGTTGTAAGTTAAATATGAATGCTTGGTTGTGGGAGTTTTACTTGTGGGATCATGAAGGACTAGAAGGTATAAGGATGGTTATTGAAAGGAGATTATGTGTTTAGAATATATTTTTATGTGTTTAATTGTACAAAAAGAATGCATGTGAACATGAAACCTAAAATGTACTAGTAGAAAACATGATATTTGGTATAAAATGAAATAAAATGTGTAAATTATTTGTATGATCTAAAAATTGTATGTTGTAGATCTATGAAATACGAAACTAATCCAAGTGGAATCAACAAAAAAGGAGTTGAAATAAATTTATGGTGAATTTTCGTGTGAAATATGTTAAAATAAAATCCTAGCTTGAAGAACCATTATTTTTGGTTAAATAAATATTTTCAAAAATAAATTAAAATTTTGAATAATGAAGATTTATAAATTTATGAAATAATGAAACTAATTTGAGCTCATTTGGATGTGAAATGAGTAAGTTATGGAGGATTGAATCATAAGGGGTAAAAATCACAAAAGTTAAAATTGTACTTGAGCATTCTACCCAAGTGCGTCAGGGCGCGATTTTTACATAGAGAACCAGCACCGAAGCACTGGTGTAATTATTATTTTTTAAAAAAATAAATACCAAAGACAGCGCCGAAGTGCTGTCCCTAAGGCACAAAACTACGTCGGGGCGTTGTGCCAATTTATCAGTTGACCGGGTTGGTCAAACCCAGGTCCAACCAATTGGGTTGACCTAGTCCGATCCAAATAAAAAAATGTATGACCAAGTTCTAGAATATATATATATATATATATATATATATATATATATATATATATATATATATATATATACATACATATATATATATATACATACATATATATATATATATATACACACACAAAGAAATTCTTGGTCAAAAATCCGACAACATAGGGCCTCCCAATCCTTGAGCTTTGCACAACTTTAAGTCTTGTGAAGGCCCCTTAAATCACTCCCAAGTTGTCCACTTTTTCCTCAAATTGTTTGAAATTTAATTAATTTTAAAGCGTGATTAAGTATGTGTTGGATGATTAAAGATTAACTAAGTAGAATTATCCTTTCTCTATAAATAGACCCCTTCACTCACATTTACAAAGGTTACTTTCCCATTCCATACACCAAGTGTTAGAAGAGTTAGAGAGAAATTAAGAAAGAAGAGAGAAATTGAGAGAGTGAGAAAAAAAAAAAACTAAGTGTTGGGAGGTCTTGGAGGAAAGCAGAAGCAAGGGAGGAGAAGAGAAACCATTGTGGATCATTTAAGCCTAAAAAAGTTCATAGCCAAGAGGAAGAGAGTATTTAAAAGGTCTAAAAGTATCCTAACTTGAATCTTCTAGTTTTGTTAATATATTTTCGTTAGATAGATGTTATATCATGCTTGATTGTGGGAGGTTATGTGTTGTGAAAATCATGGTGGATTTCGAATGTATAAAGTAGTTTAGATGGAGATTTTATGTTATTATGTGTTAAAAAGTGTAAGAACTCAAAATGGAAAGAATATAAGAACATAAACGTTTTACCAGAAAAACCCTAAAGTGAAACTAAAATTTTAGACAGTTATAACTTTATGTGATTTTATTATTTTTGTGATCCAAAAGCTTTGGTTAATAGATCTATGATTTTTCAAACCAACTCAAGCGGAATAAATGAAAAATATTAAAATTTTCATTTATGGTGATTTTTCTACCAAAACAGCCCAAATTGTCATAAAACTGTCAAATAGACTATTTTCGGGGACCTAATCAGTGAGATAAAATTCGGCTTTATGAATTCTAAAAACATATGTTATGATTTAGCTCCTGGCCAAAAATGACCTTAATCTGACTTTGGATGAGTGGATATTGTCAATCTCGGGTTAAAACTGAAAAACTAGAAGTTATGTAACTTCAATGGAGCTAAATTTTTATTGAGAGTGCACACTGATATGTAGATGTTACCATATGAATTTCAGAATATTTTGAAAAAATCTCAAATTATGAAAAATGTTGCAATTTTAAGCATAAATGACACTTTCAAAAATAATAAATGGCATTGAAAAATGAAGGAAAAAATATTTTACATGTGAAATAATGTTAGCAAAGCGTTTCCATAAGGAACAAAAATAATAAGTTATTTAGGTATTTTTAATAAATAAATTTGAGTTAAGAAAATTAAAGAAAATAATTAAAGATAAATCAAAAAATTATGTAATATAATTTTAGCAACGAGTATTAAAAATGAATAAATAAGACTAATTAATGGTATTATGGTCATTTTCATTAATATGTTATATTGATAAGAAAATATAATGATTAAGTTAAATAAAGGATAAAATTAAAATAAATATATAAGACATAACCAAATAAAATAATAATGAAGATTATTTTATTTGTGAAAATAAATTAAAGTAAATGAATGGATAAAACCTTAACAACTAAAATAATAATAAAAGAAAGATTATTTTATTTGTGGATTAAGACTATGAGAGTGAATTAAAATAAATAAAGGATAAACAAATAAAATAATAATAAGAATTATTTTATTTATAGATTATGAAGATAAATTAAAATACATAAAATAATAATAAAGATTATTTTATTTGTAGAACTTGATTATGAAAATGAAATGAAGTAAATAATACAATGAATAAAGAGTAAGCAAATAAATTAATAAGAAAAATTATTTTATTTGCAGAATTTGAATCGTATGATGTAAGTTGACATTAATGTGTGAATCTAGTTAAAAATAATGTGTAAAGTCCGATAGTGACTGATTAGGATGTCGAATTGATATAGATTCTCTAAAGGACAATACCGTAGAGCTAATTAGAGACGATGAAATAGGCAAGTTCCCTAAACTTGTACACCTTTATTATTCCGTACAAGTATTTTACATGTAATGATTATTGAAAACTGTTTTATATTAAACTTACATGAATTTGTTCATACTTACGTCTCTGAAAGAATATTCAAACATTAATTTATTGGCAATGAGAATCCTAATTGTTCATAAGATATTTCGAGAAGTAAGTCTATGTCACTTGTTCCGGCTAGACAAATGATGAAATGAGATCCAAACCAATTGTCTTGGTGCAAACTCTTATATTAAGATGAACGATCCTTTAAAAAGGGGAATTATTTTATATCGGTGAATCCGACTCGCGCGCTATGACTAAACGTTATGCATAATTTAGGGTATAACGAAGTTGATCACCTCATGCACCTGTTACCGAAGGTTTTTCAGTAAATCGATGTTAATCCTTCTAAGAGTTCTTTGGTCCTTAGTGACCTCTCAGTAATGAAAATATTCATACTTGAAATACTGATATTGTTTATTTGCCAAATGCCCGAAAGTTGATTACCCATGAATCATTCAAACTCTAAATCTTTCTGATTTTGAACTAATGAAAACCATTCATTATTGATCCATTAAATCCCATTGTGAATTATCGGTAATTATTAAATATTCTAAGTTTATGAACCTTTGAACTTGAATATTGTTCCTTATTTGTTTATTACTTGCTGAGCAACTTGTTACTCACCCTTACGTTATATTACCTGTTTACAGTTAAGACTGAGAATGCTAGTAGTTCTAGTAAAGACAAAGGCAAGGATAAGGCCACCGAGTAATTTCAGTTAAAGTTCAAATTTATATTAAATTTGAATGTCATGAACGGTTACAATCCTTTGTGTATGAACTATGATAATCTTTTGTATTAGAACATCATTGTATTAGTAAAGGTTAGTAGAACTTGGGATACTGTTAAGTAATGTAAAGTTAAATGATGTAAATATTCATATTATGTTGTAACGAATGGGTATATGTCTGTGATCGATGTTTAGTATCGTGAGTATAGAATTCGAGGTATAGATACCTAAATTTGGGGGAGTCACATTAACAGATCTAAGTGATCTTGAAAAGTCAAATCTAAGTGACTTGCTTGATTCTTAATGAATCAACTGTTGTATAGGTTCTTAATGAACCAAGGTTTTTATAACCTACTATCCTTAGTAGATTATCCCTACTCTCGTAGTAGAGTAGAGTACTAGGAAACTTTTGTACTCTGAATCTCTTAAAAAAAATTTGTCCATTTACTTTATTATTTTCATAACCACTTTTACATTATAGCCACTCTACAATACTTGTTGTGATAACTTTCCACACTGTCATTAAAGTTAAGAACTAAAATCTCTTATTATATCTCTAAGGGCATTTTTTTTTTAAATAACATATTCTACTGTGCTTAATCAAATAAGTTAACTTGTTTAATCCATTTAGTAATCACTACTTAAAAATAAGTTTCAAAAAAATCTATTAAATCCCCCCTTCAAGATCTCTTTGCGCCTTTGGAGAATAATAGTTTACTATATTACTAATTAGATAAGTCTTAATTAGGATTTTGAGAATATAATATTAGTTATTAAATTATTAAATATTTATTTAAATAATAAATGTTGACTTATGTATTATAGGTTATTTCGATATATTATTAAGTTAAACATTTAAATGGAATGGATATTCATTTAATTATGATTATGAGAAAATAATTATTTTAATTTTAATTAAATTTGTAATGAAATTTTGTATTAGTTTATATTGACAAAATTTGATTGAAATTCTAATCTAAATAGAAGTATGAAACTCAAGCTCTAATAAGTTTTAATTTAGTTATGACAATTAGTTAATAATGAATTCAGTATAATTTTTTAAATAATTTTATCATTATTATGTTTTTAAAATATTCACATATATTATTAAAAATCCCTCCATTTTGAATTATAAGATCACTACTGACTTTTTAAAAGTCAATTTGAGACATTTTTAAACATAAAATTGGCATGATTTATTAAAGTTCTTAAAATTATAACATATTATAACTAGTAGTACTTTTTAGGTTAATTATGATATTTATAATTGTATTGACATAAATAAAATGAATTATCTCAATTTTGAGTTTAAAAATGTATGAAGTTGAATTTTTAAAGTCAATATTGATCTTATAATTTAGAACAGAGAAAGTACAATTTATCTTGTAACTTGGTATAATTCAAATTTTAATAAATTTGGCTAATATATAATATAATTTGTATATTTTCTTCATTAATTACATAAAATTGTGATAATTTTTTTTTGTAATTAAATTCTAAAACAAAAAATAAATATTCTTTTAAAAGTTATTTTTTTCTATTAGAGATTGATTGAGTATTTTTTTTTCTTTGAATACTATACAAATTTGGATAGTATATATTTAATTATTATAAATTTGTATAGTACTTATGTTAATTTGAATAGGAAAGAAAAATATCGTTTTTTTTTACTTCTACTAGAGATATAAATGTTTTGAAATTTAGATAGTATTTAACTAATACAAATTTGAATAGTACTTATGGTGATATGAATAAAAAAACTTAACCAAAATTTGGTGAAACTGTAATGTCCTAGAATTTCCACGTCTTTATTAATTAAATTATTAATTTAATTTCCAACGAGTTAGTTTTACGAGATTATTTAAATCTTTTTATGTGATTAATTAATTATGTGATTAAATAATTATGTAATTAATTATTAGAATTAATTAAAGGGGGTTACTAATATGTTATTTGTGACGCCCCCAAATCTAGGCCCATACAACCCAAACTTGAGTCGTCAAAAGACTACAACAAAATTATTACAACAAATCACAACGTACAACAATACAGTGTATAATAATACACAACTAAGTCTTCACTATTATTGCCACACTATTTTACAACACGTGAAGACTACGACAGCTATTCCTCAGACTAGACTCTCACTCCATCCCCCGGCTAGACCCTGTTACGTTTTCATCTCCTGTTGAAAAACAATGGAACAAAAGAAAGGGTGAGCTCAAATAGCCCAGTAAGAAATATCATGACTAAGATAATGACGAATAAATTATCATTAGCCTTCAACAGTTGAGTTCTTGATAGAATACAATAGAGTACAAGGTTTATATCAAAAACTGTAGTTAAATTCTTAAACAATGTTCAGATCAATAATAGCAGCGGAATGAGCAATCTATTAGAAGAATAATGCAGACTATAATGTCCACTCGCTTCTCTTTTTAGTAAAAATATCATCAACTTTTATCATCTGAAATACCATTAGTCAAAATAATACAACTTCACAGTTCATGGTCATAATTATGCAGATCAACAGTTCATCTTTGCACTACGGGCCAAAGACATTCAATATAACACCAACGGTCATGATTATACCAGATTCAGCCTTTGGTCATAATCATACCAATCAACAGTTCATCTTTGCACTACGGGCCAAAGAGAACATTCCACGTGCCATAAAAGACACCGAACAGATGTATCGCCTTTAACCTAGTATATCGCCTTTAACCTATCATCTGTTCAACAATTATATCACATCTGTGCCCCCGGCCACAGATATTCACAACAGTTTGATTCTTGATGATTAATACAAATAACAGTGATACAAATGATGAACAGAAGAACAGGATAAACAATAAGTATCAGAAGTTTACTTTGTGCAGATTCAAATAATGTCCAAATTGTCAACATGATGTGGAGTGAAATTTAAAAATGATATTCAAGATCCACGGTTACAGTTCAATAGAAAGGTTCACGTAAATAGGAAGGTTCAGTTGAAATAATGAAGTTCAACTATTATGGAACATATAATATTTTCAGGAATTATAGAAGCAATAGTTCCATAATAAGTTTCGATTTAGGAGTATGAAAGAAAATAATATCCCTTACCGTAGCAGGTTTGATTAACAAAAGGTGAAGGAAATTAATATCCTTTACCATAGTAAGTTTGAATAATGGAAGATGAAAAAGATGGTATCCCTTATGAGTATAAAGGAAAATGATATCACTTACGAATATGGAATAAAAGTGTCATGTGATAATTCGTGTAGACAAATTATTTCCATACGAGACAAATAAAAAGGGTTATTCACCAACAGGCGATAATCCGCACCGTAAGGTTATTCCCATCAATTTGAATACGAATAGTTATTCACCAAACAGGCGATAATCCGCGCCGTAAGGTTATTCCCATCAATTTGAATACGAAGAGTTATTCACCAAACAGGCGATAATCCGCACCGTAAGGTTATTCTCAAAGATTAATAAGGAATGAATACAAAAGGTTATTCACCAACAGGCGGTAAACCGCGCCGTAAGGTTATTCCCACAATTTAATACATGGAAATAAATGGCACAAGAAAGAAACGATATTATTTTCGAGAATCAAAGAATGATAATCCCTTCAAGTAAGAAAGAAAATAATATCCATTTATGATGATGAAAAGAGTGATATCCCTTACCGTAATAAATTTAAGAGTGTGAAAAGAATGATATTCCTTACCTTAACACGTGACTGGATATTGATTTAAATGAGGTTGATCAACCTATATATTTTTAATATAAATTAGTAATTACCACATATAAATTTCAAAGTGTATGATAACTCGTATATTATGAACTATCAAAGTTATATATATTTAACATAATTTTTATAGTATAATATAACTACTTTAAAATAGTTTTTAAAATAATATTCCAAAATAAATCTTCCAAAGAAAGCTTTTAAAAATGAATCTTCTCAAAGAAGAGTCTTCTAAAGGAAGATTTGTGAATACCGTGAAAAATAGGAATTTATGAAATTACTACTCTTTAATAAAACACTTACTTGAAAAATTCCTGCACTCCTTTTGGCTTTCAAACTCTCAAAATAACCTTACTATTCTCAGAGAAAACTCATAAAATTCTTATAGAAAAATTTTATGTTTTAGGTGTGATTTTTCTATTCAGCTGAGCAAGCTATTTATAGGAGAAAATAAGTTACTATGCGTGGTAGGTGAACAGAAAAAAATTCAGCAGAGGCTGCTGCGCAGCCTCCACCAACTCTTCAGCAAATTCTCACATTTCTCACATTTCATGTGGGCCCCACAATGGGTCCCACATGTTTCTTACTATTCACGTACTATTCACGTCACTATTCACGTTACTATTTCAAATAGTAAAATTAATTATTTTATTTTTTATTTATTTATTTATTCTTCCTGTGAGTCCAACATATAAAATAATGTTACCACAATAATGTAAGAAACACGTTACATATTATTATTAATTTAATAATATAAATTACTGTGTATGTGCTACTGTGACAATTATTAGAATACTGTGCACCAACAATTATTGACTCAATGATGTGAAATACAGTGTAATGACAATTATCGAATCAATAATACAAAATACTGTGTAGCAACAATTATTGAATTGATAACATAAAATATTATGCAGCGACAATTATTGATAAAATGATGTGCAACAGTTACGGTGTCAATTATCAGCTCAATAATATAAGACACTGTGCAATACCGTGTGCTGCTGTAGAGTACCGTGTGCTACAGAAAATACCATAAATTACCGTATGCTACTATTATTTTATCACCGGTATTTTAACAGTTAACACCGTTGACTATTTTTATTTAAAAAGGTTACTTCTGTCATTTTCTATATCCGACAAATATTCCGTTGTGGGGTCCACAAATAATTTGTTATTTCGGCGCCGTCGTACGGCCCGAATATTCCCCGACAAAACGAATATTGTCCGTCAAAATAAAATTTGCACATAACATCCTTAACTTTCAATTTCGTCAATTTAACCACTTACTGTTTCATGAAAAATATATATGAAGAAAAATTAAATTTTATATTTCATAAAATTCGGGGTCTTACAACCTCCCCTCCTTATGAAATTTCGTCCCCGAAATTGACGTACCTGGCATTTCGAAGAGGTAAGGATATTTAGATTTCATCTCGGATTCTAGCTCCCAGGTTATTTCCTCAATATCTTGGTTCCTCCATAAAACCTTAACTTGAGGTATAACCTTTGAGCGTAGAATCTGCTCCTTCTTATCTAGGATCTTAACAGGTACCTCCTCGTATGTTAAATCCTCTGCTATAACGTCTGCTTCTAACTCAATGACGTGGTTTGGGTCCTTCACATATTTACGTAACATAGATATGTGAAAAACGTTATGGATGCGAGACATACTTGGTGGTAAAGCTAGTCTGTAGGCTACGGTTCCTAATCGATCGAGGATTTCAAATGGGCCAATAAATCGAGGGTTAAGCTTTCCTCTCTTTCCGAATCTCGTAACTCCTTTCCATGGAGAAACACGTAAGAATACATGATCTCCGACGTTGAATCTCTCATCTCTCCGATGAAGATCGGCATAACTCTTTTGTCGTTCTTGTGTTGTCTGTATTCGTTGTCGGATCATTTGGATCTTTTCGGTCGTCAAGCGTACCAACTCGGGTCCCAACAATTTTGCTTCTCCTACCTCATTCCAACATATTGGAGAGCGACACTTCCTTCTATACAAAGCCTCGAATGGAGCCATGCCTATGCTTGCTTGGTAACTGTTGTTGTAAGAAAATTCCACCAATGGCAAGTACTTATCCCAACTTCCTTTGAAGTCTAATACACAAAGTCTCAAAAGATCTTCGAGGGTCTGGATCGTCCTTTCCGATTGTCCGTCCGTTTGAGGATGGTATGCAGAACTAAAACGTAGTTCAGTGCCCATAGCTTTTTGTAGACTGATCCAAAAGCGTGAAGTGAATCTAGGATCTCGATCAGAAACTATGGAAACTGGCATGTCATGCAATCTCACGATCTCATTTATGTACATACCGGTAAGACGTTCAAGTGAAAAGTTTTCTCGTATAGGCAAGAAATGAGCGAATTTGGTCAATCTATCTACGATGACCCAAATTGCATCTAAGCCTTGAGAAACTTTGGGAAGACCCGTCACGAAATCCATATTGATGTGTTCCCACTTCCATTCGGGAACCTCAAGTGGTTGTAATGGATCCTTAGGTACTTGATGTTCTGCCTTGACACGTTGACAAGTTAGGCACCTTGAGATAAACTCTGCAATCTCTCTTTTCATATTGTTCCACCAAAATGTATGTCGAAGATCTCGATACATCTTGGTACCTCCTGGGTGGATTGCAAACGACGTGTTGTGTGCCTCCATCATGATTTTATGCTTTAATTCAGGATCGTTAGGAACACAGAGTCGAGAGTTGACTCGAAGTATTCCTGTCTCGTCGATTCTTGCTTCGGGGATGACACCTTCTTGTACTTTCTTCATCTTGTTCATCAGTTCCGGATCGATAGCTTGAGCAGCTTTAATTTTATCCATTAAAGCTGGTTCTACTCGCACGTGAGCAATCTTCGAGTGGGTCCCTGGTGTCTTTAGCTCTATCTCCATCTTTTGCAAGTCGTACAAAATACACTTTTGTGTTGTCAGCAGTGCACTTGTACTCGCATAAGATCTTCTGCTCAAAGCGTCAGCTACAACGTTCGCTTTTCCCGGGTGATACTGGATTGTGTGGTCGTAATCCTTCAACAGCTCAAGCCAACGTCGTTGTCGCATGTTGAGTTCCTTCTGGGTGAAGAAATACTTGAGACTTTTATGATCTGTATAGATATCCACTTTCTCTCCGTATAAGTAGTGTCTCCAGATCTTCAACGCGAAAACGACTGCTGCCAATTCTAGATCATGAGTAGGATAATTTTTCTCATAATCTTTGAGTTGTCGAGAGGCATAGGCTATAACCTTTCCATGTTGCAAAAGGACACAGCCTAAACCTTTGCCTGAAGCATCGCTATATATGACAAATTCTCCTGATCCTGATGGAATGGTCAGAACAGGAGCTGAAACAAGTCTCCCCTTGAGTTCTTGAAAACTCTTCTCGCATTCCTTACTCGATATAAGTTTTGTACTAGAACGAATGATACCGATATCTAATAATTAAACTTTCAACTCTTAGCGTTCTATGGGAGCCATTCGATATGGGGCTTTGGAAATGGGCTTAGTACCGGGTTCAAGATCAATATAGAATTCAATTTCTCGGTTTGGGGTAAGCCAGGAAGTTCCTCAGGAAAAACGTCAGGAAACTTATTAACAATAGGAATATCATTCAAGTTTGACGTGTTTTTGTTCAAATCAGTGACATGAGCTAAAAAGGCTTGACATCCGTTTTTCAGTAAACGAATGGCTTTATGGCTAGAAATAACAGTTATAGATTTCAATGGTTTAGTTGCTTGAATTTGCATGACAGGTTGATTAGGAATATGAAAACTAATAATCTTATGAAAACAATCAATTTTAGCATGATGGGTAGTCAACCAATCAATTCCTAGAATCACATCAAATTCATGCATCTCTAAAGAAATAAGGTCAACAGGTAGTGTGAGGTTGTTGATTTGGACTATGCAAGATTTATAGACAGTAAATGTAATGGCTATTTCTCCCAATGAGGTTTCGACTGATAAGACAAGATTTAAGTTTTCAATAGTCAAATTTAAACGTTGAGTACATATAGGTGAGATAAAAGAGTGGATAGAGCCAATATCTAACATGGCATAGACTTCTCGAGAATTGATGAATAGCTTACCGGTCATCACCTCATTCGATTTCTTGATCATCAAGGCTGTCATCATCAAATCGAGTCCCATATACTTCATCCGGATCTTCACGTATTTCAACCATGGGGATACCACGAAATAGTTCTCTAACGAACTGTTTCTCAGATTCTTCAACTTCATCAGTAGTAGCGTACCAATGATTTCCATTAAAATAGTATTTTCGATAGACTACAGTTTCCACGATAGTGACTAACTTAACCTGAATTTCTCTAAATTGTAACGCCCAAAAGTATAGATACATCATTTTTAAATAATCTTCAAAATCATAGCTAGAACACCATAAATCCCAAAGACTTATATGAAGCGTCCATATATTCTGATCCTTTGTTATCGAGCATAACCAGGTGATGATATGTTTCCAACTGTCGAGCAAATTAAAGGCAACAATTTTCGCAAGTTCCGGATATCCTTTAAAGAACGAATTTGGAAGAACGACGGTAGAACTTTCACCTTCTTCTTCTTTAGATCGGATACAAATAATTTTTGCTTTAGGCAAATTATTCAACTCTGAGTTTGTAGAAGAATTGTTTGTGGCCTCTACATTCACTTCGGGTACTCCGTGGTTAACCTCCTGATTTCCAGATGCCATACTTTACTGTGGTCACAAAATAATTGTTAGTTTAAGCAAACTGACTCATCCCTTCAAATCGATTCGTTAGATAATAAAATCTAATTTAGGTAGGACACACTAGTGATTGATTTTATTCGTCTCTCCCCTCCTAGTTCTAACCCCAGATCTCCATTAAAGACCATATCCCTAAGCTCTGATGCCAACTGTGACGCCCCCAAATCTAGGCCCATACAGCCCAAACTTGAGTCGTCAAAAGACTACAACAAAATTATTACAACAAATCGCAACGTACAACAATACAGTGTATAATAATACACAACTAAGTCTTCACTATTATTGCCACACTATTTTACAACACGTGAAGACTACGACAGCTATTCCTCAGACTAGACTCTCACTCCATCCCCCGGCTAGACCCTGTTACGTTTTCATCTCCTGTTGAAAAACAATGGAACAAAAGAAAGGGTGAGCTCAAATAGACCAGTAAGAAATATCATGACTAAGATAATGACGAATAAATTATCATTAGCCTTCAACAGTTGAGTTCTTGATAGAATACAATAGACTACAAGGTTTATATCAAAAACTGTAGTTAAATTCTTAAACAATGTTCAGATCAATAATAGCAGCGGAATGAGCAATCTATTAGAAGAATAATGCAGACTATAATGTCCACTCGCTTCTCTTTTTAGTAAAAATATCATCAACTTTTATCATCTGAAATACCATTAGTCAAAATAATACAACTTCACAGTTCATGGTCATAATTATGCAGATCAACAGTTCATCTTTGCACTACGGGCCAAAGACATTCAATATAACACAAACGGTCATGATTATACCAGATTCAGCCTTTGGTCATAATCATACCAATCAACAGTTCATCTTTGCACTACGGGCCAAAGAGAACATTAACCACGTGCCATAAAAGACACCGAACAGATGTATCGCCTTTAACCTAGTATATCGCCTTTAACCTATCATCTGTTCAACAATTATATCACATCTGTGCCCCCGGCCACAGATATTCACAACAGTTTGATTCTTGATGATTAATACAAATAACAGTGATACAAATGATGAACAGAAGAACAGGATAAACAATAAGTATCAGAAGTTTACTTTGTGCAGATTCAAATAATGTCCAAATTGTCAACATTGTGACGCCCCCAAATCTGGGCCCACACAGCCCAAACTTGAGTCGTCAAAAGACTACAACAAAATTATTACAACAAAGCACAACGTACAACAATACAGTGTATAATAATACACAACTAAGTCTTCACTATTATTGCCACACTATTTTACAAAACGTGAAGACTATGATAACTATTCCTCGGACCCTCACTCCATTCCCCGGCTAGACCCTGTTATGTTTTCATCTCCTGTTGAAAAACAATGGAACAAAAGAAAGGGTGAGCTCAAATAGCCCAGTAAGAAATATCATGACTAAGATAATGACGAATAAATTATCATTAGTCTTCAACAGTTGAGTTCTTGATAGAATACAATAGACTACAAGGTTTATATCAAAAACTGCAGTTAAATTCTTAAACAACGTTCAGATCAATAATAGCAGCGGAATGAGTAATCTATTAGAAGAATAATGCAGACTATAATGTCCACTCGGTTCTCTTTTTAGGAAAAACATCATCAACTTTTATCATCTGAAATATCATTAGTCAAGATAATACAAATTCACAGTTCCTGATCATAATCATGCACATCAACAGTTCATCTTTGCACTACGGGCCAAAGACATTCAATATAACACCAACGGTCATGATTATACCAGATTCAGCCTTTGGTCATAATCATACCAAACAACAGTTCATCTTTGCACTACGGGCCAAAGAGAACATTCACCACGTGCCATAAAAGACACCGAACAGATGTATCGCCTTTAACCTATTATATCGCCTTTAACCTATCATCTGTTCAACAAATATATCACATCTGTGCCCCCGGCCACAGATATTCACAACAGCTTGATTTTTGGATGATTAGAATGATATAAATGATGAACAGAAGAAATAGGATAACAATAAGTATCGGAAGTTTACTTTGTACAGATTCAAATAATGTCCAAATTGTCAACATGATGTGGAGTGAAATTTAAAAATGATATTCAAGATCCACAGTTCAGAATAACGGTTACAATTCAATAGAAAGGTTCACGTAAATAGGAAGGTTCAGTTGAAATAATGAAGTTCAACTATTATGGAACATATAATATTTTCAGGAATTATAGAAGCAATAGTTCCATAATAAATTTCGATTTAGGAGTATGAAAGAAAATAATATCCCTTACCGTAGCAGGTTTGATTAACAAAAGGTGAAGAAAATTAATACAAAGGGTTATTCACCAACAGGCGGCAATCCGCTCCGTAAGGTTATTCCCACAATTTAATAGAAATTGAGTACAAAGAGTTATTCACCAAACAGGCGGCAATCCGCTCCGTAAGGTTATTCCCACAATTTAATAGAATTTGAGTACAAAGAGTTATTCACCAAACAGGCGGCAATCCGCTCCGTAAGGTTATTCTCAGAGATTAATAATGAATGAATACGAAAGGTTATTCACCAACAGGCGGCAATCCGCTCCGTAAGGTTATTCCCACAATTTAATACATGGAAATAAAATGCACGTCTTATGAGTAAGGAAGAAACAATATTATTATCGAGAATCAAATAATGATAATCCCTTACCATAGTACGTTTGAATAATGGAAGATGAAAAAGATGGTATCCCTTACCGTAACACGTGACTGGATATTGATTTAAATGAGGTTGATTAACTTGAACAGTACACGTATACTTATAGATCTTCACAAATACTCAAGATGACTTAAGCACACTTAGAGAGAACTTTCAGAAGAAGTATTTAGAGAGAGAAAGAAAGAACAAGTAAGGAAGTTTATGAAAAATCCTTAAGTTAAGGCTTCTATTTATAGCCAAAAATCTCATCATTCATTTAATCTAAACCATTCATTTAAAGATCATCTTTTAATCTACACCATCCATTTCAAATATTATATTATCTTTAATCTACACCATTCATTTCATATCACCTAATAATCACCTAACTTTATATTATAAACAAATCAATTTAATTATTCAACAATAATTCACACTTTAATCTACACCATTCATTTCATATTACCTAATAATCACCTAACTTTATATTATAAACAAATCAATTCAATTATTCAACAATAATTCACACTTTAATCTACACCATTCATTTCATATCACCTAATAATCACCTAACTTTATATTATAAACAAATAACTTTATCAATTCAATTATTATGACTAATTGTTATAAATACAGTATAGTTAGCTCTTAGATATCAAGTCAATAAATTAATGAAATACAACTGTTTAAATAACATCATAATAGAGATAACAATAATGTAAAATAAAGCATACGTTACTGTGTAATGACAATTATTGATTCAATAATGTGAATTACTGTGCATATGTTACTGTGACAATTATTAGGTTCAATAATTTTAAAAACAGTGCAACAACAATTATTGACTCAATGATATAAAATACAGTGTAATGACAATTATTAAATCAATAATGCAAAATACTGTGTAACAACAATTATTGAATTGATAATATAAAATATTATGCAGTGACAATTATCGATGAAATGATGCGTAACAGTTACGGTGTCAATTATCAGACCAATAATATGAGACACTATGCAATACCGTGTGTTACTGTAGAGTACCGTGTGCTACAGAAAATACCATAAACTACCGTATGCTACTATTCTTTTATCACCGGTATTTTAACAGTTCCGTTGACTATTTTTATTTAAAAAGGTTACTTCTGTCGTTTTCTATATCCGACAAATATTCCGTTGTGGGGTCCACCAATAATTTATTATTTCGGCGCCGTCGTACGGCACGAATATTCCCCGACCAAACGAATATTCCCCGACAAAGCGAATATTGTCCGACAAAATAAAATTTGCACATAACATCCTTAACTTTCAATTTTGTTAATTTAACCACTTACTGTTTCAAAAAAAATATATATGAAGAAAAATTAAATTTTGTATTTCATAAAATTCGGGGTCTTACAACCTCCCCTCCTTATGAAATTTCGTCCCCGAAATTGACGTACCTGACATATCGAAAAGGTAAGGATACTTAGATTTCATCTCAGATTCTAGCTCCCAGGTCATTTCCTCAGTATCTTGGTTCCTCCATAAAACCTTAACTTGAGGTATAACCTTTGAGCGTAGGATCTGCTCCTTCTTATCCAGGATCTTAACAGGTACCTCCTCGTATGTTAAATCCTCTGCTATAACGTCTGGTTCTAACTCAATGACGTGGTTTGGGTCCTTCACATATTTACGTAACATAGATATGTGAAAAACGTTATGGATGCGAGACATACTTGGTGGTAGGGCTAGTCTGTAGGCTACGGTTCCTATTCGATCGAGGATTTCAAATGGGCCAATAAATCGAGGGTTGAGCTTTCCTCTCTTTCCGAATCTCGTAACCCCTTTCCATGGAGAAACACGTAAGAATACATGATCTCCGACGTTGAAACTTTCGTCTCTCCGATGAAGATCAGCATAACTCTTTTGTCGTTCTTGTGCGGTCTGTATTCGTTGTCGGATCATTTGGATCTTTTCGGTCGTCAAGCGTACCAACTCGGGTCCCAACAATTTTGCTTCTCCTACCTCATTCCAAAATATTGGAGAACGACACTTCCTTCCATACAATGCCTCGAATGGAGCCATGCCTATGCTTGCTTGGTAACTGTTGTTGTAAGAAAATTCCACCAATGGCAAGTACTTATCCCAACTTCCTTTGAAGTCTAATACACAAAGTCTCAAAAGATCTTCGAGGGTCTGGATCGTCCTTTCCGATTGTCCGTCCGTTTGAGGATGGTATGCAGAACTAAAACGTAGTTCAGTGCCCATAGCTTTTTGTAGACTGATCCAAAAGCGTGAAGTGAATCTAGGATCTCGATCAGAAACTATGGAAACTGGCATGCCATGCAATCTCACGATCTCATTTATGTACATACCGGCAAGACGTTCAAGTGAAAAGTTTTCTCGTATAGGCAAGAAATGAGCAGATTTGGTCAATCTATCTACGATCACCCAAATTGCATCTAAGCCTTGAGAAACTTTTGGAAGACCCGTCACGAAGTCCATATTGATGTGTTCCCACTTCCATTCGGGAACTTCAAGTGATTGTAATGGACCTTTAGGAACTTGATGCTCTGCCTTGACACGTTGACAAGTTAGGCACCTTGAGATAAACTTCGCAATCTCTCTTTTCATATTGTTCCACCAAAATGTATGTCGAAGATCTCGATACATCTTGGTACCTCCTGGGTGGATTGCAAACGGCGTGTTGTGTGCCTCCATCATGATTTTATGCTTTAATTCAGGATCGTTAGGAACACAGAGTCGAGAGTTAACTCGAAGTATTCCTTTCTCGTCGATTCTTGCTTCGGGAATGGCACCTTCTTGTACTTTCTTTATCATGTTTATCAGTTCCGGATCGGTAGCTTGAGCAGCTTTAATTTTATCGATTAAAGTTGGTTCTACTCGCACGTGAGCAATCTTCGAGTGGGTCCCTGGTGTCTTTAGCTCTATCTCCATCTTTTGCAAGTCGTACAAAATACACTTTTGTGTTGTCAGCAGTGCACTTGTACTTGCATAAGATTTTCTGCTCAAAGCGTCAGCTACAACGTTCGCCTTTCCCGGGTGATACTGGATTGTGTGGTCATAATCCTTTAACAGCTCAAGCCAACGTCGTTGTCGCATGTTGAGTTCCTTCTGGGTGAAGAAATACTTGAGACTTTTATGATCCGTATAGATATCCACTTTTTCTCCGTACAAGTAGTGTCTCCAGATCTTCAACGCGAAAACGACTGCTGCCAACTCTAGATCATGAGTAGGATAATTTTTCTCATAATCTTTGAGTTGTCGAGAGGCGTAGGCTATAACATTTCCATGTTGCATAAGGACACAGCCTAGACCTTTGCCAGAAGCATCGCTGTAGATAACAAATTCTCCTGATCCTGATGGTATGGTCAGAACAGGAGCTGAAACCAGTCTCTTCTTGAGTTCTTGGAAACTTTTCTCGCATTCCTCGCTCCATATGAATTTTGTGCTTTTCCGAGTAAGCTGCGTTAATGGAGTGGCGATTCGAGAAAATCCTTCTACGAATCTCCGATAATAACCAGCTAGACCCAGAAAACTTCGGACTTCGGTTACTGTTTTGGGTTGTTCCCAATTTAGTACCGTTTCAATCTTCGCAGGATCGACTGATATTCCTTGACTAGAAATCACATGCCCAAGAAATGCGACCTCCTCAAGCCAGAACTCACATTTCTTCAACTTGGCATATAATTTGTTTTCACGGAGCTTTTGTAGTATCAATCTCAGGTGTTGTTCATGATCCTCGCGACTCTTGGAGTATATGAGGATGTCATCAATAAAGACAACCACAAAATGATCCAAATGTTCCTTGAATATCCGGTTCATCATGTCCATGAAAGCTGCAGGAGCATTAGTTAGTCCAAAAGGCATGACTAAGAACTCATAATGCCCATAACGAGTTCTGAAAGCAGTCTTTGGAATGTCCTCAGCTTTAACCTTTAACTGATGATATCCAGAACGGAGATCAATCTTTGAGAAATGTTGAGCGCCTTGCAATTGATCAAACATGTCATCAATCCGAGGTAACGGGTACCTGTTCTTGATGGTGACATGGTTCAATTCTCGGTAGTCAATGCACAATCTCATACTCCCGTCTTTCTTCTTCACAAATAGAACAGGAGCACCCCAAGGTGATGCACTCGGACGAATGAAACCGGTATCCAACAATTCCTGTAGTTGGACTTTTAACTCTTGAAGTTCAATGGGAGCCATTCGGTAGGGAGCTTTGGAAATGGGCTTGGTACCGGGTTCAAGATCAATATAAAAATCAATTTCACGGTTTGGGGGTAAGCCAGGAAGTTCTTCAGGAAAAATGTCAGGAAACTCATTAACAATGGGAATATCATTTAAGTTTGACGTATTTTTGTTCAAATCAGTGACATGAGCTAAAAAGGCTTGACATCCGTTTTTCAATAAACGAATGGCTTTATGGCTAGAAATAACAGTTATAGATTTCAATGGTTTAGTTGCTTGAATTTGCATGACAGGTTGATTAGGAATATGAAAACTAATAATCTTATGAAAACAATCAATTTTAGCATGATGGGTAGTCAACCAATCAATTCCTAAAATCACATCAAATTCATGCATCTCCAAAGAAATAAGGTCAACAGGTAATGTGAGGTTGTTGATTTGAACTAGGCAAGATTTATAGACAGTAGATGTAATGGTCATTTCTCCTAATGGGGTTTCAACTGATAAGTCAAAGTCCAAATTTTCAGGAGTTAAGTTTAAACGCTGAGCACATGCAGGTGAGATAAAAGAATGGGTAGAGCCAGTATCTAACAAAGCGTAGACTTCACGAGAATTTATGAATAGCTTACCGGTTATCACCTCGTTCGAGTTTCGCGCCATTTGGGATGTCACAACAAAAGCTCTCCCTTGAACTACAGATTTTCCCTTATCCGCGCTAGCTTTTGGTATCATCATTGCAGCTGGACTTGATTTTGTGGCAGGACAAAACCGCGCAAGATGACCCTCTTTCCCACAACTGTAGCACTTTTTGGACTGCAGTGTACAGTTTGGGCTGATGTGACCTTCCTGACCACACCTATAGCATCTCACTGGTGGTCGATCTTCTCCCCTTGAAACTAGGGTCGGTGCTGGTGTTGGTACTGGTGCTGGTGCCCTTCCATAATTATTATGGAATCTCTTTCTTTTGAAATTGTTCCCACTGGATTCTCCTCTTCTGTTATTTGATGTGGAATTACCACCGAAGTGTTGGTTACCTACTCGATGGTTCTCGTTCCTGTGGTTGTTGTCATTCCTTTCTCTATGTTGCTCATTAACTCTTGGCTGCAATGTTTCATCTGTTTGCTCCACCCTTTGAGCCCTATCCACAACATCTGAATACAAACTAAATTTATGAGAGCTAAGTTGTTGACGAATTTTGAATCTCAAACCTCTTAGGAACATCCGACTCATTCGTGCTTCGTCATCCACAAGATGGGTGGCAAAGCGAGATAACTCGGCAAACTTGGCTTCATATTGGGAGACTGTCATGTTTCCCTGCTCCAGCTTAATGAATTCCACCTCTTTCATATGGCGGATGCTTTCTGGGAAATACTTCTCGTTAAACAGTTCTTCGAATTCTGTCCAAGACATTTCGAGTGCTGAAGGTTGGATACGTTTTACCGCTTCCCACCAATGGTCCGCCTCACCTCGTAACATAAAAGTGGCAAATGGCACCTTCTGATCATCAGCGCATTGTAAGACATCAAGTATTTTTGTCGTCTGCTTTAGCCATGCCTCCGCTTTGAGTGGGTCAGGCTTCCCGTGGAATTCAGGTGGTCCTAATTCTTTAAATTGCTTAACAGTGACCATCCTCAAATTGCCAGCGTTTCTACCGTTATTATTGACTGGATTTCCTCTTCCTTGATTCTGTATGAACTGCATGAAATTCCTAAAGAATCCATCGTTCATCATGTTATCAGGAACATTATTTCCTGAGTTGGCAGGAGGATTGTTTGGGGCCTCTTGATTCTCGGCTACATTTGCTTCAGGCATTCCATAGTTAACCTCTTGATTTCCAGATGCCATACTAAACTGTGGTCACAAAATAAATGTTAGTTCAAATAAACTGACTCATCACTTCATGTTCCTACATTCAAATCGACTCATTAGATAATAAAATCTATTTTAGGTAGGACACACTAGTGACTGATTCTATTCGTCTCTCCCCTCCTAGTTCTACCCCAGATCTCCATTAAAGACCATATAACTTGGCTCTGATGCCAACTGTGACGCCCCCAAATCTGGGCCCACACAGCCCAAACTTGAGTCGTCAAAAGACTACAACAAAATTATTACAACAAAGCACAACGTACAACAATACAGTGTATAATAATACACAACTAAGTCTTCACTATTATTGCCACACTATTTTACAAAACGTGAAGACTATGATAACTATTCCTCGGACCCTCACTCCATTCCCCGGCTAGACCCTGTTATGTTTTCATCTCCTGTTGAAAAACAATGGAACAAAAGAAAGGGTGAGCTCAAATAGCCCAGTAAGAAATATCATGACTAAGATAATGACGAATAAATTATCATTAGTCTTCAACAGTTGAGTTCTTGATAGAATACAATAGACTACAAGGTTTATATCAAAAACTGCAGTTAAATTCTTAAACAACGTTCAGATCAATAATAGCAGCGGAATGAGTAATCTATTAGAAGAATAATGCAGACTATAATGTCCACTCGGTTCTCTTTTTAGGAAAAACATCATCAACTTTTATCATCTGAAATATCATTAGTCAAGATAATACAAATTCACAGTTCCTGATCATAATCATGCACATCAACAGTTCATCTTTGCACTACGGGCCAAAGACATTCAATATAACACCAACGGTCATGATTATACCAGATTCAGCCTTTGGTCATAATCATACCAAACAACAGTTCATCTTTGCACTACGGGCCAAAGAGAACATTCACCACGTGCCATAAAAGACACCGAACAGATGTATCGCCTTTAACCTATAATATCGCCTTTAACCTATCATCTGTTCAACAAATATATCACATCTGTGCCCCCGGCCACAGATATTCACAACAGCTTGATTTTTGGATGATTAGAATGATATAAATGATGAACAGAAGAAATAGGATAACAATAAGTATCGGAAGTTTACTTTGTACAGATTCAAATAATGTCCAAATTGTCAACATGATGTGGAGTGAAATTTAAAAATGATATTCAAGATCCACAGTTCAGAATAACGGTTACAATTCAATAGAAAGGTTCACGTAAATAGGAAGGTTCAGTTGAAATAATGAAGTTCAACTATTATGGAACATATAATATTTTCAGGAATTATAGAAGCAATAGTTCCATAATAAATTTCGATTTAGGAGTATGAAAGAAAATAATATCCCTTACCGTAGCAGGTTTGATTAACAAAAGGTGAAGGAAATTAATACAAAGGGTTATTCACCAACAGGCGGCAATCCGCTCCGTAAGGTTATTCCCACAATTTAATAGAAATTGAGTACAAAGAGTTATTCACCAAACAGGCGGCAATCCGCTCCGTAAGGTTATTTCCACAATTTAATAGAATTTGAGTACAAAGAGTTATTCACCAAACAGGCGGCAATCCGCTCCGTAAGGTTATTCTCAGAGATTAATAATGAATGAATACGAAAGGTTATTCACCAACAGGCGGCAATCCGCTTCGTAAGGTTATTCCCACAATTTAATACATGGAAATAAAATGCACGTCTTATGAGTAAGGAAGAAACAATATTATTATCGAGAATCAAATAATGATAATCCCTTACCATAGTACGTTTGAATAATGGAAGATGAAAAAGATGGTATCCCTTACCGTAACACGTGACTGGATATTGATTTAAATGAGGTTGATTAACTTGAACAGTACACGTATACTTATAGATCTTCACAAATACTCAAGATGACTTAAGCACACTTAGAGAGAACTTTCAGAAGAAGTATTTAGAGAGAGAAAGAAAGAACAAGTAAGGAAGTTTATGAAAAATCCTTAAGTTAAGGCTTCTATTTATAGCCAAAAATCTCATCATTCATTTAATCTAAACCATTCATTTAAAGATCATCTTTTAATCTACACCATCCATTTCAAATATTATATTATCTTTAATCTACACCATTCATTTCATATCACCTAATAATCACCTAACTTTATATTATAAACAAATCAATTTAATTATTCAACAATAATTCACACTTTAATCTACACCATTCATTTCATATTACCTAATAATCACCTAACTTTATATTATAAACAAATCAATTCAATTATTCAACAATAATTCACACTTTAATCTACACCATTCATTTCATATCACCTAATAATCACCTAACTTTATATTATAAACAAATAACTTTATCAATTCAATTATTATGACTAATTGTTATAAATACAGTATAGTTAGCTCTTAGATATCAAGTCAATAAATTAATGAAATACAACTGTTTAAATAACATCATAATAGAGATAACAATAATGTAAAATAAAGCATACGTTACTGTGTAATGACAATTATTGATTCAATAATGTGAATTATTGTGCATATGTTACTGTGACAATTATTAGGTTCAATAATTTTAAAAACAGTGCAACAACAATTATTGACTCAATGATATAAAATACAGTGTAATGACAATTATTAAATCAATAATGCAAAATACTGTGTAACAACAATTATTGAATTGATAATATAAAATATTATGCAGTGACAATTATCGATGAAATGATGCGTAACAGTTACGGTGTCAATTATCAGACCAATAATATGAGACACTATGCAATACCGTGTGTTACTGTAGAGTACCGTGTGCTACAGAAAATACCATAAACTACCGTATGCTACTATTCTTTTATCACCGGTATTTTAACAGTTCCGTTGACTATTTTTATTTAAAAAGGTTACTTCTGTCGTTTTCTATATCCGACAAATATTCCGTTGTGGGGTCCACCAATAATTTATTATTTCGGCGCCGTCGTACGGCACGAATATTCCCCGACCAAACGAATATTCCCCGACAAAGCGAATATTGTCCGACAAAATAAAATTTGCACATAACATCCTTAACTTTCAATTTTGTTAATTTAACCACTTACTGTTTCAAAAAAAATATATATGAAGAAAAATTAAATTTTGTATTTCATAAAATTCGGGGTCTTACAAACATGATGTGGAGTGAAATTTAAAAATGATATTCAAGATCCACGGTTACAGTTCAATAGAAAGGTTCACGTAAATAGGAAGGTTCAGTTGAAATAATGAAGTTCAACTATTATGGAACATATAATATTTTCAGGAATTATAGAAGCAATAGTTCCATAATAAGTTTCGATTTAGGAGTATGAAAGAAAATAATATCCCTTACCGTAGCAGGTTTGATTAACAAAAGGTGAATGAAATTAATATCCTTTACCATAGTAAGTTTGAATAATGGAAGATGAAAAAGATGGTATCCCTTATAAGTATAAAGGAAAATGATATCACTTACGAATATGGAATAAAAGTGTCATGTGATAATTCGTGTAGACAAATTATTTCCATACGAGACAAATAAAAAGGGTTATTCACCAACAGGCGATAATCCGCACCGTAAGGTTATTCCCATCAATTTGAATACGAATAGTTATTCACCAAACAGGCGATAATCCGCGCCGTAAGGTTATTCCCATCAATTTGAATACGAAGAGTTATTCACCAAACAGGCGATAATCCGCACCGTAAGGTTATTCTCAAAGATTAATAAGGAATGAATACAAAAGGTTATTCACCAACAGGCGGTAAACCGCGCCGTAAGGTTATTCCCACAATTTAATATATGGAAATAAATGGCACAAGAAAGAAACGATATTATTTTCGAGAATCAAAGAATGATAATCCCTTCAAGTAAGAAAGAAAATAATATCCATTTATGATGATGAAAAGAGTGATACCCCTTACCGTAATAAATTTAAGAGTGTGAAAAGAATGATATTCCTTACCTTAACACGTGACTGGATATTGATTTAAATGAGGTTGATCAACCTATATATTTTTAATATAAATTAGTAATTACCACATATAAATTTCAAAGTGTATGATAACTCGTATATTATGAACTATCAAAGTTATATATATTTAACATAATTTTTATAGTATAATATAACTACTTTAAAATAGTTTTTAAAATAATATTCCAAAATAAATCTTCCAAAGAAAGCTTTTAAAAATGAATCTTCTCAAAGAAGAGTCTTCTAAAGGAAGATTTGTGAATACCGTGAAAAATAGGAATTTATGAAATTACTACTCTTTAATAAAACACTTACTTGAAAAATTCCTGCACTCCTTTTGGCTTTCAAACTCTCAAAATAACCTTACTATTCTCAGAGAAAACTCATAAAATTCTTATAGAAAAATTTTATGTTTTAGGTGTGATTTTTCTATTCAGCTGAGCAAGCTATTTATAGGAGAAAATAAGTTACTATGCGTGGTAGGTGAACAGAAAAAAATTCAGCAGAGGCTGCTGCGCAGCCTCCACCAACTCTTCAGCAAATTCTCACATTTCTCACATTTCATGTGGGCCCCACAATGGGTCCCACATGTTTCTTACTATTCACGTACTATTCACGTCACTATTCACGTTACTATTTCAAATAGTAAAATTAATTATTTTATTTTTTATTTATTTATTTATTCTTCCTGTGAGTCCAACATATAAAATAATGTTACCACAATAATGTAAGAAACACGTTACATATTATTATTAATTTAATAATATAAATTACTGTGTATCTGCTACTGTGACAATTATTAGAATACTGTGCACCAACAATTATTGACTCAATGATGTGAAATACAGTGTAATGACAATTATCGAATCAATAATACAAAATACTGTGTAGCAACAATTATTGAATTGATAACATAAAATATTATGCAGCGACAATTATTGATAAAATGATGTGCAACTGTTACGGTGTCAATTATCAGCTCAATAATATAAGACACTGTGCAATACCGTGTGCTGCTGTAGAGTACCGTGTGCTACAGAAAATACCATAAATTACCGTATGCTACTATTCTTTTATCACCGGTATTTTAACAGTTAACACCGTTGACTATTTTTATTTAAAAAGGTTACTTCTGTCATTTTCTATATCCGACAAATATTCCGTTGTGGGGTCCACAAATAATTTGTTATTTCGGCGCCGTCGTACGGCCCGAATATTCCCCGACAAAACGAATATTGTCCGTCAAAATAAAATTTGCACATAACATCCTTAACTTTCAATTTCGTCAATTTAACCACTTACTGTTTCATGAAAAATATATATGAAGAAAAATTAAATTTTATATTTCATAAAATTCGGGGTCTTACAACCTCCCCTCCTTATGAAATTTCGTCCCCGAAATTGACGTACCTGGCATTTCGAAGAGGTAAGGATATTTAGATTTCATCTCGGATTCTAGCTCCCAGGTTATTTCCTCAATATCTTGGTTCCTCCATAAAACCTTAACTTGAGGTATAACCTTTGAGCGTAGAATCTGCTCCTTCTTATCTAGGATCTTAACAGGTACCTCCTCGTATGTTAAATCCTCTGCTATAACGTCTGCTTCTAACTCAATGACGTGGTTTGGGTCCTTCACATATTTACGTAACATAGATATGTGAAAAACGTTATGGATGCGAGACATACTTGGTGGTAAAGCTAGTCTGTAGGCTACGGTTCCTAATCGATCGAGGATTTCAAATGGGCCAATAAATCGAGGGTTAAGCTTTCCTCTCTTTCCGAATCTCGTAACTCCTTTCCATGGAGAAACACGTAAGAATACATGATCTCCGACGTTGAATCTCTCATCTCTCCGATGAAGATCGGCATAACTCTTTTGTCGTTCTTGTGTTGTCTGTATTCGTTGTCGGATCATTTGGATCTTTTCGGTCGTCAAGCGTACCAACTCGGGTCCCAACAATTTTGCTTCTCCTACCTCATTCCAACATATTGGAGAGCGACACTTCCTTCTATACAAAGCCTCGAATGGAGCCATGCCTATGCTTGCTTGGTAACTGTTGTTGTAAGAAAATTCCACCAATGGCAAGTACTTATCCCAACTTCCTTTGAAGTCTAATACACAAAGTCTCAAAAGATCTTCGAGGGTCTGGATCGTCCTTTCCGATTGTCCGTCCGTTTGAGGATGGTATGCAGAACTAAAACGTAGTTCAGTGCCCATAGCTTTTTGTAGACTGATCCAAAAGCGTGAAGTGAATCTAGGATCTCGATCAGAAACTATGGAAACTGGCATGTCATGCAATCTCACGATCTCATTTATGTACATACCGGTAAGACGTTCAAGTGAAAAGTTTTCTCGTATAGGCAAGAAATGAGCGGATTTGGTCAATCTATCTACGATGACCCAAATTGCATCTAAGCCTTGAGAAACTTTGGGAAGACCCGTCACGAAATCCATATTGATGTGTTCCCACTTCCATTCGGGAACCTCAAGTGGTTGTAATGGATCCTTAGGTACTTGATGTTCTGCCTTGACACGTTGACAAGTTAGGCACCTTGAGATAAACTCTGCAATCTCTCTTTTCATATTGTTCCACCAAAATGTATGTCGAACATTATTAAATTAGTAAACAAACCCTAAAGTTTTAATATCAAAATAATTGATAAGTTTCCTATTAATTAAATATTTAATTAAATTGAATATAATGAGTTAATTAAATATAATAAATTAATTAATATGATTATTAATTAATGTAAATAATGTGAAATATTAATAATAATATTTATTAGTCCATTTAGTAATTTAATACTTATGGGTTAGAATATTTAATTATTTATTCAATCTAATTATTTATTTAATCATGGATTGAATAATTAATGTGTAAATTATTAAATTAGCCCAACATGGGTCAATTAGTAGCCCAAGTGAAGAATAATAAAATTTGACAAATTAGTAGCCTAAACAATTTAATAGAAGCCCAATTGGTATTTTAAATAAAGCCCAAAGCTTGAGCCCACTTGAAATTTAATTGTTTAAACTATTATTTAATTAAAAAAGTGACTTAGGACTATAATTTTGGGACAAGAAAAAGGTATCAGCCGAATCATGCTAGGAGAGGAGAGAGAAAATTAATATTTTGTTTGTATTTTTGATTTTTCATTTATTTAATAAAGGGTTGCTTGTTTTACTTTTTGTAGTACATGAAACCATGCCTCTTTTAACCAACTAAGTCATAGCTAGCTTTCTTGTGTAAGTATCCATATAGGTGCATGATGGTCTAGATTATTAGATACATTATGTGTATCTATTAATTTTTCAAGTATACTTGAAATGGTAGATACACTTCATTTTATTTTTCAAGCAAAAGAGAGCTAGAGAGAGTTGAGAAAAAACTTTAAGTGAGAGCATAATATTTGAGAGATCAAGGAAGAAGAAAAAATCCTAAGTTAGTTCATGCCATCCTCCTTCACAACATATTTTGGAAAGAAGAAGAGAATAACTATCAAAACAAGGTAGTTATTTTTTTAAACCCTAATCTTGTTTTTCTTTCAAGTTATGGTATAAATATTAGTGTAATAATTTTTATGGTTAATATCATGCTATGTATGTTTATATAGTTGATCATGTGTTTAACTTATGTTTTATGAGTTTTAATGAATGAAAAACATGTATTTGGTGGTGTGAAAATAAATCTCAAAATAATGATTAAAGATAATTTTTGATAATATTTAGATTTAATGTTCTAATATTATAGAACATTAAATCATGAGAAAAATAAAGTTTGAATCACTTAAAATGGAGTTATATACAAAAAGTTATGATTTATGGTAGTTTATGTGATGTAAAATTTTTTATAAAAAAAGAATGATATTAAATCATGAAAAATTAAATTTTCATGTTATAAATTGATATTAAGTGATTGGTAATTTTTTTGGTTTTTTATTGAGGATTTAAAGCTTACTTGATGGTATATTTTTATTTAAAATGGGTATTGCCGGAACACTGTTCACATTCTGCAAAGGAAAAAAAATTAAAGGTTTTCGCACAATGCGCGGACCACTGTTCACTGAAAAACGCGGAGCCAAACGACGTCGTTTGGTGTCGGTAAAGTTACTCCGCGCGCGTACGCGCAGAAGCCGTCTTTGGCTTCTCAAAACGGCACCGTTTTGAGCCGTATCAGTGATGCACGCGCAATGCGCGGTAAAGGTTTTTGGCGAAAATTACAATTCTGCCCCTCCGTGTTTTTCTCGGCGAAATTACTATTTTGCCCTCGGATCACTTTTCAACTTATTTACGGAAATGCCATTAGGGTTAATTTTAATTAATTTAAATATTTGAAAATTAATTTAAAATTTTAACAAAAATAATAATAATACAAAAATAATATTGGGGAGGATATTTTTCATTAAGTTTAATATTTAAATATTTTAAATATTAATCTAGTTAGCTAAATCATGGTTAAGTTAAATAAATTTATTATTTTAAATGTTAATAATAAATAAAGGTGATAAATTAGCAATTATTATTTAATTCCTATTAAATAATAATTAAAGAGAGATAAAATTTATAAATTAATTATTTATTATTTAAATATTATTAAATAATAAATAAGGATAATTAAGTAATTAATTATTATTTAATTAGCATTAAATAACGATTAATGGAAATTAAGTTATTAGATTAATAATTTATTATTTTAAATAATAAATAAGAATGATTTGATTATTATTTAACCTTAAATAATAATTAAAATTAATTAAATAATTAATTATTATTTAATTGACATTAAATAATAATTAAATAGGATTAAAATTAGTAAACTATTATTTAATTTCCTTAAATTAAATAATAAGTAAGGTTAATTACTTAGTTAATTATTGGTTGATTAATATTAAATTAAAGAAGGTTAAAATTAAGTCAATAATTATTTATTATTTAATTATTATTAAATAATAAGTAAGTACAATTAGTTATTATTTATTTTAAATAATAACTAGAGTTAATTAATTAATTTCTATTTAATCAAGATTAAATAGTAATTAAATAGAGATTGAGTTAATAAAATAAATTGAATTTAATTATGATTTAATTAAACAATTGTAATAAGTTGTTTAAGGGTTTAATAAGTGTCTAACGCTTAAGAAAAATATTTTCTAACTTATTAAATTATTAACCTAAAATGATTAAGGGTCTATAAGGTTAATAATATTGTTTTGACTAATGTAAATTATGTGTTAGTATTTATGTGTGGTAAATAAGTTCATTATTAAGCGTATAGTTATGCAAATACGCCGTACTAATTATTAGACCGACTTTATTAATGTTAGGTCTTTTAAAGCAAGTTAGTTAAAACTAGACATTTATTGTAGCTGAGCAGACAGGCAAGTTCTCTAACCCTACTCAATTATTATTGAACAAGTTTCTATACTTGTATTTATTGTCAGAGCTTGAAGTGGTTTAATTATTTAAAATTATCCCACATCCTTATTTAAAGTCTGAGCATGTACACATGGTGTGCCTGGTAAGGACTTCTTCATTTTAAGAGCTGCTTTGTACATGAATGAGGTTCTTCAACTCTTCTCGATCTTTAATGATCTGCAGAATGATTCTTAGATCCGGTGATCATTGATAAACATATATGTCCATTCATTCGTGCTGAGTTGATTTCCAGGTCTCGGGCCTGATAACTGTGATTTGGAGGAATGACTTTGAAAACTCATCACCAAGGATATTGCAGTGAAGTATACAACTGTGATTTGATCTTTCTCCCAATTTCAGAGAAGCAGTTCCAGAAGACCGTTGAAGACTTTTGAAATAGATTCCTTTAAAAACCAGTCAAGCTAGAGATCATCCACCAGAAGAAATGAGAAATGCTGCATGTGGATATTATCATTGATTACTATATAATGTAGCTTGACAGAACTCTTGATGCCATTCTTGGATAAAAGAAGCACTTCCTTTGACGCACATCTTCAGATAAGATCCTTAGAATATAAGTCCTTAAGCTTATCGGAAAGCTTAATGCTGAGCCCATTGAGTGAATACTTAAATCCGAGACTGATTTCAGCTGCTGACATTTGGTATGTAGAAAATCATTTAACACTTTAAGCATAGATTTCTGCTGAGCTTGCTCCTGCTATAAACTTTCAAACCGGTGAGAGGTAGATTTGTTAATGCTCGGCACAATGATGCTTCCTTTCAGAAGAATAGGATCCGGTGTCCTTTGGCATCAAGATTTGAACTTCCTTGTTTGTTCGAGAGCAGAGATATACATTATTGTATTCCTCGAGTGAATCAATTAATAATTCATATTAGCAGAACATCCTTGATTTCTTCATCATGCAGCATCAGTTTAATTTTGAAGGATTACTCGATAGCTTCTTCGCTGAGATCATCCGAAGTTGTCTTAGAAAGAATTAATAGCAATGTATAACAGCGTCAAATAGTGTGTCACTGATCAATCATTTAAAATTGTACCTACGAGAAAAGATACATTGATTTGTAAGCTTGTTCATAAGAAATAGTTTACTTCAATACTTAAGCTTAAAATCAGAAAGTTGTAGTGCCATAGGATCTACTCAAAGCGTGAGCTTTATGTTCGTGAGAACCCGCTCTGATACCAATTGTTAGTTCCCAGAGGCACACAAGTGATCTAGAAGGGGGGGTTGAATAGATCTCTTAAAAATCTTTTTCTTACAAGATTGAGTTCAAAGATTTAATAGCAATTAATAAACTTAATTAAGATTTGTTTGCACAGCGGAAAATTAGTTTGAAAGACACCCCTTATAGTTTTGTAAAACTTCTCCGTTGAGTTTAAGATTATTTAGAAGAAAGTCACTTGTTAAGTAAACTAATTCACAGTCATATGTAAATATATATATATATATATTTGACAGAATGTAAATGACTGAATGTAAATGACACCAGAGAGTTTAAAGTGGTTCGGAGACTGAATAACTCCTACTCCACTCTTCTACTACAACGAGTAGGAAATCCACTAAGAATGGTTCATACGGAACCCTTCAAGCTCATTAGCCTGGAAACTCTGGTTCACTAAGAACCCTTCAAACCCAGCAGGTTTGGTTAGTTTAGTCACAAAGACAAGGACATTACTGCCCTCTTCAAGTCCAGCAGACTTGGCTCCTTTAGTCACTATGACAAGGACAACTGCCCTCTTCAAGTCCAACAGACTTGGCTCCCTGATCATTTGAAAGAGGTTGGAGTTGCTACTGAGTTGTACTTTAAGTCCTATTGTCTTTAAACACTCAGTAGCATGGTGTGATCATTCCAGGGATAATATTGAGTTCGGCAATGATGCTTGACTTCTTTATATGCTCAATATCTTCTTGTGATCACCCATTGTGCTGCTAGGCTTTTGTACTTCAGCTCCTTTGGTACTTGATAACTTCTCGAGATGAACTCCTGAGATGACTGTGATGCTCCTTTCTGTTGGTACTCAGTTGTTCCTTCTTATTATAGACAGATTATAGCTTCTCGAGATGGGCTTCTGAGATGACTGTGATGCTCCTTCCTTTTGGTACTCAGTTACTACAATGTATGTATCAAGTTGGCGTTTAAGCTTCTCTCTTCCATGTGCCTAGCAGCTCTGAACACTTCTTCTGTAATAGAGTTATTTATCTCTATGTCTTTCTCAATTCAGTGTTAGTGTTCTGATGGATCGTAGAGTCCTTCAGCATCTTCATTTTCTGTTTTACTCTACGATCGGTTGTTGTCTTCCATCATCTCTCTCGTGTAGATATTTTTCAACAACTGCAACAACAACTTTTCTGTTCGTCCTGTAAGCCTTTATATCTCTGAGCATATATTACCGTTGAATGAAATCCCGTTGGTTTCATTTGGCTTTGTGCAGATCCTTAATATCTTCAATGTTGACTTTCTTGCTGCTTGTGTCAGTGCTTTTCCCTTTTCTGACATGTTCTGATATATTAACCTGTAGCTCAGCTTTCTCTGAATTTATAGTCGTTGCACTCCCAGAGTTGTTCAGTAAAGATTATTATATTCTTTGCTAGTTAATCTTCTGATTCATCAATAAATGTTTTCCTTGACTTTTAGAATCAGCTGTTCTGCTGCATTCAGAGATGTCCCATTAGTCTGACCTTATTCACCAATTTCCTGAGCAGTGGGTCCTGACTTGTAATCGTTTGGGCACAACGTCTACTACGACTCTGACATGCATCTGTATCTCAACAGCACTTAATCTTTCTTTAATCTGGGCGAGGAGCATTCTCTTTTCTCTTGCACCATATAGCCGTTCTGTTAGTCTACTTGTCCTGACCTGCTTAATGAATTCGTTGAGTGATAGACTGTCTACTTTGTTTCTGCAAATTCAGCTTCATGAATGTTACTTGAGGTATGTCAAGTGAAACGTTGAGTTAGAACGATCTTTTCTCTAACTATGCGACCTTGTTGCTCTGGTCAGATCGTAGAGTTTGTGCTTGCAATGCTTTGCTTTGATTTCGTTCTACAATCTTGTAGGTTTGATCAAATCGTAGAGTTAGTTAACTGTAGTGCTTCTTAGTGGAATCGTTGAGTTGCAGTCTGTGTTGCTTCATCCTTTAATTCTACTCAACGATTGTTCCATGTGTATAGTAATCTTCTGTATTGCCTTGTCATTCTGTTCCACTCTACGACTTCTTCTATCTGTGCAAAATTCCAGTTCTTGTAAGCTTGCTCATCAAGTTTACTCTACGATTTTGCTAGAGTGTGTATCGTAGAGTACATTTCTTCTCTGGTTCAGCGTTATCTGCAGGCTAGCTTGGCTGTCTGTTCGACGATCATAGAGTTCAGCTCTACGATTTGTACTTGAACAGTTCTTTAACTTTACTTGTATAACCTGTAGACTTCTTGCACATCTGACTCTCTTTGATGATCGTAGAGTTATCCTGGTAAGGAGTCGTAGAGTTAACTCTACGATTTATACAGAATCGTTGAGTCTTCTTTGAAAGAAATCGCAGTGTCCGTTCTACGATCGTATAGACTGATCAACCTAACAGATTTGATCTTTTCTAACTAAGTCCTTTCTTACATTATTACATCATTACATATTGAAAGGACTTTTACAGACTTTGACATACACAAATACATCAATGATTCATTCTTATGCTACTCTGCTAATATCATACGTCTTTTATGCATAGTGACTTCTATTGAAAGATCAACCTAACATTTCTGATCTTTAAAATCTAAGTCCTTTGTACACATATATCTAAAAAGGACTTTACAACATTTTAATCTGATAACTTTCATTCTTTTTAATAAGCAGCAGATAGTTTATAACAAGATCATATTTGTGCTACACAAGTGTGTGCACATCACAGTATTTAAGATAGATAATATATATCATACACCCACAACAATGTAAGCACATAATTAGATTAACATATAATCACTTTGTCAAATAACCTTTTAAACACTTTTAGACAAGCTGTGCACATAAACAAGTAAGCACATAATTATATTTTGAACATCTACGCACTTTTTCAGATACACATTATATATCAATCATGACAATCAATCATGTAAGCACATAAACACTTTCAGAGTATCTAAGCACATGATCAGTTGAGCACATAAGCACATTAACACATATAATCAATCGTGTAAGCACATAAACACTTTCAGAGTATCTAAGCACATAATCAATTGAGCACATAAGCACATTATAAAATTACTTTGTCAAATAACCATATAAGCACATTTAGCCCAGTCCTTTTTGCACAACAGTCATCATCATCAAATCAAACAACATTCAACAATCTCCCCCTATTTGATGATGACAAAACTAATAGACTTATTTATAAGACATTCATATAATGCATCTATTTGACAGGTGAATTATGTCTTACGATACAGTGAAATACTGTATGGCTAGTGCAAATGGATGATTTTATTAAATGAGCATTTTTACAAAAGGTTATACATACTTACAGCTGCTCTTCATGTTTTAACTTTTCTCCCGCTCAGTTTAGCTAGCTGTCTTCCTCTTAGCTGGTTGAATCTGATCTTCATAGCTCCCCCTTAGCTGTCTCCCCCTTAGTTGGTTGCATAGCTCATAGTTGTCTTCCTCTTAGCTGGTTGCTCCCCCTTAGTTGGTTGCATAGCTCATAGCTGTCTTCCTCTTAGCTGGTTGCTCCCCCTTAGTTGGTTGCTCCTCCTTCTTCATAGCTCCCCCTTAGCTGGTTGCTCCTCCTTCTTCATAGCTCCCCCTATATTCTCTCCCCCTTTTTGACATCATCAATTATGAAATGTATGGAGCTTGCAGAGTTACTGCGGATTTTAGAAGGATATTTTGAGGTCTATCACAGAGTTTTGAGACTCTACGAGACTAAGAGTAAGTAAATTTTCATGGTCCATAGAGTGTTGGGACTCTATGACTGGAGAATTGGTATTTTGAGAAAAGTTTGCAAAGTTTTGGGACTTTACGAACAGGGAGGTGGTGCGGGGTGATTCAGAGTTTAGTAAGTCACAGCCGAGGACTTTCTGATTTCTGCATTTTGATTTTCCACAGAGCTGGACAGATTCCAGATGGATATTTCCTGGCAACTTTGGTAGTGAGAATAGAAGGATTCACTGCTTATCAGTGTGGTTGCAAAGGTCATTGCCTTTGTGAAATGTTGAGCTACTAATGAAAGATTTGGAAAAGTTGAGTAGCTCCAGCTGATAGAACTTTGATCATTCATGAATATAGCCCTTGGAAGTGGTAAAATGGGAATGAAACTCAACAGATGATTATGATCCCAAGTAATAGAGCATCTTTCCATCTGACTGGCATGCTTCCTTCTTTCTCTACGTCTCCTTTTGATCTGTTTCAATCGATATGCTTCAAATTTCTGCTTTTCCAGTTTTCTCAGCAGTCTTACTTTCTTCAGCTTCTTTTCAGCTTTCATCCTTATTTGTCTCTCCTTATGACTTGTTTTTGAACTCCTGCCTATTTTCTTCATAAAGCCACTTAATCCTCTTCTTCTACTTGACCTTCTTGACCCGTCTTTTGATTCTTCCAAATCATGAGTGCTGGTCTCTTCTTGAAGGTGTTTATCTTCTTTCACCACAGTTTCTTGACAGTCTCCTTTCTCATCTGATTCAGTCTTTCCAGCTTCAGAATTTTCAGAGTAATGTTCCCTTGGTACATCATCTTCTTCAGCTACATCATCATCCTTGTTGAACTCAGGTTTTTCAACTGGTTCAATTTCCTGATCAGAACCCAAAGAGACTTCCTTTTCAGACAGGCTATTTTTATGACATTCTGATCTTTCCTCTGAAGAGCCTGTAGATGTTTCCTCTTTTGAACTGTTAGAAGTTCTTTCTTCAGAATCAGAACTTGTTTCATCATCAATTTCTATCACTTGAGGTGGTCCTGCAGTGATTGAGCTTCTCTACTGTTCTCTGATTCTCCAACTTCTTCTTGGAGCAATGTGAGGAACTTTCTTTTCTGTTTTCTTCTTCTTCTTCTTCTTTACTTCAGATACTTTGGGATTCATCTTTTCCTTCTTAGCTTTCCCTGAACAGACATCTTTCTCTTCTTCAGCCTTCTCTATTTCAATGAATTTTCTTTTCTTCTCTGATTCCTGACTATCATAGATCACAAGAGTTTTGTTTCTTGATTGTTCATTTTCCTCCTGTAATATCTCCTCAGATATTTCTTTCATTTCCCTTTTTCCTTTTCCTTTCGATTTCACCTCCATCTTACTGCTGAAGCTCATAGAGCCTCGTGACTTCTTACCTTTATTGGCATGAGGGTTCTTTTTCCAATCTTCAAACAACCTTGGAGTAATTCTTTTATTGCAGTTTAGAACTTCTCCTTCATCTTCCCCAATTTCATTTGCCAGCAATTTCTTCAGAATGATGCTTATGAATCTCCCATAGGGCATCTTGGGAGTTGGCTTTCCAGCTTCAGCTCTTGTCTTTGAATCATCTATCCATCTCCTTATCCATCCTAAGAGAATTGCTCCGAAGTTGATTTTCTTTCTTTGAGCAATAGCAGTCATCAGCCTCAGTTGTTCTTCACTGATAGTATCATATGCAGTGTCTTTGCATAGAATACTCTTTCCAACAATGTCAGCCAGAAACTCATACTGCTGAGGGAAATCTTTCTTCTTGATTCCTTTGAGAGAATACTTCTTTTCATAGCCCATCAATTTTAGTCCAAGTTCAATGTTAATCTTGTCAAAAGAAGTAATTCCTCCGCTTGGAATACCTAGACTGAGATTGATTTCAGAAACTCCTATTTGCACTACGATTTCTTTAACCCTTGAGAAGAGGGTGTTACCTCGATAATCAGCGTTTGAATAGAATTCTTTCACAAGCGAAGAGAAAATCCTGGTGCTAGTTTCCAAACACATGGTGAAGCCAGCATTCTTGACCAGATGTAAAATATCCTTGTATTTCTGCTCTGCATCTCCGAATTTTCCAAAACAAACAAGATTTTCAGGAATGACTTGAAGAGATGCCATGTGATTAAACTGATTTGGGGAATAACGCAGGGAAAGATACCAATATCGGTTTCAGAAGAGTTTTCGATTTCTAGGGTTTAGATGAGTTTTGGGAGAATGGGTATTGACAACTGACGGGAAATGACCATTGTCAGTTTAAAAACAAGACTTATGCTAGTTCCCACTTATGCTAGTTCCCTCTTATTTTTGCAGAGTACACGTGTCAGATACTCATTTGAAGAACGTGGGTTTAACCTTTTTATTTTTCATAATTGAAGCACATCAAATATTCTAACCCACTTGAGTTTGAAGAGCGTGTGGTTCACTTTCTTTGTATAGTAAGCTTGACCAGTTCGTAGAGTTGGCTGCAAGACACTCGACCATCATCCTTTCAATAGATGGCCTTGAAGACTGGTGTGAATTGAATGCTGGAAAAAGGCTCTGAAGGAGTTTATGGGAAAGATATTGTTATGAGATGCAAACTTAGACTCAATGTTCTACGATCAGGAAGATGATCTTGGTGACTCTACGATTTGGGATGATATGGCTTGCTTGGTTATCAGTCATAGAATTTAGAGATTATGACCGAAGAGATAAGTGCATTTGGTTCATCAATCACATTGTTTTGGGACATTGTGACTGGAATGAGAAAGGTAGTCCAATGAAGAACGGATTTACCTTCTGCTTACTTTCTGAAGAAGTAGAGTTGACAATAATTATCCCAAATTGCCTACTGATGAGTTTAGTACTTCTGAGCTTGCTTTCTTACTCTACGACTTGGCTTAGCCATTTTATGATTTTGCCTGAAGTGCAATCGTAGAGTTATGATTTGAACTGCTCTACGATCTCTGTTAATATTGGAGACTTTAGATGAATTCAGAGATCTTTGTTAAGCCTGTTTGACAGCTCAAAGACAGCCTTCTGAATGGACTTTGTAAGGATCGTTGTCAAGACTCTGATTTCTCATGTAGAGATTGCTCTTTGATTTTGCTGGTTTCGTAGACTGGATGTAGAGAGTCGTAGAGTGTCTAACTGTGTTGACTCTACGATCTTGAGCTTTATGAGGAGGAGACAACTCTACGTTCTTTGGAGAGGACACTTTATTTTTCCAAGCCTTATTCTGCGATCGCCTGACATACTCTACGATCCTTCTTTGTGAGATGAACTTTCTTCTGACTTGAGTGATCTTTTATCTAACCATGATATTAGTGACAAACATTCCAACAAGATTCACTAAATCAATAGGTGAGATAAAGACTAATAGATGCCCCCTTTTATGACCAGCTTCTTTCTCTTCTAGAGAATCCCAAGATTCAAATCTTCTTCATGCATCAGTATTCAGACTTCACTCAATCTATCAAAGATTGGCTTCCTTGAGATATCCTTCTTTATATCGTTGAGCTTTCTTCTTGAGGCTGTGGCATTGTTTCCTTCCTGTTGATCTGCTTGAATTATCTTCATCCAAAATGATTTGTGAGTATGCATGCTTATCAAGAGACTTTCGGTTTAGCATTTTATAGCGCTGACTTCTTCATAGAATTAAGCAAATAAATCTTCAACCATTTCAAGCTTAGAGCTTCTTCTGTTGCATTGAAGTTGGAGAGCCTACTGCCAAAGGTTATGAGTGAACTTTTCTTTGAGATGAACTTTTCCTCTTTTCACAGATTGAAGGGTGATTTCTGAAACTTAGAGTAAATCATTCGTGATTACTCATTTCTGCCTTGATCTCTTCACCCTTCTCATTCATAGATGGTTTTGAAGAATTTTGACACTAAGAGCATTTGCCTTTAAAGTCTGAGCATGTACACATGGTGTGCCTGGTAAGGACTTCTTCATTTTAAGAGCTGCTTTGTACATGAATGAGGTTCTTCAACTCTTCTCGATCTTTAATGATCTGCAGAATGATTCTTAGATCCGGTGATCATTGATAAACATATATGTCCATTCATTCGTGCTGAGTTGATTTCCAGGTCTCGGGCCTGATAACTGTGATTTGGAGGAATGACTTTGAAAACTCATCACCAAGGATATTGCAGTGAAGTATACAACTGTGATTTGATCTTTCTCCCAATTTCAGAGAAGCAGTTCCAGAAGACCGTTGAAGACTTTTGAAATAGATTCCTTTAAAAACCAGTCAAGCTAGAGATCATCCACCAGAAGAAATGAGAAATGCTGCATGTGGATATTATCATTGATTACTATATAATGTAGCTTGACAGAACTCTTGATGCCATTCTTGGATAAAAGAAGCACTTCCTTTGACGCACATCTTCAGATAAGATCCTTAGAATATAAGTCCTTAAGCTTATCGGAAAGCTTAATGCTGAGCCCATTGAGTGAATACTTAAATCCGAGACTGATTTCAGCTGCTGACATTTGGTATGTAGAAAATCATTTAACACTTTAAGCATAGATTTCTGCTGAGCTTGCTCCTGCTATAAACTTTCAAACCGGTGAGAGGTAGATTTGTTAATGCTCGGCACAATGATGCTTCCTTTCAGAAGAATAGGATCCGGTGTCCTTTGGCATCAAGATTTGAACTTCCTTGTTTGTTCGAGAGCAGAGATATACATTATTGTATTCCTCGAGTGAATCAATTAATAATTCATATTAGCAGAACATCCTTGATTTCTTCATCATGCAGCATCAGTTTAATTTTGAAGGATTACTCGATAGCTTCTTCGCTGAGATCATCCGAAGTTGTCTTAGAAAGAATTAATAGCAATGTATAACAGCGTCAAATAGTGTGTCACTGATCAATCATTTAAAATTGTACCTACGAGAAAAGATACATTGATTTGTAAGCTTGTTCATAAGAAATAGTTTACTTCAATACTTAAGCTTAAAATCAGAAAGTTGTAGTGCCATAGGATCTACTCAAAGCGTGAGCTTTATGTTCGTGAGAACCCGCTCTGATACCAATTGTTAGTTCCCAGAGGCACACAAGTGATCTAGAAGGGGGGGTTGAATAGATCTCTTAAAAATCTTTTTCTTACAAGATTGAGTTCAAAGATTTAATAGCAATTAATAAACTTAATTAAGATTTGTTTGCACAGCGGAAAATTAGTTTGAAAGACACCCCTTATAGTTTTGTAAAACTTCTCCGTTGAGTTTAAGATTATTTAGAAGAAAGTCACTTGTTAAGTAAACTAATTCACAGTCATATGTAAATATATATATATATATATTTGACAGAATGTAAATGACTGAATGTAAATGACACCAGAGAGTTTAAAGTGGTTCGGAGACTGAATAACTCCTACTCCACTCTTCTACTACAACGAGTAGGAAATCCACTAAGAATGGTTCATACGGAACCCTTCAAGCTCATTAGCCTGGAAACCCTGGTTCACTAAGAACCCTTCAAACCCAGCAGGTTTGGTTAGTTTAGTCACAAAGACAAGGACATTACTGCCCTCTTCAAGTCCAGCAGACTTGGCTCCTTTAGTCACTATGACAAGGACAACTGCCCTCTTCAAGTCCAACAGACTTGGCTCCCTGATCATTTGAAAGAGGTTGGAGTTGCTACTGAGTTGTACTTTAAGTCCTATTGTCTTTAAACACTCAGTAGCATGGTGTGATCATTCCAGGGATAATATTGAGTTCGGCAATGATGCTTGACTTCTTTATATGCTCAATATCTTCTTGTGATCACCCATTGTGCTGCTAGGCTTTTGTACTTCAGCTCCTTTGGTACTTGATAACTTCTCGAGATGAACTCCTGAGATGACTGTGATGCTCCTTTCTGTTGGTACTCAGTTGTTCCTTCTTATTATAGACAGATTATAGCTTCTCGAGATGGGCTTCTGAGATGACTGTGATGCTCCTTCCTTTTGGTACTCAGTTACTACAATGTATGTATCAAGTTGGCGTTTAAGCTTCTCTCTTCCATGTGCCTAGCAGCTCTGAACACTTCTTCTGTAATAGAGTTATTTATCTCTATGTCTTTCTCAATTCAGTGTTAGTGTTCTGATGGATCGTAGAGTCCTTCAGCATCTTCATTTTCTGTTTTACTCTACGATCGGTTGTTGTCTTCCATCATCTCTCTCGTGTAGATATTTTTCAACAACTGCAACAACAACTTTTCTGTTCGTCCTGTAAGCCTTTATATCTCTGAGCATATATTACCGTTGAATGAAATCCCGTTGGTTTCATTTGGCTTTGTGCAGATCCTTAATATCTTCAATGTTGACTTTCTTGCTGCTTGTGTCAGTGCTTTTCCCTTTTCTGACATGTTCTGATATATTAACCTGTAGCTCAGCTTTCTCTGAATTTATAGCCGTTGCACTCCCAGAGTTGTTCAGTAAAGATTATTATATTCTTTGCTAGTTAATCTTCTGATTCATCAATAAATGTTTTCCTTGACTTTTAGAATCAGCTGTTCTGCTGCATTCAGAGATGTCCCATTAGTCTGACCTTATTCACCAATTTCCTGAGCAGTGGGTCCTGACTTGTAATCGTTTGGGCACAACGTCTACTACGACTCTGACATGCATCTGTATCTCAACAGCACTTAATCTTTCTTTAATCTGGGCGAGGAGCATTCTCTTTTCTCTTGCACCATATAGCCGTTCTGTTAGTCTACTTGTCCTGACCTGCTTAATGAATTCGTTGAGTGATAGACTGTCTACTTTGTTTCTGCAAATTCAGCTTCATGAATGTTACTTGAGGTATGTCAAGTGAAACGTTGAGTTAGAACGATCTTTTCTCTAACTCTGCGACCTTGTTGCTCTGGTCAGATCGTAAAGTTTGTGCTTGCAATGCTTTGCTTTGATTTCGTTCTACGATCTTGTAGGTTTGATCAAATCGTAGAGTTAGTTAACTGTAGTGCTTCTTAGTGGAATCGTTGAGTTGCAGTCTGTGTTGCTTCATCCTTTAATTCTACTCAACGATTGTTCCATGTGTATAGCAATCTTCTGTATTGCCTTGTCATTCTGTTCCACTCTACGACTTCTTCTATCTGTGCAAAATTCCAGTTCTTGTAAGCTTGCTCATCAAGTTTACTCTACGATTTTGCTAGAGTGTGTATCGTAGAGTACATTTCTTCTCTGGTTCAGCGTTATCTGCAGGCTAGCTTGGCTGTCTGTTCGACGATCATAGAGTTCAGCTCTACGATTTGTACTTGAACAGTTCTTTAACTTTACTTGTATAACCTGTAGACTTCTTGCACATCTGACTCTCTTTGATGATCGTAGAGTTATCCTGGTAAGGAGTCGTAGAGTTAACTCTACGATTTATACAGAATCGTTGAGTCTTCTTTGAAAGAAATCGCAGTGTCCGTTCTACGATCGTATAGACTGATCAACCTAACAGATTTGATCTTTTCTAACTAAGTCCTTTCTTACATTATTACATCATTACATATTGAAAGGACTTTTACAGACTTTGACATACACAAATACATCAATGATTCATTCTTATGCTACTCTGCTAATATCATACGTCTTTTATGCAGAGTGACTTCTATTGAAAGATCAACCTAACATTTCTGATCTTTAAAATCTAAGTCCTTTGTACACATATATCTAAAAAGGACTTTACAACATTTTAATCTGATAACTTTCATTCTTTTTAATAAGCAGCAGATAGTTTATAACAAGATCATATTTGTGCTATACAAGTGTGTGCACATCACAGTATTTAAGATAGATAATATATATCATACACCCACAACAATGTAAGCACATAATTAGATTAACATATAATCACTTTGTCAAATAACCTTTTAAATACTTTTAGACAAGCTGTGCACATAAACAAGTAAGCACATAATTATATTTTGAACATCTACGCACTTTTTCAGATACACATTATATATCAATCATGACAATCAATCATGTAAGCACATAAACACTTTCAGAGTATCTAAGCACATAATCAGTTGAGCACATAAGCACATTAACACATATAATCAATCGTGTAAGCACATAAACACTTTCAGAGTATCTAAGCACATAATCAATTGAGCACATAAGCACATTATAAAATTACTTTGTCAAATAACCATATAAGCACATTTAGCCCAGTCCTTTTTGCACAACAGTCATCATCATCAAATCAAACAACATTCAACAAGCTTATCCAAACCATTGTTGGGTGCAGATTTCTTATATTAAGTCTGAGAATTGAACAACCCTAAATTAGGGGATTTTGTGTCGAGAAATCGACTTTAGCGCCAGTGACTAAATGTAATGCATATACAGGGGGTTGAATAGGCTGATCCCCTTGAAAACCAAACAACTCAAAGGGTCAGAGGAAACTCTATTATACCCTCGTTAGTTCAGGGTCCTTAGTGACCGCTCAGCATTTTAAGATTCAAATCTTCTGTTTATTAAAAATTTGAATCATGTTTCATTCACAATTGTTATATCTATTGTTGAATCATTGATGATATTTCCCATTCATTCATGATATATTAAATATCTATGATTGTTCTAAACTTGTTGAGCAAACTAGTTGCTCATTCTTGCTATATCATGAACCATTTTTCAGATAAACCTGATTGCACAAAGAAGGATAAGGAAAAAGGAAAAGCCAGAGATTAAGTTAGCTTATGCATGTTAACTAGCTATTTAAATGTGTATTTACTGTTGAAGAATCTTTTGTAATTCCTTATGATAAGAACTGTTTTTATGTTAAGGTTGATAGACCCTGGTATTGTAACCTTTTGAAGGGAACCAATATGTATTATTCCGCGATATTTAAATGCAATGTATGTATTTAATTGTTGGTAATGTGTTGAATAGTGAGAACCAAACTCGAGATTATGGAACCCGGATTTGGGGTCGTCACAGAAACCAAACTACGTTTATACTTTTAATTATATAGTTGATGAGGAACAATCAAAAAATCATCTTACCTAATATTAATTTTTACTTTTATAGCGCTTGCTTTTCCTACGCTAGATAAATTTTTATTATTTATCTATCTAAATCAGAAACTAAGATTAATAATATACTTTTATAAGTAAACAAGATTTAGTAATATAGTTTTATAAGGAACAATCAAAATAAAATAATCTTACCTAGTACTAATGTGTCACTTTTATTAAAATATATACAATAATGCAAGTCTAACTAAAATTATCTTACTAATTAGATAATATAGATTGAGAACAAAACAAAATTCTTACAAAGATCATCTACCTAACTTAAATTTGTTACTAAAATATAAATATAATTTCATATACAAGTAAGATTTATTTATTATTTAGATAATATAATTTTAAAATAAAAAAATTTTCTTATGAAAATCACCTTACCAAAGATTAAATTATCCTATTATTTAAATAAATATAGGTATAAATATAATACATTCACCCATTATATATTCAATTATTAAATTAAAAATTAAATGTTGAAAACTAATTATTCTATTCAGCAATATATTTATAAAAAGAATACAATAAAAACAATTATAAAATCATCTTATTTAATATAATTTGGACTAAAGTACAATTTACATCCCAAATTTTACATGTCACACTTATCACATCTTAATCTTTAAAAAGTATGTACTTATACCCCAATTTTTTATTTTTCGTATTATGTTGCACCCTCCGAATATCTTACAAGTCACTTTTAAACGAGAATGACGCACATGTGACTTTTTTTTTTTTTAGGAGTAATTGGGTCAATTCAGTTCTCTCCCATTAACGCCCAAAGCCACTATTCCAAATTTTATCCATTTCTTTATCAAATTCTTCTCTTTCACCCAAGTCACTATCCCAAATTTCATCCATTTATTTATCTAATTCATCTCCTACACCATTGGATTACTAAGTGATGTCGTAATCGAGGTTGAAGACATGGCCTTCCATCTCCATAAGGTAGTTTCACTTTAACCCCCAAAAACATGAATCTGAAGAGGACCTTCTTTCTCTGTATTGATGTTGTCATCTTTAGCAAACCCAGCAAATTTATTAACGGCAATACAACAATTTCTCCATTTCTCAATTTGCTCTAGTAAATTTTCCAAACAGATAATTCGGATGATTTTTCAAGAAATGGACCGGATTTGCTGATTTTAACTTCCTAAATTGATCGATGTAATATGGTAAAGATTGCCCATTTAGGAGAGAGAAAGCTGGGGGGGTGTCAAAATCTGGAACATTTCTCGGCATACAAACGATTCAAACACAAAACACCTGTTGTTTTTGTTTGAAAATCTGTAATTAGACTGATTGCATGGACTGCAACATCAATATCACAGCTTGCAGACTCCATTTCTCGAACCAAGTGCTTCACAAAATTTCTCACAGATCTAAATGCATAATGCAAAACCAAGTTGAAATCTTTGGGGCTGGAATCATATAGGTTTACATTATCTTCATTGTGATCTCATACATCTTCACGAGACTCTGTTGCTCTTGAATTTTGGTTAATAAAAGAGTCACATGAGGAGGAGAACAATCAATTTGCTTTTTCAAGAAGCTTTGTTTTAGCTCCGAAAGAGCTCTCAATTCATCTACCACAGTCTGGTCCGTAGATTGAATCCCCTCAGAATTGTAATTAGGGAATTGGGCCATTTGTAACTCAGCCGCCCTGCGCCGGGAACCACCGGGAAAGAGTACATATATTCCACCGGCATCAGTTTTCAGTCAGCGGCAGACTCCCACTGCCTCTGATAATAATTTCAGTTTTGGGTCTCATAGCACCCCATCGATTAAGCCTTTACGAGAGAGAGAATAGAATGAAAGAGGACTCCCGATAAAAAAAAAAATGACTAGTAAAATGTCTAAAGGGTGTAACTTAATATAAAAAATAAAAATTTGCGAATGCAATTACATATCTTGAAAAAATTAGGGCGTGATAGGTGTTTCACATTTAAAGTTTAGAGTGCAAATTTTACTCTAATCTATAATGTATTATCATTATTAAATAATATTTTGCTACTACTTAGACAATACAGTTTAAATGCAATTTTTTTCCTTTCATAATTGAATTTGTTACTATTATTAAAATGTGAGTGTAAATTTATTTCATGTATAATATGATTTTATTATTACTTAGATAATATAATTATAGAAACTAAAATTAAATAGACAGTTCGTTTGGTACTCAATTTGATCAATTTATAAATAATAATTAGTAAACAATCATTACATCATATTATCTAATATATAATGTGAGTTTAAGAAAAAATTATGATATTAGAAGGAAACAATTTTTTTATGAGGATTGTCTTATCAAATATAAAATTATTACTATTATTAAAATATAAGTATGAATATAATATATTAATTGATATATGACTCAATTATTAAATAAATAGTTAATTTATCAAGTAAGAATTTATGATAATAAAATTAAAAACATGAATAATAATAATAATAATAATAATAATAATAATAATAATAATATAATTCTACCATAGAACCATTCGATCGGTTCAACTAAGTTAAGAATAAGAATTAATGATATAGTTTATAAGAAAACGATCATAAGATCATCTTACCTAATATTAATTTGTTATTATTATTAAATAAGATTTTGTTACTACGTAGATAATATAGTTGAAAATAAATTATTTTTTTTACTTAGATGATCTTACTTAACTTGATGTTTTACTATTATTAAAATATGTGTGATTATATTTTAATTATAAGAGGAGTTTTATTATTACTTAAATAATATAGTTTTAAAGGGAAAAAAACTATTTATTTATGATGATCATTTTATCTAATAAATATATATTTATAAAAATATAAAATAAAATATTGACAATATCATAATTTTAGAATAAGAACTCATGCCGTCATGGTGGGTTCACATGCTAGTATCAATAATATAATTAAAATATAAATTTACTTTCATAAACTTTTGGTTCAGTCTTTTTCTTTTCTATCTAAGATAGTATAAATACTATTTAAATTTGTAACAATTAAAAACTTTCCAAATTTATAAAATATCCAAAAGGAACCTCAACCTGTAAGTAAAGGGAATGTGTTGTTTAATTTGATTTTGTATATATAATAAAAAAAAAACTTAAAAAATAATTTGTATTTTTGATTCTACAAATTTATTACAAGATCACAATTAAATCTACGTAAGGAAATAGATCTTAGCAATTTTTTTATAGGATGATTTTATTATTACAATGTTATGAAAAATATAAATTATCGAAAATATCTTTTAACATATCACACGATTTAATTACATTAATATTAATCATAAATTTAATTATTAAATTAATGTCCTAATTAATCTACAATCATTAAAATTTAAAATTTTATTATATAATTGTATTAATAATATTCATGAATTTTTTTAGACTTATTAACTATAAAATTAATTGAAATTGTAGTGGACTCATTACTAATTAATTGTCATAACTAAATTAAATTTTATTAAACCTTGATTTTCATAGGTTTTTTCTCATTAGAGTTTCAAGTAAATTTTATCAATATAAACACTAATATATAAATTCATTACAAACTTAAATAAAATTAAAATAATTTTTTTTTTATAATCATAACTAAATAAATATACACTTCATTCAAATATTTAGCTTAAAGTTGATCGAAGAAACCTAAAATATACAATTCCACAAATTATTATATAAATAAATATTGAATAATTTAATAATTACACTTATCTTCTTAAAATCCTAAGTATATATTTACTCTACATTTAATTGATTATCTTAATAATTAACATAACAAATTATTATCTATATCGCCCAAGCTTTGCACAATGTTGGTGAGCTTTGTCAACTATATAATTAAAAGTGCAAACTTGATTTTATTTTACTAATTTTTTATTCAACTTTTCTATTCATATTAACATAAGTATTATTCAAATTTGTATCAATTAAATATTCTCCAAATTTTAAAATATTCATAATTCTAATAGGAACAAAAAAAGAAAAAGGGATATCTTTTTCTTTCCTATTTAAATTAGTATAAGTACAATACAAATTTATAATAATTAAATAATACTATCCAAATTTGTAAAGTATTCAAAATAAATCACACAATTAATTTTATTAATAATAAATATGAATTTTTTAAAACATAATTATTGTAAAATTAGTTGAAAATTTATAGTAAATTCATTACTAACTAATTATCATCATTAATTTTAAAACTTATTAGAGTTTGTGTTTCAATAAAAAAAAATTCAAATTAGAATTTCAAGTTAATTTTGACAATATAAACACCTAAATAGAATTCTATTACAAACTTAAATAAAATTAAATAATTATTTTTTCATAATCATAACTAAATAAATATGTACTACATTTAAATATTTATCCTAATAATTGATCGAATTAACCTATAATATATAATTCAATATTTATTATTTAATTAAATATTTAATAATCTAATAGCTAAAATTATTTTCTCAAAATTCGAATTAATTTATATATTTAATAATATAATAAACTATTATTAATATCATCCGTGTTTCGCACAAGGTTGATGAACTTGTATAATTAAAAGTACAAATTTTGTTTGATTTCACCAAATTTCGATTTCACAAATTTTTGATTTAGGTTTTTTATTCATATTAGCATAAGTACTATTTAAATTTGTATCAAATAAATATTATCCAAATTTTAAAATATTTTCATATCTAATAGGAATAGAATAAAGGAAGATATTTGTTTTTCCTATTCAAATTAGTATAGTATTCAAAAGAAACCGAATCAATATCTAATAGAAAAAGTAACTTATAAAAGAATTTTTAGTTTTAGCTTTACTAATTTAATTATATTTTTTATCATTATTTATGTAATTAATGATTAAGAAAATATTACATATTATACTATATATTACCTAAATTTATTAAAACTTGAAATTAAATTACACCAAATTAAAAGCACAAAATTGGTTTGATTTCCCAAATTTTTTGTTCAGCTTTCCTATTAATATTTGCATAAATAATATCCAAATTTGTATTAATTAAATATTATCCAAATTTAAAAATATTTCCATCTCTAATAAGATTAGAATAAATGAAGATTTTTTTTCTATTCAAATTATCATAAGTACTATAAAAATTTATAATAAATAAATATATATTATTCAAAAGAAACAAAACCAAACTCTAATGGAAAAAGTAACTTCTAAAAAAAAAATTATTTTTGATTTTACCAATTTAATTATATTTTTTTTATCATTATTGTGTGTAATTAATTAAGACAATATAAACACTTATATAGAATTCCATTACATACTTAAATAAAATTAAAACAATTATTTTCTCATAATCATAACTAAATAAATGTGCACTTCATTCACATATTTAGCTTAATAATTAATCGAAGTAACCCAAAATATATAATTCAATATTTATTATTTAAATAAATATTTAACAATCTAATAGCTGCAATTATTTTCTCAAAATCCTAATTAATATTTAGCTGATTATCTTCTCAAAATTCTAATTAATATTTATCTATTTAATAATATAATAAATTATTATTCATACCGTTTGTGCTTTGCACGAGGTAAATGAGCTTGTATATTTGAAATCCTTGATTGTGTAACCGCTTATTTAATTCACAATTACCTAAAACTTTTGTCCTTAACTTTTTTGAAAGCAATTTTACAATTTTGTTGCCAAACAATTTATTAGTATTAAAATGTCTTATCTCATCGCTCCGCTTTATCAAACGGACACTAAATAATTTACCATCTCATTCGAATACCCTTGCAGTATATGTTGTATTTTATCATCAATCAAACCCCAACATTAATTGGTTGTTACAAATTACAAAATCTACATTACTCTAAAATAGGATTATTCACTACTGACAGTTACGATTTAATTATTGGATAGTTATGTTTTATATAAAGGGAGATGATATTAACGGGATAAACGCTCCAAGCACTGCAAAGACTATTGTTGCAAACATTAGTAAACGAATAAATTCAATGTTTTACAAATATAATTATGTGTGTGACGTACATGGAAGAGGGGACTATGTATAAATAAAATTTATGTTTTACATGAGTCTAATATCACGCGTGAACGAGTCTGTTTTTTATCAATGAAAATTAAATTAATCCATCAAACAATTAATTTCATATGTCAATCCGAACAAATACTCCATTTATTTCAAAATATAAAGTCGTCATTGACTTTATAAAATTAATTTAATATATTTTTAAATTAAAAAATTGATGCGACATACCTTTTGATGTAACAAATCTTTTTTTGGCTCACTAACTTGAACAATGTCTATTACGAATTATTCCCCATATATATACACATACATATACATGAAGCTTTCGGGGAGGACGCTGGCTGTATCCAAATATTCAGAACCTTATACTATGGTTCAATCACTTCTCTTTAAGAACTTCTCTTGCTGTTTTGCTTTTACATGAGCTTAACACGTAAGAAAAATCTGAAATCAGGGTACTTAATTATACAAAGAATGAGGCCAGAACCAAGTGAATAATCCATCTGAAAAACAATGGAGAGCAAACTGAAATAAAAACAGGAAAAATACCAATGAGTGCCCTCCTCAAACAATCACACTCACATTCCTACCCACTGCTTTCTAACAGAAACGTAAAAGCACAAGTATCCCACCAAAGATAGAAAGAGTAGATACATAATTTCTACCAAAAAAAGGAGGGTTAAATTTGACTCCATGTAATCTCCCAAACCAGAAAAAAGAACAATATACTGCATTTTCCGCAAAACATCATCATCATCCATGTCATCACGACACTTGAACCGCCTCATTGGTATGCTTCCTTCGGAGCAGCATAGCTTTTACTCTCGGTGACATTAGAGTTCATGGCAAGGACCTCCGGTGCGATTTCCCAACTCCCACTTCTCCTTCCCCGACTTGAGTTCCATGCATCAGATTGGACTGTCAGAGGTCTTCGATCTGAGCCCACAATAGAATCAAACCCTAAGGAATTAAGATGAAGCACATCACTTCCTCTGATCCGTATGCCTGCTTCAATATCTTCAATATTATGACGCTGCGAGATTTTCATTAGATCACCACCAAGCTCTAGATCATCTTCTACTTTCATACGACGATCCTCACCTGCATCCGGGGTTTCTGATTCCCGGTTGGTGGGCAAAGGAGGCCTTTGTACCTCCTCTTGTACATAGGCTCGGAAGTTGTTTCTTGAAGGCTTTATTGTTGCCCAAAATACTTCTAGAAAATTATTCAAGCAACCCCGATCATAAATATTTATCCTGTTGTCAGCTCTGTACCGGAAATTCTCATAGGTAGTCTGAAAAGAAAATTTCAAGGATATTTTAACTAGCTGACCAGAAAGAAGAAAGCTTATACCCTGAGAACACCTAGCTCTTGTCAAAGGAAATGAAAATGGACTCCTCAGAAAGGAAACACTACAATGCCAAAAAAATAATAAAATAATAAAATTAAAATCAAAAGGGAAACATTGACTATCTTCAAAAGATCCAAGACTTTAGTTTATGCAAAGAATAATGCTTCATAGTCCTACTTTCTACCTGTACCCTCACATAAAACAAAATATCCCAAAAGTTGCAGTTATTTACAACACATGCTAAGTTTGGGAACGAAGCGAGTCTCTCATTATTACGACGGCTTAAATAGTTGAACACTGCTCTTCCTCTTCAACTTCATATTTTGTGGCTCCTAATCTTGCAAAGGATGGTCCAAAAACAAAGTAAAAAAGTGAACATAGGTCACCTACAACTTGAGAGTTATTGTGCCAAGTCATGATAGCCTTACAAAGTTGCATGCATGAATGTTAGCACTGATGTAAGTACTTTCCTTGGATGCCATTGTGTTTGTGGGACAAAGAAATAGGACTAGAAAAGATTATATTTCCATGTGCATTTACATTCCCATACATTCATTACAGATGGAACAAAGATGTGCACAATATTGATAGATATCTCATCAAAAACCTTCATTCCACAACCACCCTTCCACTTGGCTAAAGTTTTGATAACTTTGAAAAGCAACTGTTGTGTTGGTCTAATCCAAATCAAAATAACTGTATCAGTTAACTATGAAGCACCGAGTCGGACACGGGACATGACATTTTCCAAAAAAAAACACGATACAATATGTCAAGGATACGTTCAATTATAATAATATAAATAAATTCAATATTGATAGAGCATGATAAAAACATAAACAAAATAATAAGAAACACAAACACATTGCATAATAAATATAATAAACTTACATAATAATGTCCAAACTTATTAAAAGACATTAAATAACCCATAACTTTTATATTACAATTTAAGTACTGCAAACTTTTTAATTTTTTTTACCCCAAATGTGTCAGTGCGACATGTCCAAGGCGAGTCCCGGCGTCTCTAGGGTGTGTCCAGTTTTTTTTTAAAAGAAGAGGAGCTCGAGGACACGTGTCAGGTGCATGTCCGAGGCGTGTAGAGTGAATTCGTGTCCGACACGAATTCGTGGCCCTCCGGGAAGTGTCTATGCTTACATAATTTACAGCAAGCATTGTTTCTAGTTGATAGCCATTCACCAGGGTTATTCATTCACTCCAGGAGCAGACAACACATCGATGCTTGAATATTTTCATTTTTCAGCACTATTAAAATATTAGAGCTTTCTGATCGATGAATTAACAGACACCATGCCACCAGTCCACCAAATCATACCAACCAGGCAACCAAAATTATGGCACTGTGTTGAACCAAGTGTTGATGCTTGAAAATTTTCATTTTTCGACAGTGTTACAATATTAGAACTTTCTGCTCCATGAATTAACAGACACCAAACAAACAAGGCTATACTTGAAAATGTAATCGTGCATATGCTCTTTGCTTAATTTGTTTATTGCTTCAATAATTGGCCAAAGGACTGTTAATTTCTCATTGTTATGTGAGAGGTGAAAAAAACTAGCTGATATTAGCATTTAAAAAAAAATCCTATGCCTTTTCAACAGTAGCTCAGCAGGATTCATAGTCTAGACTGCCACCAACAGGTCATAGGGCCTCAAGTAAAATAAAATCATTAATGCACCAAATTTGGACAAACCAAACTAAATGTAACACTAATGAGCTTGTGACAAAATCAACCACAATATATCCAGGACTTTTAGTTTTAAATACAAGGAAAAAGAAATCAACTGACCTGATTTGTGCTTATGAGGTACAAATGAAATCCAGTGAGTCCACCAACAAACCAGAGTGAAATAAAACAATAGACCATTAGTATCACGGATGTGGGCGAATGCTTCATTGCCGTCCAAACTGTTCCTTGATAATCATCCATCAGAAACTTGATGTACAAGGCTGACATGGCAAACGTGTATATGCAAAGAAGCATTGAAGATGAAACAAATAAAAAGAAGTATCGGTAGTTGCGCTGCAGAAGTTCACATTGAAAAGGCAGTTAGTGTCACGATATGGCTCTTTTAAACAGTGGGAAAAAAAAATCCGATAATTATCAAGACTGCATAAAAGAACACGGAAAACAATAAATCTATATGGGGCACATCAGTCAGTGTACCTGCCCAATGCACTGACCCACCCAAGGACAATGGTGATCAAACCGCTCCACACAATTGTTGCAAATGGAGCAATGTGAACAACGGGGAGGGCGGTAAAGCATGCATGTCTCACAGTACTTCACTCTAACAGGAATTCCATTGACCATAACTTCTTTTGTCCTAGGAAACTGTACACTAGGTGTCTGTATTCCCCCAATCTCAGCTGATGCGGAAGTGTCATAACGAAACTCTTCCTCAGGTGGATGTGAATTACGGGGAACAATACCTGGATCCCGGGCTGAAGTAAGAAGAAGAAGCACCAAGACCTATCAAAATTAACTAAGAGATCATAATATGCAACAGAATGGATAACTAATCGAAGACAAATTCATCTAATGATATTATGTAGCTGACATACATGGAGAAAGAAAATAAACTTATGAATCTACTTTCATGAATGGGGTATAAGTAGGAAATCAGATCTGAATATGCAGGCTTCACGAAGACCCAATTTGAAATATGACAGATTCTATTCTTAGCTAAAAAGGAGAAGCTGGAAAGAGATATATATGTTCACATATTTTGCAAACTAAATAGGGTAATCATAACACATTAATTCATTAGCAGTAAAGCTCCGCATAACATCTAATATATTCAATATAATTCTAAACAGCAACCATGTCCTATATCAGGAGATTCATCAGAACTTAACAATGCTAACTTTTAGAATTATAAGAAATACAAGATCAAAACAATAAGGGGATTGGCATGCAGTCACATGTAAAATTGAATTGAAAAAAGTATAGCAGCAGTTGACAAAAGGTACAAGCAACTAGTAACGAAGATATTATGACACTCTGCAAATTAACGTACAGATATTATTATTATTATGTAGCGACTACACAAATGTCAAGTACCAGCTGAAGGATAATGAAAACTAACATAGATGGTAAAGACAATTGCTACCACCAGAATAGCATATCCTGCGTCATATTGGGAAAACTTATGACGAAGATGTCTTCCGACTAATGCACAAAAGAGGATAATTGGAATAGTGATCATTAATACAGTGGCAATAAGTGACTTTGCATCTGGCCCAAAGATCAACCTTCCACCAAGAAAGAACTTCTGCAATATAAGTATCTAGAAGTCAAATGCAGAATGTATCTCACAGCAAAAAATAGAAGAAATGCGTGATCATTTAAAAGATGTGCAAGGATCCCCCATACAAAACAATATTAATTAACATCTGCAAAGTCTAAATATTAAAAAATGGTAATAACAAATAAATCAAAAAGAATAAGGCCTCATCGGCAGACAAAAGGATGACAAACAACCATTTACAATTAGACAAATGACAAAGGTTTGTTGTCAGAGCATGAAAATGACTGCATGTGCTGAATGGACCACTCATCCTCTAATTGATAAACAATATATCAGTACATGGTCACCACCGTTATTAACCAGCATTACATCAAAACACCTTCCTCTAGGAATCAATGCCTGAGCTCTAAGAGTCTCATTGATACAAGGAAGTGAGACTTATCTCCGAGAAAGAGTACGTCCCAGGAAACACGTTTCTTGGATGGTAAAACAATTTTTTTTATAAAGAAGAATTTTTTTGTTCCATTACAACATTGGGAACCATGCTATAGATACCATGTTAAATCTATTGTAATAAGCATGCCACAGAGCTTATAGACATCACCAGATTGTAACACGTTCTTTTCATAATTAAATATAGATTATATAGGATGTATCGAAAAGAACCTAACCATCCTGCTGCCAGAAAGTTGGAATCTAACATAATGTTGTTTGTATAAATAATTAAATCTACTACCTCTGCCCAGCTTAAAAACTGTCCTATTAGGAAAGTCCCAAAATGTGATTCATCATGAAAATAAAGATACCAATATAATGTAAGTTTTTATCTAGTCCTTTAACTTTATTAAAGTTAAAAATAAATAAATAAAAATTGTATTGAGCATAAATGAAGCTTGCATATGTAAGTTTTGATCCTTTAACCTTATTAAAGTTAAAACTAAAATAAAAAAATAAAATAAAATTGTATTGAACACAAATGTTGCTTGCATAAGTATACTTTTGTCCCAGATTAAGATCCTTCTGGAAGTCCTCAAGAGTGAGTTCATCGTGGAACAAGATACCGAATCTCATGATGATGTGTCTGTAAGTTTTGATATCCTTAAAAAGTTAAAAGAACGTTATTGGGGACTCTCTTTTAGCTCGGAGGGAGTATACAACCACCACATTATCAAAAAAAAGAGAAAAGAAAGAAAGAAAGAAGGGAAAATAGGCTCTACAAGGCAACAGGTAATCAAAGAGTGCAAAAGAATATGCATGAAATGATGAATCCATTATTTCCAAGTTCTTTCATCATGCAAACCGGAAGTTTACTTGCCAAGCTTTAAAATGCACTTCATGCATTTTCACCAAGCCACAAACCAATAATCACCAGCCTGGTCCCAGATTAAGCAGTCACAGATTCATCTCCTCTCTCACTTTTTTTTTCTCATGTATATTGTTTGATTCCTCTCCAGAAAATTACATTCATAGATATGGCCTAGATGATTAACCAAAATGGAAAGGATGGCAAAAAATGAACCATGAACAAAAACCATGAACATGATGATTACTAGTAACCTAGTCAGCTCAAATTCTAAAGCAGAAACCTTGAACATGATTACTTTGCATCTCTTTCTTCTCTAATTACAATGAACTCTTTACCCCAGAAAAATGTACATTCATAGATGCTCTGTGATTAACCAAAATGGAAAGGATGGCAAAAAATGAACCATGAACATGATTACTAGTAACCTAGTCAGCTCAAATTCTAAAGCAGAAACCATGAACATGATTACTTTGTATCTCTTTCTCCTTTAATTACAATGAACTCTTTACACCAGAAAAATGTATAAAAAGTTTCTCTTGAGCTTGTGAAAAGAGCTACTTAAGGAGTAAAGATTAAGGAATAAAGATCATGAAGCCAAGTCAGAAAGTAATAAAACCTTACTCATAACACAAGTCAGTTTTTATGGTATCTTACTTCCTCAATGGACATGGTAAAATATATCTTATAGCTGCAAATCAGACAAACTCAAATGGCCCAATCCAAACCCAACTTGACTTCTGGTAAGCCTGGCACTGTTGCACAGTCCCTTTGAAGCTTGTGTTGGATTTGATCAGAGATGATGAAACATCTGGTATGGCATGGAGTGAGACTCAAGCAACCCAAGATACCAGAACCCTACCTAGTAATATTCACACAGACTCTCTCTCTCTCTCTCACAAACACACACACATCTAGAAGTGGTAGCGACATAAAGGGAGAACTAGATACACAAGGATATTCACTCTTGTCAGGAATCCCAACTTCAAATCAAACCTATATTCATCTTTTCATAACGAGTCCTCCACATTCTAGTACGGACTGATATCTAAATACTTGATTTTTATTTCTTCATAATCAAACCAGATATACCAAGTCCAAATCAAATCTATATTTATATCTCCATTATGGGTATTCCACTTTTTAGCACCAAGGACTAACTCTAAATAATTGATCTCTATTTCTCCATAATCAAACTGGATCATCCCCTCACAGAAATCAAGTCAACCACTTACAAGTTAGTTTCTGATTATTAATGTTCTCTCTCTCTATAAAAGAAGTTTTTATGTATTTTTTATCTTCAGACCATCATGTGTAGCTAGCTATTGAATGCATTTCGCATCAAATATTGAAAGGCATCATCTTTATCCATGAAAAATGTACACATGCAACTAAAAGTATTCATCAAACAATTGCAGAACACATCTCCAACTGCTTAATAACCAAGTATCCTAATACCGTAAGGGACAAGTGATACATTATCAGAATTTACAGAAAAAAAAGAGTATCTAAAGAAGGTAGTCATTATTCACAAGAGAGCACAGTGACTTTAGAAGTCTTGTGCAAAGCCTCTCGCGCAAGACAAGCTAAAACTTACAATTTTCCAGCTAAATGCCTTTTCACTTAATCATGGCTCACCTATAAAGATTAAAGATTAAAAAGAAAGGTAAAAAAAATACTCAAGACTCCACTTCAATCAGCTCCCATTTATTGTTTATTGTTTTTAGAAGAGAATCAATTCTCTATGATGTTTTAAATTAGTAAGAACTTAATACAACAAACTCCCCAAATCATAAAAGAGGATTAGTTCTCCAAAACAAGGAAATACCTGAAGTAAACAAAACATCCCCATGAGCAACGACAACAAAGGGGCTGGGGAAATCATAAAAGTCACCTGATCCAGATTTCAGTATTAATAATTAAAATGTTTTGAAAGCATTAACTATGTGTGCATAGCAGTTAGATAAAACCAAAATATAAGATATCAGTTTGTTCTAACTTCTAAGCTGGAGCTGAAGTGCTAGACGCTAGACGAGAAAATTAAAAGGACCAAAACCCCAAAAGTATAACTTTTCTTAATTTTGAATGATCAAGTAAGGATGCCAAGATTCTCCAAATATGTGGATGTTTTGCAATTCCTTAAGTCATGTGGATGGAACATAATAATGCTCCAGATCCTTGATAAGCATGTTATCCATTTTCATATTTCGGGGTATTGTGTTTCCTTTATCACTTCTTAATTGGCTCCATCTATTCATTCATAGTGATTAAAGTACAATCAATCATTGAGGACTCTGTATTTGTGGAGACTTTGCCCTCCCTTATGTATCTCTGTCCTTCTTAAAAGAAGTACAACCTAAGAATCACATTCATTTAACAAGGTGGATTGCCAAGGAGTTGACATATGGACCCCGACACTTCTCGACAATCTGGCACAAGTCATAACACCTTCTGAAACAGTAAATAATAATGTTCTCGCACTATAATAACACCCCTGGACACTTTGGGCACATGATCAATACCCTATTAAATGTCAACAGAGAATGACCTTTTTCTTTATTATTTATCCTGAATGATTGATTCAGTGTGTTTACACTTTACACATAGTATGCCTAACACCCATCAGAGCATTTCCTGTTTTACACCCTGCAACTCGCCTTCAGTCAGTCTAGGGCAGAATAGAAGAGTATGTATAAGAATTAGTATCATAACAAAAATGTTTTCCTCGTCATTAATATGTTTGCTCCACTTCAACCTTCTCTACTTCATAAGTCACTAAGATAGACGAATCTAGAGAGCTTACATCTGCTAAATGAACTACTCGACATTTTGACCACGAGTATTAAAGCAAAGGAGAGCATCTTCTATGAGTTTCCTTGCATACTTACCAAGTTGTCGTAGAGAAAATTTATGTCATATTTCCCTTCTATTTCTTACTGATATAATTGTGAAATCTATGCATATAAAACACAAAGAATAAGAGATTTTCACACTCAAGATCTTGAAAGAATGGTTTAAAACAACTGGAATATTGCATAAAATGAGAACACCACATTATTTTTTCCCATTGGCTATTGCATTAATCTTGTTGAGCAAAACGTCCAGATAACCCTTCTCCCAAAGCATTAACCAGATTTGATTGATACCAAACCTAAAGTAACAAAGAAATGTCAAAGGGTACTCTCCACATCATATATCTTACCAAAGTTATGTAGATTCTATTTTCTGCAAGTGTTGAGTTACCGACTCATCTATAACCTTTAGCTGTTATAGAGAGGGCCCCAGACCATGCACCCCCACGTTAAATTACCAACTCATCTAAAAGCTTAAACTGTTAGAGAGAGGGCCCAACAATTTATATCATGCTAAAAGTAAGCAAACCTTCTTTAACAAGTATGACTATATGCCGTCATGCAATATCAATTCTAGAAGCATTAGCCCTTGCCTGATTCCATAATACCTAATTTCAATATTTTAAAAAGTAAAAAAAAAACGCTCAACTTGCTATTTAGGATCGCAACAAAAAAACTCATTTCGTATTTCCATTCCGAGGTCATAATATATGCTAGCACTCAAATTATAACTTGTTCATCATCTCAGCTCACCTTTTCATTAAGACTTCCCTGTCTTCAAGATATTATTCAACAGATTAACAAATCGTCTAACTTATATATATGATGGAAATTTTAACACCAGGTAACCACGAAAATTTACTCACTAAAAATAATGCCTCAAAGATTTGGCGCTGGCATAACTCATCGTTTGGGGTGTTTTTAGCTTTACAAGACACGTAAGGTAACAAAGAAGCTTACGGTCAAATCTTCAAAGATCGCAATACTTCACTTTGACCTCCATGTCAAGAAATATGGAGCAACTTCTTTCTCATACTGGGATAATATTAAAATAGGGCTATAGGGAAACATCAGAAAGGAAAAACATGCATGGGGAGTAAAACGGGATAAGTAACAAAGATGTATAAATATATGTATACGGCCAGAGAGAGCTTGCTTGATTAGGAAAAGACTCCTCTCTAAAGCATCATAGGGATGTGTCAACAACTCACTGAATCTTTAGGAAAAGGAACAGGACCCATAGTCAGGAATTAACTTATGTATATATGCGGAATCCTTAGGGATAGATGATTTAGGGTTGGGTATAGATCTCACACTAAGGGAGAAATCCAAAAAAGAAAATGAATTAATAGTGACATTTTATGGTTCTCTTTCTTTCCTGCTTATAATATTACCAACCCTTTTCTAACTAGTCCTAGATAAATATATATAGAAAAGGGTATATGACTTAGGTTTGAAGATGTGAGTTAGTAGGATCATTAATTGGAAGTAGAAATATCTTAGTACTATTCCATAATACAAAATCTTCAACAGATAGTGCTTTCTGTTTACTCTCAAGGGGTAAGTTTCGATAGCTAATCATCTCAGCCAAAGGACCTCTCTAGTCACTTCCATAGTCAATACCGGCACCCCTTCCTTCTCCCCTCCTTGACTTTCGCCAAAATAGTGGGTCACTTCCCAACAAAGTTAGCCCCTTGTTAGCTTTGGAGAGAGATTGGGCAGTGATCAATCGTCTTGGAGAAAGAACCCTACCTACCTCTTTGAGGTAGGTAATTTTCCCTCTAAGAAGATCCACAAAAGGCCAAAGTTACACATTTTCCTAATAACCAAGCTAGCCCATTATCACTACCCCCTAGCTAAATTGGTTTACTGACTTGCCCTTAAAGATATGGCTATGTTTACATAAAGTAAAGGGCATCCTCTACATCCTCAAAGTCACTACAAAGTCAATGAAACTTTTATGAAGGTAACCCAATTTCATTCTTGAAGGATGATTACACAAATCCCTAATAATGAGGAATTAAACCATTTTTCTTAAGATGGAATTATGTCCAAACATTCATGAATGGGCCTTTTATACTCTTTGTCAAAGAGTATTACCATCATACCTCATGGCCTACTCCTGTCATGGGTTCATCCATATGGGATCGCCCCAAGTATCATTCTTGGGTGAGTCTATTCCCAATGTCTTGGGAATGGATTACCAACCTCAAAATTATAAAATAGGCTCATGGGCAAGATTAATCGGTTCAAGGCCCAATTATCAATAAGCTCTAACCAAGGTTTTCTCAGGAAGATTTAGTATATTCTTATCACTTATCCCTTTCTATTTTCACTGAAAGCCACATGGGCTCTCCATTCTTATTTTGATCGTCAAAAGGTCAAATTGCCCATCTAGCATAAATTGATTAATCCAAGTGGAGTGAACCATTTTGGGTACTAACACTCATTTTACTCCATTCTAATGCAATACTAAACACCTTTTTAAATTGAATCAGGACATTCCTCAAGATGAAGTATCATATCCTAATAAACATGGCAACCATTTTCAGCCTGTTATCTTTTATCTTACCTGTAAAGATTGGTACCATTTCCAGCTTCACATACACATGAACTTATTTCCACTCTTTCATCTCTTTTATCTTTTCCCTTACACATTATCTTTAATTAGCTCAATCAAAGAATACGGTATTCCTAACTTTCCAAACATCTCATTGCTCTAAACAACTTTCGCAAACTCCAATAGTCAATACAATTGTATAACACTCAAATAGCCTGTACTTTATCCCCTGCTCATTAAATGGGACACCCTTAATTAAAGCTTGCATAATTAGAATGCTAAAAATTCAGCCATTTTCAGCTTATGGATCTTGGCTTACTAATTTGAATCTCCAAAATCACAAATAGCATTCCATGAATTCAATCTAAATTGTATTCTACTGGTAAAGTATCTCTGTGCATTTCACTTTTGAGCTAACTCTTTGAATAAACACACATGCTTTAATACTCCAGCTTGGTGCTAGTTTATGCATACTCTTATGATTCCCAAAATCTCAACAAATTTTAATCAGAAAAACACCAAAAGTACGCATTTTAAACTGTAGCAAGCAGAAGATACCAAAAACCCCCCAAACAATCAAAACCCACTAATTTTGCAAAAATCCCAGCAAACATAAAACATATCCAGATGGTAATAGTCAACGAACAACTCCAGATTCAAAAATTAAGGCAAATCTTACATTGCTTCCTTTCCAAACTTCATACACGCGCTTCGCCATGTGAACCCCAACACACCCACGATCTCAACTACGCCGGAAGAGAATCGAAGATTTGGAAGCTGTGGCTGTCCATACTCGTCCTTTTCCTCAAAAACCCACCTCAAATCTCAGTAGAACAAAAGGTCGATTTTCATTAATAATATATAAACATGACAAACTTAGGATATACAGAGGGTTTTGGGGGGATTTTATGAGGAGGGTGTTTTAATATCTGATTTCTAGAGACAGAAAATGACGAGGGTTTGAATTCCCTTCGTGATCAGAGGAGAGAGAAAGAGAGCGTTAGGGCGGTTTTGGAGTTTTAAGATTTGGAGTGTGTTTTTTAGTGGAAGAATGTTTTGGGAAAGCATCCTTCTTAGTTTATATAACCCGGATACACAGATGTCACGTTTTGGAATATAATGGAATGACTTAACAATGATTAATTTACTAATTTAGCCAGTCAAAGTGTGCGCTTTTCAATTTTTATTTTGAATTGACTTGACTGGCAACAACGGTTAGTAATAGTTTAAAGATTATTGTAACTTGTAATCTCCTATAATATCGACTGTATTTTAGAATTTATTTTAAGGTTAGAGACTTGTATAAGAAGAATAAAAGAAGTGAAAATGCAATAATTAAAACTTGTGAAATTGACAAATCCATTTGCTAAAACATACTCTCTCCGTCCTCAACAAGATGATTTAAAACAGAGCAAAGTCAGGATTTTATATGAGGAGGGGCCAAAATTCTAATTATAAAGTATAATATTAATCTAATAACTAACACTCCATGCATTCCATAAGTGATAAACTCGTAAAAATGTTAAGTTGTTAGCTTAATGTGGTGGCGTCAATACTATTATATAATAATGCAAGAGGCTATTTCAATTGAGTTATTTTCATTCGTATTGAGTTAATCCTTAATTAATTAGTAGTTAATTCGATTAATTCGTTCGTACTGAGTTAAACCTGAATTAAGAGTTAACTCGGTTAATTAGGAATTGGTCTGATCAATTGTCTTTTCTTTTCATACACTCGTCTTCTTCTTCCTCCTGTCTTTGCCGCTATTACATCGGCTCTTCCCCTTCCCCGCTCTTCCATCTTCTCAATTAACCCAATCCTTTATTTATTTTTCTCTTTCTTGAGTAGGCTAACAATCACTCCAACAAAAATCGATCCCCCTCATTTTTTTCCTTTGTTCCGTATCTGTCCCTCCTCTCCACGCATCCCAAATCTCTCCTTTATCTCTGATTTATTCTAAAAACCTCTTTTGTAGACAAACGAATACGAAGTCAGGCAGGGATTTATGACTCAATAATATTCTAGGTTACAATTTCTCTGACCTCAATCGCAAATTAGTTATATATTGTTCTTCTACCATCCCAAATCTCTCTTTCTCTATCTTCTAATTTTTCCCAATTTTTGACGGAATTCGTTTCCCCTCAAAAGGAAATTTCAACAAAATTCTGAATTCTTCACAAACAGTATTGTTGAAAGAGAAGGGGAGAGGCGCTACTGAATTTGCATGAGGATACAAGAGATGGAAGATGAAGCAGCAACTCTTAGAAAAATGCAGGCCAAAGTCAAGAAGGGTTTTTGCACAAGGTTTGCTTCTTCTTTTTGTTTTTTTTTTGTTTTTTAAGGTTGTGAAAAGAATATATTGCATTATTTCCATTAGGGTTTATTTATTTCAATTATTGAATATACTGTATATCTGCATATACAAACCAGATTATAATTCAGAGTAAAAATTTAGTACAAAAAACAAGATAAGTGCTCATTAAAAGATTACAAACGAATCCCCAAATAGTCGTTGCAAACAAATATAGCTAAGAGGTAAACTAGACTTTGTTATATGTAACATATTAGGTTAAAGTAAACAATTATTGTCTGTAGTCAAGATTATATATAGTATTATCATTAATGTGAGTTAGATCATCTCTTGCTTTTGATTGTGTATCAGATTCTAGATTATCAAATTGAATATGATAGATGTTGGATGCATTTCAGTTTAAAGTTCCATGTTTACAGACTGAAACTATAACCCCAAAGTTTTTGTCGAGCAGGCTGTCGCCGTTGTCGGAGCTATAAAGGACTTATTTGGGAATTGTTTGATAATCTCGTGTGTGCTTTCTTTCCCCTTTATTCTCTTTTTTGGCATTTTGAGAGTTCAATTTCCGCTTCTAATTTCTCAGTAATTATTTGCTAAATGGTTCATCTGTTTATGCACTCTAAGTCTCTATCCACCCAAACGAGGAAGAAGCAAGAAATAGTCTCCCCTCTCTCTATTCAATCGATTCAATCAACTTTAGCAAAACCTTTTAATAAAGATGGAGTGTGACAGTCAGTTTACTAATAAATGTTCAAGGTATGTATCTCTCTTTAATTATTTTCTCTAATATTTGATTGAATTCAGCAAATTATTATACCAACCAAATTAACTCATCAATTAAAATGAGTTAACTTGAATGGTATTAATGAGTTAACAAAAATGGTATTATTACATTTAATGTGGTACAATATATAATTACAATTAATTTCACTTGAGTTACGAATGAAGAATAATAAAAGTTTATTCTTGAAATATTAAAGTTATATATAATTTTACTTAAATAAATGTAATTAATTCTCTCAATTTGTGGACATAGAAATATGAAAAGTTTCTTCTTAACAATTAATTTGTAATTTTTAATCATATAATATTAAAAGTAATTAAATTCCTTTCAATTGTACTACAATATGCTAAACCAAATTATTAACATTAAATATGTATTATGTTAGTAAAAAATAATAAATATATTAATAAAAAATTATTAAATACTTATGAAAAAAATTATACAAACTAACATGTGCCTCGCACGGGTTATCGAACTTGTAATAATAAAATTAGGATGATAAATTTGATAATATTTGTCATTTTTATAATACAATCATTAAATGGAGTACAAAATTATGCCCAAAAAAATTACAAATAAGTATTTTTTTCGTAATAGATGGAATAATATTTTATAAAAATATAAAAAATAAATATATATTGATATTTTTAATGAGGGAAACCTTAATTAAAACAACATGAAAACATTTTTTCGGTGACAAAATGCAACATACAAAATTATTGAGTCTATCCTAAGTAACTAATAATAATTTTATACATTTTAAAAGCAATATATCAAAACTTAAAGAAATAATAAAAGTACTCAACATTTTTTAAAGGATGAACCAAAAAAATTAAATTAAATTTATTAATGAGTCTACCATTGTTTTTTCTGTTACATATATATTTTATATTCTATTTAAAATTGATAATTAAGAAATTTAGAAGGGCTATAAGTGAAATTTTATAAGAATTGAGAGGTTCAAGTGAATTTTTTAGAAATTGGGATGGGGTAATGGCCTCCCTCGGTCGAGAGATTATTCCATGTTCCTGGAGTAAGCGAACAATATGCTCCCCCTTTTCACATACTTGCGGGGCCAACTTGTGGGGGGCCCACATGTATGTGAAAGGGAGGAGCATACTATTCACTTATTCTAGGAGTATGAAATAATTTTCCCCCCTAGTCATGCTTACGGTCCACCAGTGGCCTACGATACAATTTTTTTTCTTCTCGTCCTAAAAGAGATGAAAATAAATACATAAAATAAATGATAAATATGTCATTTAGTAGGAACCACTATTATATATATAGAAAAAAAAAAGACTCATCATAATATGTAATTTTGTGGGGTCTCTAAGAATAAATCTAAAACTTTTTTTGCTATTTTTTCCCGATTTTTCTTTTCCTAATTTATGTACAAAATGTACTTTAAACATACTTTAGAGCACGAAATGAGTACTATATTTGCTTATAGGTTATGTTGCACATTTTAAAGGAAGGACTTTTGTTTGTTTTTTTTTTTACTTTTTTTTTAATTTAAGACATAAGACAGAATGTAAACTTATACATATTCCTTTGCCATCTCAAAATTTTAAACATCCACCCTCTTGGTAACCATTGGGCCAAAGCCCTTTGGTTATTGTTATTAAGTATCATTTACCTTGATATTATTCTCACCTTTCTTTCCCTCTGGCCAAAAAATAGCCTATCTTTTTTTTCCTTGTTCTGAAGATGATTTCTCTCTCTCTCTCTTTTTTTTTTGGTGGAGGGACCTTCTCTATCATCAGTTTTATTTTTCTTATTTGATGTAATTTTATATTCTTCCATTATTTGGTAGTTCGTGTTTCCATTGAATTGAGTGATTTATTTCTCAATTTGGGAGAATTCTTTCTCATCTCTTGTAGATCTTTTTTTTAATATTATTTATTGTGTGGGATTATTTTCATCCATTTTGAGAGATCTATTTCAATGTGCTTATAATGGTAAATCTGCTCAGATTATTGACGAAGTGTTAATCTATCTGTTTTTGTTATGGAATTAAAGTATGCATGAGATGTATTAAAGTATTTTTTATGGTTAATAGGAGGATAGATTATTATTTTAACTTCTGTTTTGCAGAATTGATAGTTACATACTTTTATGGCTAATTTGAATGCATGTTTTAATTAAATAATTTATGATTTTATTTATGAGTTATAAAACTCTTGTTGTAAGTTATTCAATTTTTCTTGCAGTTTAGATGACATGTAAACTCTTTATAAGTATAGGTTTAATTGATGTAATTATAAATAGATCAGATGTACACTTCGTTTGAAGTATATGATCTATATGTAATTTGTTACATTAGATATTCTAGTACCCAAACCAGTTGTTTATGTAGCAGAGACTAATATTGCTAAAGATAAAGCCGACAAGAAAAAGAAACCAAATAAGAAGAAAAAGAATGCAAAGTTTAATGGGACTGGGGGAGTTAGAAAGAAACAGGGTCAAGGTGAGATGAAGCCCAAAGGGAAGTGTTTTCACTGTGGTGAAAAGGGTCACTAGAAGCGTAATTGCTCAGCATACCTTGAGAAAGTGAAAAACAAGGATAAGTTTCAAACTTTACTAGTTGAATCATGTTTATTGGCGGTTTCTACGGGATCCTGTGCTTAAATTCCGGAGCCACTAATCATATTTGCATTAATTTGCAAGGGTTCCAAGAGACCAAAAGGCTAAGTGGAAGGGAAATTTATCTGCAGTTAGCATCGGATGCAATAGTTGCAGTAGTAGCAGTAGGAATTATTCATTTACAATTTTCTAGTTATAGGAGTTTATTTTTGGATAATGTACTTTACGTACCAAACGCTCGTAGGAATTTAATTTCGGTTTCTTGTTTTTTTAATTAAGGGTACTCTATGGTATTTAATAATAAAGTTGTTATTAAGAAAAATTCACTTTTGTTTGTGATGGTACATTATTGGATAACTAATATATTATCACTGCTGTTACAAGAACATTGCAAATTACTGAAAATGATAATAACATATCTAAGAAAAGAAAAGTTTCTTCAACAAATAAAACTTATTTATGGCACTTATGATTATGTCATATTAATCTAAACAGGATTCAAAGACTGGTAAAGGATGGACCTTTAAGTTCTCTTGAAATTAATTCTTATCCAGTTTGTGAATCATGTATAGAAGGTAAAATGACTAAAACACCTTTTAAATCAAAGGGTAATAGAGTCATAGATAAGTTATATTTGATTCATACTAATGTATGTGGTCCATTGACAATGAAAGCTAAAGGAGGATATGAGTATTTTATCACATTTACTGATGATTACTCAAGATTTGGTTATGTATACCTAATGCATTATAAAGTTTCGGGCGGAAGTTGAAAAGCAAATGGGTAAATACATAAAGTCTCTTCGATCTGATTGAGGTGGTGAATACCTTCTTACTGATTTCAAGAATTATCTATTTGAAAATGGAATAGTATCACAATTGTCTGCACCTGGAACTCCTCAGCAAAATGGTGTAGGAGAAAGAAGAAACATGACTCTTTTAGATATGGTTAGATCTATGATGAGTTATTCTATACTACCTCTATCCTTTTGGGGATATACTTTATAAACGACTATGTACTTATTGAATATTGTTTCATCTAAATCAGTTTCAAAAATACCATTAGAATTGTGGTCAGAGCGCAAGCTTAGCTTGAAACACATTCATATATGGGGTTTCCCTACATATGTGCGTAAAGAGAAAACATATTTAGATAAGTTAGGAACAAGATCAGAAGTATGTTTGTTTGTAGGGTATCCAAAAGAGACAAGGGGTGGGCTATTTTATAGTCTAGAAAACTAGAAGGTATTTGTGAGTGCAAATGCAATTTTTTTTCAGGAAGAGAATTATATGATGGAACACAAGTCAAGTAATAGAATTGTCTTAGTAGAAATGTTTGAAGATCCTACTCCACAAACAACACAAAAACTAGATAAACAAGTAATTACACCACAAGACATAATACCCGAATCTTCTAATCAAAGAGAGCCTTGTCGTAGTGGGAGGATTTCTAGACCCACAGAAAGACTTATTCTTTTGGGTGAGCCTACTGAGATTGTCTTAGATGGTCAAGATTTAGATCCCTGTAACTATAATGAGACAGTTGCTGATAAAGATGTTAATTTATTGCTAGAAGCAATGAAGTAAGAAATGGACTCTATATATTCTAATAAAGTTTGAGAACTTGTAGATGTGCTTTATGGAGTAAAAAATATTGGGTGCTAGTGGATCTATAAGAAGAAGAGAGGGATGGATGGGAAGATTCATACCTATAAAGCTAGGCTTGTAGCGAGAGGGTATAATAAAAAAGAATGCATTGACTTCGAAGATACCTTTCGCCAGTGGAAAAGCTTAAGTCCGTCATAATTCTCTTATCTATTATTGCACATCTTAATTACGAGATATGAAAAATGGATGTCAAGACAGCTTTTCTTAATGGTTATCTTGAATAAGACATTTACATATCTTAGCCAGATTGTTTCATAGCTAAAGGCCAAGAAAGAATGGTTTGTAAACTACATATATTTATTTATGAGCTTAAATAAGCATCGAGATCATGAAATGTCAGGTTTGATCAAGTAATCCAATCACTTGGATTTGAACAAAATCTTGAAGAGTCATGTGTTTATAAAAGAAGTGAAAGTAAACTAGTGGTGTTCTTAGTTTTATATGTAGATGACATCCTATTGATTAGAAATGACATAGGAATGTTATCTCAGGTTAAAGTCTAGCTTTCTAATCATTTTGACATGAAAGATTTGGGAAATGCTAAATACATTCTTGGAATACTAGTTATTAGAGACCGCCATAAAAGAATGTTGTGCCTTTCTCATGCAACGTATATAGATAAAATATTGGTTAAGTATATTATGCATGATTCTAAAAGGAGACTACTTCCTTTTAGACATGGAATCCCTCTTTCTTTAAACCATTGTCTTACGACAAAATTTGAGAAATAGCGCATGAAAGCAGTTCCTTATGCATCAGTTGTAGGAAACTTAATGTATGCTATGTTGTGTACTAGACTAGATATCTGTTATGTAGTTGGAATGGTTAACAGATATCAGTCTAATCCAAGACTTGAGCACTTGACAATAGTTAAGCATATGCTCAAGTATCTTCGGAGAACAAGAGATTATATGCTTGTCTATTGCAATGATGATCTAGTTCATATTGGATATTCCGATTCAGACTTTATGGGTGACAAAGATTCCAGAAAGTCAACTTTTGGGAATGTGTTCACTTTAGGTGGTGGAGCTATTAGTTGGAGGAGTGTTAAGTAAGGTTGCATTGCTGATTCCACTATGGAAGCAAAATATGTGGCAGCTTCAGAATCTTCAAAGGAAGCTATATGGTTTTGAAAGTTTTTAATGAAACTTGGCTTAGTACCATCAGTTGTTAGTCACATAATAATATATTGTCATAATACTGGTGGGACAGTGGCACAGTTAAATGATCCAAGAGATCATAAGAAATCGAAGCATATCGAATGCAAGTATTATATCATTCGAGATTATGTGAACAAATGAGATTTAAAAGTGTGCGAGATTCCAGGGGCTCAAAATTTAGCAGATCCATTCACAAAAACATTACCAGCTAAAGTTTTTGAGTCACATATTGATGTGATTGGGATTAAATGCATGAAAAATATGATTTAATAGCAAGTGGGAGATTGTTGTATTTTTTACTATAAAAATTATATTTATTTATTTATTTAATGTTTATTAATGTTGGACATTTGTTTATTAATAAAAGTATACCATTCGTCATTCATTAAATGGTTATTTATTATGTTTATATATAAATTTCCAAATTTATATATATTATGATTTATGTGTATAAATAAATATTATATACAGAAGATATAAATCATATGTAATATATATAAATAAAAAAATAATGATTTATAACCTATGATAATTATGGAGGTATTATCATGTAGGTGATAGTGTTTTTATAGAGATGATTTATCTTGATCATAGAAGTTGGACTTCTAATTAAAGTACTAGTACATTAACGATGTGCATTAAAAGGATCATGTAATATTATTTTATTTATAAAATATTTTCACATAAATACTAATTTGTTAATGTTTCTTAATTTTGAAATAATAATTGACTTAATATTATTAAATATATTAATTTAATATTCCAACGAGTGAAATTACATTGTGTTAATTAATACATCGGAATGTTAATTAATATATTTAATTAATACTAGAAACATTATTATTGTCAAAATATCTATAAGATTTTTCATAAGATAATTTATTATTGATCATAGAATCTTGGTCAAGTCTTTTAATATTTATTATTAAAAGGATTGATTTAATTGTTAAATCAATTTATGATCAAATGAAGATAAATTATGGGCTTATAAAATTAGTTTAAATATATTGGGATTATATTTAATTCTAAAATATTTATGTACATCTATAGAGAAAATATTTACAGTTTATTAGTAAAGGGTTTATTTTATTTAATTCCTGGACTGAAGTGCAATTACAATTATTTAGTGAAATTAATTATAATTAATATTTATTTAGTATATTATTATTAGATAATAATATATGAATAAGTATTGGAGTCAGAATAGGAATCTCATAGGATCTCCATCCTAGCCTAATATGAATCAGTTTCATAAGAGAGATAATGATTAATAAGGATATAAATATATCATTGATCAGATACGTAAAGTAGGTTATTATTCCAAATTAGAGGAAAGACCAAATAGCGTATATTCTCTCTCTTCTCCTAGGAAAAACACGAAAACTATTTTTTTTAAATGGTGCTTTGGAGACCACACACTAGATTCAACATAAGGTTATAGGAAGGAAGATCTTGAAAATACTTGAAGATTCAAACGTGCTAATCCAACCAAGCACTAGGTAACAATTCATATTATAGATACATGGTATATATATAATTGTTTTTTTTTTACATAAAACCATAAAGATAATCCTGTTTTATTAAATTTTTTAAACTACTTTTTGGAGAATTTTCCCTAAGGGAAGTACAGGAACAATAGGAATATCCATTGATGGTAAGCAAACTTGATCATGGGACACTGTCAGAAACAGTTTTTATGCTCCAGGCACTTGGGTTTGAGGATCCAAATCATCTTGGCCATGTCTGTAAACTACATCGCTCGTTGTATGGCCTTAAGTAGGCACCACATGCATGGTACTCACGATTGTCTAATTTTCTCATATAATTGGGTTTTATGACATCTCGTTCTAACACGTCAAGGATCGTATTTTATGTTGGATCAAAACATTTAATACTATTGGTCTATGTAAATGACATCGTATGGACAGGAAATTCTAATGAGGCTATTGATGAACCGATCCTTGCGTTAAGCCTCGAGTTCTCGCTTAAGGATCTGGGTACCTTATATAATTTTCTAGGAGTGGAAGTCGTTTTATTGGGCAATGAGATATTACTTTCACAAAGGAAATTTATCCAAGATATCATAAAAGTGGGCATCTATGTCCAACTGCAAACATCTTCAAACACCAGCCTCCGTTGTCGTGAGTTTGACCAATACAACACATGCTGCTTCTTTTTATCCTAAATTATATAGAGAAATAGTGGGAACTTTACAATATGCGACGCCCCCAAATCTGGGTCTCTTGAACCACAATTTCAGTGCTCACAATACTATTCTATCATTCAAATCTGAATAACATAACTTAAATTACAATATTACATAACTATCCCGGGTTCATATATCTTTATACATTACAAAACATTTACCACCAGATATATAACAAAATATTATATTTGCATTAATTCTACAACTATACAATTATTGCTAGCTGGCCTTTCCCTTTCCTTTATCTGTCCCTGACCCCTCTGCTTGTTCGGGTTTAACTGAAATATCATGTTAAAGTAAGAATGAGCATAAAATAGCTCAACAAGTACATAACAAATTAATGACATGATATTTCAGAGTAATGAATAAAAATCTATTACAATAGGGTTGAGCCATTAAAGGGTTCTGTGAAAAACTTGAGAACATAACATAATTCTTTACATGATTAACTTAAAATATTAACTTTGCTTGCTGTACGATCATAAGACCAAAAACTCGTTAAGAACAATACCAATCATAAGGACCGATACTGCCTGGTTCAGTAGTAAAACTGCATTTCATTTCAGATGTGTACTTTAGGTGATCAGCCTATCGTACTTTTATATTGTGCACAACATAAACATCTAACGACGCAACCACACCATGAGATTTATTTTCCCCTTTTTCCATTATTCCCCCTTTTATCAGGGTTGTTCAACATTTCATAGATTCCGTACCATAACAATATGAATTGGAGAACATAACAATGAATATCTGAGTTCAAAATGAATCATCACATATGTCTAGTCGGATCAAAATTGGCATCGACCTTTCTTAAAGCAGTTCAACAATAAATGAACTTTAAAATAATTTATAGGAATGCATAGCGAACATTTTTGTTCAAGGAACTACAAAAGAGAGTTTGAATATAACACTTTCCTTCGTCCTCGTTTACGTCTATCGATAATGTTTTATCCCGTTTATGTCCTACATAACCATAATATTGGTCCATGCATTAGTTATATGCATGTGCATGTTCTACCTTGTCATACAAGATACCATTTATCTTTACATAAATCTTAAAACATCGCACATCGTTCATTCATATTTTAATATCTACCACATTGATCATTTTTATCCATTTATGGCTTACAACACATGTCTCTATAATATTATATTAAAATATTTCATTTTGGATTAAAATAAAAAAATTCAAAAATTAGGTCATCTCGCCCCGGCGAGATATTTTACACAAAACATCTCGCTGGCCGCGAAATCCTTATAGTTGGACCTCGCCCCGGCGCCGATTGGTCTCGCCGTCAGTGAAGTCTTCGCAGTTCCACTACGCCCCGACGTAGTGTTTAGTTCAAAACATTTCGCCCTGGTGCAGTGCTGCAGATTTTGAAAAAAAATTCTTTTCAATTTCATGTTATTTTTGGCCCCCTTTTTACAAAACTTGATCTCAACACATGATTGAGCACATATAACATGTATATGACTTGCACAGGCTTTCAAAAACATTATAAGTTTTCGAACGACCCTATTTTTTCAAATATTTCATTTTAGGTGCCAACGAATGTTTTTAAACGTTTAAAATTCACTACCAAATGACTACCAAATCGACACGAACATGTGTATTTACATAAAACTTAGTTATTTAGCTTCATTTTACCTTCAATTGCACAAAATCACCAAAAATCAACATTTGATAGAATTTTGTCAAGTTAACAAAATTCACCCTTAAACTCCTACTTGAGTTATTAAATTCTATACACCATATACATTGACACAAGCTTATTTTCTCACTTAACATGATCACATAACATCTATATGCACCATCTAAAGCACGTTACATATTATGATTTGGTTTACATGTAAAAAATATAGTCTAATATTGTATTTCATACACAAGTTATGTTTTTCATCTATCAATGAACCTATTATGCTATCTAGCAAGAAATTACACTTGTTTCAAACATGCTCAACACTTCAATCTAGGGTTTCACCCCATCTAACAACATTTAACACATGAACCTCTTCAAATCATGATTCCTAGCCATGAACACATGCATGTATAACTCTTCACCTTTATAAAACCACTATAACACTTAGGGTTCCTTCATAAACCATTCAAGTAAGCACATAACTCATATAAATCTTATCTTTGACTACAAAAACATGCATGGCTACCCATAATCTTGCATTTTAACACATAGATGATGAATTTTAGAGCAAGAACACTTTTATTATCTTCTTTAAGCTCTTTTTCTCCTAGCTATGAAGCTTCTTAGTGTTAAATGATCCACCTTGATGGCTTGGTTCACTTCTGTTAAACACTTTTTATGAAATCTCTCAATCAAACCCTAGCTCTCTTCTTTCTCTCTTCAAGCGCTCTCACACTTAGCAACTTAGGATGAAATGAAAATGAACTATGAGATATTTAGCTATACTTGTTAACATATATACATACATAAGTTGTATGTAATAATCCAATAATTAACTATACTTTGGTTAGCTACCCATGCTTGGTCAAGGCCATTCAAGGCAATTCATATTGATTAGTAAGGACAAAATGGACATTAAACCAAATTAGGACACTAAGATCTTTTTCGAAATTGTCAAGGGTACTTTGGTCATTAACCGAAAATCTTAGACAATTAAATTCATTTAAAATCATAACTTACTTATTTTTAATCCATTTCAAGTCCTTTTTAATCCAAATTTGTTTCCTTAAACTTGAATTTTATTCCACAATCAAATAATACATGAATGACTTGTCCCAAAACACTTGTCATACTTCAAAATTTAATTTTATTAATTATTTATAATATTTACAATATTATTAAAATTACATATCATTACATTCTTCCCTCCTTATAAGGATTTCTTCCACTGAATCACTATTATAAGGTTACACAAACAAATTCAGATAATTATTTTTCATTTTCTCTTCCAACTTGCACGTTGCTTCCTCAGCATTGTGGTTCCTCCATACTACCTTTACGGAATGTATTACTTTATTCCTTAAAATTTGCTTATTCTTGTCAATAGTTTGAATAGGAGTTTTCTCGTACGTTATGTCCTTTTCAATTTGAATAGGCTCATATTCTATCACATACTTGTAATCCGACTTATATGACCTCAATACCGATACGTGAAATACGTTATGTATATGTTCTAACCCTTGAGATAATGCTACTACATAGGCTACCTCTCCTATCCTTTTCAGCATTTCAAAATGTCCAATGAATCTTAGACTCAACTTTCCCTTCTTTCCAAATCTTATCTTCCCTTTCCAGGGAGATACCTTATAAAATACATAGGACCCTACTTCAAAGTCTATTTTCTTCCGATACAGGTCTGCATATTTCTTCTGTCTGTCTTATGTTGCTATAAGCCTTGATCTTATTACTTTGACAATTTCTGCGGTCTGTTGCACTATTTCTTGTCCCAATAACTTACGTTTTCATACCTCGTCCCAACACAGAAGTGTTCTACACTTCCTTCCATACAATGCCTCATAAGGCGGCATACCAATACTCACATGATAACTATTGTTATACGCGAATTTAACTAATGGTAAGTGGTCATCCCAATTACCCTTGAAATTCATCACGCATGCCCTCAACATATCTTCTAATGTTTGAATTATTCGTTCACTTTGACCATCTATTTGAGGATGATATGCCGTACTCAACCTCAATTATGTGCCCATACACTCCTGGAATCTCTTCCAAAAATTAGATGTGAATCGCGAATCTAGATCTGAAACAATTGATACCGGAACTCCATGTCTAGACATAATCTCCTTCACATAAAGCTTTGCTAGTTAATCCAAGTTGAATTTGATCTTGATCGGCAAGAAGTGTGCAGACTTCGTTAGTTGATCCACTATCACCCATATTGCATCATAACCTTTTTGCGTAGTTGGAAGTCTCACCACAAAATCCATTGTAATATGCTCCCATTTTCATTTTGGAATCTTTAAAGGTTGTAACAGCCCACTAGGTCTCTGATGTTCTGCCTTAACTCTTTGACAAGTTAGGCATTTACTAGCGTATTCTGCTATATCTTTCTTCATGTTGGGCTATAAAAAATGCTGACAAAGATCCTGATACATTTTCGTACTACCCGGATGAATTGAATATCTTGAATTGTGCGTTTTCTATAAAATTTCTTCCTTTAATTCGGATACCATCGGCACCCATACTCTTTCTTCAAATCTAAGTAATCCACTATCATCAATCTTGAATTTTGTTTCTTGCCCATCAAACAAACGTTTTCTGATTTGACCACATTCTTGATCCTGAATTTGAGCTCCATTCATTTTATCAAATAGCGTTGGATGAACTTCTATGACATATAATTTCTCTTCCGACTTCGTCAGATACATTACTTCTATTTCCATTTTTTCTATTTCTTTAATTAATTCTTCCTAAGCAGTCATCATTTCTAACATTTCCCGACCTTTCCTACTTAAGGTGTCGGCCACCACATTAACTTTTCCTAGATGGTACTAAATTTCACAATCATAATCTTTAATTAATTCTAACCATCTCCTCTGCCTCATATTCAAGTCCTTCTAAGTGAAAATATACTTCAGACTTTTGTGATCTGTGTATATTTTACACTTCTCTCTATATAGATAATGTCTCCATATTTTCAGAGCAAAAACCACTGCTGCCAATTTTAAATCATAGGTAGGATACCCTTTTTCATAGTCTTTTAGTTGCCTTGACGCGTACGCTATGACTTTGTCGTGCTGCATCAACACACAAACAAGTCCTTTATGCGATGTGTCACTGAACATCACAAATCCTCTTGTATCATCAGGCAAAGACAATACAGACGCTTCACTTAACCTTTTCTTAAGTTGCATTAAAATCTCTTTACACTTATCTGACTACACAAACTTCGCAGCTTTTCTCGTCAAATTAGTTAGAGGTCCTAACAACTTGAAAAAATCTTTGATGAATCTACTGTAATACCCTACTAAACCAAGAAAATTCCGAACCTCCGTAGGTGTCTTCGGTTGTTTCCAGTTTATTACTACCTCTACTTTTACAGGGTCCACTGATATTCCTTCTTGATCAATCACGTGCCCTAGAAGTTGCACCATTTTCAACCAAAATCTGCACTTCAAAAATTTTGCATACAACTTTGCTTCCCTTAACTTTTCCTACACTATTCTCAAATGTTCCGCATGATCTTCCAGAGTCTTTGAATAGACCAGAATATCATCGATGAATACCACCACGAATTTGTCTAAATATTGTTTGAATACTCTATTCATTAAATTGATAAATGCAGCTGGTGCATTCGTCAAACCAAAAAACATCACCAGAAATTCATAATGACCATAACGAGTCCTGAATGTTATCTTAGGTACATCTTCAGGTCTTACCTTCAAATGATTATAACCACTTCTTAAGTCTATCTTTGAGAAATACTTTGCTCCCCGTAGTTGATCAAACAAATCATCGATCCTCGGTAACGGGTACTTGTTCTTAATTGTTACTTTGTTCAACTCCCTGTAGTTAATACAAAGCCTTAATGATCAATCCTTCTTCTTTACAAATAACACTAGTGCTCCCTAAGGAGATACGCTTGGTTGGATATACTTCTTATCTAAAAATTCCTGTAGTTGAACCATTAACTCTTTTAATTCGACTGGAGTCATCCTGTATGATGCCTTTGAAACTGGTGTCGTTCTTGGTACAAGATCTATTACAAATTCAATCTCCTTATCCAACAGAAGACCTGATAATTTGTCTGGAAAAACATCCGCATAATCCTTTACTATAGGTATCTGACCCATTTCTGATCCCACTCTCTGTGTATCAACCACATGAGCCAAATATCCTATACACCTTTTCCTTAACAGCTTTTTAGCCTGCATCATTGTCAAACAACAAGATTGCCTTGCCAATTTGCTACTGTAAAATACTACCTTAGACTTGACAGGAGTCTGAAGGTTCACACATTTCTTTTGACAGTTAATCATCACCCCGTGACTATACAACCAATCCATTCTAAGTATTACATCAAACTCTCCTAACCGAATAGGAATTAAATCAACTATTAGCTTATACCCTCTTATTGTCATATAGCAATCCTGATGAATATTCTCCACTTGAATTACTTCTTTGTTTGCTACTTCTATTTTTAACACGTTTTCTAACTTTACTTGTGGTAAATTCAATCTCTTTGCAAACTCATCAGATACAAAGAAGCAGGTAGCACCAGAATCGAATAATACATAAGCGTTTATATTATTGATAGGAATGATATCTGACACCACGTCTTTTGATGCCACTACATCCTACACTGTCATATTGAAAGTACGTGCTGTCAGTCTTCCCGACTAAGTAGGTCCGCCAATTATAAGCTTTCCATTAGTATTTTCCTTGCTTCCACTTCCTCCATCGGATTTCTTCTTTGGACAATCTTTAATTTGATGTCCCAATTCTCCGCAATTGAAACATCTTTTGTTTGTCTTCAAAATTAGACAGTTCGGTGCAATGTGCCCTTCTTAATCGCACCTAAAACAAATGTTTTTTCCCTTCAAGCATACTCCTAAGTGTACCTTCCCACAAGTGGCATACGGTTCTATTTTCTTCTTCTATTCTCCTTGTTTGTTACTAGAGGGGTTGCAGTTGTTGTTCCACTTCCGTTTATTGAAATTACTTCCCCCACTGCTTCCTTCTTTATTTGCCCCATCCCTTCTTTTTCCACGCTCTTCTTGTTTATACTGTGTTAAGGCTTTACTGCTTCCTTAAGCTAAAATAGCCTTCTCCAACACTCTAGTAAAGGTTCCAATCTAAAACAATGAAACCTTGCTATAAATCTATGGTTTCAATCCACGTTCGAAAAGTTTTGCTTTCCATTGATCTATGTCACCTGGTGTGGAGCAAATTTTTCCAACTCATTAAATTCAGCAGTATACTCGGCCACATTCATATTTCCTTGTTTTAATTCCAAGAATTGAACTTCCATCATGTCTTGTGTCACCGGAGGAAAATAAGCCTCGAAGAATATCTCTTTGAATCTCTCCCATGATGTTACTCCCGTTCCCAGTCTTCTGATAGGAATGAATTTTATTATATTTTTATCCCTTAATTCTTAGTCTTTATAATTATTTTGTGTTTAATTATATTATTTGTTTTTATTTTGTGAGTTTTGAGTGTTTTATATTAATTTTAAGTGTTTTATGTTAACTTCATGTATTTTGACATTGTTTTGTAGGAATTGGAATAAGGGTTTGGTGGATTGAAACTTGGAATGACTATATTTGGATTTTTATCTTGTAATTTATCTAGCAGTCACTTCAAGCTCCGTTTTAACCTTAATTCAGGCAGAATTTGCAAAATTCTAAAACATGACAGTTGTAGATTTACTTCTCAGCTTTTTAGAACATATTGAATCTCCTCAATCGGAGTTCGTATGAAGAAGTTATGGTTGTTTTCCCAAAGGACGTCAATACTGAAAATGGGCCAGCGCCGACAGCGCTAGAAATGACTTGTGACTAGCACTAGCAGCGTTGGTAGCAGAGTGTTGAGCATCGGCAACGCTAAAATGAGCACCGACAACGCTCTGGGTCGGGCCAGACTTTATTTTGACGCGTTTTGACTTAATTTGGACGCAATTTTGATGTTTTTGACTTCAAATTGGATTGAGTTTCCTTCTAATGCTAGGGATTTGTTATGTAACCTCTAAATACATGCTAACACACATCTTTTAAGGGATTCTAACATAGTTTTATCATAGATGAACATAGAGAAAAGAGAAGAGATCAAGATTTAAAGGCAAGATTGAGAGTATGTCAGGCTAAGTTTTCAATTAAGTTCAAGGGGATTTCAAACCTAATTACAATTAATTGCTAAATCAATTCAGTAATATTATTCTTTTCTTCCTTATATGAAATTATTCGTGATAATCTATTTTAATTGTTTATTTGATATTGGGTTTGATTGATTTAAATTTTGGCATGTTGAGTTGATCAAACTATTATCAATTGCTAGATTTAGAAATTATATTACGTGTAATTGACATTGTTCCTAATCATAGGTAGTGAATAATGATATATGATTGTGGTCAAACTTTTATTTATTGCTATGGTTATCATGATGTAAGTTAAACAATCTGAGTTTATGAGATTATTGCTTAAAATAATCTAATTTCCTTGTGATTAATGCTTCAATTATATTAAATTTAGAGAGCTTGTTCTAGGTTGTATAATGGTTAGAATCTAATGAAAAGATTGTTTTGTTATATTAAAATTATAGGAAATTTCGAATAGCAGAGCTTGCTGTTGCCTAGGGTTATTAGTTTCATGGAAGGATAAAAATATATTTTGATTGATTGAATTATTAATTATAAGGGTAAGATTGAACCGAAGAACTGAAGTTTTTAATCTTATTAATTTACTTTTGTTTATTTAGTTAATTATAATTAATTCAAAACCCCAAATTTTAGTTTACATTGCATAAAATTAAATTAGTCATTCTTTGTGGGATCGACCCTTACTTGCTATTATACTGATTTTGTGATTGAAAGTGAGGATTAATTTTGGAGTGTTAACGACAGCTACCATCTTCCTTTATTAGCTCCCCACCAAATAGTTGACTTCTCCTTTCAGCATGAATGTAGCGAAGACAGTTTTTTGTTCTTCTGCAACATTAGCTGTGACGCCCCGAGATCCCACCTTCCTTAATTCAATCCGATTATCTCTGGATAACATAACATTAACTTTAAATCCATATTAACTGGAATCTTGTGCGTTAAAATTTAATTGTTAACCTTTATAACCTTTAGTTGACTGTAATGTGGTCCATTTTTTTTTTTAAAATTATTTATATTGCATTCCTTACCCGTATCAGGATCGCAACGTTCACTTACCCTTCATTAAACTTAGGTCAAACATTAATAATTTGTGACCTAGTCTATTACCATTTCATAATCATATATATATATATATATATATATATATATATATATATATATATATATATATATATATTATGATTTACATAACTTTAAAATAAAATTCGCCATGAACTATTTATATATGACCCTATTTATATATACCTGTTCCTGCTCTTTGTACCATACATACAAGTTTATCACAAGTATCATTTTTCCTGGATAATACATACATACACTTTTCATTCTATAATCATACAAATCATATACATTCGTTTCTATCTTCTAGATTTAACAATTAAAACCAAACTGGTACATAATTGCTTCTATCCAACTTTGCATAAATCAAATATCCTCTATGCTTATCTAGGCATTCACGTTCCTTTACTTTAACTGCACCGGAACCTCTGGCCTTCTTGTAATTTACCTGAAATGTTAGTTCATAGCAAGAGTGAGCACACAGTCTCAACAAGTAATTCAGATAACACCCTTCATGCTTACAGTTTATACTATGCGTTATGCATTCTTTAACTTAACATGCTATGCTTAATGTCATGTAATTCATTTAACAATTAATCACTTAATTGCATATAGGCACATTTCGAATTTCTTTACCACCACATAGTTCACTTAGAACAAAAGTACATTTAGTCTGAAAACTTGCCTGGTATGCTTTAGTTACATTTAACCTGTACCGCCTCGTTTGACCTTTCTATCATTCCTTGCCTTGGTTCGCTAGATTGAACCTTATCTGTAAGCATACAATCTATAAACATCAATATTGGATCATAAAACTTCATATAACTTATCAAACTTAGATCATAATCGCTTGACCATTAATCTCTAATCACATTACATTTGATGTATTACACCCTATGTAGGTTAGTAATACATCCCACATTGCCCCCGACCTTTTCATAACTTAAAGCATGTTTTGGCTTAGCTTTAGGCATGTTATATTATGCCATTTTTCATTTTATTATACCTTGACATCATTTATATAGCTCATTCTTTATTATCTAGGGTTTACATAACCCATTCTCATCATTCTGTATCAAAACATCACGTTTCAGACACTTAATTTTTTTTCCAGTGCTACAGTAATCTCGCCCTGGCGCAGTATTTCCTCTTCCAGACTTCGCTGGCTGCGAATTCCTCTTGGCTATAAACAGTGACACTGCGCCCCGGCACAGTGTCCAGTACAAATGACCACGCCCCGACGCAGTCCCTGAACCAACCAACTTTGATTTTCTTTGTTGTTTTGGTGATTTTTTATTCTTTAACCATACATCCAATTGACACCAAATTTGGTACACATGTAGATCTCATAACATAGTATTTATAAAATTTTCATTTGCCTCATTTGACTCTTTAAACTCAGAGATACACTAGCCCATATGAGGGCTGTTCAACTTGTCCAACACTTAGAACAATTTCTGAACTTTGAAAATTCAACTTTTGCAACTTTGTGATTTTTGGCCATTTGCTATAAAACTTAATTCTAACACTTGACATAGTTCACCTAGGTCATAATTGACATGTCCCAACTTTTAAAACCATAAAATTTCGCACGAGGTGATTTTTGTTCGTTAAAATCCATTTCGATTCGAAACGATCGATTTCGATCGTTCGAATTGCCACTTCACTCAATTTTAAATTCGTTGATTCCCAAATCAACCTAGATACGTGTATTTACATAAAAACAAGTCATGTGACTTCATTTTACCTTTATTTCCTCAAAATTACCAAAAATCACCCTTTGACGACATTTTGCCAAACTTTTGTAAAATTTCCAAACTCGAAACTTAAACTTACTTGACAACTTAAACTCTCAACACCACATAGGCAACCATATACCCATTTAACGACTTTATAAGTCCACAAAGCTTCTAACTGTACATTCTAATACACTTTACAGATTACGATTTGATTTATTGGCAATTTATAGCCTAATATTGTATAAATTCTTACACAAGTCACACTTTTAGACCAATAATAAACTAATGATGCTATCTAGCTAAAAATTTCATATGCTTTAGACACGTTCATACACCTCATCTAGTTTTCATCAAATCTTTCAACAAATAATACATGATCAACCTTTAAATCATAGTCTTTAGCTCGAATTTGTGCATGAATAGTGCACCACCTTTATTTTACCAAACTTTGAGCTTAGGGTTCATCATATATCAAACAAATAACACATAACCCACATAAAATTCATAATCACACCTTTATATAACAAGGATACATGCATGACTACTCTTGTTCTTGAATTTACATACATAAATACCAAATATAATGGCTTAAACATAAATATACCTTCGTGAACTCAACTTTCTTCTAGCTTCAAAGCTTGCTAAAACTTCATTCATCACTTTGATGGCTTCATAAGCTCCACTTGATCATTTTCTAGCAACTTCCTTCAAGATTCTTATGAACCCTAGCTCTTTCCTTTTCTTTTCTCTCTTTTCTCTTTATTTTCTAGCAACTTCGAAGGAAGGAAAGAAAAATGGGCAGGACTGGATACATAGAACATATACATACATACATATATATATATATATATATATAGCATATATGTTTTGCTAGCAATTAACCACACTTGGTTAACTTAACTAAGCATGGTTAGGGTCAAATTGGACAACTCACATTACTAGGCAAGGACATAATAGTCATTCCACCAACATAGGACACAATTGTCATTTCTTATATTGAAAAGGGCAATTTGGTCATTATGCCATTTTCCTAGAGAATTATTTCTCCAATAAATCATACATTGATCATTTTCTATCTATTTCAATTCTATTTTGATCCAAACTTGTTTCATTATGCTAGAACTTTAATCCACTATCAAATAAGCTATAACTTACTTGTACTTGTTATACTTTGAACATCAAATCTCATTAATTTAATAATAACTTACATAATTGCCAAATTTGCATATCAATCAAATCTCAATTCCTACAAACTATTCCAGTTCCATATTTAATCAATTTCACTTTTTGACATCTCCAATAGTCGACTTACTCATCTTTTCCATAAACCGCTTCCTCGAGAAACGAACCTTGACCGGATTACCAAAATTCATCGTCCTTTAACCTTTTTAGACTCATATTGGCGATTTAAAATCTTTACGCCCTTTCGCTTATTTACATCACACACAATGCTAATTCTCAACGTATACAAACTCTACGTTCCTTCTATTCATTCACAAGAGTATTACATTCCATATTTACACATCATATCATGACTATCTTATTTCAATCTATAATATCAATTTCATTATAACCTTCCAAATATTCACATACCAACCCTTTAATATCCATAATTCCTTAATACTTCAGTTAGATCAAACAGATCCTTCCTTTCAGCACATACAACCATACTTCACATTGTCATTCTCATACTTTCGCCTCTCCAGGCCTATTCATTAAACCCGTCTTTAATATTCATAACTAATTTTCAATTCACTTATGCTTTCCTTATTTCCTTTACTCTTATTTCTATATTCAATTACACACATCCATATACACATACATAATCTATTACCTGTTGTCACATGACATCGTGTCTTACAATAATTCTGCCCAAATTACCTCATTATAGGTATTACAGTAAATCATTCATCTTAATTCTATTATATTGACTTTTAATCATCGAAATTCACATTTCTTAAAATTTCATTATTTGATACATCACTTATACAGTATACTTATATAACTGATCCTTAAACATTTTATAGACCCTTATTATAACAAGAGTTCCTCTTAAACATCAACTTACTCACATAGATCATTTCTATCACATTGATCATACCATAATTCACATTTAATCTTTTCTTAATACATTTTATCATTCAACTAGGTTTTATCTCATAACCTTTAATTAATTACCTAAAATCCTCATTTGGAAATTCTGTAAAATCCTAGGGTGTCACATTAGCTACGTCGAACACTTTCTATATTTCAATTACCTAATTCTGGGCCTCAACCGAATTCATAGTCCCCTTGAACTCTGGGGGTCCTACAGCTTTAAAGTCTTTGAACGTAGCAATACGAGCAGCTACAGGTTGATCACCCATATGATTAACATTTCTATTATCAAAAGCTCACATCAACAAATCAACAAATTGCTGCATGGGATTAACTGGCTCCTCTCGAGCATTTACTGACTCCTCTGGTGGAGGTTGGACATTCTGTCTTCGTCTATGTGGCATTTCTGTTTAACAATTTATGTAATGATTATTATTTTATCATTCACATATTACATTTTGATGTTAATTTAAACACATAACCATCTCAAAACACATTTAATAACTGAGTTTATATTCATATACAAGTTGATTAATGCCTAGCACCTTACATCACATTTAGCATATTGCTATAAACTTTTTTATCCCTTTAGACTACACAAGTCGGGATTCATATTTCATAACTCTATACAACAAACTTATAACTTCCCTCTTTATAACAAAAGAGGTTACATAACACTATCTATCCCTTCTATAACCAAAAGCTAGGGATTTACGTTACATACACACATAAATATATACAACTATATACATATATTACACTATCCTACGAAAGCATTCCATACCGAACCGCGTCTTCAAATTCTTCATCCATGATAGTTATCATTTTTCACTTGTTCAAGGTACTACTAGTCTGATCATACTCTACAGGGTTGTAGTACACCATATCCTGTGCCCTTCCAAAAGCTATGCGAAAAACATAGCTCATATCATCCATCTTTACTCACATATTATCTATGCTGACTTTCTTAGCCCTCACTTCCTCCTCCACTAGGTTCACTCTCCTTACTGCTTTAGCCCTAACATTTTTATACTTGGCGATCTCAGCAGTTGCCTCTTGTAAATTAGCCTCAAAGGCTTCCTTCTCATCTCTAAGTTCTTGGACTTTATGTTCTTCTTGTCTCAATTTATTTTCCAACTCTACATTTTGGCTGACCAATAATTGCATCGCCATCTCATTTTGCTCAACAGCTGTTTGTCGTTTCGCTGCTTGAGTTTCTAACTCCAATTTTTGTTTACGAATTCACTGTTCTGTTGTATTAATCCAGTTACCCATTCTTAGTCAACCTCCCTTTGCTCAGATGACGCATTCTTTGACAATGCCCCATCAAAGTCTCCTCCCATCTCATCTAGGTCTTCCTCATATCCACCGTCCTCAGCTGGTACTATTGCAACAACTAGTACAACAGTCACTACATCCACTTAGATGTCCCAACATTCTTCCTCTATTGCCCGACTGGATTCTCCAATCTATGGCATACTATAAAATCACAAGAACAATTATTTAGTTCAATGCAATTTTTCTTACCTCTACTACACATAGCATGTAGCACATAACACATATTGCGAAAATTTTAACCTTAACAATTTCCACCATTCGCCTCCTAAAACTCTATATGAGCTTCACTATCTTCCCTATGGTCATATTCCTAAGGTTTATAAACTATCAGCTCTGATACCAACCTGTGACGCCCCAAAATCTGGGTCCCTTGAACCACGGTTTCAGTGCTCACGATACTATTCTATCATTCAATCCCAACCATACAAATCTGAATAACATAACTTAAATTACAATATTACATAACTATCCCAAGTTCATATACCTTTATACATTACAAAATATTTACCACCTGACATATAACAAAATATTATAAGTACATTAATTCTACAACTATACAATTATTTCTTGCTAGCCTTTCCCTTTCCTTTATTTGTCCCTGACCCCTCTGTCTATTCGGGTTTAGCTGAAATATCATGTTAAAGCAAGAATGATCATAAAATATCTCAGCAAGTACATAAACAATTAATGACAAGATATTTCAGAGTAATGAATGAAAATATGTTACAATAGGGTTGAACAATTAAAGGGTTCCGTGAAAAACTTGAGAATATAACCTAATTCTTTATATGATTAACTTGAAACATTAACTTTGCTTGCTGTATGGTCACAAAACCAATAACTCATTAAGAATAATACCAATCATAAAGATCGATATCGCCCGGTTCAGTCGTAAGACTACATTTCATTTCAGATGTGTACTTCAGGTGATCAACCTATCGTACTTTTTACATTGTGCACAACATAAACATCTAATGACGCAACCATACCATGGGATTTATTTCCCTTTTTTTTTCCTTTATTCCCCTTTTTTTCAAGGTTGTTTTGTTACAACATTTCATAGATTCCGCACCATAACAATATGGATTGGAGAACATAACAATGAATATGTGAGTTCAAAATGAATCATCACATATGTCTAGCCGGATCAAAATTGGCATCGACTTTTCTCAAATCAGTTCAATAAGGAATGAACTTTAAAATAATTTATAGGAATGCATAACAAACATTTCTGTTCAAGGAACTACAAAAGATAGTTCGAATAGAGCACTTGCATTCGTCCTCGTTTACGTCTATCGATAATATTTTATCCCGTTTATGTCCTACATAACCATAATATTGGTCTATACATTAGTCATATACATGTGCATGTTTTATCTTGCAATACAAGCTACCATTTATCTTTACATAAATCTTAACACATAGCACATTGTTCATTCATATCTTAATATCTATCACATTGATCATTTTTATCCATTTATGGCTTACAACATATGTCTCTATCATATTATATTAAAACATTTTATTTTAGATTAAAATAAAAAAATTTCAAAAATCAGGATATCTCGCTTCGGCAAGATGTTTTACACAAAATATCTCGTTGGCCGCAAAATCCTTACAGTTGGACCTAGCCCTGGCACCGACTAGTCTCGCCGACAACGAACTCTTCGCAGTTCCACTACGCCCCGACACAGTATTTAGTTCCAAACATCTCGCTCCGGCGTAGTTCTGTAAATTTCTTAAATTTTTTTTTTTCAATTTCCATGCTATTTTTGACCCCTTTTTACAAAACTTGATCCCAACACATATAATATGCATATGACTTGCACATGCCTTCAAAAATATTATAAGTTTTCAAACGAACCTATTTTTCCAAATATTTCATTTTAGGTGTCGACGAATGTTTTTAAACAATTAAATTTCACTTTTATCGCCATAAACACCAAATGACTACCAAATCAACACGAACAAGTGTATTTACATAAAACATAATTATTTAGCTTCATTTTATCTTCAATTGCACAAAATGGCCAAAAATCAACCTTTGGTAGAATTTTGTCAACTTAACAAAATTCACCCTTAAACTCTTACTTGAGTTATTAAACTCTACACACCATATACATTAACACAAGCTTATTTGCTCACTTAGCATGAACACATAACATCTATATGCACCATCTAAAGTACGCTACATATTATGATTTGGTTTACATGTAAAAAATATAGTCTAATATTGTATTTCATACACAAGTTATGTTTTTCATCTATCAATGAACCTATTATGCTATCTAGCAAGAAATTACACTTGTTTCAAACATGCTCAACACTTCAATCTAGGGTTTCACCCCATCTAACAACATTTAACACATGAACCTCTTCAAATCATGATTCCTAGCCATGAATACATGCATGCATAACTCATCACCTTTATAAAACCATTATATCACTTAGGGTTCCTTCAAAAACCATTTAAGTAGCACATAACTCACATAAATCTTATCTTTGACTATAAAAACATGCATGACTACCCATAATTTTGCATTTAAATACATAGATGATGAATTTTAGAGCAAGAACACTTTTACTACATTCTTTGAGCTCTTTCTCTCCTAGCTATGAAGCTTCTTAGTGTTGGATGATCCACCTTGATGGCTTGGTTCACTTCTCTTAAACACTTTCTATGAAATCTCTCATGTAAACCCTAGCTCTCTTCTTTCTCTCTTCAAGCTCTCTCACACTTAGCAACTTTGGATGAAATGAAAATGAACTATGAGATATTTAGCTATACTTGTTGACATATATACATCCATAAGTTGTATGTAATAATCCAACAACTAACTATACTTTGGTTAGCTTAACCCATACATGGTCAAGGCCATTCAAGGCAATTTACATTGATTAGTAAGGACAAAATGGACATTAAACCAAATTAGGACACCAAGACTATTTCCCAAATTGTCAAGGGTACTTTGGTCATTAATCAAAAATCCTAGACAACTAAATTTATTTAAAATAATAACTTACTTATTTTTAATCCATTTCAAGTCCTTTTCAATCTAAATTTGTTTCCTTAAGCTTGAATTTTATTCCACAATCAAATAATACATGAATGACTTGTCCCAAAACACTTGTCATACTTCAAAAATTTAATTTCATTAATTATTTATAATATTTACAATATTCTTAAAATTACATATCATTACACACTATACCACTCTCACTCAGCCGGATTTGTCTTATGCTGTTAAGAAGGTTTGTCAGTTCATGAATGCTCCTAGCAAAGAACATTGGGCAGCTGTTAAACGCATCCTATATTATCTCCAATCAACTTCTGCTCATGGATTATCTTTTGTTTGTTCTTCTAATCCTATGGCTTTACAAGCATTCACGGATTCTGATTGGGCAGGTTGTGTTGATGATCGTAAGTCAACTGGAGGATTTGCCATTTACATGGGTCCAAATCTTATCTCCTGGTCATCAAAGAAACAACGCCTCCTCTACCGAGGCCGAATATAAAGCGCTTGATGATGCTTCTGCTGAGCTTGTATGGTTGCAATCATTGTTTGGTGAATTCAGAATTTTTCTCAAAGATCCACTAATTCTTTGGTGTGATAATAGCAACCTGTCTTGTTGCAAATCCTTTTTTTCGCTGCTCGTACGAAGCATATGGAGGTTGATTTTCATTTTGTTCGTGAACGAGTAGCCAAAGGTACTATTCTTGTACGATATGTCTCTACTAACTATCAAATAGCTGATATTTCACCAAGCCTCTCCATTCCACATGCTTCGAATTCCTTCGAGACAAGCTAACAATTAGTTCCCCAGCACCGTTAGCTTGTTGGGGGTATTGAGACGATTACTGTAACCCATTCAGATTGGTCTCTTACTCGGTTTGGTTTCCTTTGTCCAACGTGACTTGGGGTCTTCTAGCTAATTCAAACCCCTACAAATTTGGTTGGTTATGTATAACAAATAGATGTCCATAATCTGATGTAGTTTGTATTTCAAATTAATGCTTATCTTGTAATTGATGTAACCACTCTTATCATGTATAAATATACATATACATATTTATCTTGCTCAGTTTATCCCTTATATTAAGTTTAACTCCCCTCTGAATTTCTTCTTCCTCTTTTTGCCAACCATGTAGACATATAATTATATGGCTGATAAAATACAACAACCAGCTGCTAAGCCCTCTCTCTAAGTTAGCTAAAACGAATAGATAAATGAGAGATATTAAGGCCAATTGTGGTCTGCCACGCATAGTCAAAGTCAATTTTGACTTTTGACTTAATTTTTGACTATTTTTGAAACGAATAATATTTTATTCCAAAAATAATCTCTCATCAATATTATAGTCGATTCCCACTAAATTCGATTTCCCAATTGTCATGGTGATGTCTGATTTATCAAATTCATATCCGAACATCAAGTTTGACTTTTAACTAAATTAACTCTCGACTTTAGACCGCAAAAGTCAAACCCTAAACCACACCGTGCTATAGTCGTTTTCTACTAAATTTGATATTCTGAACTCAATGATGACATTTGTCTAAAAATGCAACTCCAAACTCAAATTAGGGGTTTTTAACACTTATTCAACCTACTTTTATTGCTCTAAATCTACTCACAACATCCATTCCACCACTCAAAACTTTGACTCGTCGAAATTATGACAATCGATTATCTGGGTTTGCACAAATTCTAATTGTTGACTGATTTGAGATTTTCGATCGAGAATTCTCAATTTGTTCTATTTATGATCATACGTTATTTATGATTATAAGCTCATCAATATTACATCATATAATATTCATGTAATGTAGTTGATTTGTGTTAGGGATATCACAGTCAAGGTCAATCGAACCAAATTTTACATGGTCGATCCACAGAAGTCAGTCAAGTCACTGTGCACAGAATTAAAATTCCTAAGAATATTGTATATGCTCCAGACCCACATAATCACATCTTTAAGAATGTATGGGATTCATAACCACAGAATCACCATCCCCAGGGAAGTTTGTGCTCTACCATACCACGGCTCTTGCTGTGATATAATCTATAACGTCATGATGGTTCAATTTAAGTCCGAATTAACTCTTACATTTATTATTCTAAGAGTATCATGTGGTCGTCTAGATCCACCATAAATTCACCCAAAATATCATAATAGTTGTATTTTTAATAATAATTTTAAATTTTATGTATAAAAATTAAGAGTATTTTTACCGTAATAAAAATTTTAAAAAAGCTTGTTATTAAAATTTTGATAAAATGTAAAGATATTCATCAAATTGTGAAAAGATGGTAGATAACTCTAAAATTTGATGTAGTGATATAATTCAATAACATAAACCAAGTGATTGGTTTCAATTTTACTTGTGATATCAAAACATTAAAAATATATCATGTATTGGATGAAATTGAAAGAAAATGTATTGGAGAGGAACCAAATCTATAAAATGGTAATAAATGTTTAGATAAAAATGTCACTAGTTTTTTTTCTTTCTAATCAATAATGAAAATTATTATATTAGAATATTAGGATCGAGTCAAAGTACAAGGATAAAAAGGCACAAAGCCAAGAACAGAACATCCAGGACAAAAGGGCAAGAACAAAACAACAAACCTATCTGAACACAACCAGTACAAAAAGGCCTTAAACATAACCATTACAATGGGTACACTCCACACCCGACCTATCTGACCACAAAAACAGCTGGACAACAAAAGGGGGAGAATGATGCATGACAAAAGTACTCTCTTGAGAAGCAGCAGCCTTTGCCATAGCATCGACAGCTCGGTTGCCTTCCTTAAACACGTGATTGACCTGCACCGTCCATTGTTTTTCCAAGAGGGTCCTGCAAATTTTAATCGACAGAGAAAGAGTGGAATTAGCAAAGATAGGTTTAGTGAGAAATTGAACTGTTAAAGTTGCATCTGCCTCTAATATGATATCTTGTAGTTCAAATCCCAAGCAAGATTTAACCCATCGAAACCTACCCATAATTCAGCTGCTACAGACGTCATTCCTAACAAATTCTTTGAGGCCCCATGAATCCACCGACCTGCAGAATTTCTAAGAATCGTTGCAGCTCCGCCCTTGGAAAGATTAATTGGGAGGGGATTGAATGGAACATCCAATGGAACTGTTTTTAATCCACCGGGAAGGCGTTGGAAGCCACGAAACAATAGTAGGAATAGTAGTACGATGGTTAGAAACCGTTGGGCTGTCGAGAAAAACAATTGACATAGCATCATGGCGCGGTACACTTCTTTAACCAGAGCTGGAATGGTGTACCCTGCCTCTTTGAAAACCACCCTATTGTGGTTGAGCCCAAATTGCCACACCCCACAAGAAAAAATAAGAAACCAAGGAACATGATTTTTGAACACTATGTGAGTATTTGACACGTTATGTTTTATCCAGCTTGGGAAATCCTGAGATAAGAAACTAAAATCTGCTAAAACACTAAGAAGATGTTTCCAGAAAGTAATGGCAAAGGGGCATTCGCGGATAATGTGGTCCGGTGTTTCTACCTGGATACAGCATATGGGACAATTCTATTGATTAAGTCACCTATAGTTGGATCTTGTAGCAATGTGACCTTATAATAATTTCCAAAAGAAAATCTGAATATTTGGAGGGAGTTTAAATGTTTAATATCCCGAACTAGTTCCAGTTCAACACGCTATAGGTAAGTGAAGAAAGAGTAACAAAGGCCGACTTAGCAGTGCACATACCACTATTGGAAGGCCAAAGGAAAATTCATCTTTTATTTTATTTCAGAATTTTTCCAGCTACAATCTCATTATCATGATTATTATGTACTTACTACTATTTCTTGAACTCATACATTTTTAAATTCAGGCACACATGTATTTATAATTTATTTATTATGTGTTTTTAATTAGCTCTATATGGCCCATTTTATTTAATTTCATCTTTTAATTATAAGTATTGTTCATATAAGATTGTGAATATCATCTGTAAATGTTGAATATTAATTTATGAATCATTAATAAAAATTGTATAATAACAGTAATTATGTACAGAAAGAACACGAAACATAAGTTTTACAAGATGGAGAAAGAGAGGAAGAGACAACAAATAACACTAAATAAATTTAGCACATATTACAAATATAATATAGTAATTGAAACTTGAAAGAAAGGATTTGTCATGGTACCTGCGACTAGGGATTGTTTGGTGACCAAGAGATTTAAGGGGCTGCGGATTGCAAGGATGAAATTTGGTGACCAAGAGATTTGAGGTTATTGTTTTCAAGGTTAAATAGAATTTTATTAATAGTTATAAAACTTGAAAGAGAGGGTTTATCATGGTTCCTGCGACTACGAATTGTTTGGTCACCAAGAGATTTAAGGGGTTAAGGAATGGAAGGATGAAATTTGGTGATCAAAGGATTTGAGATTTTTTTAGGGTTAAATAGAATTTTGTTTATAGTTAGGGTTTATTGCTAAATTGTAGGGTTGAGTAACGATTTTGTGCTATTATACACACACACACACTTGAGTAATTGAAACGTGAAAGAGAGGATTTAACATGGTATCTGCGACTACGGATTTTTTGGTGACCAAGAGATTTAATGGGCTTTGGATTGTAAGGATGAAATTTGGTGAGCAAGAGATTTGAGGTTATTTTTTTAGGGTCAAGTATAATTTTATTTATAGTTATTCTTTCTCTTAATTTGGTAGTCGTTTGCATCTTTTTTTGTAGCCTTTTTTTTTGTGCCCCTTATTTTGGTAGTTGTGTATTTGATATTTAGTTTTTCTTATATATATATATATATATATAGATTTTTGTTTTACTTTCTTCAAATTAAAACGCAGCTTCATCATCCTTTAATAGAGAATGCAAATGTGATTAAAAAAGTAGGACGAAGGGCACAATTCCGTGAAAGGTATATATATAAAGAAACAATTGAAGAACGTGCTATAAGAAATGTATCTAGGCGAAAACGATACCGTGAACAATGTGCCCAAACAAATAAATGCAGACATGAAAATTATCAATAAAAAAAAAAATGAAGAACCAAGAAGCATGTAAGTCATCTCTTACACTGCAAACCATTTTCGGATATATTCTACCTCATACTACATAGTATTTTTAAAAATTATAACCTGCTCGAAAACAATCCCTCAAAAACTGCGTTTGTCAAGTTTTAAATATGAAAATCTTCTAAAATTTCTTATTTTCAAGGCAATTTTGAAAATTCGTAACTTATTCATTATAACTCCGATTAAGATCAAATTTAGACATGATCTACCTCATGCTACATACTATTTTATAAAAATATAGATTGTTTAAAAACATTTCTGTGAAGACCCGAATTTTCGGGATTACGTTAATAATATTAAATAAGAATTTAATTAACAAAATTATCAAATTTGTTTAAATTATTTATGATTTAATGTATGTGAAGGGATTTAATTGATAAATTAAATCTGTACAGAGATGGTAGTAAAATTGTGTTGAATTAACATAATTGGAGAGTAAATAAATTATTTAAAAATAATTTATGAAGAATAAGAGAAATTTCATGTAATTATACAATTAAATTGTTGATATTTAAAAATTGTTGTGGAGATACAGAAATTATTATTTAAATGGTGTTATGTGGTAATGTGAAATATATGAATTAGATATGTATATATATACATTTGTATATATATATATATATATGTGTGTGCATGTTTAATTGTTATAATTATAAATTCTATTAATTATGGAAATTAAGGGATTAATAATTAAATTAATCCAGAATTTAATAAAAAGCTAATGAGGGAGTTAGTAATAACATAATTATTGATTTAGGATTAATTAATAATTATGGAGGAAGTTGGGAATTATTTAAGGGAAAAAAATTATTATATAAATTATATAATAATAAATTATGTAATTTATATAAGATAAATTTAAGTAAAATATTAATGAAATAATACTAATTATATAAATTATATAAGAATACTTCTATAATTTATATAAGAGGGTTCAATTATTTGAGAATAGAAGAAAATAGAAAATAATGAGGGAATTAATAAAGGTATAATTATTGATCGATAATTATTGAGAAAGTTTGAAAATTAAATAAATGAGGAGAATGTAATTATATAATTTATGTAAGAAAAAAAATTAATGTAAATAGTAAGGAAAAATAATTATATAAATTATATAAAAATGATTATATATTTTGTATAAGGAGAATACATTAATTAAGAAAGGAAATATAATTGTACAAATGGTACAATATGTTATTATATGGTGTATATTTAAGGTATGTCAAATAGTAAAGAAATGGAAAATAAATGAGAGAAATGATTATTTTAAATTTATTAAATTGGGAATTATGTATAATGGAATTAATTTCATTATTATTGGAAATAATATTTGAGAAACGTAAACATGTTGATGTAACATGTTGTCCAAATAACGAAGTGAAAAAGTATGAAAAATAATTTTTATATGTTGTATGAATTATTTTATAAATTTTGGAGGTATAAATTACCTCATATAACTACATGCATGTCATTATACGTGTACAAAATTTGTCAAGTAAAGTACTTGAAAAAGGTCTAAATATTAATTATAAATCATGTTATAAATTTTGGTCAATTAAAATAAATATTTTACATACATTATGTAAAATATTTATTACACGAAATAATTACGTAATGTATAAAATTTTAATTTATGCATGTTGGAACATCTGAAACTTAAGTCGATTGTGGGCGTGTAGAGAGGCGGTGGACTTGTTATTATTTCCCAACATAGTTAAGTGTTTAGCTTATAAAATAAGGAAGCATGTATGAGTGGGGGAAAAAAAACAACAACAAAAACACAACCAAATATCATTTCTCTCTTTCCTCACCGTTTCGCCACCATCTGAAAGCCACCAAGGAGAAAGAGAAAATTTTCATATACTTTGTTTATGCCACTATGAAGGATATCAAGTGCAAGAAAATAATTTTCCAAGTAATATGAAGGTATAAAATTTATTTTATTGTTCATTTTATGCATTTTGAAATTAATTTATTATTTTGTGTAAAATTAGTAAATACTTAAAATAATTGATGTTTATCATTTTGAGAGGTATATATGTGGATTATATGATATTTAGAGTAATTATTGTGGGAAAAATTGGATTAAAAACATGAAATTTTGGAATTATAGTGAACAGTCCCGAACAGTGACGATTATGTCCATTTTGATGCTGAATTTGGAAAAATTTTCTTCTACAAAGTTGTAAAGAATTAAATTTCATGAGGAATGAACTTAAAATTCGTAATTTTCGGATAAACGAGCTAATTTCTATGAATTTCGAAAGATTTAGCGCAGTGAAACGTGAATCTGTCCGGAGTCTGTTCATTTCGGTGCATAATCTGGAAAAAATTTATTCTACAAAGTTGTATAGAATTAAATTTCGTGTGGAATGGGCTTAAGATTCATAATTTTTGGATAAACGTGCTAATTACTGTGAATTTCGGAAGTTTCAGTGCTTTAAAATTAAAATTTAATTACTAAAAATATTTTTGTGCTAAAATTTGTTCTGGACAGCATTATTGTTATATTATTCCAGAAATTGTGAAAAAGTTTGGTAATTTATTGAAGAACATAGTATTTATTGTATTTTTAAGGCTATTAAAAGTTAATGTAAAAATAAGTGGAAATTCATGGAAAATTCTATGAATGTTGGAAAAATTACGAAACTTGGTGGAAATTTTATAATAATGTAAGAAAAAAATATTGATGGTATTTGGGGGATACAAAAGTATGTTGAGTGATTAGTTATATTTTTTAAAGCTATTAAATAATAGCTTTTATATATATAAATAATTACAGAAATTTGTCGGATAACCCAGAAATTTTGAAAAAATTGGTTGAAAAGTCTAGGATGATATTCTAGAGACTTTAAAAGGTTTATTGGATGAACATGATGTTGGGATTATATTTACCTCTTTTAAATATTAAACCATTAATGTACGAATCGAGATAACTTACAGAGAAATAAGCACGAGCGAACGAACATCTTGGGTTATATCCGGCATGTCAATTGACATGTACGGTATATGTTAATAACCTAAACTGACGTGTTGTTGTTGTAACTGACTATATTTAAAATAATTATAGGTCGTGCACTACGTTTTTGTTCGAGTTACGATTGTTAGTGAATTAGGGACCGAGGCAAGTTCTTCAGTAATGGTTATTTGTTTAATTGTTATATGTAACTTAAATTGCTTAATTGCTTATGAAATTCCTGTTATGTGATTAATTGATAATGTGCCTTATGTGTACACATGAAATTAGTTGCAATATTCGATGCTCATGAAATATATTGCTTTAGTAGAAACACAACACATGAGATATGACATACACAGAGCATGTTATGATATGTGTTATGTGCACACTGTTGAACTTGCTGAGCCCTAGTGCTCATTCTTGCATAATATAAACTTTTGCAGGTAAAGAAATAAATTTCAGGAATATCGGATTATGTTAGATGGATTAATCTAGAAGGTTATGAACGTAATTGTTATATTTCCAATAGCATAATTCAATGTGGGTAAATTTGTGAAGTTTACATTGATGTTTTGTATGTACATATAAATTGGATCCGGTTAGGACGAATAGAGTTAAATTGTGAACAGTATTTGTTCAAGATTGTTGTTGCGATAGAGTGTATTATATATCTAATTATGGAACAAAGAATAATTGTACGGATATAAGCAATATTAAAATTAGACTATTGAGCTTTACGACACTTATCATGACAGAAAAGAAAAAGGTAAAGGTTGTGATCCAGGGACTATGATCAAGACGAGAAGTTTTTAAATGTTTAAATTTTTGATACAATGTAAAAAAAAAAATTATACCGAAAAATTTGGTAATTGATGTTTGTAAAATCAATTAATGGATTAATTAAGGTGATTAAAGATTTATTAACGGACCGAAATTTGGACGTTAAGGAAATAATGTTTAATAAACTTGAAATTTAAGGTAATAAGGCTGATCGAATTTCAGGGTCGTTACAATTTCCTTAAGTTCCGATTACATAGCCTTGAACTAAGCTGTTCATAACAGTTTACTACTTGGACTATTTTGGTTCAAAAATTAAAAAATTCATTTTACCATTCTTTTCCATATGTTCCTCCTGGAACATCTTTAAAACTCCAAAATACACAGATTACAGGCTATAGCTTTCAAAAATAACCAACACATAACAATTAACTTTGTTTAAAATCAACCCTCTTGAAACTAAGGTTTTTGGTTTAATAACACTTTGATTCCTTATGGGTTTTAAACCATTTATAGGTTGAAAAGTTAATATATTCATATACTCGTGTATCACCATCAGTTAACCACTATGAGTTCAAAGCTTAGAACAAAACAATTCTTTAAGGCTTTTTGTCAAATATGTAGTGTGCATTCTTTCTCTAACTTGGCATATTCATCATGTTATCAAATCATATAACACATAGCTCCTTCCATAGTATCAACCTTATACCACCGGATCCATCTTGATCCCCAATCATACCAATCCTCCCACAAAAAGCATGAAATTAACCATTACAATAACTAAGTTACTATGAACTTAAATGAAACTAAGAGTTTGTGATAAGGTAAATTTTTAACCTTAGAACACATTATTGTGTTGGCTAGGTTTCAACACCCCATTTGAACTGTATTAACATTTCTAATGAGCTAAAATACTCATTCTTAATCAAAACATTTGGTTTTCAACCTATGCTCAACATTCCAAGTTTCCTTTTAACAAAGAAAACTCTCATTACCGAAATCATTTAGATTCATCGTTCAACCTTTAACTTAGGTTTGTTTCACAATTCCACACATCGTAATATAAAACTTTTAGGCTTTTAAAACATGGTACACATGATTTACATAGACCATCATAACTATGTTATATATATTTTTAACAAAACATTCCTTACTTGGTTTTAAACCATTAAGAAAATCATCATATACCTACATTTTTAGCAAAACATGTCATAATAGGCTTAAAACTATTTACAGTTTGCAAACAACCTGTATATACATGTACTCTTGGATACATGATACATTATACATTATTTTCCTTAGGCTCTTGGTCTGCATATCTGGAAATCCTAAGGAATGGTTGTTTACCTCTAAAATAGATGATGGGACTAGGGTAGTATGGATGTGATGTGGCTTTGTTAGTTTAACTTTTTGTTGCTGGTGTTGATGCTATCACAAGAGATTTGGCAAACAGTTATTATGGCTACCTATGCTTGTTGGCTTGCTGATGATATTACTATCACTATTTTGAGTTGTTGTGTACTTTTTTGGACTACTGGCCCAGATTGTGACATTCAAATAACAATGCATTAACTTTGGAAATGGCATTAGCTTTGTCGAGGTAAGATGAATTTTGTGACTAGGAGTCGTTACACTGTAATCGATATTCTTGTATTACTATGATTTGGTCTATGTAGTTGACCAAAAACTGGAGAAAAGGGAGAAAAAAAACATTAGTGTGTCAGGTTTACGAGACTAAATTTGGTGAGAATAATCGAAGTAGGTCACTTAAAAGTCTGGGCATAAAAATCTCTTCAACTCAACCTCTCTTTAATATAATTAAAGTACTACAGTGTCCAATGTCCATTCAAAATAATGTTGCCATCTGAATGCTAATACCTTGTCTTGTTCACATGTTACTGAATACTAGTCTATGAAACTGGTAATTGATTTAATTTTGCTCTTGTTTTCCTTAATTATATTGTTTATATTCCTATATAGAATATAGTGGTATTTAATGTCTGGTTTCATAATTACAACACTAGAGTTAAACTATGTGGATTTATAGAATTGTTGAGGTCAAAAGTATTTATAGGCATAAACTTGAGATAAGAGCAAATAGCTAAAATTTAAGAAAGGAAAAGGTTTGCCATTATAACATTGAAAAATGTTTGAGACATACGTGAGAAAGTTAATTGCTATACTTTCTTATACATATAATATACACTTAACTGAGCTTGTTGATTTGAATTTGTTTCAATAATTATGGTCTTACGTGTCTAAATATTGTTTAAAATTGTGCTATATTTTTAGAGAACTAAGATTTTCAATATAAACACGAGTAATTATAGATTTGATTTCGTTTCACTCATTGCTGAAATAGAGAGTTTGACTATGTTTTTTCATTTATTATTATGTTTTTTTGCATTCAAGATTAGAATTTTGAAGTGGGACTAAAATGTTTCAAATATGTGTTGCATGTTACATACATTTCGGGTCAAATTCAGTTTAGCTATGTTGGGATTTTAATATTGATTCATTTCTTTGTTCAGCTACAGGATCTGTGTGTGCTGCATCCTTATGTTTAGATTTGATGAGTTCTTTTTGCTCTTGCATCATAGCTGTTGTTTAAGGAACACTTCAGTTTGGTCTTTAAGTGGTCAAGATAAAAATGCCTCTTTGATGGTGCGGGCTTGTAGCTGGAGTGCCGGACTTGCTAGGCTGTTGGTGCAAGCTTGCAGGTGGTCTGTTGTCTGCTGGAGTGCTAGTGCACTGCAAGCTACCAAGTTGAAGTTGTTCTGCTCTCTGTTGGTCCTAGATGCATAATGCATTTAGATAGACTTCGTTAAATTATGGATTATGTATTGTTAATTTTGAACCATTAAACTTTGTTAAGATTAAGAATTGTTATGGTTGTTGATTGTTATTAATTATTTAATTACTGATTGGAAGCTTTAGTGTTGAAAAATTGAAATGATTTTTTGTTTGAAAAAAATATGGAATTTAATTTCGGTTATTAACCGATATAACTGAATAGGAAATTCGGTTATTCGGTTTTTGGTTATTTGATAATTTGGTTAGTTGTTTGGATATTAAAGTTTTATCAATTTCAATTTTCGGTTATAACCTAATAGTCTATTTGGTTCGGTTACAACCGAATGGTTAGTCCTAAAGGCACCAGTGTGGGTATACTGATCCTTCCTATGAGCAGAAAGTCAATGTTTAAGATATTTATACACGTTCGAACTAATATTGTTCTTGATTTTTTAGATACTTATTGAAATGTTTAATGTATTAGATAATATATATTACATAATTATATATGTAATATACATATCCAAATACATACTTATGATATTATTATCATATTTTTATTTTTATTACTTTATTTTATTTAGTTTGGTTTTCAGATGATTTCATGATAAAGTTAATAGACGAATATAACAGAAACTAAGAATGTGAATATCAGTACTTATAGACTATCTGTCTTATATAAAAAAAAATGAGTTATTCAAAAAGAAATCAAATAAATAATAATTTAAAAATGCGAAGCAATTTGTTCTGGGGAAAAAGAGAGAGAGTAAAATGTGCTTATTGGGGTTATCTTAATTTAGGATAACATTTTAATAGTCATTGCAAAAAATTGTACAGAATATGGAACGAAAGAAAAATTGTTGACAATGAATGTGGTCCACATTAGGCTATGAAATATAGTAACAAAAAACCTTTCGTTGCCCACAATGAGGAAAAATCAAGTGGCAGGGGATAATTTTTTACCGCCAAAACATTGGCAACAAAAAAGTAAATAGGTAGGGATTTTTTTTTCTGCCAACGAATTGACAACGAAATTTTGCAATGACTTATGAATTTCATTACGAAAAATGAAAGCCTTTCACAAATTGCAACGAATGATAAATTTCGTTGCTAAACAAACATTTTTGGCAACGACTTTATAAGTCGTTGCCTAAAAAATCGTTGCTTAATGTCCATTTTTTTTAGTGAATGATATAAATATATCATTGATCAGATACGTAAGTAGAAAGTTATTATTCCAAATCAGAGGAAAGACCAAATAGCGTATACTCTCTCTCTCTCTCTCTCTACTCCTAAGGAAAACATGTAAAAATATTTTTTCAGAAGGGTACTTGGAGACCACACTCCAGATTCAACATAAAGTCATAGGAAGGAAGATCTTGAGGATCCTCGAAGATTCAAACGTGTTAATCCAACCAAGCACTATGTAACAATTTATATATATATATATATATATATATATATATATATATATATATATATATATATATATATAATTGTTGTTTTGTATAAAATCATAAAGATAATCCTATTTTATTATAAATTTTAAACTACTTTTTGGAAAAAAAATTCAACAGTTTCATCATCCTTTAATAGAGAATGCAAATGAGATTAAAAAAGCAGGATGAAAGGCACAATTCCGTGAAAGGGTATATAAAGAAACAATTGAAGAATGTGTTGTAAGAAATGTATCTAGGCGAAAACGATACCGTGAACAATGTGCCCAAACAAATAAATGCAGACGTGAAAATTATCAACAAAAAAAATGAAGAACCAAGAAGCATGTAAGTCGTCTCTTTCACTACAAAAAAATGGCATTTTATGATGGCTCAAATCCATCAAATAAGTTTAAAAAAACATCACAAAAGGTTTTTGTGATGACTTTAGCCGTGAGGCCGTCTTATATTTAATCATCATAAAAAAACACACGAGTTTAGGGATCAAATGTAAGAACATGAATTTCTTTTTATGGACAATTTATTTCACTATATTAACTATATCAAATGACACTTGTAGGATTCGAACCTGCATAGAACAATAATCGATTAGGGAATAATAAACAAATTTTCTAAAGTGAGAGAACTTGCACAGAATAGTAAACTTGCACAAGTCGGGAATCTTGCAATAAAATAGCGTAGTTCAAGGAACTTGCCTGTTCGCCCTTTTTCAGTTATGATATTAACTTCTGTTAAACAGTTACCTACAACGTCCATGAGAGTTTATTTAATTAACTTAACAATTTTTGATTAATATTATCGCCAATAACTTAATCCGATAATTATCTCTCTAATTTAATTTTATCTTAAACATCTTCTCAAGTCATTTTCATATTATTTATATAAAAATGTGTAATTAACTTTTTCTTAGACTCATACGTAACCATATTGGTTTTAAGCATTCATCATGCTAGTTTATATTACTAGTCTCTTAATTTTCTTCCAGTTCGATTTCACTTTTTGGGATGTCCAAAAAGTGCTACACAATAATTACATATTTAGACTTTGCATGAAAAAATGAACAACATATCAAAAAATTGTGTAACGCCCAAAATTTACTCGGTGAACCAAAAATGGCTCGGCCTACCCAAAACAGCATGTTCACTGCCCAGAAATTCTGAAAATTTTGAATTTTGTGATTTTTGTGCTAGTTTTGTGAATTTTCATCTCATTCGTCACACATTCAATTAAATCCATTTTCGGATATGTTTTACCTCATCCTACATAGTATTTTCAAAAAATATAACCTACTAGAAAACAGTTGGGTGAGACCCGAGAAAACAGTCCCTCAAAAACTGCATTCGTTAAGTTTCAAATTTGAAAATCTTATGAAATTTCTTATTTTCAAGAAAGTTTTGAAAATTCATAACTCATTCGTTATAACTCCGATTAAGATCAAATTTAGACATGATCTACCTCATGCTACATACTATTTTATAAAAATATAGCTTGTTTAAAAACCTTTCCTTAAGACCCAATTACATAGCCTTGAACTAGGATGTTCATAACAATTTACTACTTGGACTATTTTGGTTCAAAAATTAAAAAATTCATTTTACCATTCTTTTCCATCTGTTCCTCCTGGAACATCTTTAAAACTCCAAAATACACATATTACAGGCTATAGCTTTCAAAAATAACCAACACATAACAATTAACTTTGTTTAAAATCAACCCTCTTGAAACTAAGGTTTTTGGTTTAATAACACTTTGATTCCTTATAGGTTTTAAACCATTTATAGATTGAAAAGTTAATATATTTATATACTCGTGTATCACCATCAGTTAACCACTATGAGTTCAAAGCTTAGAACAAAACAATTCTTTAAGGCTTTTTGTCAAACATGTAGTGTGCATTCTTTATCTAACTTGGTATATTCATCATGTTATCAAATCATACACATAGCTCCTTCCATGGTATCAACCTTATACCATCGGATCCATCCTGATCCCCAATCATACCAATCCTCCCACAAAAAGCATGAAATTAACCATTCCAATAACTAAGTTACTATGAACTTAAATGAAACTAAGAATTTTGTGGTAAGGTAATTTTTTAACCTTAGAACACATTATTGTGCTGGCTAGGTTTTAACACCCCATTTGACCTTTATTAACATTTCTAATTAGCTAAAATACTCGTTCTTAATCAAAACATTTGTTTTTCAACCTATTCTCAACATTCCAAGTTTCCTTTTAACAAAGAAAACTCTCATTACCAAAATTATTTAGATTCATAGTTCAACCTGTAACTTAGGTTTGTTTCACAATTCCACACATCGTAATATAAAGCTTTTAGACTTTTAAAACATGGTACAAATGATTTACATAGACCATCATAACTATGTTATATATATATTTAACAAAATATTCCTTACTTGGTTTTAAACCATTAACAAAATCATCATATACGCATATTTTTGGCAAAACATGTCATAATAGGTTTAAAACTATTTACAGTTTGCGAACAACCTGTATATACATGTACTCTTGGATCACCATTGGCGTAGGCACTTCGAATTCAAAGTTTATTAACTCTGTTTCGTTTAGGCTTTTTATCAAGCGCATGGTAGGAATTAGTTAATAACCTTCCGGTCTATTAAACATATAACAGAAAACACCATAAATTCTCCATCATAATACCATCCTTATTCCTCCTGGATCCACCATGATCCACCACAACCGCACATAACTCCCACAACAACAACAATAACATAACCGTTACATGAACACAACCAACTTATGAACATAACTAATTTAAAAGTTTAAACACCTTTATTGTAACGCCCCAAGAATCCCCGCACTGGTTACGAGCGACCCTCGGTTGTTATGCACAACCTTCTCAATAATATTCACAATATTTAATAATAAAATGCTGCTAAAACTCAATAAATTAATTGATAAAACTAGTTTATTTAAAAACTATTGCAATCTTCTTTATTTTCTCCCGAATAGAAATCTTTACATCAACTTTGTTGATCTCAAGATCATACATATCATGATCTAAAATATTACAATAATTGTGAGAATACAAAAACTCACACTCCAACAATAAGTTATTATGATTATACATTGACTTTTCTTATCTGATCGAGTCCAATAATATTAGCACTCGTCTAACGTAGGTTCGTCTTCTATTACAGTAACATGGTCTCTATCCAAGAATATTACAACAATATAAGTATCCCAAAAATTTTACATCTAAGGGATATTATTATCTCGTACCATAGTTTCACAACTAGGGCTACCTTGATATTCATTATCAATCCCGATGACAAAGTTATTTCCAAATTAAACTTCGATCAAAATTATTACATAATATTCTTTCATAAATCAAGTGTATTAACTTTTATAGGAATACAACAACTCTTTCTCAAATATTAACAATCATTGCTAACTACATAGCTTATTAACTTTGCAACATTAATTTGTTTCAAAATTTCAATCTTTACATCTTTTCTTAATCTAACAAAATCATATATATTATGATTTGTCCAATTACAAAGTTGTGAGTAACTAATACCTCATCAAATGATTTTAAGTCTATCAATTATATAAAATCTCCTTTTGACTCTCGAGTTCGTTATTAACGACGCTCGTCTAGCTTAGTCAAAAGTTATACGAACTATTACAAGTTTTATAACTTTTACTACTACAAGCAATAAGGCCGGCTACCTCAATAGGTTTGCACAATATATAAGACATTTCTGAGGACAGAGTTTAATACCAACAATATATGTGCTAAACTATTCTATACCTTATCAAGCTTACATTAACCTAACATATTTTTCATATTGCCCAATTTGGTATTACAATGAATTATTCTTCATTCGCATCTAATAAATAACACATCCTTATTTTTTAGCTTTATCAGAAACTCCGGCCTTCACGCGCTTATTTGAAAGTATTTATTTTAAGAAAGGGTAAGTACGACGGCTCAGCAAATCTAATAGTTATCACATAACACATAATCACATTTCATCATGCTTCATGCATCTCATGCTTTGCAATTTATACATATCTTATGCATATCATGTTTTGCATTTAAATCTACGCTTCATGCTTTTCATAGACGACATTTATCATATAATAAAAATTCAATATAGAACAGGTATTTATTATCATTAACTGCACATCAACCATTGATAACACATTATTACACAAAGGCACATTAACACATGTTTAGACATAAAAGCATATAACACATATGAGCAAGTTCTGAAAGACTTGCTTGGCTCGCTTATCCTGCTTTTGCTAACGCCTTACGTAACATGACCTTACATTTTTTCATAATGTCGGTATATGCATTAGTTATCAACATGATATGTTACACTATTTTTTTTCCAATTATTTTTCAATTATATCATTATATCAAAAGTTTATCTCAATCCGAGTTATAAAACTCGTTTTCGTCAAATACACTGTTTTTGTTTTATTATAACTCGTTCATTACTTATCCGTTTACGTATCAACACCTCATGAGCTTACTAAACCTTCTAAAGTTTTTAAAATATTATTCTGGACTTCTCAACCAATTTTTAGAAAGAAAAAAAATCGGATTATCCGACAATTTTCTATAATTATTTCCATTTATAAAAACTATCATTTAATAGCTTCAAAATAGAAATAATAATTCAATATACTTTTATATCCTCCAAACACCATAAATATTAATCTGATATTATTATAAAAAATTTCACAGAATTTCATAATTTTTCACCATTAATAGAATTTTCTATGAATTACTAACTTTAAATGGCTTAAAAAGTACAATAAATACATTTTCACTTCAATAATTTTCCAAAACATTCCAGAAATTCTGAAATAATATTATAGGATTTTTCACCAAGTTTCATAGTTTTTCACTATTCATAGAATTTTCTATGAATTTTCACTATTTTTAAACTAACTTTAAAAGTATAATAAAAACTTCTGCTCTTCAATAATTTTCCAAATATTTACAATAATTCATAAATACTATTATAAGATCACTGAAATTTATTTCAGGCCAAAAATCATTTTCAACAATTTATTTATAACTCTCAAGGTGCTGAAACTTCAAAAATTCATATTAATTATTCCTTTTAACAGAAAATTACTAGTCTTATGTCCATTTCACATGAAATTAAATTCTCTACAACTTTTTCATACAAAGTTTCCTCAAATTCTGGCCAGAAATAGCTCCAAATGGCTCTGCTGGAAAGTTCGCCGCCGGCGAGAACTTTCTAGTCATCTTTTCCGACGGTCCAGAATTTTCTGGTGAGTTTTCTTGGATTTTATTGCTCAAATCTACTCTATTACATCAAACACTATCATACGTATGATTAAAATTGATAAACATATCATATAACACCGTATTATATTTAATACTAAATTTTTTGAAGCTAGGATTCCTAGTTGTTAAATCTTGGTTTCATTCATGATCCTCACAACCACCAACAACAATACATACATATATTAATGAAAATAAGGTTTAACAAAGGTTGAGTTAGAAACTTTAAACCTTTGAAAGCTTGAAATATCCATTGTTTGATCTTTGTTTCGACTTAATATGGAGTATTGTTTGAGCTCATCTCCTCATTCATTTAATCTCCCGGATTCTCTCTTTCTTTTTCTTTCTATCGAAAATGGAGCCTTCTTTGGTCAAGGGAAAAAAATGATTGGCAAGGGAGACATATAGTGAAAATAAAAATAAAAAAACAAAAAACATTCTCCTCCTTTCATTTCTTATCCATTCCCATATAAAAAAAATATGTTGGAAATTAGCTGGCCCACTTAAAAATCTGGAGAGTTATTTTCTTATTTGGGTTTCACTTTTAATTATCTGATCCGCTCTTTGATTTTTTGACTTGAAAATCAAATTTTCAATATCACAGTCATTTCCTACTAATTTCGACGTTCCCTGTCGTCGTGGTGACATCCGTTTCTTCAAATTCACTTTCGAACTTCAAGTTTGACATTTTATCCCAAAAAGTCAAACGGTCAACTTTGACCAAGTCAACCAGAACACATATCATTTTTACAGACCATACTTATTAAATTCGATGTTCTCGTCGTAACGGTGAAGTTTGTTTCTCAAAATTCTTCTTCAAACTCAAACTTTGACTTTTCACCTTTACAAGTCAAACGGTTGACTTTGACCAAAGGTCAACCCCGACACCAAATTGTGTTTACTATTTCTCTTTGTTAAATTCGACATTCTGAACTCAACGGTGTAATCTGCGTCTCCAAATTGAGTTTTCTTGACTTTCTTTTATTTTCTTTAGTCAAACTTTGACTAGTTGACCCTTTTGTCATTTCTTGACATTTCGATTTGCTTCCTTGCCTTCACACATGTAAGTATACTCGTGTTATCAAGTATACATTTACCTCATTCTCTTTACATCGCTATTTCACGTAACCACAACCACATATGGTTCATCCTTAATTTTAGACTGCCACATTAATAACTTGGCCACACATACAAGTCTTACAATTATTAAATGTTTAAGCTTGTTCACTACATTCATATGACTTGCCATATATATTAATTTTAATCCTAATTAATTATCATTTAATGTTAATTAATTAATTAATCTTAATTGAATAATAAATGATTAGTTTATTGACTTTAATACTCTTTAATTATTATTTAATGTTAATTAAATAATTATCTTTACTTATCATTTAATCTTAATTAAATAATAAATAATTAGTTTATTAACTTTAATTCTCTTTAATTATTATTTAATATCAATTAAATAATAATTAATTATTCTTGTTGCATCATATTGATATATTTGATCCAATATTGATATATGTAGCTTGACAATATATTAAAATATATCAATGTATCGTTATTGCATCATATTGATATATTTGATCAAATATCTCTTTTAGTCAAATACATTCATCAAGTTTTAAAGGTATTATATTACCTTATTATTAATATACCTCCAAGTATACATAATAATCAAATTCAAGGTTTTAAAAATTAAAAAAAAAAACTACATTTACTCACATTTAAATCCTAACACAAAGATTATGGTAAAATATTTATTCAATTTCTACACCTTTTACTTCTCAAAATCTAGGTTTTAAACTTCAACTTTTATTTCATCATCAAGATCTTATTTAAAAGTCTTGTCAAATATCCGAAATATTACATTTATACCTTTAGTGAAGAGCTTGTGATTTAATTTAGTTGGGGATTCTGGTTGTTAAAATGTAAAGCTAAAGTTACTGCCACCATTCCTCTCTTTCTTCTTGGTTAGCCGAGTGCCTTCTTGTGACATCCTAGATTTTTAACAAGATTTCTAAATAAGAATCTTGGCTAATTAAGTAAAGTTTAGAAGTTAAAACCTGTTTTAGAAGGACATAAGGTATTAATAAGTGATTAAATTTAATTATTATTTAATCAATGTGTTAAGAATGTCCTATGTGGTTAAATTGGTAAATAAGGACTTTTGATGTGAAAAGAGGTCTATTGAGCTTATAAGGATCAATCACTAATTTAAAGTACATTAGTGACTCGACATATGAAGGAATTATAATAAATATAATTTATAATGGTTGAATGGAAATAGAGCGGATTAAAGGTAAAGGACAAAAAATAATTAATGCGAGACACTGTGTTGTGTCAGTATGTAGTAGGTTGAATATATGTATATGTATATATTTGATCTAATAATGAAAGAAAAGTTAAAACTTAGAAAATAAAGGAAATGCATAAAGCATATGTGAATTAAGCTCTAGTTATGAATATTTATAACTAGCTTAATGAATAGGCCGTTTAAGGCCAGGTTACGAGAATGACAAGGTAACGTATGACAGTATGTGCTTAAAGGAACGTCAGTTTAACCTAATCCGTATATTAGGGATTTAAAGTATAATAAGGATAATAATTTTTGAATATTTAAAAGTTATTAAGGAATTAATATTAATTGATTGAAATGAATTAAGTATTTATGCGATCCATAAATGCAGAAGGTAATACTCCCAAAAATGAGTAGAAGGAATGTAGATTGCATGTATAATAAAAATCGTCATATGTGTATTAAGAAAGTGAACGAAAGGACGTAAAAGTCGTAAAACATTAATATGAGCGTAAAAGGATATAAGAGAATGAATTTTGGTAATCCAATCAGGGTTCGTTTTTTGAGGAAGCGATTTATAAAAAAAATGAGTATTTCGACTATTTGAGATTACAGAAATTAGAACTGATGAAATGTGATATATCTTTTGAGACATATCCCAAATTTTAGTTAAGAAAAGTTATTTAGCCGGTTTATAATTAAATGACTAATTAAGTTATAGAATGAGACTACGTGAGCGTAGCATAGTGAAAAATGAATGATCTAGTTGGTCAATTGAAAGAAAAATCAATTTAAATGAGCATGAAACGAATTAATGAAAGAAAATTAGAAAATTTTCCTTAAAAGGAAAATTGACAAGAAAATGAAAATCTAGCAATCTTGGCAATTGACCAAAATGCCCCTCAACAAATTATTTAATGACCATTATGTCCTAAAGGGCAAAATGACCAAAATACCCTTGATAAATTAGGTAATGACCTATGCATCCCAAGTGATGAAATGACAAAAATAACCTTGACTAAATGTGTGAAATGACCAAAATATCCTTAGTTGGGTTAACCATGATTATGATAAATTAACTAGCTTGAGTTAGTTCTTATATAATTAGCAAAGCAATGCTTCTTCCTTATTCATTTTTGCTGGAAATTGAAGACCTATGAGAGAGAGGAGAGGAAGCCATGGAAATGGAAGGAGAAAGCTTAAATGATCAAAGAGTAAGAAGAAAAGTTGATGGCATCGTCATGGCAAAGTTTTCTATGTAAAAAGATTGATCATCCATAGATGTTTAAAAGTTTTTCAAGCTTAAAACTTTAATTTATGTTAGTCTATGTATGTATGTATAGTTAAAGTCATGATTTATGAAAGATTAAGTGTCTAAAGTTAGAAGTTTATGGTGAAATATAAGGTTGAACATGAAGATATGAGATGTATTTTCATGAATATAGCATGTTATATACTCTAAAGTATCGAAAATGTGAATTTGAAGCTAAAAATTAGTTATCGTAGTAATATGTTATTATAAACATATTTTGGAAATAAATGAATTTGGAATAATTCATATATGTATGATATAAGTCTACAAAAGTTATAAATGAACTATTTGATGAGTATATGAGAATTGGAGTCTAAGACTTGGAATTGAATTTTTAAGAAAAATTTGGTACAGTTGATAAAAATGCAACTTAAAGGTGTTTTTTTAGGCAATTTTGAGAAATTAATGGTGAAATAAAGTTGAAAGACTTGATTTTATGTTATTACATGTGTCTACATTGATTTGGTAGTCAACGGATGAAAGTTAGAACAAAAATGCATTTCGAACGATCGAAATCGATCATTTCGACCTAAAACAGATTTTTACGAACAATTTCCGTCTCGTGCAAAGTTAAATTTGTTTAAATGTATAAACATGTCTTATATGATGTATGTAAGATAAATCCAGTGTCGGATTGAACGTTAGAAGTGAATGGCCAAAAATTTTAAAGTTAGTAAAAATGAGTTTTAAGGTTGAAATTTTTTTTAAGTATAAAAACGACTTGAAACGCCATTCTACGGGCTATTTCTTCTATAAATTTAAGAAGACAAACGAGTCAAGTAGTATTTTTGTAAAATATTAGGTAGTAAAACCTAGCTATGGTCCAAATTTGAGCTAAATTGAATGTAAGATAAAGGAGTTAAAAATCAACAAAGGTTTATGAACACTGCGCCTAGGTGTAGTGTTTTGTACTAAACACTGAGCCGGGGCTAAGTTATTGTTCATGGCTGAAAGCATTTCACGATCAGCGAGTTCAGAGCGCGCCGAGGCGAGGTTACTGTTCATGTGAAATATTTTTAAGTTTCCAAAAAGCTATATTTTGATATGAAATGATATAAATAAGTTATATAAACCCTAGAATTGATGAAAATGGTCAATGTAAAGGGTGTTAAAGTATAATGAAATAATGAATGGTATAATATAACATACCTAAAGCTAAGTAAAAGCAACATAATGCTTATGTAAAGGGCTCGATAATGAGTTATGATGTATTATTAACCTATGTAAGGTATAATACATCAAATGTGAAATGATTAGAGACTAGTGATCTAGTAATTATGGATTAAGTTTAAAGAATGTATGAGGCGTATTATGATCCTATAATGATATATAGGTTGTGTATTGACAGATAGAGTTCGGAATAAACAAACCGACGCGATGAAGTATAGAAAAGACGATCGAGGAAGGTAAAGGTTAAGTGTGTAATACATAACATACAAGTTTGTCAGACTTGTTGAAATACGATAATTGTTTCATGCGAACTATATGATAGACTATGCGGTATTAATTGCTTTGAAATGTGTACCTCGTGCAACTATGTGTTTTAACTGTTAAATGCAATACATGATATTTATGCACAACATAGTAAAGTAAGGAATGTATGCCACATATATATAAACTGCAAGTATGAAAGGTGTTATCTGTTAAACTTGCTGAGCCTTTGTGCTCATTCTTGTTATAAATTGAGATTTCCAGGCAACGTATGAGAAGGTTAGAGGTTCCGGTTAAGCTAAAAGGTAAAGAATGGTAAATGTATAGAAATGCATGAAGGAATGTAATATATTCATATGTGTAATATAATAAGTTAATTAACATTTGAGTTTTAAATTTTAAACTTTGCCATTAAAGATGGAATGTATGGTTTTGTAAATCCATAAAGATAGTTATGCATATAAGTTTTCATAAAAGAAACCGGTATGGGGATACGATTAATGTATCATAGTAAGATAAGCATGTGGTGTAATAAAACTTGTATGTATGGATCAGATATGGATGACGAGTATGTGGTGTAATAAAACTTGTATGTATAGATCAGATATGGATAAACAGATGTATGTATGGATATTTATGAATGATGATTAGAACTCATAGGTTAAGTTAAGGCAAAATCATAAATTATCTGATTTTGAATTGTAATAGACTAGGTAATGATATATATAATTATGATCTGAGTTTTAAGATAAAGAATGTAAAGGTTAAGATTCTGAGGCAGATAATGAACGCAAGCTTTAATCAACAGATTTATGAACTGTAATATGTTTGTATGATATGGTTTTAAGGTTAAAGGTTATGTTTTAATGCACTAGACCGCCATTAGCAAATGATGGGGTTTCGGGGTTGCTACATTTCCTCTCTCAATTTTTTTTTATTCATGTTCATTTTTATTTTTCTTTCTCATACTCATTAATGAAAACACAAGGGATTAGGGCTTAAATGGAGTGGTTAACTATAGAAGTACTCCATCTCCTTCTCTTTCTCTACCGAGCATTTTCTCTAAGTTTTCTTTTTCTGTTCCTTTCTTGTGATGTAGCAAGTGAAATGGTAAGGGTTGAATAGCTCACAAGGCTGCCTATACCCAGCAGCACCCTACTACACATCAACTGTATTTTCACAGCTTAAACTCTCCTAGCCTGGCCCCTATTCTACCCCTAAAAGACCTACAGTTCTATTTCTTACCTGCTCCAAAATAGGCTGCAGAGTTGCTGCCCAGTTTGGCCCCTATTATTGCCTCCATACCTGGCCTCTACACAGCCCCTAAAGGACAACACCCTCACTTCTCAGCTGCCCCCAAAATGGGACTGTCGAACTACATTATCAGCTGTCATAATGGCTGTTGAATGACTCAAAACAGTCCCCTCCTCCAACACACTTGATTGCCCACTTGTGCTAACTGTAAAACTAACCAACATCATCTATTTAGTTAATTAAACCAGCAACCTTCAACTTCTAATTACCCCTGTGCTACCATGAAATACTTAAGGAAGCAACATGGCTGGAAAATTTTATAATGATTGGGTCCAAGATTGGGCTTTACACAATTATTCATATTAACTCTCTTATCAAACATAAATTTGGACTTAATCATAGAACATATAAAATGGACCACTAATTTCCCCTAACCAGAAATGTAAATATATTGGGTTTAGGTTTATTTAAAATCCTTTGGGCCTTAATGTAATGACCCCTATAACTCTTACACACCCTTTGTGATTTAACAATTTGGGTAATTAAAATAATTTCTAAATCTTGTTTTCCATAATTAATTAAGTTAATTACTTAATTAGGTCAGCCAATCTCGGCCAACATTCAAGTTAGTTAATTAGATAACATTACTTAAATCATATTTCATGTAATTAATTAATTAATTACATGGTTTTCCTTTTTATTCCATTTAATTTGGTAAATAAATATCCCTATGTGTGTGTGTGTGTGTGTGTGTGTATAAAAACATCTATTAGTCCATGTCCCATTATTTTGGGCCATCATTTGGATTAAATATTGGGCCCCTTAAATTAAAGGTTTGGGCCTTGTTAAATCTTTTCAGTTTAATTTATTACCAACCCTTCTCTTTTAATGTTTAGACTAAAATAAGACTAAACTCATAATTTTTCTCAAATGTTACCTTTGGCCTTCTTAAATAATTTATTGAGTACTATCACATAATATGATATTTATTTCCCCCTTATCTTGAGACAAATTAATTTCTCATAAAAATTTATTCTCAAAGCCTTTTTCACCAAAAAGTTTCTCCTTACATTTATATTAACCATTATAGGTTCTCCCCAACAAATAGATTAAATTAAAGTATTCAATCATCTCTACACATTTCTCTTCTCCAAAACTAGATTTTCAGCCTTAACCTTTTTTAAATCATTCAAGATCTTTTTTTAAAGTCTTATCAATATTTGGTATATCACAATAAAGACAAGCCCACTTGGATGTGTGTGTGTGTGTGTGTGTGTTATTTGAGTCCATGAAGCTAAGCCCAAAACCTTGGCCAAATTCTAAAAAATTCCAATTTTGACACATGGGATAAACATTGCGTCTCTATATATATATATATATATATATATAATATATACGGGGAGGAGAATCCGGATAAGGGAAGAAAGGAAGAAGTAAATAAGGCCATGTGAGCTATTAAATACACCACTTGAATTGGCCAAAGAGGCATGAAGAGATGCGGCCATTTTAATGACCAAACAAGTATGCTAATAAATTAATAAAGCCATGTGATTGTATTTAATACTTCCTTTTGTGTTGACAAGTGAAGAATGAGGAGATATGGCATTACTCTCAACCATAAATGCAAAATAAAGTCCTTAAACTTCCAAGCTAGCTAATTAAAATCATTATTTGCAAGAAAATAAGATTAAGTTTAAAAACATTACATGTATGCTTACTAGTTAAGAAAGAGAAGAAAATAAATTTAGCACATGGTAAAAGGGCTAAGTCGACAACATTAAGAAGGATAAGGCTTTCTTGCAAGATTTAAAAAAAAAAGTTCAAGAAACTTTGACCAAGTTGGACCGCATGTTTATATATACATATATATATATATATATATATATATATATATATCAAGTATGCTTGCAATATTTGGTTAGAGAGAGAGAGAGAGAGACGACAGCATAAGAGGAGGAGGAGAGCCAAACAACAAATCACAAAGAAAAAATAAGCTATAAGGAAAGGTAAAAACTCAAAATTATCCCTTTATTTAATTTCTTCTATGAAATATTTAAGAATTATGATAGTAAACATGTATTATACTCGTATGTATGTAAACATGTTGAAACATAATAATACATGGCTTAAATGGTGAAACTGTTTTTTACGAGGAAACCAAGAAAACCCTTAAAAATAAAATTTGAAATTTTAGTCAGCGGACTAATTTTTGGTGGAGTATAACTCTCGGTATATTCTTGAGTCTTAAGTTTGTATAGTCTGAAATTAAAGTCTTATATACAAGCTGCACATAGGAAAAAGAATTACCTAAAATGCATTTAAAATGAATAAGTTATGAAAGTTCAAATAACATAAGAAAGCATGAAATCTGCTTAACAAAGTGTGAAACTTATTTTTTCAGTAGTGATATCTCCTTGTGTATAGGGAGTTGGGATGAGTTATTTACATATAAAAATAGTTTGTAGTATCTATTTCGCGTAGGAAAAGAATCACTCAAAAATGTTTCATAGATTATTTGTTATGATTTTTCAAAAAAAGCTAGCTGAACACAGAAAGTTGTAAAAATAAAACAGATGTAGTTGTTGTCCAAGGTTTTTAGGACACTGCTTAGGCAACTTAGAATTCTCAGAAAATTAAGAATTTTTTGGGTTTGAAATTGTAATATAACAACTACCACTTGTCCAAAAATGAGCTAAAACAGACCACGTGTAAGTGAGTTATGATAAAATAAAATTTGGGTTATGAAAAGAGTAAAACTATTATAACTAAATCTAATCAACTTAGAATGACACGAAATTTTTACTAGAGCTACTCTCAGATATAAAGAGCATCTTTCATAAATTTTATAATTTTCAGAGCAAATCTTGATTTATGAAAAATGTTACAGTTTTGAGAAGAAATAACTTATTTAAAAATAGTAAATAAAGTTAAACAATTAAGAAAAAATTATTTTATGTATGAAATGAAATTAACAAAGTAGATCCAGAAGGAAGAAAAATAATTAAATATTTAAGGAATTTTAATAAATAAAATTAAGTCAAGAAAATTAAGAAACTTAATTAAAGTTAAAGTCGGAAATTATATAATATAATTTTACCAACTAATATGCGATAAAAGGGGACGTATGATTCTAAATAAAGATTTATTATATATTTTATGTAAATATTATAAAAATAATATAAGGGGACGGTTAAGTTGAAATTAAATCGAAGGGAATAATTATCGGATTAAGTTATGATATGATTAAATACCGATGCTAATTATTATTAGGTATTTGTGAAATTAATTACATAAATCTTTATGGATATTGTTAGTGACCGTGTGAAAGAAGTTAATACTGTAATTGAAAAAAGGCGAACAGGCAAGTTCTCTCCCTTTGAGAAAGTTTTATTTATTCCTTAACCTGTTGCATGTTTCTTCATTATTTAGAGCAAACACTTCATATCAATTCAAGTTTATGTGAGCAAGTTCAAATAATTTTGCAAGATCTCTAGCTTATGCTAGTCTTTTAAATTGTGCAAGTTACTTGTTATATGAGATTCCTGAATTCTGCGTTTTCACACTTATGTGCATTTGTGAATTGTTTCTTGATGAACTGTGATTGTTTCTTAATTATCATATTATTCATGAATTGTTACGGGTCTATGCCACTTATCTCGACTAGACATTATTGCTGTGATATGTTCATTTATGGATATTACTTTGAATTAATTAAGTTCAATCCAATTTGTTTTGGTGCGAATTCTTTTATTAAGACTGAGTATGAATAACCCTATAATATAGGGGAAGTACAGTTAATGTCACTGTTTATTTAATAAGAAAAAAATTTAAAGTAGAGTTCATGGTCCTCATGACCATGTATTAAAGTTTACAGTTCATTTGACTGTCAACGATTAAGGATATTGACATCGAGAATCTTACATAAATGTTATTTTTAACATTAGGTATTGCAAGATTGATCACCTAATAATACTCTAAACAAAAAGAGTTCACAATCCTTGTGGTTGTTGAACTTCAGAAAAAGAGTTCATGCTCCTTACGACCGCTCAGTATTATACTTGAGATTAAAGTATTTCTTTATTTCTCGTTCTTCTATGTTGTTCTATAAATTTTTAATAATCCTGTTGTTAAAACTCTTCAATGATTAATCTTTCTGGTTATTATAATTCATTGACAGTATTTTCTTATACTTGTTGAGCAAATTAGTTGCTTACTCTTGTAAATTATATTTGCAGTTAAAGTAGAAGGTTCTAGAGAGTTGAACACTAGAGATAAGAGAAAGAGTAAAGCTGAGGAAGAGATTTAGAGTTGTATTATCAATATAATGTTAATAGTTAAATATCCAATGTTGTAATTTTTTTTTTGGACACTTATAAGTGAATGTAATGTAAGTAAATTTTGGGTATTGTAGTATTAAGTTATTAAATGTTATACTAATATTGTAAATTAATTATATTATATAGTTGGTTATGTATCATGAGATGGATCGTTATGCACCAAGTATAGAGTAGTGAGTACTCGGATTTGGGGGTGTTACATTATGGTATCAGAGTAGTAGGTTATAACCCTTAGGTTAGGGAACACCCTAGGATATAACGTAGGGAGAATAAGTAAAATAGTGACATATGGACTCACATAGAGTTTTTATGAATAAGTGATAATGCATATAATTAATGTTATTATAGGATGTCTAAAGAGAAGGAGTAGAGATATAATTTAGTAGTTTGGAAGGATATTCATGTGGTTCGAGAGGAGTTTGTAGCATTGCCCGAGGCTGAAGCAGTTGTAGTTCCTGAGGTTATAGTAGATAAGAATGAACCAGAGACGAATTCAGGAAAAGATCTTGAGTCTGAGGTTATAGTTAACTGAAAATTACATAAATTGGATTAACTTACAATCATTTGACTACACTTCCAGGCTTGGAAGATTGTTTTTCTTTAATTGAAATGTTTACAGATTTATTATGAATACAAAAGAAGACTTGAGAGAATTCTAATGTAAGAATGAAAGTAAAAACTTGCAATGAACTGAAACATTTGCCTCTTTTTATAGGACTGGGTGTTGACTGTTGTTCCACGCGGTGGGAACTGTAGATGAATAGTGTTTTGTCGGAATGATTTTACTTTTGACTGGAATCTTGCTTTCACCGTGGATGAATAGTAAAAAGTATTGGAATGATTATAACTTTTGACTGCTTTTCAACCGAAAGGTGATGAGACTGGGTCCTTCTTTATGCAAAGGGGTCTTGAGAATCTTTGAAGGATTTACTACCATATGGGTCTGTATTTACTGATCCTTGTGAGGAACTGGGAGTCTTTTATGATTTAACCGTTTCTTCATAAAGTTCACCAACTCTTTTATTAATTGCTTGGGTTAGCAATTTTATCTCTTCACTTGAATAATTTTGAATTTTGGATAGATCAATGGAACTTGAAGGACTTAAATCTTTAATTTCTTTAAGTTTTTGCTGAGGAGTGACTGGAGTAACTGAAAATTCTTTCTGAACTTGACCAATAATTCTATTGGTATCAAATTAGTCCTACCATTTAACAAAGAAAATGCGGGTAACCATTTGAATTTGACTATGTTCTGTAACTGTGGCAAATGAGGGACCATCTGACTGAATGGTTGACTCAATGATTGGAGTTTTAAGGTTATACTGCCATTTGAGAATCCAATGAATTTTATATTTACTGGAAAATTAAAGCAGTAATGGGATACCTTCAAACTTAGGGTTATATTTTGTGTTACTATAATTGTAACTTGTTGCCGAAGTGAAATAGGAAAAACATACATAGTAGGTCCATATCTGGACCACCAGACATTAAACCAAAATGGGATTTTACTTTTGAATTTGTGGTCAAATTGTAAAAACCACGAATGACTGAAATTAGGGTTCTGGTATAGGAAAATCTTATGCCAGGCTTCCATGTAATCATAAAAATTAAAATATAAATCTTGGTTGACTAAAGGTTAGAGATCAGAAGGGTGAGATCCCCAGTCTGTCATAGACATAATTTGTTTGATGTAAAGAGAATGATATAGGACTTTGGTGTTATTATTCTTTTGGTAAATGGGTTTAATGGTGATTGACTCTGTTTGGATTAGGATGTCCTTATAATAGGTTAATGACTTATAAGGAGCAAATAGGATAAAATGCCATCTAGGGGGAAAAATTAGCTGGCTAACTGGATTGGGTCATTTTTGGGCTTCATACGGGCCTCGATGTAAAAATGGTTTATCTCAAAACTAAGAATATATTCTGACTTTGGGCCTGGATTACTAGGTTTGGTACTTTGGGCATCTGGTATGCCAAAAGGATTAACTGATTTTGGGTTACTGACTATGACTGAACTAAAGGATCTAGGGTTTAATCAGTCAAGGACTTGAAATCTATTAAAAGACTCCATTACTGGAGCTAAAATGACTAGATGAGGAATCATGATTCCTCTATGTTGACTGCTTTAGCATATTCGACCTCCTATGTGAGGATTTGTACCTGTACCTCTCCCACTCATTTTAAACTTGTAATAAATTCCCTAGTAAGGAAATCTAGAATTGAATTCTCACTGCCTTTAATGTATTCAATGTCAAAATCAAAAATGCTTAAAAGTGATTGTCATCTTGCAAAAATCTGTTTAGAAGCAATATTTTGAATATCTTTTTCTAAAATATATTTTGCTGACCTACAATCAATTCTTACTAAAAAAATTTGGTTTAATTAATTATTTTGAAATTTATTAATGCATAAAACTAAAGATAAAATTTCTTTTTTAATTGTAGAATAATTTACTTGAGTAGTGTCCCATGCACCGAAATGAAAACAAACAAGTTGTTTATGAGATAAGGGAGTTAACTTCTGTTTAAGAATTCCTCCAAAGCCAATTTTGGAGGCATCTGTTTGACCTATTTTAAATGCAGAAGAATTTGAAATGCCAAGACATGGAAATGCTTTAACATGTTTTTTAATTTCCTAGATAATTGATGTATGAACTGATGTCTAAGGAGGAGGGTTACTTTGAAATCTTTCAAATTAAGGTTTACAATGTTTTCATAGATTATTAAAGAATTCACCTATATAATTGAGGGATCCTAGAAACTTTTGAAGTTGGTTTTTATCTAGAATTTTATCAGGGAATTTGTCTGCAAATTGAATAGCTCTATCAATGGGTTTGATTTGACCATATTGAATGTTATGACCAAGGAATCTAACATTGGTTTAGAATAGAGAACATTTACTGAGAGATAGGGCTAAACCATTCATTTTGACTGTATTGAAGAATGAATTTAAATGTTTCCAATGTTCTTAAATTAAATTGGAAAAGATAATAATATCATCTATGTAAACAATAGCAAAACAACTGAAGAGATTTAAAATATCATTCATGATATTATGAAATTTACTGAAGGGGCATTTTTAAGACCAAATGGCATAACATTCCATTCGTAATGACCAAAATGAGTGGTAAAAGTTATTTTATACCTATCCTCTTCATGTATTTGGATTTGCCAAAATCCATTTTTTAAATCAAATTTACTAAAAATGACTATTTGATTTAATCTATTAATTGAATATTTTTTATTTGGTAAAGGATACCTGATCCATTCAAGTGCCTTGTTTAAAGGTTTATAATTTATGACTAACCTGGGTGTTCCTATTTCTTTTTCAACATTTTTATTTACATAAAAAGTTGGACAGGAGCAATGAGATTTACTTTTTGTAATTATTTTTTTACTGAGTAAATCATTAATTTCATTTTTATAATATTCCATTTGTTCACTATTCATTTGTATTGGTCTAGTCTTAGTAGGAATTAAATGCACTCTAAATTTCTTAGCATAAGGTAACATAATAATATGTTTCTTTTTATGCCAAAAAGTATGAGGAAGATTTGAACAAACTTCTTTAGTCAAAGTATCACTAAATTTTTTAATCTTGTTTTATAAATTAACATTTTTTAATTGTTCTTCAACTTTTTTATATTTAATTTCATTTTTTAAATATTTTAAATGAGTTCTTTTATTATTTAATATATTTAAATGCTTAGAAATTGACTGTTCCTGAATGATTCTTAGATCTTTTTCTATAGGTTCAGTGATGAAATTGAATGTGACCTTTTGACCTAAATGTTGACTTGTCAAACCTTTTGTTATAGTAGTAAATGGATACAATAAATATATAAATGATAATTCCAAAATGATTTTATCTGTCATGTTACGTGTGACACCCCAGGATTTTACAAGATTGCTAAACAAGCATTATGGTAAATTAAGTAAAGGTTAATAGTTAAAACCTAGTTATGAATGATTAAGAATAAGTTATTATGTGATCAATGTGCTAAATGACCTATGTGGTAAGTTAAATATGTGTATACGTATATGTGATTGAATATAGAAAGAAGAGTTTAAAGCTAGAGATTAAAGGATTAAAGGGATTTAAGGAATAATAAAGTTAATAATAATTGAAAGTTTTGAAGTTATAAAGAATTTGAGATTTGTGGATTTAATTATGATAATTGTTTATAGGATGGTAAATATAGAATGCACTATCCCGAGAGTGTGTAGAAAGAATGTTGGATGCAAAGATGGTTCAAATTTACATTATATGTGTTATGTAAATAAGCGAAAGGACATAAATGTTGTAAATCGTCAATATGAGTTTAAAGGGATAAATGACGATGAATTTTGGGTAGTCCAGTCGAGATTCACTTCTCGAGGAAACGGTTATTGGACAATTGAGTAATTCGACTATGTTGAAATGTTGGAAAGTAAAATTGATTGAATGAGGAATCGAGAAGGTTTGAAAGTAAAATGATATGCAATTGTGGCAAATATTAGAAGTTAATAAGTTATTAATGAAATTCAATTTTGGAAGCGTGACAAGTGTTATGGGACAAGCCAATTATGAATTATTTGATGATATAATAAAATTGAAGTATAATAGAATAAGTTTGAATCAAAACGGACATGAAATGGAGTAAGAACAAGCAATGTGTGAAGTAATAGAGAATTAAATTTTTCTAGGAATTTTAGCTAATGACTATGATGCCTTCGGCAATTTGATTAATGACTATGGTATCTGTAATATCCCAAATATTTCCAAAGTGATCTAACAAGATCTAAGCAAGGTTGTCAATTCAAAACCTAAGATCGATTGCTCAAGTATACCTTGAGCTATCTTAAAGAATATATACGACTCGAAACTACGATCGTATATCACAAAGAGGTTAAACTGTTTAACCTAAACTATGTGTTATGTGATTAGTAAAGCTTGAATTGAGTTTTTAAATGTGATATGTGAATTATCTATGTGTAGGATTTTGTGTTTTGGTTTGAGTAGTTAACCTTAACACTTATTAAAAATCAGAAGTCAATTTAGAGCAAAAACCTAAATTGAAAAAAGAGTAAAAACCTAAACCCTAACCCTAGGATCTAAACCCTAGAAAATAACCTAGGCCCTTAAGCAAAATGTGAAGGTCAAATTAACATTCTGTTTCAAGATTCAACCTTCCCACGATTTGAAAACACGTAACAGTCAATAAAAGTTTTTCTCGAAAAACATGTACAAGCACTATTCACGAGGTGACGTTTTTCATTCGTTTAACTGTTTCTTTCATCTGTAGGACTTCTTACATTTCACAACATAGTGATAATATGAGGTTTAGATGTCAGGGAACCAATAAAATTTTCTGGGGAAAAAGACACGATTTACGAGAAAATGTTTGTCGTCTTTTTGACTGTTCTTTTCGATATTTTGATATATCGTATTTCACGAAATAGCATTTATATGAAGTATAACTATTATTTAGTCAATAAAAGTTTTACTCGAAAAACGTGAAAAACACTATTCATTTGGAAATTTTTCTTCCGAATTTTAAAAATTCACATTCCTGAATAGCATTTTTATTGACAGTAGATGCATTTTGACCAACAAAATTTTTACCCAAAATAATTTATGTAGATTACTATTCACGTATACGGGATGAATACGTAGCGAATACGGAAAGAATACGAGAATAATAAAAGTATATTGTAATGTATAATACGAGGATTATACGAAAGATTATACGAGATTAATACGAGAATGATACGAGGTATCATACCAGTAGAATACGAATATTATACGATGTATTATACGGAAGAAATACGTATAAATACTAATGTATTATACTATTTAATTAATTAGTTGAAATCAAACTAGTTTATGTGTAACTAAGTTAATGTAACTAAACTAGGGAGAACCAGCACGATTACACTAACTGAAAAAGAACTAGCACGATTTGTTTGGAACTAAATCCAAGTGAAAATGAATCGACCAATTAAAAGAATGGTGATGTAAGCGATGATGCAAGCGCTAGGGAGAAATGACTAAAATGCCCTTGGCTTTTAAACTAATGACCAAACTACCCCGACCCTTGGTTTTCCTATAAATAGAGAGATAAGCTCTTCATTATTCTCAATAATTTTAAAAGCAAAATTCCTATAATCAAGAGATTGCAAAGAAATAGTTAAAGCTTGCAATAATAAAAGGCGTTTAACGATTTTCCGGGAAAACCCTAACATGGTTTTAAGGCAAGTCTTCTAACTCTTGCTATGTGCTACTTGTGTAGTATTGTTAAAATGATAAATGAGATGTGTAATGTCATGTTATTATGTAATAGATGATATGTGAAGTCTTTAACTGATGTTTACAAGCCTTCTAACTGTTATGCGTTATGTTTACGATTTATGAACATGATTTATACACTTTGTGTGTCAATGTGATATAAATTGTTGGAATGCGAGTTATCTGTGATATTAAATGGAGAATTATATTCAGTCAAGGCATGTTAAAGTTTATATGAAAGCATAAACTGCGTATGTGCTGTATGTTAGACTTGCTGAGCCGTCGTGCTCATTCTTGCGAATAAAACCTTCTTTGCAGATTAAAGATGAACGTTAAGAAGATCATGAACGTAAATATGCATAGATTATGTTTTCATGTTTATTACTTGTATTTGTATAAGTCATAACGACTGTTGTAATACGAACAAACAAACATGTAACCGAATATTGAATGAATGATATAAATTATTATCATCAGAATGTTGTTATGTCTTTATTTTGATATAACCTAGAATTTTTAAGAGTTAACATAGTATTGATAATGATCTATTTATCTGGATGAGGATCGGTAAATAACTTGTGAGTGCTGTACATCCGAGACAGGACTAAGCGATGTTGACTGGTCAAATCCATCGTTAAGGTTCCTCGGACCCAGGTATAACTCGTTATTAATATTCTGAATACCATATAAGTAGGATTATTAATATGAAGATATATCACTATAAACAAATATGTTTTGAATGAGGGTTTTAACTAGTTGGGTAATTTTCTGTACGGAAAGAGAATTTTGCACCGGACAAAGATACAACCATTTGTCACGGATAAAGATGCAAACATTTATCACGGGTGAAGATATAAACATTCACCGCGAGATTCTCTGTTCCCAAGAGCCGTCCTAATGATTTAATGTCGTGGATGTTGGAACATGTAAAGTTATAGAATATTTAAATCCTAAGGTTAAAATTAAACCGTTATATATGGTTTTATTCATTTATACGGATGAAATACAAGTTGATACTTGTATACTTATGAGACTGAGATCAAGTTAAGATCCAGGGATAAAGTTAAGAGAAATTTTTAATGTATAGTCTAAAATAAGACTAATTCAACCAATATGATTATGGGATCATTGGTTAAGTCGATAGATGTATGAAATTAACGCACAAAGTCCGCCGCAACGAAAGCGCGGGGATTTTGGGGGCGTTACAGTATCCTAAGGTGGCTTAAAGTCCAAAGTGTCCTCAACAAATTTGTTAACGACCATTGTGTCCTAAAAGGTGATATGACAAGAATACCCTTGACTTATGATGTGAAAAGACCAAAATAGCCTTAGTTAACTTAACTATGATTATGCAATTAACCATAGATGAGTTTAATCTCATATAAACCAAGAAAGCAAGCATTCTCCTTCATTATTTTGAGTTTGCTGAAATTAAACCTAAGAGAGAGAAATGAGAGAAGAAACCATGGAAGCCATGAAGAAGGCTTGAAATCCATGAACTAAAAAGTTTATATGATCAAGGAGCAAGAAGAAAAAATGAAGTACTCATCAAGAGGAAGCTATTTATGCAAAGAAGTTGTTCATCCAAGAATGTATAACCATGTTCAAGCTTTAAGATGTTGTGTTTGTGTATTTAGGTTCTAGAACAAGGATGATCATGCATGTATCTTTGAAATACATGACTTGATTATGTGATTTATGTGAGTTACATGCTTCTTGGTTGAGCAATCATGAAACCCTAAGCTTAAGTTTGTTAGAACAAAGGTAATATGTTATGTAAGTTCATGTTCAAGGCTAAAAACAATGATTTAAAGGATAATCATGTGATAAAGTTCATGGATGTAGTGAAACCCTAATTAGAAAGGTTGATCATGAAGAAATCATGTGTATTTTTGTGCTAGAAAGCAATATAAGTTCATAAATGGTTTAAAAGTATGACTTGTGTTAGGAAAGTTACAATATTAGGCTATACTTTGTGTATAGACTACGTTATAATCTGTAAAGTGCATTATAATGTGCATATGAAAGTTATATAGATATGTAAAGTTGTTAGATGAGTATGTATTTGATGTGTATAGTTCAGAATTCAAAAAGGGGTTTAGGTGTTAATTTTAAAAGTTGGCAAAAATGCCATCAATATGTGAATTATGGATATTTTGGGAAAGCTAAGGCCAAATGAGGCCAAACAATTAAGTTTTATGTAAATACGTGTGTTTGAGTTGAATTGGAAGTTATTTGGTGTCTATGGCGATAATTATGGATTTTAAACGATTTAAAACGTTCGTCGACGCCTAAAAAGAGTTATTTGGAAAAATGAGTTCAATTAAAAAGTTTTAAATGTTTTAGAGGCCCATACAAGTTAATTATGTTCTATATGTGTTAAATGACATGTTAGAATCAAGTATTGCAAAAAGGGGCCAAAATTAGTATGGTTTTGGAAATGAAAAAATTGGTGAAATTGGACGAAAATCTAACCAAAGTGTGATTTTTGGCAATTTTGAAGAATTAAAAGTGAAATGAAGTCAAATGAGTTGGTTTTATGTTATGACACGTGTATACGTTGATTTGATACTCAACGGATGGAAATTTGAATGAAAATGAGTTTCGAACGATTGAAAACGATCGTTTCGACCCTAAACGGACTTTTATGGACAAAACCCGCCTCGAGTATAGTTTAATGGTTTGGAAGGCCTAAACATGTCATATATGACCTATATGAACTTTGTCACATGTTAGAATGAAGTTTTAAAGCTTATGGCTAAAAATCACAAAGTTGGTAAAAAGTTGGTTTTGAAGTTGAAAAAAATTCTAAGTCTGGAATTGTGTTGAACAACCCTCCTAAGGAATAGTGTATCTCTATTTTTGAGAAGCCAAATGAGTCAAGTAGTATTTTTGTAAAATACTAGGTAGTAAGGTCTAGATGTGGTCTAATTTTGAGCTTAATTGGATATAAGATGAAGAAATTAAAAATCGGCTAAGGTAGGACAAAAATCAGAAATTTCTGAACACTTGGTCGGGGCTAGATGTTTTGTACTAAACATCTAGCCGGGGCGCAATGTTACTATTCATGGCCGAGGAGATTTCGCGGCTAGCGAAGTCTGACGGCGCCGGGGTGAAATTTCTGTGCATTTGAAATTTTTTTAAGCTTCCAAAAAGCTATATTTTGATATAAGATGATATAAACAAGTTATATAAACTCTATAATTGATAAAAATGGTCAATGTAAAGGGTGTTAAAGTACAATGAAATGATGAATGACATAGTATAACATGCCTAAAGCTAAGTCGAACCATGTTATGGGTTAGGTAAAAGGTTGGGAGCAAGCTAGGATGCATTATTAACTTATGTAAGGTGTAATACATCAAATGTGAAATGATTAGAGACGAATGGTTATGTAATTATGGATTGAGTTTAACAAAGACTATTAAGTTATGATCCTATATTGATGAATATAGATTGTATGTTTTCAGATAAGGTTCAAACAAGCAACCTGAGTTAAGGAAGGATAGCAGGGCAAACGAGGCGACAAAGGTTAAGTAAATAAAAGCGTACATGCAAGTTTTTCAGACTAGAATGTACTATATGTTCTATGTGAACTATGTGATAGTAAATGAGTTGAGTGTGCACTCCGTGCCATTACGTGTTCTAACTGTTAAATGCAATATGTGACATTATGCACAACCTAGTAAAGTAAAATATGCATAACGCATAGATATAAATTGTAGGCATGAAAGGTATTATCTGAATAACTGGCTGAGCCTATGTGCTCACTCTTGCTATGAACTAACATTTCAGGTAAGGTACGAGAAGGCCGGAGGATTCCGGTTAAGCTAAAGGTAAAAGATTGATGATGGAATAGATAAGCGTGAAGCATATCTGTTAAATGTAATTGTATTATGTACAAGTAACAATGTTTGTGAACCCGTTGGGATTGTGTTGTATGTATGTAATATTATCATTAAAGAAAAGGTTATAGCAATGTAAGATTAATGTAATGTGGTTAGTCGGGTATGCTATATAATAGAACTCGTGTGTATGGTAAATATGCATAGATCAAATTATGTATGTGAACAGGTATATATGAACAGGAATATGTACAGAACAGGTATAGTTAACAGAACCATGTATGAATACTTCATGGCGAACTTTATTTACAGATTATGTTAAATCATAAAATATATATGATTATGAAATGAGATAGACTAGGTCACAATTTATAAATGTTTGACCTAAGTGTTAATGAATGTTAAGTGAGTGTTGCGATCCTGAGACAGGTAAGGAATGTAAGAAAATAAATAAATATATATATATGGACCACATTATGGTCAAACTGAATGATTTCAAAGACAAAGGTTAAGTTTTAACGCACAAGATTCCAGTTAATGTGGTTTAAAGTTAATGTTTATGTTATCCAGAGATAATCGGATATAATTAAAGAAGGTTGGAATTTCGGGGCATCACATTACGAATTAAAACAAAACAAGTTTTAAAACATAAAATATGGACTTTAGGTAATTTATACTTTATGTCCATTTGACTACCATTATCAGAACTTAATCTTTCACTTATTTTTTCATAGTATGTTGTTGGAACAAGGCCTTCTTGAATACAATTTAAATCTGCCCCAGTTTCAACTAAGGCAAGAAGTTCAACAACAAACGTTTTATTAATTATTAAGGTGATATTAATATACCATTTTTAGATGGTAATATCTTTTAGTCTTTTTAATGAATTTTCTTGTTCCAATAAAAAAAAATTCATTAATGTTAGGGTCATTAACACCTGATGTTTCTACCCGTTCTTCATCAGAAGAGTTATTAAGATTAAGATCAGTTTATTTTTGATTTTACTGATTTCAAGTTTTAACCTAGGAATTTCCTAGTTAATTTTTGAATTTTTTTTTTTCAAATTATTAACTTCTTGATTTAATTTAGTTATAGTTATTTCTTTAACTGGAGTTTTAAATATTTCAAGTGTTTTGTTTATGCTAAAAATATGTTTTTCTATATTTCTGCCTATTTTATTAGTATCACTTTCCTTAGTAAGTAAATTTTTTAATGGTTTCATGTATTGAGTTTTTAACTGATGATCTGTTATTTTACTAATTAAGTCTATTAATAAATTTTGCTCTTCAATATCTTTTGTTAATACGTTTAAATTTTTAGTACAACCTGTGTCTGTGCAATTATTTGCACATCCAATTATTACATTAGGATTTTGACTATTATCACTTTCAGAATCAGTTTTACTAGTATTAAAATTATCTAATGATTGAGAGGGTATATCAGAATAATAAGCACTGCTGTAATCATTCTCAATCCTCATTAATTCTAAAATCTATTCAGTATCTTCATTAGATATTTTTAACTAGTTTAATTTTTCTTTAACTTTGCATTCATTTTTGTAATGGCCTGGTTTTTCACAATTATGGCAAATAATTTTACTTTTGTCAAGTTTTTTAAAAGTTTTCTTTTTATATGTTAATTGTTTTGGTGACTTTTTATAATAACTATCTTTAATATGATATTTTTTTATATTTTTATATTTTTTCTTTTTTACTAAATTTATGTTTAATTTTTCTTCTAGAATGAGTAATAGGGGGGTAAACCATATTGTTCATAGAAAGTTTCTAATTCATATTTAACTTTCCTTTTTATCTTTATTAGTCTGTTTACTGATCTTAAAATTAATACACATTTTAAGAGCTGTTTTCTGTATTTGACTTATTATATCCCCATAAGTTAAGTTATCATAATCAATGAAACCTAAATCTTTACTCAATTCTTCTCGAATTTTATGGGTAAAAAGACTGAGTAAACTATTAACAAATTTTTCTTTCCAAAAAGGTTTGTTACTGTCATTTCTCATCATAACTCTAGAGGTAAACACATCTTTATATCATCTAAAGTCACTTAAAGTTGGACAAGTAAGGTTACTTAATTGGTCATGTATTCTTTCAGTTATGTTATTAGGAGTTCCAATAAAATATTTTATTATGGTATATAATAAAGTGTTTACTCCATCAAGGGGACCAATCCCTATTTTTTCATCAAAAATTAGATTACCATAATTATCTCTTTCAATAGCATAAATTATGGAATATCTAGTTTCTTCAGTAAGGTGTTTTTCCCACCAAAATCTGAGAATTCCAGTGAATCAAGCAGTTAATATTTCAACAATTTCGGATTGTCCTAAATTATTGAAAGAAGTTATATAATTGTTCGCAACCATAGACATATGGTTTAATTTATTTAAAATTTGTTGTTCACTAAAACCATCAATATTCCATTCATACATTTTACTAGAGGAAACAGAAAATTGATTATTCAAATTTCTTTCTTCTAACTGTAAGTCATGAGGGGTTGGTTTGGAATACCAATTTTTTTGTTAAACTTGTATGGTTTGAATTTTTAAAGCTTAATTTATTAAATTGGTTTTCTTTTTCTCTGATAGTAAAATCATCACTATCATCTTCACTTTGACTAGTATTTTTGTCTATGACAGTTAAAGCCTTAGGACCACTAGTTTCAGGCTTGTTTAATTTTTTAAATAATCTAGCAAGTTCTAAATCCTTATTAGAAATACCTAACCCTTGTCGTTGTTATGGTAAATTTAATAATGGTTATTCAATTTGTTTTTAAATTTTACTATCTGGTTGTATTTCAATTTTTTCTTCAATTTTATCTAATTGTTTTCCTAGGGTTACTAGGTACTGGTTAGTAAAATTATTTTGCTCAATTATCTTTTTTTCATCGTTATTATTATCAAAAATTTTAAAAGGACTAACAATAACTGAAGTATTTTTTACTAGTATTAAAATTGTTTCCAAAGGAAGGTGACTAAATAAAATCTTTGTTTTATCTTTTTTAATCCATTGACTTTTAGTAATTACGTTATATTTACCATAATATTTTTTATACCAAATATAAAAAGTAATGTTTATTTCTTCTTTTATAATAATTTTGTTTCCATTTATTAACTATTTTTTCTCTATCAATTTCATTATAGTTTTTACGAAATTGATGTCTATTACTTTTATTTTCTTTAGAATTAAAATCACTATATAGGTTTCCCCAATTAACTTCAAATTCTTTGTTAATAACAAGTAACTGTGAATTAATTGGTTTAGTTTCAAAATCTGGCTGTGTAAGAGATAATTGGTGTTCATCTTCTTCAAATTGGTTTATAGATTCATTATTAACATACTAAGGATGACTTATCTGACCACTATTCATTAAACCTTTTAATTTTATATTTAGAAGAGTTGTTTTACTAAGTAAATCAGAATCTTTCCTAGAAGAACCTGATGTAGTAGTTATTTCTTCTAAAATTAAAGGTCTCATAAGTCTTGAATCATCAAAACTTATTCTGACTGTTCCATCTAGGTATTGTTTAACATTATCTAGATTTATTATGTTATTTGAAATTGGTTTTTGAGGAATTTCATTTTACAAGATCCATTGACTAGGTAGATTAATATCTTTTCAAAGAATGATTTTTGGAACATGAATATTAGCCTCACTAGTACTTCCTTCAATTAAAACAGTTTTTTCTTTTGGATATTTACTCAAATGATGAATATTTAAATTTGTTTTCATTGTTTTATAATGAAGTCTAAATATTAAAGCCAACACTTGAGATCCTTCCATCATTTGGGTGATTTCTCCAGCAGTTTTAATATTTAAAGTTAATGCTTTCAATAAATGAGGGTTATTTAGACTTAATGTAAAATATGGAAAGCAATTAAAATGGACAGGTCCATTGCGCAAATTAGATTTCATTATGCCTAAAATACTTGGAACATAATTTAAATACCTCGTATCCCTTAGACACAAGAGTATACTTGAATTAATTCATTTGATACTTAAAGGTTTTACTGTAACTTGGATTAATCCTATGTGGATGAAATTATAACATTTCTTTTTATGCTTTTTAATTATTTCTACAGTTAAAAGACTACAGTTTTCATGTTCTTTGTTAATTGCATAAAAATTCTCAATTGTTTTAACATTATAATTTGTTTTAAAATTATCTGTGAAAGTTGACCGGTAAATATCTTTTAGGGCAATATTAGGTATGTTCCAGTTTCTCAAATCTTGACTTCAATTTTCATAACTATGTTCTTCCTGATTGATGAAATCAGGTATAGAGGACATAGTTGACCTTGAACTCACTGATGAATTATATCTAAAAAGCCTACTCAGTTTAACTGTTTAAGCTATTTCTTGATATCTTTTAACAAATTTTAACATATACCTTTTTACTTTAAGAAGACACATACCTAAGACAAGACCTATAACCAGACATTGCTCACACTAAAGAGACTTACACAAGTTATGGTCCAACAAGTATCATGTACCTCCATACGTCTTAATTTAATATGATATAAATATTTCATCAAATATAGCAAGGCTTTAAAAATTCTTGACTGCTACTTAGTGTATATGGATAATATGTCCATAAAAGTATTTAAAAATATCAAATTTAGATATTTATATCATGTTAAAGTAAAAAATCATGTCAAAAATATATGTTTAAAATAAGGGTAATATTATGGGTCTTAAATTTCTTATTTCAAATGTGTCTCGAGTGATATAGGTATTAAATAAGACAAAATATGCTTTAAGACAGTCAATTACGATAAAATTAACCAACCAATAAGGATAACAAATCAATTTAGACATTTTTAGAGATAAAAAAAATTTAAGATCTTTAGCATTACCCTTGAAGTAGATTACATTTTGATATATTTGAAAAAACACCATCCCGTTGAAAGGTTTTATACATTTGCTCTTTCTCAAATAATTTCTTTTGATGGTTTTGTGCATACATACAAGGGCGGACCTAAGATTTTCGTCAAGGGAAACACTTTTATAATTAAATTTTATTTAAAGTAATAATAAAATTCACCAAATACATTATCTCCATCCTCAAAAAGAGTAGTAAAGTACATTTTTCATACATTAAGAAAAGTAGAAGTAGAGAAAAGAAAGTATTTTTTAAAAAAATTTATCCTTAGTGACTCCACAAGATTACATAAAGTGATGAATATGTACTTTTATTTACTAAATAACATATTTATCCTTTACTTTATGTACTTTATCTCATCTTTTTGTGGACAAACAAAAGTGTACCTTTAGTCATCCTTTTGAGGATGAATGTAGTAAATTTCAATTAAAAACACATAAAAGTCACAACAAAGTTATTTTTCAAGGCTTTATTTCTTGAAACTATTTTATAATCGTCTCATTTTCATTGGTATCAAATATATCATTTTGTGAAAAAAAAATAGTTTTACTAGGTTGCTCTTGAACTGAGACGTGACAAACTAACGCTTGAGTAAGTTCAACTGAAAAAGATTCGGATTGAAAATGTTTAGTATTGCTATATCATGAAATTTTTTCAATATATCTATTCACCCAATTCAAAAAATAGTGCAATTTCACAAAATAATAAAATATAAACTAAAAAATAAATTTAGTAATATAAACAAACAAAACACCAACTAATATAGTCCTTAATAAAAAATTTATATCATAATTTATGCATTTATTGATTTAAATTCAACATCAAATGACTCGCATGCAAAAAACTTCAATATATATTATAAAGTTAAAGAGCATGTACGGGTGTATTAATTGGCAAGAATGAATAAAAATTAAAATTAAGTAATTAATCATTCATGCACAATTAATAATAAAAAAATTAGAGAAAATTTAATGATATTTAACTTTAATCCTAAAATTTGGGAGAAATCAAATAGACTCGTACAAATAAAAATTAAAATTTAAAGCTAAAAGAAAATATTTGAAATTCCGAAGCCTTTTTACTATTACTTTTTTGGATAGACATCAATTTAGCATCTTAATTCTATACTTTAAAAAATAAAATTAAAAAAAAAAAAAGCACAAGGGCATTTGCCCCTCTTATTAGCATGATATATATTGTCGTGGTCTCTTTTTAACAGTTTAAATTTTTAAATGAGTTGGTTATTTAACATGGTATTAGAGTTATTAACTCCCTTATATTTGAGGGAAAATATTAATATGATATATGTTGTTGATGTATGTTTTCAATAGTTTAAATTTTTAGATGAGTTGGTTAATGATATACGTACCTTTTATATTTGAGAGAGGGTATTAACATGATATATATTATTGATGCATCTTTCTAAAAGTTTAAGCTTATGTGAGTTAAAAAGTAAGTGGATAATAAATGGGTACTTTAAAATTTTAGATGAACCGATTAATTAATCCCCTTCTTGCCAATGTGAGTTAAAAAGTAAGTGGATTATAACTGGGGGTAGCTAGGCCGACTGAAATATGGAACAACTACCCTATATCTCAAATTTATTACTGGTATAATAACATAAGCGACCCTCCAAAAGTTAACCATATAAATTTTGGTTGATCATGAGTTTTAACTTGGACAATGAATATTTCATCTCTGTCTATAATTATTGCAGCACTTTCTTTTTAAATGGAGTAAATTTTATAAAATTAATGACCAATTTACCCATACTCATAGCAACTTTATCATTTAAATATGTAATGGGTTGCTCCACTAACTAAAAGCTTCGTAACTCTCATTCCCAGAATAATCTTAAGTAACCACACACTTTATAAGGACCAATTACGGAATCAAATCGAATGTTACAAAATTTTAATTGTAATACTTGTGGGACGACCTGAATATCTTTTTTTAGACCAGTTATTTGTTAAATGACAATTCTAAAACATTATTCAAATATTTAAAAGTCTATCTACCAAAAAACCAATAGAGTGCATCATCTAAAGATATATCACACTTACATATATTGAATAGCCACATTATCTACTCCGGCAAGAATTTATTTTTCTTCTTTTTTTCTTTTGTGACAGATACATTTTCTAAAATTTTAAGGTACATAATAACTAATACAAGATTGTTAATTAATTTTAACTCCCTATTTAAAAAATAAGATTATTATTGACTTTTAAAAGTTATTGAGTTACTTTCGATCTCAATGAATAGTAAACTATTTAAATATACAACTAATAATAATATTTTGTTATTTTATAATTTAGATGTTTCACATCAATTTTAAGTTGAAAAGGGAATTGTTATCTCTACAAGTAAAATTTAATATTTTCATAATATCTTTCTCATATAAGTGTGAGACTTATTTACCATTTATGGGAGATAGATCTTGTAAAACTATCACTTTTATTTATGAAAATATCAATTTCCTTTGAAATTATCACTTTTGCATGTGAAAATATCAAATTTCTTTTAAAATGACACAATTGATTTTTAATAAGTTTTATGGCAAATGTACATGTATTACATGTACTAATTGAAAATTTCTTTTGAAACTTACGAAGTATTACATACACATATAGTGGACATGTACATGTACTAAATTTTAATAGAGTTTTATGGCAAATGTACATGTACTAATTTTTAAAATTTCTAGTGGACAAATATACAAGATTTAGTTATTTTAAAATTTTTAATTAATTTTATATAAATCAGATGATAGGTGGCTTTTCTTTCTCTATCTATCTTTTTTTCCCCTTAAAAATAATAACTAATTAATAAGGGGGAAATCCACTGAAAGATAAGGACTTGGCACGAAAATTCGTGTCATTTTTTAATGCTTGAGATATATGTAGTGTTTGAAATAGAATTTAAGGGGGTGTATTCAATTAAGACTTTTAAAGACTCTTTTTAAGTGACAGATTTTTGTAGAGTTTGTTGACTTTTAATGACTTTAAAAACTTTTAAAATGACTTTTAAAGACTCTATGAAATAAGTGACATACTTTTATAGACTTTTTACTAAAGACTTTGATAGACTTTTATATATTTTTACTATATCTTGTAGTTTACATCATTAAGTATCTTGTTGAAGAGGTCGAACAATATGCTTTGAAGAAAACTATAGAAATGATGAACTGAATAGATTAGTTTGGTCTGGAAGTATCCTCATCTTTACACATTTGACATAATAGAGTATCACATAACCCAATGATCACAAATAAATAAAAAATTAAGGGGATAACTGATTTAGAGAAAATTACACACTGCCCTATAATGGAAAAAGTTTATAAACCACATAGAACTTTAAGATTTTTTATTGTTTTTTTACTGCTAGTACCTAAATATTGTAATTAAAATTTTAACTCAACAACATAAAATGACATTCGCAACCAAATGAAATGAGGGGTTATTCATGAAAATTCTCCATAGAAACAGTTGTTAAAATGCGAACAATTCTATTAGACAGTTTACTTAGTATATCATTATTTATCAAAAGTTTTATAGGAGGCATTTTCAAATCACCAGTATAAATGACACCCAAAATATATTAAATCAACACTAACATGTAAGCTTACACAGCTGATGAGGATAAACTATGTTATATTTTTATTCCCTAAATGCTAAGTTTTTGTAATTATTTTGTACTTAAATGTATTAATATTTATTTTAATTTGGTTTTGATATATTTTGTGAGTTTTCAATTAATTTATATTATTTATATTATTTTATGTTATTTTATACTATTTTTATTTGTTAGTTTTTAAGTATTTTTATTATTTTAGGAAAATTATTTATTATTATGTGTTTTTATTAATTTTATTTGTATTTATTTTATATTATTTTCATCTTCTCCCTTTCTCAAATATTTGAAAGTTTTTGGCAAATATTTAGAAGTCTTTGGGCATGAGGCCAGACTTTGAAAAACTTTGAATATGAATAAATCTTGTTTTAAAGTCTATCAAACTCCACCATTTGATAAAAATCTTTAAAATTTAAGACTTTTTGAATACTGAAATACTTATATAGACTTTATAAAAGTCTTAATTCAATACCACGTGACTTTTAAAGACATTAAAAAAGTTGTAATTAAATACTAAATTTTTATAAACTCTTTAAATGTCTTCATTGAATACAACTAAACTTTTAAAGTCTTTATAAGTCCTTACAAATCCTAATTGAATACATCCCCCTTAGTTGTAGTGTCCGTAAAGTTGTCCTTTCAAAATTCCATCTCTCCTTTAAAATTAAATAGTTAAGATAAGACAACATATTATAATACTAAAATTAAATAGTTAAAATAAAACCACATATGGCAACTCTATCACGAAAGATATTGAGTATAAACAATGAGATTTTTCTGAGATTTTGCCTTAATAGTTTATATACCTAACAGGTTTTCCTCATCCTCGATCATAATCCTCTTCCTTCAACATCATCATAATGATATTCAGATTAGTACCCGGCTGCTCTAAAATTTCGAAGGTACTCTATACTTTGGTGTTCTCAAAATTTCATCACTCCATTAAAAAATATATGAATAAAATATATCTAAATATGCCATACGTAAACTTTAATGTTATAAAATTTAAGAGTTTCATACCTACCAATTGAAGAAGGAAGGCCTAAATATATATCCATATCAAAAACTTCAGACACGTGGAGCTTATTACAAAAAGAAAGTTTATTAGCGACGTTAACAAAATTTATGTGTTATTAATAAAATAAAACAAAACAAAACAGAAGAAACAATCAACAAATCATTAACAAAAATATGTTAACAATAAAAGTACAAAATTAATAGTATAAAATTATTTTTACCTGTCAAATTTCTTAGTATTGAGTGATCAACACCACGAAGGACTAACCCAAAACCTCCCTTGGTACTATAGGGGACATGGATTAAGGGAAATTGTTATTTAATACCCGTGCAACATATATACAGAGCAAAGGACACCAGTAGAATTAGGGTTGTTAAAAATAATCGGTTTAACCGGTATTTAGGGTATACTGAATCAGACTAAATTAGACGGTTCGGTACAAATAATGACCGGTCCGATACCGATTCGAACATTTAGTAGTCCGGTATATGCCAGACCATACCGGTTTTCCTATTTTTTTAATTATTATTATTATTATTATTATTATTTTCAGTATTAACCGATACCAAACCAGTCCAACCGATACAGGCATTGGTACCGAGTTCTGGGTCGATTCGGTGCCGATTCGGTCCGATCCAATTAAAATCGGTTGAACACCCCTATGTAAAATGCATGTATATGTAGAGTTAAAATAGAAAAATTAATATTTCAACTTAAAGTAGCAAAAGTAATATTGACTGTTTCCTTATAAAATTGTATTTCTAATTGATTCCTTATAAAATTGTTTCCTTAAGTTTAAGTTGGAGAAAAAAGAAGGACGAACCGAACCCAAAAAAAAGAGGACGAATCAAATTGTTGATTTAATTATAGTAAGTATAGAATTGGAATTAATATCATAGTTTTATAAAAAAATAAAAATTAATAATATAGTTTTATGAAAAAATAATCAAAATAAGAATATCTTACATAATATTAATTGATTTCTTTTATTCAAATAGATATACAATAATACAAGTTTAATTAAAATTATATTACCTATTAGGTAATATAGTTTGAGAATAATAAAAAATTATCATAAGAATCATCTATCTAACTTAAATTTGTTACTATTATTAAAATATAATTTTAATTTTAATTTCGAATATAATAAAGATTTAGTCATTATTTAGATAATATAATAATTATTATTATTAAAACCAAAATATAATATACTAAACGATCATATCATTCAATTAATAAATAAAATATAAAAATGAATTATTCTATCCAACAAGAATAGTTTTCCAAGTTGACAAAACCTCAAGGCTCATCGTGCTTCATATTGCAATATTTTAATTATATATTTTTTAGTTATTATAACATAATTGGGCAAGTGATCTGATATCAACTTAATAAAAAATGCGAGCGTGATACATTATTAATATAAACAACCTCATCAACTCTGTTCAAAACATAGACGACAGGATAATAGATTATTATATTAATAAAAAAAAAAAAATTGTTATTACTAAGGCTAAATGACACTTTTGTCCCTTCAAGTTGTCACTCACTTTAAAAGTCATCCCTAAAATTCATTTTTTGTCAATTAGGTCCTTAAAGTGATTTTTTTGTCGATTTCGTTCTTTTTACCCGAATTGGCTGTAACCCAATCGAAAATTGACCCGATCTATTTTTTAAAGGCCAAAAATGCCTTTATTTGAATGACACTTATGCCCCCTTTGAAATTTAGATACGCACACTTAGAAGGGAGGAGGAGTTGAATAAGTGTGGAGAAACTACATCAATTTTTTACAATTTAAATAAATTTTCTATTAAGAACACAGTATGCTGTATTTGTAATTCAACTTGCTATATTATTAATTCAGTATAATGGATCACACTATAAGAAACTGTTTTAAGACTATGATTATGAAATTGATTTTCTTTATATCAAATAGCTTTTTTGAACTAAGATGATTATTTCTCTGATGAAAATAAGTGTTCAATTATATTCAGATTGAGTTTTATATTGTGAAACTTAAGCATGCAATGAACAGTATAAATGAAACAACCATCACATGAACACAATGGATTTTTACGTGGTTTGGCCCCTATCATCTACTATAGTGGTCTAAACCACGTCCAATACCAACTAGTATCAAAGACTCTTTTATTAATTCACTTGGTTTTCAAATAAACCCCTTTACAACTCAAGTTCCCAAAATCTTTGAGGATCAATCATCTCCAAGCACTTTTGCTCACTTTGTACACCCATGCACCTTAAACACTTATGCTTACCTTGAGTACCTCTACTCACCGAGCTCCTAAGCTCACATGAAACTTGATTGTAAAGACCTCTAATCTAAATCAGATTAGATACCAAACACTTTAAAAATGATATAAAAATATTACACAATGAACTATGATCAAAGCAAGAAATACGTCATAATTCAAAGCTCAATTCTATATACAATGATCAAGTAAGTAAGATAAGATATCACCGATTAAAGCCCAGAGTAAAGAAGCTAAAATTGATCAGATTGCACGTTAAAAATCTTCAGCAGTTTATACTTCACGTAGCAGAATATATTTTGTCAAGAGAGTGGAGAATGAAAGCAAAATATGATTATTGTATGCTCTGTATGTATCTTGTATTTGTGTGTATTGCTCAGCAATAGAGTAGTTAATTTATACTCGAAAGTTTACTAGCCGTTATGAGCAACAAGGTAAATTACTGTTACAATCAACTTGAAATCAGCTGGAATAGATCAGATTTTAACAAGCACGATTTCTACAGTTTATAAAATATGTCTAGCATTGATTTTATCGTTAAGCTTAATTGATTTTGTAACCATAGCATGGATTAAGGTTGTTAGGAACAAATTTATACAAATTGATTGTCCCGTGATTTTAGCCCAATAACCTTGTTCCCTTAATTAGTTCCTTTATATCCGATGATTGATATAATGAGATATGAAATTATTTTTCGATGCTCAATTAACACCAATCAATCCATTATATCTCGGTTAATAGATTTTGATTTAACACGGAAAGATCAATCTCCATAATAAAAGATGTTATAATTGATTTAAAATCTTTTCCAAAATCTATTTAGAATTCGTTTTTCAAAAACCATGTATAGTGTTTCCTTTTTAATTTGAAAAACCCGATCTTGATTTTCTTGTATAGCATGCAATGTAATCCTATGAGCTTTGATTAAAATATAAATCAATGCTAAGATCATCCATAGATTCCTAGAAGCCTAAGGGAAGATCTTCAAAATATCCGCCCATTTAGCTTTATTGTATTATGCAATTTCAATCCAGTTTGCAGTATTAAACATATCCGCTTCTGATGGCTACTGCAGCCCGGTGCCGCAACGTCTTCCTGGCGCCGCAGCGCTGCCTTTCTATATCTAGTATGCAATTCTATCCAGCTTGCCGTATTGCTAATTGTAAACTGTTGCATTGATCTAGTCCATAATTTTGTAAAACTTAGTATAAAGAAAAAGTCATCATCAAAATAAAGGGTCGGAGTGAGACCAAGTCAACGCCTCTAAGTTACCTCCTACTTTCAAAATCGTCTTTTTTCCCAATTTTACTGAAACTCACCCAAAATAATATTTTTTATTTTAAAAATATATTTTACAGTTATAAGTATACACTAATTCTGTTATAATTAAAAATTTGTTTTATATTTAAGCGTTAATTAAAAAAAATTAGTATATATTACATGAATTTGTTTTTAAACTATATTAGTATACATTATATTTGTTTTTTTACTCATTTCTCACCAGAAAAGATAATTTCAATTTTATTTTTATTTTTGAGATAATAATTAATTTTTAAATTTTAGTTATTTTTTAAAATTTTGAATTAGTATAGTATATATGTTAAAATTTTAATTTTGGGTGGGTTTTAGTGAAATTGGGGAAAATGATGACTTTGAAAATGGGTAGTAACTTAGATGGACAAAAGTATTATTCAGCCATTCTGATAAAGACACTTTTGGCCTTAAAAAAATTGGATTGAGTCAATTTTTGGTTAGGTTACAGTCAAATCGAGTAAAATGAACGTAATCGACAAAAAAATGTCACTTTTAGGACCTAATTGACGAAAAATGAATTTTATGCATGACTTTAAAAGTGGGTGACAACTTGGAGTGACAGAAGTTTCATTCAACCTTTCGAGAATATAGTTGTAGCTATTAAATAGTTAAATATTTATTCACATAACTAATGATTGAATTATGTATTGCAGTTTCTTTCAATCAATTATTAAGCTAAATATTTGAATGATTTATTATAGATTTATTTAGTTATTATCATGTGAAAATAATTATTTTAATTTTATTTAAGTTTGTAATAAAATTCTATATTAGCTTTTATACTAACAAAATTTGCTTGAAATTCTAATCAAAATAGAATTATGAAACTCAAATTTTAATAAGTTTTAATTTAGTTATGATAATTAGTTATAAATAAATCAACTATAAATTTTCAATTAATGTTACAGTTATTATGTTTTACATTCACATAAATTATTAGTATGCTTAATCATGTGATTTGGTAAAATTTTAAGTTTTAATGAATTAAATTAGTTAGGATATTAATTTAATAATGAAGTTCACAACTAATATTAATATAATTAAATTGTGTGATATGTTAAGAGTTTTTTTCAACATCTTAATATTTTAATAAAATTGTAGCAATAAAATTATCCTATATAAAGTTGTTAAGATATATAAACTAAATAAACATATTAAAAAGAACACATGTAGTAATTTTTTATGAATAACATAGATAACTCTTTGGTTTTGTTGCAAGCTTTTTTTTGTTGTTTTTTAGGCGATTTTTTCTCACCTTCGAGCATTCTCGGCGTCATTTCCTTGAATGTTTCTTTCTAAACTATTGTTTGATAATATTTTTGATCAGTGGATTTTTTTTTTATATTTATGTTTATCGTACCAATGCAGCTTTAATGAAAAGTAAGAAAACAAAGTAAATACAAAACTAATTATAAATAAAATCAAGCCATACATATGACAATAAAACAATTTTAAACAGTCAAATTATAAAAAAAATTGTGTACTAAACTTAAGACAATGACAAACACATTATAAATATTAGACCTTATAAGTTTCAAATATATACATTTTAAGTCGTCAACTTCAAATTCCATTGAATGATGATTGGTGTTCAAATGTGTTTGTCTTTCTTTTTCAAACAACATTGATCTCGTTTTCGACTGTTTTTAGCTTCAAATTTTCTAGATGTTTCTTTCTCAACCATATCCTGATAATATTTTTATTGCATGAAATTTCTTTGTTCTTTTTCTGTAAAATCTATCGAAGTTTAATAAAAGTGAATTATTGCGAGTAAATTTATCAATGATAGAAACAGAAAAGAAAAAGCTTTTTACTATTCCTATTAAAAATGGGATTGTTTTAAACTTTAATTGATAAAAAATCGTAAACACTCAGTATATATTTAATTATTATAAATATGTATAGTACTTATACTAATTAGAATAGGAAGAAAAATATCTTTTTTTATATTCCACTTAGAGATAGGAATATTTTTAAATTTTGATAATATTTAATTTATACTAATTTGGATAGTACATATGCTAATATAAATTACGAAAGTTGAACAAAAAATTGGTGAAACCAAACCAAATTGATACTTTTAATTATACAAGCTCATTAACCCGTGCGAAATACGGATGACATAGATAATGGTTTATCATATTATTACATAGATAAATAGTAACTAGGATTTTTTGAAGATAATTGTAGTTATTAGATTATTAAATATTGAATTATATATTACAGGTTACTTCGATTAATTATTAAGTTTAACATTTGAATGGAGTACATATTTATTCAGTTATGATTATGAAAAAATAATTTATTTTATTTTATTTAAGTTTATAATGAAATTCTATATATTCGTGTTTATATTGACAAAATTACTTGAAATTCCAGTCATAATAGAAGTATTAAACTCAAGCTATAATAAATGTTAATTTAGTTATGACAATTACTTAGTAATGAATTCACTATAATTTTTCAACTAATTTTATAGTTATGTTTTAAAAATATTCACATATATTATTAATACAATTTATCGCGTGCTTTTGTAACGATCCCGAAATTCGACAAACCTTATTACCTTAAATTACCTTAAATTTCATATTTATTATATATTATTTTCCTAACGTCCAAATTTCGGTTCGTTAATAAATCTTTAATCGCCTTATTTGATCCCTTAATTGACTTTACAATCATCAATTATCAAATTTTTCGGTATAATTTTTTTTTCTTAATCATTGTATTAAAACATTTAGACATTTAAAATCTTTACATCTCGATCCTAGTCCCTGGATCGCAACCTTTACTTTTTCTTTTCTTTCATGATAAGTATTATTGAATACTCAAAATACATGACTAAACCTTATTTATCCAATCAGAATCTGACATATATATATCTCATGAATTATAAATACTCATTCCACTAATTTAACCATATCCAGTTTCTATATACAACAAAATATATACATCAATTACAATTACAACTTTCCTTGATGTCGCACATAATCTCTAGTCATGATTTAATACTTCCGAAGTTTCATTTTTACCTGCAAAATTTATATTATGCAAGGAATGAGCACAACGGCTCATCAAGTTCAAAAGTTTACACCTTTCATGCTTCATGTAACACATAATATGCTCTCTGTGTGTCATACATCATGTGTTGTGCTTCTACTAAAGCAATATATTTCATGTGCATCATATCTAACTCAAATTAACAATTTCCTAAAGAAGACATTGAACTACTTCACATATAGTCACATAATTGCACCGAAGTCACATCTCGATCACCTCAACCACAGATCACATAACACATAGTTTCTATACACATTTGAACAAAGTAAGCATTTAACATCATATGACAATTAATATAAAGTACTGAAGAACTTGTCTCGTTGTCCGATTATTAATTTAATGGCTAATAATCCTTTCTTGGACGACCTATAGTAAATCAATTAAATACTAATTGATTAGCACTCTAATATATTAATTTAATTAATATAAAACACATTCAATGCGGACAACCCGACTCGTCGGATAAAATTTAGCGTATTCGGTTGTCCGGATTTTATTTAACAATTTTCTAAATTTTAAACTTACTAGATTAATATTTAAATATTAATCCTCAATATTTAATATTTTTGCAAAAATATTAAATTTAATGCCCAAATATCATTTCTATAGTTTTAGTATTTTTTTATAATTTTTAAACATTTATTTTAATTAAAAATAATTTCTGATGGCATTTTCGTAATTTCGGCAACTTCAGAGACACGTTCAGCATTTTCAAGAAAGATCAGGGGCACACTGGTAATTAACCTGTAGTACGTTCGCGCATTGGGCGCCCCCTTCTTTTGCCTACACCAAACGACGTCGTTTGACCCCTGCATCCGGAAAATTGGTCGTCGCGCATGGCGCGGCCGTAAGCCTTATCCCCAAAACGACGCCGTTTCAATCCCTGCTTCCGAAATTTTTTTGGCCGCCGCGCATAAAGTTTTTTTTCTACTTCTTCTTCCATTACAGTAGCCAACAAGAACATTTAAACCATTTTTGTTCATCAATTTCACAACATAATAATTCTAAAAATCATATAATCCAAACATACACATCCCAAAATTATATAGAATAATTTTCTTAATTATTTACTAATTTTTCACAAACTTATTTTATCACCAATAATACCAAAATAAATCAAATAATTAAATTTTATACCTTTCCTAACCTTGCAATTCTTCCTTTGAAGCTTGTTATTCACTTGGATGGCACCAAAAATTTCTTTCTTGGTGGTGATGGTGGTTCGGATGGCGTGATGGTGGTGGGAAGAAGAAGAAAGAGTTTGTGTTTATTTTTATTATGTGTGTGTTTATTATTTCCTTTTTACTTGCTTTGCTTTTTCTTTTTAATAACAAAAAGAACTTATCTGCCTTGGAAAAATATAAGAAGTCCACCGACTCTCATGTTCACAACCGACTTAACCATCCGGATTAGCACAATTCATGCCTTAAAAGTTTATTTTAATACATTACGTAGTTATTTCGTGTAATAAATATTATATATAATATATATATAATATTTATTTTAATTCACCAAAATTCATAACATAATTTATAAATAATATTTATACATTTTTAAGGTACTTTACTTGACAATTTTTTGTACACGCGTAATGACATGCATGTAATTATATGAGATAATTTATACCTCCCAAAATTAATAAAATAACACATACAACTTATAAAAATTAATTTTCATACTTTTTCACTTCGTTACATGGACAACATGTTTAATTAACATGTTCACATTTTTAAAATATTATATCCCATAAAAATTATAACAATTCTATCATACAATAAACATAATTTAATAAATTAAAACATTCATTCTCCTCATTTATTTTGCATTTTTTTACTATTTGACACACTTTAAATATACACCATATAATAAAATATTGCACTATTTGTACAATTATATTTCCTTTCTTAATTAATGTACTCTTCTTATATAAATTATATAATCATTTTTATATAATTTATATAATTATTATTTTCTTCCTATTTACTTTAACTTTCTTATATAAATTATATAATTTATTATTATATAATTTATATATTTACATTCTCCTTTTTAAATAATTTCCAAAATTTCTCTATAATTATCAATTAATTATATAATCAATAATTATACCTTTATTAATCCTCTCATTATTTTTATTTTCTCCATTACTCACTACAGTTTATGTAAACTATACAATAAATATTGTACAATTTATAAAAAATTTTCTTCCATCCTCATTTAATTTAATCCTTTTATATAAATTATATAATTATTCTTATATAATTTATATAATAATTCTTTCATTAATATTTTACTTAAATTTCCTTATATAAATTATATAATTTATTAATATATAATTTATATAATTACTTCCTCCTCTTAAATAATTTCTAAACTTTCGTCATAATTATTGATTAATTATATAATCAATAATTTCAATTTTACTAATTCTCTCATTAGCTTTTCATTAAAATTTTGGATTAATTTAATTATTAATCCATTTATTTCCATAATCAATAAAATTTTATCAACATAACAATTGAACATGCACACACATATATATACAACACACACACACACACACACACACACACACACACACACACACACACACACACACACACACACACACACACATATGTAATTCATATCATCACATTATCACGTAACATCATTTACATAACAATTTATGCACCTCCACAACTATTTTAAATATCAACAATTTAATTGTACAATTACATGAAATTTATCTTATTCTTCATAAATTGTTTTTAAACAATTTATTTATTTTTCAATTATGTTAATTCAACACAATTTATCACCATCTCTGTATAGATTTAATTTATCAATTAAATCCCATCACACACTTTCAATCACGTAAAATCATAAATAATTTAAACAATCTTGATAATTTTGTCAATTAAATTCTTATTAAAATAATTCCGAAAATTCGAGTCCTCACAGCTTTGCTATAATTTCAAGTTTTAATAAATTTATGTAATATATAGTATAACATGTTATATTGTCTCAATTAATTACATAAAATTGTGATAAAAACTTTTGTAATTAAATTGGTAAAACAAAAAATAAATATTCTTTTAGAAGTTATTTTCTCTGTTAGAGATTGGTTGAGTTTCTTTTGAATATTTTACCAATTTGGATAGTATTTATTTAATAATTATAAATTTGTATAGTACTTATACTAATTTGAATATGAAAGGAAAAATATCTTCTTTTTTTCTATTCTTATTAAAGGTAGAAATATTCCTAAAGTTGAATAGTATTTAATTGATACAAATTTAGATAGTACTTCTGGTGATCTGAATAGAAAAGTTTAACCAAAAATTGGTGAAATCAAATCAGGTTTGTGTTGTTTAATTACACAAGCTCATGATCAACCCTGTGCGAAGCACAAGAGATATGAATATATAATTAGTTATTATATTATTAAATAGATAAATATTAATTAGAATTTTGAATGAATAATAGTTTATTATATTATTAAATAGAAAAATAATAATTAGGATTTTGAGAATGTAATTGTAGTTATTAGATTATTAAGTATTTATTTAAATAATAAAGATTAAATTATATATTATATATTACTTCGATCAATTATTAGGCTAAACATTCAGTGTAGTGTATATTTATTTGGTTATGATTACGAGAAAATAATTATTTTAATTTTATTTAAGTTTGTAATGGAATTCTTTATTAGTGTTTATATTAACAAAATTTACTTAAAATTCTAATCCGAATAGAAGTAGTTGAAACTCATGCTCTAATAAGTTTTATTTTAGTTATGACAATTAGTTAGTAATGAATTCACCATAATTGTTTTAACTAATTTTACAGTTATTATGTTTTAAAAAAATTCACATATATTATTAATACAATTATCGTGTGATTTGATATAATTTTGAGTTTTAATAAATTTAGGTAATATATGGTAAAATGTGTTATATTATCTTAATTAATTACATAAAATTATGATAAAAAAATTACAATTAAATTGGTAAAATAAAAATTCTTTCAGAAGTTACCTTTTTTTTTTTTATTAGAGATTGATTGGGTTTCTTTTAAATACTTTATAAATTTGTATAGTAAATATTTAATTATTATAAATTTGTGCAGTAGTTATACTAATTTGAATTGGAAAGAAAATGATAATCCTTTTTTTTTCTTTTTTTCTTTTTTTTTTTTTTTCTGTTCCTATCAAAAATAAGAATATTTCTAAATTTGGATAATATTTAATTGATGCAAATTTGGACAGTACTTATGTTAATATGAATAGGAAAGCTGAACAAAAAATTAATGAATTCAAACAAAATTTGTGCTTTTAATTATATATAAGCTAATCAAATCCCGTGCAAAGCATGGACGACTTAGATGATAATTTATTATATTAATAATTAAAAATTTAATTGTGATTTCAAGAACATAATTGTAGCTATTAAATAGATAAATATTTATTCAAATAACCAATGATTGAATTTATATTGTAGGTTTTTTCATTCAATTATTAAGTTAAATATTTGGATGAATCATTGTTGATTTATTTAGTTATGATTTAAAAATTATTATTTTAATTTTATTTAAGTTTGTAATGGAATTCTATATTATCGTTTAAATTAACAAAATTTGCTTGAAATTCTGATTCGAATAGAATTATTAAAATCAAGTTTTAATAAGCTTTAATTTAGTTATGACACTTATGGGGTGTTTGATAAAAACTGAATGAAATAGTTCTGAATGCTTAAGTAATGTGAATGAGCTGAATGAAGTAGATTTCTGAATACTGAATGAAAAAAATCGTTTGATAAATGACATGTCTGAAACATTTGAATAACATATTTTTACTATTTTATCCTTCTGAAAAAATTCAATGTTGTTGTAAATTTATTAAATATTACTTATTATAATATTTATTTATTTTTACTTCATTTAGCCGGGACTTAACTATTTAGCCAAAAAAATTAGACTTAGCCATTCAACCCAAAAATCTGACCGATTCAGCCATTCAGTTCTAAACAAACGCATTGAATGACTGACCAATTCAGCTATTCAACCATTTAGATGTATTAAGTTCAATCAAACACTCCCTTAGTTATAAATGAATCCAGTATAATTTTTCAACTAATGTTACTGTTATTATTTTTCAAATTCACGTATATTATTAATATAATTAATCGATTTGGTAAAATTCTAAGTTTTAATAAATTAAATTAATTAGGATATTAATTTAATAATAAAGTTCACCTACTAATATCAATATAATTAAAAAAGTGATATGTTAACAGGTTTTTTCGACATCTTAATATTTTAATAAAATTATAGCAATAAAATTATCTTATATAAATTTGTTAAGATATATAAACTAAATAAAACTATTAAAAAGAACACATGTAGTAATTATTGGTGGATAACATATGTACGTATCCCTTTAATTTTGTTGCAAACTCTTTTTTGTTATTTTTTAGGCGATATTCTTCACATCTTCGAGCATTCTTGGCTTCACTTTCCTCAAATTAATGTTTCTTTTCTAAACCATTGCTTGATAACGTTTTTTATCAGTGAATTTTCTTTGATTTGGATTTTATGGTACCAAATGTAGCCTTAATGAAAAGTAAGAGAACAAAGAAAATACAACACTAATTATAAAGAAAATCAAGTCATGCATATGATAGTAACACAATTTTTAAACAATCTATTGAGTGATCGATGTGCGGATGTGTTTTTATTTTTTTTCAAATGATATTTTTCTTAAGATTTTTATTTCTCAATCATATCTCGATAACGTTTCTATTGCATAAAATTTCTTTGTTCTTTTTTTGTGTGTGTGTGGAATCCATTGAGATTTAATAAAAGTGAATTGTTATGAGTGAATTTAAAACTGATAGGAATAGAAAAGAGAAGGGATCTTCCTTTTTTCTATTCCTACTAGAGATGAGATTGTTTTAAAATTTAATTGATAAAAATTTGAAAACACCATGTATATATTTAATTATTTTAAATTTGTATAAGACTTATATTAATTTGAATAGGAAAGAAAAAAATCTTTTTTTCTATTCCTCTTAGAGATTGAAATATTTTTAAATTTAGATAGTATTTAATTGAAACAAATTTAGATAATACTTATGCTAATATGAATTAGGAAAGTTGCACTTAAAAATTGGTGAAACTAAATTAAGTTTGTACTTTTAATTATATAATTGATAATTGATTGGAGATAACCACTCAACCAATTTCATTATTTTTATAATTATTTTTTTCATAAGTCAATGAATTTTATCATCATAGAAATCTTAGCACGGTGTTTGATTTGTGTGTATGTATGTATACTTATTCATTCAATAATAAAAGAATTACTTTTTTTCTTGTTACCAACTGAAGAAGGTAGGCCTAAATATATATGGATATCAAAAACTTCAGACACGTGGAGCTTATTACAAAAAACAAATTTCTATGTTAACAAAATTTATGTGTTATTAATAAAATAAAATAAAACAGAAGAAACAATTAACAGATCATAAACAAAAATTTATTAACAATGAAAGTACAAAATTAATAGTATAAGATTAATCACTTTTAACGCCAAATATCTTAGTATTGAGTGATTGACACCGCGAAGGACTGACCCGAAACCTCCCTTAGTACTACGGGGGCACGTAGATTAAGGGGAATTGTGATTTAATACTTGTGCAACATATATACAGAGTAAAGGACACCAACAGGATACATGTATATGTAGAGTTAAAATAAGAAAATTAATATTTTGACTTAAAGTAAGAAAAGTAATAGTTGGTTGTTTCCTTATAAGTTGTATTTCTAATTCTAGTTTTTAATTTGTATTGATGAATAATAAAGTTGAGTTTAAGTAGGAGAAAAAAGGACGAACCGAACAAAATAAAAAAGAGAGGATGAACCAAATTGTCGATTTAATTATAGTAAATATAGAAGTGGAATTAATATCGTAGTTTTATAAGAAAACAAACATTATTAATATAGTTTTATAAGAAAATAATCAAAATAAAATCATCTTACATAATATTAATTGATTTCTTTTATTCAAATAGTTATACAATAATACAAGTTTAAGTAAAATAATATTACCACTTAGATAATATAGTTTGAGAATAAAAAATACTATCATTAAAATTATCTATCTAACTTAAATTTGTTACTATTATTAAAGTATAAATATAATTATAATTTTGAGTATAAGAAAGTTTTAATTATTATTTAGATATTATAATTGTTATTATTATTAGAACAAAAATATAATATACTAAACAATCGTATGATTCATTTATTAAAAAAAAATTAATTATTCTATCCAATAAGAATTTGTAAAAATAAAATTCAAAATATCAATAATATTATAATTGTACAATAAGACCCTTAATTCAGTTCAACTAAGTCAAAAAATAAAAATTAGTAATATAATTTATAAGAAAAAGATTATAAGATAATATGGCATAATATTAATTTTTTATTATTATTAAATAAGATTTTATTATAACTTAGATAATATAATTTGAGAAAAAAATTTAATTCAAATAGATCGTCTTTAACGTATAACTAACAAAGGGAAAAAGCTATTTAGCCTACTCTTACTTTTGAAAAGGATGAGTAGGATCCCATCTATTATATTTAATTTGAATTTACCTTGATACACAAATTTAATGACATAAATATTATTTTTAGTAATAATTTTAGCAATATACTTATTTGTGATGTATTTTATTGTATAGTTAATTTTTTGTGATAAATTTTATTTGATTGTTAAATGTAATATTCTTATCATTAAAATTGTATCGTGAGAAATTAGAGAATAAATATAATAGTGAAAAATCTAATCTTCAGGAGAGAGGCAGATCATTTATTCGCTGTCTTTTTAATTAGGTGAAGCAGGGTCACCCGTCGCTATAAAATGAAAGGGTCTAATTAATATATTTAACATAAACGTTATCTATATATAAAATCTATCTATCTACACCTAAAAAATATTCATTGAATATGTGATTATAATTTTCAGAGCTGGTGCTGCAGAGATTCAAATGAGATAAAATAAATATTTTCTCAGGTGTCTCACATCTATAATTGAAAGTTGGTATGAGATGTTGGATAAAGAAGTACTACTCTTGCAATTTTCTAATGGGAGGCTACACCATCATTTTAGGTGGTAATGCTATGGCCACTAAAAAATAATTATAAAAAAATATATAAAATAATATGTCAAATTGTAATTAATTAATATTTAATTAAATATGAACATACTCAGTAATTTTTTAACCAACCACATTATTTTATATTTAGTTTTTGTAATTATTCTGTAGTCATCAAAGCATTACTGTATTTTAGAATATTTGACGCAATTTACTTAAAACTTTCCTTTCACATACTTTTAAGTTATGTTGCACGAATTTTTTAATTTGTCTTAAAGTACCCGTGTTCAACACTTAACATTCGAATATAAATATTAGACACTTTATTTAGTGTAAAAAATTAATAAAATTAAAAAGTACCCGTGTTTTCAATTTGACAGTACATTCGAGTCAGTATAAAAGAGGTTTTAAGAGTCAATAATGGTATCTGAAGTAAGATTTTCTAGAATTTTTTTTGTTGATTGCTTGGATAAGAGGAATATGATTGAATTCTTGCAAATATTTGATACTCTAATCTCCAGTTGACAGTTTCTTAACTTATCTTAACTTGCAGGTTAAAATATACTTTAGTTAAATGTCAGGACAGTTGAGGCTTATTTCCGAAAGATTATGCATTTGAAAGACTTCTGATCAATAAAAGGATTTTGTCATACACAGGAGTTGACAATGTTAACTTTGTTTCATAAAATGGGTATTATTTACAAATTTGCAAACTTTAGAGATTTATTTTTGTTTAATTTTCTCCCTAAATATAATAATTGTTTAATTTAGTAATAGTGGCATGATACTGAAATTGTGATGTTAAAGTTATGGATATATATTATATCATTTTATATTGTTAGCAATTAAAATTAAAAAAATTTGGTTGAATAAAAAAATTGACAAGTGAAACTCTTATTTATTTATTATATTTTTACAAAGATTACATAGACATACGGAGCAAATTTCAATCTAGAATCCATGAATACACATATGCTAATACATGAAGTTAAATCCAAAAACCATTGATGACAACTGAACTCATGTAGACTAGAGTGAGCTAAGCCCCATTTAAAAGTTCTACGCTTAATCAGATGACTTTTAGGGGCACACGACTTATGTAATAGTATTATAATTTTTATTTCTCCTAATATGTACTCTAAATTATAAGATTATTTTTATTTTTGAAAATAAATTTTGGACATTTCTAAACATAAAATTAAGATGAATTATTAAGAATTATGAAATAATAAATCTTAAAAAAAAATATTAAAGAACTATATCAATTTTAAATATAAAAATAATTTACTATATTAAACAACTATATATCAATTTTGAACATACTACATTCTAAATGACTCTATTAATAAAATAAATTTATTCTTATTTTTTCCACACGCGTTACATGCTTGTTCCCTAGAAGACTTTATGACAACTCCATCACGAAAGATAGTGAGTATAAATAATGAGATTTTGCCTTATCATCCTCAATCATAATCCTCTTCCTTCAACATCATCATAATGATATTCAAATTATAATCCGGCTGCTCTCAAATTTCTAAGGTATTCTAAAATTTGGTGTTCTCAAAATTTTATCTATCCCTTAAAATTAAATAATTAAGATAAAGTTACAAATTATAATATTAAACTTTTTATTAAATAATGTCTATACCAACAAACACATCTTCTTCGTTTTTTTTAATGTTTTTTTTCTGTACTCATCTGACCGCCCGCCAATCACCATTGTTTGCCAAAAAATACATTCTGGCTCCTGCTTTATGTCTATATTTTATCTCACATATTCAGCTTTGTATAGTTATAAATTTGTTTTACTAAATATTTAAAAATGTATATAAATAAATTATATTTAAATATGTCATATGTAAACTTTAATGTTATAAAATTTAATATAAAATTTAAGATTTTCATTCCTAAATAAGAGATAGTATTGGCTGGACGAGAGAGGGCTATTAAGTTCTTCTATACTATAATTAAATAAATAATTTGGTTGGACTTCCGTGTTTTAGTTTGGTTTATCTTCTTCTTCTTTTTTTGTTTTGTTTTTTGTTTGACCTTTAACTTTTTCTATATTAAATCAACTTTTATTATTTATCAATTTAAATTAGATATTGAAATTAGTTTCGTCCTTTTATAAGAAAACTATGATTAGTAATACAGTTTTATAAAAAAATAATCAAATAAGATCATCTTACATAATATTAATTTGTTACTTTTATAAACACTTTTCACATTTATTTTATCTTAATTTCTGACTTATAAGTCCAAGTAGTATCAAACACTTTTAATTATAATTCAACACTTAAAATAACTTATAGGTTATTTCAACTAGAAAAAATAATAGTTTCACAAGCTCCTCTGGCATGATTAGTAAATAGGTCTCATACTTAAGTGAGAGGAAGTTTGAAGAAATATCAAATTTTACATATGAAAATATCAATTCCCAAAATAAAATTTCCTGGTGAAAATATAACTTTTCTAAAGTAAATTCCGTATAATTGAGTGGAGTTTCTAGCTACAGATTTTTGGGATTTAATTGATTGAGAGAAGATTATTGCGTTTAATACGTTAAATTCAATCACATTCAAAGATTGATGTGCTCACAAGTTTTGTTTATATATTAACAACATAACATAGCAACAGATCCGTGTTAAGTCAAGTTACAACATACCCCTTTTAAAATGATGGATTTTATTGATTTTTGAAATCACTTTAAAATATTTTAAATTTTAAATTGTTATGAATTAATTTAATTTTATATTATATAATTAGAAAAATTGCAATCGATTTATATTAAAAATGAAAAATTAATATTAAGAGGTAGGACGGCATGGATCTTGAAGAAGTAGTTCAAATTTTGTGAAGACTTCAACTAATTGGTAATTACTGCATAAAATAATTTTAATAAATTTTTATATTTCAATTCCTAAGAATAAAAAATAAATGCTCCCTCCATCCCAAATTAAATGCCGAGTTTTAACTTTTTAAAGTCAAATTGACTATTTTAAAACTAAAAATTAAGCATATATAAATATATTTTAAAAATTATAAAAATTGGATTTAGTAGTAAATTGTATAGAATTTTTTTTGGTTATAACATTTTCATCTATATTTTGGTAAAAATAGTGTAAAAGTTAGTTTTAAAATTAATAAATTTAATTTTAAAAAGTCAAAATTGGATATTTAATTTGAGACAAAGACAATATTAGTTACATATTACCGATTATGAAGACACATGATTATTTATAAGGTTTCTAATAACTTTTTCTAAAAATGAACACTTTTTTGCCGTGTTAATATTTTGAAATACTTTACTTATGCCTCATTGCTTGATTATTGAATGATTGAATTATCAGTAATAAATTAATATTAGGTAAGTTGATCTTATTTTAATTATTTTTTTATAAAATTATATTATTAATCCTTATTTCTTTATTAAAAGTACGATACTAATTTTAATTTCTAATTTGAATTAATAAATAATAAAAGTTAACTTAATGTAGAAACATTTAAATGTCAAAAAAAAAAAGAGGACAAACTAAACCAAAAAACATAGGACATACCAAATTGTCTATTTAATTATATGTAGTACTAGAAGTATGTTAGTAAATTTATGTGAGTATTTGGATTTAATGATGACAAAACAATAGTAAAATGTGAATTTATCCTATAATGTGACTAAAATGTTTGTTAAGTTATATAAGAAAAGAAAAGAAAAGAAGAACATATATGAAAACAAATGTGAGTTTATAAACATTTGTTTATCTCTAAACTGTCCTTAAAATAATAATCATTGTAAAATGACTTAGGGATTAAAATTGTTAGGTTAATCTAAACTGAAAATTAAGAAATATTAGGTTAGGGATTAAACTTGTTAGGTTAATCCAAAAGATAACTTCTGTATCAGTCCGAAAAAAGATAATGATGTAAAAGAACTTTAGAGATCAAGCTTGTTAGGTTGATCTAAATACAAAAAGTTATAGACTAGGATGAAGAACAAATCAAACTCAGAGATCGCGGAAGAGACATCAGGGTTAAGGTTTACAGTATATTAGAAATCGTAAGGTAGAATGCAGCTGTTGAAAAGATCGCAGAATACAAAAACATACAAAGTTAAGATATATCGTATAGTAAAACGTAAAGCTTGAGACCAGCTCAACAGAATACACTCAGATTATTGAATAAAAGACATCAGATCATAAGGATTCTTCACAGAAGAAATCATATAGTGATATCAAATGCAAAGTCCCCTCTAAATTGTATAGTGAAAGATCATATCGCATAACATAATTAGATTGTATAACATGCTTAGTCAAGACCACATTACACAGTAGAGCAGGAGAATAGGAAGTTCATAATCGTATTGGAAGCTCAAGATCTCACAGCCAAGTCAAATTTGTATTGCAAGATTTGCATAAAAGAAGTTCAAGATCATATTACAAATGCAAGATCGTATAAAAGTAGACGAATTGTATTGCAAAGTCAAGATCTCAAAATGACAACCAGATCATATTGAAAAATTTAAATCGTATTGATTGCATTTTAGAAGCCGAAAAAAGATCATATCATGAAGTCTAGTCAGAATCGTATAGCAAACTTAGCTCGCAGAGTAATGTCAAGACCGTATTGTAAAGTTTAGAGGTATGGTGAAAATTTGATTGCAAGGCCAATTCAAAAACGTATAATAAAAGGAAGATCGTATAGAAGCCTTGATCATGTAGAAGCCACGATCATATAGTAGCATTGATCGTAAAATAAATCGTAAAGCTCTGACAGTAGAGCAACATAAACTTTATGATCCCTTAGCTTACTATACAGTCAGTTCATTTCGAAGAGTGAAATAAGTTAGACTAATGAAAATGGACACGTCAAAGTTTGAAGAGCCTGATGCAAATTTCTCTAAGTCAAAGTTGAAATTTGGAAATCAGAGTATGTTCGTGTCTTCTGGGTAGTTCGATTTTGGAGATATCAGTCAACCGTTTGATGCATATAATGGAGATCTGGAAAAGATGTACAATATGATGTCATCCATTTGGTTGCCATTTTTAGCATACTAAAAATAAAGACAGAGCCGAAAGCAAGCTGACATTTACCATTAAATGTCAATATAAAAGATTGGAATAGTGATTAAAGTAACGACTACTTTCCAATGGATAATTAAAACAACATATCTCTCTGTCTCTCGAAAGGTAAACATATTTGAAACTGAAAAAGTGAGATCTAGGATCAATACTTCAAGATCAAGTGAAGACAACAATGATCAAGTAAGGGGGAGCTAGTACAATAGAAATGAGAAGACTGAAGTACAACTACAAGCATCAAAAAGAAGAATACAAGAAGATCATAGGGACTGCACAATCATGGATTGTAGAACAAGGCAATACTCAAAAAGTGAAAATATCTAGGGCAACTCCAAGTTTGCAAAGTCAAGTTACCTTCATAGTGCTAAACGACCGTGGTGCAGATCGCAGAGTAATGAAATCGTTGAGCTGATCATAAGGACTACAGAATATAAAGCTGATGAATTGTAAATCTAATCGTAGAACAATAAATCATAAGTCAAACTGAAGGATCTAAGAAGTTCTACAATAAATGAAGCTGAAACAGGATTGATGATGGACTAACAAAAAGATAATCTAAAGTATAGAATTGACAAGACAATGATTGGTCATCCAACTCTAATATGAAGGATCAGATAAATAGTGACTAATGGCTATTTGTCCAAAGCAGCACATGACACGAGTTTCCATTTTTGGTAAACTGATAAAGACAAGACCAAAAGAAAATTGATACAAAATCTTCATCAAATATTCTCCACAATTGGAACATTAAAACAAGTAACGTATATCTTCCAACGGATAAATTATTAGAACATCTCACTATATAGAAGACTTATTCAGAACTAAAAAAAAAAAAAAAAAAAGAGGAGAGAGCGAGAAAAAGAAATAAGGCAAAGAGTAGTGGAGAGAAAATACAAGATGAAACTGCCAAAATAAGAAAAGAGCCAAAAATCATAGAGATATAAGGAATAGATTGGTCTGTTAAATGTTATATCATCAACCCAAGGTTAATACACACCTTGGAGGATCAATTGAGGAATGATTCCAACAATATAAGAGTTAGAGTAAATCATAAATATGCAAAGGACTCAAAGGAGAGAAAAGTCTAAAAGAATCAGTCCTTAGCTGCCAAGCTCTTCAGATGAGCTTAACGTTAGCTTGGCAGCACCTCAAACAACAGCAAAGTTGAGACTTAGTGATCCACCAGATTCAGAGGAATCTGTCCCAAGATGGGAAGAAAACTTAGTATCCTGAAGAGAAAATCGGGTGATGCCCATCTGATTCTTAGTGAATCAACCCCTATTGAGAGAAGAAGATTTAGTATCCTGGAGATGTGAGAGGACTAAGTGTCCTGGATTTAGTGTTCGAATTGTAAAGACTTAGTGTCCATTTATCCTTAGGGGAATCTCTCTGCTTAGTAGAGCGGAAGAGAGGAATATGAGTAGTTGTGACGACTTGAATTTTTGAATAAATTTTAAATAATATTAAAATAAGAATTTAATAAATAAAATTCTTAATATGAGACAAGCATGTCGAATGAATAAAAATATTTATGTGTTATATATATTTTTTGAAATATTTGAATTATGTAGAGGATTAAATATGTATATATTTAAATGTTGAAATATATACATTCATTTGGAAATAAAATTTAATAGTTAGTTTAACTATTAAATTAAAATATTTGAATTAACTACAGAATGAAATACAAAAGTGACGAAAAATTAATTAATTAATATTAATTAATTATGATGAAGTTAAAATTATATTCTGAAATAATATAATTTAAATATTAAGCCTTGAACGACAATGGATTTGTTATGAATTAAATTTCATAAATGAGTAATTAATTCGCTTTATTAAATTAGTGAATTAATATATGTATTTTTATTTTAATAAAACAATGATGGAGTTAATTAAACCCATTATTTTAAATATATTACATATGAATGTAATATATTTCTGAAAAGGCTTAATATATTATATTATGCCAAATGAATATAAATTAAATATGAAATGAGTTAATTAATTCACTAATTAAAAATTTGTGGATTAATATATTGATTAAATGAATAAAGAAAGTTATTTCCTTTTATTTAGTTAATGATGAGAAGTGTGTTACAATAATTAAATGTAACATAAATAATGGTATAATATTTAATATTATATCAAATGAATGTGAATTAAAAAATGGAATGAGGGACCAATATACATTAAATAAATATTGAATGTCAAATTAGTAAATTAAATTAATATTTAATTTACTGTTAAATATATTAATTTAATATATTTAATGTATAAATAAATTGTTTGGAAACAATTTATGGAAGGAAGGAGAAAATCAAATTTAATTATACAATATTTATTGTATAAATTAAATGAGTGAATTAAAATAATTAATCAATTAAATATTAATTATTTTAAATAGTTGATTCGTTACACAAAAAATGTTAATTTTTATAAATGGATTAATTCCATTTTTATTGGAAAGATTTTATACATATTTGGAGTATATTGACAAAATAATTTATATTGCCAAATTTAGTAATATAAGTATTATTTTCAGTAATAATTTTAGCAAAACACTTGTTTTTGATGTATTTTATTTTATTGTTAATTGTTTACTTTAAATTTTATTTGATTGTTAAATATAATATTTGTATCATTAAAAATATATTGTGAGAAATTAAAGAATAAATGTAATAGTGTGGAAAATCTTATAATTTATCTTCAGGAGAGAGTTGGATCATTTATTTGCTGTCTTTTTAATTTGGTGAAGCAGTGTCACACGTCACTTAAAATGAAAGGGTTTCTAAATAATATTTAACATAAACGTTATCTATATATGAAATCTATCTATCTACTCCTGTAAAATAGCCATTGAATATGTGATTAAAATACTCAGAGTTGGTGCTGCAGAGATTCAAATGATATTATACGTAAATAAATATTTTCTCATGTGTCTCACATCTATAATTGAAATGTGGTATGAGATGTTGGATAAAGAATAACTACTCTTGCCATTTTCTAATGGGAGGCTACACCATCATTTTAGATGGTAATGTTATGGGGACTTAAAAATAATTATAAAAAAAATATAAAATAATATGTCAAACGGTAAGTAGTTAATGCTTTATTATACATCGGCGGACTCAGTGATTATAACCAAACACATTATTTGGTATTTCTTTTTTACAAATATTCTTTAGTTATCAAAGTATTAGTACATTTTAGTATACTTGACACAATTTACTTCAAACTTTCTTTTCACATGCTTTTAAGGCATTTCACACGAACTATTTATTTTTTCTTAAAATACTCGTGTTCAGCACTCACATTTGAAAATATAGGTACTGGATATTTCATTTAGTGTAAAAAATTAATAAAATTGATGAGTACTCGTGTTGAATTATTTAAAATACCCTCTCCAACCGGACAATACATTCGAGCCAGTATAAAAAAAGGTTTTAAGAGTCAATAATCGTATCTGCAAAAAGATTTTCTAGATTTTTTTTTGTTGATTGCTAATATTTGATACTCTAATCTCCTATCGACAGTTTCTTTATTTTTCTCAACTTGCAGGTTTTAATATACTTTAGTTAAGTATGTCAATACAGTTGAGGCATATTTCGAAAGATTATGCATTTGGAAGACTTCTGATGAATAAGAGGATTGTATCATACACATAGGAGTTGACAATGTTTATCTGGGTATTAATTCAAATGCTAACTTTGTTTCATAAAATGGGTATTATTTACAAATTTGCAAACTTTAGAGATTTATTTTTGTTTAATTTTCTTCTTAAGTATTATAATTGTATAGTTTAGTAATGGTGGTATGATACTGAAATGGTAATATTAAATTTGTGGATATATATATTATATCATTTTATATTGTTGGCAATTAAAATTAATTTTTTTGGTAAAACCAAAAAAATTGACAAGTGAAACTCTTTTTTTTTTTTCTTCCCTAATGGATGAGTAGTGCTTATCATCATGGTTTTCAGACCCAGATCGAGCTGGTAGTGAAACCTTTAAAATTGGAACCGATCGACAATTAGGTCTGGTTTAACCCAAAGAATCGATTTTGGTCAAAATTCGGATTGCACTAGTTGACCACTGATCGAACTGGTGGTTCAATCAGTTAAATAGATTAAGTTGATCTAGTGAACCGGTTTTAAGTATTTTTTAATATTTTTTTTATACAATTTTTTTTTATTTTTAAAATTAAATATTTTTAGTAATATTGTAATATAATTTCACTATATTTTAGCATATAAAAAATTAAATGTTATAAAATTTTATTAATTAATAATAATATATATATTTTTATGTATTTATGACGTTACTGGTTCAACAATGATTCGGCCACTGGTTGAACAAGTGATCCATCCATCCATTACTTTTTTTTGGTTCGATGACCATCCGGGTCTGAAAACCATGCTTATCATTATGGGTGACACTAAATTGATTGTGAATTGTGATTACTTTTTAAAAATATTGTTTCAATTTTAAAAATATTAATGTATGGATTTATTTTATGAATGGGATTAAATATAGAGTGAGCTAAGCCCCATTTAAAAGTTCTACGCTTAATCAGATGACTTTTAGGGGCAAATGACTTATGTAATAGTATTATAATTTCTATTCCTCCTAATATACATTCCAAATTATATTATTTTTATTTTTGAAAATTAATTTCAGACATTTCCAAACATTAAATTAAGACAAATTATTAAAAATTATGAAATAAAAAATCTTAAAATAAGGAAAAATATTAAAGAATCCTATGTTAATTTTATATATAAAAATAATTTACAATATAAATTATTGTATTGACTAAAATTAAACAATTATTTGTCAATTTTGAACATAAAAATATTTTAATTTTTTTTTTATAAAATTAATAATAATCTTATATTTTAGAATGAATAAATTTATTCTTATTTTTCCCACGTTGCATGCTTGTACGGTAGAAGACTTTATGGCAACTCTATCACGAAAGATATTGTAATGACCGAGAATTTTTGGAATAATTTTTTTTTTAACCAAAATTTTATTAATAAAATAATATTAATTAAATTTTGTGCAATGATGTAAATGATCATATATTTAAATTAATAATAAAAAAGAAAGCCAACATGTATTTAATTAAATATAATTGATTATATGTAGTTTTTATTTAAAGTTATGTTAACTAACTTAAATGCTGGCCTTAATGACAATATTAATTAATTAATTTTTGTAACAAGTTCGATGAATAATAACATAACATAGATACCTATTTTGTTTTGTTGCAAGCGCTTTTTTTGTGTTGCTTTTTAGGCGATATTTTTTCCACCTTCGAGAATTCACGGCTACATGTTCCTCAAATGTTTTTTTTTTGAACTATTTGCTTGATAATATTTTTGATCAGTGATTTTTTTTTTTGATTTATGTTTATCGTATCAATGCTGCTTCAATGAAAAATAAGAAAACAAAGTAAACACAATATTAATTATAAATAAGATCAAGCCATACATATGACAATAAAATAATTTTAAACTGTCTAATTAATAAAAAAAAAATTAGTGTACTAAACTCAAGACAAACAAACACATTACAAATATTAGACCTCGTAAGCTTTAAATATATATATTTTAAGTCGCTAACTTCAAATTCCATTGAATGATAATTGGTGTTCGGATGTGTTTGTTATTTTTTTTAAACGATATTGTTCTTGTTGTTGAGCGTTTTTGGCCTCACGTTTTTCAGATTTTTCTTTCTGAACTATATCCTGATTATATTTCCGTTGCATGATTTTTTTTTTGGTTCTTTTTGTGTGGAATCTATCGAGATTTAATAAGAGTGAATTATTGCTAGTAAATTTATAAATGATAAAAAAATAAAAAAAATTTATCTTTCTTTTTATTATTTCTATTAAAGATATGATTGTTTTAAAATTTAATCGATAAAAATTCGAAAACACTAGGTAAATATTTAATTGAGGATTTATTATAAACAAGGCTTTGGTTCGAGATAAGATCCTTGAATTGCGTTGCATGCTTGTGCCCTTGAAGACTTTATGCCAATGATTTGAAATTCGGACTGGATTGGCTGGTTCAACCAGTCGAATCGGGATCGGTTTAATATCCGGTCTGATTTGGACCGGTTAAATTGATTTGGTTAAAAATCGATAGAATTAGTTGACCACCGGTTCGATCAGTAGTTCAAGCAGTAAAACCTGTTAATTGACTCGGTTAAATGATTTGAAAGTGTTTTTTTAATATTTTTTGTACAATTTTTTTTTTTATTTTTAAAATTAAATATTTTTAGTAATATTATAATATAATTTCACTATATTTTAGCTTACAAAAAAATTAGATATTTTAAAATTTTATTAATTAATAATAAAATATATTTTATATATTTATAACGTCACCGGTTCAATAACGATTCGACCAATGATTTAACTAATAATTTATCCACTCGGTATCTTTTTTGATTTGATGACCGATTCAGGTATGAAAATATTGTTTTATGCAACTCTATCACGAAAGATATTGAGTATAAACAATGACATTTTTCTGATATTTTGCCTGAATAGTTTATATACATGATAGGTACTCTATAATTTGGTGTCTTCAAATTAAATAGTTAAGATAAAGTCACATATTATAATATTAAAATTTTAATTAAATAATGTCCATGCTAACAAACACATCATCTTCTCTCTCCCGCCATCATCTTCTAAAATTTTGGTTTCTTTTTTTCCTTTTTCTATTTCTTTATTCTGTACTCATTAGACCGCCCGCGAATCACCATTGTTTGCCAAAAATCACATTGTAGAATACTCCCTCAGTCAGTCTAGATTCTAGATTCTAGATTCTAGAATGCTGGCTCCTATTCTGCTTTGTATACTTATAAATTTGTTTTACTAAATATTTATAAATATATATGAATAAATTATGTCTAAATATACAATAAGTAAACTTTAATGTTATAAAATTTAAGAGTTTCATTCCTAAATAAGACATTATTAATTAGCTAGACCAACATCCAGTCGAGAAGAAACTATTCCATGCTCTTGAAACATAGTGAATAGTTTGCTTTCCCTCTCACATGCGTGCAGGGCCTTCTGTGATGGGGTCCATATGGGACCCAAATGCATGTGAGAGAGGAGACAAATTATTCATCATGCTCCAAGAGTATGGAATAGTTTTTCACATCCGAGAAAGAGCTATTAAGTTTTTTTATATTATAATTAATTAGATAATTTGGTTTGTCCTCCGTTTTTAATTTAATTTATCCTCATTTTTATTTTCTGTTCGATCTTTAACTTTTTCTATATTAAGTCAATATTTGTTATTTATCAATTTAAATTAGAAATTTAAATTTGTATGGTACTTTTATAATAAAATAAGGATTAGTAATATAGTTTTATAAGAAGATAATTAAAATAAAATTATCTTAATTAATATTATAATCTTTTTGTACATAAAAAAAAAGAAATTTTTATTTTTATTTTTAGGATGATATTGTAAAATAACACAATATCTTCAAGTTTACTAATATCATTATATTATCTTGTATCCCTACTAAACTAAACACTAAATAAATTAATCAGGGATAAATTAATCATTACTTATCCACTTTGTATATAAACATATGGATCTTTTTTATTTGTTTTGTTTTATTTTACTTTTTTATAACATAAGGATCCAAAGACGGGCCAATATGATAAGGCAAGAAAAAGTTTTGACGTGGATGCGATACTAAGGGACAAGCCACATGGTTGTGAGTGGGGTGAATCGACCACCCTGAAAAAAATAAAAATAATTTTTTTTTACAATATATGATAGATTTAGAAATTTTTTGGGTATAATATATATATTGATTTATACTCTTACTCCACTCGGTTTAAGAAAACGAAGAAGATATTGCTTTAGAAAATAACAAAGATCGATAATGGGTCCTCAAGTCCATCTCTTCCTCCATCTACTGCTTATCCTGGTATCACTCAACTATACTAGTAATTCATTAATATATATACATGTAGCTTCCATATATATCTTCAAGTTGTTTGATAATGAACTAAGCTTATGAATTTGATCTTTTATGATAGAAAAATGTTAGAATGTCAAAATTTATTCTTCAGTGGTTTGTTGAGTTTCTTACGTTGCAATTTTGTTTTTGATCTTCATTTTGAGTTTTGGTTTTAACATATTTGTTTCTATCTATAAATGAGAAAACAAAAACAAATTTCTATAATTTTGGGAACCTAAATACCTGTTATCGTAGTAATACTTGTCATTTGGAGAATCTGAATAGAATGGAAAATACCTATTTGGTGTTATTCAAAAAATAGTGTCCAAATCTTTGGTCTCATTCTCTAACTCATCTATTGTCACATGGCATGTATTGTTGTCAGCTGCATTTTATTCACTTATTTACAATTCATTTTGTGAATATGTAAGAATTACCTGACACCAGTGCATGACATAAGATAGGTGTTAAGAACTGCGAATAGGACAACAGATCTGAATTCCCTTTCTAAATATGCAACTTTGCTTGTATTCACAGGTTACGTGGAAGCATGCTTCTGCAATTAGACCCACGGTAGATGATGATCATGTTCTTGAGGCACCACATGGGCAGCAGCAGCAGCAGCACCACCACCACCCCATGATGGATCATGTAATATTCTTCAAAATGGAGGATCTCCAGTTGGGGAAAACAATGGCTATCCGTTTCCCAAAAAAAGACACTACTTTTCCTTCATTTCACTTGTTGCCTCGAGAAGAAGCTGATAAAATTCCTTTTTCAATAAAACAACTCCCAAACATCCTTCAACTCTTCTCTATTTCTCAACCTTCTCTCCAAGCCAATACAGTGAAAAATGTACTTACCCAATGCGAGAATAAACCTATAAATGGCGAGACTAAATTCTGTGCTACATCCTTAGAATCCATGCTTGATTTTTCCCGTTCCATTCTCGGTCCCAAAATTAAAATCCTATCCTCTACTATGAGCAGCCCAGGGCTCCAGAACTATACTGCCGTGGAAGTCCCTCAAGAAATTCCAGCTTCTAAGAGTGTGTCATGTCACACTTTGCCTTACCCTTATGCAATTTTCTTCTGTCATTCTCAATATCCGAACACGAACAGATTATATAAGACTGCACTTGTAGGTCAGACTAATGGAGATAGGATTGAAGTTATCAGTCTTTGTCACCTTGATACCTCGGAGTGGAGCCCTGATCATCTCTCCTTCCAAGTGCTGGGAACTGAGCCTGGGAAAATTCCAGTGTGCCATTTCTTTTTGGCAGATAATTTCGTTTGGATCCCATTGCCTAGTACTTCCATGTAGCTAGTTCAATTCAGTTGTGTTAATAATCAGTGTTGTAACACTGCTACAAATTATATGTTGTTGTATGTCTAGTTTTGATGAATTTTATGGGCTTGTTTGTGTTTAATTTCTTGAAAATCTTTGTGCATGTGAACTTATGGCAAAATAAGAAGGGTGTTATGTTTGTTTGCAAGTAAATCTTTTCTTTTTTGTATTAATTTTTTCTTCAAGTATTAAGGTCAAAAAGAAAAAATTCATCAACAAAGTTAGTTATCAACATTTCTGATATATACAGACCTTTTAAGAATTTAGATCTGAGTTCTTTTTCTTGTCTTATTACTATCACAACCCCAAGTGTCGATGACACGTAATACTAATTCATTTAAAAAGTTAATTATAAATAACTGAGTAATTAAATTACATTTGATAATAATATGTAACATAAAAAAAAGATGGGATTAAGATGAGACAGAAGACTTGGACTCCCTTTTAATATCATGCAAATAGTCGACATTGAGTGTTGTTTTTAGCCAATTTTTTTTCATTAAATCCAAACAAGTTTTGGGCAGAAGTGTATGCGCATGAGATACAACGATTTAGTGCTGAATACAATTTAGTTATACGAAATTTTATGCTACTCACAATTCGGCTTTCAAACTAATTTGGCTTATATCTCTGTTTCATCAAGTATTTAATTTCACACAATTTAGCTTCCAAAATTAATTTTCGGCGAAAATTGGCCGAAATGTCTAATTTTCCGATAAGGTAAGTATTTTTATACGGTTTGACCTTATTAAAATATGATTCGACTTTAGTTTGGGGGCGAATTGTGAGAAAAGTGAAACTTGGTATAACTAAAGTGTATTTAACCCAATTTTTTTTTACAAAACCCTAAATTTAATTTTAAAATAAAACTATTAAACTTATTTTTTTTGTTAATAGAACCAAATAATAGTAGTGGTTATTTATTTATTTCATTTATATTTAAATAATTATTTAGATAAATAACATAGAATAAATAATGTTAATTATTTATTATACTAAATAAATTCACGTTTTTCGTTGTTTTCTAAATTATAATATAAATAAATACACCCTTGTTATATATTCTTTTTAATTTATAAAAATTTAAAATTTAAATGTGATAATTTATTTTGATATATATACGGTATTAATTAGCAATTTTATTTTTTGTTAAACATTATTTGGTATAATTTTTATTTTTTGTTATACTAAATAAATTAACGTTTTCTATTCTACGCATGATGTGTTCTTATGTTTTAATATAATATTTTGCTTTTAATATTTAGATATTAACTATAATGTATTATTTATTTTGCATTTGAAAATAAGTTTATTTCAATTTTCCATTTGAATTTTTTTTTATTTCAATTTTGTATATAAGTTAGTTATTTTGTATTTTAAAATTATGTTATTTTTTTCTTTGTTTTCTAAATTATAATTTAAATAAATACACCGTTTGTTATATATTCTTTCTAATTTATAAAAGTTTAAAATTTAAATGTGATAATTTATTTTGATACATATACGGTATTAATTAGCATTTTTATTTTTTTATTTTTTGTTAAACATTATTTTGTATAATTTTAATTTTTAATTTTTTTTTGTTATACTAAATAAATTAACATTTTTCTATTATACGTAAGATGTGTTCTTATGTTTTAATATAAAGGGTTGCTTTTATTTTTTAGATATTAACTATAATGTATTTGTTTATTTTGCATTTGAAAATAAATTTATTTCAATTTTTCATTTGAAAATAAATTTATTTCAATTTTGCATATAAGTTAATTTTTCTGTATTTTAAAGTTATGTTATTTTTTCTTTGATTTCTAAATTATAATTTAAATAAATACAACATTTGTTATATATTCCTTTTAATTTATTAAAGTTTAAAATTAAAATATGATAATTTACTTTGATACATATATGGTATTAATTAGCATTTTTATTTTTTTATTTTTTGTTAAACATTATTTAGTATATTTTTTTTTGTTAAATATTATACGTTATTAAGTTAGTTTTTTTTTTTTTTTTTATAAAGTAAGTCAACCGTATTTAAATATGGTCAAACCACATAAATTCATTAGGGTCCGACCGAATTGTCTTCTGGGTTGGATTTTTCGGCCAATTTCTATCAAAAAATGATTTTAGGGGCTAAATTGTGTAAAATTAGGTATTGATGTAACGGATGTGTAAACCCAATTAATTTAGAGGCCGAATTGTGAATAGGGTAGAACTTCATATGACTAAAATGTATTTAGCCCGAATGATTTATTTAAGGGTATGAAATTCCATTCCACCGGGATGAAATTCCATTCCACCATCAGTTTGTACAATTTATTTTATTTTATTTTGGTGTTGAATTGCCTTTCCACTGATGTGTGAAATTTTAGAAAATTTAAGACAAGTTCACTTTTTAATTAATAGAATACAACCAGGAAAACTGTGAACGAATCTACAAAAAGCACAAAAATAAATAAATTATTTCCATTAAATGAAGTTATTGGGGCAGGACTCCTGACTCCTGACTCCTGACTCCACACATCACATACGATCAACTCTTAAAACATATGAACATTTATTTAAGGACTTAGGGAGGAAAACTTGCTTGCCTTTCCCATTTGACACAAAGTACAAAAACAGCTTTTCTTTGAACTAACTGGTAAATGAATATTGCGAATAACTTGACCAAGGACTCGATTATGGGGATGACCCAAACAACAATGTCATCCATCCATGATACTACGTGTTAACCCCTGATTTTATCCACTGTAATACTTAAAAGTAGACAAAGTTACAACAAAAATCTCGACGGCCTAGGTCGTCCGAATATACTTCAACGTGAGAATAAATACAGGTCAAAAAACGTAAATAATGAATAGTGTAAATTGCTAGAATAAATAGATATTTGATGTAAAAAGAATTATGTGTAAGGAATTGAGTACCGTGAGTCCATCCTTATAGTTGTATTTATACTATTCTTATCTGCCTTACTCCCCGTGACCAATTAGGATTGGGAAGCCATAATTAGAATCCAATTATGAATATGATGTTGACCGGTCAATCATTTATCTCCCTTAAGATCCAAAATCATAACCTGATTTGTAAGTCATCATGGACTTTGAACCTCCTAATTTGTCGAGCCTCTCCGAAGAACACTTGAATGAGCGTAGCCCTTCACCGGGCCTATCATAGTGTGTAATAATCCAACTCCTGCTTTTAGTTCATTTAATTAATTCCCCAAAAATATACTACATTATTCTCCATAACTGCTACACTTGCCTCATTAAATTTTACTTCCTTTTCAAAATAGCCGTCCTAGGAACTCGCGCCCATCTTTAATTGGTAAACCCCTAAGACTAACAAAACCCTTCCATTTCAAATCATCTTTATAAAATCTTTTCAAATTTTCTACAATCTTCTCTTTCTCTGCAAAAATCTTCCCATCTCCTCCTCCATTCTCCAACCACCCCCTTCCTAAAAGATCTTCATTTACCCAATTCCCATGGCCAAGAACTCCTCCTACGCTCAACTTGTATCCTCTTCTAAATCACCCCCAGATCTCCTCCCAAAACTTTCCAAGAGATAAATGCAGAAAATCGTGACAAAAAAAGGTCTGAAGTCGACTTTTCCATTGCCAACACCAAATCCAATGTCTCTATCAAACATCTTGATAACATCAAATATTTATACCAGATCCCAGATGAATACGAACTACGAGCCATTAAGCCCTATGAAAGAATGTACATGCGTCCAGATGAAGGCTACATTGCCATCCCAGTATATGCCCTTAAATACAATATAAGATTCCCTCTCCCAGATTTCAACAATGCCTTTTTATCTTTTATGGGCATCGAATTTTCCCAATTGGTGCCCAATTCTTACATTCACTTAGTTTGCTTTATTGCCTACTGCAAAGAGCAAAATGTCACCCCTTCCATGGATCTTCACTTCACCTACTTCAAACTAAGCCAATCAAGAGAACCTGACTTTAGTTAACTAATCAAACTGCCCAACAAAAAGGTCTGGATGACCATTCCTACCAACAACAAAGGATGACATCCCTACTGGAATTTCCTTGGGTGCCCAAATACCAGTACAATCCCGACCTATGGCAAGCCTCGGATTTGATCACATGCCTGACCTCTATGAAAAAGTGTTCAAGACTTTCTATGCCAACATGGCGACCATACCTTGATCTTTAGAATTATCCTCCGCCAGACAATGGTTGTTTGATCACAGACGTAAGCACCCAAATTTTCTTTTAAAAATATATCTTCTTAATTGATGCATGTAAAATAATTTTCATTTTCTGCATTTCCTTTCAGTAGTAATTATCAGTCCTCAATCTGTACTATTTATGACCCCTCTCCTCGAACGCCTTGCAAAAGCTCCTAAACTGTTCTCACCACCTCACCTTCTCGATCCACTTATAACCACAACCACCAAACCTATTGAAGTGGAAAATGAACAACTTCAAACCATAAAACGTCAATGATCTGTTACATCATCCGATCCACCAATCTATGTCCAACCCATTTCCTTTGTTCCGCCTTTTCCACTTTCACCCCCATCTTCTAAATCCCAGATCTTCCCCATTAAGATATTTCTCCAAAACTCAATCCTGAACGGTCCTCAAATCGTCTTGAACCTTTAAACAATACCCCCGAACACTAAACAACTATAACCTAACCCCTTTCTGTCACTACCGATCCTCCTTTTGTCACTGTTGAACTCTAAACAATCACAACATACCCCCATCCTGCCACTTCTGATCACTTCAAATTACTCTAGAAAAGGAAAAACCACTTCGCCATGTCCGAAGAAGATAATCATTAACTAAGGAAACAAAAATGCCTTAAACTCTGCAAGCCCCTCTCTACCAAACCAACTTTAACCAAACTCTCATCTGAATAAATCATAGAACCCACCCCAACCTCTGAACCATCTAAAGAAATAACATCTTCAGAACAAACACAAACAGAAGGTTAAACTAAACCTACCCTAATACCTACTTAATCATAATCCAATCCCCCAACCAACACAATGTCATCCACATCCACCCGCACGGTCGAAATCCCTTTGAACCTATTCTTTGAATCCTCTGCTGCCATATACGCCGAAGTCAACTTCTGGCCAAAAGACGCTGATTACTCCATTCCTTTCTCCCTTTATAAATACTTCAGCTTACTCGCTGATGAAGTCGAGCAAAGAAAGTTTAGCAACCGGGACCTCTTCCTGGCTACAACAATGCATCAAGGCCGGGTAAGTGAAAAAAAACCTACTTCTTCCTTTTGTTTCAAGCAATGCATATTATTCTTACTAATTTTATATCCCCACACAGGCTTTATCTCACTTCAGCATACTGCTATTAAGTGAGCTTGATGGAAATGGTGCCGAGGAGACTATCACTGACTTGAACGAACATCTCGTCGAAGCCAATGTGAAGATCACCACACTCAAACAAGCCAACCGATCCCAACTAAACGAACATACATAACTCGAATTACAATTAACTTAATAAATAGGGAAGCTCCAAAAAGAAAACTCTAAACTCTAGAATTAGAACAGTATACTCCAACGCTAACTTGAACAGTAAACCAAACAAATCAATGAGAAAGACAAAGACATTGAGAAACTTGCTGACCAACTCCATAAACAACTTGATTCATACTGAAAAATCATCGAAAAGTTTAATAAAGTAGAAAAGAATCACAAAGATCTCATCAACGAACACCAGAAACTAAACGCAGACCTCTAGAAAGCCAGTAAGATCATCGCCCACTTCGACAAAGAAAACAATACCCTGAAAGCTCAAACCCAAACTGTCTCCAAAGAACAACAATAGAAGATAATTAACAAGTATTAAGCATCCGAAGAACTTCTTCAAGAAATCATTACAGAATTTGATAAAAGGGTACAAGTCTGTCAAAGCCAAAATCCAAAAGGCTGGCACCGATTCCAAAACCTTGGGATTTTCTAAAGATGAAGACGAGGACCACAATAACAACAATCAACAACAACCATCTAAACAACTAAGCAGATTATAAATTTTATTTTTTCAAACAATTGTAATTTATAAAACATCTTTTGTAATGAAACATCTATTCTAAATGAAAATGCAGTTTCTTTTTATTAATATCTTCTGAATATTACAATTGTATAAATATACGTCTCCCAAAACTACAAAGAACATCTAACTTGTAAAACACCAATCTATTACTGATAATATTTTCTCAACCTAAAAACATGCCAAGTATTTTTGAATTCTGATCCGTCCATGTCCCGAAGCCTATAAGTTCCTTTCTTCAATACCTCTATGACCTCATATGGACCCTCCCAGTTAGGCAGCAACTTATCGATACTCTGTGGTTGTAAGACCCCGAATTTTATGAAATATAAAATTTAATTTTTTTCATATATATTTTTTTCATAAAACAGTAAGTGGTTAAATTGACGAAATTGAAAGTTAAGGATGTTACGTGCAAATTTTATTTTGTCAGACAATATTTATTTTGTCTGTGAATATTCGTTTTGTCAGGAAATATTCGGGCCGTACGACAACGCCAAAATAACTAATTATTGGTAGACCCCACAACAGAATATTTGTCGGATATAGAAAACGACAGAAGTAACCTTTTTAAATAAAAATAGTTAACAGTGTTAACTGTTAAAATATCGATGATAAAAGAATAGTAGCATACGGTAATTTATGGTATTGTAGCATACGATATTTTATAGTAGCACATGGTATTGCATAGTGTCTCATATTATTGGTTTGATAATTGACACCGTAACTGTTGCGCATCATTTCATCAATAATTGTCACTGCATAATATTTTATGTTATCAATTCAATAATTGTTGTTACACAGTATTTTGCATTATTGATTCATGAATTGTCATTACACTGTATTTTATATCATTGAGTCAATAATTGTTGCTGTACTGTTTTTAAAATTATTGAACCTAATAATTGTCACAGTAGCAAATATACTGTAATTTATATTATTAAATTAATAATAATTTGTAACGTGTTTATTACATTATTGTTGAATTATTGTTGTAGCATTATTTTATTTTATATGCAGGACCCACAGGAAGAAAAATAAAATATTAAAAAAAAAATTTAATTATTATTTTATGTGAATAGTAACGTGAATAGTAAGTGGACCCACTATGGGGACCACACGAAGAATGATGAAATTGAATTTGGTTGCTGGGAGAAATGAAAACGTGGGCCGGTTTCTGCTGCGCAACTTGCTGAATTTTCAGCATTGGCGTGCAGTACGTCACTCACCTATCATGCATAGTAACTTCTTTTCTCCTATAAATAGCTTGCTCAGCTGAATAGAAAAATCACACCTAAAACATAAAATTTTTCTATAAGAATTTTATGAGTTTTCTCTGAGAATAGTAAGGTTATCTTGAGTGTTTGAAAGCCAAAAGGAGTGTAGGAATTTTTCAAGTAAGTGTTTTATTAAAGAGTAGTAATTCCATAAATTCCTATTGTTCACGGTATTCACAAATTTTTCCTTAGAAGACTCTTCTTTAAGAAGATTCATTTTTAAAAGCTTTCTTTGGAAGATTTATTTTGGAATATTATTTTAAAAACTATTTAAAAGTAGTTATATTATACTACAAAAATTATGTTAAATATATATAATTTGATAGTTCATATTATACGAGTTATCATATACTTTGAAATTTATATGTGGCAATTACTAATTTTATTATAAATATATAGGTTGATCAATCTTATTTAAATCAATATCCAGTCACGTGTTAAGGTAAGGAATATCATTTTTTTTTCTTACTTATAAGGAATATCATCTTCTTTCATATTCTATTATTTAAACTTATTACAGTAAGGGGTATCATTCTTTTCATCATCATAAATGAATATTATGTTCTTTCTTACTGGAAAAGATTTTTATTCTTTGATCCTCGAAAATAATATCATTTCTTTCTTGTGTCATTTATTTCCATGTATTGAATTGTGGGAATAACCTTACAGCACGGATTACCGCCTGTTGGTGAATAACCTTTTGTATTCATTCCTTATTAATCTCTGAGAATAACATTACGGCGCGGATTACTGCCTGTTTAGTGAATAACTCTTTGTATTCAAATTTTATTAAATTATGGGAATAACCTTACGGCGCGGACTACCGCCCGTTGGTAAATAATCCTTTGTAAATTTCTTATTTGTCTCTTGTAGAAATAATTTGTCTACACGAATTATCTCATGACACTTTTATTTCATATTCGTTTGTAATATCATTTTCTTTCATATTCGTAAGTGATATTATTTTCCTTTATACTCATAAGGGATACCATCTTTTTCATCTTCCATTATTCAAACTTACTATGGTAAGGGATATTAATTTCCTTCACCTTTTGTTAATCAAACCTGCTACGGTAAGGATATTATTTTCTTTCATACTCCTAAATCGAAACTTATTATGGAACTATTGCTTCTATAATTCCTGAAAATATTATATGTTCCATAATAGTTGAACTTCATTATTTCAACTGAACCTTCCTATTTTCTGAACCTTCCTATAGAATTGTAACCGCTATTCTGAACTGTGGATCTTGAATATCATTTTTAAATTTCACTCAACATCATGTTGACAATTTGAACATTATTTGAATCTGCACAAAATAAACTTTCGATACTTATTGTTTATCCTGTTTCTTCTGTTCATCATCTGTATCACTGTTATTTGTATTAATCATCAAGAATCAAGCTGTTGTGAATATCTGTGGTCGGGGGCACAAATGCGATATAATTGTTGAACATATGATAGGTTAAAGGAGATATAATAGGTTAAAGGTGATACATCTGTTCGGTGTCTTTTATGGTACGTGGTGAATATTCTCTTTGGCTCGTAGTGCAAAGATGAACTGTTGTTTGGTATGATTATGACCAAAGGCTGAATCTGGTATAATCATGACCGTTGTTGTTATATTGAATATCTTTGGCCCGTAGTACAAAGGTGAACTGTTTTTTGGTATGATTATGACCAAAGGCTGAATCTGGTATAATCATAACCATTGGTGTTATATTGAATATCTTTGGCCCGTAGTGCAAAGATGAACTGTTGATCTGCATGATTATGATTAGGAACTGTGAACTTGTATTATCTTGACTGATGGTATTTCAGATGATAAAAGTTGATGATATTTTTTCTAAAAAGAGAAGCGAGTGGACATTATGGTTTGCATTATTCTTCTAATAGATTGCTCATTCCGCTGCTATTATTGATCTGAACATTGTTCAAGAATTTAACTGCAGTTTTTGATATAAACCTTGTAGTCTATTGTATTCTATCAAGAACTCAACTGTTGAACACTAATGATAATTTATTCGTCATTATCTTAGTCATGATATTTTTTACTGGGCTATTTGAGCTCACCCTTTCTTTTGTTCCATTGTTTTTCAACAAGAGATGAGAACGTAGCTGAGTCTAGCCGGGGAATGGAGTGAGAGTCTGAGGGATAGCTATCGTAGTCTTCACGTGTTGTAAAATAGTGTGATAATAATAGTGAAGACTTAGTTGTGTATTATTATACACTGTATTGTTGAACGTTGTTCTACCTTGTAATAATTTTATTGTATTCTTTTGACAACTCAAGTTTGAGCTGTGTGGGCCCAGATTTTGGGTTGTCACAGTGGAGTTGAAGTCTCTACCTCTCAAAGTACTAAATCTCCCACTTCAAAACGCTTTAGCCGAACCCTCCTTTTGTAGTGTCTGGTAGTCTTTTACTGGTAGATAGTTAACCAGAGTACTACAACATCCCGAACTTTATCCAATAGATCCAAATTGAGTTGAAGACCTTTTTCATTGTATAAGTCCTTAAAATTAGCCACCCTGAATGAAGTAGACCCAATTTTAACTGGAATTAGCGCTGTAGTACTATATGTCAATTTGAATGGTTAATCTCCAGTAGTCGTTCGAGGTGTAGTATGATATGACTAAAAGACACTTTGAAGTTCTTCCAGTCAACTTCCCTTAACTTCATCCAATTTTTTTTTGATACCGTTAAGTAAAGTTCGGATGGTCACCTCCACTTGACCATTAGGATAAGGATGTGCAATTAAAACCCTTCGATGTTAGATTCCCAAGTCTGATAAAAATTGCTAGAACTTAGATTCCACAAACTGCAACCCATTGTTTGACACCAGTACCATTGGGATACCAAACAGGAATACCACTGACTCTTTCAAAAACTGCAGACAATCATGTTCGGTGATATGTCGAAGTTGTTTAGCCACCACCCATTTAGTCATATAATCAATGGTCACCACTATATACTAAAGTTGTCCCTTCACCTAGGGCATGGGCCCCATCAGATTAATCCCCCAAACTATAAATGGGATCGGGGACAACATTGAGAATAACTCTTTGGGTGGGTTGATTAGGGATCAAACCATTTAACTGACATTTCATGCACCTTTTCACGAACTCCTAAGCTTCCTAGAACATTGTCGGCCAATAGTATCCTTATCTGATCAGCTTATACGCCAACGACTTCGTTCTCATATGATCCCCTCATATCTTTTCATGAACTTTTTGAAGAACACATGACGCCTCTGAAGGCACTAGACATTTTAATAATGGAGAAGAGTAAGCATGTCGATACAAGTCCCTATCTATCAAACAAAAATTCAAGCTTCGGTACTTAATCCTCTTCGCCAATAACTTATTCGATGGCTATTTCCCATCTATAAGATACTCAATGTATAACGTCATCCAATAATTCACCATCTCGATCGGCATCAACTCCTTCTTTAGAATGTTGGGTTAATTCAGAATCTCCAAATATACTGACCTTCCAAAGTTTTTCACCTGAGTTTCTGCCAGCTTAGATAACGCGTTTGCCACCATATTTCCATCTCATTCTATGACATAAAGAGCATAAGATTCGAACCTCTGTAATAACATCTTTACCTCAGACAAATATTTTATCATCCTTGCCCTTCAAGCCTCATGCTCCCCTTGTATCTATTTAACCATCAACTGTGAGTCACTGAAGATAAGAATATGGCGCACCTCCAAACTTTGTGCCAACCTTAACCCTGCCAGTATTACCTCAGTCTTCGATGCCATCATTACCTATCAAGAAACAGATTTGAGTCCCCAAAGCTTGGTTTTCATGATTAGCTATGGCATCTAGCTTGAAGCTCCAAAAGCTCTTTCGAAAGTAAGTCATTTTCATAATGACGTAAAGTGACCTCTAAACGTAAGACTCCAATTTTCAAAATATTAAGGAAGTAATGAGATGGAACGTGATTCAGAGAGACTTGATAAAGGATTTCACAAGGCTTCCTAAGAGAGCCCTCCTAGGGTTTGGCCCCATAGAGGTTCCCTCTACTAAAGACTTCATCTTTTGAGGCTTCCAAGATTAAACTCTAAAGAATTGTTTAGAAAATTAAAGTTGGACTCAAAGGCTTGAAATTTGATACACGATCGCCACTCAAAAAGCGTGACTCACGTGAAGGGGGAAAATGTGAGCCCAAGTATAAATTAGGGTTCATATATGACCTAAAGAAATGAATGAAAGATTAAAAAGTTAGAAATAAATGTGGCAAATAATGAATGATCAAAAGGTAGGAAAAACCCTAGGGTTTGCCCCCCCTAAGGTTCGGCCAACCTAGGGTTAAGCCACCCTAGGTGGTCCCACCTTTAGGCAAATTTTAACAATGACGTCCCTGATCGAACTTGATTTGAACTATCGAAATGAAATAAGGACAAAACAAGAAAAATGAATAAGGGAGGAATGAAAACCTAAGGTGCCCCTAGGTCCCCCCAAGGGTTCGACCATCCTAGGGGTCGCACCCTTTTACTTTCTTGAAAGTTAATGACAGAATAACAAACCTAAAGGCAAGAAAACTTGTGAGGGCCTAGAAATGATTTTCCATAAATCCTCAATGACAAGATGGACTTATTACAGGGCCAAAAATTAAGAGAAGGTAACAAAAATTGAGTAAGAAAAGATAAAATAAATGAAACAGACGGAAGAAGAAGCAAAACCACTACAAAAAGCGCCATTGGTGATGACATCATTGTCGACGACCTAAATACCGTCAATAATAACCTCACTGCTGACGAAAATGGCGTCGTCAATGTGTTCCATTGGTACTTTCTTGTTCCAAGTTTATGGGCGACAGACTTCCGTTGATAATGACTATAACGCCATTGGTAATGTGGTAGGAATTGGTGCCAAATTTTTGCGGGGGAAGGAAGTCATTGGCGACAACAAGGATTTTATAAGTCGATGGGCTCGCCATTGCAATTGACCCTAAGATCGACGAGGGTAATCTCGATAAAATTGCCATCGAGAATGAGTCCATTTTTTTTAACCCTAGGTTGATGGCAACGCCTCTATTTTTCTCCCCTCCATTTTTTCCCTCTTTGATTTTTCTTTATCCCTCTCAATTCAACATACCAGTTCGCCCATTTGCTCAATTGATTATACATTTCTTCCATTTTGCCCAATTGATTGTTCAATTTGCCCCATCTCAGTAGAGATTACAACCAAATTAAGCTACCCATTTGGTCTTCCCCCTTCCTGTTATGCGTTCTAGGTAGCCGCTGCAACTCCTTTCGGCTGGTCGTACCTTTTACTGCCACCGCTCCGCCTCTTCTTCCTTCTTCTTCTTTACTCTGGCTGCCACCGCTCACCCGCTGCAACTTCTTTACCTCATTTTGCTATTTTTTTTTCTTGGTAATTCTTCTTATTACACCAGAAATCCAAAGTAAATCAGCCAACTTTAGCACAACCAACATAATTTATTTTCACTGCATGCCTTTGATCACAGTTCGATAAGTTCTTACTTGTTCTAGTCATTTTGATTATAGTTGATTGAATATTTGCACGATTGTGTGTAATTCATGTCATTGTGAAACCTGTTTCACAATCTTTAAATATAAAACATATCTTAGATTAGTGAAGTATATAATTTTGAAATTAACAAAAGAATTAACAAAATTAAGGGATTCTGCCAGTGTAATTAGGTTATTGTAAAGGGTAAACGTTAGGAATTGCATTCATTTGTGCATATGTACAAATTATGGTATCGTAAACAGTAGACATTAAGTCAAATTAGATGTTGGTGATTCAACTATTAACAAGTTTAGGGGATGTTGATATGCATTTCAACTCAAAATCTCCTTAATCCATTAACCATTATAACAAAGTACGATATACAGTAATATTAACTGTGTTATCATTATAGTACTACGTATATAGTGATTAAATTAATTTCACTTTCCAACACATGATCGCGCAAGTAGAACATACTTTACACACCATACAAACATGCATAAGTATGACTGACTACCTTTGACAAGGCTAGTTATAAGCTGGATTAGGGGGAGCATGAAAAATCATTTCCAATAATATGTATGCTTTACAAACAAGTAAAAATATAAGGTGATTGCATGTAAGGATAATTAAATTTCAATTATTCAAGGAACAAAAAAGGAGGAGATCAAAAGAGATTAAAAATCCAGCATAAAAATATAACATGCATGTATGATAATATATTGAGCCTCGCCGTCTATAAAAATACAATATACATAATAATATTATTCTTTAATTTCAAATGGTGTTTATTCTATAAGGGAGTTAGTTGAAATCTTCATAATTAAATAGTAGAATCTCAACATATATCTCAACTCCTATATAGTCTTGGGCAAATTGGTATGTATATTTTTATATTTAATTATAAATCAAAATATTATATCAAATTTATTATAACTTTAATTTTTATAAATTTAAAACTATATTTAATTTTTAATCTTAAAATTAAATATATTTTATTAAAAAAATTAAATAAAACCAATTTTTAAGAGAATGAAAGAGTGTAGGAGAAGTTGGGACATCGTGTGTGCCTTATCACTTTAAAGTAGATGACACCTTTCAGTTTGATTTTATGACCTCAACAAACGCTTCATCAAGACCAACTTGATAATATATATAGTATGTATGTGCATGGTTGTGGCGTATCTCCATAGCCTATACTTTTATTTATTTGTGTAACTCCTAAATTATGTTAACATGCTTGAGATTATTGCAGTTGCATATTTTCATACAGTTTAGAAAACTTAGAAACTCGTTCAAGATTCATTTAATATGAGTAAATCTCGAATAATCTCCGTTTTGGGGCTGATCTTGAATGTTTCGATATCACTTAGGCCAGTGTTAACAACTTGAGCACGTCTTTAAATTTTGAGAATTTTTGGTCAGTATATATCTCTTGATGTTCTTCGAGTGCATATTTAAACTACGATGTGTTAGTCTATTTCGTGTACTTGAAGATCATGAGGAGATGCTACCAAAATTTCTTAAAATTTAAATATGTGTTCCAGTTGTTGGCATCAGTAGGGTGACGCATCTAGGAATGGGATAGGAACCTGACCCGTTAGAGTTGGAGATGAAGTTAGGAAAATCATTTGCACACATATACATTAACTCTCCCACTTGAATGTGTTTTGATTTTTCATATATATATCAGACCGTAGTCGTAGATGTTTGTTGATCGAAGTTGGATGGAATGTAGGGTAGCTATGAGTATCGTAGTGGGGTTGAACAGTTTCTCAATTTTACATTTGAGCAAGTCAATGATTATGAGATCAGATGTCCTTGTAAGAGATGTGTGAATGAAGTGTGACAGAAAATGAGTGATGTCATGTACGACCTATTTGCTTATAGGTTCAAACAGGAATATAACACATTGATCTATCATGGAAAATAACTAGTTAAATGAACGTGAATCTGAATCGACATCCAGAGCCAACGCAATCTACGATTGTACTAACATCATAGTCGAAGATTCTAGTTCATTTTTCTAGTGGAATACAAATAGGGATGATGGTATCATTGAGTAAGATCCGAATGATAGGTCTAACGGTTTCTATCAGTTATTGTAGGAATCAGTGACACCACTGTATTATAGACATGAAAAGCACACGGTCTTATTTGTAGTGACTAAGATTTTACACTTTTAAAACGAGTATGATTGCAGCGATAAAGGTTTTAATGAGCTGCTCAACATTGTGAAGGAGTTCTTACCGACAGATAATAAGTTACCGAAATCATACTATGATGTGAATAAATGGTCAAAAGGCTCAATCTAGGGTATGCGAAGATTGATGCTTGTGAAAATGATTGTATATTATATTACAATGATGAGAAATAATATAAGAGGTCGTGTGATATCTACGGTCAAAGTAGATACTTTTAAAATAGCAAGAACAAGGAAAAAGGCGTGCTGAGAAAGATATTACATTACTTTCCTATTGCACCGAGACTTCAGCGATTGTTCGTGTTAACACATACTGTTGAATGTATGAGGTGACACTCAACACAGGACATAGTCGAAGGTCAACTGACGCACCCGACAGATGGGCTTGAGTGGAAGAATTTTGACAGAAAGCACATCTCATTTGCTAAAGTGGTTCGCAATGTTAGGCTTGGACTTGCTACAAATGGCTTTAATCTGTTTAACGGGCCATACACCAAGCCATACTCAACCTGGCTAGTGATCATTGTTATTTATAACCTCCCACCTTTGATGTGCATGAAAGATCCCTACATGTTCATGACTTTACTGATTCCGGGTGAAAAAAGTCCAAGTAAAGACATCAATGTCTACCTTAGGCCCTTAGTTGATGAGTTCAAACTTATGATGTATCTCTTAAACAAAACTTTGACATGAGGGAAGCTTTACTATGGACCATAAATGATTTCCTGGTATTGGGAATGATCAGTAGATGGTCGACTCACGGGACCTTGTCATGTCTCATGTGCATGGGGTCGATTAAAGGTATGCGGCTAAAATATGAGGGGAAAATTACTTTTTTTGTAACTTTCAGATAGTTTTTGCCTATTAAACATCGTTATAGAAGGTTGACTAGACAATTCAATTAGAAATCAGAGAGACGTTGTGTGCTTGATCGTCCTTCTGGGACATCAGTGTTAAGTTGGATTAGTCGCTTGAATTTTTCACCACCCAGGAAGAATCACAGATTAAAGCGAGCTTATGGGTATGGTAAGGTTCACAACTAGACACATCGTTGTATGTTCTTTAAGCTACCTTATTGGGCTATACTCTGCATCCGTCATTGTTTAGATCCAAAGTATACCAAAAAGAATGTATTCGATAATATTTTTTATACAGTGGTAAAACAAAGGACAACACCAAGTCAAAGCTTTATTCGATAGATATAAACAATAGGGAAGAATTGTGGCTATATGAATAGGGTGGTAAGATGGTAATGCCCAGAACAGAGTATACTTTGGCCAGAGAATAGTTGGTCTAATAGGTAATTGGATTAGTGGACTGAAGCTCTAAGATGAATATTCTTCAAATATAGCAAGGTGTTGTAAAGTTGAAGAGCTTAAGTTTTGGGGTCTAAAAAACTTTAATTGTTATGTATTCATGCAGAAGTTAATCCTCGTGGCATCTATCGACTTATTGCCGAAATGTGTGGCTGAATCATTGACAGAGCTTTCCAATTCATTAAAGATCTATGCTTGACATATCTCCAGCTCAGGGATGGAGATAAAATGGAGAGGTAGATAGTGGTAATATTATGCAAGCTAGAAATGATCTTTCCCTTATCATTTTTTGATTCAATGGAGCATTTGCCTATTCACATGACATACAAAACCAAGCTTGGTGGTCTCGTTTCAATATAGATAGATGTATCCATTTGAGAGGTAATGACATTAATATTTTCAATACGCTAAAATGTTTTTCACTTTTTGTAATTGATGTATACATTCATATATAAAACATATAGGTATATGTGCCGTTTAAAACAAAAGGTAAAGAATAGAGCACGTTTTGATGGGTTTATTACTGAAAGTTATGTGATGGAGGAGTTTGTTAATTTCTGCTTGTTGTACTTTAAGCCTAATGTTCAGACGAGACACAATCGCTTACGTCAGAACGAGGCTGTTGCACACGAGGAAAATGGAGAATTAATGGCCTTTAGTCATCCGGTACAACCATTTGGCAAGAAAAAAGGCGATTTTTAACCGATAGTGAGTATGTAACTGCCATGTTGTATGGATTTATAAACATAAATGAAATAGCACCATACATTAAGTAAGTTGCAATAAGTATGTTGTTTATCATTGTTAAAAGTTCTAAACATACTATTACTAAGTAAATGGCCATAACTATAAATTTATAACTGTACTACAGTCAGTATGATGCTAAGACATGTGTAGTGAATCTGAGTATACCGGACGGGGAATTGTAAAATCGGAGAAATAAAGAATTTTTGCAATGGTTTAAATATGTAGTAAGTGACTTACGTTAATGTCTAAATGTATTTTTCCTCCTGACTAAATCTTATGACGCAATTAACTTTAGAATATGTTGATAAATGTACATTAGGTGTTGACAGATGATAAAGCTGACATGGGGCTAAAGCTTATAGCCGACGACCCTGAAAGATCTGCAAATACTTATACATGTTGCATTGTAAATGGTTACAGATTTAAGTGTTGCAAGGTTGGGGCAGTCATGTCATGTGACTCTGGTGTAGTAGTTAAAGGTAGTTGTTACGATAATTTTTGGGATGACTGGTACGGATGATTGCTAAAAGTAATAGTTCTCAAGTATTGGGGTCAAAAAGAGTTAGTTTGCTTCAATTGTCATTGGTTTGATGTTGAGAATGTAGTTAGAGTAGATAAAAACTTAGGACTGGTGACAGTAAATATGAGGACAAAACTAAATTCAGACGACCCTTTTATTTTAGCAAGTTAAGCAACACATGTGTACTACGCCCGGAGTCTGAAGACTCCCACAAACTTATGGTATGCTATTATAACAACCAAAGCTCGTGATTTTCAAGGCATAACTCCTCGTCCAGAAAATGAACCTTCACAAGTAAAGTTAACTAATTTTACACATACTAATGTGATAGTTATTAGTGAGTCTAGTGACGACGAGGATGATGCATAGCTGTAGAAAGTGAAGATGTTAATGTTGAGGAGTAAGATATAAATGAAGAAATTCTTGAGGATGATGAAGATGGTGATGACAACGATAATGAAGAGCTATTGCTCGAGGATGACGATTTTGATGTTGATGACTTTGATGATATAGATGATTAGGAGTATGTATTTAATATTATTTTAGTTGTATCCATATGTACTAGTTTGTCTTTACTAAATCCATGTGTTCTAGTTTGTAGTTATATCCATATGTACTAGTTTGTAGTTGCATCCATATGTTCTAATTTGTAGTTACATTCATATGTACTAGTTTGTCTTCACTAAACATGTCTTATAATTTCGTGTTTATGTCAATACAATGATATAGATATTGCAAGACCCCAACTTTTATGAAATACAAATTTAATTTTTTTTATATAGTTTTTTTTGAAACGGTAAGTGGATAAATTAACAAAAGTTAAAGTTAAAAAAATATTTTGTGCAAATTTTATCATGCAAGAGAATATTTATTTTGTCAAACAATATTCGTTCTGTCAAAAAATATTCTATCTGTACGACAACGCCAAAATATCCAAACATTAGTGGACCCTACAACGAAATATTGTCGGATATAAAAACGACAGTAATAACTTTTTTAAATAAAAGTGGTCAACGACACTATCACTTTTAACTGTTAAAATACCCAGTGATAAATGAAGAATAGAACACGGTATTGCACAGTAACATACGGTATTGCACAGTTACACAGTATGACACAGTGTTTCATATTATGGAACTGATAAAGTGGCTATTGTATAATATAGACTTTATTGAACCAATAATTGTCACATGTACAATAATTCATATTATTGAACTGATAATTGTTACAGTAGCATATGCACAGTAATTTATATTACTGAATCAATCATTGTCATTACACAGTAACGTGCTCTTTCTTTTATTTATTTTATGCATTATTGTTATCACTATTATGATGTTGATTTAATTATTGTATTCCATTATTAGTTGGTATTTCTGTTAGTATTGTGAGTCTCTAATTCAGAACGTCAACTATATTGCATTTACAACAATTGATTATAATAATGAATAATTATGAATAATTGGTGAATTATTATTGAATAATTGAATTTATAAAGTTATTTGTTTTATATACTTTATATAAAGTTAATTGTTTTATATATAAAGTTAATTAGTTTATATATAAAGTTAATTGATTTATATAAAGTTAATTGTTATATATATATATAGTTGATTGTTTTATATATAAAGTTAATTATTTTATATATAAAGTTAATTTATTTATATAAAGTAAATTATTTTATATATAAAATTAGTTGTTTTATTTTGAAATATTATTTTCTTTCAAAAACTATATTGAAGTTATTCTACTTTATTCTATGAAATCATTTTTGATGATTTCATACGAATTGGTATACACTATGAAATTTATATATAGTAGTTACTAATTAAATTTTAAATATATAGGTTGATCAACTTCATTTAAATCAATATCCAGTTCTGTGTTAAGGTAAGGAATATCATTTTCTTTCATACTCTTAAACTTATTATGGTAAATATTGTTCGATCAAACTTCCTGAAATGATTATATTTTCCTTAATAGTTTGCGTTTCATTTAATATCATTTCACGTGACCTTCCTATTTACCTAAACCTCTCTATTGAACTTCAACCGTTATTTTAAATTATGGATCTTGAATATCATTCTTGAATTTAAATCCACATCATGTTGACAATTTGGACATTATTTGACTCTAGACAAAGTAAAATTATAAACATTGACCTTCTTATTTACCTAAACTTTTCTATTGAACTTCAACCGTTATTTTAAATTATGGATCTTGAATATCATTCTTGAATTTGAACCCACATCATGTTGACAATTTGGACATTATTTGACTCTAGACAAAGTAAAATTATAAACTTTCGATATCTATTATTTATCCTGTTATTCTATTCATCATTTATCTCTATTGTTATTCTAATCATCAAGAATCACGTTATTGTGAATTTCTGTGGCTTGAGGTACAAATGATAGGGTAAATGCAATATAATGGTAGTGGGTCTTTTAGTGTGCATGGTGAAAGTTCTCTTTGGTCTGGAGCAAAGAAAAACTGTTGTTTAGTATGATTATGACCAGTGGTGTTTTAGATGATAAATAGTGATGATTTTTCTTAAAAAGAGAAGCTAGTAGACATCATGATCTACAGATTTTCCTAATGGTTGTTATTCTGCTGCAGTTGTTGATCTAAACTTTGTTTAAGAACTTAAATGCAGTTATGGATTTAAAACTTGTTATTTATATTATTTTATCAAGGATTCAATTGTTGAAAGCTAATGATAATTTATTCGTCATTATCTTAGTCATGATATTCTTTACTGGGCTATTTGAGCTCATCCTTTCTTTTTTGTTCCATTGTTCAAGAAATAAGAGTGTAGTCGGAACTAGCAAGGAGAAAAAGGAAATGGTGTGATGGTCCGAGATAGTTGCTATAATAGTCTTCACTATATTATAAAATAGTGTGACAATAATAGTGAAAACTTAATTGTGTATTAATGAGCACTGTATTGTTATACTTTGTACTGTTTTGTAATAGTTGTGTATTTTGGCGACTCAAGTTTAGGCTATGTGGGCTCAAATTTGGGGGCGTCACAGATATGACACGTACTTTATACGACAATCCTAGACCATGTAATGAGCATTTGACTATTGACTCCCAAACCAGTTGGCTTTAGGGCACTAAGTGTACAGACACCCCTAAGGATCCAATAACTCGAGTAACAAATGCCACAAAATTAAACCAGTCAAACTACTTATTATAATATAAATATTTTTCCTTTCATTCTCCCAATTATTTCACCTAATATTTCACTTTAAAACATAATCAAAATAAGTTATAGAGAAAATTAATATCTTCCATAAACATCTAGACACATAAATTTTCTCTAAGTCAAAAATAGCTCAAAACTAATGGATATGTGCTTAAAAATTTAAAGGATCACTAGCAACATAATAACCAACAAATAGTCAAAATTCAAACAAAGCAAAAATTTATCAATTTTTCTCAAGTTATAAAATAAAAACTAAATTTTTTATCGTTGGCAATAAATTTAATGCAATTAATTCATTGTCCAAGAGACTCATCCTAAAAATTAAGTTACCCCATTTTCATAGAAAACATGATTACTAAGCCTTTAAACTCCAATGTTACCCCAAGTGGACGAGTTGTGTCTTGTGAGGGTTTGTAGTGAATTTACTAACAAAATTTCAAATTTTAAACCAGAAAAACCTTTAAAAAAAGTATTTTTTTTAAAAATTTACTCACACCCCGAAACTTAAAATAGACATTGTCCACAATATATAAAATAAAGAAAATTTAAAAATAGAAGACTCCCCTAAATATGAAGCATTTTCTCCTTCATCTATTAAGTCTAAGTGAATTGAATAAAGCTGAAATAAAACAAAAGTAAAATATTAAAATAAATAAATAAAAACAAAAATTTACTATCAAAAAGAAAAAAAAATACTAAAAATAAAAATAAAAAAACTAAAACTAAAACTTGGGTTGCCTCCCAATAAACACTTATTTTATAGTCTCAGCCTAACTACTCCCTTTCTCTCAATCAGGCTCAATTGTAAAAATTATCATTTCATGCCTCCGTTTTGTGTTCTCTTTGATTTTCGTGGTATTTTTTCAAAATTGCGAACCACCCCCAAACTTGAATTCATCTGAGCTATATTCTTCAATAAAGTCAATCCGATAGTATTCCTTAGAATTTTGAATTTGTTGCACATAAGGCACCATCAAATTTTTCTTAATACCATTCGCACTCATAGCTTGATCATCCTCATCCTTCTTTTCTTCTTCCCAAGCCTTACTCATATTCTTTTCAACCTCATCATAATCTTCCTCATTCAAACGAGACCTCTTTAGATTTACTCTTTTAGCCATGTGTAACTCATTGCCCTTTTCTAAAACATCTGCCTCACATTTCTCTATACCTTTATCAATAGAATTAATCTCTGTATTGCTAGATAAAAGTTTATGAAGGCAATTGTTAACTAGATTGACAAGTTATTCCCTTCGAATCTCATCATCTTCCCTTTGAATTTCCATCTCACCCTTTTGAATTTCCCACTCTTGCATTAATTCTTCATTACGTTTAATTCTCATATCAGTATACTTTGTAAACCTTGTAAGAATTTTTTACAAATTTGATTTTTTCTTTTGCTGCGGTGGAGATTGATACGAGATTTCATATGACTGAGGTTGATATGAAAATTCTAATAGGTATGGTAGTTCTGGAGCAAAAACTTCTTGATTTTTCATCGTCATCTCAGTTCGCTATAAAAAACTATCAAGAATTTCCTCCAAATTAGATTTCTACTCTTATTATGGTGGATGTGGGTATTGAAAATACTGATGATAATAACTTGAAGCAAAGAATTGATCTTGATTGTTATTCCATGAATAGCTCGGACGTTCTTGCCAACCCGGATAATAAAAGTTTGGCGTATAGTTGGCTTGATGCTGATAATATGCATTCTAAATGGACTGCCTCTCAAAAGCGTCAAATTTCCTTGATAGCGTTGCAACTTGTGCAACCAATTGCTCAATTAATTATGCCCTTGATTATTCCATCCCTTTAGAAGGTCATTGATAATTAAATGCATCTAGAACCTAAAAAGAAGTAAAATAAATAAGTTAAAATAAAATAAAAATATTTAAATTAAAACCAATTTGATTGAAATTAATACTAGCGAATAATTATGAAATTAATTCCCCGGTAACGGCGCCAAAAACTTGTTTGCCTAATTTTAATTAGCAATTATCACACAAGTATATGCGGTCCATAAGTAATAAATTGATTAAGTCGAGTGTCGAACCCATAGAGAATTAAAAATAATTATTATCAAACACTAATTAAATATCAAATTAATTTTATTTAAACAAACACACTTAAATTATAAAATAAAATCTAATTTAAAATTATTAACTAAATTAATTTAAACAACAATGATTAAATCAGATTAAGAATATTTAAGATTATAATTTCTTTCAATACTTCATTGAAATCTTTTTACTCTTTTTTTTAATTAATTAATATATTAAATTGTTAACTGAGAATGTTTAACTATTTATTAATCATTTTCAATAATTAATAAAAAATTGTTATATTGATATGCAAAATAACTTGAAATAAACTCATTAAGATCAAACTCTCAACAAAATTATATGCGACATATAGATATATTCATCCTATACACTATCATGCTACTCTTCCTAAAAACATTTCGCAAATTCACATGTTATCATATCTGGATCTAAACTTATAATCCACTTTTGATTTCATATAGATTATATCATTAATTACTGCGCAAATAATTATATATGAATGCACAAATATGATAAACAATCCATATATAATCAAATGATAATCAAATAAATAAATAAATAAATTTAAACTACATAATGGTTCAATTGCAATCTCAATTAATAATTAGCCCATAACTGAAAAAGAAATCAAATCCATTAAATAAATCATTAAATCCAAATTACAAAAATTAATAAGAGAGTTAGAGAATAAATATATTTTTAAGCGTAATCTCTGAAGCTCCATCTTCAATTTGTGTAATTATTCCGCCTTGAATTTTGCCTTTAGAATTGATAAAAACCTAAGCTCTAATTTATTCTAATACTAACTATGTTAGATCTAAATAATAATATGCTTTAATTTATGTTATTTTCCTGAAAACAAGAGCTACATAGAGTATTTATGGGACTACAATAATAATCCTAATCAAAAGAGGAATTAAAAGTCAATTAGGAAGCAATTTTCTAAAAATAATCTCGTTTCCAGCATTTTCACTCAAGCCAAATAAGGCCCTCGCTCTTTTGACCAGTCAACTGACTCACACCGAGCATAGTGCCTGAATTATCTTGATTGAACCATGCAACGACACCGCTTTGCGCCTGTCCTTGCTGCCTTTGTAATGACCATGAATTTCATGTTACAATATAATTAGGATCAAGAAATAATTATCAATGAATTTAATGTTTGCGGTAATTAATTGTGTTATTATGTGATTGAATGAATATATTAATGTAATTGTGTATTTGTTCAATTATTAAGTGTGTCGAGGTAAGAGAATTAATTCATGAATGAATTAAAGAAGAGATCAATTAATGAGGTTAAACTAAACTAGTTAATTTAGTAACTCAATTGACTTTAATAATGCAACTCTAATTGGATTATATATTAAGTCCAAAGAAATTATGAAACTAGGTTCAATTGATTTAACCTTGTAGTCCATGAATTTAATTAATGGGTAGTCCATAATATATTAAATGATAGCCCAATGTATCATTGTTTGTATGTATAAGTTAGTAGCCCAAATGAATTAATATGAGAGCCCAACTAAAAGTTATCTAGAAGCCCACATTAACTTAATTCTTTAGTCCAAAGAAAAGCCTAAACTAGGTCAAAGTTGGTCAATATATATATACATATATATATATATATATATATATATATATATATATATGTATGTATGTATGTATATATAAATAAGAAAAATAAATCAATAATGGTTAGAAAGAGAAGGTGATAGCCGGCTAGTGAAGGGGGAACCCACTTGGGTGGAGTGTTATACTTAAGTTGCTTGAAAATCTTGTGAAGTGTAAAGTTGCTCAACAACCCTTACCAACCCTAATCCTTTATGCAAGAAAATTCCTAAAATCTAGCATTGGTGAGCTTAAATGATAAGATGAGCTAGGAGATTATATAGACTTATATGAAGTATATGTATATCTTTGGTAGTAGTATAAATAAGAACCTTCACTAATAAGGCTAAGCTTGTTAGTCATTTTACTAGGTTCATAAGAAAGTTCTAAAGAAAGTTCTTTGAAAGGAAAGAGTAAAAAATGAGTGCGAGAGCTTGAGAGTGATAACATCTAGATCATCAAAACTGAGTTAAAGTGTATGTTACCTAGTCTAAGATGTTTAAAAGTTTTCTATACCTTTAGTCTTTTCTTTTCTATAGTTAATATTTGTTATACAAAGATTTGCCATGGTTAGATGTGGGAGAAATTTTATGTGTTGTGGAAACCATGAAGGGTTTTGAAGGTATAAGGATGGAAGTTGATAGAGATATATATGTATATATGTGCATATATGTATGAATATGTATACTAATTGATTTTAATGGTCAAAAACCTATTTTTATGGTCAAATGCATATTTTTGAACTCTTAAATGCTAGAATTATGATATATATGAATATTCATGATTAAATATGTTTAATAGGTATATTAACATGTTTGGTATGCAAAGTGATAGAAGAAAATGCACGAAAGGATGTTATCGGTAAAAATTCTAACTTGTTATGTGGTTTGATGTGTTGTAAAATAAGTTGTGGATGTTATTTTTATGAGTTCTATAGCTTGAAAGATAGATTTATAAGTTATAAGAATAACCCAACTTGAATCTTTGAAAAATGTGGTGAAATGTGCAAGTTATGATCTTTATTGCAAAAGATGTCGTTTTTGAAACCCTAGTCGATCGATCAAGATTCCAATGACAATTTTTTTTTTCAAGAATGAGATCGATCCATAAAATATTGTAGAACATCAAGTTACGAGGCTAGCAATTTTTTTTTGGAGTCATTTGGATGTGTATATTTTATTTTATGCAAGTTTGAATCAAAGTACCAAAAGTTGAAAAAATATGAAAAAAAAATATATGTGAAAGAAATATAATGAATAAAGATAAACTCTGTACGAGAATATCTGAAGCTAAATGAACTCATAATGAGTTCTCAAAGCAAGCAATAAGATAAAACAATCTTATTAGTTTTTGTGTGAAACTATTTCATCAAAATGAAATGGTAAGTTTGGTATTATGTGTAATTATACCTAAGAAAAGAGATGAGTAAACTTATAAGGAATGTAAATGATGAAGGAATGAATTAAGAAAAGAAAGTGACTAAAATAGTTATAGAACGATTAAGGATTTCAATTGAAAACTCATATTGGTAAAACTGAGTAGAACGACTCTCTTGTATGGGAAAAAGTTTAATATACTTCAGAGAACCGATCTAACTACACTGTTGGTATGAATGATTCATGGTCAGTGTTCTCAAAGCGGGTTACACACTGAATGAAATCATTTGAGAATAGTGTTGATGAGACGGGGAACTGATTCATTAGTTCTTGGGTGGAGGAATAACTCAGTTCTCTATATTGATAAGTAAATTAAAATCTTGTGTCAAACTCTTCTTTGTGTATATTTTGAGAAGGTGATTCTTTTCTCATATATATATTGACTAGTTAGTAGTTGTTACGCCATAACTATAGTTTTAAAAATATTTGTATGTTAGTTACTGAGCGAACGAACCCTTGTTATGGACTTGGGCTATGATATGTTAGTCGAACCGACTTGTGAGATGCGGCTACGATTTGTCTATTCAGTGTGGTATTGATCAGTACCAATGTGCGCTGAGACATTTCAATCCCATGTTTATGAGAAGGGGAACTAATATATTTGTTTGTACTTGGTTTAATACAACCAATCAGTTTACTATATTACTATATATTTGCAAAACTTGTGTTATGGTAAGAGAATAATGGAAAAGATAGAGGATTGAGGGTATTTCAAAAATCTTCTAGCTATGCTAGATTTTCATGGTTATATTCGCACTTGGGTGCCTTTAAAAAGAATTGTTCACTAGATGAACTGGAAAAATTTTGTTAGTTCTTCACTAGCTATGTTATTCTTATGTCTATACTAATTGTTTTGGCTAGACGGATATAATATGGAGAATAAAAATGATTTATTCATCAACACTCCATTTAACCTGGTGTGAAGATGATACATGATGAGTTATCAACGCACATTGCAAGGTGCGATATACAGTCATAAAATTGCTTTTCAAAAGTTTGAATGGTTTAAATATGAGTCAATGCCAATTGTTTCGGCTAGACACCTTTGGTTATGAAAAAAGAACAGACGTAGGAATTCGATAGACGCAATAAACCGCGTCTTTAAAGATAATATGGTACGACAGGCTAATCACCTAAAGTACAACGTAGGTGTGTTCTCGGTCTTAATTGATTGTTACACAATGTATGGTGTTCTCAATCTTAATTGATTGCTACACAAAGTATGAAGTGTTCTCAATCTTAATTGATTGCTACACAAGATATGGTTTTCCGAATGATGATTTAAAAAATTATGGGTTATATAGTATTCATAGTTTTTGAATAAGGTAAAGGTCTTGATTGACCGATGTATAAGTGAGAAGAATCCAAGATAAAGGAAGAATGAGACTGAATGTCGAGTATGAAAAGAGGTTTAAAACCTAGAGTTATGAAAGGAAATGTGTAGAGATAAGTGAACATTGTTCAGACCTAATGAAAGTATTGGAGGTTTAATATGAGTAAAAGATGAATTTAGAAAATTCATATTGAATAGTAAATTGGAGATGATTATAAATTCTAATAAGAAGGAGAGAATGTAATATCCTGAATATTTATAGCACTTATAAATATGATATTAAATGACTAAAGTAATTGTAAAGTTAATTTCGAGGACGAAATTCCTATAAGTTGGGTTGAATGTAATATCCCAAATATTTTCAAAGTGATCTAACAAAATCTAAGCAAGGTTGTCAATTCAAAAGCTAAGATCGATTGTTCAAGCATAACTTAAGCTATCTTAAAGAATATATACGACTCGAAACTACGATCGTATACAACTAAGAGGTTAAAATCTTTAACCTAAAGTGTGAGTTATGTGATTTGTAAAGCTCGAATTGAGATTTTAAATGTGCTATGTGAATTACTTATGTGTAGGATTCTGTGTTTTGGTTCGAGTAGGTAACCTTAACACTTATTAAAAATCAGAAGTCAATTTAGGGCACAAACCTAAATTGGAAAAAGAGTTAAAACCTAAACCATAACCCTAGGGTCTAAACCCTGGGAAATAACCTAGGCCCTCGAGCAAAATGCGAAGGTCAAATTGACATTCCGTTTAAGGATTCAACCTTCCCCCGATTTGAAAACACGTAACAGTCAGTAAGAGTTTTTTCCTCGAAAAACGTGTTAAAGTACTATTCATGAAGAAACGTTTTTCATTCGTTTGACCGTTTCTTTCATCTGTAGGACTTCTTGTATTTTACGATATAGTGTTAATATGAGGTTTAGATGTCAGGGAACCAATAAAATTTTATGGAGAAAAAGACAAAAAAGACACGATTTACGAGAAAACGTTTGTCGTCTTTTTGAACGTTCTTTTCAACGTTTGGATTTTTTTCATTTCACGATATAACATTTATACGGGGAATAGATACCAAGGAGCCACTGATATTTTCCCCAAAATAAAACGTAAAACGCTCTTCAAACGGAAACCTTTTCCATTTTTAAACGTTCCGCTGAAGGATATAGTGTTTGTATGTAATAGCGATGCGTAATATGCAATAAAAGTTTTTCCCAAAAAACGCGTCTGGAATAAGACGAAATAGGGAAAAGACAAAAAAATATTTTTTTTCGACTTTTTGATCGTTTAAGCATATTCTGAGAAATGGTAGTCAAAAATACTATTCACCAAAAAACGTGCAACGTGTTTTGGACTTTTCACTTTACAAAATAGTGTTTATTCGGAACAAAACTCAGTAATATGAAAATTTTAAATCGGTATAAGTTAACCATTTAGTTGGAATCAGACTGTTATATAATTAAACTGCTAATTCATCCGTGTTGTTTTCTTCAAATGCAACATGAGACATGTTAACGTAAAATTTGAATAATCAAATTTATGAGATTAATACCTAATTATATTATTCCAGCATAATTAGTGTTTAGAATGAAAGAAATTTATCAATCGCGTCGCCCGGTAGGTGTATTTGGGAAAACTACACGGAAGATTATCCGAGATAAATTTCAGGAAAATTTTGAGGGTCAGACGAGACATCATATTAATACTGTATGATGTATTTTATGAATAAAATATGTATAACTAATTAAAATTGATATTACTGATGCGAAATATTTTAAATTAATCGCACGCGATTTATCCGATATACAGAAGTCGGAAGAAGGAGCTCACCAAGCTTGCTTTGGAAGCTAATAACAAGTGTATTGGAGAAGCTTTGTTAAGTTTGTTCAAGAAGCTAGAAAATGGCTTAATGACCTAAATACCCTAGCTTTGAAAGTCCTATAAATAGAAGGCTTAATGTTCATTAGTTCTTTACCATTTTGAAAGCTTAAAAGCAAATATAGAGAGAGTTCTTGTGAGACAAGAATCAAGTGCAAAGAAATAGTTAAAGCTTGCACTTCGAGAGGTAAATTGTTAGTTGTTACTATGTTTATTTAATTTTTAGTTTCAAAAGCTCAAAAACGCGAGTCGTAGCCATGTACGATTGTTGTTCTCCGTGTTCTTCACGTGTTCTTGAGCCTTGCTACACTTTGTAGTAGTTATAATGTCGAATTTCAATTCGTAGTTTAAAGCTCAATGAACATACGTCGTAGCCATGTACGGTTTATTCGTTCTCCGCGTTCTTCGTATGTTCTTGAGCATTTTTATAAATTGTTTTAATCAACTATGCAAGCCGTTATAATAACCAAATTTTGTCAAATATAAAGTGTTATAATCACATATGTAAGCAGTTATAATGCTCAAATTATTTCAAGTATGAAATCCAAAAGCTCAAGAACATAAGTCGTTACCATGTACGATTTTTCATTCTTCGTGTTCTTTGTGTGTTCTTGAGCAAAAGTCATAATTTCTACATAAGTAGGTTTATGATTTGGTAATTTAATTTTACGGGATGATGAAACATGATGGCCTTGCTAAATAATGCTTGTGGCATCAAGTTTTAGAAGTCAAAACGAAGAACGATGAAACTTTGTTTTTCGTGTTCTTCGATTCGTTCTTCGTGTTCTTGAGAAAAATCATGAAATCTTATATAAATAGGTTTATGATTTTATTATTTTTATGTTATGAAGTGACATGGAGTGTTAGAACATGTTATCTTAGCAAATTAATGCTTTCGAGAGGTAAATTGTTAGTTGTTACTATGTTTATTTAATTTTTAGTTTCAAAAGCTCAAAAACGCGAGTCGTAGCCATGTACGATTGTTGTTCTCCGTGTTCTTCACGTGTTCTTGAGCCTTGCTACACTTTGTAGTAGTTATAATGTCGAATTTCAATTCGTAGTTTAAAGCTCAATGAACATACGTCGTAGCCATGTACGGTTTATTCGTTCTCCGCGTTCTTCGTATGTTCTTGAGCATTTTTATAAATTGTTTTAATCAACTATGCAAGCCGTTATAATAACCAAATTTTGTCAAATATAAAGTGTTATAATCACATATGTAAGCAGTTATAATGCTCAAATTATTTCAAGTATGAAATCCAAAAGCTCAAGAACATAAGTCGTTACCATGTACGATTTTTCATTCTTCGTGTTCTTTGTGTGTTCTTGAGCAAAAGTCATAATTTCTACATAAGTAGGTTTATGATTTGGTAATTTAATTTTACGGGATGATGAAACATGATGGCCTTGCTAAATAATGCTTGTGGCATCAAGTTTTAGAAGTCAAAACGAAGAACGATGAAACTTTGTTTTTCGTGTTCTTCGATTCGTTCTTCGTGTTCTTGAGAAAAATCATGAAATCTTATATAAATAGGTTTATGATTTTATTATTTTTATGTTATGAAGTGACATGGAGTGTTAGAACATGTTATCTTAGCAAATTAATGCTTAAGGTATCATGTTTTACCAATCGGATCAAAGAAAGTTAAGTCTAATATAGTCGCAGAATATTTTTGCAAATTTCCGAATATTTAAAGTCTGACTCTGCCTTACCAACCTAAATAAAAGTTGTAGATCATGAAATTATAAGCAATTTAAACTCAAGAATCACTCAAAAATGTTTTTGTATGACAAAGTTATGGCTGTCGCAATAAAATAGGTCGAAGCTGAATTTTTTTAAGGGCCATTCGGATCCTAGAAACAAAAAATAAGATTTTGAGTTCGCCACTTAACGAAATGATTCCACTAATGAAAATAGTCTAGTTAAGTTATTCTAAGACTTATTCAAAAGAAAATTTTGATAAACTAACGTTCGGGGTCGCGTAACCCTTTTTGTTGGCGTTTAACGATTTCCCGAGAAACCCTAAAACAGTTTCAAGGCAAGTTCTAGACCCTTATGTGTTATTCGTTATGTAATAGATGTTATGTGAAGTCTTTAACTAATAGTTGCAAGTCTTCTAATTCTTGCTATGTGTTACTTTTGTAATATTGTTAAAATGATAAATGAAATATGAAATGTCATGTTGTTATGTGATAGATGTTATGTCAAGCCTTTAAATGATGTTTAAAAGCCTTCTAATTGTTATGTGATATGTTTACGAGTTATGAACATGATTTATACACTTTGTGTGTGATAGGGCTAAATTATAGGATATTTTTATTCCCTAATACTTAGTTTTTATATTTATTATGTGTTTAAATGTTTAATTATTTAGCATATTTTGGTTTTAATAGGTTTTATAGGATTTTAGTTAATTTAGGTAATTTTATATTTCTTTTTATTTAGGTGTTTTATTTATTTTTTGTATTTTAGGTGTTTTATTTATTATTATGTGTTTTTAGGATTTTTAGTATTTTTATATTTTATTTTGTAGGAAAAATAAACTTGGGGGCAAATTTGTAAATCTTGCAAGAATCTGATGGCCTTTTGGTAATTAACCAACACTGATGGCAAAAGTGTAAATAAGCAAGAAAAGACGCGGAATGACAATTTGGTAATTTCCGGAAGACAAGCCGCGCAATGCGCCCAGGAAGTTGTTTTAGCAAAACAAGAAACGACGTCGTTCGGTAGAGAGAAACAGCGACCGCGCCATGCGCGCGCACAGTGAAACACACACGAAGAGAAACGACGCCGTTTTGGCGAATGGACAGGAAGCCTCCGTGCAATGCGCGGATGAGGAACGTTGACGTCAGCAACGCGTTTCTGCGTTGACCGGGTCAAAGCTTGCGTGTTAAGGCGCGTTTGGCTGGGCGGAATTGCTGGGAAATCAGATTATTTCAGGATTTTTGCTACTTTTTGATTCCAAATTGGATTTTAATTCCAACTAGGGTTAGGATAATAATTATTTTTCTTTTTCTTTTATTTTTAATTGTAAATCCAATTAGGGTTTGGACAAGTTAGAGGCCTATAAATAGAGGGCCAACCTCTCATTATTCATTGTAAGTTTTTAGGAGATCTTTCTCCTAATTTCTTGGAGAGAGCTTTTCAACTAGTGGGTATTATTTTTATTATGTTTGGCTAATTTTATTTTTCAGTTCTAAAGGGATGTTGAACCTTATTTTTAATTAATGTTTTAATTGAGTTTTATCATATATTCCTTCATGCATGAGATTTATTCTTGATGATATGTTTTAATTGATTAGATGATATTTATTTGATTTATTTGATTTGGCCAGTTGAATTAATTAAGTTTTTGTTATATGTTAGATTAAGATTTGATATTAAGCAAACGATATTTTATCTGATCATAAGTAGCAGTTAATAATATTTAATTGTGGTCAAACTTTTGAATATTGCTATGATATCAAGATGGCAAGTTAAATGGTCCGTGATGTTGAGATTGTTGCTTGGAATAATCTAATTCTCTAATTTTTAATGCAACTGTTATATTAAATCTAGACTGATAGTTCTAGGTTGTATGATAGTTAGGGTCTTTTGTGAGCGATTGCTGCATTAGATTTATAATTTAAGGAGGATTTCGGGTAGCTTGGCGATTGTCGGTTATCTAGGATTATTAATTTCAATTGAAGAAAAAGATAATAATAACTTGATTAATTTGTTGATTAAAAGAAGGGGATACTGAACTAAGGAACTGAAGTTTATTTTAGTTTATTTTTCTCATCTTTATTATTATTATTTAGTTTTATTTGTTTGAATTTTAATTAGTTAATAATTCCAAACCCCCCATTTAATTAGATATCTTTGAAAACATTAGATTTATTAAAACAATTCACTCTCTGTGGGTTCGACTCTTACTTTCACTCCTACATTAATATTTTTCAAAGTAAGATTTTATTTTTGGTTGCTTGCGACAGCATGCCAGCGTGTCAATGTGATATAAATTGTTAGAATGTGAGTTATATGTGATATTAAATGGAGAATTATATTCAGTCAAGGCATGTTAAAGTTTATATGAAAGCATAAACTGCGTATGTGCTGTATGTTAGACTTGCTGAGCCGTCATGCTCACTCTTGCGAATAAAACCTTATTTGCAGATTAAAGATGAATGTTAAGAAGATCATGAACGTAAAGATGAAGCGTAGATAAGGTTTTCATGTTTATTACTTGTATTTGTATAAGTCATAATGACTCTTGTAATACGAACAAACAAACATGTAACCGAATATTGAACGAATGATATAAATTATTATCATCAGAATGTTGTTATGTCTTTATTTTGATATAACCTAGAATTGTTAAGACTTAACATAGTATTGATAATGATCTACTTATTTGGATGAGGATCGGTAAATAACTTGCGAGTGATGTATATCCGAGACAGGACTAAGCGATGTTGACTAGTCAAATCTATCGTTAAGGTTCCTCGGACCCAGGTATAACTCGTTATTACTATTCTGAATACCATATAAATAGGATTATTGATATGAAGAGATATCACTATAAACAAATATGTTTTGAATGCGGGTTTTAACTAGTTGGGTAATGTTCTGTACGGAAAGAGAATTTTGCACCGGACAAAGATACAACCATTTGTCACGGATAAAGATGCAAACATTTATCACGGGTGAAGATACAAACATTCACCGCGAGATTCTCTATTCCCAAGAGCCGTCCTAATGATTTAATGTCGTGGATGTTGGAATATGTAAAGTTATAGAATATTTAAATCCTAAGGTTAAAATTAAACCGTTATATATGGTTTTATCCATTTATACGAATGAAATACAAGTTGATACTTGTATACTTATGAGACTGAGATCAAGTTAAGATCTAGGGACAACAAAGTTAAGAGAAATTTTTTAATGTATAGTCTAAAATAAGACTAATTCAACCAATATGATTATGGGATCATTGGTTAAGTCGATAGATGTACGAAATTAACGCACAAGGTCCGCCGCACTCAAGAAGCGTGAGGATTTTGGGGGGGCGTTACAGTTGGTATCAGAGCAGTGGATTATAGTTTCGAGGTAATAAGTACCTTGGAGTATAATATGATGGATTAAGAAGAAATGGACTTGTGAAGAGTCTGTAAATAATTAAAAGATATGCATAAATCTTATTAAATCTTAATACATAAAAATTATTATGTGAAAGAAATATAATGAATAAAGATAAACTCTGTACGAGAATATCTGAAGCTAAATGAACTCATAATGAGTTCTCAAAGCAAGCAATAAGATAAAATAATCTTATTAGTTTTTGTGTGAAACTATTTCATCAAAATGAAATGGTAAGTTTGGTATTATGTGTAATTATACCTAAGAAAAGAGATGGGTAAACTCATAAGGAATGTAAATGATGAAGGAATGAATTAAGAAAAGAAAGTTATAGAATATTTAAATCCTAAGGTTAAAATTAAACCGTTATATATGATTTTATCCATTTATATGGATGAAATACAAGTTGATACTTGTATACTTATGAGACTGAGATCAAGTTAAGATCTAGGGACAAAGTTAAAAGAAATTTTTTAATGTATAGTCTAAAATAAGACTAATTCAACCAATATGATTATGGGATCATTGGTTAAGTCGATAGATGTACGAAATTAACGCACAAGGTCCGTTGCACTCAAGAAGCGCGAGAATTTTGGTGGGCGTTACACCTTTAGCCTTTACTGACAGCTTCGTGTGACCTAAAGGGAAAAACCCGAACTTGTTACTCCTAACCCACAAATTGAACATGGTTTTTATTTGTTGCTTTTGTTTTCTTTTCCTTTTCTTCTTCCCTTTTTTTTTTCTTTTATTTATCTTCTTTTATAGCAAGGCCACTTATATTTTGGTTTTAAAATATTTCCACCGACTACCACCGCCACCGCTCATGACCACCGTGACCTCCATAGTCACCACTAGAGATATGGAACAAGCATCATGGAAGCTTTCTTTGGCTTAAGAAAGGTATAAGAAATTATTTATTTGATTTATTTATTATTTATGAGGATAAATTAATTTTGTGGAAAATTAGAAAGTAATTAGTATAATTATTCTAAATAATTTATAGATGTATATGTATGAGTTGTAGAATTTTTGGAATGATTTTGTGGTGAAAAGTTTAGCAAAAATGGTGTTTTTTTTGGGTTAAGTTGATATACTGTGTTGGCTGGAAAAAGGAAGAAGAAAAGGGGCTGTCGCGCATTGCGCGGCAGCCATTTTTTTGGCTGACGCGGGATAGAAACGACGCCGTTTTGGGGCGCCGAAGTTCGATCGTCCGCGCAATGCGCGGATGTCCCCGAACAGTGTCCAAAACGACGCCGTTTTGGGCGTGTAGGCAGGCTGCGCCATGCGCGGCCGAGTTTTAGGCAGCGAAATGACCATTTTGCCCCTGATCATTTCCATTAATACCGAACGTGTCCCCTTGACCTCGGTAATTACAGAAATGCCCTAAGTCTTTCTGGAAAATACCGAATATGTCCCTAGGGGCGCTGAAATGACGGAAATGCCCCTGGACTTTCCGAAAAATTCCGGTTATGTCCCTAAGGGCGCGGAAATTATCAAAATGCCCCCAGAACTTGTTTTTAATTAAATAAATGTTTAAAAATTGTTTACATAGAAAATTATAGAAAAATACTAAAAATATAGAAATGATGTTTGGGCATTAAATTTAATATTTTTGTAAAAATATTAAATATTGGAGATTAATATTTAAAGGTTTAAATATTAATCTAATAAAGGTTATAATTTAGAAAATGGTTAAATAAAATTTTCGGACAACCAAATATGTTAAATTTTATCCGATGAGCTGGGTTGTCCGTAGTGAAGACATTAAATGTTAAGTTATGTTAATATTTTAAAGGACGAGGTTAATATAATTAACCATATAAATTAATAATTGGCCCAAAGATGATATTAATTAAGTAAATTAATATCATAAAGAGATAGATAATTATTATTTGCTTATTTTATGATCATAGGTTGATCGAGTTAAGAGTTTGAGCTATCAATTTAAATAACTGGACGCCAGGCAAGTTCTTCAGTCCCTTTTATGTTAAATGTTGAACTATTATATGCAATTTCTTCAGTCCCTTTTATGTTAAATGTTGAACTATTATATGCAAGTTCTTCAGTCCCTTCTATGTTAAATGTTGGACTGTTATAATATGTAATTCTTGTTCTAAATGCATACAAATTATGTGTTATGTGATACGTGATTAATATGACCACAATGTGTACTTCGTGCAACGATATGAATATATATATGAGATATATTGTTCAAGTAGAAGCACAAGCACATGATGTATGACACACACTGAGCATGTTAAGGTATGTGCTATGTGAACCATGAATTGTTGAACTTGCTGAGCCGTTGTGCTCATTACTTGCTTATTAAACATTTTTGCAGGAATGAAATGAAATTCAAGAATATTGGATTATGTTAGAGATGAATTGCCTAGAAGGTAGAAAACGTGTTTGTTATATGTTATATTATAATGCAATGTGGATAATTTGCCAATGTTACCTTGATGTTTTGTATGAGTCTATAAATGGGATCGAGATAGGACGAGCAAAGTTAAATTATGAGCTGTAATTGTACAAGATAAATGTTATGACCGAGATTATTATAAGTTTAATTATGAATGATGATACAAGGAATATTTGTATGGATATCAATGGTATTAAAATTTGAATGCCGATCTTTATGATACAAGTGAGAGAAAGAAAAAGTAAAGGTTGCGATTCATGGGACTATGATCGAAATGTAAGAATTTTAAATATCCAAATGTTTTAATACAATGATTAAGTTGAAAAGAAGAAAAAAATTTATACCAAAATTTTGGTAATGGTTGATTTTCAGATCAGATAATGGATCAATTAAGGGTTTATATAAGGTGATTAAAGATATTAACGGACCGAAATTTGGACGTAAGGAAAATAACGAATAATAAATATGGAATTTAAGGTAATAAAGTGGATCGAATTTCGGGGTCGTTACAGTGGAGCTACGGACCATCAGATTAAAGATTATCCTAAGAAGAAGAATGACAGAGGCAATGGGAATAAAGGCAGCAAAACAGGTTTCAATTGGAGGACCAATGCAATAAAATAAGTTGGCAGCACAGACTTTCAACATGACGGTGCAAGATTCCGTGGAATCTAAAGACGTGGTGTCAGGTATTATTCCAATCAATAATATAAATGCTTATGTATTATTTGATTCGGGTGATACCTGTTCATTTTTGTCTGATGATTTCTCTAGATGGTTAGAGTTGCCTAAAGAAAAAATAGAAAATCCAATGAATATAGAAGTTGCAAATAAAGAAGTAATTCCTATAGAGTATATACATAGAAATTGTTGTGCAGAAATCAATGGTTAGAAGTTATGTGTGAACTTAATTCCAATGCGTTTGGGAGAGTTCAATGTTATACTTAGGATTGATTGGTTATTTAACCACGAAGCTATTATTAATTATCAGAAGAAGTGTATACACCTTAAGACACCAAATAAGTCTAAGGTCGTATTTTATGGCAGCAAGTCGTCAAGACAATCTTGTTGTCTGGCGATGATGTAGACTAAGAAACTGTTGAAGAAAGAATGCATAAGATATCTAACACATGTAGTGGATAGACAAATGGTGAATTTTGAGATGAAACAAATACTAGTAGTTAAGGAGTTCATGGATATTTTTTCAGATGAACTGCCAGGTCTTCTGCTAAATAGAGAGATAGAATTCGTGATTGATTTAGTACCAAGGACAACGTCGATATCAAAAGCACCATATAGGATGGCTCCGATAGAAATGAGGGAGTTGATGGTTCAATTACAAGAGTTGTTGGATAGGAAGTACATCAAGCGTAGTGATTCTCCATGTAGAGCACCTGTGCTGTTTGTAAAGAAGAAGAATGAGGACGTACCCAAGACGACATTCAAAACTCGTTACGACTATTATGAGTTTGTTTATGATGTTGTTTGGACTGTTGAATACGTCAGCCGCATTTATGGACATGATGAACAGAGTGTTCAAGCAATACTTATACAAGTTTGTAGTTGTGTTCATTAACGATATTTTGGTTTATTCCAAAATAGAAGAGGAACACGCCGAACATCTAAGATTAGTACTGGAGATATTAAGGAATGAGCAGTTATATGCAAAAAATTTGAAGTGTGAATTCTAGTTAGAGAGAGTTTAATTTTTAGGTCATATTATTGATAAGGAAGGAGTTTTAGTAGATCTTACAAAAAGTGGAAGTGGTGATAAATTGGAAATAACTAAGGACGCTGACGGAGATTAGGAGTTTCTCAAGGTTAACAGGTTGTTATTGAAGATTTATCAAGGATTTTTTAAAGATAGCAACGCCATTAACAAATTTGACAAGGAAGATAGAAAAGTATGTATGAACGGAGAAATGCGAGAAAAGTTTTCAAGAGTTGAAGGAAAGACTTAGTAGGGCACCTGTGTTGACTTTACCATACAATACGGGAGGTTTTACGGTTTATAGTGATGCATTGCACAAGGGACTAGGTTGTGTGCTTTGCAGAACTGTAAGGTCATTGCGTATGCGTCAAGATAATTAAATAATTATGAGAAGGGATACTCTACCCATCACTTGGAGTTGCTAGCGGTAGTGTTTGCCCTTAAAATTTGGAGGCACTATTTGTATAAGGAAAAATGTGAGATATTCATGGACCATAAAAGTTTAAAATATATCTTCACACAAAAGAGTTGAACATAAGGCAGAGGAGGTGGTTGAAATTGATCAAAGATTACGATTGTAAAATTCTATATCATCCCGGTAAAGACAATGTAGTAGCAGATGCTTTTGAAATTTAAGATAAGCACACTTGGAAGGGGGGGGGGGGGGGGGGGTTGAATAAGAGTGGAGCAAACAATATCCAATTTTTTCAGTTTTAAAAATCCGTTACGAATACAGTCTACTGTATTGACCAATCCAACAGGCTATATTAAATTGGCAGCAAATTGTTCACTGAAGCGATTTTGGAAATTATTTTTCTTATATCAAATGAAGATCTAAATTGAAATAAATAATTTTCTCATGAAATATATATGTCAAAGTATTCAAAATGTGTTTTATAATTCAAAATTGAAGCATGCAATGAACAAATAAAGTTATGCAATCAATCTCATGAACACAAGGAATTTTTACGTGGTTCGGCCCCTAACTTGTATTCTAGTTGCCTAATCCACGTCAAATACCAACTAGTATTGGAGACACTTTTATTGATCAACTTGGTTTACAATTAAACCCCTTTTACAAAACAAATTCCCACAACCTTTGAGGACTTATCCTCCCCGAGCACATTTGCTCACTTTGTGTAAACCTATGCACTCCTTGAGTACCTCTACTCACCTTTAGCACTTATGCTCACCTGAAAATTATTTGTAACAACCCAATAGACTACCACTTAGTCTATTTAATAACCTTGAAATAATTAGAGAATGATTACAAAATAAACTATGATCGAAGCAATAATTATATCAATGAATCAAGGCTCAACTAGTATGCAATGATCAAAGTATGAAAATATATTACTAATTAAAGCTTAGATAACCAAAGCTGAATAAGTTCAGATGACACTTTAAAAATCCTTCAGCAATTAATTATGCTTCACATGAAATATTCAAGCTTGACCAAGAGTGTGTGAAGAATAATCAGTATATATGATATATGCTACGTTTATATTACTATATTCTGTGTTCTCAAATCCTGTTTTTCCAAGACACGACTGCACCCAAATATATAGTGTAGGAAAGTAATTTAGCCGTTAAGGAATAATCAATTAGAGGGAAGGATTTGCCCATAAAAAGGAATACTAATTGTTTTCATGGATGATAATATATAAATGACTTTTCCGTTGGAAAACAAGAAGTCAGAATCCTTAGTCACTAATTAATTGTATGCCTCATTTACATTCACACTACTTTCTTCCAATAAAGTCATATAAGTAAACAACAAATTCTTGTTTGGCAAATTGAAATATATTACCATTATATGCTTATATGTTGTGACATTCACCAAACATGGTAATGAAGGGAATCATGCTGCTAAGATATATGGTCACAAAAGATTCACTTAATTATTTAATAAAAGAATATTCAAAACATATGACCAAACTGATTTCTTACAAAAAGGTAATGAGAAACATTTCTTACTAATTTACTTCCTTAATAAATTGTCATTAACTGCCATTAGTAAGCTGATTAAGTTTACAAAAATAAGTTCATGAAATATTCACTCTGATTTAGCAGCTTAATATTTTTAATGGAGAACTTGAATTAAGGAATGAATATATCAATTAATTTAACCATTTTCATAATTATTTTGAAAACCCAATTAATTGATTTGACACCATGACATGAATTATGGTCATTACCGTTGCATGACAGTTTCCCAAAACAAGTTGTTCCTTTAACATAATTGATATAATAGATATGCATGTTAAATTACTCAACCAATTATATAAAGCTTAATATAATCTCCAATATAAAGTCACTGTTGGAATTTGCAAAATGATTATATTATATTACTATTCATGATATGCCATTTACTTAGTCAACCACGTTACTTTAAGAAAAGAAAACATGTTGCTAAAGTTAAGTCCACCAATATGAGATCAATTAATTAAGGTAATGGAAAAACTTAACTTTTCAAAAATTAAATATGATTACCAACTATTTTGAACCTCATTAATTTTGAAAAACTTGATTACTTGTTTCCATTAATTATTTTCATGATTATTAAAAAAACCCAATTCCAATATTTAAGATAATAGATTTTATTTGGAAAACATGTTTTAAAATATATTTTCAAATTAACTCTTCTAATTATGAAAATGATTAATATTCATTCTTTAATTTAACACCCATATTTAATCATTATTATTTTGGAAAACTAAATTAATTATTTTCATGTAATACAAAATATCATGCAAATCCTAGAGCCTTGATTGAGATATAATTAGAGTTAGGATCTTACATTGAAAAACTAATGACTCAATTATATCTTCAGGCCTTCATGCCATCAATCCTTTGCAAAACCAAGGCTTCAAGAAAACTTTTGTTTGTCTCACTTAATTTCCTGTAAATGAATAAGTAAACATTTAGTAAAATAAGAAAGTCATCATCAAAACATAAGGTTGGAATATGACCAAACCAACAACTTTAAGCAGAAAAAATAGGGAGAAGTTATTTGTGTTAACAAACCAAGAAGAACTGGTAAAAGAAATGGCTCAGATGGAGTTAGAGGTGAAAAATCTGAAAGAATCAGAAGAAAAATTGGTAAAGATGGAAGCGAGCCCAATCTTATTAGACAAGATTAAGGAGGCTCAAGACAAAGATGAAGAATGTGACAAAATAAATAAGAGAATGGCCGATGGAAAAGAGGTCAAGTTCAAAGTTCATAACAAGGGATTGCTAAGGTTTGAAAATAGGGTTTGGATACCATTAGTACCTGAACTATGAGAAGAGATTTTGCAAGTGGCTCACAGTACGAGATACTCGATACATTCGGACAGCGAAAAGATATATCAAGATGTACGTCAGTATTTTTGGTGGCTGAATATGAAAAGAGAGGTTGCAGAATGTGTCAGTCGATGCCTAACTTGTCAGAGAGTAAAGAGAGAACATCATAGACCAGGCGGGTTATTACAGCCGTTAAAGATTCTTGAATGAAAATGTAAACATATCACGATAGATTTTATGGTAGGGCATCCAGCAACACATAAGGGATACGACGTTATTTGGGTGATTATAGATCAACTAACAAAGTCAGCGCCCTTTTTGCCGATCAATATTAAGTTCAATTGGATCAGTTGGCCAAGTTGTATATTAAAGAGATAGTTTCAAGACATGGAGTGCCATTGTCAATTATATCCGATAGATATCTGTGCTTCACGTCAATTTTTTGGAGAAGTCTTCAAGAAAGAATAGGGACGCAATTAATAATGAGTACAACATATCATCTGCAGACTGATGGGCAAAGCGAGAGAACAATTCAGACATTAAAAGACATGCTTAGAGCATGTGTGATGGATTTCAAGGGAAGTTGGGAGGACCATCTACCTTTTGTTAAATTTACATATAATAATAGTTATCATGCGAGTATAGGCATGCCGCGTTATGAAGCATTGTGTGGAAGAAAGTGTAGAACACCTTTATGTTAGGATGAAGTAGAAGAACGACGACTGTTGGGGCCAAAATTGGTTCAACAGACTGTGAAAATTATCAGAGTAATAAGAGCTAGGTTAGTAACAGCTCAGGACTGACAGAAAAAGTATGCAGATTTACATCGTCAGAAGAGAGATTTTGAAATTAGAAGTTTTGTGTTTATGAAGGTATCTCCCTGGAAAGAAAAAATTAAATTTGGAAAGAAATAAAAATTAAGTCCAAAGTTCATAGGACCGTTCGAAATACTGAAGAGAGTTGGTGAAGTGGCGTACGAGTAGCTGTACCTCCTGAACTGAAGCATATTCATAATGTGTTTCATGTGTTAGTGTTGCGACCATACAAACCTGATTACAAGCACGTCATATCCTATGAGCCAATTCAAGTGGAGAAAGATTTATCATAGAAAACTTTTAACATCTAGATCATCATGTGACGCCCCTAAATTTGGGCCCATACAGACCAAACTTGAGTCCTCAAAAGACTACAACAAAATTATTACAAGGTAGAACAACGTTCAACAATACAATGTATAATAATACACAACTAAGTCTTCACTATTATTATCACACTATTTTACAACGCGTGAAGACTAAGATAGCTATTCCTCAAACTTTCACTCTATTCCCCGGCTAGACCCAGCTACGTTCCCATCTCCAATTGAAAAACAATGGAACAACAGAAAGGGTGAGCTCAAATAACGTAGTAAAGAATATCATGACTAAGATAATGACGAATAAATTATTATTAGCCTTCAACAGTTGAGTTCTTAATAGAATACAATAGACTACAAGGTTTAAATCAAAAACCACAGTTAAATTCTTGAACAATGTTCATATCAATAATAGCAGCGGAATGAGCAATCTATTAGAAGAATAATGCAGACTATAGTGTCCACTCGCTTCTCTTTTTAGGAAAAACATCATCAACTTTTATCATCTGAAATACCATTAGTCAAGATAATACAAATTCACGGTTCATCTTTGCATTACGGGCCAAAGACATTCAATATAACACCAACGGTCATTATTATACCAGATTCAGCCTTTGGTCATAATCATACCAAACAACAGTTCATCTTTGCACTACGGGCCAAAGAGAGCATTCACCACGTGCCATAAAAGACACCGAACAGATGTATCGCCTTTAACCTATTATATCGCCTTTAACCTATCATCTGTTCAATAATTATATCACATCTGTGCCCCCTACCACAGATATTCACAACAACTTAATTTTAGGATGATTAGAATGATATAAATGATGAACAGAAGAAACAGGATAAACAATAAGTATCAGAAGTTTACTTTGTACAGATTCAAATAATGTCCAAATTGTCAACATAATGTGGAGTGAAATTCAAAAATGATATTCAAGATCCACAGTTCAGAATAACAGTTACAGTTCAATAGAAAGGTTCACGTAAATAGGATGGTTCAATTGAAATGATGAAATGCAACTATTATGGAACATAAATATTTTCAGGAATTATAGAAGCAATAGTTCCATAATAAGTTTCGATTTAGGTGAATGAAAGAAAATAATATCCCTTACCGTAGCAGGTTTGATTAACAAAAGGTGAAGAAAATTAATATCCCTTACCATAGTAAGTTTGAATAATGGAAGATGAAAAAGATGGTATCCTTTATGAGTACAAAGGAAAATAATATCACTTACAAATATGAAAGAAAATGATATTACAAAAAATATAGAATAAAAGTGTCATGTGATAATTCCTGTAAACAAATTATTTCCACAAGAGACAAATAAGAAATGAATACAAAGAGTAATTCACCAAACATGCGGTAATCTGTGTAGTCAGGTTATTCTCAGAGATTAATAAAGAATGAATATGAAAGGTTATTGACCAATAGGCGGTAATCCGCGTTGTAAGGTTATTTCCACAATTTAATAAAAATTGAATACGAAGAGTTATTCACCAAACATGCGATAATCCGCGCAGTAAGGTTATTCTCAGATATTAATAAGGAATGAATACGAAAGGTTATTCACCAACAGGCGGTAATCCGCGCCGTAAGGTTATTCCCACAATTTAATACATGGAAATAAAAGGCACATCTTATGAGTTAGAAAGAAACGATATTATTTTTGAGAATCAAATAATGATAATCCCTTACCTTAATACGTGACAGGATATTGATTTAAATGAGTTTGATTAACTTGAACAGTACACGTACACTTATAGATCTTCACAAATACTCAAGATGACTTAAGCACACTTAGAGAGAACTTTCACAAGAAGTATTTAGAGAAAGAAAGAAAGAACAAGTAAGGAAATTTATGAAAAATCCTTAAGTTAATGCCTCTATTTATAGCCAAAAGTCTTATCATAACCAAGATTTCCTAATTTAATCCAAACCGTTTATTTCAAGATAATGTTTAATCCATACCATTAATTTCATCCTTTAAGATTTCTTTAATCTAAACCATTCATTTAAAGATCATCTTTTAATCTACACCATCCATTTCAAATTCTATATTATCTTTAATCTATACCATTCATTTTATCTTTTAAGATTTCCTTAATATAAACCATTCATTTAAAGATCATCTTTTAATCTACACCATAAATTTCAAATTCTATATTATCTTTAATCTATAGCTTTCATTTTATATCACCTAACTTTATATTATAAATAAATAACTTTATCAATTAAATTATTCAACAATAATTCACACTTATTCATTATTATGACTAATTGTTATAAATACAGTGTAGTTGGTTCTCTGAGTTAGATATCAAGTCAATTAATTAATGAAATACAGCTGTTTAAATAACACCATAATAGAGATAACAATAATGCAGAAAGTATGTAAAAGAAAGAATACGTTACTGTGTCATGACAATTATTGATTCAATAATGTGAATTACTGTGCATATGCTACTGTGACAATTATCAGTTTAATAACATGAATTATTGTGCATGTGACAATAAAGTCAAATATTGTACGATAACCACTTTATCAGTTTAATAATACAAAACGCTGTGCAATGCCGTGTGCTACTGTGCAATACCGTGTGCTACTTGTAATACCATATATTACTATTCTTTTACCACCAGATATTTTAACAATTAAAAGTAATAGTACCATTGACCATTTAAAAATTATTTAAGTCATTTTCTATATCCGACAATTATTCTTTGTGTGGTCCACTAATGATTGGTTCGTACGGCACCGTCGGACGAATATTCTTCGACAGAACGAATATTCCTCGACCAAACTAATATTGTCCGACATAATATAATTTACACATAACATCCTTAACTTTTAACTTTATCAATTTAACCACTCACTGTTTCATGAAAATATATATGAAGAAAAATTAAATTTTATATTTCATAAAATTCGGGGTCTTACAACCTCCTCTCCTTATGAAATTTTGTCCCCGGAATTGACGTACTGGCATATCGAAGAGGTAAGGATACTTAGATTTCATCTCAGATTCTAGCTCCTAAGTCATTTCCTCAGTATTTTGGTTCTTCCATAAAACCTTAACTTGAGGTATAACCTTTGAGCGTAGGATCTGCTCCTTCTTATCTACGATCTTAACAGGTACCTTCTCGTACGTTAAATCCTCTGTTATAACGTCTGGTTCTAACTCAATGACGTAGTTTAGGTCCTTCACATATTTACGTAACATAGATATGTGAAAAATATTATGGATGCGAGACATACTTGGTGGTAGGGCTAGTCTGTAGGCTACGGTTCCTATTCGATCGAGAATTTCAAATGGGCCAATAAATCGAGGGTTGAGCTTTCCTCTCTTTTCGAATCTTGTAACCCCTTTCCATGGAGAAACACGTAAGAATACATGATCTCCGACGTTGAAACTTTCGTCTCTCCGATGAAGATCAGCATAACTCTTTTGTCATTCTTGTCCGGTCTGTATTTGTTGTCAGATTATTTGGATCTTTTCTGTCGTCAAGCGTACCAACTCGAGTCCCAACAATTTTGCTTCTCCTACCTCATTCCAACATACTGGAGAGCGACACTTCCTTCCATACAAAGCCTCGAGTGGAGCCATGCCTATGCTTGCTTGGTAACTGTTGTTGTAAGAAAATTCCACCAATGGCAAGTACTTATCCCAACTTCCTTTAAAGTCTAGTACGCAATGTCTCAAAAGATCTTTGAGGGTCTGGATCGTCCTTTCCGATTGTCCGTCCGTTTGAGGGTGGTATGCAGAACTAAAACGTAGTTCAGTGCCCATAGCTTTTTGTAGACTGATCCAAAAGCGTGAAGTGAATCTAGGATCTCGATCAGAAACTATGGAAACTGGAATGCCATGCAATCTCGCAATCTCATTTATGTACATACCGGCAAGACGTTCAAGTGAAAAGTTTTCTCGTATAGGCAAGAAATGAGCGGATTTGGTCAATCTATCTATGATGACCCAAATTGCATCTAAGCCTTGAGAAACTTTGGGAAGACCCGTCACGAAATCCATATTGATGTGTTCCCACTTCCATTCAGGAACCTCAAGTGGTTGTAATGGACCCTTAGGTACTTGATGCTCTGCCTTGACACGTTGACAAGTTAGGCACCTTGAGATAAATTCTGCAATCTCCCTTTTCATATTGTTCCACCAAAATGTATGTCGAAGATCTCAATACATCTTGGTACTCCCTGGGTGGATTGCAAACGGCGTGTTGTGTGCCTCCATCATGATTTTATGCTTCAATTCAGGCTCGTTAGGAACACAGAGTCGAGAGTTAACTCGAAGTATTCCTTTCTCGTCAATTCTTGCCTCAAGAATAGCACCTTCTTGTACTTTCTTCATCATATTCACCAGCTCCGGATCAGTAGCTTGAGCAGCTTTAATTTTATCGGTTAAAACTGGTTCTACTCGTACGTGTGCAATCTACAAGTGGGTCATTGGCATTTTTAGCTCTATCCCCATCTTTTGCAAGTCATACAAAATACGCTTTTATGTTGTCAGCAGTGCACTTGTACTCGCATAAGATCTTCTGCTCAAAGCGTCAGTTACAACGTTCGCCTTTCCCGGGTGATACTGGATTGTGTGGTCATAATCCTTCAACAGCTCAAGCCAACGTCGTTGTCGCATGTTGAGTTCCTTCTGGGTGAAGAAATACTTGAGACTTTTATGATCCGTATAGATATCCTGTTTTTCTCCGTACAAGTAGTGTCTCTAGATCTTTAACGCGAAAACGACTGCTGCCAACTCTAGATCATGAGTAGGATAATTTTTCTCATAATCTTTGAGTTGTCGAGACGAATAGGCTATAACCTTTCCACGCTGCATAAGGACACAACCTAGACCTTTGCCTGAAGCATCGCTGTAGATAATAAATTCTCCTGATCCTGATGGTATGGTCAGAATAGGAGCTGAAATAAGTCTCTTCTTGAGTTCTTGAAAACTTTTCTCGCATTCCTCGTTCCATACGAATTTCGTACTTGTCCGAGTCAGCTGAGTTAATGGAGTGTCGATTAGAGAAATTCCTTCTACAAATCTCCGATAATAACCAGCTAAGCCCAGAAAACTTCGGACTTCAGTTACCGACCGAGGTTGCTCCCAAATTAATATCACTTCGATCTTTGCAGGATCAACTGATATTCCCTTACTGGAAATCACATGCCCAAGGAACATGACTTCCTCAAGCCAAAACTCACACTTCTTCAGCTTGGCATACAACTTGTTCTCACGTAGCTTTTGGAGTATTAATCTCAGGTGTTGTTCATGATCCTCACGACTCTCGGAGTATATGAGAATGTCATCAATAAAGACAACTACAAAATGATCCAAATGTTCCTTGAATATCCGGTTCATCATATCCATGAAAGCTGCAGGAGCATTAGTTAATCCAAAAGGCATGACTAAGAACTCATAATGCCCATAACGAGTTCTGAAAGCAGTCTTTGGAATGTCCTCAGCTTTAACCTTTAACTGATGATATCCAGAACGGAGATCAATCTTTGAGAAATGTTGAGCACCTTGCAATTGATCAAACATGTCATCAATCCGAGGTAACGGGTACCTATTTTTTTATGGTGACATGGTTCAATTCTCGGTAGTCAATGCACAATCTCATACTCCCGTCTTTCTTCTTCACAAATAGAATAGGAGCAACCCAAGGTGATGCACTCGGACGAATGAAACCGGTATCCAACAATTCTTATAGTTGGACTTTTAACTCTTGAAGTTCAATGGGAGCCATTCGGTATGGAGTTTTGGAAATGGGCTTGGTACCGGGTTCAAGATCAATACAAAATTCAATTTCACGGTTTAGGGGTAAGTCAGGAAGTTCCTCAGGAAAAACGTCAAGAAACTCATTAACAATGGGAATATCATTCAAGTTTGATGTGTTTTTGTTCAAATCAATGACATGAGCTAAAAAGACTTGACATCCGTTTTTCAATAAACGAATGACTTTATGGCTAGAAATAACAGTTATAGATTTCAATGGTTTAATTGCTTAAATTTACATGACAGGTTGATTAGGAATATGAAAACTAATAATCTTATGAAAACAATCAATTTTAGCATGATGGGTAGTCAACCAATCAATTCCTAAAATCACATCAAATTCATGCATCTCCAAAGAAATAAGATCAACAGGTAATGTGAGGTTGTTGATTTGAACTAGGCATGAGTTATAGACAGTAGATGTAATGGTCAGTTTTCCTAATGGGATTTCAACTGATAAGTCAAAGTCTAAGTTTTCAGAAGTTAAATTTAAACGTTGAGCACATATAGGTGAGATAAAAGAATGGGTAGAGCAAGTATCTAACATGGCATAAACTTCACAAGAATTTATAAATAGCTTACCGATTATCACTTCATTCGGTTCTTAACTGTTATCGTCAAATCGAATCCCGAGTACTTCATTCGGATCTTCACGTATTTCAACTATAGGAATACCACTAAATAATTCTCTAACGAATTGTTTCTCGGATTCCTCAACTTCATCAGTAGTAATGTACCAATGATTTCTATAAGAATAGTATTTTCGATAGACTGCAATTTCCACGATAGCGACTAACTTAACCTGAATTCCTCTAAATTTTAATGCCTAGAAGTATAGAAACATCATTTTTAAATAATCTTGAAAATCATAGCTGGAACACCATAAATCCCAAAGACTGATATGAAAAGTCCATATATTCTGATCCTTTGTTATAGAGCATAACCAGGTGATATGACTCTCCCAATTAGTAAGCAGATTAAAGGCAATAATTTCTACAAGTTCATTACATCCTTTAATTGCTTCTAAGAAATGATCTGGAACGACTATAGTAGAGCTCTCACCTTCATCCTTCCTGGATAGAACACGAATAAATTTTGCCTTAGGCAAAAGATTCGTCGCCTCTTGATTCGTAGCTACATTTGTTTCGGGCACTCTATTGTTAACTTCCTGATTTTCAGATGTCATACTTAACTGTGGTTACAAAATTATTGTTAGTTTAAACAAACTGACTCATCACTTCTTGTTCCTACATTCAAATCGATTCGTTTATATAACAAAATCTAATTTAGGTAGGATACACTAGTGACTGATTCTATTCGTCTCTCCCCTCCTAGTTCTAACCCCAGATCTCCATTAAAGACCATATCCCTAAGCTCTGATGCCAACTGTGACGCCCCCAAATTTGGGCCCATACAGCCCAAACTTGAGTCGTCAAAAGACTACAACAAAATTATTACAAGGTAGAACAACGTTAAACAATACAGTGTATAATAATACACAACTAAGTCTTCACTATTATTATCACACTATTTTACAACGTGTGAAGACTATGATAGTTATTCCTCAGACTCTCACTCTATTCCCCGGCTAGACCCAGCTACGTTCCCATCTCCTGTTGAAAAATAATGGAACAATAGAAAGGGTGGGCTCAAATAGCGCAATAAAGAATATCATGACTAAGATAATGACGAATAAATTATCATTAGCCTTCAACAGTTGAGTTCTTGATAGAATACAATAGACTACAAGGTTTAAATCAAAAACTGTAGTTAAATTCTTGAACAATGTTCATATCAATAATAGCAGCGGAATGAGCAATCTATTAGAAGAATAATGCAGACTATAGTGTCCACTCGCTTCCCTTTTTAGGAAAAACATCATCAACTTTTATCATCTGAAATACCATTAGTCAAGATAATACAAATTCATAGTTCATCTTTACACTACGGGTCAAAGACATTCAATATAACACCAACGGTCATGATTATACCAGATTCAGCCTTTGGTCATAATCATACCAAACAACAGTTCATCTTTGCACTACGGGCCAAAGAGAGCATTCACCACATGCCATAAAAGACACCGAATAGATTTATCGCCTTTAACCTATCATCTGTTCAACAATTATATCACATATGTGCCCCCGGCAACAGATATTCACAACAACTTCATTTTAGGTGATTAGAATGATATAAATGATGAACAGAAGAAACAGGATAAACAATAAGTATCAGAAGTTTACTTTGTACAGATTCCAATAATGTCCAAATTGTCAACATGATGTGAAGTGAAATTCAAAAATGATATTCAAGATCTACAATTCAGAATAACGGTTACAGTTCAATAGAAAGGTTCACGTAAATAGGATGGTTCAATTAAAATGATGAAGTGCAACTATTATGGAATATATAATATTTTCAGGAATTATAGAAGCAATAGTTCCATAATAAGTTTCGATTTAGGTGAATGAAAGAATAATATCCCTTACCGTAGCAGGTTTGATTAACAAAAGGTGAAGAAAATTAATATCCCTTACCATAGTAAGTTTGAATAATGGAAGATGAAAAAGATGGTATCCCTTATGAGTACAAAGGAAAATAATATCACTTACAAATATGAAAGAAAATGATATTACAAACAAATATAGAATAAAAGTGTCGTGTGATAGTTCGTGTAAATAAATTATTTCCACAAGAGATAAATAAGAAATGAATACAAAGAGTAATTCACCAAACATGCGGTAATCCGCGTAGTCAGGTTATTCTCAGAGATTAATAAGGAATGAATACGAAAGGTTATTCACCAATAGGCGGTAATCCGCGCCATAAGGTTATTCCCACAATTTAATAAAAATTGAATACGAAGAGTTATTCACCAAACAGGCGGTAATCCGCGCAGTAATGTTATTCTCAGAGATTAATAAGGAATGAATACGAAAGGTTATTCACCAACAGGCGGTAATCCGCGCCGTAAGGTTGTTCCCACAATTTAATACATGAAAATAAAATGCACATCTTATGAGTAAGAAAGAAACGATATTATTTTCGAGAATCAAATAATGATAATCCCTTACCTTAATACGTGACTGGATATTGATTTAAATGAGGTTGATTAACTTGAACAGTACACGTACACTTATAGATCTTCACAAATACTCAAGATGACTTAAGCACACTTAGAGAGAACTTTCACAAGAAATATTTAGAGAAAGAAAGAAAGAACAAGTAAGAAAGTTTATGAAAAATCCTTAAGTTAATGTCTCTATTTATAGCCAAAAATCTTATCATAACCAAGATTTCCTAATTTAATCCAAACCGTTTATTTCAAGATAATGTTTAATCCATACCATTAATTTCATCTTTTAAGATTTCTTTAATCTAAACCATTCATTTAAAGATCATCTTTTAATCTACACCATCCATTTCAAATTCTATATTATCTTTAATCTATACCATTCATTTCATCTTTTAAGATTTTCTTAATATAAACCATTCATTTAAATATCATCTTTTAATCTACACCATAAATTTCAAATTCTATATTATCTTTAATCTATAGCTTTCATTTTATATCACCTAACTTTATATTATAAATAAATAACTTTATCAATTAAATTATTGAACAATAATTCACACTTATTCATTATTATGACTAATTGTTATAAATACAGTGTAGTTGGTTCTCTGAGTTAGATATCAAGTCAATTAATTAATGAAATACAGCTGTTTAAATAACACCATAATAGAGATAACAATAATGCAGAAAGTATGTAAAAGAAAGAATACGTTACTGTGTCATGACAATTATTGATTCAATAATGTGAATTACTGTGCATATGCTACTGTGACAATTATCAGTTTAATAATATGAATTATTGTGCATGTGACAATAAAGTCAAATATTGTACGATAACCACTTTATCAGTTTAATAATACGAAAAACTGTGCAATGTCGTGTACTACTGTACAATACCGTGTGCTACTGTGCAATACCGTGTGCTACTTGTAATACCGTATATTACTATTCTTTTACCACCTGATATTTTAACAATTAAAAGTAATAGTACCATTGAGCATTTAAAAATTATTTATGTCATTTTCTATATCCGACAATTATTCTTTGTGGGGTCCACCAATGATTGGTTCGTATGGCGCCGTCGTACGAATATTCTTCGACAGAACGAATATTCCCCGACCAAACGAATATTGTCCGACATAATATAATTTACACATAACATCCTTAACTTTTAACTTTATCAATTTAACCACTTACTATTTCATGAAAATATATATGAAGAAAAATTAAATTTTATATTTCATAAAATTTGGGGTCTTACACATCAAGAGTGAGTTAAACTGTATATCACCTAGTCTCACAACCTACTTTGGAAGGAGAAGAAGAAAAGCATCCAAATCTAAGATGTTTAAAAGTTTTCTATACCTTTAGTCGTTTCATTTATTTGGTTAATATTTGTTATATAAATATTTGTCATGGATAGATGTGGAAGAAATTTATGTGTTGTGAAGATCATGAAAGGTTTCGAAGGTATAAGGATGGATTTTGATGGAGATATATGTGTATCTATGTGCATATATGTATGAATATGTATACTAAGTGATTTTAATGGTTAAAAATATATTTTTATTGTCAAAAGCATATTTTTGAACTCTTAAATGCTAGAACTATGATATATATGAAGATCCATGGTGAAATATATTTAATAGGTGTATTAACATGTTTGGTATGAAAAGTGATAGAAGAAAATGTATGAAAGCATGTTACAAGTAGAAACCCTAACTTGTTGTGTGGTTTGATGTGTAGTAAAATAAGTTGTGAGTGTTATCTTTATAAGTTTTATGGCTTGCAAGATAGCTTTAGAAGTCATAAGAATAACCCAACTTGAATATTAGAAAAATGTGATAAAATGTGCAAGGTATAGTCTTTATCGCTGTCGTTTTTGAAACCTTAGTCAATCGTTCATGATTCCTATGATAAAAATATTTTCAAGAATGAGATCGACCCATGAAATATTATAGAACATTAAGTTACAAAGCTAACAAAATAAATTTAGAGTCATTTGGATGTATATATTTCATTTTATGCAAGTTTGAATCAAAGTAGCAAAAGTTGAAAAAATCTGGAAAGAAAAAAAAAACCAAAAAAATGATTCTACAGCACTAAGGTCGGGCCCTACTTTTACACTACCAACTAGGGCCGGGGCCCTAGTTCATTTTTCCAAACAATAATATTTTAATAATCGGGTCGGATTTTTATGTCCAAAATGGGTTAAAAAATATAATTTCATATAATATTAATATTGGACAAAAAAATTAAATAATTAAAATATTATTAAATAAATAATAATATTAGTAAATATATAAAATATTATTAAATAATTAATAACATTAGAAATTTAATAACATATTATTAAATAATTAATAATATTATAAAATAAATAAATTATTATTAAATAATTAATAATATTAGTAAAGAACTTAAATATTATTATTTGATTAATAATATTAGATAAAGATTTAAACAATATTAAATGATTAATATTGATTTTACATGATTATAAATATTATCAAATGATGATAATATTTTTAAGAGTTTAGGTTATTATTAAATATTTATTTATGTGATTAAAAGTCAGTAACTTAAGATATACAAAGATTATTTATATGAACCTATACGCGATATTAATTGAAAGATCAACTTGATTAATTGTTAGGTCTTTTCAAAGCATATTAAATTTGTATTGGTTAGCCGTAGACAACCATCGATGCAAGTTTTTTATTCTTAAACTTGTATTTATTTTGCAATAGCTATAAGTAGTTTAATTATTAAAAATTAACCCATATCAATATTGTTTATGTATTCGCATATAATACATTTGAAGCTTTATAGTTCGTTTGATTCATGAACTGCTTAAGAATGTCTGAGCTAATTGTTTCGGCTAGACATCGCATGTATCAATTCATTAACTTGAATATTTTTAAAAGTTTATCTAAATCATTGGTTGGTACAGATTCTTATAGTAAGATTGAGAACGAACAACCCTAAATAAGGGGATTATATTCAAGAAATTGAGTTTTGCGCAAGATGTCTAAATGTTATGCATATACATAGGGTACAAGAAGTTGATCCCCTCGAATGCCAAAACAATAAAATGATCATATACATATCTGATTTATCTTAAGTATTAGTCCATAGTGCTTAGAGGTCACTCAGCAGTAAAGACTCAATCAATTCTTTTAATTGAAACTTGACTCTTATTCCTTTACAATTATTATATATTGTTGAAAACTCTGAAGTTATTTTCATTCAATTATGATATATCAATTTTGTATTAATTATTCTTAAACTTATTGAGCAAACTAGTTGTTCACCCTTGTTATATCATTAACCATCTTTTAACTAAGCCCGAGTGCTCCAAGAAAGACAAGGGCAAAGGAAAATCTAAAGAATAGAAATCGCATGCTAATAGTATTATTTAATAGTTATTTAAATATTGTAAATTTTTTCTAAACTTTTAAGAGATGTATTATTATGTTAAGATTATAAGACCTTGAGATTATATTACCTTTTATAAAAAAAAACAGATATGTATTATTTTGCTTAGTTTAATTAAACTATGCAATTAGTTGTTATTTATGTATTGGATTATGGGCACTAAACTCGAGGTTCTAGAACCCGAATTTAGGTGTGTCACAGCCTTCATAGCCTTCCATATAATGCGAGGAAACCTTTTCCTGATACACCATACGTCGTCGTTTCGCCAACTGATCTAAATCCATTATCGCCATATGCGTCCAGCCATCGTTATAGGTTAATTGTGATTTTACCCATATGTTGGAATTACGGAATTGCCACTCATATGTTGCTGGAATTACCACTTTGTCATCCAACCTTTAATTCCTACAAAATAAAATATAAATTAATTAATAATACTAATAATAATGCATAAAATTAAATAAATATCTAAAATCATTTAAAATGCTTAAAAACTAACAAATAATTAAGTCTAAAAATATCTAATAAACAGGTATAAAATATTATTATCAGAAACACTGGTAATTCGAGGATGGTCACAGCTAAGCAGTTTAAGTAGTTAAGACCACCTGAATTTTTTGGGAAGCTGGACCCACTAAAGGCGAAAATATGGCTAAAGCAGATGACAAAAATATTTGATATCCTATGATGCACCGATGATTAGAAGGTTCCATTTGCCACCTTCATGATACGAGGTGAGGCAGACCATTAGTGGGAAGCAGTAAAAATTATCCATCATTCAACACTCGAGATGTTTTGGATAGAATTTCAAGAAATGTTTAACGAGAAGTACTTTCCAGAAAGTATCCACCACATGAAGGAGGTGGAGTTTATCAAGCTGGAGTAGGGAAACATGAATGTCTCACAGTATAAGGCCAAGTTTACCGAGTTATCCCGATTTGTGACCCATCTTGTGGACGACAAAGCACGAATAAGTCATATATTCTTGCGAGGTTTAAGACCCAAAATTCGCCAACACCTCAGCTCTCATAAATTTTGTTTATATTCAGATGTTGTGGATAGGTTTGAAAGTGTGGAGCAAGAAAATAAAATATTACAGCCATGAGTCAATTACCAACAGAGAAAGAAATAACGACAACAATCACCGGAATGAGAACTATAAAAGAGAAAATCAACACTTCGGTGGTAATCCTGGCTCAAATAATAAAAGAGAGGAATCAATGGGAATAACTTTAAGAGGAAGAGATCCCACAATGATAACAGAAAGGCACCGGCATCAGCACCAGCACCAGTACCAGCACCAGTGAGATACTACAAGTGTGGTCTGGAGGGTCACATCAACCCAAACTGTATTTAGCAATCCAAGTTGTGTTACAGTGGTAGGAATGAAGGTTATATTGCTCGATTTTTTTTTGGTTACAAAATCAAGTCCAGGTGTAATGATAACTCTAAGAGTTAGCACGAATAAGAAAAAATATGTAGTTCAGATGAGAGATTTTGTTGTGACATCCCAAATAGCAAAAAACCCGAATGAGGTGATAACCAACAAGCTATTCATAAATTCTTATGAAATCTATGCTCTGTTAGATACTGGTTCTACCCACTCTTTTATCTCACCTGCATGTACTCAACGATTAAACTTAACTCTTGAAAATTTAGACTTTGATTTATCAGTTGAAACCCTATTAAGAGAAATAGCCATTACATCTACTATATATAAATCTTGCCTAGTTCAAATCAACAGCCTCACATTACACGTTAACCTTATTTCTTTGAAAATGCATGAATTTGATGTGATTTTAGGAATTGATTGGTTAACTAACCATTATGCAAAAATTGATTATTTTTAAAATATCATTAATTTTCATATTCGTAATCAACCTGTCATGTAAATTCAAACAACAAAACTATTGAAGTCTATAACTGTTTTTTCTAACCATAAAGTCACTCGTTTATTAAAAAACATATGCCAAACCTTTTTAGCTCATATTACTGATTTGAACAAAAACACGTCAAACTTGAATAATATTCTATTGTTAATGAGTTTTCTAACGTTTTTTTCGAAGAACTTCCTGCTCACCCCTAAACTGTGAAACTGAATTTTGTATTGATCTTAAACCCGATACTAAGCCTATTTCCAAATCGCCATACTGAATGGCTCCCATTGAACTTCAATAGTTAAAAGCCCAACTGCAGGAATTGTTAGATATTGGTTTCATTCATTCGAGTACATCGCATTAAGGTGTCCATGTTCTTTTTGTTAAGAAGAAGGATGGGAGTCTAAGATTGTGCATTGACTACTGAGAGTTGAATCATGTCACCATAAAAAACAGGTACCCGTTACCTCGAACTAATGACATGTTTGATCAATTGCAGAGTGTTCAACATTTTTCAAAGATTAATCTTTGCTCTAGATATTATCAGTTAAAGGTTAAAGCTGATGACATTCTAAAGACTGCTTTCAGAACTCACTACGGGCATTATGAGTTCTTAGTCATGCCTTTTGGACTAACCAATGCTCCTACAGCTTTCATAGACATGATGAACCGGATATTCAAAGAATATTTAGATCATTTTGTGATTGTCTTCATTGATGACATTCTCATATACTCCAAAAGTCATAAGGATTATGAACAACACTTGAGATTGATACTCCAAAAGCTACGTGAGAACAAGTTGTATACCAAGTTGAAGAAGTGTGAGTCTTGGCTTGAGGAAGTCACGTTCGTTAGGCATGTGATTTTCAGTCGGGAAATATCAGTTGACCCTACAAAGATTGAAGCAATATTAAATTGGGAGGAACCTCGGTCAGTAACTGAAGTCCAAAGTTTTATGAGCTTAGCTAGTTATTAACGGAGATTCATAAAATGATTTTCTCGAATCGTCACTCTATTAACTCAGCTGACTCAAAAAAATCACAAAATTCGTATAGAACGAGGAATGCGAGAAAAGTTTTTAAAAACTTAAGAAGAGACTTATTTCAGTTCCTATTCTGACCATAACACAAGAATCAGAAGAATTTACCATCTACAGTGATGCTTCATGTAGAGGTCTAAGTTGTGTTCTTATGCAACATGAAAAAGTTATAGCTTATGTCGCTTGACTACTCAAGGATTATGAGAAGAACTACCCTACTCATGATCTAGAGACACTATTTGTACGGTGAAAAAGTGAAAATCTTCACGGATCACAAAAGCCTTAAGTATTTATTCACCCAGAAGAAACTGTTAGTTCCCAGAGGCACACAAGTGATCTAGAAGGGGGGGGGGGGGGGTTTGAATAGATCTATTAGAAATTTTCACTTTAAGAATTCATTACCAAGTAATTCATTTACTCAATGTTTGTTTACACAGCATAACATTAGTTTGAAGATACCCCTTAAATATTTGTAAAACTTCCCCGTTGAGTTAAGATTAAATTGGAGAAAGCCACTTGTTAGGTAAATCAATTAACAGTCATATGTAAATATATATATATATATATATATATATATATATATATATATATATATATATATATATATATAAGACAGAATGTAAATGACTGAAAGTAAATAACACCCGAGAGTTTTAAGTGGTTCGGAGACTGAATAACTCCTACTCCACTCTTCTACTACAACGAGTAGGAAATCCACTAAGGATGGTTCATGCGGAACCCTTCAAGCTCATTAGCCTGGAAACTCTGGTTCACTAAGAACCCTTCAAACTCAACAGGTTTGGTTAGTTTAGTCACAAGGACAAGGACATTACTGCCCTCTTCAAGTCCAACAGACTTGGCTCTTTTAGTCACTATGACAAGGACAACTGCCCTCTTCAAGTCCAGCAGACTTGGCTCCTTTGTTTGTTTGAAAGAGGTTGGATTTGCTACTGAGTTGTACTTTAAGTCCTATTGTCTTTAAACACTCAGTAGCAGGGTGTGATCATTCCTGGGATACGATTGAGTTTGGCAATGATGCTTGACTTTTTTATATGCTCAATATCTCCTGGTGATCACCCATTGTGCTGGTAGGCTTTTGTACTTCAGCTCCTTTGGTACTTGATAACTTCTCGAGATGAACTCCTGAGATGACTGTGATGCTCCTTTCTTTTGGTACTCAGTTGTTCCTTTTTATCATAGACAGATTATAGCTTCTCGAGATGGGCTTCTAAGATGACTGTGAAGCTCCTTTCTTTTGGTACTCAGTTGCTACCATGTATGTATCAAGTTGGCGTTTAAGCTTCTCTCTTCCATGTACCTAGCAGCTCTAAACACTTCTCTTGTAATAGAGTTATTTATCTCTATGTCTCTCTCAATTCAGTGTTTAGTGTTCTGATGGATCGTAGAGTCCTTCAGCATATTCATTTTCTGTTCCACTCTACGATCGGTTGTTGTCTACCATCATCTCTCTCGTAGCTTTTTTTTTCAACAACCTTTTTTCTGTTTGTTATGTATGCCTTTTTATCTCTGAGCATATTTTACCGTTGAGATAAATCCCGTTGGTTTCCTTTGGCTTTGTGCAGATCTTAAATATCTTCGAAGTTTGACTTTCTTGCCGCTTGTGTTAGTGCTTTTCCCTTTTCTGACATGTTCTGATATATTGACCTGTAGCTCAGCTTTCTTTGAATTTATAGCCGTTGCACACCCAGATTTGTTCAGCAAGGATTATTATTTCCTTTGTTAATTAATCTTCTGATTCATCAATAAATACCTTCCTTGACTTTTAGAACCAACTGTTTTGATGCATCCAGAGATGTCCCATTTCTGACTTTATTCACCATCTTCCTGAGCAGTGGGTCCTGACTTATAATCGTTTAGGCACAGAATCTTCTGTTGACTCTGACATGTATCTGATTTCCAAAGAGCACTTACTCTTTCTTGAATCTGGGCGGGGAGTATTCTCTTTTCTCTCACACTATATTGCAGTTATGATTCTTTGCTGCTTATTGAGATTGTAGAGTGATAGTCTGCTCATTTGGACTCTACGAATTCATCTCCACTCGTTATTTGAAGTATGTAGGGTAAATGGTGTAGAGGGAGCGTACTTCTCTTTTACTCTGCGATCTTGCTTTTGTGATCAGATCGTAGAGTTTGTCTGCAGTGTTTTGCTTTATGATTTCGTTCTACGATCTTGTCCTTTTGTTCAAATCGTAGAGTTTGTGAACTGCCGTGCTTCTTAGTGAAAACGTTGAGTTGTAGTCTTTGTTGCTTCATCCTTTAATTCTACTCAACGATTGTTCCATGTGTATAGCAATCTTCTGCATTGCCTTGTCATTCTGTTCCACTCTACGACTTCTTCTATCTGTGCAAAATTCAGTTGTATGTGGTTGCTCTTCAAGTTTTACTCTATGATCTTGCAAGAACGTGTATATCGTAGAGTATATCTCTTCTTTGGTTCAGCGTTATCTGCAGGCTAGCTTGGCTGTCTGTTCGACGATCGTAGAGTTCAGCTCTACGATTAGTACTTAATCAGTTATTTGATTTTGTATGAATACTCTGTAGACTTCTTGCACGTCTGTCTCTCTTTGATGATCGTAGAGTTGTCCGGGCTGAGAGTTGTATCTTTCACTCTACGATCATGCCGAATCGTTGAGTCTTCTTTGCTTGGAATCGTAGAGTCCATTCTACAATCATATAGACTGATCAACCTAACATATTTGATCTTTTTCTAACTAAGTCCTTTCTTACATTATTACATCATTACATATTGAAAGGACTTTTACAGACTCTGATATGCATAAATTCAACAGTGATTCATTCTTATGCAACTCTGCTTATATCATACATCGTTTATGCAGAGTGACTTCTATTGAAAGATCAACCTAACATTTCTGATCTTTGAAATCTAAGTCCTTTGTACACATATATCTAAAAAGGACTTTACAACATTTTAACCAGATAACTTTCATTCTCTTTAATAAGCAGCAGATAGTATATAACAAGATCATATTTGTGCTATACAAGTATGTAGATTTACAGTATTTAGACCTAGGTAACTTATACCATACATACATGACCATGTAGACACATAATTTGATTAACATATAATTATGTTGTCAATTAAGCACATAATCAATTAAGCACATGAGCACATTAACACAGATGCACTTTGTCAGATACACATTTACAATCAACCATGTAAGCACATAAGCACTTTCAGAGTATCTAAGCACATAATCAATTAATCACATAAGCACATAAGCACATAAGCACGTTGTCAGATACATATTGACAATCAACCAAGTAAACATATTTGCCACAATCCTTTTTGCACAGCAATCATCATCATCAAATCAAACAACCTTCAACAAAAACTAAACATGCGACAATGACGTTGACTTGAGTTATTAAAGGATTACAACCACACCATCCAATATCACCCAGGAAAGATGAAAGTTGTAGTTGATGCATTAAGTAGAAGATGCTGACAACGCAAAGAAGCATTTTGAATGATTTATAAAAAATGAAAATAGAGCTAAAGACACCAGGGACCCACTTGAAGATTGCGCACGTGCGAGTAGAATCGCTTTTAATCGATAAAATTAAAGCTGCTCAAGCTATTAATCTAAAAATAATTAACATGATGAAGAAAGTACAAAAAAGGTGTTATTCCTGAAGCAAAAAATCGACGAAAAATGAATAATTCGAGTCAACTCTCGACTCTGTGTTTCTAACAACCCTGAATTGAAGTATAAAATTATGATGGAGGCACACAACACGCCGTTTACAATTCACCCAGGAGGTACCAAAATGTATCGTGACTTTCGACATATATTTTGGTGGAACAATATGAAGAGGGATATTACAGAGTTTATCTCAAGCTACCTAACTTGTCAACGTGTTAAAACAGAGCATCAAGTGCCTAAGGTCCATTGCAACCACTCGAAATTCTAGAATTGAAGTGGGAGCACATCATGGCGGATTTTATGATGGGTCTTCCCAATTTTTCTCAAGGCATAGATACGATTTGGGTCATCGTAGATAGATTGACCAAGTCCGCTCATTTCTTGCCTATAAGATAAAACTTTTTACTTGAGCGTCTTGTCGGTATGTACATAAATGAGATTGTAAGATTACATGGCATGCCAGTTTTCATAATTTTTGATCGAGATCCTATATTCACTTCACGCTTTTGGATCAGTCTACAAAAAGTTATGGGCACTGAGCTATGATTTAGTTCTTCATACCATCCTCAAACGGACGGACAATCAGAAAGAACGATCTAGACTCTCGAAGATCTTTTGAGATTTTACGTACTAGACTTCAAGGGAAGTTGGGAAAAGTACTTACCATTGGTTGAATTTTCCTACAAAAATAGGTACTAAGCAAGCATAAACATGGCTCCATTTGAGGCTTTGTATGGACGAAAGTGTCGCTCTCTAGTATGTTGTAATGAGGTAGGAGAAGCAAAATTGTTGAAACCCGAGTTGGTACGCTTGACAATAGAAAAGACCCAAATAATTAAATAATAAATATAAACATCACAAGAATAACAAAAGAGTTATGCTGATCTTCATCGAAATGATGAGAGATTCAATGTTGGAGACCATGTATTCTTACATATTTCTCTATGGAAAGGAGTTACGAGATTCAGAAGGAGGTGAAAGCCCAACCCTCGATTTATTGGCCCAGTTGAAATTTTAGACCGAGTAGGAACCATGTCTTATAAACTAGCATTACCACCAAGTATGTCCTGCATTAATAACGTTTTTCACATATCCATGCTACGTAAATATGTCAAGGATCTGAATCACATCATTGAGTTGAAGTCAGATGTTATAGCAGAGGATTTAACATACGATTAGGTACCTGTCAAGATCATAGATAAGAAGGAACATATCCTATGCTCAAAGGTTATACCTCAAGTCAAGATTTTATGGAGGAACTAAGATACTAAGGAAATGACCTGGGAGCTAGAATATGAAATAAAATATAAGTATCATTATCTCTTCAAAATACTAGGTACGTTATTTTTTGGAATGAAATTTCATAAGGAGGGGAGATTGTAAGACATCGACTTTTATGAAATACAAATTTATTTATTTTTTATATTTTTTTCTAAAATGGGTAGTGAATAAATTAACAAAAGTTAAAGTTAAAAAATATTTTGTGCAAATTTTATCTTATCGAAGAATATTCGTTTTGTCGGGGAATATTCGATTCGTACGACGACGCCGAAATAACCAAACATTAGTGGACCCGACAATAAAATATTGTCATATATATAAAACGACAGCAATAACTTTTTTAAATAAAAATGGTCAATGATACTATCATTTTTAACTATTAAAATACCCGATGGTAAAAGAATAGTGGAACACGATATTGCACAGTAACATACGGTATTGCACAGTATCACAAGGTATGGCACAGTGTTTCATATTGTTGAACTGATAAAGTGGCTATTATACAATATTGACTTTATTGAACCATGCACAATAATTCATATTATTGAACTGATAATTGGCACAGTAACATATGTACAGTAATTCACATTATTATTATCACTATTATAATGTTGATTTAACTATTGTATTCCATTATTAGTTGATATTTTTGCTAGTATTATGAGTCTATAACTCAGAAAGCCAACTATAATGCATTTACAATAATTAGTTATAATAATGAATAATTGTGAATAATTGGTGAATTATTGTTGAATAATTGAATTTATAAAGTTATTTGTTTTATATACTTTATATAAAGTTAATTGTTTTATATATAAAATTAATTGATTATTTTATATATAAAGTTAATTTTTTTATATATAAAGTTAATTGTTTTATATATAAAGTTATTTGTTTTATTAAGATATAAAATAAAAGGTATAGATTAAAAGAAATTTGAATGAATGGTCTAGATTAAAGAAATCTTAAAAGATGAAATGTGTGGTATAGATTAAATTTTATCTTGAAATGTACAATTTGAATTAATTTAAAAAATCTTGGTTTATGATAAAAAAAAAAAAATTATCTATAAATAAAAGCCTTAACTTAAGAGATTTTCATAACTTCTATGCTTATTTTTTCTTTCACTTTCTAAATATTACTTTTTATAAGTTTTCTCTGAGTGTGCTTAAGCTATCGTAAGTATTTGTGAAGATTAGTAAGAATACAAGAATTATTCAAGCACGTCTTTTCATAATAGTTAATCAAGTAACCATACACATCACACAGTGTTTATAAATCTTATTTTAGAAGTCTCTTCATTTAGAAGATTTATTTTGAAAAACTTCCTTTGAAAGATTTTATTTTAAAATACTATATTTTTTTCTAAAATTATATTGAAGTTATTCTACTTTATTGTATCAAATTACTTTTGATGATTTCATATGAATTGGTATACACCACTAAATTTATATGTGGTAGTTACTAATTAAATTACAAATATATAGGTTGATTAACTTCATTTAAATCAATATTCAGTCACGTGTTAAGGTAAGAGATATCATTTTCTTTCATACTCTTAAACTTCCTTAAATGATTATATGTTCCTTAATAGTTTCTGTTTTATTTAATATCGTTTCACGTGAATCTTCCTATTTATCCAAACCTTTCTATTGAACTTTAACCATTATTTTGAATTATGGATCTTGAATATCATATTTGAATTTGAATCCACATCGTGTTGATAGTTTGGATATTATTTAACTTTGGACAAAGTAAAATTATAAACTTTCGATATCTATTATTTATTCTGTTATTCTATTTTATCATTTATATTTCTGTTATTATTCTAATCATCAAGAATCAAGTTGTTGTGAATATATGTGGCCTGAGGTGTAAATGATAGGATAAAGACGATATAATTGTGGTGTATTTTTTAGGGCATGTGGTGAAAGTTCTCTTTGACTTGGGGCAAAGAATAACTGTTGTTTTGCATGATCATGACCAATGGTATTTTAGATGATAAAAGTTGATGATTTTTCTGAAAAAAAGAAGCTAGTAGACATCGTGATCTACATGATTTTCCTAATGGTTGGTTATTATTCCGCTACAGTTGTTGATCTAAACTTTATTCAAGAACTTAACTGTAGTTGTGGATTTAAAACTTGCTCTATCAAGAATTTTACGGTTGAATACTAATGATAATTTATTCATCATTATCTTAGTCATAATATTCTTTACTGGGCTATTTGAGCTCACCCTTTTTTTGTTCCATTGTTCAGGAAATAAGAGTGTAGCTGTGACGACCCCGAATCCGGGTTCCTTGAACCTCGGATCCGGTTCAACACGAGTACAACATTTTCCTTATTGTTCATGAATCACAACAATATTATAATTGCTAAATAATCATTTATTTACAATTTTTCAACATCTCTTTCTATTCCAGAATCGAAATCTTTATACATTCCTAGTATGTCTCAATATCATACATGATACGACATTCTATTACAATCAATTTGAGTATTTAATACTCATATAACATACCAACTAAGTCTTATGTTACACAATCATTTACCTGTCCAATTCGGATTGATATCTACAATAGATATTTAGATCTTCAATGGAAGTAATATATTTTCCTGTTCCTTGTTCTTTATCGAGAACTTCAGGTAACTAGCCTTATCTGAAAATGTTGGTTTAGGCAAGAGTGAGCACGACGGCTCAGCAAGTTCAACAGCTACACATAACACATTACATGCTTCACATAAAATTTACAATTTATACTAACATCATGTTTTTCATGCATTTCAGTTTATGACATACTGCTCATGTATATCATGCCTCGCATTTAATCTATGCTTCATGTCTAACCTCTATCATGACATATAGTTCAATGCAGAACAATTATCTTAAATTAACTACCGCATATCAACAGTTCAAATCAACTTATTGCACAAAGGCACAGTAAAACATCTTTGCACATAACCACGTATGAGCACATCTCAGTTTAATAACAAACTTATAATTCATGCACATAATACAACACGTTCTGAAAAACTTGTCTGGACTTGTATAACCAGCTTACGTTAATCTTTCACGTTCCTTGCACCACCTACACGGTATGTGAGATCAACGGTGCACAATATCAGTCAAAGTTTGACTCAATACTAAATCTTATTTTAAAGATATTTATTTCTTCTTATCATCCCCTTTATTTAATAAGGTTAATTTCATATTTTAGTCTCTCTTTAACTTGACTCAGTGTTTCATATTCAACACCATAAATCTTTTGTTCGAAACTATGCAATTCTGACATTTATTAATGTCACTGCATTAAAACTTGGACCCTATATTTATTTAGGTCGATCCACCAATTAATCACTAATGGACCATACCCTTGGTTTAACTTAATCACATCATTTATCTCGATACCTATCATAATATTACCCACCTTGGATAATATTTTAAAATTTACTATCAATTAGTAATAACTTATAATGTTATTTAATTGTTAAATAACACTTTAAATAATCATTACTATTATTAATTTATTTTTAATAATAGTTTACCTTAATCATTATTATTAATCTTTTAATAATAATTTAATTGCTTGCTAATATTATTACCCTTTAATAATATTTTAATTGACTTCTTATTATTATCAATCATTTTAATGATAATTTAATTGTTCATCAATATTATCAATCATTTAATAATATTTGAAATCCTCATGTATCATTAGTAATTATTTAATAACGATTCAACCCTTAACTATTATTACCCAATAGTTAATTACTTGTTAAACAATATTATTAATTCTTTAATAATATTCTAAATCTTTATTTATCATTATTATTTATTTAATAATGATTTAACTCTTAACTATTATTATTTAATAGTTAATTAAATGCTAAATAATATTATTAATCCTTTAATAATATTTTAAATTAATTACATATCATTATTAATTATTGAATAATGATTTAATTCTTAACTATTATCATTTAATAGTTAGTCAATAATATTATCAATATATTTTAATTACTTAATAATCTTCTTTCGATTAAGTAATAATTTATTCCACTTAATTATCATTTAATTATTATTTAATATGAATTAAATAATAATTAATTAACTAATTACCCGAACTCATTATTTAATATTAATTAAATAATAATTAATTAATTAATTAACCTTACTTATTATTTAATATTAATTAAATAATAAATAATTAGTTTATTAACCTTAATTATCCTTTAATTATTATTTAATATTAATTAAATAATAATTAATTACTTAATTAACCTTACTTGTTATTTAATATTAATTAAATAATAAATAATTAGCTTTCTAACTTTAATATTCTTTAATTATTATTTAATATTAATTTAAATAATAATTAATTATTTATTTAACTTTACTTATTATTTAAGTGCAATTAAATAATAAATAACTAAATTATTCATCTTAATATCCTTTAATTATTATTTAATATTCATTAAATCATAATTAATTAATTACATAACTTCATATATTATTTAATATTTATTAAGTAATATTTAATTAGATTATTAGCCTATTTATACACTAATAAATAGCTAATATATAGTGAATCACTTCAAAAATTTCAAATTTTATTTTATAACACTTAACTAGCATGCCAATAGGTCAAATATTATTTTTCTGAAATTAAAAATAATTTTCCCATAATTATTAGCAATTTAGTAAGCTTTAATCCACCATTAATTATAATAAATACCAAATTACAAAAAAATTCGGATTTTAAATTTTGATAATTTTCTTTATAAAATTATAAGCATTTTCTCTTTTGGAACCAACCCAAGAACCGGCCTAAAAATGCCCGAACCGGCCCTACCTAGAAATCATGAAAAACCGAAAAAAAACCGAACCGACCGGTTTTTTTAAAAAAATAGGCAGATTACTTTTTGAATTTTTCAGACTTGGGGTCTCCGACGGGAACTTGAATAAATGAAATCCACAAGTCCGATTGAGGCCTATTTGGTATCGATGGATTCGTAACTTCCCGAACTACATTTTTCTGTCATCAAACATCAAATTTGGATTTGTTTTGGTCACGGAAATTGGCTCCAAACCGGACTGTTGTGCACAGCCCTAAAACAATGGGGTGTTTTGGTAGAAAATCCATATCTTGCTCATTTTAAATCGGATTTTAGTCATTCAACTTGGAGAATCTTCATATTTCATGGATCTATCACCCAAAATTGACGGATCATAAATCCGACTTACGGATTGTGAACAGTAATTCCGTGAAGGGGCTGCTACGTATTAGATTAATTTGTTTTCGTCGGTAAAAATTTATTCAATGAGTTTGATGAAATTTTTCATCACAAACACATATAAAACCCATGTTAAACCCATAAAACTATGAATATACATATATTACATAGCTAAAGACTTCTAGAACATCAAAATGTGTTTTGATCGGTTAAAAATACATTTTAACCGTTCAAATCATATCTAAACTATAAAAATGAACTAAAGAAGGTTTAGAACACTTTTTAACCTTTTATACATGGATGCTCTCCTTCCTCTTGACTTGATCTTGGATTGTGACTCTCTCTTGTCCATTCTCTAGCAAATTTGCTTGGTGGATCATCAATCTCATAAGAGTAACTCTCTATATCTCTCAAGAAGCTCTCCCTTTTTCTCTCTAGAAAATGCTACAAATGACTAACAAACATAGCCAATGTGTGGAGCACTATATTTATAGCACACCCTTAATCATCATTAACTCTTACTAATCAACTAACATTGGTTAAATTAGAGACTAATTTAGGATTACTATTTGATTGATTGACTCTTGGATTGAGATGTTGATTGACCTCCATCAAGTTTGCTTACAAGTTATCAATTGAGTAAAACAAAAGCAACCTTTCTCCAACACTTAACTAAAGTGTGGTTAAGACTATTGCTCTTGTAACCTATGTTAACTTAACTATCAACCATGGTTCAAGCTCATCAATTAAACATACACACATCTTCCACCAAATAACCCAAGTAAGGTTAATTCTCTACAATTAAGTATACATATATATCCAATATATTTATATATTTACTAACACTTAACTCTAGCATTGGTTAAGGTTTTATTTTTATGTCCTATATAATTATATAAGCATCTATATATATATACACCAATATATGTATATATATTCACTTATACATGTACAATACTTGTATTTTTGATATTTAAAATGTCATACATCAACTTGACTACAAGCAACATAAATGGTGAAGTGTAACATAAGCAACAATCACCAACACTTAACCCACATGTGGTTAACTCTCTACAACATCCAACCCATGGTTATATATAAATTATACCTTGGTGAATTATATACATACACAATTGTATCTATAATATTTTTCCTACAACTAACCCATGCATAGTTAAATCTTTAATTTATTTACTACCTAGGGTTATTCAACTAACTCATCCATAGTTAATTCTCATCATCAAATTCACCCACCTAGCATTTAACCAATGTTTGGTTAATGCTCTCTCTTATCTACCAACTAGGGTTGTTCAATTAACCCTACATTAGTTAATTCTCTACACTTAACAATACTTGAATTTATTCTCCCAACATATTGACCAATATTTGACTTTTAAATTTGGACTCAATATTTGGGCTACTAGTTTATTTTGCATTGGGCTCCCTTATTTAATTATTTGGGCTACCCAACACAACTCACACATCTTTATAACTTGGGCTAGGTAATTAATTTAATTTGACTTATATTAATTACCTCTTGGATTATAATCAACATAACATTTGGGCTTTATTATTTAATTACCCACTTCATATCCATATTCTCATATTGGGCTAACATCTATAATTCTTTTGGGCTAGTCCACTAGTAGTAATTAAATTACTTGGACTCTATATAACAACTTAATAATTAAGTTAATTACTTAATTAATTAACTTCATAATATTGTCATTCTAGACAATCATTCTAGTTTTTCTATAACTTTAACTCTTAACTAATATAATTAACCTAGTTAATTATATTTCATGACTTCCCTTCTTACTTCACATTTTAAACTAATTAAATTATTAGTTTAATTGAGTATTTAATCTACTAATCTTCTTATTGGGCTAACAAACACACATTAGGTGTATATATATTAATATAACTACATTCACTTTTCAATTGAATTTATTTTCTTAATAAATTCTCTATATGCATTATTAAAATATTTCCACATTTAATTTCTAACAAATACATTATATTAAAAAAAATGTTCACCCATTTTTCACACATCTCACTTCTACAACTCTAGGTTTTAAACCATAACCTTTAATTTATATTTAAAATCTTATTTACAAATCTTGCAAATATCTGGGATATTACAGTAGCCGAGACTAACAGGGAGAAAAGAGGAATAGAGTGATGGTCCAAAATAGTTGTTATAATAGTCTTCACCATATTGTAAAATTGTGTAGCAATAATAGTGAAGAATTAATTATGTATTAATGAGCACCATATTGTTGTACATTGTATTGGTTTGTAATAGTTGTGTATTTTGACGACTCAAGTTTGGGCTGTGTGGGCCCGAATTTGGAGGCATCACAGATATGGCATGTACTCAATATGGCGATCCTGAAGGTCGTGCTAGTCGCGGTGGACATGGGGGTAACGAGCGACGACCAGTAGGTCCAGGTACAATAACTTACACACTTATTAATTGTAAGGATATTTATTTTTACTTCGGACTTTTTTTGTATATTATTATCGAGATTATTCTTTGTATTGAGTTACTTATATACTGCACTACATAGGTGACTGCCCTAGGCCTCCGAGGGGACTAGCACGTGGCTTGCTAGGGAATCCACCTCAGACACCACATATATATCGTGTAAGGACTCACAGATAATTTTAGATTATGTTTTTACCATACTACTTATTTGTTTTATATAAAATGATGCATGTGTGTGTATATATATATATATATATATATTTGAGAATTTTTACTTCTATTCATTTCAATTACAGCATTTTAGAGGCTATGTGACGCCCCTAAATTCGAGTTATCTTAAACCCGGGTCCGGTGTTCACGGTACAACACTAACATACATCCAAATCCATCCATACATTTAAAATGTAACTTAATTGTAATATCTTACAGTGAAAGTATGTCTACCATGCCAGGTAACTATAACCTTAAACAAATAATAATGTCAAGTCATATTACATAGTAATATTTAATAAACATTAAGAAATAAACGGAGTAAATTCTACTCGTTTGCTTTGCCCTTTCCTTTGTCTGTACTGGATCCTCCAGCCTTCTTTTGTTTGACTGAAATATTAAGTTTTAAGCAAGGGTGAGCAATCTGAGTTTCTTTGCAAATGTAAATAGTTTATGACATAATATCTTAGGAATAGAATAAACATTTTAGAATAACATTCAACAATTATACAAAATTGTGAAGTTCGAATATAAATGATTCTGTACCAAGAACTAAATTCTGATTTTCAATACTAAGTGGTCACTGAGGACCTTGAACATCTCGGAAGAGTTATCAGTTAGTTAATAACTTCCTCTATTCGGGGAATTATCAGTTAGTCACTGAACCCAACAAAAGTTACCCTTGCTATGAGGATTTGTTCATCTCAGTCTTTTTATAGAGTCCTCACCAAAAAATTGGTTTGGATTAATTTTCAAGAATTCTATGAATTCAACATTCACGTTTCAAGTTGTTATCTATCGGAAACAATATGGCATAGATCAACATTTATAATACAGTTCATCTAAAAATAGAACTGCAAGCTCAAGCAATTCAAAGAATAAACGACTTGTTTTTAAAATGCACATCAGTGCGAGCATGACATACATATGCAATGTATAAAACAAAAATAAAAGGTTCGGATAGAAAACTTGCCTAATAAAAACAAGTTTAAGATAAGAAACTTATCTTTTAAGGGTGCATAGCGAGCAATCAAATTTGATCATGCGCACCATCAAGTGAGTGTGTCTACCACCTCGCTTAGGAGATTGTAGATGGTTCCATTGATCCAGCTTCATGAGACGAGCTATGGGGTCTAGTAGCACAGGAGGCCGTTCGAATAACAGCGGTTGTACTTGAAAATCTCTTTCCCCCATATATTTGACAGGTAAATAAAAATCTTAATTTATGTTTTTAAATATATAATTTGTACTAATATATATTATATTGATTATATAAATTGTTAAAAAGTTATGAAAAAAACAATTATCTAACTTATATTATATAAAAAAAAAACTTAGATAAATATAGGAAAAATAGACCAAAACTTGCCTCGGACATCGAAACGAAGCAAAACTGTAGACATGGTATCTCTTATGTAATCTCCCAGATATTTACAAGAATTATAGATAAGATTTTTAAATATTATTTAAAGGTTATGGTTTAAAACCTAGAATTGGAGAAGTAAAATGTGTAGAAAATGGGTAAACATTTTTTGTTTAACATAATTTATTTGTTAGAAATTAAATGTGAGAATATTTTAATGATGCATGTAGAGAATTTATTAAGAAAATAAATTCAATTGAAAAGTGAAGGTAATTATACTAATATGTACCTACAGTGTGATGGTTAGCCAAATAAGAGGATGAGTAAGTTAATACTCAATTAAGCTAATAAATTAATTAGTTTAAATATGAAGTAAGAAGGAAAGTCATGTAATATAATTAATTAAGTTAATTATAGGAGTCATGAATTAAAGTTGTAATTAATAAGTAGAGAAGTTATAATATTGTCTAGAATGACAATATTAAGAAGTTAATTAATTAAGTGATTAACTTAATTAATAAGTTGTTATATGTGTTAGCCAATATGAGAATATTTGTATGAAGGTGGGTAATTAAATAAGAGAGCCCAATGAAAAGTAAACTATGTAGTTCAAACATTTAAAAAGCCAATTGATTGTCAAAGTGTTGGAGATTTTGGTTGAGTGTAGAGAATTAACTAATATATGGTTAATTGAATAACCCTAGTTAGTAGACAAAAGAGAGCATTAACCAAACCTTGGTTAATTGTTAGGTAAGTAAATATGATGATGAGAATTAACTATAGATAAGTTAATTGAGTAACACAAGGTGGTAGAATAATTATAGGCAATGCTAATTAGATTATATTATAAGTCCAATTGATGTATTAAATTAAGTTAAATAAATTAACATAGTTGTAAGACCCCGAATTTTATGAAATAAAAAATTTAATTTTTCTTCATATATATTTTTTTTTTGAAACAGTAAGTGGTTAAATTAACAAAATTGAAAGTTAAGGATGTTATGTGCAAATTTTATTTTGTCGGACAATATTCGCTTTGTCGGGGAATATTCGTTTGGTCGGGGAATATTCGTGTCGTACGACGGCGCCGAAATAATAAATTATTGGTGGACCCCACAACGGAATATTTGTCGGATATAGAAAACGACAGAAGTAACCTTTTTAAATAAAAATAGTCAACGGAACTGTTAAAATACCGGTGATAAAAGAATAGTAGCATACGGTAGTTATTGGTATTTTCTGTAGCACTCGGTACTCTACAGTAACACACGGTATTGCATAGTGTCTCATATTTTTGGTCTGATAATTGACACCGTAACTGTTACGCATCATTTCATCGATAATTGTCACTGCATAATATTTTATATTATCAATTCAATAATTGTTGTTACACAGTATTTTGCATTATTGATTTAATAATTGTCATTACACTGTATTTTATATCATTGAGTCAATAATTGTTGTTGCACTGTTTTTAAAATTATTGAACCTAATAATTGTCACAGTAACATATGCACAGTAATTCACATTATTGAATCAATAATTGTCATTACACAGTAACGTATGCTTTATTTTACATTATTGTTATCTCTATTATGATGTTATTTAAACAGTTGTATTTCATTAATTTATTGACTTGATATCTAAGAGCTAACTATACTGTATTTATAACAATTAGTCATAATAATTGAATTGATAAAGTTATTTGTTTATAATATAAAGTTAGGTGATTATTAGGTAATATGAAATGAATGGTGTAGATTAAAGTGTGAATTATTGTTGAATAATTGAATTGATTTGTTTATAATATAAAGTTAGGTGATTATTAGGTGATATGAAATGAATGGTGTAGATTAAAGTGTGAATTATTGTTGAATAATTAAATTGATTTGTTTATAATATAAAGTTAGGTGATTATTAGGTGATATGAAATGAATGGTGTAGATTAAAGATAATATAATATTTGAAATGGATGGTGTAGATTAAAAGGTGATCTTTAAATGAATGGTTTAGATTAAATGAATGATAAGATTTTTGGCTATAAATAGAAGCCTTAACTTAAGGATTTTTCATAAACTTCCTTACTTGTTCTTTCTTTCTCTCTCTAAATACTTCTTGTGAAAGTTCTCTCTAAGTGTGCTTAAGTCATCTTAAGTATTTGTGAAGATCTATAAGTATACGTGTACTGTTCAAGTTAATCAACCTCATTTAAATCAATATCCAGTCACGTGTTACGGTAAGGGATACCATCTTTTTCATCTTCCATTATTCAAACGTACTATGGTAAGGGATGTCATTTTTTTTTCATACTCTCAAATTTACTACTCGTAAGGGATACCATCTTTTTCATCTTCCATTATTCAAACGTACTATGGTAAGGGATTATCATTATTTGATTCTCGATAATAATATTGTTTCTTCCTTACTCATAAGACGTGCCTTTTATTTCCATGTATTAAATTGTGGGAATAACCTTACGGAGCGGATTGCCGCCTGTTGGTGAATAACCTTTCGTATTCATTCATTATTAATCTCTGAGAATAACCTTACGGAGCGGATTGCCGCCTGTTTGGTGAATAACTCTTTGTACTCAAATTCTATTAAATTGTGGGAATAACCTTACGGAGCGGATTGCCGCCTGTTGGTGAATAACCTTTCGTATTCATTTATTATTAATCTCTGAGAATAACCTTACGGAGCGGATTGTCGCCTGTTTGGTGAATAACTCTTTGTACTCAAATTATATTAAATTGTGGGAATAACCTTACGGAGCGGATTGCCGCCTGTTGGTGAATAACCCTTTGTATTAATTTCCTTCACCTTTTGTTAATCAAACCTGCTACGGTAAGGGATATTATTTTCTTTCATACTCCTAAATCGAAATTTATTATGGAACTATTGCTTCTATAATTCCTGAAAATATTATATGTTCCATAATAGTTGAACTTCATTATTTCAACTGAACCTTCCTATTTACGTGAACCTTTCTATTGAATTGTAACCGTTATTCTGAACTGTGGATCTTGAATTTCACTCCACATCATGTTGACAATTTGGACATTATTTGAATCTGTACAAAGTAAACTTCCGATACTTTTTGTTATCCTATTTCTTCTGTTCATCATTTATATCATTCTAATCATCCAAAAATCAAGCTGTTGTGAATATCTGTGGCCGGGGGCACAGATGTGATATATTTGTTGAACAGATGATAGGTTAAAGGCGATATAATAGGTTAAAGGCGATACATCTGTTCGGTGTCTTTTATGGCACGTGGTGAATGTTCTCTTTGGCCCGTAGTGCAAAGATGAACTGTTGTTTGGTATGATTATGACCAAAGGCTGAATCTGGTATAATCATGACCGTTGGTGCTATATTGAATATCTTTGGCCCGTAGTACAAAGATGAACTGTTGATGTGCATGATTATGATCAGGAACTGTGAATTTGTATTATCTTGACTAATGATATTTCAGATGATAAAAGTTGATGATGTTTTTCCTAAAAAGAGAACCGAGTGGACATTATAGTCTGCATTATTCTTCTAATAGATTACTCATTCCGCTGCTATTATTGATCTGAACGTTGTTTAAGAATTTAACTGCAGTTTTTGATATAAACCTTGTAGTCTATTGTATTCTATCAAGAACTCAACTGTTGAAGACTAATGATAATTTATTCGTCATTATCTTAGTCATGATATTCTTTACTGGGCTATTTGAGCTCACCCTTTCTTTTGTTCCATTGTTTTTCAACAGGAGATGAAAACATAACAGGGTCTAGCCGGGGAATGGAGTGAGGGTCCGAGGAATAGTTATCATAGTCTTCACGTTTTGTAAAATAGTGTGGCAATAATAGTGAAGACTTAGTTGTGTATTATTATACACTGTATTGTTGTACGTTGTGCTTTGTTGTAATAATTTTGTTGTAGTATTTTGACGACTCAAGTTTGGGCTGTGTGGGCCCAGATTTGGGGGCGTCACAGTTGGCATCAGAGCTTAGGGATATGATCTTTAATGGAGATCTGGGGTTAGAACTAGGAGGGGAGAGACGAATAGAATCAGTCACTAGTGTGTCCTACCTAAAATAGATTTTATTATCTAATGAGTCGATTTGAATGTAGGAACATGAAGTGATGAGTCAGTTTATTTGAACTAACATTTATTTTGTGACCACAGTTTAGTATGGCATCTGGAAATCAAGAGGTTAACTATGGAATGCCTGAAGCAAATGTAGCCGAGAATCAAGAGGCCCCAAACAATCCTCCTGCCAACTCAGGAAATAATGTTCCTGATAACATGATGAACGATGGATTCTTTAGGAATTTCATGCAGTTCATACAGAATCAAGGAAGAGGAAATCCAGTCAATAATAACGGTAGAAACGCTGGCAATTTGAGGATGGTCACTGTTAAGCAATTTAAAGAATTAGGACCACCTGAATTCCACGGGAAGCCTGACCCACTCAAAGCGGATGCATGGCTGAAGCAGACGACAAAAATACTTGATGTCTTACAATGCGCTGATGATCAGAAGGTGCCATTTGCCACTTTTACGTTACGAGGTGAGGCGGACCATTGGTGGGAAGCGGTAAAACGTATCCAACCTTCAGCACTCGAAATGTCTTGGACAGAATTCGAAGAACTGTTTAACGAGAAGTATTTCCCAGAAAGCATCCGCCATATGAAAGAGGTGGAATTCATTAAGCTGGAGCAGGGAAACATGACAGTCTCCCAATATGAAGCCAAGTTTGCCGAGTTATCTCGCTTTGCCACCCATCTTGTGGATGACGAAGCACGAATGAGTCGGATGTTCGTAAGAGGTTTGAGATTCAAAATTCGTCAACAACTTAGCTCTCATAAATTTAGTTTGTATTCAGATGTTGTAGATAGGGCTCAAAGGGTGGAGCAAACAGATGAAACATTGCAGCCAAGAGTTAATGATCAGCATAGAGAAAGGAGTGACAACAACCACAGGAACGAGAACCATCGAGGAGGTAACCAACACTTCGGTGGTAATTCCATACCAAATAACAGAAGAGGAGAATCTAGTGGGAACAATTTCAAAAGAAAGAGATTCCATAATAATTATGGAAGGGCACCAGCACCAGTACCAACACCAGCACCGACCCCAGTTTCAAGGGGAGAAGATCGACCACCAGTGAGATGCTATAGGTGTGGTCAGGAAGGTCACATCAGCCCAAACTGTACACTGCAGTCCAAAAAGTGCTACAGTTGTGGGAAAGAGGGTCATCTTGCGCGGTTCTGTCCTGCCACAAAATCAAGTCCAGCTGCAATGATGATACCAAAAGCTAGCGCGGATAAGGGAAAATCTGTAGTTCAAGGGAGAGCTTTTGTTGTGACATCCCAAATGGCGCGAAACTCGAACGAGGTGATAACCGGTAAGCTATTCATAAATTCTCGTGAAGTCTACGCTTTGTTAGATACTGGCTCTACCCATTCTTTTATCTCACCTGCATGTGCTCAGCGTTTAAACTTAACTCCTGAAAATTTGGACTTTGACTTATCAGTTGAAACCCCATTAGGAGAAATGACCATTACATCTACTGTCTATAAATCTTGCCTAGTTCAAATCAACAACCTCACATTACCTGTTGACCTTATTTCTTTGGAGATGCATGAATTTGATGTGATTTTAGGAATTGATTGGTTGACTACCCATCATGCTAAAATTGATTGTTTTCATAAGATTATTAGTTTTCATATTCCTAATCAACCTGTCATGCAAATTCAAGCAACTAAACCATTGAAATCTATAACTGTTATTTCTAGCCATAAAGCCATTCGTTTATTGAAAAACGGATGTCAAGCCTTTTTAGCTCATGTCACTGATTTGAACAAAAATACGTCAAACTTAAATGATATTCCCATTGTTAATGAGTTTCCTGACGTTTTTCCTGAAGAACTTCCTGGCTTACCCCCAAATCGTGAAATTGATTTTTATATTGATCTTGAACCCGGTACCAAGCCCATTTCCAAAGCTCCCTACCGAATGGCTCCCATTGAACTTCAAGAGTTAAAAGTCCAACTACAGGAATTGTTGGATACCGGTTTCATTCGTCCGAGTGCATCACCTTGGGGTGCTCCTGTTCTATTTGTGAAGAAGAAAGACGGGAGTATGAGATTGTGCATTGACTACCGAGAATTGAACCATGTCACCATCAAGAACAGGTACCCGTTACCTCGGATTGATGACATGTTTGATCAATTGCAAGGCGCTCAACATTTCTCAAAGATTGATCTCCGTTCTGGATATCATCAGTTAAAGGTTAAAGCTGAGGACATTCCAAAGACTGCTTTCAGAACTCGTTATGGGCATTATGAGTTCTTAGTCATGCCTTTTGGACTAACTAATGCTCCTGCAGCTTTCATGGACATGATGAACCGGATATTCAAGGAACATTTGGATCATTTTGTGGTTGTCTTTATTGATGACATCCTCATATACTCCAAGAGTCGCGAGGATCATGAACAACACCTGAGATTGATACTATAAAAGCTCCGTGAAAACAAATTATATGCCAAGTTGAAGAAATGTGAGTTCTGGCTTGAGGAGGTCGCGTTTCTTGGGCATGTGATTTCTAGTCAAGGAATATCAGTCGATCCTGCGAAGATTGAAACGGTACTAAATTGGGAACAACCCAAAACAGTAACCGAAGTCCGAAGTTTTCTGGGTCTAGCTGGTTATTATCGAAGATTCGTAGAAGGATTTTCTCGAATCGCCACTCCATTAACGCAGCTTACTCGGAAAAGCACAAAATTCATATGGAGCGAGGAATGCGAGAAAAGTTTCCAAGAACTCAAGAAGAGACTGGTTTCAGCTCCTGTTCTGACCATACCATCAGGATCAGGAGAATTTGTTATCTACAGCGATGCTTCTGGCAAAGGTCTAGGCTGTGTCCTTATGCAACATGGAAAGGTTATAGCCTACGCCTCTCGACAACTCAAAGATTATGAGAAAAATTATCCTACTCATGATCTAGAGTTGGCAGCAGTCGTTTTCGCGTTGAAGATCTGGAGACACTACTTGTACGGAGAAAAAGTGGATATCTATACGGATCATAAAAGTCTCAAGTATTTCTTCACCCAGAAGGAACTCAACATGCGACAACGACGTTGGCTTGAGCTGTTAAAGGATTATGACCACACAATCCAGTATCACCCGGGAAAGGCGAACGTTGTAGCTGACGCTTTGAGCAGAAAATCTTATGCAAGTACAAGTGCACTGCTAACAACACAAAAGTGTATTTTGTACGACTTGCAAAAGATGGAGATAGAGCTAAAGACACCAGGGACCCGCTCGAAGATTGCTCACGTGCGAGTAGAACCAACTTTAATCGATAAAATTAAAGCTGCTCAAGCTACCGATCCGGAACTGATAAACATGATAAAGAAAGTACAAGAAGGTGCCATTCCCGAAGCAAGAATCGACGAGAAAGGAATACTTCGAGTCAACTCTCGACTCTGTGTTCCTAACGATCCTGAATTAAAGCATAAAATCATGATGGAGGCACACAACACGCCGTTTGCAATCCACCCAGGAGGTACCAAGATGTATCGAGATCTTCGACATACATTTTGGTGGAACAATATGAAAAGAGAGATTGCAGAGTTTATCTCAAGGTGCCTAACTTGTCAACGTGTCAAGGCAGAGCATCAAGTTCCTAAAGGTCCATTACAATCACTTGAAGTTCCCGAATGGAAGTGGGAACACATCAATATGGACTTCGTGACGGGTCTTCCAAAAGTTTCTCAAGGCTTAGATGCAATTTGGGTGATCGTAGATAGATTGACCAAATCTGCTCATTTCTTGCCTATACGAGAAAACTTTTCACTTGAACGTCTTGCTGGTATGTACATAAATGAGATCGTGAGATTGCATGGCATGCCAGTTTCCATAGTTTCTGATCGAGATCCTAGATTCACTTCACGCTTTTGGATCAGTCTACAAAAAGCTATGGGCACGGAACTACGTTTTAGTTCTGCATACCATCCTCAAACGGACGGACAATCGGAAAGGACGATCCAGACCCTCGAAGATCTTTTGAGACTTTGTGTATTAGACTTCAAAGGAAGTTGGGATAAGTACTTGCCATTGGTGGAATTTTCTTACAACAACAGTTACCAAACAAGCATAGGCATGGCTCCATTCGAGGCTTTGTATGGAAGGAAGTGTCGCTCTCCAATATGTTGGAATGAGGTAGGAGAAGCAAAATTGTTGGGACCCGAGTTGGTACGCTTGACGACCGAAAAGATCCAAATGATCCGACAACGAATACAGACCGCACAAGAACGACAAAAGAGTTATGCTGATCTTCATCGGAGAGACGAAAGTTTCAACGTCGGAGATCATGTATTCTTACGTGTTTCTCCATGGAAAGGGGTTACGAGATTCGGAAAGAGAGGAAAGCTCAACCCTCGATTTATTGGCCCATTTGAAATCCTCGATCGAATAGGAACCGTACCCTACAGACTAGCCCTACCACCAAGTATGTCTCGCATCCATAACGTTTTTCACATATCTATGTTACGTAAATATGTGAAGGACCCAAACCACGTCATTGAGTTAGAACCAGACGTTATAGCAGAAGATTTAACATACGAGGAGGTACCTGTTAAGATCCTGGATAAGAAGGAGCAGATCCTACGCTCAAAGGTTATACCTCAAGTTAAGGTTTTATGGAGGAACCAAGATACTGAGGAAATGACCTGGGAGCTAGAATCTGAGATGAAATCTAAGTATCCTTACCTCTTCGATATGTCAGGTACGTCAATTTCGGGGACGAAATTTCATAAGGAGGGGAGGTTGTAAGACCCCGAATTTTATGAAATAAAAAATTTAATTTTTCTTCATATATATTTTTTTTTTGAAACAGTAAGTGGTTAAATTAACAAAATTGAAAGTTAAGGATGTTATGTGCAAATTTTATTTTGTCGGACAATATTCGCTTTGTCGGGGAATATTCGTTTGGTCGGGGAATATTCGTGTCGTACGACGGCGCCGAAATAATAAATTATTGGTGGACCCCACAACGGAATATTTGTCGGATATAGAAAACGACAGAAGTAACCTTTTTAAATAAAAATAGTCAACGGAACTGTTAAAATACCGGTGATAAAAGAATAGTAGCATACGGTAGTTATTGGTATTTTCTGTAGCACTCGGTACTCTACAGTAACACACGGTATTGCATAGTGTCTCATATTTTTGGTCTGATAATTGACACCGTAACTGTTACGCATCATTTCATCGATAATTGTCACTGCATAATATTTTATATTATCAATTCAATAATTGTTGTTACACAGTATTTTGCATTATTGATTTAATAATTGTCATTACACTGTATTTTATATCATTGAGTCAATAATTGTTGTTGCACTGTTTTTAAAATTATTGAACCTAATAATTGTCACAGTAACATATGCACAGTAATTCACATTATTGAATCAATAATTGTCATTACACAGTAACGTATGCTTTATTTTACATTATTGTTATCTCTATTATGATGTTATTTAAACAGTTGTATTTCATTAATTTATTGACTTGATATCTAAGAGCTAACTATACTGTATTTATAACAATTAGTCATAATAATTGAATTGATAAAGTTATTTGTTTATAATATAAAGTTAGGTGATTATTAGGTAATATGAAATGAATGGTGTAGATTAAAGTGTGAATTATTGTTGAATAATTGAATTGATTTGTTTATAATATAAAGTTAGGTGATTATTAGGTGATATGAAATGAATGGTGTAGATTAAAGTGTGAATTATTGTTGAATAATTAAATTGATTTGTTTATAATATAAAGTTAGGTGATTATTAGGTGATATGAAATGAATGGTGTAGATTAAAGATAATATAATATTTGAAATGGATGGTGTAGATTAAAAGGTGATCTTTAAATGAATGGTTTAGATTAAATGAATGATAAGATTTTTGGCTATAAATAGAAGCCTTAACTTAAGGATTTTTCATAAACTTCCTTACTTGTTCTTTCTTTCTCTCTCTAAATACTTCTTGTGAAAGTTCTCTCTAAGTGTGCTTAAGTCATCTTGAGTATTTGTGAAGATCTATAAGTATACGTGTACTGTTCAAGTTAATCAACCTCATTTAAATCAATATCCAGTCACGTGTTACGGTAAGGGATACCATCTTTTTCATCTTCCATTATTCAAACGTACTATGGTAAGGGATGTCATTTTTTTTTCATACTCTCAAATTTACTACTCGTAAGGGATACCATCTTTTTCATCTTCCATTATTCAAACGTACTATGGTAAGGGATTATCATTATTTGATTCTCGATAATAATATTGTTTCTTCCTTACTCATAAGACGTGCCTTTTATTTCCATGTATTAAATTGTGGGAATAACCTTACGGAGCGGATTGCCGCCTGTTGGTGAATAACCTTTCGTATTCATTCATTATTAATCTCTGAGAATAACCTTACGGAGCGGATTGCCGCCTGTTTGGTGAATAACTCTTTGTACTCAAATTCTATTAAATTGTGGGAATAACCTTACGGAGCGGATTGCCGCCTGTTGGTGAATAACCTTTCGTATTCATTTATTATTAATCTCTGAGAATAACCTTACGGAGCGGATTGCCGCCTGTTTGGTGAATAACTCTTTGTACTCAAATTATATTAAATTGTGGGAATAACCTTACGGAGCGGATTGCCGCCTGTTGGTGAATAACCCTTTGTATTAATTTCCTTCACCTTTTGTTAATCAAACCTGCTACGGTAAGGGATATTATTTTCTTTCATACTCCTAAATCGAAATTTATTATGGAACTATTGCTTCTATAATTCCTGAAAATATTATATGTTCCATAATAGTTGAACTTCATTATTTCAACTGAACCTTCCTATTTACGTGAACCTTTCTATTGAATTGTAACCGTTATTCTGAACTGTGGATCTTGAATTTCACTCCACATCATGTTGACAATTTGGACATTATTTGAATCTGTACAAAGTAAACTTCCGATACTTATTGTTATCCTATTTCTTCTGTTCATCATTTATATCATTCTAATCATCCAAAAATCAAGCTGTTGTGAATATCTGTGGCCGGGGGCACAGATGTGATATATTTGTTGAACAGATGATAGGTTAAAGGCGATATAATAGGTTAAAGGCGATACATCTGTTCGGTGTCTTTTATGGCACGTGGTGAATGTTCTCTTTGGCCCGTAGTGCAAAGATGAACTGTTGTTTGGTATGATTATGACCAAAGGCTGAATCTGGTATAATCATGACCGTTGGTGCTATATTGAATATCTTTGGCCCGTAGTACAAAGATGAACTGTTGATGTGCATGATTATGATCAGGAACTGTGAATTTGTATTATCTTGACTAATGATATTTCAGATGATAAAAGTTGATGATGTTTTTCCTAAAAAGAGAACCGAGTGGACATTATAGTCTGCATTATTCTTCTAATAGATTACTCATTCCGCTGCTATTATTGATCTGAACGTTGTTTAAGAATTTAACTGCAGTTTTTGATATAAACCTTGTAGTCTATTGTATTCTATCAAGAACTCAACTGTTGAAGACTAATGATAATTTATTCGTCATTATCTTAGTCATGATATTCTTTACTGGGCTATTTGAGCTCACCCTTTCTTTTGTTCCATTGTTTTTCAACAGGAGATGAAAACATAACAGGGTCTAGCCGGGGAATGGAGTGAGGGTCCGAGGAATAGTTATCATAGTCTTCACGTTTTGTAAAATAGTGTGGCAATAATAGTGAAGACTTAGTTGTGTATTATTATACACTGTATTGTTGTACGTTGTGCTTTGTTGTAATAATTTTGTTGTAGTATTTTGACGACTCAAGTTTGGGCTGTGTGGGCCCAGATTTGGGGGCGTCACAATAGTAGTCCATGTAATTAATTAAACCTTGATTCAAGTTATAATTAATCAAACTCAATGCTTGTTTTAATTAAATGTAGCATAGGGTATTTAATGTTAGCCCAATAGAATAATTAAATTGAGCCCAACCAAATTAAATGGATGAGCCCAATATATTTAAATCCTAGAGTCCAATGTGGAGCCTAAATGGTAGTCAAAATTGGTCAATATATATATATAAGTGTATATATATATATGTATAGATGTACATATGTATATATAAGCTATAAAAATAAAGCAAAAATTGGGGATTTAATCCCATTTTGCTGAGATTTAGGGGGCCCACTTGGTGGCTTGTTGCCTTGATGTTGCTTAAATGTTACACAATTGGTAACTTGTAAGCAAGCTTGATGGATGTCATTCAAGTTGTCATTCAAAACTATAGTAAGCATGCTTAGGATTGCTAATTGACTAGTGTTGGGTGATTAGGAGCTTAATTGAATAAATCATATACTTCTATAAATAGGAAGGAGCAAAGACTTGTAGAGAGTTTGCTCATTTACTTCCTTTTTCTAGCTTATAGAGAGAGAGGTTCTAGAGAGAAAAAAGAGCTTCTTTGAGAGAAAAAGCTAGAGAGCTTATGAGCTAGTGTGATAATGGTTCACTCAAGAAGGAAGAAGAGACCTAGCAAGAAAAAGATCTCCATAGAAGGAACTATGAAGGTTGAAAAATTTTCTAACCATTCCTTAGTGCATTTTTATAGTCTATACATGTTTTAATCGGTCAAAAAAATATTTTTAACCAATCAAAAGTTATTTTGATGATCTAGAAGTCTAAAACTATGATATATAGGTATATTCATGGTTTGATATAGTTCATACATGTATTTGTATAGGTGGTACGTAAAGAATTAGAAGGAAAGTCCATATAACGATTTACCAGTAAAACCCTAGATGGTTCGATCTTAAATTTATTGTCAACACATTTTTAAAAATATGATCGAACCATGAAATATTGTAAAACAAGAAGTTAGAAAGACAACAACACTAAGTTTGTGTCATTTGGATGTGTAAAGTTTATTTTATTCAAGTTTGAACAATTAAAACCAATGATTTGTGATTTTAGTTTTCACTTTGTCCTTGTAAGCAGTTTTTAGTTCAGTTCCATTCGGAATTTTGATTTTTGCTCGAAAGAGAAATTGTAGAGGGAGAAATTCTGATGAGAATGAACTTAAGAATCACCCCAAAAAATTTTAAAATGAAGAAGGTATGGCTGTCGGAGTGTCGGAAGGTCGAGTAGTAAAAAGTTTGACTTCCGAACAGACTGGTCGGGCGCACCTACGCTCGGTGTTGGCGCACCTGCGCCCGAGGCCACTGCCAGAAGCAGTTTTGGGCGTTCCGGGTCGGGTCATGTCGGTCCGGGTCGGTCCGGGTCGAGTTTTTAATGAAATTTTAAGTTAAAATAAATGTAAAATGAATGTGTTTAGGCACTAAACCTCTATATGTAGAATTTATTAGTGAATTAATGGTAGCTAAATCTTTAAAATAAAGACTAAAGTTAACACAATTAAAAAGTTAACTACTGATATTGTTTGAAGATTATTAAAATATTATTAAATGATCAATAATATTAGTATATGATTAAAAAGTTATTAAATGATTAATAACATTAGTACATGATGAAAATATTATTAAATAATTAATAACATTAATAAGTGATTAAAATATTATTAAAATGGTTAATAATATTAATGAGTGATTAAAATATTATCAAATGGTGAATAATATTTGTAAGTGATTAAAATATTATCAAATGGTGAATAATATTTGTAAATGATTAAAATATTATTAAATGATGAATAATATTAGTAAGAGATTAAAATATTATTAAATGGTTAATAATATTAATAATTGATTAAAATATTATTAAATGGTTAATAATATTAATAAGTGATTGAAATATTATTAAATGGTTAATAATATTAATAAGTGATTAAAATATTATTAAATGGTTAATAATATTAATAGGATATTAAAATATTATCAAATGGTGAATAATATTTATAAATGATTAAAATATTATCAAATGGTGAATAATATTTGTAAATGATTAGAATATTATTAAATGATGAAAAATATTAGTAAGAGATTAAAATATTATTAAATGGTGAATATTATTAATAAGTGGTTAAAATATTATTAAATGGTTAATAATATTAATATATGATTAAAATATTATTAAATGGTTAATAATATTAATAAGTGATTAAAATATTATTAAATGGTTAATAATATTAATAAGTGATTAAAATATTATTAAATGGTAAATAACATTAATATGTGAGTAAAATATTATTAAATAACTAATAATATTTGAACGTAGTTGTATATTATCAAAGGTAGATAATATGTTAAAGTATTTGATACATTATTAAATGTCTGAATCATTAAATTATATAAGAGAAGAAAGTTTAATCGAATTAAACCAAAGTATATAGTCCATTTGTGACTAAATTTTAGACAATTTACTAAAAGTAAGTCGTACGAAGAACGTGTAGTGAATGTGCAAGTTGGTTAAGTGTACCCGACATGTCCAACTAGGTTTGGGCCAGGGTTTTTGTCCGGAACGTAAAGGTTCATTTGTCGGACAACTAAAGAGTTAATAATTTAAAGTTAAGATCTTAAGTTAAAACTAATTAATAGTTATTGTAACTAATGATTATATCAATTATATATATCAATTGTAGGTTGAACGAAAGACGCAAAATAAGCGTAATGGTAGAAACGAACCAGACAAGTTTTTCAGAACTTCCTCCTATGTGCGTTAATATGCTATAATGTGATTTAAATTGATAATATGAAGTTATATTGATGATGTTTGTGGTAGATGAACAGCATGTGGTATGGCTACATGAAAACTATGTACAAGATTAAAGCATGATTTGCTAAATGCTAGTTGATTATTGTATGTGATGCATAAGAGGTATGAATTATGTTTAATACGGAAAGCATGATGTAAGAATAAGATGCAAAGCATGTATATGATGTGAAGCATATAACGTGTTATGTCTAACTGTTAAACTTGTTGAGCCGTCGTGCTCACTCTTGCTTAAAACAAACATTTTCAGATAGTGCAAGTTATTAAAAGTTTTCAATAAAAATCAAGGAACAGGAAAGCATATCACTTTCACTAAAGATCTAAATGTCTGTTGTAGATATCAGTCCGAATTGGATAGGTAAATGATTGTGTAATATAAGATTTAGTTGGTATGTAATATGAGTGTTAAATACTCAAAATGATTGTAATAGAATGTCGTATCATGTATGATATTGAGACATACTAGGAATGTATAAAGATTGTGATTCTGGAATAGAAAGAGATGTTGTAAAATTGTAAATAAATAATTATTTAACAATTATAATATTGTTGTAAGTCATGAACAATAAGAAAAAAGTAGTACTAGTGTTGAACCGGATTCGAGGTTAAAGGAACCCGAATTCGGGGTTGTCACAAGTTGGTATCAGAGTTGATAGGTTAAAAACCTTAGGTAAGAGTACCTTAGGCTATAACCGTAGTAGAAGATAAGTAAAATGATAAATGAATAAACTCCGAAAGAGTTTAAGTAATAAAAGATGAATTTGGAAAATTCATACATAGGAGATTATCCAAAGATGGATTTGAGAAGATATAAAAGAAATGAAAAAGGTCACGTTGTACCTAATTTGAAGAAATGATAAAAAATATCTTATGATAAGATTTTGAGAAGCATAAGGAAAATGCTAATAAGGTCGTGAAATGATCATGAGAGATGAACTCGTAATGAGTCATATATGTTAAAATATGAATGAAGAAAATTCGTATTAAGTTAAGAAGAAAAGTTAGAGGTTTGTGGATTTTTAATTGAGAACTCATATTAGTAGCTAAGTTATACGATTCCTTGTGTGGGCAGGGAATTTGTGCTTGGTTTTAGAGCCACTTAGCTTCCTATATTAATATAGTGGTTCAGTTAAACAAACCCTTGTATGGGCGGGGGCTATGATATGTCAGCAAACCAATTAGAGAGATACTGCTGCGAAACTTGCACGATCAATGTGTATCGAAGAAGAAAGATATGCACTGTTGGCATGTGTTTCCTTATAGTGTTGAATAGTTGGGAAACGGATATATTTGTTCTTGGTTTAACGACCGCTTGACTTCCTATATTGATTAGTGGCCGAGTTGACCAATTTCTTGTATGGGCAGGAGATTGTGTTTGGTTTGACGACCACTTAACTTTCTATAGTGATAATCGATTGAAACCTGGTGTCGCGCAATTCGTTATATGTATATTGAGAAGGTGATTTTTTTCTCATGTGTATAACGGATAGGTAAAGGATGTTAAGATAAGTTCGTGTTCTGAGAACTGACACGCATGGTAAGTTTGTGACTCATAGTCATGTGGTGGAGCCCCTCAGCGAATGGACGACTTTGGCCTGACTAGGACTGACACGCATGGTAAGTTCGTGACTCATAGTCATGTGGTGGAGCCCCTCAGCGAATGGACGACTTTGGCCTGACTAGGACAAGCTCCTCAAACTATATAATTGTGGTAAGTTCCTGAGCCCAAATACGTGATAAGTTTGATGAACAGTGAGTGTGGGTAGAGTTAAGTAACAAGATTAAAGCTATACTAGATATAGCTATTAAGCTGGAAAAGAATGTGGAGGGAAAATTTGAGGTGTTTGAGGTTCTAGGATATTCCAGATCTTCTAGCTATGCTAGACTTTGAAATTCTTAAAAATTGTGTTAAATTCGCACTTTTGTGCTTTTGAAAAGACAAATGTATTTTAAATATCATTAATGCACTTAGTGAAAAGATGATAAGCAATGGAGTCATTAATGCAAAGTAACCTAGTGTTGGATGTTTAAAGCCCACTATGGTAATAATTTTCAGTATTTTAAAACGTTTAAAGAAGAGTCTATGCTAATTATTTTGGTTAGACAAATTGATTTAAAAATATCAAAATTTATTTATAAAATCAACACACGCCATTAAAGCCATGGTGCGAAGATGAAAAAGATGGAATCCTCAACGCACTGTTGCAACGGTGCGGTATCATGAAGTCCTAAAAATAAATTTTAGTTATTTTAACTAATTTAAAATGATATTTAGTTCGTAATATACGAACAGTTCAATGACGTGAATCTATGTCATTTATTTTGATAGGACATTTTTGGTCAGAAATGGTTCAAGTTGTATTTCCAATCCAAATTATTCTGGTGCAAAATTTGGTAGTAAGTCTGAGGTGAACAAGTGCAAGAAATAAGTATATTCTGTCGGCTAAAGCAGATATATTTTCGTCGGCATATAGCTCTGACTAGCGCCCAATAACTAAGACGTTCTGCACGACGTATGGTACAATAAGTTGATCACCTAGCATACACTTCTGAAATATTTTCAGTCTTTGTGATTGATAAACATAGTGTTTATAAAATATTTACATGAGTAAATATCGTTTATTTGGAATTCAGTTGAATGACTAATAATTCCTCTCAAATGTTCATGGTCTTGATGACCCCTCAGCATATTATGAAAGTTTTAATGAATATTTTGATTTTCAATTTATTCTTTTGTAAGATATTGATTTTCAATTTATTCTTTTGCAAGATATTCCATTGTTCTAGAATGATGAGTTTAGAAGTATGAACTTCCTAGAAAAAGGTGGTCATAGAATTTGATGAGTAAAGAGATATTCTCTGAGATGAAAATTGTTGGAAATTGGTATGATGAAATTTCGGGGACGAAATTCTTATAAGAAGGGGTGAATGTAATATCCCAGATATTTAAAAGAATTATAGATAAGATTTTTAAATATTATTTAAAGGTTATGGTTTCAAACCTAGAATTGGAGAAGTAAAATGTGTAGAAAGTGGGTAAATATTTTTTTTAACATAATTTATTTGTTAGAAATTAAATGTGAGAATATTTTAATGATGCATGTAGAGAATTTATTAAGGAAATAAATTCAATTGAAAAGTGAAGGTAATTATATTAATATGTATATACCTACAGTGGGATGGTTAGCCAAATAAGAGGATGAGTAAGTTAATACTCAATTAAGCTAATAAATTAATTAGTTTGCATATGAAGTAAGAAGGAAAGTTATGTAATATAATTAATTGAGTTAATTATAGGAGTCATGAATTAAAATTGTAATTAATAAGTAGAGAAGTTAGAATATTGCCTAGAATGACAATATTAAGAAGTTAATTAATTAAGTGATTAACTTAATTAATAAGTTGTTATATGTGTTAGCCAATATGAGAATATTTGCATAAAGGTGGGTAATTAAATAAGAGAGCCCGAGAAAAAGTAAACTATGTAGCCCAAACATTTAAAAAGCCAATTGATGGTCAAAGTGTTGAAAAATTTGGTTGAGTGTAGAGAATTAACTAATGTAGGATTAATTGAATAACCCTAGTTAGTAGACAAGATAGAGCATTAACCAAATATTGGTTAATTGTTAGGTAAATAAATATGATGATGAGAATTAACTATGGATAAATTAATTGAGTAACACAAGGTGGTAGAATAATTATAGGCAATGTTAATTGGATTATATTACAAGTCCAATTAATGTATTAAACTAAGTTAAATAAATTAACCTAGTAGTCCATGTAATTAATTAAACCTTGATTCAAGTTATAATTAATCAAACCTAATGCTTGTTTTAATTAAATGTAACATAGGGTATTTAATGTTAGCCCAATAGAATAATTAAATTTAGCCCAACCAAATTAAATGGATGAGCCCAATATATTTAAATCCTAGAGTCCAATGTGGAGCCTAAATGGTAGTCAAAATTGGTCAACATTTATATATATATAAGTGTATATATATGTATAGATGTACATATGTATATATAAGCTATAAAAATAAAGCAAAAATTGGGGATTTAATCCCATTTTGCTGAGATTTAGGGGGCCCACTTGGTGGCTTGTTCTCTTGATGTTGCTTAAATGTTACACAATTGGTAACTTATAAGCAAGCTTGAGAGATGTCATTCAAGTTGTCATTCAAAGCTATAGTAAGCATGCTTAGGATTTTTAATTGACTAGTGTTGGGTGATTAGGAGCTTAATTGGATAAATCTTAGACTTCTATAAATAGGAAGGAGCAAAGACTTATAGAGAGTTTGCTCATTTACTTCCTTTTTCTAGCTTATAAAGAGAGAGGTTCTAGAGAGAAAAGAGAGCTTCTTTGAAAGAAAAAGCTAGAGAGCTTGTGAGCTAGTGTGCTAATGGTTCACTCAACAAGGAAAAATAGACCTAGCTAGAAGAAGATCTTCATAGAAGGAACTATGAAGGTTGAAAAGTGTTCTAACCATTCCTTAGTGCATTTTTATAGTCTATATATGTTTTAATCGGTCAAAAAGATATTTTGATGATCTAGAAGTCTAAAATTATGATATATAGGCATATTCATGGTTTGATATAGTTAATACATGTATTTGTATTTGTGGTACCTAAAGAATTAGAAGGAAAGTCCATATAACGATTTACTAGTAAAACCCTAGATGGTTCGATCTTAAATTTATTGTCAAAACATTTTTAAAAATGTGATCAAACCATGAAATATTTTAAAACAAGATTTTAGGAAGACAACAACACTAAGTTGGTGTCATTTGGATGTGTAGAGTTTATTTTATTCAAGTTTGAACAATTAAAACCAATGATTTGTGATTTTAGTTTTTACTTTGTCCTTGTAAGCAGCTTTTAGTCCAGTTCCGTTTGTAATTTGGATTTGTGATCTAAAGAGAAATTGTAGAGAGGGAAATGTTGATGGGAATGGACTTAAGAATCACCCCAAAATATTTTAAAATGAAGAAGTTATGGCTGTCGAAGCGTCGGAGCATCGGAGGGTCGAGCAGTCAAAAGTTTGACTTCCGGACAGACTGGCCAAGCGCACCTGCGCTCGGTGTGGGCGCACCTGCGCCCAAGGCCACTGCCAGAAGCAGTTTTAGGCGTTCCGGGACAGGTCAGGTCGGTCCGGGTCGGGTCGGTCCGGGTGGAGTTTTTAATAAAATTTGAAGTTAAAATAAGTGTAAAATGAATGAGTTTAGACACTAAACCTCTATATGTAGAATTTATTAGTGAATTAATGGTAGCTAAATCTTTAAAATAAAGACTAAAGTTAACACAATTAAAAAGTTAACTATTGATATTGTTTAAAGATTATTAAAATATTATTAAATAATCAATAATTTTAGTATATGATTAAAAAATTATTAAATGATTAATAACATTAGTACATGATGAAAATGTTATTAAATAATTAATAACATTAATAAGTGATTAAAATATTATTAAATGGTTAATAATATTAATGAGTGATTAAAATATTATCAAATGGTGAATAATATTTGTAAATGATTAAAATATTATCAAATGGTGAATAATATTTATAAATGATTAAAATATTATTAAATGATGAATAATATTAAAAAGAGATTAAAATATTATTAAATAGTTAATAATATTAATAAGTGATTAAAATATTATTAAGTGGTTAATAATATTAATATGTGATTGAAATATTATTAAATGGTTAATAATATTAATAGGATATTAAAATATTATCAAATGGTGAATAATATTTATAAATGATTAAAATATTATCAAATGGTGAATAATATTTGTAAATGATTAGAATATTATTAAATGGTTAATAATATTAATAAGTGGTTAAAATATTATTAAATGGTTAATAATAGTAATAAGTGGTTAAAATATTATTAACCATTTAATAATATTTTAACCACTTATTAATATTATTAACCATTTAATAATATTCTAATCATTTACAAATATTATTCACCATTTGATAATATTAATAAGTGATTAAAATATTATTAAATAGTAAATAATATTAATACGTGAGTAAAATATTATTAAATAACTAATAATATTTGAACGTATTTGTATATAATCAAAGATAGATACTATTTTGAAGTATTTGGTACATTATTAAATGTCTGAATCATTAAGTTATGTAAGAGAAGAAAGTTTAATCGAATTAAACCAAAGTAGGTAGTCCATTTGTGACTAAATTTTAGACAATTTATTAAAAGTAAGTCGTACGAATAACGTGTCGTGAATGCGTAAGTTGGTTAAGTGTACCCGACATGTCCAACTAGGTTTGGGCTAGGGCTATTGTCCGGAACGTAAAGGTTAATTTGTTGGACAACTAAAGAGTTAATAATTTGAAGTTAAGGTCTTAAGTTAAGACTAATTAATAGTTATTGTATCTAATGATTATGTCAATTTTATATATAAATTGTAGGTTGAACGAAAGACGCAAAATAAGCGTAATGGTAGAAGTGAACCACGCAAGTTTTTCAAAACTTGCTCCTATATACATTAATATGCTATAATGTGATTTAAATTGATAATATGAAGTTATATTTATGATGTTTGTGGTAGATGAACAACATGTGGTATGGCTACATGAAAACTATGTACAAGATTGAAGCATGATTTGCTAAATGCTAGTTGATTATTGTATGTGATGCATAAGAGGTATGAAGTATGTTTAATATGGAAAGCATGATGTAAGAATAAGATCCAAAGCATGTATATGATGTGAAGCATGTAACGTATTTTGTGTAACTGTTAAACTTGTTGAGCCGTCGTGCTCACTCTTGCTTAAAATAAACATTTTCAGATAGTGCAAGTTATTCGAAGTTTTCAATAAAGATCAAGGAATAGGAAAGCATATCACTTTCACTGAAGATCTAAATGTCTGTTGTAGATATCAGTCCGAATTGGATAGGTAAATGATTGTGTAATATAAGACTTAGTTGGTATGTAATATGAGTGTTAAATACTCAAAATGATTGTAATAGAATGTCGTATCATGTATGATATTGAGACATACTAGGAATGTATAAAGATTGTGATTCTGGAATAGAAAGAGATGTTGTAAAATTGTAAATAAATAATTATTTAACAATTATAATATTATTGTAAGTCATGAACAATAAGAAAAATGTAGTACTAGTGTTGAACCAGATCCGAGGTTAAAGGAACCCGAATTCAAGGTCATCACATCTTACATATTTCAAATGTGGGATAACTTACGAGGCTCGATTTTGAGTTCCAGTGTCAGAATAAGAACCTCATTTGCCTAACTTATTTTTTAAAAAAAAACTTGGATAAATTTAGGCAAAGTGTACCAAAACTCGCCCCGGGTATTGAAATGATGCGAAATCGTAGGTGTAGCACCTCTTATATATTTTACACACGGGACAACTTACGAGGCTCGATCCTAAGTTCCAGTAGTCAAGTTAGAACCTCGTTTGCTTAACTTGTTTTAAAAAATACTTAGACAAATATAGAAAAAGTAAACCAAAATTCGCCCCGAGCTTCAAATCGACGCGATACCATAGGCATAACACCTTTTACATATTTCAAACACATGATAACTTACAAGGCTCGATTCCAAGTTACGGTGGCTGAGTTAGAACCTCGTTTGCCTAACTTATTTTAAAAAAACATAAACAAATATAGGAAAAGTTGATCAAAACTCGCTCCGGGGATTGAAACGACGCGAAATAGTAGGTGTAGAACCTCTTACATATGTCAAACGTGTGACAACTTACGGGGAAGGATTCCGAGTTCTGATGGCTGATAATTAGATTTTATTCCTATTTATTTAATATTTTTAGGCTTCATTATTTCTTAACTTTTAAGCATTTTAATTGATTTAAGGTAATTTATTTAATTTTATGTGTTTTTATTACTTTTAGTATTTATATTATTTTTATTTATTTTAAATTAATTTACATTTTATTTTATAGAAAAAAATAATCCTTGATGGCATTGTTGTAATTTATCCAAGACGCTGATGGCTTTATGGTAATTAAGCAACATTGATAGCATTTCCGTACATATCCAGAACCAAGCTTGCGCCATGCGCGCGGTATGTTAAACAGCACCGGGGCAGAAACGACGCCATGTGGGAGCAGAAAAGTAGTGCTTGTTATCATTTAAAAGTCGAAACGACACTGTTTGTGGCAGTGGCTGAAGAAGGTGCGCGCATTGCAGAGGCGACGTTGACTTGGTCAAAGGCGACAAGGCCTTATTTGGCAAGCACATTAATTGTCCAGAACAGATTATTCGCGATTTTGTGTATTAATTTAATTCTGAATTGAATTTTTTTTTACTAATGCTTAGGATTATTATTGTACTCTTATAAATACATTATGAGGTTCTTATATTCAGGATATTAGATTACATTAACATACATTAGAATAGTTTTAGAGCAGAATATTATATTAGAGTAGTTTAGGAGAAGAATTAGAAGTAAATATTCAATGTGAATGATACGAGAATTAAAGGCGGAGCTTGGGAATTGAAAACTGTGATCCGAGTGACAGACAGATATCAACACAGATTTGATCTCCTTTCTTTTCCTTTTATTTTTATAATTTTAAAATGTTGAATTATTTATGGATAATTTATTATTTAATTATGAACTAATTTTTATTCGATATTGCAATTGAACCCAATATATAGTTTAAATTAATTTATTTTCTTTTTAATTAAATTGATTATAATTGAATTGTTTATCATATTTTGTGTGTTCAAGTATTTAATTATTTGCATTAATTAAAATGGTAATCTATATGAAGTTAACGAATGGATTATAGTATTTAGACCTAATTAATTATTTTGTGCGTTAATGTATTCATTAATTGTGATTAACTATTGGGATAATCTATATGAAATTAAAAGTCGGATATGATAACATGTGAATTTGTTTATTATTTCTAAGAAAAGTAGCACAATAGTGTATATGATGAAAATATTTATATGTCACATGTAACTTTGTTGAGAGTTGGATCTTAATGAGTTTATTTTAAGTTATTTTGTATAGCAATTTAGCAACTTAATTGGAATAAATCTTTTTATTAATTCTTAAAAAATGTTATTAAATAGTTAAGAAATCTCAGTTAACAATTTTATATAATTAATTAGTTATAAAGAGAGCGAAAAGATTTAAATGAAGTATTGAAAAAAATTGTAGTCTTAACTGTTTTTAATTTGATTTAGTCCTTTTTATTAGTTTAATTTACTTAGTAATTTTAATTAGTTTATTTTATAATTAAATTACGATTGTTTAAATAAAATTAATTTGATATTAAATTAGTTTTTGGTAATAATTATTTTTAATTCTCTATAGGTTCGACACTTGACATTATTATTTTATTACTTGTTGACCGTGTATACTTGCATACATATATTCATATAGAAAATATCCAACAAGTTTTTATAGTCGTTGCCGGGGAATTAATTTAATAATTCTTGCCAATATTAATTTCAATCAAATAAGTTTTAATTTAAACATTTTTATTTTATTTTAATTTTACTTTTTTTTTAGGATTAAATGAAGGACGATGATCGAAAATTACTGCGAGACTATACGATGCTGTAAGTCACTGAAATCCAATCGAGCATCCATAAGCTTGCAATTAATGCCACGAGTTTTGAAATTAAGTCAGGCACGATATAGATAATCCAAAATTCAGTGCAGTTTGTGGGTTTGCCTAATGACGATCCGAATGATCATCTCATGAGATTTTTTGAGATATTTGATACTTTCAAGTATGATGGAGTTTCGAATGACATTGTAAGACTTCTCTTGTTCCCTTTCACACTTAGGGACAAGGCGAAGAGTTGGTTGCATTCACTTCCCCGGGGTCTATCACTACTTGAAATGACTTGGCTCAAGAGTTATTGTGACGCCCCCAAATTCGGGTCTCAAATATCCGGATCCGATCATCACGATCCAATACAAACATCCACCTCTAAACAACATACAACAACTAAATGCGGAATAATAAACATATGTTGTTCATTCAAAAAGTGTTACCAGTCCCAAGATACGGTAACCTTACACAAAAGTACAAAAATACCCTTAATAAAGTACTTAGGGTTTATATTACATAACAAGTAATTTAGTTAACTAAAAGGCTGCATCCTGAAGTCTATCACTTCATCTTTCCCGTACCCTTGTTCTTCCCAAAAGTCTGGGGTTGTACTGCAATAAGGTTTCATGATATAGCAAGGGTGAGCAACTAGTTTGCTCAACAAGTTTAAATAACAACAAGAAATAATATATCATGAATGAAAGAGAATAACTAAACAATTCAACAATATGAATAACATAAGCAAGAATAATAAATTGCTTTTAGAATAAAGATAGTCAACTAAACTATGAACTATAAACATCCATTGGAGTCAATAGCAGGTTGACTCAATGGTTACTACCATAAATATGTACCAGAGGGGATCAGCCTCAGTACAATATGTGTATGCATAACATTTAATTTCCATATTTTTGTACCTGATATTAGATACAGGGTACTCCCCTTTAATAAAGGGGTGTTCATAATAGTATAAGAATCCACATCTTCAATAATTTGGATAGCTTTTAAAATCTTTAACATAAATGTTTAGTCGAACAATGGCTTAGACCTACTTTGAACAGTTCTTTAAACAGTAGAACATTAAATAAAGTACAAGTCAAAGACTGTACAAGACCAAATGTACCAAGTGTGAATAACAATAACATCGATGTGAAATAATTGTAAAGTAATTAAACCGCTCAAAGCATAATTGAAATTACATGTCAAGCTTAAATAAATAACTTGCTCAATGAAATGAGTTTAGAGATAAGGAACTTGACTATCTGCTCAGCTACAATTAATGTTTAGCTTTAACTAATTGGCTTTGAAAGACCTAACATTAATAAAGTTGGTCTAATAATTAGTACGGCGTATTTGCACAACTATTCGCTCACTAAGGAACTTATCTACTACACATAAGTACTAACACATAATTTACATCAGTCAAAACAATATTATTAACCTTATAGACCCTCAATCAAATTAGGTTAATAATTTAATAAGTTAGAAAATATTTTTCTTTAGTCTTGGACACTTATTAAACCCTTAAACAACTTATTACAATTGTTTAATTAAAGCATAATTAAATTCAAATTATTTTATTAACTCAATCTCTATTTAATTACTATTTAATCTTGATTAAATAGAAATTAATTAATTAATTTTAGTTATTAGTTAAAATAAATAATAACTAATTGTACTTACTTATTATTTAATAATAATTAAATAATAAATAATTATTGATTTAATTTTAACCTTTATTAATTTAATATTAATCAACTAATAATTAACTAAGTAATTAACCTTACTTATTATTTAATTTAAAGAAATTAAATAATAGCTTACTAATTTTAAATCCTCTTTAATTATTATTTAATGTCAATTAAATAATAATTAATTATTTCATTAATTTTAATTATTATTTAAGGTTAAATAATAATCAATTTATTCATCCTTATTCATTATTTAAATTAAATAATAAATTATTAATCTAATAACTTCATTTCCATTCATCATTATTTAATGCTAAATAATAATTAATTACTTAATTATCCTTATTTATTATTTAATAATATTTAAATAATAAATAATTATTTAATAGGAATTAAATAATAATTGCTAATTTATCACCTTTATTTATTATTAACATTTTAAATAATAAATAATTAATAAAAAATTTATTTATTTAACTTAACCAAAAATTTAGCTAACTAGATTAATATTGAAAATATTTAAATATTAAACTTAATGAAAAATGTCATCCCAAATATCATTTTTGTATTATTATTATTTTTGTTATAATTTTAAATTATTTTCAAATATTTAAATTAATTAAAATTAAATAAAATGGCAATTCTATAAATAAACCGAAAAGTCTAACGGAGGGGCAAACTTGTAATTTTCCCAGAAGTTGTCTCCCGCGCATGGCGCGCGCTAACAAAACAACGGTCCAAAACGGTGCCGTTTTGAACGACTCGTTGTTGGCTTCCACGCGTAACGCGTGGAGTAACTTTTTCCTACGCCAAACGACGTCATTTAGCTCCGCGTCCGTCGGCCAATAAGCTGACACGCAATGCGCGGGCAGTACCTTTTTTTTTTTTCTAAGCATAATGTCTACAGTGTCGGTAATACACACTTTAATAAAAATTATACCTTCAAGTAAGTTTTAACTCCTCAATAAATATCCAAAAAAATTACCAATCACTTAAAATCAATTTATAACATGAAAATTTAATTTTTCGTGATTTAATTCCATATTTTTTATCAAAATTATTTTACCAAATAAACTACTATAAATCATAACTTTTTGTGTATAACTCCATTTTGAGTGATTCAAACTTTATTTTTCTCATGATTTAATGTTCTATAATATTAGAACATTAAATCTAAATATTATAAAAATTATTTCCAAGACTTATTTACACACTACCAAACACATGTTTTTAGCATATAAATTATACCAAAATACAAACCAAACATTTTAAACTCAAGCATGGCATAAATATTACTAATACATAATACTAACTATATTAACATGTTTATACTAATATGATGGTTTATTTAATTTAAAAATAAAGCTATATTTAAAATAATAATTACCTTGTTTTAATGGCTATCTTCCTTTTTCTTCCAAAATAGGTTGTGAAACTTGAAGACATAAACAATACTAGCTTCTCTTTTTTCCTCCTTAATCTCTCAAGTATTTTGCTCTCACTCTAATTTTCTCCCAAACTCTCTCTTGGACTTGGAAAAATGAAATGCAAATGCCTTACTAATACAAGTATACTTGAAAAATAATAGATACAAAAATTATATCTAAACCTCTAGACCATCATGAAGCTATCTTGGATACTTACACAAGAGATGGACTAAGGACTAGAGTTGGTGAAAAGAGGGATGGTGTTCATGTACTATAAAAATAAAACAAGTAATCAATATTTAAATACATGAAAAAATAAATAAAATAAAAGCAACATTTACTCTCCTTCTCTTGCTCTCGGCTGATGGCTTTCTTTGTCCCAAAAAGGTTGTCCTCCCAATTTACATTAATAAATAAATAGTTATATGATGTATTTTCCAAGTGGGCCAAGCATTGGACTTCTTTTTAAATCAATTTGGGCTCACTTTTATATTGTTTGGGCTACTAGTTTGTCAAGTTTTATTATTCTTCACTTGGGCTACTAATTGATCCATGTTGAGCTAATTTAATAGGTTTACACATTAACTTATCCAATTCATGATTAAATAAATAATTAGATTAATTAAATACACTAACCCATTAATATTAAATTACTAAATGGACTAATAAATATTATTATTAATATTTCACATTGTTTACATTAATTAATAATCATGTTAATTAATTAACCAAATTTTAATTAACTCATTATATTCAATTTAATTGAATATTTAATTAATAAGCAACTTAACACTTATTTTGATAATAAAATTTTAGGGTTTGTTCACTTATTTAATTAACATATTAGTGACTCCCTTTAATTAACTCTAGCAATTAATCACATAATCATTTAATCACGTAACTAATTAATCACACAAAAAGATTTAAATAACATCGTATAACCAACTCGTTAGAATTTAAATTAATATTTTAATTAATAATGACGTGAAAATTCTAGGACATTACAGTTATTTGCGAAGTTCTTTCCACCAGCAAAGACTGCAAAAATGAGGAACGACATCACTTCATTCATGCAGCATGATTAAGAATCGTTGTATAAGGCGTGGGAGCACTTCAAAGATTTATTATGGAGATGTCCACACCATGGAATACCCAAGTGGCTTTAAGTTCAAACATTCTACAATAGGTTATTCAGTATAACGAGGACTATTATTGAAGCAGCTAGGGGTGGTGCTTTGATAGCGAAGAATTTGGATGAGGCCTATGACCTATTGAAAACTATGGTAGCGAATGATTACCAATGGCCTTTTACAAGGGTAAATCAACCAAAGGCGGCAAAAAGAATTGATAGTGATGCATTTTCCTCTTTGACTGTGCAAATAGCGACACTTACGAAGACGGTAGAAACACTTGTGAAGACTGGGCAGCCTAATCAACATGTGTCAATAACTTGTGATCTATGTGCTGGGAACCATTCAGTTAATCAATGCCCAATCAATGCAGAGTCAGTCCAGTATATGGCAAACTACAATTAGTAATACAAGGGAATAATGCCAACTACTATCATCAGGGGATGAGAAATCAGCCAAACTATTAATGGAGCAACAACAATCAAGCATAATCTTTTGCACCAAGATCATCATATCAGTCGGGTTTTCAAAATCAACCTCCACCATAACTAGAAAAAACATCCAATTTTGAGGAACTTATCATGAAATACATATCGCGGAATGATGTTAGAATGAACAGTCTAGAATCATCAGTACAAAACATTGAAAACCAAGTAGGACAACTTGCTAGTGCTATACATAGTCAACCTCAAGGTGCATTGCCAAGTGATACAGTGATAAGCTTTAACAGAATAAATTATCTTATTCCTCAGCTTCTATTCCTTCCTATCGAGTATCTGAACAGGAACTTCTTCGTATGACAAATCCTTCTCGACTTGAATTGGTTCATAGGATATAACGTGCTTGTAGTCTGTTTTATACGGCCGCAACACTGACACATGAAACACATTGTGAATGTGCTTAAGTTCATGAGGTAATGCTAACTCGTACGCCACTTCATCGACTCGCCTCAAGATTTCGAACGGTCCTATGAACCTAGGGCTCAGCTTGCCCTTCTTGCCAAAACGAATTTTTCCCTTCCAGGGAGATACCTTCAGAAATACGAAACTGCCCACGTCGAAGTCCCACTTTTGACATTGCAAATCTGCGTACTTCTTTTGACGATCTTGAGCTGCTACCAGTCGATTCCTGATAAGATGTATTGTGTTTGCAGTCTATTGTACCATTTCAGGTCGAAGCAGTCTTCGCTCACCAACCTCGTCCCAACACAACGGTGTTCGACACTTTCTTCCATAAAGCGCTTCGTACGGTAGCATGCCAATACTAGCGTGATAGCTGTTGTTGTAAGAGAACTCCACCAGTGGAAAATGGTCGTCCCAGCTGCCCTTTAAGTCCATTACCACCGCTCGGAGCATATCCTCCAGAGTCTGAATCGTTCGCTCGCTCTGGCCGTCAGTTTGAGGATGGTACGCTGTGCTTAATCTCAAATGTGTCCCCATCCTTGCTTGTAGACTTCTCCAGAAATTTGACGTGAAGCGAGGATCTCTGTCGGACACAATCGATACCAGCACTCCATGTCTTGACACTATCTCCTTCATATAGAGTTCCGCTAACTGCTCCAGATTGTACCGAATTCTGATAGGTAGGAAATGGGATGACTTGGTCAGATGATCCACTATTACCTAGATGGCGTCTAAACCTTTATGTGTCGATGACAAACCCACCACAAAGTCCATCGTGATGTGCTCCCACTTCCACTCCGAAATCTCTAGTGGTTAAAGCAGTCCACTCGTCCACTGATGCTCTACTTTAACCCGCTGGCATGTCAGACATCGACTAACGCATTCTGCCACTACCCTCTTCATATTCGGCCACCAAAAGTATTATCGTAGATCTTGATACATCTTTATGCTTCTGGGATGTACTGAGTACCTCGTACTATGAGCTTCTTGAAGAATCTCTTCTTGCAGCTCTGGATCCAACGATACCCAGACTCTCCCTTCGAACCTTAGCAACCCTGTGCTATCTATCTTGTACTTAAGCTCCTTGCCTTCAGCAATTCGCTTCTTAATACTATCACAATATTCATCATTTTCCTGAGTTTCTTTGATCTTGTCTAATAGGGTCGGGCTTGCGGTTACTGTAAATAACTTCTCGTCTGTCTTCATCGGATATTTGATCTCCAACTCCAAACATTCAAAATCTCTCACCAACTCTTCCTGATTTGTTAGCTTCAACAACTTCTCCCTGCCTTTTCTGCTCAAGGCACCTGCTAATACATTGGCCTTGCCCAGATGGTATAGAATCTCACAGTCATATTCTTTGATCAATTCTAACCATTGGTGTTGCCTCATATTCATCTCCTTCTGAGTGAAGATATATTTCAGACTTCTATGATCTGTAAATATCTCACACTTTTCGCCATACAGGTAGTGCCTCCAAATCTTCAGGGCGAAAACTACCGCTGCTAACTCCAGGTCATGAGTCGGGTAACCCTTCTCATAATCTTTTAGTTGATGTGACGCATACGCAATGACCTTGCCATGTTGCATCAGCACACAACCAAGACCCTTGTGTGACGCATCACTGTACACTACGAAACCTCTCATGTCATCCAGTAAAGCCAACACTGGTGCCTGACTCAACCTCTTCTTCAGCTCCATAAAACTTTCCTCACACTTTTTTGACAAAACAAATTTCACAGTCTTTCGGGTAAGATTGGTCAACGGTGATGCTATCTTCAAAAAATCCTGAATGAATCTCTGATAATACCCCGCTAACCCTAAGAAACTCCTGATCTCAGTCGGCGTCTTCGGTTGTTCCCAATTGATAACTGCCTCCACCGAAACACCGTCTTTGTCGATAACATGGCCTAGAAACTGCACCCTCGGCAACCAAAATTCACACTTCAAAAACTTGGCGTACAACTTCTTCCTTCTCAAAGCCTCCAATGCGATCTGTAAATCTTCTGCATGTTCTTCCTCCGTCTTCGAATACACCAATATGTCATCAATGAATACGACCACGAACTTGTCCAAGTACTGCTTGAACACTCTGTTCATCATATCTATGAATGTCGCTGGTGCATTCGTTAGTCTAAATGACATCACTAGAAACTCAAAATGATCATAACGAGTTTTGAATGCCGTTTTCGGGTATCCTCCTCCCTCACCTTCAATTGATGATAACTCATCCTCAAATCTATCTTCGAAAAGTATTTCGCTCCCTTAAGTTGATCAAACAGATCATCAATTCTGGGTAGCGGATACCTGTTCTTAATGGTTACCTTGTTCAACTCCCGGTAATCAATACAAAGCCTCATCGAACCATCCTTCTTCTTTACAAACAGAACTGATGCTCCCCATGGTGACACGCTTGGTCTGATGTTACCTTTATCTAGCAGTTCCTGCAGCTGAACCATAAATTCTTTTATTTCTACTGGTGCCATACAATACGACGCCTTCGATATAGGTGCGGTCCCCAGTACCAAATCAATAACAAACTCCACTTCTCTATCCGGCGGTAACCCCGGAATCTCATCTGGGAAAACATCAGTGAATTCCCGTACAACAGGTATCTGACTCAGTTTGTCCACGACTCGTCGAGTATCGACCACATGAGCCAAATAACCTACACACCCTTTCCTAAGCAACTTTCGTGCTTGCACCATCGTCAGACAACTTGATTGTCTCGGCGATTTACTACAGTAAAATATAACTTTTGACTTATTCGGAGTCTTTAAATGCACACACTTCTTCTTACAGTCAATAACCGCTCTGTGACTCGATAGCCAATCCATCCCTAGGATTACGTTAAACTCCCCTAGACGAATCGGTATCAAATCCACGTTAAGTCTAAACCCTCAAAGTCCAGCACAATAGTTCCTATGAATGTAGTCTACGGGAATGATTTCTTTGTTTACTACTTCTACGTTCATAGGGTGTTCTAGATTTTCTTGAGGTAAATTTAATCTCTTAGCAAAATCTTCAGAAACAAATGAGCAGGTAGCACCCGAATCAAACAATACATATGCATTAATATTATTGATCGGGATGATACCTGACACCACGTCCTTGGAGTCGACTGCATCCTGCACAGTCATATTGAAGGTGCGCACTGTGGGTTGGTTAGCCTAGCTGGCTGGCCCTCCAATGTTCAGCCTGCTGCTGTTGTTGTTGTTGCCTCTGTTGCCACTCCCAGCGTCTCCCTTCCTCTTCGGGCAGTCCTTGGTATGATGATCGGTTGCTCCACAGGAAAAACATACTCCTTTCATCTTTTTCGGGCATTGTGGGGTCATGTGTCTCGGCTGCCCGTAGCTATAGCAAACACTTTTGCCTTTCAAGCATTCACCCATATGGTTCTTACCACAATTGTTGCATCTACCAACTTTCTTAGCCTCTCCTCCAGATTTGTTGCCTCCAGACGATTGGCTCTCATTCCACTTCATTTTATTGGGGTTGCTGCCTCCATTGCTCCCCGCCTTTTACCCTTCATGACTTTTCTTCTTGTCCTGGTTAAATTTAGACAGGGCCTCACTGCCCCCCTCCGCGATTATTGCCCTTTCCAACAGTTCGGAAAAACTCTTAATCTTCAATACCGCCACAGAACGGTACAGCCACGACTTCAGTCCCAGCTCAAACCTCTGAGCCTTCCTAGCCTCAGTATCGACTTGATGAGTTGCGAACCTTGCTACCTCATTAAACTTGGCCGCATACTCGGCCACAGATATGCTTCCCTATTTTAGCTCAAGGAATTTCACCTCCATTTCTTGCTGCATGCTTTCTGGAAAGCAGTTTTCCAAAAACATTTTTTTAAAGCGTTCCTAGGTAATAACGCCTTCTCCGGCACGACCCTTGTTGGCCTTCCACCAGTAGTTCGCCTCCCCCCTCATCATGAAGGTAGCAAAACTAGTCTTCTGCTCTTCGGCCACCCTAACGACCTCAAACACCTTTTTCAATTCATCGATCCAAGTCAGTGCCTCGATTGGGTTTAGAGTTCCCTTGAACTCCAGTGGTCCAACCAGTTTGAAATCTTTGAAATTTGCCAAGTGTGGCACTGGCTGCGGCGCTGGTTGTATTACCACTGGTGGGGGTCTAGCTTGCATGGCTTCCGCCAGCATCTCCGCAAACATCCTCATAGGATTGGGTTGATCCCCAACCTCATTCTCTGACTCTGGGATACGTTGATTGCGTGGTCTACCTCTTGGTATGATCTGCTAAAGAGCAAATCTTAGATTTACGCTTATAGTTCTACGCATTATGTTAGCCAAATTAACATTTAAATTCAAAACTATATATCAAACACATTTGATTTAAACAAAGAAATACTGCATTTATATTCATATACCAATGTTTTCGTACAGACTCAACAAGTGGCATACTTCTATAAACGCTCAAGGCAGAAGTTTCCTAACAACGACTATCCTCTAACGAACAAAAGTTGGGGTATAACTGACATCCTATGCATACATCAAAACATAAGGGCTTATAACAGCTGAAACGTCCCTAATAGAAACAAAAGGTGGGACTCACTACTACTAGGTACAAATAAGATAACAACAATAAATCACCGCCTGCTGCGGTGAACAGTCCTACGAATAGCCCTACATAAAGCCTGTTGGGCCAACTTCTCCATTGTACGGCGACGAATCCAGCGTCTGCTGTTACCCGCCTCCCTAAGATGCCTCATAACTCAATGCCTCAATCGATCAAACGAAGTACCAATGGCATACTCCAAGGTGTTGATCCTAGCGACTTTCTCCCTATCAAGCTCAACTCTGATGGTCTGGGGACCTGTCTGACTCGCCATCTCCCTAGCATCTAATCTCTCCACGGTCTGCCTCAGCAGATTATTCTGAATCATAAGCTGCTGTACAGTAGGACACAATGAAGGTACAGCGCTCTCCAACTGCTGAATTTTGGCCTGCAAATCGGCCATCTTCTCCTTTAGCTCCATGTTCTCACCAGAGAACATGTAAGCTGCATCCCTATACTGGTCCTCGATCTGCTGATGAATATGGTTCTGCTCCTCCAGGTGCTGAACCCTATTCTCTAACTCGTCGTTCACTGTAGTCAGCTCATCGATGATGTCACTGGCAGTAGTGCCCATGCCATCAGCGTACTCTGCTGGCTCCTCTTGCTCCTCGTCCTTAGCTTCGGCCTCATTCTCGCTATAGGGTCTCATCACTCCACCCCTGACGGGCTTCGCGGCATCCCTACTATCGTCTTCCTCCTAATCGAACTCTCCTACCGAGGATACAGGTGCAACGGGTGCATACCCTACCAACTGTTGTGTATCCACCGGTATATTAATGAATACCACGTCCTCTCAAGCTCCGCTCATCTCGCCTATAGCCATCCTACAACATAACAGAAAAACTATCATCAGTACAGCAATAAAATATATTCATTGAAGAAATAAAATTATATTTCATTGGGTACGACTCGACTCGATGAATTTCGCAATTCATCAAAACCACATATGATAAATCTCCCCGATTTATCTCCTAACACTCAATACGAGTTTACTGCTAAGGTTATAACTTAGGTTTCGCAATCTTAACGTTTCTAACCTATAGCTCTGATACCAACCTATGACGCCCCCAAATTCGAGTCTCAAATATCCGGATCCGGTCATCACGATCCAATATAAACATCCACCTCTAAACAACATACAATAACTAAATGCAGAATAATAAACATATGTTGTTCATTTAAAAGGTGTTATCAGTCCCAAGATACGGTAACCTTACACAAAAGTACAAAAATACCCTTAATAAAGTACTTAGGGTTTATATTACATAACAAGTAATTTAGTTAACTAAAAAGCTACATCCTGAAGTCTATCACTTCATATTTCCCATAATCTTGTTCTTCCCAAAAGTCTCGGGTTGCACTGCAATAAGGGGTTGCACTGCAATAATGTTTTATGATATAACAAGTGTGAGCAACTAGTTTGCCCAACAAGTTTAAATAACAACAAGAAATAATATATCATGAATGAAAGAGAATAACTGAACAATTCAACAATATGAATAACATAAGCAGGAATAATAATTTGCTTTTAGAATCAAGATAGTCAACTAGACTATGAACTATAAACATCCACTGGAGTCAATAGCAGGTTGACTCAATGGTTACAACCAGAAATATGTACTCGATGGGATCAGCCTCAATACAATATGTGTATGCATAACATTTAATTTTCGTATTTTTATACTTGATATTAGATACAGGGTACTCCCCTATAATAAAGGGGTGTTCATAATAGTCTAATGTTAGAGTTGATGCCTTAGAGGCTAATTATTTGATGTAATTGCTTAACATTTTTGATATTATATTTGATTGAATAAATGGATTATTTTATTATGATTTCATTTACTGCGTTATATAAATGTTAGCATAATAAAAGTCCTTAGAATAGTGATACAAATTATATAGCTTCAAATATGTGACTTGAACATGAGATTATATAATTACAATTAGTATCATTGCTCTTAAATGTCCCTAGTAGAGTATCATTGTTAATGGGACAAAACAATGATGCATTGAGACTAGTATGTGGATTGACTGATAACCAAATCTCATTGGTTATAAATATATGAGATATTTGAGTCAATGCATAGGTATATGATTATGGAACAATGTACTGGACTGACCCACCATAAGAATTCTACGTGGAACATTATGCAAAGTGTCATAAGAAATTCTCATAGTGACAATGATGTAATGATCCTCCGACCTGAGATCACTATATTATTACATGAGAATTTATGTACTTTGATATTATCAAATTTCACCTTTAATAGGGTAGACAATAAAGGTGATTATTGGGTACATCATGAATCGTGTGAGGAATATGAGTGATCTAGATGGAATTTCACCCTCCTATATATTAGGAGTGATATCCATAGGCCTCTTGATTGAGTAGGACTATGAAATGCATGGCCATGCTCAAATAGTGATTTGTTTCATATAGTCTACTCATTGATCAAGAAAACTCAGATTAAATTATGAAGAGTATGACACTTTCCATACCTCGAGTTTAATCTAGGATGTCAAGGTTAAAAGGATTAAATTGCATTGAAACATTGGTCACGAAAAGGTTGCATCAAATCACCGATCTTATTATTATTTGGGTACCAGTGATGCATTACTAGATGACGCTCACTGTTTATAATTTTATAATATGATTTTAAAATTATTGCCAACATAATAATAACCTATAGGGTCACACACTTAGAACGTATTTAAAAAATAAATTAATTTAAATTGTAAGTATTTAAATATGTCAATATGATTGATAGTATTTAAAATTATAAATTTAAATTAATAGGATAATTTATATATATGTATATTAATTAAGTTAGACTTAATTAAGATATAATATATATAAATTCTGATTTTATTTTTCTAATTAAATTAGGTTTTGGTCAATTCCTATTAACTACTATATATATGATATATCAGTAGTCTTAATCACGTAATGAACAAAACTAAAACCCTAGCCGCTTTCAGAAAGAGGCTAAAGAGAAAAATAATTTGGGAAACCTGATTTTGGCGGCTAATATCGCGGTTCCTTTTGTTGCAGATCGTGGGACGATTCGCGGAGCGTTTGTGTGGATACCGCAGAGACGCAGTCGTTGGATTGCGTTGAGGATTCGAGGCTACTTCAGAATTCACCAGCGTCTCCATTCAAGCTTACATAATCGGTAAAACAAATTCTGAACCTCTGATTAATATGTTTTCGCATGGAACCTGTTTTAGGATTTCGATTTTTTTTAAAATTTCGCTGTTTTCACTGTGTCGAAATCCTAACATCTAAGAATCCACATCTTCAATGATTGGGATAGCTTTTAAAATCTTTGACATAAATGTCTAGGCGAACAATGGCTTAGACCTACTTTGAACAGTTCTTTAAACAATAGAACATTAAATAAGGTACAAGTCAAAGACTGTACAAGACCAAGTGCACCAAGTGCGAATAACAATAACATCGATGTGGAATAATTGTAAAGTAATTAAATCACTCAAAGCATAATTGAAATTACAGTTCAAGCTTAAATAAATAACTTGCTCAATAAAATGAGTTTAGAAATAAGGAACTTGTCTTTCTACTCAGCTACAATTAATGTCTAGATTTAACTAACTGGCTATGAAAGACCTAACATTAATAAAGTTGGTCTAATAATTAGTACGACGTATTTGCACAACTATACGCTCACTAAGGAACTTATCTACCACACATAAGTACTAACACATAATTTACATCAGTCAAAACAATATTATTAATCTTATAGACCCTCAATCAAATTAGGTTAATAATTTAATAAGTTAGAAAATATTTTTCTTAAGTGTTGGACACTTATTAAACCCTTAAACAACTTATTACAATTGTTTAATTAAAGCATAATTAAATTCAAATTATTTTATTAACTCAATCTCTATTTAATTACTATTTAATCTTGATTCAATAAAAAATAATTAATTAATTTTAGTTGCTAGTTAAAATAAATAATAACTAATTGTACTTACATATTATTTAATAATTATTAATTTAATTTTAACCTTCTTTAATTTAATATTAATCAACTAATAATTAACTAAGTAATTAACCTTACTTATTATTTAATTTAAAGAAATTAAATAATAGCTTACTAATTTTAAATCCTCTTTAATTATTATTTAATGTCAATTAAATAATAATTAATTATTTCATTAATTTTAATTATTATTTAAGGTTAAATAATAATCAATTTATTCATCCTTATTCATTATTTAAATTAAATAATAAATCATTAATCTAATAACTTCATTTCCATTAATCATTATTTAATGTTAACTAATAATTACTTACTTAATTATCCTTATTTATTATTTAATAATATTTAAATAATAAATAATTAATTTATAAATTTTTATATCTCTTTAATTATTATTTAATAGGAATTAAATAATAATTGCTAATTTATCACCTTTATTTATTATTAAAATTTTAAATAATAAATAATTAATGAAATTTTAATTTATTTAACTTAGCCATAAATTTAGCTAACTAGATTAATATAGAAAATATTTAAATATTAAACTTAATGAAAAATATCATCCCAAATATCATTTTTTGTATTATTATTATTTTTGTTATAATTTTAAATTAATTTTTCAATATTTAAATTAATTAAAATTACCCAGAATAGCAATTCTGTAAATAAATCGAAAAATCGAACGGAGGGGCAAACATATAATTTTCCCGAAAACTGTCTCCCGCGCATGGCGCGCGCTAACAAAATAACTTCCCAAAACGGTGCCGTTTTGAACAACTCGCTGCTGGCTTCCGCGCATAACGCGCGGAGTAACTTTTTCCTACGCCAAACGACGTCGTTTGGCTCTACGTCAGACGGCCAATAAGCTAGCGCGCAATGCGCGGCAAGTACCTTTTTTTTTTTTTTTTTCTAAGCAAAATGTCTACAATGTCGATAATACACACTTTAATAAAAATTATACCTTCAAGCAAGCTTTAACTGCTCAATAAAAATCCAAAAAAATTACCAATCACTTAAAATCAATTTATAACATGAAAATTTAATTTTTCATGATTTAATTCCATATTTTTTATCAAAATTATTTTACCAAATAAACTAATATAAATCATAACATTTTGTGTATAACTCCATTTTGAGTTATTCAAACTTTATTTTTCTCATGATTTAATATTCTATAATATTAGAACATTAAATCTAAGTATTATAAAAATTATTTTCAAGACTTGTTTACACACTACCAAACACATATTTTTAGCATATAAATTATACCAAAATACAAACCAAACATTTTAAACTCAAGTATGGCATAAATATTACTAATACACATTACTAACTATATTAACATGTTTATACTAACATGATGGTTTATTTAATTTAAAAACAAAGCTAGATTTAAAATAGCAATTACCTTGTTTTAATGGATATCTTCCTTTTTCTTCCAAAATAGGTTGTGAAACTTGAAGACATAAACAATACTAGCTTCTCCTTTTTCCTCCTTAATCTCTCAAGTATTTTGCTTTCACTCTAGTTTTCTCCCAAACTCTCTCATGGACTAATTTAATAGGTTTACACATTAACTTATCCAATTCATGATTAAATAAATAATTAGCTGAATTAAATAATTAAATACACTAACCCATTAATATTAAATTACTAAATGGACTAATAAATATTATTATTAATATTTCACATTGTTTACATTAATTAATAATCATGTTAATTAATTAACCAAATTTTAATTAACTCATTATATTCAATTTAATTGAATATTTAATTAATAAGCAACTTAACACTTATTTTGATAATAAAATTTTAGGGTTTGTTCACTAATTTAATTAACATATTAGTGACTCCCTTTAATTAACTCTAGCAATTAATCACATAATCATTTAATCGCGTAATTAATTAATCACACAAAAAGATTTAAATAACCTCACAAAACCAACTCGTTAGAATTTAAATTAATATTTTAATTAATAATGACGTGAAAATTCTAGGACATTACAGTTATTTGCGAAGTTCTTTCTACCAGCAAAGTCTGCAAAAATGAGGAACGACATCACTTCATTCATGCAGCATGATTAAGAATCGTTGTATAAGGCGTGGGAGCACTTCAAAGATTTATTACGGAGATGTCCACACCATGGAATACCCAAGTGGCTTTAAGTTCAAACATTCTACAATAGGTTATTCAGTATAACGAGGACTATTATTGATGCAGCTGTGGGTGGTGCTTTGATAGTGAAGAATTTGGATGAGGCCTATGACCTATTAGAAACTATGGTAGCGAATGATTACCAATGGCATTTTGCAAGGGTAAATCAACCAAAGGCGGCAGAAAGAATTGATAGTGATGCAATTTCCTCTTTGACTGTGCAAATAGCGACACTTACAAAGACGGAAGAAACACTTGTGAAGACTGGGCAGCCTAATCAACATGTGTCAATAACTTGTGATCTATGTGCTGGGAACCATTCAGTTAATCAATGCCCAATCAATGCAGAATCCGTCCAGTATATGACAAACTATAATTAGTAACAGCAAGGGAATAATGCCAACTACTATCATCAGGGGGTGAGAAATCAGCCAAACTATTAATGGAGCAAAAATAATCAAGCACAATCTTTTGCACCAAGATCATCATATCAGTTGGGTTTTCAAAATCAACCTCCACTATAACTAGAAAAAACATCCAATTTTGAGGAACTTATCGTGAAATACATATCGCGGAATGATGTTATAATGAACAATCTAGAATCATCAGTACAAAACATTGAAAATCAAGTGGGACAACTTGCTAGTGCTATACATAGTCAACCTCAAGGTGCATTGCCAAGTGATACAGTGATAGATCCAAGAAGGGGGGGCAATGAACAATGCAATGTAGTGACACTTAGGAGTGGTAAGGAATTACATGATGATGATAGAGAAAAGTCAAAAAGGGTAAATCCAAATGTAGATGATGATAGTGAATCTGAAAAAAAAATAGTCAAAATGAATCGCATAGACATAAAGAGGAAAAGCAAGTTGTGAATTCGAAGTAGAATTAGATTGTGCCACCAGTACCTTTCCTGTAAAGACTTCAAAAGAACAAGCTCGACAAATAATTTTTAAAGTTTTCGGAGGTATTCAAGAAATTACACATTAATATCCCGTTTGCAGACACATTAGAGCAGATGCCTAGCTACTTAAAGTTCAGGAAAGAGATTTTGTTAAAGAAAAAGAAGCTAGGGGACTACGAGATAATGGCTCTAACGGAGGAGTGCAGCGCCATATTGCAAAAGAAGCTACCACCAAAGCTGAAAGATCCGGATAGTTTTACCATTTCGTGCACCATTGGGAGCTAGTTCTTTAATCGATGCTTGTGTGACTTGGGAGCGAGCATAAATTTAATGCCTCTATCAGTTTATAAGAAGCTTGTTTTGAAGGAAGCGAAGCCCACCCATGTCACCTTACAGTTGGCGGATCGATCATTTACTTATCCAAAGGGGATAGTAGAAGATGTTCTTGTAAACGTGGAGAAGTTTATCTTCCCTGCGGATTTCATTGTGCTAGATTTTGAGGAGGATAAAAATATACCGATTATTCTTGGGCGTCCATTTTTAGCTACGGGGGAACATTGATTAATGTGCTAAAAGGTGAGCTAACTATGAGAGCTAAAGATGAAGAGGTGACCTTTAAGGTGTTTAATGCAATGGAATTTCTAAGTGGTCAAGAAGAGTGCTTTTGGGTTGATGTTGTGAGATTGAAAGGTTAATTTTATTAGAGGAAGAATGATGAACACAAGTTTGGGGTCTCAAGTCTCAAGGAAAAGTTAAGCAAATAGTCAAGGCATGGCTTCCAAGACGATTCATCAAGCATAAATTCGATCCGAGCTAGAGAAGCAGTTAGGCTGAGACTTTAAACACAAGCACTTATTAGGAGGCAACCCAAGTTTTAGTTTTAGTTTTTAGTTTATTTTTAATTTTAATATAAAAAAAATTAGTAGTAAAATTTAGTGTTATTTATTTATTTTAATATTTTATTTTTGTTTTGTTTCAGGTTTATTCAATGCAATCTAAACTTAGCAGATGATGAGAAAAAATGCTACATATTCAGGGAAGTCCATTGTTCTTACTATTCTTTTATTTTATATATTGAGGACAATGTTTGTTTTAAGTTTGGAGGTGTAAGTAAATTTTGAAAGAATTTTTTAATTTTTTTAGGATTTATTTTAATTTATTTATGAATTTTGTGGATATATTCACTACAAACCCTCACGAGACACGACTCGTCCACTTGGATAACCTTGGGGTTTAAAGGCTTATTGCACATGCTAAGTGCAATCGTGTTTCCTACAAAAATGGGATAACTTAGTTTTTAGGTAGAGTCTCTTAGGCAATGAATTAATTGAATTAAATTTTTGGTCAATGATAAAAAAAAAATAGTTTTTATTTAATAACTCTTAAAAAATGGATAAATTTTTGTTAGTCTGAATTTTGGGTTTTTATTATTTTATTTAGGATACTTTATTTTTACGCACACATATCAATTTGTGTTGAGTTAGTTTTAACTTAGAGAAGGTTTATGTGGTTAATTGCTTATGATAGATATTTGTGAATTTTATAACTTATTTGATCATAACTTGAAGTGAAATATGAGGTATAATATAATTTGGGAAAGATGATTTAGGTACATTGTTCTAGGATTGTTTGGAGAATTGATTCTTTTCGAGTTGAATTAATAGTCATTTGGTGAGTTGAGATGAAGCTTAAAATGCACTCACTCATAAACATGTGAAGAAAACGAGATAGAGCGTAAAATGCACTCGTGGACATAAAAAAAGAAGAGTGAGATGGAGCATAAAATACACTCACCTGTGATGAATGGATATATTTGAAAATGAGGGTGTTGAATTTAAAACAAGAATGATCCTAGTGTACGTAATGTGAAAAAAAAATAATATCTTTTGCTCCTTTAATTTATATTTGCCTTTATTAACTAATTAAGAGTGGTGTGAAAAATGAGTTATAGAGTTTTATTTTATAATTCTTTTATTATGTAATATCTTTTATGAGACATTTAATTATATAAATTTATCTGAGTTTAAAATAGTTTGATACATTTGGATTATCACACACACACGAAGAGTCTTAAGTAAACTAAGATTAATAAATATGTTAAAAAAATAAAATTGCGCTTTGCATAATTTTAAAATTTTCTTTAAGTTATCATTTAAAAAAAAATTGAGGCTAATTTTAAAATGCATGTTTTAGCCGTAGACGACGCACGAGGCAAGTTTTCTATACCTTAACTTGTATTTATTGTTGCAGTTATTCTTCAACCGTATTTACATTGGGCAGTTCAATTATTGTTGAGCAAGTATCTACACTCGTAGTTACTTGACAGACCTTTGAGTGAATTAATTATCAAAAATTACTTCACATCGCTATTGATTATTGTATTCGCACATAGTGCTTTTGCAACTGTTTAAGAATGTCTAAGCTAATTGCTTCGGCTAGACAAATGCATGTTTAAATTCATTTAATTGAATATTATAAAAGTTTATCCAAACCATTGGCTGGTGCGGATTCTTACAGTAAGACTGAAAAAGAACAACCCTAGTTAAAGGGGATTTTTATTTGTCGGGAAACCGAATGCGCACAAGAAATCTAAATGTTATGCATATACATAGGACATGAGATGACTGATCCCCTCAAGTGTCCCGTTATTTTTAACAAGATGTCAGACATTGTATGTCTGTTCTACCTTAGTAGCAGTTCACGGTCATTAAAGACCACTCAGCAGTAAAGAGTTAATCCATTCTTATTTTGAACATTGATTCTTGATATCTTTCACAAATTGTTATTGTTGAAAACCTTGAAGTTATTTCCCTTCATCATGATATATCTTATGTTGTTGTTTATAAACTTGCTGAGCCCTTTAGTTGCTTATTCTTGCTATATCATGACTATATTTCAGCCAATCCCGAAAGCTCTAAATCGGACAAAGGCAAGGGGAAAGCGAATGCTTAGTTTTTAGTAGATGCATGCAAGTTTAAATTACTGTTATGTAATTACTGTTATAAATCTTTTGTTTTTCCCTTAAGATATGTAATGTTACGATTAAGGTTAATAGACCTTGGGAAGTGTAGCCTTTTAAGAAGGAACATTTTATATTATTCCGCGTAGATTGAATACAATTTATGTATTCCATTGTTGTTAAGTATTGTACAGTGAGAACCAAACCCGAGGTTAAAGAACCCGGATTTGGGGTCGTCACAGGTTGGTATCAGAGCTGTAGGTTAGAAACGCTAGGATTGCGAAACCTAGGTTATAACCTTAGTACTAAACTCTTATCGAGTGCGTTAGGAGATGAATTGGGGAGATTCATCATGTTGTGTATTTTTGGAGATGGATTGAGAAAATCCATCGAGCCGAGATGTACATGATAAAATATCATTTCATTTCATCAATGAATATATTTTATTGTTGTACTAACATGTGTTATTTATGTTATTGTAGGATGACGGAGATAGGACAGTCGAGCACTGCTGTAGAGGAGGTGATTTTTACGGATATCCCTATGGATATCGCACAGCCACGGGTGGCTGCACCTGTCGAGGAGCCAGAGTCAGATCCCGAGGAGGGAGATAGAGAGGACGCTGTCTGGGGCGGAGTTATGGGGCAGTTCAGTGAGGAGGAGGCCGATACTGATGATGAGGAGGATGAGGAGCCAACTGAGTATATTGATGGCATGGGCACTGTAGCCAGTGACATCATCGATACTCTCACTACGGCTAACGATGAGCTAGAGGAGAGGGTTCAGCACCTTGAGGAGCAGAACCAGATCCATCAGCAGACGGAGCAGCAGTACAGAGATACAACTTATATGTTCTTTGGCGAGAAAATAGAGCTGAAGGCGAGGATGGCCGAGATGGAGGCCAAGTTGGTAGCCGCTGAGCTGAAGATTCAGCAGACGCAGGCAGAGAGGGAGGCCATGAGGGGCCAAATGCAGCAGGCCATTGAGGCGAGGTTAGATATGGAGTTTCAGCGTGATGCAGCTCACGGACAGATAATAGAGCTGGAGGACGAGGTCAGAGAGAAGAGGGTGAGGATAGATAGGCTCAGTTACGTCTATCGTTCATCCTTTGGTAGATTCTAGAGTAGGGTGCACTACTACCCTGCTGAGGAAGGCCAGACCTTGCACATCATTAGTAGGGGCGTGGTCAGGGCCATTGGAGATGAGGAGTACGACGATGCGGTTCGCCGAGGGATGCGCCGTTAGTTGTATTATTTCCTTTAGTATGTTGTTAATCCCAACTCTATGAAGTTGTGGGATATGTTAGATCCCGTCTTTTGTTTTAACCATCGGAATTAGCAGCGTTTATAGCAGTATGCTTATGATGTAAAAGTGCTAGGCACTGTGTTTTAGCATATGAATATAAATGCATTTCCGTTTATGTTTATAGGTGTCGAGATGATTATTTGTGCTTTAGTTTAAAATACTTAAGCTACAAAACGAAAGTAAAAAGATTGAAACAACTTTAATTAATTAAATTTTCTTTATACAAAAAATGCCGCCACAGAGAAGAAATCAACGACTACCCCCACCACCACCCAAAGAGTCAGTCAACGCCGGAGGGGTACCACCAAACCCTGTCCAAGAGTTCGTGGAAATGCTAATGGGAGCATTTCGCGGACGCAACGCAGAGGCTACTGGAGCAACAAACCCTGCCACTCCACTAGCCAGCTTTAAAGATTTCAAACTGATAGGACCACCCGAGTTAAAAGGGACCACGGATCCTATAGAAGCACAGACCTGGATAGAAGAGATGGAAAAAGTCTTCGAGGTCGCACGAGTAGCGGAGGAGCAAATGACCTCATTTGCTACCTTCATGATGAAAGGGGAGGCCAGCCACTGGTGGAAGGCCAATAAAAGTAGAGCAGGAGAGGGAACAATCGCATGGGCACGATTCAAGGAGGTATTCTTGGAGAATTACTTTCCAGAGAGTATACAGGCTAGGATGGAAATCAAATTCCTAGAACTTAAGCAGGGTAACTTGTCTGTATCCGAATATGCCGCCAAGTTCAATGAATTGGCGAGATTCGCTTCACATTAGGTGGATACTGAGGTGAGGCGCGCCAGAAGATTTGAGCAGGGGCTGAAACCGTGGGTTTACAGTCGGGTAGCTGTTCTCCAAATCATAAACTTTGTAACATTGCTGGAGAAAGCTATCATAGCTGAAGGAGGGAACGAAGCTTTGAACAAGCACAACCAAGAACGGAACAAGAAGAGAAACGATGGGGGAAACCGAGAGGGTAGCAGCGGGGGCAGTAACTCAAACAAGCGCAAGTGGAATAACAATAGCAGTTCAGGGACACCCCAGGGAAGTGAATCCAAGAAAGCCAACAAATGCAGTCAATGCGGGAAGAATCACTCAGGGGAGTGCATGAGGGGAAAGAACGTCTGCTATAACTGTGGGCAAGAGGGGCACATCGCTCCTAATTGTCCCACACCGAAGAGGAAGGATTGTTTCGCCTGCGGGGCCATGGACCATCAGTTTAAAGATTGTCCGAAGAAGAAGAATACCGGAGGGAGTTCGGGCTATAAGGGAAGCAACAACAACAACAACAACACCAAACTGACCATTGGAGGGCCGGTGCCACAGAATAAACCAACGGCACGGACTTTCAACATGACGGTGGAGGACGCCGTTGAATCAAAAGACGTGGTGTCAGGTATTATTCCGATCAATGATATAAATGCTTATGTATTATTTGATTCGGGTGCTACCTGTTCATTTGTGTCTGATGAATTCGCTAAACGGTTAGAATTGCCTAGTGAAAAACTAGAGAACCCAATGAACATAGAAGTTGCAAATAAAGAAGTGATTCCTGTAGAGTATATACATAGAAATTGTTATGCTGAAATCAGGGGTCAGAAGTTGAGTGTAAATTTAATCCCGATACGTTTGGGGAGTTTGACGTTATACTTGGAATGGATTGGTTGTTTAACCACGGAGCGATAATTGACTGTAAAAAGAAGTGTATACACCTTAAGATACCGAATAAGTCTAAGGTCGTATTTTATGGCAGCAAGTCGTCTAGACAATCAACATGTCTGACGATGATGCAGGCCAAGAAACTGTTAAAGAAAGGTTGTGTAGGGTATTTGGCTCACGTAGTGGACACACAGATGGTGAATCCCGAGATGGAGCAAATACCAGTAGTTAGGGAGTTCATGGACGTATTTCCAAACAAACTGCCAGGTTTACCGCCAGATAGGGAGATAGAATTTGTAATTGATTTGGTACAGGGGACAGCACCAATATCAAAGGCACCATATAGGATGGCTCCGGTAGAAATGAAGGAGTTAATGATTCAACTGCAGGAGTTGTTAGATAATAAGTACATTCAGCCAAGTGTTTCTCCATGGGGAGCACCTGTGTTGTTTGTAAAGAAGAAGGATGGATCAATGAGACTGTGTATGGATTATAGAGAGCTAAATAAGGTAACAATTAAGAACAAGTACCCGTTGCCACGAATTGACGATCTTTTAGATCAATTGAAAGGGGCGAAGTACTTTTCAAAGATTGACTTGAGGACTGGTTATCATCAGTTGAAAGTCAGGAAAGAGGATGTACCCAAGACGACATTCAGAACTCAATATGGGCATTATGAGTTTCTGGTGATGTCGTTTGGACTAACGAATGCGTCAGCTGCATTTATGGACATGATGAACAGAATATTCAAGCAGTACTTGGATAAATTTGTAGTCGTGTTCATTGACGATATTCTGGTGTATTCTAAAACGGAGAAGGAGCATGTGGAACACCTAAGAGTGGTGTTGGAGATTTTACGGAAGGAACAGTTGTATGCTAAGTTTTCAAAGTGTGAATTCTGGTTGGAGAGAATTTTTAGGTCATGTGATTGACAAGGAAGGAGTTTCAGTGGATCCAGCGAAGGTTGAAGCGGTGATGAATTGGGAACAACCAAGAACGCCAACAGAGGTTAGAAGTTTCTTGGGGTTGGCGGGGTACTATCGGAGATTCATTCAAGATTTTTCAAAGATAGCAGCACCGTTAACAAATTTAACTAGGAAGACGGTGAAATATGTATGGACGGAGAAGTGTGAGGAGAGTTTTCAGGAGCTAAAGAAAAGACTTAGTGAAGCACCTGTATTGACTTTACCGGATGATACGGGAGGTTTTACGGTCTACAGTGATGCATCGCACAAGGGACTTGGCTGTGTGCTTATGCAAAACGGCAAAGTCGTTGCGTATGCGTCCAGACAGTTGAAAGATTACGAGAAGGGATACCCTACCCACGACTTGGAGCTAGTAGCGGTAGTGTTTGCCCTTAAAATTTGGAGACATTATTTGTACGGAGAAAAATGTGAGATATTCACAGACCATAAGAGTCTGAAGTATATCCTCACACAGAAAGAGTTAAATATGAGGCAACGACGATGGTTAGAGTTGATCAAAGATTATGATTGTGAAATTCTATATCATCCCGGCAAGGCCAACGTAGTAGCAGATGCTCTAAGTAGAAAGAGCAGGGAGAAATTGTTCATATTGACAGATCAGGAACAATTGGTTCAAGAGATGGCTCGAATGGAATTGGAGGTGAGAAATCCAAATGAGTCAATGGAAGTGAAAGCGAGCCCAACCTTATTAGATAGGGTGAAAGAGGCTCAAGACAAAGATGAAGAATGTGTCAGAATAAGGATGAGAATGACCGAAGGGGAAGAGGTCAAATTCAAAGAGAATAGCATGGGATTGCTAAGGTTTGAAAATCGTGTTTGGGTGCCGCTAGTGCTTGAACTACGAGAGGAAATTTTGCAAGAGGCCCACAGTATGAGATACTCGATACATCCGGGAAGTACGAAGATGTATCAAGATCTGCGTCAGCATTTTTGGTGGCCGAATTTAAAAAGGGAGGTCGCAGAATGTGTCAGTCGATGCCTAACTTGTCAAAGGGTAAAGGCCGAACATCAGAGACCAAGTGGATTATTACAGCCGTTAGAAATTCCTGAGTGGAAATCGGAGCATATCACAATGGATTTTGTGGTAGGACTTCCAGCAACACAGAAGGGATATGACGCAATATTGGTGATTGTTGATCGACTAACAAAGTCAGCGCACTTTTTGCCGATCAAAATTAAGTTCAGTTTGGATTAGTTGGCTAAACTGTACATCAAAGAAATAGTTTCGAGACATGGGGTGCCGGTATCGATTGTATCAGACAGAGATCCGCGCTTCACGTCAAAGTTTTGGAGAAGTCTTCAGGAGAGATTGGGGACCCAGTTGAGAATGAGTACAACATATCATCCGTAGACCGATGGGCAAAGTGAAAGAACAATACAGACATTGGAAGATATGCTCAGGGCCTGTGTGATGGATTTCAAGGGCAGTTGGGAAAACCATCTGCCACTAGTTGAGTTTGCATACAACAACAGTTACCATGCAAGCATAGGCATGCCGCCTTACGAAGCATTGTACGGAAGGAAGTGCAGAACACCTCTATGTTGGGATGAGGTAGGAGAACGCCGACTGTTGGGGCCATAATTGGTTCAACAGACGGTAGAGATTATCAAAGTAATAAGAGCTCGGTTAGTAGCAGCTCAAGACCGTCAGAAGAAGTACGCCGATTTACATCGGCAGAAGAGAGACTTCGAAGTTGGGAGTTTTGTGTTCATGAAGGTATCTCCCTGGAAGGGGAAGATCCGATTTGGAAAGAAAGGGAAGCTGAGTCCGAGGTTCATTGGACAGTTCGAGATATTAAAGAGAGTGGGTGAAGTGGCGTACGAAGTAGCTTTACCTCCTGAACTGAAGCATATTCATAATGTGTTTCATGTGTCAGTGTTGCGACCATACAAGCCAGACTACAAACATGTCATATCATATGAGCCAATACAAGTCGAGAAAGACTTATCGTACGAGGGAATTCCTGTCCAGATACTAGATAGGAAAGAGCAAAAATTACGGAATAAGGTTATACATTCTGTCAAAATCCTTTGGAGGAACCACAACGCTGAGGAAGCTACGTGGGAACTTGAAGAAAAGATGAGGGCTAACTATCCGAATATTTTTTAGTAGTTTAAATTTGTAATTTCGGGGACGAAATTCTTATAAGGGGGGAGAATGTAATGACCACGAATTTCATTAGTCATTGTAAATATACTTGATAAATATTTAACAATGAATTTAAACTTTTTGTACTAATTAATTTTACTTTAGATAATTAAATAAATGTACTTGTGTATGTGCGTATATTTATTTAAAGAATTAAAGCAAGGTGTATAGTTAATTAAAGCAAATCTAATTGAATTATATTTTAAATCCAAATGAGTTGATAAACTAGGTCAAAGATATTAACCTAGTAGTTCATGTAATTAATTTAATTACTAGTTCATGTAATTAATTAAACAAGCCCAATGCTTGATTTAATTAAATGTAACCTAGAATATTTAATGTGAGCCCAATGTGTTATTTAAATTGAGCCCAAACAATCTAATTGAATGAGCCCAATATATTTAATCCTAGAGTCCAAAGTGGAGCCCAATAGGAAGTCAAAATTGGTCAAACTTGCTACATATATGAATATACATATATAGATGTATATATGTATAATTAAAGTAGAAAAATTAAAGGAAAAATGGCTTGGAAAAGGCTATTTTACTGAGATTTGAAGGGGGACCCACATGGGTTGCTTGATTTTCATGTTGCTTCTAATTTACACTGTGACAAGGTTGGCCAACAATCCTAGTCAATCACCTAGTCAATCACAATGTCCATCCATGCAATAGTAAGCTAGATTAAGCTCTAAATTCACCAGCATTGGTGAATTAAGAGAGCTAATCAAGGATTAACAATTGGCTATAAATAAGATGCTCCACCCTTGTGTCAAGTTTGTTAGTTCATTTGCTAGAGAATACAAGAGAGAAAATAGAGAGCTTTTGAGAGAAAAGGAAGAAACACTTGAGAGTTGTGAGAAGATAGCTAGTGCTTGAGCTTGGTGGATGATACAAAGCTTCACTACATACTTTGGTAGGAGGAGAAGAAGAGCACACAAGTCTCAAAGGTTTAAAAGTGCTCTAACCTTCTTAAATTTCATTTTTGTAGTCTAGATAGCTTTTGAACGGTTAAAATCTATTTTTAACCGATCAAAACTTGTTTTGATAATCTAGAAGTATGTAACTATGTAATATATGTATATTCATAGCTTGATGTGGTTATATCATGTTTTGGTATGTGTAGATTGCATAAAAACGCAAGAAATGCTCATATTGATTTTTACCGGTAAAACCTAACTAAGCATGTTGTGTTTAATGTTGTATTTTGAAATGTACAAGTTTGAAATTGGATTTTTATAGCTAGAAAGTTACATATATGAGTTTTAAAGAAAACCCAACTTGTAGCTTTCAAAAATAATGAAAAACAAAGGAGTTATGGCTTTTACCGCAAAGTAGATCGTTTTTAAACCCTAAGTGGTTCGATCTTTAAATTTCGTGTAAAACGTTTTCAAAAATGTGATTGAACCATAGAATGTTGTAAAACAAGAAGTTAGGAAGACATCAACATCAAGTTTATGTCATTTGAAGGTGTAGAGTTTATTTTATTCAAGTTTAAACCAATCGAACCAAGGATTTATTAAACTAGTTTTCATGCTGTCTTTGTGAGCGATTTTAAGGATACTTACGTTTGTAATTTGGATTTGTGATCTAAAGCGAAATTGTATATCATGAAATTCTATTGAATTTAGACTCAAAAACCACCTCAAAATATTTCCGTATGATAAAGTTATGACCAAATTAGTAAGAGAGGTTCCGACAGCCAAAAAGGGCCCGGCGTCTAGACGCCAAGAATACGCCCTAGCTTCTGTCCATGGGCGTCTAGACGCCCCAAAATTGCCTTGGGACGGCGTCTTGATGCCCTGCTTAATAAAAAAAATATTTTATTATTTTATTATTATTTTTAAATCAATAAATGTATTTTTAATGATAAATAATTGATTTAATATTTAAAAGAGGATAAATATTATCAAATGTTTAATATTATAATTAGATATTATTACTAATATAATAATATTAGAAAATCATGAAAATTTTATTAATTGTATAATAATATTATAAAGTCAATAAAATATTGTAAATAGATAAAATATTATTAAATAATTAATAATATTAGATAATGAATAAAATATTATTAAAATTAGATAATGATTAAAATATTATTAAATGATAAATAATATTACTAAGATAATAAAATATTATTAAATAATTAATAATATTAGATAATGATTAAAATATTATTAAATGATTAATAATATTACTAAGATAATAAAATATTATTAAATAATTAATAATATTAGATAATGATTAAAATATTATTAAATGATTAATAATATTACTAAGATAATAAAATATTATTAAATAATTAATAATATTAGATAATGTTTAAAATATTATTAAATGATTAATAATATTAGGTAATGAATAAGGTATTATTAAATGATTAATAATATTATAAAACTAATAAAATATTATTAAATTATTAATAATATTATATAAGAGTTTGAACTATATTAAATAATTAATATAGATTTTATGTGATTGAAATATTATCAAGTGATGATAATATTTCCTAAGTGTTTATATACCTTTAACTACATGATTATTTGGTTAAGTGTTAGAGGTGTAAGAAGTATAGAGGTTATCATATTAATGTATATATGATACTAATTTAAAGATCAACTTGATTAATTGTTAGGTCCGTTCAAGGATTATTAAATTAAATTGGTTAGCCGCAGACGACGCACGAGGCAAGTTTTCTATACCTTAACTTATATTTATTGTTGCAGTTATTCTTCAACCGTATTTACATTGGGCAGTTCAATTATTGTTGAGCAAGTATCTACACTCGTAGTTACTTGACAGACCTTTGAGTGAATTAATTATCAAAAATTACTTCACATCGCTATTGATTATTGTATTCCCACATAGTGCTTTTGCAACTGTTTAAGAATGTCTAAGCTAATTGCTTCGGCTAGACAAATGCATGTTTAAATTCATTTAATTGAATATTATAAAAGCTTATCCAAACCATTGGCTGGTGCGGATTCTTACAGTAAGACTGAGAAAGAACAACCCTTGTTAAAGGGGATTTTTATTTGTCGGGAAACCGAATGCGCACAAGAAATCTAAATGTTATGCATATACATAGGACATGAGAGGACTGATCCCCTCAAGTGTCCCGTTATTTTTAACAAGGTGTCAGACATTGTATGTCTGTTTTACCTTAGTAGCAGTTCACGGTCATTAAAGACCACTCAGCAGTAAATAGTCAATCCATTCTTATTTTGAACATTGATTCTTGATATCTTTCACAAATTGTTATTGTTGAAAACCTTGAAGTTATTTCCCTTCATCATGATATATCTTATGTTGTTGTTTATAAACTTGCTGAGCCCTTTAGTTGCTCATTCTTGCTATATCATGACTATATTTCAGCCAATCCCGAAAGCTCTAAATCGGACAAAGGCAAGGGGAAAGCGAATGCTTAGTTTTTAGTAGATGCATGCTAGTTTAAATTACTGTTATGTAATTACTATTATAAATCTTTTTTTTTTTCCCTTAAGATATGTAATGTTACGATTAAGGTTAATAGACCTTGGGAAGTGTAGTCTTTTGAGAAGGAACCTTTTGTATTATTCCGCGTAGATTGAATACAATTTATGTATTTCATTGTTGTTAAGTATTGTACAGTGAGAACCAAACCCGAGGTTAAAGAACCCGGATTTGGGGTCGTCACAACGCTGATGGCATTATGGTAATTAATTAATATTGATGGCATTTTCGAAAATATCCAGAACCAAGCTTGACGCGCCATGCATGCGGTATGTTAAATAGCATCGGGGCATAAACTACGTTGTGTGGGAGCAAAGAAGCAGCAAGCAGCATCCGCGCAATGCGCAGATGCTTGTTATCATTTAAAAGTCGAAACGACACCGTTTGTGGCAGCGGCTGAAGAAGGTGCGCACGTTGCAGAGGCGGCGTTGACTCGGTCAAAGGCGACAAGGCCTTGTTTGGCAAGTGCATTATTTGTCTAGAACAGATTATTCGTGATTTTGTGTATTAATTTGATTCTGAATTGAATTTCTTTTCCACTAATGCTTAAATTTTTTATTGTAGTCCTATAAATATACTTTGAGGTTCTTATATTCAGGATATTAAAATACATTAACATATATTAGCATAGTTTTAGAGAAGAGTATTATATTAGAGTAGTTTAGGAGAAGAATTAGAAAAAAATATTCAACGTGAAGGATTCGAGAATTAAAGGCGGAGCTTGGAATTAAAGACTGTGATCTAAATGACAAATGGATATCAATACAGATTTGATTTCTTTTCTTTTTCTTTTATTTTATAGTTTTGATATGTTGAATTATTTGTGAATAATTTATTATTTAATTATGAACTAATTTTTATTTAACATTACAATTGAATCCAATGTGTAGTTTAAATTAATTTATTTTCTTTTTAATTAAATTGATTATAATTGAATTATTTATCATATTTTGTGTGTTCAAGTATTTAATTATTTGCATTAATTAATGTAATAATTTATATGAAGTTGACAAATGGATTATTGTGTTTAGACCTAATTAATTATTTTGTGCGTTAATGTATTAATCAATTGTGATTAACTATTGGGATAATCTTTGTAATGACCCAAAATTTAGGTCCCTTGAATCTCGAATCTGGTTCGCCACTATACAATATTTTTCTTATTGTTCACGACTTATAATAATATAATAATTGCTATATAATTATTTATTTAAAAGTTTACAACATCTCTTTCTATTTCAGAATTGCAATATTTACAAATTTCTAGTATATCTCAATATCATACATGATCTGAGTTCATTCTATTACAATCAATTTGAGTATTTAAACACTCATAATATATACTAACAATTTCTTTAATTACACAATAACTTTATCTGTCCAATCCGGACTCATAACTACACCGATCATTTAGACTTTCGGTGAAAGTAATACGTATTCTTGGTCCTTGATCTTTATCGAAAATTTTGAATATCTCGCACTTATCTAAAAGTGTTGATTTTATAGCAAGAGTGAGCACGACGGCTCCGCAAGTCTAACAGTTACATATAACACATTACATGTTTCACATGTTATACATACTCTGCATTTTATTCCTACATCATGCATTTCATTTTATGAATGCTTCATACTTCTTATGCATCACGTATATACACAACTAACCTTTATCAAATCATACTTCATGTTTTGTACATATTTCACATGTAATTATACTTCATACTTTTCACATACTTTACCTACATTCATGCTTTATTAGCTTCACATAACACAAATAATATCAATATATCTTCATATCAACAATTTAATATCACATTATAGCATATTAATACACATATGAGCAAGTTCTGAAAAACTTGTTTGGTTCGTTTCTACCATTTATGCTTATTTTGTGTCTTTCATTCAACTTATAATTTATAAATGAAATTGACATTATCATTAGTTACAATAACTATTACTTAGTCTCTATATAAGACTCTAACTTCAAATTATTAACTCTTAAGATATCTGACAAACGAACCCTTAAGTTCCGGACAAGAACCCTAACCCAAAATATAGTTCGTACATGTCGAGTACACTTAACCAACTTACGTCTTCACTACACGTTCTTCGTACGACCCACTTTTAATAAGTTGTCTAAATTAGTCACAAATAAACTATTTACATAGGTTTAATTCAATTAAACTTTATTCTTTTATATATCTTAATGATTTGGACATTTTAATAATGTATCAAATATCTCAAAGTATTATCTACATTTGATAATATACAACTACCTTCAAATATTATTAACCATTTAATAATATTTTAATCACTTATTAATATTATTAACCATTTAATAATATTTTAATCTCTTACTAATATTATTAATCATTTAATAATATTTTAATTATTTATTAATATTATTAACTATTTAATAATATTTTAATCTCGTACTAATATTATTAACCATTTAATAATATTTTGGTCACTTATTAATATTATTCACCATTTAATAATATTTTAATCACTTATTAATATTATTAACCATTTAATAATATTTTAATCTCTTACTAATATTATTCACCATTTAATGATATTTTAATCTCTTATTAATATTATTAACCATTTAATAATATTTTAATAACTTATTAATATTATTAACAATTTAATAATATTTTAATCTCTTAATAATAATATTAACTATTTAATAATAATTTATTCACTTATTAATATTATTAACCATTTAATAATATTTTAATCATTTACTAATGTTATTAATCATTTAACAACTTTTTAATCACATACTAATATTATTAATTATTTAATAATATATTTTAATAATTTTTAAATAATACTAATAGTTAACTTTTTAATTGTGCTAATCTTAGTCTTCATTTTAAATATTTAGCTACCAATTAATCACTAATAAACTCTATATATATTGGTTTAGTATTCAAACACATTCATTTTACACTTATTTCAACATAATTTTTCAAAGAAAACCCAAACTGGATCTGACCCAACTTGAACCAACCTTACTCGGACCAAAAATAACTTGAACTTTTTGGTCTCGAGTGTCGGGGTGCTTAGAATAGGCTTAAACTGGACGTTAGGGCGCTCAAAGTAGAAAGTCAAATCCTAAATTAGACTGTCCGCTCCGACATTCATAATTTTCTCATTTCACTCCGACAATCATAACTTTCTCATTCCATTCTCATCAGAATATCTCCCTCTACAACTTCTCTTTAGATTACAAATCCAAATTTTAAACGGACGTAGGCGTAAAATCGCTCACAAGGACAGAATGAAAACTAGCTTCATAAATTATTGATTCGATTTATTCAAACATAATGCTACAAGTATTATTTGCTAAACCATCATGTTTTATGACTCTACATACATCATATACATAACATACATCATATAAATCTCCACTAGTTCAAACCTTTAACAACATAAAATTAAAAAAATCAAGGTTAAGAAAACTTTTAACCTTCTAAGTTATGTTCTTCTTGTTAGAGCTTTGCTATGACTCCTCCTCTTTCTTCTTCTTCCACACGAAATGACTAACACTCTTGGTGATTCTCTTAAACTCTCTCAAGATCACAAGCTCTCTATACTTGAGCTCTCACTTCTCTCTAGAATACTTCTCTCTCTAAAGTTGGTGTAGACAACAAATGACTAAACTCTTGCTAGCCTTGGTGATGAGTTCTATTTATAGGACTCAACTAACATCACTTATCATCCACTATTCAACTAACATAGGTGAATTAAAGGTTTAACCCATGCTTACTATTTTAGTGAATGACTACATGATTGACTATATGATTGACCCATTGATTGACCACCAAAAATGACAACCATCAAGATAACTTTCAAGCAACCAATTGAGTAAAACATAAGCAACATAACACCAACACTTAACTCTCATGTAGTTAACTTTCTAACTCTCCACAAGATTTAGGGTTAAAGTACTACACTTAACATTGGTCACTCAAATACCCAACAATGGTTAAAACTCATCTTATTTATATATTTACATGTTCATATTTCTCCCAACAATTAACTATAATGTGGTTAACTTACTAATACATCAAGTAACCTAGGGTTGATCCACTAAATTCAACATTGGTTAAAGTTTCTCATCCTCCACCAATTAACTAATGTTTGGTTAACTCTCATCAAATATGTATACATATCATATATGTTTACACATTTTCCACCAATTAACCCATAGAGGGTTAATTCACATATTCAATACTACATAGGGTCTATTTACTAACTCTTCTTTAGTCAACTCTCTTAATCAAGTATACATATATTCAATATATTCATATATTTACTAAGACTTAACTCTAGCATTGGTTAAGATTTTATTTTTATTACCACTTAGGGTTAACCACTAACCCAATAATGGTTAGTTTTCTATAAACATTAATTCATAAATTTAGAAAATTGACCACCTTGATTAACTTAGTGATAAATAAGTTTTCTTATTACTCATAGTTAATTCATTTAACCAACATTGGTTAACTTTTTACTAATCCATATACTTATAACATATATATCTATATATATTCACCAGTAATTTTTTATTTAAATCACATCCTAGCATGAATTGACAAAGTGAATAACCAATTTAAATTGAATATAAGAAACATGCAACTTCACTTAATCCCTAAATAGGGCCTCATTTTTGGTCAACACTCCACACATTTTTTTACTTTTTCTTTATGATTTTTTTTTTATTAGTTATATATACATATATATTCAATACTTGAAATTTCTCCTAACAATTAACCAATGTATGGTTAATTCTCTACAAACATGCAACCCATGGTTACCTACCAATTCTATCTTGGTAAATTATATACATACATAATTATATCTATTATAATCTTCCACCAATTAACCCATGTATGGTTAATTCCCTTATAACAATTTTTCCTAGGGTGAATCCACTAACTCCCCCTTAGTTAAGTCTCATCCATCATGTATACATATAATTATGTGTCTATATATTTTGCAAGCAACTAATCCATGCATAGTTAAAGCTTTAATTTATTTACCACATAGGGTTACTCAATTAACCCATCCAAGGTTAATTATCATCATCACATTCATTCACCTAGCAATTAACCAATGTTTAATTAATGTCCTCTCTTGCCTACCAACAAGGATTATTCAATTAACCATATATTAGTTAATTCTCCACACTCGCCAATACTTAAAATATTTGGGCTCCACTTTAAATTGTTACATTAACTCTTTTAGACTTCCACATTAATTTGTTTGGACTTATCATATAACTTTTATTGGGCTCTTCATCTAAATTGTTTGGGCTACCCAACACCACTCATACATCTCTAATAACTTGGGCTAAGTAATTAATTCAATTGAACTACTACACCATTACATACAATACTTACCAACATAATTTAATTGGACTTATATTAATTTACCTCATGGACTATCTTTTAACATATCACTTGTGCTTATTATTTAATTATCCACCTTTATGCAAGTATTCCCATATTGGATTAACACATATAACCCTCTTAGGCTAGTCCACTAGTCATAATTAAATTATTTGGACATTTATTTATTGATAAATAAATATACACATACATACCTATATATGTATATATACCAATACATATAGACATACACTGATATATATATATATCATCCTAATATATATGTTGATTTATTTAGCCAACCAATTAACCATCTCTTTGGTCTTTGAGCTCATCATTTATATTACCTTACATTTATTATACTTTCAAGTATACATATTAATAACTTATAGGTTTTAAATTTTATAACACATATTTCTCATATTTAATCCCTAACAAATAAATTAGGTAAAAAAAATAAATGTTTACTCATTTTTTACACATCTAACTACTCTGAATCTAGGTTTTAAACCTTAATTTTTAATTAATCATTTAAGATTTTATCTACAATTCTTGTAAATATCTGGGGTATTACAATCTATATGAAATTAAAAGTGAATTATAGGTTTAGATTTGCATATGATAACATGTGAATTTGTTTTTTCTTTTAGGGAAGAGTAGCATAATAGTGTATAGGATGAAAATATATATATGTCATATGTAACTTTGTTGAGAGTTGGATCTTAATGAGTTTATTTCAAGTTATTTTATTTTGCATAGCAATATAGCAACTTAATTGGAATAAATCTTTTTATTAATTCTTGATAAATATTATTAAATAGTTAAAAAATCTCAGTTAATAATTTTATATAATTAATTAATTAGAAAGAGAGTGAAGAGATTTAAATGAAACATTGGGAGAATTGTAATCTTAACTATTTTTAATTTGATTTAATCCTTTTTATTAGATTAATTTAGTTAGTAATTTTAATTAGTTTATTTTATAATTAAATTGCGATTGTTTAAATATAATTAATTTGATATTAAATTAGTGTTTGATAATAATTATTTTTAATTCTTTGTGGGTTCGACACTCGACTTTATTACTTGTTGACTGTGTATACTTGCACGCATATATTCATATAGAAAATACTCAAGAGTGGCCGAGTTAGAATTTCGTTTGCCTAACTTATTTTAAAAAAATTTAGACAAATATAGGAAAAGTAAACCATAACTCACCCCAGGCATCGTAATGACGAGAAACTGTAGGCGTAGCACCTTTTACATATTTCAAACACGTGATAACTTACAGGGTTCGATTCTGAGTTCCGGTGACCGAGTTAGAACCTCATTTGCCTAATTTATTTTAAAAAATTTAGACAAATATAGAAAAAGTAGACCAAAACTTGTCCCGAGCATCAAAACGACGCAAATCGTAAGCGTAGCACCTTTTATATATTTCAAACGCATGATAACTTACGGGGTTTGACTTCGAGTTTTAGTGACCAAGTTAGAATCTCGTTTGCCTAACTTATTTCAAAAAAACCTTAGACAAATATAAAAAAAAGTAGACCAAAACTCGCCCTCGGGTATCGAAATGACGCAAAACCATAGGCGTATCACCTCTTATATATTTTAAACATGTAACAACTTACGGGACTCAATTCCGAGTTCCGATGGCTGAATTAGAACCTCATTTGTTTAACTTATTTTAATAAAACTTAGACATATATAAGAAAAGCAGCACCTCTTAATTTTGTAGAAGTTCTTTTGCCTAACTTATATTTTAATTTTGTAATTTCTTGTTAATGAGTCTCACGGCATAGGTAGAGCCAGTAGCGATGTCGAGGACCTTAAAGGAGATGGTGAGCAAGATCGTCAAGCCGATATTGATGATGGTGTTGAGGGTGGGACCGACAGTAACACGATAGACGATATTCACTTATCTGTTGATGGCGATGATGATGATGACGATCTGGGAATATAACACTTTATAGATTTTTTTACTTTGATGTATCTAACTTCAACTAGTTTTTAGGTTACACATACTAAAGTCTTGTATCTACTTAGTTTGATGGTTTATATTTACTTTTATGTATCTATCTAGTTGTTTGGTTATAGAGTAATTACATTTTATATTTAGTTACATTTTATGGTTTATGTGATTACTTTGTCTACATATTTGCTGGTTGATTGTATATATTTGACAGTTATTGGTATGCGTTAGTTAAGAATTATTTGTTGCTTTTGGTTTATAACAGGTACAATTATGTATATGTAAAAAAAAAATAGGGTTTTGTAAATTTAAAAAAAAATAATTAAAAATGTCATTGGCGACTGCATTACCTTCAACAATGAGTCATCAGCGACTGCATTACCGTCAATAATGAGTCATCAGCGATGGACTATTCCATTGCAAATGCCTGGCTCAATAAAAAAAATAAAAGTCTTTGTCGATGGACAATAGTAAGTGACAACGGGGAGTCCGTTGCTAAAGACTGTTTATTTTTATTATTATATTAGTCATTGACGACGGATTGTTTGTCGCTAAATCCATTGCCAATAACATCAGTGGTGATAGACAGTCCATCGTCAATGTGACCATCGCCAATGAGTCATTGTCGACGGTTATTGACGGGAACTCAGGGCGATGACCTATAGGGCAATGACATTGTTGACGGCTAAATCCGTCACCAATGACGTCATTGGAGACAGACTTGTCCGTCGACAATGACCTGTTTTCTTGTAGTAAACCCTAGGGTTCGGCCCTGGGGCTAGCCCTCTCCCGTTTCGTGCCGAGTTTCTTCAAAGTTTTTTGATGATGAGATTGAACGGCGTGATTTTCTAGAATGAGCAACAAGAACCTTGAAAAACGAGAGATAGGGGTTTCCAAGAATCCCGAGGTAAAGAGCTTATGGAGACAACTTATTTTGAAAATTGGATGAGGGGTTGGATTAACGACTAGAAGAGCGGGACGATTTGTGCATTACTTGGATAACTAAGAGTATTCCGAAAATTTTCCCTTAAATAAGGATATTTATGAAATTTTCCCTGAGGTCACATGTCTGACATATGATCCCTTGCTAGGGAACTATAAATACCCCCCTCATTTCAGAAAGGGGGGGAGAGACAGAGAGAGAGAGAGAATAAATTTGACACTTTAATTCTCTCGAGGCCAGCAACACCTGAAAGACTCTTAAACACTTATGAATGCTCTTGGACCCTAAGAGTTCTGTCACATGTTACTCAAGTAATCGTTCATCCATTCTTATCCCCTCTTCAATCGATCAATCGATTCCATATTATTCGTGAATTTCTATCCTCTTCAATAGACACGAAAACCCTAAACCTAATAAGATACAATTTTTTCCAGAGTATAAAATAACCATCTTTTTTACTTTCAAAGCTTTTGATGTAAAACCTTTTCTCCCGTTATAAACGTTTTATGTCATTTTACCATTGATATAATATTTATGATAGTAATATTGAGAAAAAGTGCAAAAGCACTCATCATTGAAGACAATTGGATTTTTATTACGAAAAGAAAGTGAATATTCAGAAAAAGAAACACAAAATAATGACACTGATGTCTAAACAATAACTCTGATGAGTGTCACTGAAAAAAGATCGAAATATAACTGTAATAAATATAAAAATGTCATTCAAATATATATTTATTTAAATTATTTTGTCACGCTCAAAATAATTGAGAAATATTAATGTATACAAAATAAAAGTTTGATTTAAAATGGAGGGAGTATTAATGCAAATCTATTGATCAGCAAGATAGCTACCACATTGAAAAATCATTTATACTGTCTCCCAACGCCACCAAGAACCGAAAATGAAATATCAACGTCTCATCTTCAAATTAATGCATTCCTGCACAATCTGATAACTTAATAATTTAAACAGAAAGATTAATAATTTGTATTTAGCCTACATCTGAACTGCCATAATTTGTTAATATCCATCCACCCACAACTCACATTGCTCCACGTTGTTTATTTTTTTTTATTTTTTTTGGTATTAGAGGATAAGGGTCTCTCAGTGCCATAGATCTAGATCTGATCCCTTTCTGACACTGGGTGAATGAATCCACAGTCATGCAAGAAGGTATGGGACCTCTCCATCAAGATGGGAACCCCACCACACCCCTCACCAAAAATGGAAAGCTGAAGAACAATATATCATGTAAAAAAGTTGAAGAAACATAATTAAATCAATTACTAGGTGCATTATGCACGCTGCTTAGGTAATTTATAATATGTTATAGATTTTTTGAAATAAAATGTAGATATCATTAGATTCATAGGATAAAATATCCTCTGAATGATATTTCTGTTCTTTTAAATTATTATTCATTTTTAAACTTGTTTTTAAAATTTTTTTATTTATCAATTAAATTCTTAAAATAATATTTTTTATCGATTCCGTTCTTTTTATCTGATTTCACTTAAATCTCTAAAAAAATTGACCCGACCCATTTTTTGAAGGACAATTATGTCTTTACAAATATTCATAAATATTATTAATATTAAAAATTAAAATTTTAAAACTAAACAAAAAATTTAAATATACTCAAACAAACAAGAAAAGTAAAAAAAAAAAAAAACTATTTCAAAATATTTGGGAAAGATGACTCCTCTGCTCTGTCTTTATCTTATCTTTTCTCAATTGAACTCAAAAACTCTGAAAACAAATTATTTGCAGAGCACAAAGAAAGATCCATGGCAAGAACGGTAACAATTTTACGAAAAATATGGGCCTTCTGAATTCAGTCTTCACCCTCAGGAATTAGGATCTCGGCGGCGAATCGGCCCCATGGATGCGTACGGATTCCGCCGTATCTTGGCTCGTCTGAAGTGGGTTTTCGTTTGTTGCGTAAGAGACGGTAGATGATGTCGGGTGGCTCAGTGGTAGGACGAGTGGATGATGAGCAAATATCTGGGTTTTCAGTTTCTTTATCTAAAATATTTTAAATGTTTTCTTCTCTACTAATTTACTTTTAATGTTAATTCATTTTAATTGATTTCTAGGATTTTCTAAACTAAGATAAAAATTTCTAGTTGGTACCATTTTTTAAAATGTCTTTAATTAATTAATTTAATTTAATTTAATTAGGTGTTAATGATAGTGATTACATATATTTTTAGTTTTTATTTTATTTAGTTTCTTTTGTATTCTAATTTGTATGGTCTAATGTTGATAATACTTTTTTTAAAAACACAATATAATTGACATCATATTGGTAAAAGACATAATCGGCCTTTAAAAAATTGGTTGGGTCAAATTTTCAGGGAATTTAAATGAAATCGGGTAAAAGAAACGAAATTTACAAAAAATGTCATTTTTAGACTTAATTGATAAAAATTGAGTTTTAGGGACTACTTTAAAAATGAATGATAACTTGAAGAGATAAAAATGCCATTTAGCCTAAAATATAATTAACTTCACACATTAGGGTGATGATTAAAATTTTTTGAACCTAGAGACTAATTTTTTTATTAAAAAAAAATTGCAGAAGCTACCTCTGTTCCGACGAAGGTGGCCATATTAAAAGCATGGTCTCTTCAATACACACGCACAACAAAAGCTCTTCTACTACTAAGAGTGGCGGAAGGTCAAAAATATGAAATATCTGTCGTTATTCCTAATAATTATGTTAAATAATATTTTAAATATTTTTATTTTAATTAAATTTAAATAACATGATAATTGTACACTTAGTAGTTGTATAGATCACCTCCTATATATATATATATATATATATATATATATATATATATATATAGAGAGAGAGAGAGAGAGAGAGAGAGAGAGAGAGAGAGAGATATGTTGGAATTTAAGAAATTTAATAATTATTGCCTTCTTAGATTGTTATAATTAAGATAATTTAATTTAATAAAAACCATATTTTTTTTAAGAAGCATAATAAAGCAGTTCTAGGTGCATGATGCACACTGCTTAGGTAATTTATATTTATGTTATTGACTTTTGAAAATAAATTTTGAATTTTAAAATAAAATGTAAATATTATTAGATTCGAAGGATAAAATATAAGTAACTTCAAACTTTAGGGTTATGATTAATTTCTTCTTTTTTTATGGAAAAATAAAAATTATTGAAGTGACTTGTTTACTGAAGATATATATGATTATTTATTTTTGCAAATATGACAAAACCGTTGTTATAGACCTATAACAATATTTTTTATGTGAAAATATTAAAAAATTATATGAAAATATTAATTTTCTTTTTTTTTAAGGCTTGAATATTAAAATTGAAGAAATCTCTTTTCTGATAGCTGTTGATAATATTGAGTTATGAAAGATTTGGATCTCATCAAAATTCACATGGCCGTGCAAGTTGCTATGCCGTGTCTCGATTATTATGCGTGTAATACAAAGAAAACAAAAAAAAAAAGTTGATTGTGTTAACCGAATTTTTTTGGTTGATTATGAGTTGACTTAAAAAATAAATATTATTTTTTGAGTTATTTATGAAAATGAAGTCTAAAATTTTTATACAAAAACTAAAGTATATTTATCATATTAAAAAATCATATTATCTCTTCCGATAAGAGTTATTTTTTGTGTTTCTTTTGTGTAGATATATATATTATAATTTTAAATTTGAAATATTTTGAACTAATTTTTAAAAAATCAATAATAATTTTATATTTAAAAATATATAAATATTTATGGGTATTATATATTGTAATATCATATCAACTTTAATTTTTAAGTGTTTTAAATTAATTTTGAAAAAATCTATAATATTCTTATTTTTTGGAACGAAGAGAATATTATATACGATATTGATAGAAATTTGTGGCGAAACTATATGTCGACGCCGGGATTTTCGTTCGTCTCGTTTTTTATTTATTAAAAATGTCCCTTTCCAATTTTAGCCTTTTGAATTAAATGTGATTTTGAAAAGGGTCGGCTTAGTGTCGACGGGTTTTGAAAGATCGATTTTTTATGAGCCAATTGACCAGAGTCGCCAGTTGGTATATTTGAAATGGATGTACCAACTCATCCGAATTTGTTTTCGTAATCGCTGGCTCATATGTGACTCCGATTAATTGGTCCGCAAACCGAGATTCATAGAGTTCGGGGGCTTGCTTAAGCGAGGGGAAGGTGTTAGGCACCCCCCGACTTCCGTGAAACACGGTTACCGCAATCTTGATATTTTCCTATCCTTTTTAAATCCTAAAATGTGTGGTTTGCGTGTGTGTGCGTGCGTGCCTAGATGAATGTTTGTGGTGCGTTTTGCATAAAAGTTCGCTTTTATTTTTATATGGCAAAAGTGTTATCTGGAAAGTGTTTTGGACGTTCTTTGACCCAAATGACGAGGCTTCGCTTTTTATAAGAAAGATTGATTTTAATTTCGAAAGCGTTGAGGGTTTTTTATTTAGATGTCATTTTAGAAAACAATAGTTTTAAACTTTTGTCAAATAGGAATCGAGACTATACATTGCCTTCTAACAGTTAATATAAATAAATCGAGGGCAACTTCTAGAACTCTTTAACCCTATGCACAAAGTTTAATGAAAACATTTATTTATTTGCAAAATCGTTTTTTGTGACGTTTTAAAACCAACTAAAGCCTATTCATCAATTATGGATTAAAGTTTACCAAAACACTTAACCTTTAAACCTCGTGAATCTAATATCCTAAATTTGCTTGATTTTATAAAATCTTCATTATTTGCCTTATTTTGAAAACCATTTTTTCGTGTCGTAAATTAAAACATACATCCCAAAACGTGTCGGGGTTATCTACGGGCATGTAAGCCATCCAGACAACCCCAAACACCCACAATCACATATTTCATTATTTTCACGGGGCCTTAACCCGAACACGACTTGGTATCGCTTTAAGGCCGGATATTACAACATACACATCCATGGACCCTATACCATGATTACATACACCAAAATGTCCATCATCGGGATTTGACCGCGCGGATCTCCTCCCTAGGCTCACATTTACCCAAATCATGGCACAACCAACCCTAAACCAAATCTAACGAGATTTAACAATGCTATCACATTACATAACCCAAATATCACAACTTAAACACTTAAAACTATCCATTACCACAACGAACGAGATATCACCGTACGGATGTCATCGGGGCGTTAAGAGGAGTTACTTTCCGATGGAAACCTCGTTAACAACCCCTAATCCACGGATCCTTTATCAACATAACAACATATTACATCACATAACCCAAAACATAAGCTATATTAACAAAACAAGCGATAGAATACCAAAAAGACAATCTTTTCACCTTGCAAAACACGGATTCAAGCTTTTATATATACAAAACGAGTTACACCACAAGATCGCTAACTAAATGAACACAACAATGGAAAGTGTTGCTTCAATCTAGCCCAAAAATCCGACCACTTTCTCTCTCCCGCGCGATCTTTCTCTCTCCTTCTTTTTCTTTTTTTTTCTTCTCTTCTGGTTCTCGGGTTGAAGATGGCGATCTATAGTGCCTCAGCAGGCAGCCGCAGATACATCTGCGGCCAGCCGCAGATGCATCTGCGGCTGCCTGCTGTGGCCGTCTCCTCGGCTGCCGTGTGCCGCCCTCGAGCCACGCGAACGTCTTTTTGTCGGCAGCCGCGACTGCATCCGCGGCTGTCCGGCGCATTTTTCTCGAATTTCGTGCCACGCGGTATTAATTTGCCAATTTCTGCTGTATTATTTTGGGAGGCTGTATTTTTGCAGTCCGGAACTCCCTGGGAAACGTGCCATATTGTTCTGGGAGGCTAGTTCGGAGGGTTGCGACTTGATGTAGCTTTTGACAATTGTGCCTGTCTTTCAGGGGGCGCTGCCCCCTACCCCCCCGCCAGCTCACCGGCGAGCTGGGCAGCCGCTCGCTCACCGGTGAGCGAGACCCCCGAACATTGTAAGCGGAGTGGCCATTAGTCGTCTTTTGTGGTCGGCTCAGGCTTTTCTGGGTCAACTGTTCGCCTTGCCTCAAGTGACCGGATGCTCGTTGTCCGTGGTGGCGGCTTTGACCGTAAATCGCTGGGGTGGCATGGTGTTGGGGTCCACCTTCTTTTCCGCGTGTCGGGTCAAATGACGATTTTACCCTCCTGCCAGGGTTAGTCCAAAAGTGCAAAATTTGGGTGTCTACAGCTGCCCCTCTTTATCATGTTTATGGAATGGTAAGTGAAATGAACGTGATAAAGAAGTAGACACTCAATGCATGATGATGGCAACAGGTGTTTAATGATGCAACATATACCCATTTGTGCAACATACATATATTAAGGATGCAACATTACTATCGCCTCAAATTGACTCGCGTCGCATATTCGCCAAAACTATTTTCTCTTGCTTAACGCATATTGCATATTTAAATATCAAATCGCTTATCATACTAAATCAAAATCGCATTACATCGCATATGAAATCACATATCGCACTGCTTCTCATATGATGTATCGCATATCGCATATCGCATCGCATCGCACATCGCATCGCATCGCATCGTTTTAGTCATCGTCAGATCTTTCTTCAACGGTCATCGCATCGTCATCGTCGGATCTTTTCCCAACGGTTATCGCATTTTCATCGTCGGATCTTTCTCCAACGGTTATCGCATTGTCATCGTCGGATCTTTCTCCAACGGGTCGTTTTTGGACGGTCAGGAGTTTTCACTGACGGGTCATTTTGGACGGTCAGGGATTTTCACTGACGGGTCATGTTGGACGGTCAGGGTTTTTACTGACGGGTCATGTTTGGACGGTCAGGGGTTTTCACTGACTGGTCATTTTGGACGGTCAGTTCTTGTTTCTGACGGGTCATTTTGGACGGTCAGGTATTGTTTCTGACGGGTCATTTTGGACGGTCAGGGGTTTTCACTGACGGGTCATGTTTGGACGGTCAGGAGTTTTCACTGACGGGTCATGTTTGGACGGTCAGGGGTTTTCACTGACGGGTCATGTTTGGACGGTCAGGAGTTTTCACTGACGGGTCGTGTTGGACGGTCAGTTCTTGTTTCTGACGGGTCATTTTGGACGGTCAGGTATTGTTTCTGACGGGTCGTGTTGGACGGTCAGTTCTTGTTTCTGACGGGTCGTTTTGGACGGTCAGGGGTTTTCACTGACGGGTCATGTTGGACGGTCAGGTATTTTCACTGACGGGTCATGTTTGGACGGTCAGGGGTTTTCACTGACGGGTCATTTTGGACGGTCAGTTCTTGTTTCTGACGGGTCGTGTTGGACGGTCAGTTCTTGTTTCTGACGGGTCATTTTGGACGGTCAGGGGTTTTCACTGACGGGTCATGTTTTTTTGTTTGGTCAGGTATCGTATCTGACTGGTCGTTTTTGGTTTGGTCAGGTATCGTATCTGACGGGTCGGTTTTGAATTGCCGGGTCTCGTCTCCGGAATCGCTGTGTACTATCCTAAATGGACTCGCATCGTATTGTACATCATAAAAATGCAATAATTCTAGAGGAAATTTAAAAGGAAAGCGTACCTGATTAGTTTGTGGGGCCTCCCTGGGATTCGTCCTCGTAAATCGCTTTTGCCAGTCATTTCTTTTGGTTTGATTTGTCATTCTTTGGGTTTGTCCTCGTAGATCGCTCTTGACAGCCAGTGCTTTTGAGCTTTGATCCTTGTTGATTAGCTGAAGGTACTTCAGACAGTCATTTTGCAATTCCTTGATGTTCCATAGATTTTGGGTGCATCGGATCGTAGAAGTTTCCCGCTGTCATGTCTTTCCGATCAATGGCACTGGCATTCGCGACGCCGACAGTCTCGTACCTGTGATTTTTCTTTCATGTATAGTTTATTTTGATATATACATGGATGCGCATATGTTATGCATGGATCAATAGATATGCTTGGAAGGAAATGACCCCTGTTTAGTCAAATGATACAATTTTTCACGTGTCGTTCTTTTTGACCACTCAGTTGTGTCATTCCTTATTTGGGGGGACAGTTTTCTGGACTTCAAGGTTGGTCCGTTGAATCGCATGCCCCTGATCATTTCTCTGTTGGGGAATTGTATCTGTCATTTTGAATGCCCAATCGACCTATCCCGGGCTCCTCGTCCTGCTGGTTCCCAGATTGTCATGTCTTTGAATTTGGGGTGCAGGGACTTCTTCTGATGCTGGAGGATTATGCCTAGATTTTGGGCTGATATCTAGGTGATCCCCTGGTCCGTTGGTCGTATGCTTTGATAGCTCTTGACTTTCATCTGATTGGGGCAGTCCACTTGGCCTCTCTTTTTTCCGATGACCGACGGCCATACTGCCCTTCCTCGCCTTTTAATCGATCAGCTCTGACGTCAGGAATTATATCGCTCTTGCATATGCTCGCCTGAGTATCGAGGTAATGTCAGCGTGCATCAGACTGAGTCCGTCAAAATCCATTGATGGTCGTGGAGGAAGGTTCGTTGATGAGGAGTCTGATATAGACCTGTGCCCCTTTCATTTCCATGATCTTTAAGATGCCCCAGCCTTTACTCATGTTTTTGTCAAGGATTCGTTTGGGAAGTCATTTCGTTTGTCATGCCGAGTTACGCACACCGATTCATATCCTGCACAAGTAACAAACGCTAAATGCTCGACCGTTCGGGTCGGCGGGGTTAACTCCGATATTACTAAACATCTCAACAGTAGAGCACAAAAATGGAATGCTCGTGATTATGCAATTTAGCTCATGTCTGTGATGTTTTCGTCTTATCGTAAAAACTTAGCATCTAGATGGATCTCTTTTTTCGTGAATCGTGAGTGGATTAACTTGACATTGAATGAATTGTGAATGTGTTAAGTCACTCTTGATTTTTTTTTTTTTTTTTTTTTTTTTTTTTTTTTTTTCATTTGACGAGTTATGAAATCGTAATAAAACTTTTAAGCATTCATGGTCAATATACGTGAGTATGATTAAATTCAAAAACTACCTTCCTTTATCAAAGGTATTCCGTCTTCATTCTTGACATCGTTCTTCGCAGGATTTACGTCATATGGCAAGTGCACTGTACGATGCATCCTTCATTTAGGGGCCTCTTTTCCGTGACTTTAGATGAGCTTCCTTCTTTTCTCTGGTCGAAAATTTTTCTTTTCCTCTTTTTTCAACTCTGCATTTCCCTTTTCGTGTCCACTTAACTTGTCTCGTTTTCTTAGGCTATTCAGAGTTACCCATTTAACGAGCTTTGGACCAATGACTCCCAAACCAGGCGGCTTTGGGGCATTAGGTGTAAAGACACCCCTTCGGGTTTACTTGCTCGAGTAACAGAGGCCACGCTTCGATACAAGTTAGGTGGTTTACCACATTCATTCCTCGTCTGACTCTGCGCAAGATTCGTTTTCTTAGGCTTGAGTTACCCATGTAGCGAGCGTTGGGCCGGTGACTCCCAAATCGGACGACCTTAGGGCACCAGGTGTAGAGACACCCTTTAGGCTTAATTACTCGAATAACCCTTGCCACGATTCGAATCTGCTCAGGTCTCTGCAGTCGTAATGCTCGTTTTCTTAGGCTCTGAATTACCCATGTAACGAGTGTTGGGCCGGTGACTCCCAAATCGGACGACTTTAGGGCACCAGGTGTAAAGACACCCTTCAGGCTTAATTACTCGAATAACTCAGGCCACGATTCGAGACATTTGATTCACTTTTATTTACTTTTCGATTCCGCATCAACTGTCATCATTATCGTCATAGCTTTATACCCCACATCTGAAAGTTGGCGCAAACGCAAAGTGCAGACTTGCCTATGAGGTGGATTCTGCTTCGAACGACACTTCAAAATCAGGTCTTTGTTGAACAGTTTTAATCATCTAATCATACTCATGAGTCTGCTCCACGGATGCTTGTCAGAATTAATTCGATTCCTAACAAGTCAAATAAAATTTTCTCTTTCCAAAAGTAATGTTAGAGTTAAACTATGTGCAGTCTTAATATATGTACAGGGAGACTGGGAAAAAATAAAAAGATGGAAGAAGTTGTACCTTACCTGCGGGTCATCGTATTCTGAAAGAGCTCTGACTGGAAAAGACCAATTGATCGTACAGCTCTGATGATGTTGTCGTATGCTGACGGGATCGCACCATAGATGTCGAATCGTGCACTATCCTTCCAATGGATGGTTGATGAATGCCCCAGTGTCGAGTCGTCATCGATTTCGAAACTGCCCCAGCCTTGATTGTCGTCAAGGCCATCGCTTCGTGGTGTCTTTGACAGGTGGGCTGATGCGATGCTGGGAACCCAAGAATCCTTTGCCTTTAATTAGGTTGGAAGTGTACTCCGATGGGTTGACAGGAGAACAGGTCATCTGAGTCATTGATCGTTAATTGCAAAACTATCGAAGGGTTATATACATTTTTACAAGGATTACACCGCGCCAAAGTGGCTGCCTACGTACTCCTATAGGAAGAGGAGATCAGGTCTTTCGTAGTTCAGGCCTGATAACACACAAGATTGTTGTTTTTTTTTTTTTTTTTTTTTTTTTTTTATAACACAATAATGCACAGAAAATAAACACAGGACATAACATTACGCAAATGATAACGTCCCCACACCCATTTCTTGGGACTTACAATCGTATTTCTGGGAATTTACCATTTCATGGTTCGTTGAGGCTCGACAATCCGTTCGTCGGTGGTCAGGCTTCCCATTGTGGTGATCCCAATGTCGCTTGCCATTTTTAGCTCTCCTCTTTCGATAAGATTTTGAATTTTGTGCCGCAACGCCCAACACTCTTCAGTATCATGCCCTGGTGAGTTGGAGTGATAGAGGCATATTCGTGTAGGATCGTATCTTTTAGACTTGGGGTCCGTTTGTGGCAGCAACTCCGTAATCTTTCCCCGGCTGATCAGAAGGTGCAATATTTCTGCATTTGATTTGCTCAAAGGGGTGAACTTTCGATCTCTTGGGAATGCTGCTCGATCTTTCCCCTTTGAGGGTTCACCTCTGTCCGAGCGGTTATCAAGGCTCCACTGGTGGGATCGTCTGACATCTTTATTATTTTCATTTCCCTGCCCTTTCATTCTGTTTTGATCTCCTTCAGTCGGCTGGTTTTCCTGGGAGGGATCCTGGTTTGAGATTTGTTTGTCCTCTTCTTCCGTCTGGTCTCTCAGTAATTGGGTGAAGAGTTGCCTCGTTAGATTATGTTGGTGTACCACCAGGTCTGCTAATTGCTTCATTTGATGCCTGACCAACTTCAATTCTTGCCTAATGACCTTAACCTCCTCCAGACATTCCCCTTCAAGGACAATTGTTTCGCTCATTGGGGGGTATTTTTCGACCTTTCGTATGTATTTGCGATTGGGGTCCACCCCGATATTTCCTGCCCCAATCATGCTTACCTCATCTGTTCCGTATTGTGGCAGATGGTTGGCGTTGACATCTGGTCGTTGAACTACAATGTCCCCCCTGTCGATCAAGTTTTGTATCTTATGTTTCAACGTCCAGCATTCCTGAGTGTCATGCCCCGGGGACCCGGAATGATAGGCACATTTCTTGCTTGGGTCGTACTTCCTCCCCTTTGGGTCAGTCGGTGGTGCCAGCTCCGTAATCTTCTTTTGGGTGATTAACACGGCCAATATTTGCTCTAATGGATCTCCCAACGGGGTGAATTCCCTATCTCGGGCATTTTCAAATCTCCTTCGCCCCTCAGACCTCTGATTGGGGAAAGTCGGCTGTCGCAGGGGCTCGCTTCTTGGCATGTGGACAGGACGGCTACTCATTGCTTCCCCAAATAGCCCTTGCAAGACCAGGGACACATCCTCCTCATTTCTCTTTTCTGGTCTCCGGGACGTACTGCCATAGTTCCCGCTTCGTATCTGATCAGCAACAGCTTCAAGAGCTGTGAGGTCTCGGATCTTTCCTGACTTCAACCCCATCTCTGCCATTTCCCCGTGTCTGATCATCTCCGCAAAAGGCTTCCCTATCCCAGCTATCATCATTTCATAATAAGGGGCCTCCTGTATATCGATGAAGGTCATTACCATCTCTGTTTCGTTCATGGGTGGGTTTACTTGGGCCGCCAACCTTCTCCACCGTTGAGCGTACTCTATGAAAGATTCATTAGTCTGCTTCCTGATCTTTGTCATCTGATATCGGTCCGGGGCCATTTGGGACTGAAAGCTGTATTGCATCAAGAAGGTGTGGGCCAACTCCTCCCAGTTATGAATTTTAGCATTATCCAGCCTCGCGTACCAGGTCCTAGCCTCCCCTGTCAGGCTTTTCTGGAATAACTGCATTCTCAACGACTCGTCCTCAGCATATACCCCAAGTTCTCCGATATAGACTTTTAGATGCGTGTAAGGATCCCCCGACCCGCTATACTTTTCAAATTCGGGGATCTTGAACTTCTCGGGGTATTTGGCTCCCGGGAAAATGCATAAGTCGGAGTAGTTGACGCTGCCATATGACCCGATCCCCTTCATAGTTTTGATGGCCTCTTCCATCTGCTTTAGCTTCTTACTGACATTACTAGCAATTCCATCTTTTGGAATAACGATAATTTGTTTTGGCTGTTCAACCTTCGGGGTTTCTGGGGTCAACTCGTTCCCCTGAGATGATGGCCCCGGTGGGTCCTCGGTTTGCGACTTCGATTTTAACTTGAAGTGCTCTTTTAGCATTGTGGTCAATTCCGTCATCTGATTTCTCACAGCATCGAATTCTTCCCGGGATACAGGAGCTGGGTTAGGATTAGGGTTCTCAGCCATTTCGACTGTTGATTCTCTGGTTTTCTTGGACCGGAGACGAGTTTGGGGCGCAATCCTGCGAATAAACAACCCCAGTTTAGTTCCGGGAAATGACACTGGTGGATGCATGCTAAAGCAAATATTTTTGTGTTTTTGAGTTTTGTAATATTTTCCTGCAAAACAAGGTTAGTATCCCTTTATTTTAACCAAGGTATGACAGTGTGCAATTATGATGCTCTCCAAGCTGTCCCTGTAAAACAGAGGTTAGTATTTTATTTTGACAAAAGTGGGAGGTACAAAATGTTTGACTAAAGTATGACATTATGTGCGTGAAACGTAAAAGGGTATGAAGAGACTTCCCGCGCGTCGGGTTTATCTGAGGCTGACCTACCCTAAGTTACTCTCGCGGGCTTTTTGGCATGAAGGTTCCCAGATCTTCGCAACATACTAGAAGGAAAAAATCCGATCTTTCAATTGGATTGGATCTGAGTGGATGCTTTTCCTGAGCCTCGCCGGGGAGCACCCCTTTGAGTCCAGTAATCCACATCCGACGGGTTTGCCTCAGGAGGAGGAACTGCTCAACATACATTCATCATTCATTCATCGTTCCTCACCGTATGCATATGATGCTAATAAAGTAAAGCTTTTGAAAAGAAATCGCAATCACACCATTCACATACACGCAAAAAAAAAAAAGCAAATTAACGCAAGCAACGCAACCACATATTTTTAGATTTTTAAAGGATAAGAAAACATCGAGATTTTAACGCGGCTTAAGCCCTCTACTATCCCCAGCGGAGTCGCCAGCTGTCGACGCCGGGATTTTCGTTCGTCTCGTTTTTTATTTATTAAAAATGTCCCTTTCCAATTTTAGCCTTTTGAATTAAATGTGATTTTGAAAAGGGTCGGCTTAGTGTCGACGGGTTTTGAAAGATCGATTTTTTATGAGCCAATTGACCAGAGTCGCCAGTTGGTATATTTGAAATGGATGTACCAACTCATCCGAATTTGTTTTCGTAATCGCTGGCTCATATGTGACTCCGATTAATTGGTCCGCAAACCGAGATTCATAGAGTTCGGGGGCTTGCTTAAGCGAGGGGAAGGTGTTAGGCACCCCCCGACTTCCGTGAAACACGGTTACCGCAATCTTGATATTTTCCTATCCTTTTTAAATCCTAAAATGTGTGGTTTGCGTGTGTGTGTGTGCGTGCCTAGATGAATGTTTGTGGTGCGTTTTGCATAAAAGTTCGCTTTTATTTTTATATGGCAAAAGTGTTATCTGGAAAGTGTTTTGGACGTTCTTTGACCCAAATGACGAGGCTTCGCTTTTTATAAGAAAGATTGATTTTAATTTCGAAAGCGTTGAGGGTTTTTTATTTAGATGTCATTTTAGAAAACAATAGTTTTAAACTTTTGTCAAATAGGAATCGAGACTATACATTGCCTTCTAACAGTTAATATAAATAAATCGAGGGCAACTTCTAGAACTCTTTAACCCTATGCACAAAGTTTAATGAAAACATTTATTTATTTGCAAAATCGTTTTTTGTGACGTTTTAAAACCAACTAAAGCCTATTCATCAATTATGGATTAAAGTTTACCAAAACACTTGACCTTTAAACCTCGTGAATCTAATATCCTAAATTTGCTTGATTTTATAAAATCTTCATTATTTGCCTTATTTTGAAAACCATTTTTTCGTGTCGTAAATTAAAACATACATCCCAAAACGTGTCGGGGTTATCTACGGGCATGTAAGCCATCCAGACAACCCCAAACACCCACAATCACATATTTCATTATTTTCACGGGGCCTTAACCCGAACACGACTTGGTATCGCTTTAAGGCCGGATATTACAACATACACATCCATGGACCCTATACCATGATTACATACACCAAAATGTCCATCATCGGGATTTGACCGCGCGGATCTCCTCCCTAGGCTCACATTTACCCAAATCATGGCACAACCAACCCTAAACCAAATCTAACGAGATTTAACAATGCTATCACATTACATAACCCAAATATCACAACTTAAACACTTAAAACTATCCATTACCACAACGAACGAGATATCACCGTACGGATGTCATCGGGGCGTTAAGAGGAGTTACTTTCCGATGGAAACCTCGTTAACAACCCCTAATCCACGGATCCTTTATCAACATAACAACATATTACATCACATAACCCAAAACATAAGCTATATTAACAAAACAAGCGATAGAATACCAAAAAGACAATCTTTTCACCTTGCAAAACACGGATTCAAGCTTTTATATATACAAAACGAGTTACACCACAAGATCGCTAACTAAATGAACACAACAATGGAAAGTGTTGCTTCAATCTAGCCCAAAAATCCGACCACTTTCTCTCTCCCGCGCGATCTTTCTCTCTCCTTCTTTTTCTTTTTTTTTCTTCTCTTCTGGTTCTCGGGTTGAAGATGGCGATCTATAGTGCCTCAGCAGGCAGCCGCAGATACATCTGCGGCCAGCCGCAGATGCATCTGCGGCTGCCTGCTGTGGCCGTCTCCTCGGCTGCCGTGTGCCGCCCTCGAGCCACGCGAACGTCTTTTTGTCGGCAGCCGCGACTGCATCCGCGGCTGTCCGGCGCATTTTTCTCGAATTTCGTGCCACGCGGTATTAATTTGCCAATTTCTGCTGTATTATTTTGGGAGGCTGTATTTTTGCAGTCCGGAACTCCCTGGGAAACGTGCCATATTGTTCTGGGAGGCTAGTTCGGAGGGTTGCGACTTGATGTAGCTTTTGACAATTGTGCCTGTCTTTCAGGGGGCGCTGCCCCCTACCCCCCCGCCAGCTCACCGGCGAGCTGGGCAGCCGCTCGCTCACCGGTGAGCGAGACCCCCGAACATTGTAAGCGGAGTGGCCATTAGTCGTCTTTTGTGGTCGGCTCAGGCTTTTCTGGGTCAACTGTTCGCCTTGCCTCAAGTGACCGGATGCTCGTTGTCCGTGGTGGCGGCTTTGACCGTAAATCGCTGGGGTGGCATGGTGTTGGGGTCCACCTTCTTTTCCGCGTGTCGGGTCAAATGACGATTTTACCCTCCTGCCAGGGTTAGTCCAAAAGTGCAAAATTTGGGTGTCTACACTATATACAATAATTCTCAAAATTTAAAGTGCATAATAATATCCTGTTATTATAAATTATAAAATTTTTTTACATATTATATATGAGAATTTTTTATTAAAATAAAAAATCATATAAAGAAAAAAATTTGCCCTTGCCTTGCAAATCCCAGCACAGCAGTTAGTATAAAGTTGATCGTGATTCAATCCCTCCATATATTGATGGGCTAAATACACTTTAGTTACTTAAAATTTTACTCTATTCATAATTTGGTCCTCAAATTAATTAAATTTACACATTCATTATATTAATTACTTAATTTCACCCAATTTAGCTCCCAAAATTTGCCGAAAAATTCTACTCAAATAGCAATCTGGTCAGACTCTAGTGGGTCTATACGGTTTGACAGTATTTAAATTCGGTTGACTTATTTTTCTATAAAAAAAACTAACTTAATAAAGTATGATGTTTAAAAAAAATAAAAAAAATTTAAAAAATAAAAATAATACCAAATAATGTTTAACAAAAAATAAAAAATAAAAAAACTAATTAATACCGTATATGTATCAAAATAAATAATCACATTTCAATTTTAAACTTTAATAAATTAAAAGGAATATATAACAAAGGTTGTATTTATTTAAATTATAATTTAGAAAACAAAGAACACAAAAAATAACATAATTTTAAAACACAGAATAATTAACTTATATTCAAAATTGAAATAAATTTATTTTCAAATAAAAATTTAAAATAAATTTATTTAAAAATGCAAAATAAATAATACATTATAGTTAATATCTGAATATTAAAAATAGCATATTATATTAAAACATAAGAACACATCTTGCGTAGAATAGAAAACGTTAATTTATTTAGTATAACAAAAATAAAAAATTTAAAAAAATAAAAATTATACCAAAAAATGTTTAACAAAAAATACAAAAATAAAAATGCTAATTAATACCGTATATGTATCAAAATAAATTATTACATTTAAATTTTAAACTTTTTATAAATAAAAAAGAATATATAACAAAGGGTGTATTTATTTATATTATAATTTCGAAAACAACAAAAAACGAGAATTTATTTAGTATAATAAAAAATTAACATTATTTATTCTATGTTCTTTATCTAAATAATTTTTTAAATATAAAAAAATAAATAAATAAGCACTACTATTATTTGGTTCTATTAACAATAAAAATAAGTTTAATAGTTTTATTTTAAAATTAAATTTAGGGTTTTGTGAATTTTTTGGGTTAAATACATTTTAGTTATACTAAGTTTCACTTTCCTCACAATTCGGCCCCTAAACTAAAGTCAAATTGTATTTTAATACAGTCAAACGGTATAAAAATACTTATTATTTCGGCCAATTTTCGTCGAAATTTGATTTGGAGGGCTAAATTATATAAAATTAGATACTTGATGTAACGAATATGTATGCTCAATTAATTTGAAGGTCAAATTGTGAGTAAGGTGGAATTTCTATAACTAAACTATATTTAACCCTACAATAAAATATATTGCACTTACAATATAAATGAAAATAATATAATAATTTTATTATTACCTTAATAAAATTCTAATTAATTTTTATAGTGAATTACTTGTATGAATTAAATACAAAACCACTACTAAATTTCATAATATATTCCTCAAGTCAAGTACCATGCCCTTGTTATATGAGATTAAATCAATCAAAGCCCTTGGTGGGCGCGGGCGTGGCCCCTACTTTTTAACAACTACAAAACTAGCTCAAGGTATCATGTGATCCCACGAGTATAGTATTTTAATATATGTAATTAAATTGTAGGATAATGTCTGAAATCTCAATTTTTTTGCATTAAAAATATTTCAAATAATTAGAAGTTAAGTACTTTTTTTATAATTAATTATAATATAAAATATTATTAAAATATTAAATATCAAATTATTTGAGATTAATATGAGATAAAATTTAAGACCCATAATATTATCATAAATTATAATATAAACTATTAAATATTAAATGTTTAAATGATTGAGAGTTTTTCGAAACTTAGAAACGGTAAGATCCAAAACTAAATTATCCATCCATATCTATATTATTAAGGACGATGTGAGAAAATTATCGCTCTTTGAAATTGTGTCATTAATTTTTTTTTCTTCATTTTTGTCCCTAAAAATTAATTTTATTATAATTTCATCCTTCTTATTTTTTTTATTATGTATTCTATCTCCAAAATTTGAAAAAATTTCAGTGTTCTAAAAATCCCCGCCTAGGCACTAGGCCCCTTCCTGACGCCACACCTAGGCCTCCTGACGCCTAGCCTATGTCCGAGGAGGAATAAAAATTCTTCTAGGAAATTATACGAGACTGGGTGGCGAAATGGAGAAATAAGACGAGGCCTAAGCAGAAAATTTAGGGCTGCAATTTTTTTTTTAATTTTAATAACTAAACTACAAAACGACGTCATAGGAATAGATGAATAAGTTGAGGGTTGTTCGGGCCTTACTTGGGAAGCGGTTGGTGAAGCATCCGAAGCGGATAGCATGCTAGAGCTTAAGAGAAATAGTAGAAATGTTAGAACAAGAGAACTCCATGAATTTTTTTTTTGTTTAATGATGACACGGAAGAAGAGGGAGATGAAAAGTATGAGTGTGAGCCCGATGGGGACATTATCTTGAAGGGATATGGAGAAGAAGAGTTCGAGAGAGATATAGAAGAATATGGAGATGAAGACTATTAGTTTGTATTTTTTATTATTTGTTTGTGTTTGACCTTTAAACAATTGCATGTTTTTGTTTGAACTTTGACATTAACTGTAATATCCCAGATATTTAAATGAATTAGAAATAAAATATTTAATATTTAATAAAGGTTGGAGTTTGATAACCTAGTAGTAATAGATAAATAGAGGTCCAAATTAAATTTAACGGACTAACTTATATATAGTGTTATCAAAATTTTTGATAAGTTAGCAAGTAAAGTGATAATTCAATAAACTTGACTAACAACAAGTTTAATTAAATTAAGAGAATTAATTAGTGGAGTTATGTAATTATGCGACGTGGTTGCGTGTAAATTAAATATGTATTTATATGAATATATATATGCGTGCATATTTAGTAACATAATTTAATGGTTAATTAAATTGTGATAATTAGATAGATTAATATTAAATTAATCCGAATTGAATTAAAAGGTTTATTGTGGAATTAATTATATTCATTAATCAACAATTATGCAAATTGTTGATAAATTATTTGTGAGGAATAATTATGTAAATTATATAATTATAAATTATATAAAGTAGTTGAATTAATTAAGGGAGATTAATAATTGTATATATGTACAACATTTATTTTCATATATATGTACATATATATAAAGGGATTAAATTAATTAAGTAATTTTAAATAGTAATTGAATATATTAAATGAATATATTCTATAATTAAATAAATCATTGTAAATGATTTATGAGAGTGAGAAATTTAATTATACAATTATTTGTGTAATATTAATTAAATAATTTAATAAATTATTTAAATAAGAAATTGAGTAAATATATTATTATTTTAATGTATTTTCGGGTAAATGGATTTATTTCCATAATTGATGAGAAATGAATTATTTAATGTAAATGTATTAAATAATTTAATTTATGGCCTAAATAATATATATTAAATTATATATTGTATTTATTTTAATTTCATAATTTATTGTGAAATTGTTTTGAGGTAAAGTAATGTGTATAAATAATATATATAGTTTATATATATTATTATTAGCGAACACACTCTAAAGTTTTAATATCAAAATAATTGATAAGTTGTCATTAATTAAATATTCAATGAAATTGAATATAATGAGTGAATTAAATTTTATAAATTAATTAATATGATAATTAATTAATGTAAATAATGTAAAATATTATTAATAATATTATTAGTCCATTTAGTAATTTAATATTAATGGGTTAGAGTATTTAATTAATTAATCAATTCAATTATTATTTAATTATGAATTGGATAATTAATGTGTAACAAAATTAATAATTAATCATTTGGGTTATAATTAAATAGCCCAATGATAAATTAAATGGACTTGACAATTTAGTAGCCCAAACAATTTAATTAGAGCCCAATTGGTATTTTTAAATAAAGCCCAAAGCTTGGCCCACTTGAAAAATACTTTATAAAACTATTAATTATTAAAAAGTGACTTGGGACAAGATTTTTGGGACAAGATGTTGGTGATTGCCGGCAACAAGGAGATAAAGTGAGTGAAATGATATTTTTTTATTTCATTTTTCATTTATTTAATAATTGTTTGCTTGTTTTATTTTCAAAGGACATGAGCACCATTCTTCTTTTCACCCACTTTGTCATTAGCTAAAATTCTTGCACAAGTCTCCAACTACTCTCATGATGGAAGTTTGATAGATATAGATTTTATATCTATGTAAATTGTAAGTATACTTGCAATTTATTAGTGTAGGCTAGTCATTTTTTTTCTTCTTCCACTTTTCAAGTTAGAGAGAGTTGAGAGAAATAGTTTGTGAGAGAAAATATTTGAGAGCAAGGATAAAGAAGGAGAAGGAGTTCTTGGATCATGAGATCTTCTTTCACAACCTAGTTTGGAAGAAAATGAAGATAACCACTAAAATGAGGTAATGGTTATTTTAAATATAGTTTTGTTTTTAAATTAAATAAATTATCATGTTGGTATAAATATGTTAATATAGTTATTAATGTGTGGTAATAATATTTATGTCATGCTTGAGTTTAATATATTTGGTTTGTGTTTTGGTATAATTTATATGCTAAAAACATGTGTTTGGTGGTGTTAAATCAAATCTCAAAGTAATGACAAGAAATTAATTTTTATAAAATTTAGATTTAATGTTATAATATTATAGAACATTAAATCATGAGAAAAACAAAGTTTGAATCACTCAAAATGGAGTTATACACAAAAAGTTATGAATTGTGGTAGTTTATGTGATGTAAAAATTTTTATAAAAATTTTTAATATTAAATCATGAAAAAATTAAATTTTCATGTTATAAATTGATATTAAGTGATTGGTAATTTTTTTGGATTTTTAAAGCTTACTTGAATGTATAATTTTTATTAAAGTGATGTATAAAAGTCACTGTTCACAATCTGCTAAAGAAGGAAAAAACGCCGGCCGCGCAATGCGCGGGGTACTATTCACTGCCGGACGCGGAGATGAAAAACGACGTCGTTTTGGGTACAAAATTCAGTCCCCGCGCGATATGCGCGGAAGCCAACAGACGGTGTCCTGAAACGGCACCGTTTTGGTACCGCAGAAATGCAGCGCGCGCAATGCGCGCGAACAGATTTTTCCGGAAATTACGATACTGCCCCTCCGGTCTTTTTCCGCGTAATTACGAAATTGCCCCTCCGTTCGTATTTCGACTTATTTACAGAATTGCCATTCTGGATAATTTTAATTAATTTAAAATGTTTAAAAATTAATTTAAAAATTATAACAAAAATAATAATAATACAAAAATGATATTTAGGTATTTAATATTATATTTTTCAAATATAATAAGTATTTAGGATTAATATTTAAATGTTGTAAATATTAATCTAGTTAGTTTAATATTATATTTTTCAAATATAATAAATATTTAGGATTAATATTTAAATATTTTAAATATTAATCTACTTAGTTTAATATTATAGCTTCTGAAATTATGATTAAATTAATTATTATTTAATTAATATTAAATAATAAACAAGGATGATAAAATAATTAATTATTATTTAATTACTATTAAATAATAATTAAAGACAACTAAGATTGAGTATTTAATTATTTATTATTTGATTAACTTTAAATAATAAATAAATTCAGTTAGTTATTATGTAATAACTAATGATATTTGAGTATGTACTGTATAAGTTTATTATTTATTATTTAATTAACTTTAAATAATAAATGAATCTAGTTAGTTAGTTATTATTTATTATTAAATAATAACTAAAGATATTTGATTATTTTTAATATAATATAATTATTTATTATTTGATTAACTTTAAATAATAAATAAATCTAGTAAGTTATTATTAAATAATAACTGAAGGTATTTAATTACTTACTATTTAATTAATATTAAATAGTAATTAAATGAAATAAAGAAAATGTCTTTAACTCTTTTGTTTAAACAATTATAATAAATTGTTTAATAGTTTAATAAGTGTTTAACACTTGAGAAAAATTATTTTCTAACTTATTAAATTATTAACCTAATTTGATTGAAGGTCTATAAGGTTAATAATATCATTTTGACTGATGTAAATTATGTGTTAGTACTTATGTGTGGTAAATAAGTTCCTTAGTGAGCGTATAGTTGTACAAATACGCTGTACTAATTATTAGACCAACTTTATTAATGTTAGGTCTTTCAAAGCCAGTTAGTTAAAGCTAGACATTAATTGTAGCTGAGCAGACAGGCAAGTTTCCTATCTTCAAACTTTACTTTGTGCAAGTTTCCTAAACCCTACTCAATTTATATTCGAGCAGGATATATTATTTTATTGTTCAAGTTCCTAACTCAAACTCAAGTTATTATGTTTCAAGCATGCTATGGTTTAATTCTGTATAATTATTCCACATCGTTAAATTGTTGATTCGCACTTAGTGCTTGTTGCATGTGTTCATCAGGTATGAAAGGCTGATCACCTTCATTACCATAGGTTCAGTTAAATTTGTTCATGGTCATTATTGACACTCAACATTACTCGATTCAGTCATTCAATTATTGAAATTATAATTCGTACTCTTTCACAATTATTATATTGTTGAAAATTCAAAAGCTTATTCTTTCTTTCAATCATGATATATCGTTATTGTATTTAAACTTGCTGAGCAAAGTCGTTGCTCACTCTTGCTATATCATAATAACAAATTTCAGAATAATACGAATGTCCGAGGAGAGACGGAGACAGAAGCAAAAGACAAGAGTATAGTGTTATGCATTATAACTAAATTGTTATATGACGTAAGTAATTTTGTAAACCTTTTTATGAATCTAAAGGTATATATGTAAGTTAAGGTTAGAAACCTTGGGAAATGTTGTAGAATAAACAATTTATGTTTATATATTCCGCATTAGTTATAGAACATGTATGAGTTTGATGTATAGTGATGAACCAGGTCCAGGGTTAAAGGAACCCGGATTTGGGGTCGTCACAGGTTGGTATCAGAGCTGATAGGTTATAGTTCTTAGGTAGCAGTACCTTAGGCTATAATCATGGAAAGATAATGAAGACAATGAAAGGATAAACTCAGATAGAGTTTAGAAATGAACATATACAGTTCATAAATGAGGAAATAAATCTATATAGATACATAGATATATGAAAAGATTCAAAGAAGGATCTTCAATTAGTGTAATCCAAATAAATGGAATAAGAATCAGGGAACACTTGATTCAGGAATTTAAAAAGAGAAGGATCGTACAGTAAAATGATCAGAGATGAATGATAAGATGATAGAATTAAACGATCCTAGAATAAAGGAGAAATAGTACAGTGAAATCAATTGTGTTATAAGATCACGATGATCATAGTAAAATCATGGAATGACAAATGGTCTGTTAAATGATTAAGAGGTTGTTTTGATAGCATGGTGCTATAACAATGAAGATACTGAAATAGTAACAAGTGGACTCTTGAAGTGTTGAGTGTGATAAGGTATGAATTGATAACATTCATAGCAAGTTAAGAAAAGTTAGAGGTTTGTAGGTTTTTAATTGAGGACTCATATTAGTGGCTGAGTTGTACAATTCCTTGTATGGGCGGGGAATTGGTGCTTGGTTTTAGAACCGCTTAGCTTTCTATATTGATACAGTGGTTGAGTTGAACAGTCCTTTGTATGGGCAGGGGATTTGTTCTTGGTTTAACGATCGCTTAACTTTCTATATTGATTAGTGGCTGAGTTGACCAATTTCTTGTATGGGCAGGAGATTGTGTTTGGTTTGACGACCACTTGGCTTCCTATAATGATAATCAACTGAAACCTGGTGTCGCACTATTCACTATATGTATGTTGAGAAGGTGATTCTTTTCTCATGTGTATAACGGATAGGTAGAGGATGTTAAGATAAGTTCGTGTTCTGAGAACTGACACGCATAGTAAGTTCGTGACTCATAGTCATGTGGTGGAGCCCCTCAGCGAATGGGCGACTTTGGCCTGACTAGGACAAGTTCCTCAAACCATATGATTGTGGTAAGTTGCTGAGCCCAAATATGTGGTAAATTTGATGAACAGTAAGTATGGATAGAGTTAAGTAGTCAGGTTAAGGCTATAATATATATAGTTATTAAGCTGGAAAAGAATGTGGAGGAAAAATTTGAGGTGTTTTGAGGTTTTAGGATATTCCAAATCTTCTAGCTATGCTAGACTTTGAAATTCTTAAAAATCGTGCCAAATTCGCACTTTTGTGCTTTTGAAAAGACAAATGTATTTTTGAAATCATTAATGCATTTAGTGCAGAGATGATAACCGATGGAGTCATCAATGCAGAGTAACCTAGTGTTGGATGTATTTTTAAGCCCACTATGGTATGATGTAATATGACAAAGTCAAAATGATTTTTAGTATTTTGAAACGTTTAAAGAAGAGTCTATGCTAATTGTTTCGGCAAGACAAATTGATTTGAAAATATCAAAATGTATTTATAAAATCATCACACGCCATTAAAGCCATGGTGCAGAGATGAAAAGACGGAATCCTCAACGCACTGTTGCAACGGTGCGGTATCATGAAGTCCTATAAATGAATTTTTGTTACTTTAACTAATCTGAAATGATTTTTGAGTCGTAATATACGAACAGTTCAATGATGTGAGTCTATGTCATTTATTTTGACTGGACACTTTTTGGTCAGAAATGACTCGAGTTTTATTTTCCAATCCAACTTATGCTGGAGCGGAATTTTGTAGTAAGTCTGAGGTGAACAACCCCGTAATGGGGGATATGTCAGAGCCATGAATAAAGAACCCGCGAGGGGGCGCCCAACAGTGGTGGCATGCTGATATGGGTTGGTAAATCCAAAGAGTTCGACCCCGTGAGAAGTCGTTGTGCACAACGCAGAAGTACGATAGGCTGATCACCTAGCGTACACCTATGGAATGTTTTCAGTCTTTGTGATTGATAAACACTCTGTTTATAAGTATTTACAGAGATAAATACTATTTATTCGGAATTCAGTTAATTCCATGTTCACAGTCTTGATGACCCCTCAGCATAGTATGAAAGTTTTAATGAATATTTTGATTTTCAATTTATTCTTCTGTAAGATATTGATTTTCAATTTATTCTTCTGCAAGATATTCCATTGTTCTGGAATTATGAGTTTAGAAGTATAAACTTCCTAGAAAAGGGTGGTCATAGAATTTGATGAGTAAAGAGTTATACTCAGAGATGAAAAGTTGTAGAAATGTGTATGAGATAATTTCGGGGACGAAATTTTTAGAAGAAGGGGTGAATGTAATATCCCAGATATTTAAATGAATTAGAAATAAAATATTTAATATTTAATAAAGGTTGGAGTTTGATAACCTAGTAGTAATAGATAAATAGAGGTCCAAATTAAATTTAACGGACTAACTTATATATAGTGTTATCAAAATTTTTGATAAGTTAGCAAGTAAAGTGATAATTCAATAAACTTGACTAACAACAAGTTTAATTAAATTAAGAGAATTAATTAGTGGAGTTATGTAATTATGCGACGTGGTTGCGTGTAAATTAAATATGTATTTATATGAATATATATATGCGTGCATATTTAGTAACATAATTTAATGGTTAATTAAATTGTGATAATTAGATAGATTAATATTAAATTAATCCGAATTGAATTAAAAGGTTTATTGTGGAATTAATTATATTCATTAATCAACAATTATGCAAATTGTTGATAAATTATTTGTGAGGAATAATTATGTAAATTATATAATTATAAATTATATAAAGTAGTTGAATTAATTAAGGGAGATTAATAATTGTATATATGTACAACATTTATTTTCATATATATGTACATATATATAAAGGGATTAAATTAATTAAGTAATTTTAAATAGTAATTGAATATATTAAATGAATATATTCTATAATTAAATAAATCATTGTAAATGATTTATGAGAGTGAGAAATTTAATTATACAATTATTTGTGTAATATTAATTAAATAATTTAATAAATTATTTAAATAAGAAATTGAGTAAATATATTATTATTTTAATGTATTTTCGGGTAAATGGATTTATTTCCATAATTGATGAGAAATGAATTATTTAATGTAAATGTATTAAATAATTTAATTTATGGCCTAAATAATATATATTAAATTATATATTGTATTTATTTTAATTTCATAATTTATTGTGAAATTGTTTTGAGGTAAAGTAATGTGTATAAATAATATATATAGTTTATATATATTATTATTAGCGAACACACTCTAAAGTTTTAATATCAAAATAATTGATAAGTTGTCATTAATTAAATATTCAATGAAATTGAATATAATGAGTGAATTAAATTTTATAAATTAATTAATATGATAATTAATTAATGTAAATAATGTAAAATATTATTAATAATATTATTAGTCCATTTAGTAATTTAATATTAATGGGTTAGAGTATTTAATTAATTAATCAATTCAATTATTATTTAATTATGAATTGGATAATTAATGTGTAACAAAATTAATAATTAATCATTTGGGTTATAATTAAATAGCCCAATGATAAATTAAATGGACTTGACAATTTAATAGCCCAAACAATTTAATTAGAGCCCAATTGGTATTTTTAAATAAAGCCCAAAGCTTGGCCCACTTGAAAAATACTTTATAAAACTATTAATTATTAAAAAGTGACTTGGGACAAGATTTTTGGGACAAGATGTTGGTGATTGCCGGCAACAAGGAGATAAAGTGAGTGAAATGATATTTTTTTATTTCATTTTTCATTTATTTAATAATTGTTTGCTTGTTTTATTTTCAAAGGACATGAGCACCATTCTTCTTTTCACCCACTTTGTCATTAGCTAAAATTCTTGCACAAGTCTCCAACTACTCTCATGATGGAAGTTTGATAGATATAGATTTTATATCTATGTAAATTGTAAGTATACTTGCAATTTATTAGTGTAGGCTAGTCATTTTTTTTCTTCTTCCACTTTTCAAGTTAGAGAGAGTTGAGAGAAATAGTTTGTGAGAGAAAATATTTGAGAGCAAGGATAAAGAAGGAGAAGGAGTTCTTGGATCATGAGATCTTCTTTCACAACCTAGTTTGGAAGAAAATGAAGATAACCACTAAAATGAGGTAATGGTTATTTTAAATATAGTTTTGTTTTTAAATTAAATAAATTATCATGTTGGTATAAATATGTTAATATAGTTATTAATGTGTGGTAATAATATTTATGTCATGCTTGAGTTTAATATATTTGGTTTGTGTTTTGGTATAATTTATATGCTAAAAACATGTGTTTGGTGGTGTTAAATCAAATCTCAAAGTAATGACAAGAAATTAATTTTTATAAAATTTAGATTTAATGTTATAATATTATAGAACATTAAATCATGAGAAAAACAAAGTTTGAATCACTCAAACTGGAGTTATACACAAAAAGTTATGAATTGTGGTAGTTTATGTGATGTAAAAATTTTTATAAAAATTTTTAATATTAAATCATGAAAAAATTAAATTTTCATGTTATAAATTGATATTAAGTGATTGGTAATTTTTTTGGATTTTTAAAGCTTACTTGAATGTATAATTTTTATTAAAGTGATGTATAAAAGTCACTGTTCACAATCTGCTAAAGAAGGAAAAAACGCCGGCCGCGCAATGCGCGGGGTACTATTCACTGCCGGACGCGGAGATGAAAAACGACGTCGTTTTGGGTACAAAATTCAGTCCCCGCGCGATATGCGCGGAAGCCAACAGACGGTGTCCTGAAACGGCACCGTTTTGGTACCGCAGAAATGCAGCGCGCGCAATGCGCGCGAACAGATTTTTCCGGAAATTACGATACTGCCCCTCCGGTCTTTTTCCGCGTAATTACGAAATTGCCCCTCCGTTCGTATTTCGACTTATTTACAGAATTGCCATTCTGGATAATTTTAATTAATTTAAAATGTTTAAAAATTAATTTAAAAATTATAACAAAAATAATAATAATACAAAAATGATATTTAGGTATTTAATATTATATTTTTCAAATATAATAAGTATTTAGGATTAATATTTAAATGTTGTAAATATTAATCTAGTTAGTTTAATATTATATTTTTCAAATATAATAAATATTTAGGATTAATATTTAAATATTTTAAATATTAATCTACTTAGTTTAATATTATAGCTTCTGAAATTATGATTAAATTAATTATTATTTAATTAATATTAAATAATAAACAAGGATGATAAAATAATTAATTATTATTTAATTACTATTAAATAATAATTAAAGACAACTAAGATTGAGTATTTAATTATTTATTATTTGATTAACTTTAAATAATAAATAAATTCAGTTAGTTATTATGTAATAACTAATGATATTTGAGTATGTACTGTATAAGTTTATTATTTATTATTTAATTAACTTTAAATAATAAATGAATCTAGTTAGTTAGTTATTATTTATTATTAAATAATAACTAAAGATATTTGATTATTTTTAATATAATATAATTATTTATTATTTGATTAACTTTAAATAATAAATAAATCTAGTAAGTTATTATTAAATAATAACTGAAGGTATTTAATTACTTACTATTTAATTAATATTAAATAGTAATTAAATGAAATAAAGAAAATGTCTTTAACTCTTTTGTTTAAACAATTATAATAAATTGTTTAATAGTTTAATAAGTGTTTAACACTTGAGAAAAATTATTTTCTAACTTATTAAATTATTAACCTAATTTGATTGAAGGTCTATAAGGTTAATAATATCATTTTGACTGATGTAAATTATGTGTTAGTACTTATGTGTGGTAAATAAGTTCCTTAGTGAGCGTATAGTTGTACAAATACGCTGTACTAATTATTAGACCAACTTTATTAATGTTAGGTCTTTCAAAGCCAGTTAGTTAAAGCTAGACATTAATTGTAGCTGAGCAGACAGGCAAGTTTCCTATCTTCAAACTTTACTTTGTGCAAGTTTCCTAAACCCTACTCAATTTATATTCGAGCAGGATATATTATTTTATTGTTCAAGTTCCTAACTCAAACTCAAGTTATTATGTTTCAAGCATGCTATGGTTTAATTCTGTATAATTATTCCACATCGTTAAATTGTTGATTCGCACTTAGTGCTTGTTGCATGTGTTCATCAGGTATGAAAGGCTGATCACCTTCATTACCATAGGTTCAGTTAAATTTGTTCATGGTCATTATTGACACTCAACATTACTCGATTCAGTCATTCAATTATTGAAATTATAATTCGTACTCTTTCACAATTATTATATTGTTGAAAATTCAAAAGCTTATTCTTTCTTTCAATCATGATATATCGTTATTGTATTTAAACTTGCTGAGCAAAGTCGTTGCTCACTCTTGCTATATCATAATAACAAATTTCAGAATAATACGAATGTCCGAGGAGAGACGGAGACAGAAGCAAAAGACAAGAGTATAGTGTTATGCATTATAACTAAATTGTTATATGACGTAAGTAATTTTGTAAACCTTTTTATGAATCTAAAGGTATATATGTAAGTTAAGGTTAGAAACCTTGAGAAATGTTGTAGAATAAACAATTTATGTTTATATATTCCGCATTAGTTATAGAACATGTATGAGTTTGATGTATAGTGATGAACCAGGTCCAGGGTTAAAGGAACCCGGATTTGGGGTCGTCACATTAACAACATGGATATGTGTTTGAACTTTAAGCAAATGTCTTTATTATCTTTATTATAGATTGTTTTTCATTATATTATTATTTTGTTTGGATAAATGTAAGATAAAATATTAAAATTGACTTAAAATAAAAAATTCCGCCTAGGCGCTAGGCCCCCCGGCCGCCCGCCTAGCGCCTTTTAGAACCTTGAAAAATTCCTATTATATTTTTACTATAATTAAACACGCGATGCCTGTGCATTGCCATTAGAACTTATACAAATAATACACACACATTCCACGCCTAAAACTGTCGTAAGTAAGATTCAAAACTCAAAAAATTTAGGTAAATGATAGGGATCTCAATTTTTTGGTGTTAAAAATTGTCTCAATTTACTACTAATTACCCCAAATTTTATAATTTTAAAAATATATTTATATATACTTAATTATTATTTTTGAAAATATTCAATTTGAGTTTAAAAGGTCAAAATTGGACATTTAATTTGAGATGGAAGGAGTATTTATTTTTTATTCTTAGGAATTAAAATTTGAAACATTATTTTATGTAGTGATTACCGATTAGTTGAAGTCTTCGCAAATTCTGAACTACTTCCAAGATCCATGAACTCCAATCTCTTAATATTCATTTTTCATTTTTAATATAAATTGATTGCAAATTTTCTAATTATATTATGTAAAATTAAATTAATTTAACAATTTTAAATTTAAAAATATTTTAAAATGATTTCAAAAATCAATAAAATCCATCATTTTAAAAGGGGTATATGGTACTATGACTTACACACAGTAGGAGTCAGCATTCTAGAATGTGTTTATTTTTTGGCAAACAATGGTGTTTGGCGGGCGGTCTAACGAGTACAGAAAAAGGAAAAAAAGAAATCAAAATTTTAGGAGATAATGGCAGCAGAGAGAAGATAATGTGTTTGTTGATATGGACATTATTTAATACAAAAATTAATATTATAATATATGACTTTATCTTAATTATTTAATTTTAACAGAGATAAAATTTTGAGAACACCAAATTTTAGAGCACCAAATTTTAGAGCAGCCGGATTCTAATTTGAATATCATTATGATGATGTTGAAGGAAGAGGATTATGATTGAGGATGAGGAAAACCTGTTATGTATATAAACTATTAAGGCAAAATCTCAGAAAAATCTCATTGTTTATACTCGATATCTTTCGTGATAGAGTTGCCATAAAGTCTTCTAGGGTACAAGCATGCAACGCAAACCAAGACGTTCAAGGTTCTTCTGATATGTGGTTTTATTTTGACTATTTAATTTTAGTATTATAATATGTTGTTTTATCTTAACTATTTAATTTTAATGGAGAGGTGGAATTTTGAAAGAATAATTTTATACAAATTACAATCAAACACTATTCCAAACACTACTGTTTACGCCTGATTCTGTCGGGCAGTCCTGCTGGCCGTCCGGTAAGAATACCTGCACAAAAGTCCAAACGGCTTGGGCCATTTGTGGACTCCTCAGGTGTGAGTGTTAGTGAAAGTATCGGAAAAGTCAACAATGGAGGTTTGAGTATCTAGTATTGCAAAATAGTGCGTTACCCTTCTCTCCATTATCAACTGGATATTTATACTGCATACCTGAATAACGGTTACTAGCGTAACGGTTTTGCCCATTACGCTAGGTAGTTATGATGTACACCCGGTTCATCTTCCACCCACGTGCTGTAAGCCCAATAGGAAGGCTACCAGGCTGACGGTCTATTGGACCTAGCCCAATGTTAATTCCCGGATCAGACCTGGTTAAATATACATCCTAACAACTACATATATCTCAAACATTAAAAGGTGAGATCTGACACGAATTTTCGTGCCAAGCTCTATCTTTTAGTGAATTTTTCCTTTATTAATTAGTTATTATTTTTAAGAGGAAAAAAAAGATAGATAGAGAAAGAAAAGTCACCTATCATCTGATTTATATAAAATTAATTAAAATTTTTAAAATAACTAAATCTTGTATATTTGTCCACTAGAAATTTTAAAAATTAGTACATGTACATTTGCCATAAAACTCTATTAAAAATTAGTAATATAATAAAACAATTAAATATAAAAATAAGTAAAATGAAAATTAATTAATTAATTAATATAATTACTCAATTATACAAAACATTATTAATATTGTAAACTCATCTATATAGATTTATAATAAGACAAATTTCAGTTTTTTGATCTTCGTTTTTTATACAATCCTAGAATTTAACTACTATTAAAACACTTTTTAAAGTCTCCCACATTTTATTTTATTTACTAAACAGGCCAAGAATTTTACTACAATTAAAAACTTTTTAATGTGCAAAGAAAGAAGGAGAAAAGAAAGGAGGAAAATCATCTCTAAAATATTACCTTTTGGGTTTTTGATCAACTTTGAACTCTAAATAACTATACAAAGTTCGATTTAGTAAATATTAATTTAACATCTTTATGACAATTTTATTTTTTATAAGATTCATTTAGCTCATTAATCATACAATGAAGTTTGATTTAAACACCAATTTAGACTTTTAGGTTTATACTCAACTCTGAACTCTAAAAAAACTATAAACAAATTAAAAGTATTGAATATTAAATTCGAGAAACTATATAAAAAAAAATTAAATTTTAAATTAAAATATTATATCAAAGCTGACTATTAAATTAAAATAACAAAAATTAAATTTTGAAACACTTAGGTGTGACTCTCCAATAATTGTATTTGGTCTATACTTAGTCGCCTTTTCGAACAAAGTTTGTAGATATTTTAGTAACAATGGTAAGTTAATTTGTGAAAATTGAAAAAATATTTTATAATCATTATATATAAAATGAATAAAAAATTAAAAATTATACACTTAGGCTATGTTTGTTTGTAAAATGTATACTTGGGATTGGACTATTTGTATTAATTTAAAGCTATTTTCGACTTTTTTATCCTATGATGATGGATTATTAGTCCCTTAAATAGTTCTTGGATTATTTTTTTATCATTCTTAAGGCTATTTATGAGGGATTATATAATCCCATGATGAATTTGAGATTATATAATTCCTCATAAATAGCCTTGAGAATGATAAAAAAATAATTCAATGACTATTTAAGGGACTATTAATGTAACGATATGCATTTTTGCTATATATAAAATCCTAATTTATAAATGAATATTGAATTCTTGTAAATAAGTTATTAATGGAAATAAAATATTTAGAGGTGTGACATGTAATTTGGGACATGTATATTATGAGTTATTAAATGGTGGAATTAAATACAAGAATTATGAAATGAATTTGGTTCAAATTGGATTTAAATTGGATTTTTAGAGAATTAAATTAGGAAGTTAGGAAAATTCATAGAAATTAAATTGCTAGGATTTGGCAAATGACTAAAGATGCCTTGGTAATTTAGCATATGGCAATTATATCCCAAGTTGGTATAATGTCTTAGATATCCTTAGTTAATTATGAAGAATGACTAGTTTGACCCTAACCATGCTTGATTATGTATGCTAACCATGGTTAGTTGCTAGACATGTGATATAAGCCTACATGCAAGTGATTTTCAGCATTACACTTAGCTATTTTATCTCATCATTCGAAAGCTTGCAAGATAAGAGAGAAGAGAGAGCTAGGAGCTAGGGTTTGAAGAAACACAAGGAATCTCAAGTAAGAAGTGTTCTAGACAAGTAAAGTAAGCTATTCAAGGTGGAGAATCAAGTGTTGGCAAGATTTTTAGCTAGAAGAAGCAAAGCTAGAAGAAGGTATGGAATAGTTTAAGATATAAATTTCAAAGATTATGTGTTTATATGTTGAAATAGATGAAGCCATGCATGAGTTGTTGATTATATGTGTATATTATGTGATATATGTGCTTCAAGTTGGCTAGATCATGAAAACCTAGTGATTGAGTTGTGTATAGCAAATGTGGTGTACTATTTATGTAAGACCCCGAATTTATGAAATACAAAATTTAATTTTTCTTCATATATATTTTTCCTGAAACAGTAAATGGTTAAATTGACAAAATTGAAAGTTAAGGATGTTATGTGTAAATTTTATTTTGTCGGACAATATTCTTTTTGTCGGGGAATATTCGTTTTGTCGGGGAATATTCGGGCCGTACGACGGCGCCGAAATAACTAATTATTGGTGGAGCCCACAACGGAATAATTGTCGGATATAGAAAACGACAGAAGTAACCTTTTTAAATAAAAATAGTCAACGGTGTTAACTGTTAAAATACCGGTGATAAAAATAGTAGCATACGGTAATTTATGGTATTTTACTGTAGCATGCGGTACTCTACAGTAGCACACGGTATTGCACAGTGTCTCATATTATTGACACCGTAACTGTTACGCATCATTTCATCAATAATTGTCACTGCATAATATTTTATATTATCAATTCAATTATTGTTGCTACACAGTATTTTGCATTATTGATTCAATAATTGTCATTACACTGTATTTCATATCATCGAGTCAATAATTGTTGGTGCACTGTAGTTTAAAATTATTGAATCTAATAATTGTCACAGTAGCAAATACACTATAATTTATATTATTAAATTAATAAAAATATGTAACGTGTTTCTTACATTATTGTGGTAACATTATTTTATATGTTGGACTCACAGGAAGAATAAATAAATAAATAAAAAAATAAAATAATTAATTTTACTATTTGAAATAGTAACGTGAATAGTAACGTGAATAGTGACGTGAATAGTGACGTGAATAGTAAGTGAATAGTAAGAAACATGTGGGACCCATTGTGGGGCCCACACGAAATGTGAGAAATGTGTTTGCTGGGAATGGGTTGGTGGAGGCTGCGCAGCAGCCTCTGCTGATTTTTTTTTCTGTTCACCTACCACGCATAGTAACTTCTTTTCTCCTATAAATAGCTTGTTCAGCTGAATAGAAAAATCACACCTAAAACATAAAATTTTTCTATAAGAATTTTATGAGTTTTCTCTGAGAATAGTAAGGTTATTTTGAGAGTTTGAAAGCCAAAAGGAGTGCAGGAATTTTTCAAGTAAGTGTTTTATTAAAGAGTAGTAATTTCATAAATTCCTATTTTTCACGGTATTCACAAATCTTCCTTTAGAAGACTCTTCTTTGAGAAGATTCATTTTTAAAAGCTTTCTTTGGAAGATTTATTTTGGAATATTATTTTAAAAACTATTTTAAAGTTGTTATATTATACTACAAAAATTATGTTAAATTTTGATAGTTCATAATATACGAGTTATCATATACTTTGAAATTTATATGTGGTAATTACTAATTATATTAAAAATATATAGGTTGATCAATCTCATTTAAATCAATATCCAGTCACGTGTTAAGGTAAGGGGTATCACTCTTTTCATCATCATAAATGGATATTATTTTCTTTCTTACTTGAAGGGATTATCATTCTTTGATTCTCGAAAATAATATCGTTTCTTTCTTGTGCCATTTATTTCCATGTATTAAATTGTGGGAATAACCTTACGGCGCGGTTTACCGCCTGTTGGTGAATAACCTTTTGTATTCATTCCTTATTAATCTTTGAGAATAACCTTACGGTGCGGATTATCGCCTGTTTGGTGAATAACTCTTCGTGTTCAAATTCTATTAAATTGTGGGAATAACCTTACGGTGCGGATTACGCCTGTTTGGTGAATAACTATTCATATTCAAATTGATGGGAATAACCTTACGGTGCGGATTACGCCTGTTTGGTGAATAACTATTCGTATTCAAATTGATGGGAATAACCTTACGGTGCGGATTATCGCCTGTTGGTGAATAACCCTTTTTATTTGTCTCGTGTGGAAATAATTTGTCTACACGAATTATCACATGACACTTTTATTCCATATTCGTAAGTGATATCATTTTCCTTTATACTCATAAGGGATACCATCTTTTTCATCTTCCATTATTCAAACTTACTATGGTAAGGGATATTAATTCCCTTCACCTTTTGTTAATCAAACCTGCTACGGTAAGGGATATTATTTTCTTCCATACACCTAAATCGAAACTTATTATGGAACTATTGCTTCTATAATTCCTGAAAATATTATATGTTCCATAATAGTTGAATTTCATTAGTTCAACTGAACCTTCCTATTTTCTGAACATTTCTATTGAACTGTAATCGTTATTCTGAACTGTGGATCTTGAATATTATTTTTAAATTTCACTCCACATCATGTTGGCAATTTGGACATTATTTGAATCTGCACAAAGTAAACTTCCGATACTTATTGTTTATCCTGTTCTTCTATTCATCATTTGTATCACTGTTATTTGTATTAATCATCAAGAATCAAGCTGTTGTGAATATCTGTGGCCGGGGGCACAGATGTGATATAATTGTTGAACAGATGATAGGTTAAAGGCGATATACTAGGTTAAAGGCGATACATCTGTTCGGTGTCTTTTATGACACGTGGTGAATGTTCTCTTTGGCCCGTAGTGCAAAGATGAACTGTTGGTTGGTATGATTATGACCAAAGGCTGAATCTGGTATAATCATGACCGTTGGTGTTATATTGAATGTCTTTGGCCCGTAGTGCAAAGACGAACTGTTGATCTGCATGATTATGACCAGGAACTGTGAAGTTGTATTATCTTGACTAATGGTATTTCAGATGATAAAAGTTGATGATATTTTTACTAAAAAGAGAAGCGAGTGGACATTATAGTCTGCATTATTCTTCTAATAGATTGCTCATTCCGCTGCTATTATTGATCTGAACGTTGTTTAAGAATTTAACTGCAGTTTTTGATATAAACCTTGTAGTCTATTGTATTCTATCAAGAACTCAACTGTTGAAGGCTAATGATAAATTATTCGTCATTATCTTAGTCATGATATTTCTTACTGGGCTATTTGAGCTCACCCTTTCTTTTCGTTCCATTGTTTTTCAACAGGAGATGAGAACGTAACGGGGTCTAGCCGGGGAATGGAGTGAGAGTGCGGGGATAGCTATCATAGTCTTCACGTGTTATAAAATAGTGTGGCAATAATAATGAAGACTTAGTTGTGTTGTATTATCCACTGTATTGTTGTACGTTGTATTTCATTGTAATAATTTTGTTGTAGTCTTTTGACGACTCAAGTTTGGGCTGTGTGGGCCTAGATTTGGGGGCGTCACAGTTGGTATCAGAGCTTAGGGATATGGTCTTTAATGGAGATCTGGGGTAGAACTAGGAGGGGAGAGACGAATATAATCAGTCACTAGTGTGTCCCACATAAATTAGATTTTATTATCTAATGAGTTGATTTGAATATAGGGACATGAAGTGATGAGTCAGTTTATTTGAACTAACATCTATTTTGTGACCACAGTTAAGTATGTCATCTGGAAATCAGGAGGTTAACCACGGAGTACCCGAAGTGAATGTAGAGGCCACAAACAATTCTTCTACAAACTCAGAGTTGAATAATTTGCCTAAAGCAAAAATTATTTGTATCCAATCGAAAGAAGAAGAAGGTGAAAGTTCTACCGTCGTTCTTCCAAATTCGTTCTTTAAAGGATATCCGGAACTTGCGGAAATTGTTGCCTTTAATTTGCTCGACAGTTGGAAACATATCATCACCTGGTTATGCTCGATAACAAAGGATCGGAATATATGGACGTTTCATATAAGTCTTTGGGATTTATGGTGTTCGAGTTATGATTTTCAAGATTATTTAAAAATGATGTATCTATACTTTTGGGCGTTACAATTTAGAGGAATTCAGGTTAAGTTAGTCACTATCGTGGAAACTGTAGTCTATCGAAAATACTATTTTAATGGAAATCATTGGTACGCTACTACTGATGAAGTTGAAGAATCTGAGAAACAGTTCGTTAGAGAACTATTTCGTGGTATCCCCATGGTTGAAATACGTGAAGATCCGGATGAAGTATATGGGACTCGATTTGATGATGACAGCCTTGATGATCAAGAAATCGAATGAGGTGATGACCGGTAAGCTATTCATCAATTCTCGAGAAGTCTATGCCATGTTAGATATTGGCTCTATCCACTCTTTTATCTCACCTATATGTACTCAACGATTAAATTTGCCTATTGAAAACTTAAATCTTGTCTTATCAGTTGAAATCTCATTGGGAGAAATACCTATTACATTTACTATCTATAAATCTTGCCTAGTTCAAATCAACAACCTCACATTACCTGTTGACCTTATTTCTTTGGAGATGCATGAATTTGATGTGATTTTAGGAATTGATTGGTTGACTACCCATCATGCTAAAATTGATTGTTTTCATAAGATTATTAGTTTTCATATTCCTAATCAACCTGTCATGCAAATTCAAGCAACTAAACCATTGAAATCTATAACTGTTATTTCTAGCCATAAAGCCATTCGTTTATTGAAAAACGGATGTCAAGCCTTTTTAGCTCATGTCACTGATTTGAACAAAAATACGTCAAACTTGAATGATATTCCCATTGTTAATGAGTTTCCTGACGTTTTTCCGGAGGAACTTCCTGGCTTACCCCCAAACCGAGAAATTGAATTCTGTATCGATCTTGAACCCGATACTAAACCCTTTTCCAAAGCTCAATACCAAATGGCTCTCATAGAACACCAAGAGATGAAAGTTTGATTATTAGATATCGGTATCATTCGAGCGAGGAATACGAGAAGAGTTTTCAAGAACTCAAGAGGAGACTTGTTTCAGCTCCTGTTCTGACCATTCCATCAGGATCGGGAGAATTTGTCATATACAGCGATGCTTCAGGCAAATGTCTAGGTTGTGTCCTTATGCAACATGGAAAGGTTATAGCCTATGCTTCTCGACAACTCAAAGATTATGAGAAAAATTATCCTACTCATGATCTAGAGTTGGCAGCAGTCGTTTTCGCGTTGAAGATCTGGAGACACTACTTGTACGGAGAAAATGTGGATATCTATACGGATCATAAAAGTCTCAAGTATTTCTTCACCCAGAAGGAACTCAACATGAGACAACGACGTTGACTTGAGCTGTTGAAGGATTACGACCACACAATCCAGTATCACCCGGGAAAGGCGAACGTTGTAGCTGACGCTTTGAGCAGAAAATCTTATGCGAGTACAAGTGCAATGCTGACAACACAAAAGCGTATTTTGTACGACTTACAAAAGATGGAGATAGAGCTAAAGACACCAGGGACCCACTCGAAGATTGCTCACGTGCGAGTAGAACTGACTTTAATCGATAAAATTAAAGCTGCTCAAGCTACCGATCCGGAACTGATGAATATGATGAAGCAAGTACAAGAAGGTGTCATCGACGAGAAAGGAATACTTCGAGTTAACTCTCGACTCTGTGTTCCTAACAATCCTGAATTAAAGCATAAAATCATGATGGAGGCACACAACACGCCATTTGCAATCCACCTAGGAAGTACCAAGATGTATCGAGATCTTTGACATACATTTTGGTGGAACAATATGAAAAGGGAGATTGCAGAGTTTATCTCAAGGTGCCTAACTTGTCAACGTGTCAAGGCAGAGCATCAAGTACCTAAGGGTCCATTACAACCACTTGAGGTTCCCGAATAGAAGTGAGAACACATCAATATGGATTTCGTGACGGGTCTTCCCAAAGTTTCTCAAGGCTTAGATGCAATTTGGGTCATCGTAGATAGATTGACCAAATCCGCTCATTTCTTGCCTATACGAGAAAACTTTTCACTTGAACGTCTTGCCGGTATGTACATAAATGAGATCGTGAGATTGCATGGCATGCCAGTTTCCATAGTTTCTGATCGAGATCCTAGATTCACTTCACGCTTTTGGATCAGTCTACAAAAAGCTATGGGCACTGAACTACGTTTTAGTTCTGCATACCATCCTCAAACGGACGGACAATCGGAAAGGACGATCCAGACCCTCGAAGATCTTTTGAGACTTTGTGTATTAGACTTCAAAGGAAGTTGGGATAAGTACTTGTCATTGGTGGAATTTTCTTACAACAACAGTTACCAAGCAAGCATAGGCATGGCTCCATTCGAGGCTTTATATGGACGCAAGTGTCGCTCTCCAATATGTTGGAATGAGGTAGGAGAAGCAAAACTGTTGGGACCCGAGTTGGTACGCTTGACGACCGAAAAGATCCAAATGATCCGACAACGAATACAGACAGCACAAGAACGACAAAAGAGTTATGCCGATCTTCATCGGAGAGATGAGAGATTCAACGTCGGAGATCATGTATTCTTACGTGTTTCTCCATGGAAAGGAGTTACGAGATTCGGAAAGAGAGGAAAGCTCAACCCTCGATTTATTGGCCCATTTGAAATCCTCGATCGAGTAGGATCCGTAGTCTACAGACTAGCCCTACCACCAAGTATGTCTCGCATCCATAACGTTTTTCACATATCTATGTTACGTAAATATGTGAAGGACCCAAACCACGTCATTGAGTTAGAAGCAGACGTTATAGCAGATGATTTAACATACGAGGAGGTACCTGTTAAGATCCTAGATAAGAAGGAGCAGATTCTACGCTCAAAGGTTATACCTCAAGTTAAGGTTTTATGGAGGAACCAAGATATTGAGGAAATGACCTGGGAGCTAGAATCCGAGATGAAATCTAAATATCCTTACCTCTTCGAAATGCCAGGTACGTCAATTTCGGGGACGAAATTTCATAAGGAGGGGAGGTTGTAAGACCCCGAATTTATGAAATACAAAATTTAATTTTTCTTCATATATATTTTTCCTGAAACAGTAAATGGTTAAATTGACAAAATTGAAAGTTAAGGATGTTATGTGTAAATTTTATTTTGTCGGACAATATTCTTTTTGTCGGGGAATATTCGTTTTGTCGGGGAATATTCGGGCCGTACGACGGCGCCGAAATAACTAATTATTGGTGGAGCCCACAACGGAATAATTGTCGGATATAGAAAACGACAGAAGTAACCTTTTTAAATAAAAATAGTCAACGGTGTTAACTGTTAAAATACCGGTGATAAAAATAGTAGCATACGGTAATTTATGGTATTTTACTGTAGCATGCGGTACTCTACAGTAGCACACGGTATTGCACAGTGTCTCATATTATTGACACCGTAACTGTTACGCATCATTTCATCAATAATTGTCACTGCATAATATTTTATATTATCAATTCAATTATTGTTGCTACACAGTATTTTGCATTATTGATTCAATAATTGTCATTACACTGTATTTCATATCATCGAGTCAATAATTGTTGGTGCACTGTAGTTTAAAATTATTGAATCTAATAATTGTCACAGTAGCAAATACACTATAATTTATATTATTAAATTAATAAAAATATGTAACGTGTTTCTTACATTATTGTGGTAACATTATTTTATATGTTGGACTCACAGGAAGAATAAATAAATAAATAAAAAAATAAAATAATTAATTTTACTATTTGAAATAGTAACGTGAATAGTAACGTGAATAGTGACGTGAATAGTGACGTGACTAGTAACGTGAATAGTAAGTGAATAGTAAGAAACATGTGGGACCCATTGTGGGGCCCACACGAAATGTGAGAAATGTGTTTGCTGGGAATGGGTTGGTGGAGGCTGCGCAGCAGCCTCTGCTGATTTTTTTTTCTGTTCACCTACCACGCATAGTAACTTCTTTTCTCCTATAAATAGCTTGTTCAGCTGAATAGAAAAATCACACCTAAAACATAAAATTTTTCTATAAGAATTTTATGAGTTTTCTCTGAGAATAGTAAGGTTATTTTGAGAGTTTGAAAGCCAAAAGGAGTGCAGGAATTTTTCAAGTAAGTGTTTTATTAAAGAGTAGTAATTTCATAAATTCCTATTTTTCACGGTATTCACAAATCTTCCTTTAGAAGACTCTTCTTTGAGAAGATTCATTTTTAAAAGCTTTCTTTGGAAGATTTATTTTGGAATATTATTTTAAAAACTATTTTAAAGTTGTTATATTATACTACAAAAATTATGTTAAATTTTGATAGTTCATAATATACGAGTTATCATATACTTTGAAATTTATATGTGGTAATTACTAATTATATTAAAAATATATAGGTTGATCAATCTCATTTAAATCAATATCCAGTCACGTGTTAAGGTAAGGGGTATCACTCTTTTCATCATCATAAATGGATATTATTTTCTTTCTTACTTGAAGGGATTATCATTCTTTGATTCTCGAAAATAATATCGTTTCTTTCTTGTGCCATTTATTTCCATGTATTAAATTGTGGGAATAACCTTACGGCGCGGTTTACCGCCTGTTGGTGAATAACCTTTTGTATTCATTCCTTATTAATCTTTGAGAATAACCTTACGGTGCGGATTATCGCCTGTTTGGTGAATAACTCTTCGTGTTCAAATTCTATTAAATTGTGGGAATAACCTTACGGTGCGGATTACGCCTGTTTGGTGAATAACTATTCATATTCAAATTGATGGGAATAACCTTACGGTGCGGATTACGCCTGTTTGGTGAATAACTATTCGTATTCAAATTGATGGGAATAACCTTACGGTGCGGATTATCGCCTGTTGGTGAATAACCCTTTTTATTTGTCTCGTGTGGAAATAATTTGTCTACACGAATTATCACATGACACTTTTATTCCATATTCGTAAGTGATATCATTTTCCTTTATACTCATAAGGGATACCATCTTTTTCATCTTCCATTATTCAAACTTACTATGGTAAGGGATATTAATTCCCTTCACCTTTTGTTAATCAAACCTGCTACGGTAAGGGATATTATTTTCTTCCATACACCTAAATCGAAACTTATTATGGAACTATTGCTTCTATAATTCCTGAAAATATTATATGTTCCATAATAGTTGAATTTCATTAGTTCAACTGAACCTTCCTATTTTCTGAACATTTCTATTGAACTGTAATCGTTATTCTGAACTGTGGATCTTGAATATTATTTTTAAATTTCACTCCACATCATGTTGGCAATTTGGACATTATTTGAATCTGCACAAAGTAAACTTCCGATACTTATTGTTTATCCTGTTCTTCTGTTCATCATTTGTATCACTGTTATTTGTATTAATCATCAAGAATCAAGCTGTTGTGAATATCTGTGGCCGGGGGCACAGATGTGATATAATTGTTGAACAGATGATAGGTTAAAGGCGATATACTAGGTTAAAGGCGATACATCTGTTCGGTGTCTTTTATGACACGTGGTGAATGTTCTCTTTGGCCCGTAGTGCAAAGATGAACTGTTGGTTGGTATGATTATGACCAAAGGCTGAATCTGGTATAATCATGACCGTTGGTGTTATATTGAATGTCTTTGGCCCGTAGTGCAAAGACGAACTGTTGATCTGCATGATTATGACCAGGAACTGTGAAGTTGTATTATCTTGACTAATGGTATTTCAGATGATAAAAGTTGATGATATTTTTACTAAAAAGAGAAGCGAGTGGACATTATAGTCTGCATTATTCTTCTAATAGATTGCTCATTCCGCTGCTATTATTGATCTGAACGTTGTTTAAGAATTTAACTGCAGTTTTTGATATAAACCTTGTAGTCTATTGTATTCTATCAAGAACTCAACTGTTGAAGGCTAATGATAAATTATTCGTCATTATCTTAGTCATGATATTTCTTACTGGGCTATTTGAGCTCACCCTTTCTTTTCGTTCCATTGTTTTTCAACAGGAGATGAGAACGTAACGGGGTCTAGCCGGGGAATGGAGTGAGAGTGCGGGGATAGCTATCATAGTCTTCACGTGTTATAAAATAGTGTGGCAATAATAATGAAGACTTAGTTGTGTTGTATTATCCACTGTATTGTTGTACGTTGTATTTCATTGTAATAATTTTGTTGTAGTCTTTTGACGACTCAAGTTTGGGCTGTGTGGGCCTAGATTTGGGGGCGTCACAATTTACATGAATAGCTAAGATTAAAATTATGATCTAAGTTTTGATTGTGTGTTTTAAGTTGCTAGACATGATGAAACCTAGCTTGAGAGGTAAAAGAAATGTGTTACATGCATTATTATATGCTAAGAGGTATTATAGAAGCATGAATAAAGTCTAAAGCAAGTTTTAAGAAGGAAAATCAAATACTAGGCTATACTTTTTGGCTAAACCGAATTATAATCTGTAAAGTGCATTGGAAGGTACATATATAAGCTATATGTGTATATCAAGTTGCTAATTGTGTATGTGGTCATGCATGTGAGGTATAGAATTCCAAGAGTGAAAGATGGTTTTTAAGATAATTTTGTAAAATGATAAAATGCAACCAATGGTTGATTTTTGGCCATTTTGGTTTATGGAGGTTCAAATTAGGCCAAGCATGTAAGTTTTATGTATATGCACGTGTTAGAATCGAATTGGAAGCAATTTGACACTTATGGCAATAAACAACCGTTTTAAACGATTTAAAACGTTAAAATACGACTAAAATGAAATCTTTGGAAAAATAGGTTCAAATAATGATTTTTAAATGTTTCGAAATCCACGCAAGTCAATTATGTGTTATACGTGCTATATGAAGTGTTGGAATTGGTAAATTCACATTAGGGTCAAAGATAGCTCAGTTTTTGGAAAGAAAAAAATTTCTGAAAAACCAGTACTGCGCCGGGGCGCAGTATTTTACTCTTGTAACTGCGCCGGGGCGCAGTGCTTCTGCATGGGATACGCCGGGGCGAGATCAGTCGTCGTCGGGGCGCTGTTCGGCCGAGAGGATCTCGCTGGGGGCGCGGTTCTCTCCGCCGGGGCGCCGTGACCTGATTTTTGAAAAATAATTATTTTACTTCCAAATTGCAATGTTTTGATATTTAATGATAGAAACACATATGTAAACCATAAATTGATAAAAATAATCAATATGGTAGATCCTAAGGCTTAAGTAAACAATGTGTTACGTGATTAGGGTTCTGTTAAACTAAGTGATGGCTTGTATAGCAAGTAATGGCATGCATGTGTACATAACTAATGCATGAACCAATATTATGGTCATGTAGGTCCTAGACGGGATAATATTTTACCAGTTGTGATAGACGAGGACCAAGGCAAGTTTTCTGGCTAAGCTTTTAATTTCAGATTCTTGAACAGACATTTATGTTGTACATTCATGTTATCATGTAAAGTTCAATTCTTATCGAACTATCTTGAAAAGGTCGATGCCAATTTTGGTTCTGGCTAGACACATGTATGTTTCATGTTAAATCCAGTTATTGATTGTTACGTTCTCCAATCCACATTGTGGTGGTGCGGACTCTTTGTTATGCTGTAACAGAACAACCCTATTAACAAGGGGAAATAAAGGCTAAAGGAAATGAATTAATTATGACGTGGTTGCGTCGTTAGATGTGGTTGCGTCGTTAGATGTTGTTGTGCACAATATAAAGTACGATGGGCTAATCACCCAGAGTACGCATCTAAACTGTTATTATTACCTTGTGGGCAATGTCAGTCTTTGTGATTGAGATTGTTCTTAACGTATTAAAATTTTATTTGGACAGTGTCGGTCTTAAAGATTGATATTGTTCTTAACGTGTTCTTGGTCTTGTGACCATACAGCAATTAAAAATTCCATGTTCTCAGACATTCATGTTCAGCTTATGTTATGATCCTATCAGCATCTATTAAATTGTTACAAGTCCATGTTGACACACATTCCTACATTTCATTATAAACGAGTTATATTCATCATTTTGAAATATCATGTTATCTCATGTTTAATTACTTGCTGAGCTATTTTAAGCTCACTCTTGCTTTCATTCATGATATTTCAGCTAAGCCAGAGAAGACCGAGGGGTCTAGAGTAGACAAGGGTAAAGGAAAAGCCAACCAGCAATAGTTGTGTTATTATTGTAATTAGTGTGTAATTATTATTATATGTTGTAATATATCAGATACGACAGATGGTATGTATAAAGGTACGTAGAACCTGAGATTAGTTATGGTTGAATGTAAATTAAGTTCTTATTATCATTATTTTATTCAGATTGGATGGATGAAATGACAGGGTAGATAGTCACATGCGCACCAAGCCCGTGGTTCAAGGGACCCGGATTTGGGGGCGTTACAATTAATCCCTCATGATGGGATAAAAAAGTCGGAAATAGTTTTAAATTAATATAAATAGTCCAATCCCAAATATGTATTTTGCAAACAAACATAACCTTAGGAAAATAAGTCCATACTTCACACGGAGCGCTTAGAAAGTGTTAATAATTGCAAACTCATGTTAATAATTGAAAGACAAATTCAATTATTAATATAAGTATTGTAACTAAATCTAAGTTAAAAAAAAGAGAAAAAAACTATTTATTTTTCTCCCCCATCTGCAAATTTAAACACACACACTAACACACCAAGAACACACACATGTCAAGACCAAATTCATCATTATTTCATTCGGGCACCGCAGCACCAAAAGACATTGCGTGGGCTAACTAAGGTGAAAAAACACACCCAAAAAAAAATAAAAAAAAATGACGAACTAAATTATCTATTTAATTAAAATATAAATATATAATACTTCTGGTATCTACATTTCGTGCAAAGTACATAGTCTTATTAGAAACATATGATATTGTAAATATTTTATTATTTTTTTATAAATATATTATTAAATTTATTAGGTAAATTGGTTTTAATAAAAAGGTGATGTGTTTGTTGACATGGACATTATTTAATTAAAATTTTAATATTATAATATATGGTTTTATTTTAACTATTTAATTTTAATGGAGAGATGAAATTTTGAGAACACCATATTATAGAGTACCTTAGAAATTTTAGAGTAGCCGGATTCTAATTTGAATATCATTATGATGATGTTGAAGGAAGAGGATTATGATTGAGGATACTATAAAATGAATAAAAAAATGAAAAGTATACTATTTGCGAAAAAATAAATCCATACTTTACATGGAGCGCTTAGATAGTGTTAATAATTGCAAACTCATGTTAATAATTGCAAGACAAATTCAATTATGATGATGTTGAAGGAAGAGCATCGATTATGATTGAGGATGGGGAAAACCTATTATGTATATAAACTATTAAGGCAAAATCTCATAAAAATCTCATTGTTTATACTCGATATCTTTCGTGATAGAGTTGCCATAAAGTCTTCTAGGGTACAAGCATGCAACGCGTGTTAAACATAAGAATAAATTTATCCGCTCTGAAATATAAAATTATTATTAATATTTTAAATTTATTTAGAATATTTTTATTTTCAAAATTGACATATAATTATTTAAATTAAGTCAATACAATAGTTAACATAGTAAACTATTTTTATATTCATAATTGACCTAGAGTTCTTTAATATTTTATCTCATTGTAAGATTTATTATTTCATAATTTTTAATAATTCATCTTAATTTTATGTTTAAAAATGACTGAAATTTATTTTCAAAAATAAAAATAATCTTATAAAATATGAAAGTGTTTATAAAAGTAACAAATTAATATTAGGTAAGATGAATATTAAGTAACAAAGTCCTATAGTATTTTTAATTTATAATTTGAATTGATAAATAATAAAAGTTGACTTAAAATAGATAAAGTTAATAAAAATTAATTTTCACTAAATTTAATATATGATGCAATCCTATGAGCTTTGAATTGAAATATAAGTTAATGTGATCAAGACCTTACGTGAGATCCTAAAGACACGAGGCAGATCTCCAATAATTTGATAGAAAACTTTCTATATGTAGCTTTAATTCAGTGTCGAAATCAGTTTGCTGCATATCGTTATTTTCAAATTGTTGCACGTATCTCAACAAATAAAACCAAGGTGTTAGTATAAGAACATCAAAACTAAGGATCAGAGTGTGACCAAGTCAACAAATATATATGAATATTTTAAAAATATAATAACTATAAAATTAATTGCAAACTTATAGTCAATTCATTACTAAGTAATTGTCATAAACTAAATTAAAACTTATTAGAGTTTGAGTTTCACACTTCTATTCAGATTAAAATTTTAAGTAAATTTTGACAATATAAACACTAATATATGGAATTTCATTACAAACTTAAATAAAATTAAAATAATTATTTTCTCCTAATTATAATTGAATAAATATGCATTTCATTCAAATGTTGAGCTTATATTGATCAAGGTAACCTATAATATATAATTTAATATTTAATAATCTAATAACTATAATTATCTTCTCAAAATTCTAATTAATATTTATCTATTTAATAATATGATAAACCATTATCCGTACAACCCGTGTTTTGCACAGGGTTTGATGAGCTTGTATGATTAAAAACACAATTTTGATTTGGTTTCACTAATTTTTGGTTCAACTTTTTTAATTTTTATTAGCATAAGCACTATTCAAATTTATATCAATTAAATACTATCCAAATTTAAAAGTATTCCTATCTCTAAGAGGGATAAAAAAAAACGTATTTTTTTTCTATTCAAATTAGTATAAGTACTATACAAATTTATAATAATTAAATATATACATGGTGTGTACAAAATTTTATTAATTAAATTTTAAAACAATCCTATCTCTAATAGGAATAGAAAAAAGGAAGATCATTTTTCTTTTCTATTTTTATCACTTATAAATTCACTCACAATAATTCACTTTTATTAAATCTCGATAGATTCTGTAACGACCCCGAAATTCGACCCATTTTATTACCTTAAATCTTGTATTTAATAAACATTATTTTCTTTATGTCCAAATTTCGGTCCGTTAATAATCTTTAATTACCTTATATAAACCCTTAATTAATCCACTATCTGATCTGAAAATCAACCATTACCAAAATTTCGGTATAAATTTTTCTTTTTCTTAATTCAATCATTGTATTGAAATATTTGGATATTTAAAATCCTTACATTTTGATCCTAATCCCATGAATCGCAACCTTTACTTTTTCTTTCTCTCACTCGTATCATAAAGCTCGGCATTCAAATTTTAATACCATTCATATCCATACAAATATTCTTTATATCATCATTCATAGATTAAACATATAATAATTTCTAGCACAACCATTATCTTGAACAATTATAGTTCATATATTAACTCTGTTCATCTTTAGCTAGATCCCACATATATGTACATGCGAAATATCCATATAACTTTGCAATTTACCACATTGAATTACGCTATTGAAAATATAGCAACTACATTTACAACCTGCTGTGACAATCCGTCTTTAATATATTCTGATATTCCTGAAATTTTGTTTCTTAACCTGCAAAAGTTTATTTTAAGCAAGTAATGAGCACAACGGCTCAGCAAGTTCAACAGTTATACTTCACGTAGCACATACCTTATCATGCTTTGTGTGTGTCATATATCAGGCGCTTGTGCTATAACTACAACAATATATCTCATATCATTGCACAAAGAACACATTGTGGTCATATTAAACACTTATCACATAGCACATAATTTGTATGCATTTAAAATAAGAATTTCATATCATAATAGTTCAACATTTAACATAAAAGGGACTGAAGAACTTGCCTGAAGTCCAGTTAATTAATTTGATAACTCAAACCCTTAACTCGATCAACCTATGATCATAAAATAATCAAATAATAATTATTTAACTCCTTATGATATTAATTTAATTAATTAATATCATCTCTAGGCCAATTATTAATTTATATGGCCAATTATATTAATCTTGTTCCTTAAATAGTCATTTAACTTAATATCCAATACCTCTAATACGGACAACCCAGCTCATCGGATAATTTTAACATATTTGGTTGTCCGAAAAATTTATTTAATCATTTTCTAGCTTGTAATCTTATTAGATTAATATTTAAACATTTAAATATTAATCCTCAATATTTAATATTTAATCAAAAATATTAAATTTAATACCCAAATATCATTTCTATATTTCTAGTATTTTTCTATAATTTTCTAGTATTTTAAAACAATTTATAAACATTTATTTCATTAAAAATCATTTCTGGGGGCATTTTGGTAATTTTCGCGCCCATAGGGACTCATTCGGTATTTTCGGAAAAGCCCAGGGGCATTTCCGTCATTTCGGCAACGCTAGGGACAAATCCGGAATTTTCCGGAAAGTCCAGGGGCAATTATGTAATTTCAGCGCGTCAAGGGACATAACCGGAATAAGCTAGAAAGGCCGGGGGCACAATTGTAATTCCGTCGCGTGTGTCGGCCGCGCATGGCGCACGGCCTCCCCAACCCCGACGCCAAACGGCGTCGTTTCTCAGCCAGATTTTTGGCCACCGCGCAATGCGCGGATTTCCTTCGGACGCGGCCCAAAAACGGCGTCGTTTTACCTCGGCTCCGACAAAAAATTGGCCGCGCGCAATGCGCGGCCCTCCCTTCTTCTTTTCCCAGCTTCCGCGGCAACCAGTAAGCCAAGTTTGCACAATTTTTTTCCATTTTTGTTCAAAAATTTCCCAACATAAATACTCCAAAAATCATAAAATTCATAAATAGATATCTATAAATTATTTAGAATAATTATCTTAATAAATTTCTAATTTTTTCACACATAAAAATTTAATACCATAAATACCAAAATAAATTCTAAAATTAAATTTTATACCTCCTTAGGCTTGAACTTCTTCCTTATCAAGCTTGAACTTCTTTTGTTAGCACCAAAAATTTTCTCTTTCATGGCAGCTATGGTGGTTTTCCGGCAAGGGTGGCGTTCGGTTGGAAGAAAATGAGAAAGAGGAAGTATGTATTATTATTTCTTTGTTTTACTCTCCTATTTGCTTGCTTTCTCTATTCCTTTATAATACTCCCAAGTTGCTTAATTTTTTTTTTTCCACCGACTTATCACGCATGCAACCGACTTATTTCTCTCCCGAAAGTTCCAAACTTATGCATGAAATTTTTATTTTAATACATCACGTAATTATATCGTGTAATAAATATTTTATATAATGAATATAAAATATTTATTTAAATTCACTAAAAATCATAATATGATTTATGAGTAATTTTAATACCCTTTTCAGTATTTTACTTGATAAATTTTGTACACGCATAACGTCATGCATGTAATTATTTGAGGTAATTTATACCTCCAAAATTCATAAAATAATTCATAGGACATATAAAAATTATTTTTCATAATTTTTCACTCCGTTACTTGGACAACATGTTACATTAATATGTTCACATTTCCGAAATATTATTCTTCATAAAAGTCATAATAATTCTATTATACATAACCATAATTTTTATTAAATTAAAACATTCCTTTTTCTTATTTATTATTCAATTTCTTTAATATTCATATTAATTTCTTTATATATAAATTATATAATTTAATATTATATAATTTATATAATTACATTCTCCTTTTTAAATAATTTCTTAATTTCCTCCAACTTTATTCCATTTAATCACCTTATATAAATTACATAATTATTCTTATATAATTTATATAATTATTATTTTCTTCATAACTTATTTTAATTTTCTTATATAAATTATATAATTATTATTATATAATTTACATAATTACATTTCCTTCTCAATTAATTTCTAAACTTCTTCCAAAATTCTTGATAAACTCTAAAATCGATAACTATAATTTTTACAAACTTCCTCATTAGCTTTTCATAAATTCTTGGATTAATTTAATTATTAATCCCTTAATTTTCATAATTAATGAAATTTATAATTTTTATCAATTAAACATAACACACATATATAAATGTATATATATAAATATATACATATTTAATTCATGCATTTTACATTATCACATAACCTCATTTAAAATCATAATTTCTGTATTTCCACAATAATTTCATTGTACAATATATTGTACCTTACATATAATCTTTCTTATTCTTCATAAATTATTTTTAAACAATTTATTTACTTTTCAATTATTTTAAATTAACATCAATTTTCACCATCTCCATAAAGATTTAATTTATCAATTAAATCTCTTCATACACCTTAACTCACATAAATAATAATTTATTTAACAACCTTGATAATTTTATCAATTAAATTCCCATTTAATATTATTAAAGAAATCTTGAAAATTCGGATCCTCACATTCTTCCCCCCTTAACAGGATTCCGTCCTCGGAATCATAATTGCCGTAATAATTATACGTATATTATTCATAACACTTTGCTTTACTTTCATCTTAATGAATAACAATTTAATCAATAATAATTATATTTTACCTCTTTAATATCTATAACTTACATGGATAACCTCATAATGGTCATTACCGTCAGAATATTTAATTTACAATTTCTTTATAGTAGTACATTTCATATTTCTCTAAAAATTTTATGAATAACACTTTAATTCATTTCTCGATATACTTATCAAGATTATTTCTCATTCTCCGAAAATTTTTATTTCTTTAATCATACTTACCCTTACACAATCCACTTACGACATTCTTATATCGCACATCATTCATACTTTGCACATTCATCTTTCTCTTCTTAGTTCATATAATTCTTCTTCATATTTCATAATTCATTTCTTAATACCTTCTATCATTCAACACTAGGTTTTAAATGCTAACCTTTACTTAATTTATCATAATCTTTATTTAAAATTATTTCAAAAATCCTGGGTGTCACATTCACCCCTCCTTCATAAAATTTCGTCCTCGAAATTTCTATGTATTGATACCTCATAATTTCTTTACATCGATTCCACATATCTTTATTTCCTTCCTTTCTCGTAGTCATTGTATATTACAATTTTCTAATCCATCACATCTCATAATTCCTTTACTTCATAATATTACTTTCCTTATCATTCACAATTAAAATACTACCCCATCCTACCATCCAATCTTCATAAGAGTAGAATTCAAAATTTTTATTTTGGAAAACTTTCATAATATGCTGAATGAACATTTATCCCGGTTTACAGTACTTCGCTCCCCGAGTACTTTATACTGCAAACCCTGACAGTGGATCAATCTGTCATTAAAGTGATGGATGTTTCACCATACATTGGCACGCCAGATGATCAATCTGCAATGCCTGTGTCTTGCTATGCCAGGTGACCATTCGATCAACCTGCAATAGTCTTAATCTTTTTGTTCATCTCAGCCATAGAATTCATTCAAAAGTAATTTGATTGGGTATAATTTTCAAAGAATAGGAATTCAATATATTTCAAAATTTGTCTAGCTGAATCAATAGCTTAGACTTATATTTTCTCAACGCTTGTCTAGCTAGATCAATTAGCATAGACTTTCTTTTAACACTTTCTAATCCGCAGAAATTTTTAAAATATTCATCATGTCAAAAATTTTCAAAATATCAAGCCGAGTCAAATGGCATTGACTTATAGTTCTGACATACCTTCATAAATCAAAATCATTTATGACTTCATGTTACCGCATCATCTTGACAGTCCGTTGAGAATTTCATCTTTAATAATTCCTACACCATAAACCATACTTTATGGTGTTGAATCATCTTATGACGAAATAGTACCGCACCGTCTCAACAACACGTTGAGCATTCCGTCATTCATCACATCTGCACCGGGCTAAAAGGTGTGTGGATGATTCTTTTGAAATACATTTTGATGTTAAAATATTTTTGTCTAGCCGAAACAAGTGGCATAGACCCTTTTTAGATCGCTTAGAAATATTTCATTTATATTTTTCAAAGCATATTCATGTCAATTTAGCTTGAGGCCAAAAAATTTCGAAGTCTAGCATAGCTAGAAGAGTGGGAATATCCTAAATTCCCTAATCATTCACCTTCTCTTTCTTTACTTAAATATTAAATTTATTGCTAGGACTATTATTACATATCATATTAAAATTTCTATCTACTCCAGCTTTTCTATACCCCCGTATAGTTCATCAAACTTGCCACACATTATGAGTCCAGAAACTTACCACAAGAATATGAGTTTAGAAGCTTGTCCTAGCAATATGTAGTCTAAGAACAAATCAAAGACTGTCCATATGCTGAGGGGCTCAAAACATACCATACCAATATAAGTCATGGACTTACCATATGCATGAGTTTTAAGAACTCGTGCCTAACTTAATATTATCTATCTTATCAAAAACTCTTAGCGCGACTCTAACATTTCAATGATTATCACATAGTAACTAAGTAAACACAAATCCCTCGCCCATACAAAGGATTGTGCAACTCAGTCACCACATGAGTCCTCAATTGAAATTTCGTACCCAAGCTTTCTACCCCCTTATCATAACCTTTCTGTCATTCATGTCTCATCATTTTCTGAATTCTTCTTGTACTATTTCATAGTACCATATCTCTTTTGGACCATTAACAGGTCTCTCTGTTAATTTCACATTCTCACTTAATCCCATCATGATCTTACTTCACAACCTACTTCTTACTCGCTTCTCTTATCTTGTGATCGTATCGTAGTACGATCCTCTTACCGTTCCTGATCATGTTATTATGATCTCTTCTTATACATTTCGGATTATCTTGTCATCCTTATTGTTTAAATCAGGTGTCCCCTGATTTTCTTAAAGATTCATCTTTGAATCATTTCAATATTCTTTCAAATAAATTTTTTTTTTTTTTTTTTTTTTAAACTTATAAATTTTCTCAATTCCCTGCCTTCGTTCAGCTCTTTCTTAACATCTTTGTCTCTTCCTTATAATCTTATCTCTTTCATATTTCCTTTACTTTAATCAATATCTGAGATCTGTATTTCTTAACTTACATCTTTCTCAACTTATATCTCTTCATTCTAATTCCCCCATGTTCATCAAACTAATCACGTATTTGGGCTCAGGAACTTACCATAATCATATGGTTGAGGAGCTTGTCCTAGTCAGGCCATAGTCGCCCATTCGCTAAAGGGGCTCCACCATACAATCATGAGTCACGAGCTTACTATACGCTTAAGTTTTCAGAACACTCAACTAACCGTACTCTTTCTTACTTTAGGTTATAGCCTAAGGTATCATTTACCTAAGGTTTATAACCTCTAGCTCTGATACCAACTGTAACGACCCCGAAATTCGACCCATTTTATTACCTTAAATCTTGTATTTAATAAACATTATTTTCTTTATGTCCAAATTTCGGTCCGTTAATAATCTTTAATTACCTTATATAAACCCTTAATTAATCCACTATCTGATCTGAAAATCAACCATTACCAAAATTTCGGTATAAATTTTTCTTTTTCTTAATTCAATCATTGTATTGAAATATTTGGATATTTAAAATCCTTACATTTTGATCCTAATCCCATGAATCGCAACCTTTACTTTTTCTTTCTCTCACTCGTATCATAAAGCTCGGCATTCAAATTTTAATACCATTCATATCCATACAAATATTCTTTATATCATCATTCATAGATTAAACATATAATAATTTCTAGCACAACCATTATCTTGAACAATTATAGTTCATATATTAACTCTGTTCATCTTTAGCTAGATCCCACATATATGTACATGCGAAATATCCATATAACTTTGCAATTTACCACATTGAATTACGCTATTGAAAATATAGCAACTACATTTACAACCTGCTGTGACAATCCGTCTTTAATATATTCTGATATTCCTGAAATTTTGTTTCTTAACCTGCAAAAGTTTATTTTAAGCAAGTAATGAGCACAACGGCTCAGCAAGTTCAACAGTTATACTTCACGTAGCACATACCTTATCATGCTTTGTGTGTGTCATATATCAGGCGCTTGTGCTATAACTACAACAATATATCTCATATCATTGCACAAAGAACACATTGTGGTCATATTAAACACTTATCACATAGCACATAATTTGTATGCATTTAAAATAAGAATTTCATATCATAATAGTTCAACATTTAACATAAAAGGGACTGAAGAACTTGCCTGAAGTCCAGTTAATTAATTTGATAACTCAAACCCTTAACTCGATCAACCTATGATCATAAAATAATCAAATAATAATTATTTAACTCCTTATGATATTAATTTAATTAATTAATATCATCTCTAGGCCAATTATTAATTTATATGGCCAATTATATTAATCTTGTTCCTTAAATAGTCATTTAACTTAATATCCAATACCTCTAATACGGACAACCCAGCTCATCGGATAATTTTAACATATTTGGTTGTCCGAAAAATTTATTTAATCATTTTCTAGCTTGTAATCTTATTAGATTAATATTTAAACATTTAAATATTAATCCTCAATATTTAATATTTAATCAAAAATATTAAATTTAATACCCAAATATCATTTCTATATTTCTAGTATTTTTCTATAATTTTCTAGTATTTTAAAACAATTTATAAACATTTATTTCATTAAAAATCATTTCTGGGGGCATTTTGGTAATTTTCGCGCCCATAGGGACTCATTCGGTATTTTCGGAAAAGCCCAGGGGCATTTCCGTCATTTCGGCAACGCTAGGGACAAATCCGGAATTTTCCGGAAAGTCCAGGGGCAATTATGTAATTTCAGCGCGTCAAGGGACATAACCGGAATAAGCTAGAAAGGCCGGGGGCACAATTGTAATTCCGTCGCGTGTGTCGGCCGCGCATGGCGCACGGCCTCCCCAACCCCGACGCCAAACGGCGTCGTTTCTCAGCCAGATTTTTGGCCACCGCGCAATGCGCGGATTTCCTTCGGACGCGGCCCAAAAACGGCGTCGTTTTACCTCGGCTCCGACAAAAAATTGGCCGCGCGCAATGCGCGGCCCTCCCTTCTTCTTTTCCCAGCTTCCGCGGCAACCAGTAAGCCAAGTTTGCACAATTTTTTTCCATTTTTGTTCAAAAATTTCCCAACATAAATACTCCAAAAATCATAAAATTCATAAATAGATATCTATAAATTATTTAGAATAATTATCTTAATAAATTTCTAATTTTTTCACACATAAAAATTTAATACCATAAATACCAAAATAAATTCTAAAATTAAATTTTATACCTCCTTAGGCTTGAACTTCTTCCTTATCAAGCTTGAACTTCTTTTGTTAGCACCAAAAATTTTCTCTTTCATGGCAGCTATGGTGGTTTTCCGGCAAGGGTGGCGTTCGGTTGGAAGAAAATGAGAAAGAGGAAGTATGTATTATTATTTCTTTGTTTTACTCTCCTATTTGCTTGCTTTCTCTATTCCTTTATAATACTCCCAAGTTGCTTAATTTTTTTTTTTCCACCGACTTATCACGCATGCAACCGACTTATTTCTCTCCCGAAAGTTCCAAACTTATGCATGAAATTTTTATTTTAATACATCACGTAATTATATCGTGTAATAAATATTTTATATAATGAATATAAAATATTTATTTAAATTCACTAAAAATCATAATATGATTTATGAGTAATTTTAATACCCTTTTCAGTATTTTACTTGATAAATTTTGTACACGCATAACGTCATGCATGTAATTATTTGAGGTAATTTATACCTCCAAAATTCATAAAATAATTCATAGGACATATAAAAATTATTTTTCATAATTTTTCACTCCGTTACTTGGACAACATGTTACATTAATATGTTCACATTTCCGAAATATTATTCTTCATAAAAGTCATAATAATTCTATTATACATAACCATAATTTTTATTAAATTAAAACATTCCTTTTTCTTATTTATTATTCAATTTCTTTAATATTCATATTAATTTCTTTATATATAAATTATATAATTTAATATTATATAATTTATATAATTACATTCTCCTTTTTAAATAATTTCTTAATTTCCTCCAACTTTATTCCATTTAATCACCTTATATAAATTACATAATTATTCTTATATAATTTATATAATTATTATTTTCTTCATAACTTATTTTAATTTTCTTATATAAATTATATAATTATTATTATATAATTTACATAATTACATTTCCTTCTCAATTAATTTCTAAACTTCTTCCAAAATTCTTGATAAACTCTAAAATCGATAACTATAATTTTTACAAACTTCCTCATTAGCTTTTCATAAATTCTTGGATTAATTTAATTATTAATCCCTTAATTTTCATAATTAATGAAATTTATAATTTTTATCAATTAAACATAACACACATATATAAATGTATATATATAAATATATACATATTTAATTCATGCATTTTACATTATCACATAACCTCATTTAAAATCATAATTTCTGTATTTCCACAATAATTTCATTGTACAATATATTGTACCTTACATATAATCTTTCTTATTCTTCATAAATTATTTTTAAACAATTTATTTACTTTTCAATTATTTTAAATTAACATCAATTTTCACCATCTCCATAAAGATTTAATTTATCAATTAAATCTCTTCATACACCTTAACTCACATAAATAATAATTTATTTAACAACCTTGATAATTTTATCAATTAAATTCCCATTTAATATTATTAAAGAAATCTTGAAAATTCGGATCCTCACATTCTTCCCCCCTTAACAGGATTCCGTCCTCGGAATCATAATTGCCGTAATAATTATACGTATATTATTCATAACACTTTGCTTTACTTTCATCTTAATGAATAACAATTTAATCAATAATAATTATATTTTACCTCTTTAATATCTATAACTTACATGGATAACCTCATAATGGTCATTACCGTCAGAATATTTAATTTACAATTTCTTTATAGTAGTACATTTCATATTTCTCTAAAAATTTTATGAATAACACTTTAATTCATTTCTCGATATACTTATCAAGATTATTTCTCATTCTCCGAAAATTTTTATTTCTTTAATCATACTTACCCTTACACAATCCACTTACGACATTCTTATATCGCACATCATTCATACTTTGCACATTCATCTTTCTCTTCTTAGTTCATATAATTCTTCTTCATATTTCATAATTCATTTCTTAATACCTTCTATCATTCAACACTAGGTTTTAAATGCTAACCTTTACTTAATTTATCATAATCTTTATTTAAAATTATTTCAAAAATCCTGGGTGTCACATTCACCCCTCCTTCATAAAATTTCGTCCTCGAAATTTCTATGTATTGATACCTCATAATTTCTTTACATCGATTCCACATATCTTTATTTCCTTCCTTTCTCGTAGTCATTGTATATTACAATTTTCTAATCCATCACATCTCATAATTCCTTTACTTCATAATATTACTTTCCTTATCATTCACAATTAAAATACTACCCCATCCTACCATCCAATCTTCATAAGAGTAGAATTCAAAATTTTTATTTTGGAAAACTTTCATAATATGCTGAATGAACATTTATCCCGGTTTACAGTACTTCGCTCCCCGAGTACTTTATACTGCAAACCCTGACAGTGGATCAATCTGTCATTAAAGTGATGGATGTTTCACCATACATTGGCACGCCAGATGATCAATCTGCAATGCCTGTGTCTTGCTATGCCAGGTGACCATTCGATCAACCTGCAATAGTCTTAATCTTTTTGTTCATCTCAGCCATAGAATTCATTCAAAAGTAATTTGATTGGGTATAATTTTCAAAGAATAGGAATTCAATATATTTCAAAATTTGTCTAGCTGAATCAATAGCTTAGACTTATATTTTCTCAACGCTTGTCTAGCTAGATCAATTAGCATAGACTTTCTTTTAACACTTTCTAATCCGCAGAAATTTTTAAAATATTCATCATGTCAAAAATTTTCAAAATATCAAGCCGAGTCAAATGGCATTGACTTATAGTTATGACATACCTTCATAAATCAAAATCATTTATGACTTCATGTTACCGCATCATCTTGACAGTCCGTTGAGAATTTCATCTTTAATAATTCCTACACCATAAACCATACTTTATGGTGTTGAATCATCTTATGACGAAATAGTACCGCACCGTCTCAACAACACGTTGAGCATTCCGTCATTCATCACATCTGCACCGGGCTAAAAGGTGTGTGGATGATTCTTTTGAAATACATTTTGATGTTAAAATATTTTTGTCTAGCCGAAACAAGTGGCATAGACCCTTTTTAGATCGCTTAGAAATATTTCATTTATATTTTTCAAAGCATATTCATGTCAATTTAGCTTGAGGCCAAAAAATTTCGAAGTCTAGCATAGCTAGAAGAGTGGGAATATCCTAAATTCCCTAATCATTCACCTTCTCTTTCTTTACTTAAATATTAAATTTATTGCTAGGACTATTATTACATATCATATTAAAATTTCTATCTACTCCAGCTTTTCTATACCCCCGTATAGTTCATCAAACTTGCCACACATTATGAGTCCAGAAACTTACCACAAGAATATGAGTTTAGAAGCTTGTCCTAGCAATATGTAGTCTAAGAACAAATCAAAGACTGTCCATATGCTGAGGGGCTCAAAACATACCATACCAATATAAGTCATGGACTTACCATATGCATGAGTTTTAAGAACTCGTGCCTAACTTAATATTATCTATCTTATCAAAAACTCTTAGCGCGACTCTAACATTTCAATGATTATCACATAGTAACTAAGTAAACACAAATCCCTCGCCCATACAAAGGATTGTGCAACTCAGTCACCACATGAGTCCTCAATTGAAATTTCGTACCCAAGCTTTCTACCCCCTTATCATAACCTTTCTGTCATTCATGTCTCATCATTTTCTGAATTCTTCTTGTACTATTTCATAGTACCATATCTCTTTTGGACCATTAACAGGTCTCTCTGTTAATTTCACATTCTCACTTAATCCCATCATGATCTTACTTCACAACCTACTTCTTACTCGCTTCTCTTATCTTGTGATCGTATCGTAGTACGATCCTCTTACCGTTCCTGATCATGTTATTATGATCTCTTCTTATACATTTCGGATTATCTTGTCATCCTTATTGTTTAAATCAGGTGTCCCCTGATTTTCTTAAAGATTCATCTTTGAATCATTTCAATATTCTTTCAAATAAATTTTTTTTTTTTTTTTTTTTTTAAACTTATAAATTTTCTCAATTCCCTGCCTTCGTTCAGCTCTTTCTTAACATCTTTGTCTCTTCCTTATAATCTTATCTCTTTCATATTTCCTTTACTTTAATCAATATCTGAGATCTGTATTTCTTAACTTACATCTTTCTCAACTTATATCTCTTCATTCTAATTCCCCCATGTTCATCAAACTAATCACGTATTTGGGCTCAGGAACTTACCATAATCATATGGTTGAGGAGCTTGTCCTAGTCAGGCCATAGTCGCCCATTCGCTAAAGGGGCTCCACCATACAATCATGAGTCACGAGCTTACTATACGCTTAAGTTTTCAGAACACTCAACTAACCGTACTCTTTCTTACTTTAGGTTATAGCCTAAGGTATCATTTACCTAAGGTTTATAACCTCTAGCTCTGATACCAACTGTAACGACCCCGAAATTCGACCCATTTTATTACCTTAAATCTTGTATTTAATAAACATTATTTTCTTTATGTCCAAATTTCGGTCCGTTAATAATCTTTAATTACCTTATATAAACCCTTAATTAATCCACTATCTGATCTGAAAATCAACCATTACCAAAATTTCGGTATAAATTTTTCTTTTTCTTAATTCAATCATTGTATTGAAATATTTGGATATTTAAAATCCTTACATTTTGATCCTAATCCCATGAATCGCAACCTTTACTTTTTCTTTCTCTCACTCGTATCATAAAGCTCGGCATTCAAATTTTAATACCATTCATATCCATACAAATATTCTTTATATCATCATTCATAGATTAAACATATAATAATTTCTAGCACAACCATTATCTTGAACAATTATAGTTCATATATTAACTCTGTTCATCTTTAGCTAGATCCCACATATATGTACATGCGAAATATCCATATAACTTTGCAATTTACCACATTGAATTACGCTATTGAAAATATAGCAACTACATTTACAACCTGCTGTGACAATCCGTCTTTAATATATTCTGATATTCCTGAAATTTTGTTTCTTAACCTGCAAAAGTTTATTTTAAGCAAGTAATGAGCACAACGGCTCAGCAAGTTCAACAGTTATACTTCACGTAGCACATACCTTATCATGCTTTGTGTGTGTCATATATCAGGCGCTTGTGCTATAACTACAACAATATATCTCATATCATTGCACAAAGAACACATTGTGGTCATATTAAACACTTATCACATAGCACATAATTTGTATGCATTTAAAATAAGAATTTCATATCATAATAGTTCAACATTTAACATAAAAGGGACTGAAGAACTTGCCTGAAGTCCAGTTAATTAATTTGATAACTCAAACCCTTAACTCGATCAACCTATGATCATAAAATAATCAAATAATAATTATTTAACTCCTTATGATATTAATTTAATTAATTAATATCATCTCTAGGCCAATTATTAATTTATATGGCCAATTATATTAATCTTGTTCCTTAAATAGTCATTTAACTTAATATCCAATACCTCTAATACGGACAACCCAGCTCATCGGATAATTTTAACATATTTGGTTGTCCGAAAAATTTATTTAATCATTTTCTAGCTTGTAATCTTATTAGATTAATATTTAAACATTTAAATATTAATCCTCAATATTTAATATTTAATCAAAAATATTAAATTTAATACCCAAATATCATTTCTATATTTCTAGTATTTTTCTATAATTTTCTAGTATTTTAAAACAATTTATAAACATTTATTTCATTAAAAATCATTTCTGGGGGCATTTTGGTAATTTTCGCGCCCATAGGGACTCATTCGGTATTTTCGGAAAAGCCCAGGGGCATTTCCGTCATTTCGGCAACGCTAGGGACAAATCCGGAATTTTCCGGAAAGTCCAGGGGCAATTATGTAATTTCAGCGCGTCAAGGGACATAACCGGAATAAGCTAGAAAGGCCGGGGGCACAATTGTAATTCCGTCGCGTGTGTCGGCCGCGCATGGCGCACGGCCTCCCCAACCCCGACGCCAAACGGCGTCGTTTCTCAGCCAGATTTTTGGCCACCGCGCAATGCGCGGATTTCCTTCGGACGCGGCCCAAAAACGGCGTCGTTTTACCTCGGCTCCGACAAAAAATTGGCCGCGCGCAATGCGCGGCCCTCCCTTCTTCTTTTCCCAGCTTCCGCGGCAACCAGTAAGCCAAGTTTGCACAATTTTTTTCCATTTTTGTTCAAAAATTTCCCAACATAAATACTCCAAAAATCATAAAATTCATAAATAGATATCTATAAATTATTTAGAATAATTATCTTAATAAATTTCTAATTTTTTCACACATAAAAATTTAATACCATAAATACCAAAATAAATTCTAAAATTAAATTTTATACCTCCTTAGGCTTGAACTTCTTCCTTATCAAGCTTGAACTTCTTTTGTTAGCACCAAAAATTTTCTCTTTCATGGCAGCTATGGTGGTTTTCCGGCAAGGGTGGCGTTCGGTTGGAAGAAAATGAGAAAGAGGAAGTATGTATTATTATTTCTTTGTTTTACTCTCCTATTTGCTTGCTTTCTCTATTCCTTTATAATACTCCCAAGTTGCTTAATTTTTTTTTTTCCACCGACTTATCACGCATGCAACCGACTTATTTCTCTCCCGAAAGTTCCAAACTTATGCATGAAATTTTTATTTTAATACATCACGTAATTATATCGTGTAATAAATATTTTATATAATGAATATAAAATATTTATTTAAATTCACTAAAAATCATAATATGATTTATGAGTAATTTTAATACCCTTTTCAGTATTTTACTTGATAAATTTTGTACACGCATAACGTCATGCATGTAATTATTTGAGGTAATTTATACCTCCAAAATTCATAAAATAATTCATAGGACATATAAAAATTATTTTTCATAATTTTTCACTCCGTTACTTGGACAACATGTTACATTAATATGTTCACATTTCCGAAATATTATTCTTCATAAAAGTCATAATAATTCTATTATACATAACCATAATTTTTATTAAATTAAAACATTCCTTTTTCTTATTTATTATTCAATTTCTTTAATATTCATATTAATTTCTTTATATATAAATTATATAATTTAATATTATATAATTTATATAATTACATTCTCCTTTTTAAATAATTTCTTAATTTCCTCCAACTTTATTCCATTTAATCACCTTATATAAATTACATAATTATTCTTATATAATTTATATAATTATTATTTTCTTCATAACTTATTTTAATTTTCTTATATAAATTATATAATTATTATTATATAATTTACATAATTACATTTCCTTCTCAATTAATTTCTAAACTTCTTCCAAAATTCTTGATAAACTCTAAAATCGATAACTATAATTTTTACAAACTTCCTCATTAGCTTTTCATAAATTCTTGGATTAATTTAATTATTAATCCCTTAATTTTCATAATTAATGAAATTTATAATTTTTATCAATTAAACATAACACACATATATAAATGTATATATATAAATATATACATATTTAATTCATGCATTTTACATTATCACATAACCTCATTTAAAATCATAATTTCTGTATTTCCACAATAATTTCATTGTACAATATATTGTACCTTACATATAATCTTTCTTATTCTTCATAAATTATTTTTAAACAATTTATTTACTTTTCAATTATTTTAAATTAACATCAATTTTCACCATCTCCATAAAGATTTAATTTATCAATTAAATCTCTTCATACACCTTAACTCACATAAATAATAATTTATTTAACAACCTTGATAATTTTATCAATTAAATTCCCATTTAATATTATTAAAGAAATCTTGAAAATTCGGATCCTCACAGATTCCAAAAAAAAAAAGAACAAAGAAATTTCATGCAACAAAAATATTATCGGGATATGGTTGAGAAAGAAACATATGAAAAACGTGAGGTAAAACCGCTCAAAAACGAGAACAATATTGTTTCAAAAATAATAAACACATTTGAATACCGATCATCATTCAATGGAATTTGAATTAAGTTGACGACTTAAAAGGTATTTATTTAAAGCTTATAAGGTCTAATATTTATAATGTGTTTGTCATTGTCTTGAATTTAGTACACTATTTTTTTTTTAATTAGACTGTTTAAAATTATTTTCTTATCATATGTATGGCTTGATTTTATTTATAATTAATATTGTATTTACTTTATTTTCTCAATTTTTATTATAGCAGCATTGGTACGATAAATATAAATTAAAAAAAATCACTGATCAAAAACTTTATCAGGCAATGTTTCAGGAAGAAATATTCAAGGAATATGAAGCCGAGAATGTTCAAAGTTAAAAAAATATTGCCTAAAAACAACAACAACAAAAAAAAAACGTTTAAAACAAACCAAAAAGGTTTATATCTATGTTATCTATAAAAAAATTCTTCAAGTGTTCTTTTTAATAAGTTTATTTAGTTTATATATCTTAACAACTTTATATAGGATAATTTTATTGCTATAGTTTTATTAAAATATTAAGATGTCGAAGAAATCTCTTAATATATCACGCGATTTAATTATATTAATATTAGTCAAGAACTTTATTATTAAATTAATATCCTAACTAATTTAATTCATTAAAACTTAAAATTTTACATGATTAATTGTACTAATAATATATGTGAATTTGAAACTTAATAACTGTAACATTAGTTGAAAAATTATAGTGGATTCATTTATAACTAATTGTCAACACTAAATTAAAACTTGAGTTTCATAATTCTATTCGTATTAGAATTTCAATCAAATTTTATCAATATAAACACTAATATAAAATTCTATTACAAATTAAAATAATTATTTTCACATAATCATAACTAAATAAAGTTACAATAATTCATTCTAATATTTAAATTAATAATTGAATGAAAGAACTTACAATATAAAATCCAGTCATTAGTTATATGAATAAATATTTAACTATTTAATAGCTATAGATATATTCTCAAAATCACAATTAGTTTTTTTAATTATTAATACGATAAATTATTATTCATGCCTCGTGTACTTTGCACGAAGTTGGTAAACTTATTTATATTAATAATGAATCACGCTAGCATTTTTTATTAAGTTGATATCAGATCACTAGCCCACCTGATCCAAATCCTTTAAATTTTAATCTTGATCCCTCGATGAGAGTGTAATATAATAACTAATTTTTTTATAATTAAAATATTTCAATATGAAGCACGATGAGCCTAGAGGTTTTGTCTTCTTGGAAAACTATTGTGTTTGTGATTCATCTATAAATAGCTGAGTAGCTTAGAGCTTCCACGCAAATTAAAGAGAAGGGAAATAGATATATATATATAAGTTTTCTATAGTCATTGAAGGCATGGAATCACTTAATTTTGCTGTATTTGCTTCTTTATCTCTCCTCGTGGTAAGCATAAAGTGTAAACACTCCTCTAGCTTAAAATATGTACATACAACAGTGTTGTTTTACATATTTTTGTTATTATAAAGCATATATACACGTTTTGTTATGGCTTGCAAATGATGAAATTCTTGACACCTTTTCTTTTCTTATTCGAGCAGATTGCAAGCACTATTGATGCAAGAACTGATCCAGGTGCATACTGGAAAAGTGCGATGAAAGATCAGGAAATGCCAGAAGCAATTCAAGGCCTTATTAACTGGAGAGCTTCAGCGTTGCCCATCTCCAACGAGAAAACTGACAATGCAGAAGAGGAGCACCTAGTTATAGAATCGGGAAAAATTCTCTTCTCCTGCCATGAGAAGGACGATAAAAAGGCCGAGGAAAGTAAAGACTCAGGAAATATTCTCTGTCCCTACCACGGGCAGGATGATAAAAAGGCCGAGGAAAGCAAAGACTCAGAAAATTTACTCTTTCCCTACCACGGGCAAGACATTAAAAGGGCCGAGAAAAGCAAAGACTCGGAAAGTTTACTCTTTCCCTACCACGGGCAGGACGTTAAAAGGGCCGAGGAAAGCAAAGACTCGGAAAATTTACTCTTTCCTTACCACGGGCAGGATGTTAAAAGGGCTGAGAAAAGCAAAGACTCGGAAAATTTACTATTTCCCTACTACGGGGAGGATGTTAAAAAAGCCAAGGAAAACAAAAATTCGGAAAATTTACTCTTTCCCTACCACGGGCAGGATGTTAAAAAGGTCGAGGAAAGCAAAGACTCGGAAAATTTACTCTTTCCCTACCACAGGCAGGATGTTAAAAAGGCCGAGGAAAGCAAAGACTCGGAAAATTTATTCTTTTCCTACCACGAGCAGGGGAATACAAAGGCCGAGGAAAACAAAGACTTAGGAAATTTACTCTTAACCTACCGTGAGTAGGACCATAAAAAAGCAAGCAAAGGATTGACATTTGGTTCAAATAATCAAGATTAGCATAACTAAAGTGGAATCTATGTTTGTGATTGTAATTTCGGTAAAGTACTGATTTGTGCTTAAGAAGTGTGTTTCTATTGTGATAATAAAAAAGTATCAGTTTGTTGTTTTGTCACATAAATGATTAGCCATTTGCATAGGTAATTATATAGAAATAATTTGTGTAATAATCTTCGGACAAATCAACTCGGATCAAACGAAAGATAGCATTTAGGATCTCCAAAACTAGACATGATGTTCATGCAATCTTCTACACAATACAAAGAATTAGTGACAATTTCATTCGGGCACTGCAGCACCAAAAGACATTGCGTGGGTTAACTAAGTTGAAAAAAAAAAAAAAAACTAAATTATCTATTTAATTAAGTATAAATATAGGGGAGTACTATTTCTACATGTGTTTTTGATATTGCAATATAATTCTCTCTCACATGAAGGTAGGTCTTATTTTATACTCATGTGAGAGAGAATCATATATAAATATCAAAAACACATGTAAAAATATAAATTCTCTAAATACATAATACTTCTAGTATTTACACCTACTTGGCATTAATAGACAAAGTATAGTATTTAAAGAGTAGTCTAAATTTAAATGAATTTATACTAGCATGTACACCCGTACAAAAACATGGAGTATTATATTAGAATTATGATATTATTGAATTGTTATTATAAATATATTATTGTTATTGTTATTGTACGTTATATTATATTATTTCTATTAATTTAACTTTTCTACATTCTTTCAATTTGGGTTCAAAAGATATTACTTTTTTTATAAAAATAATTAATAAAGAATAAGATCTCATACTTTACACAATGTATAATATATAATTAAATAAACAATTTAGTTCGTCCTCCATTTTTTTTTTTTTTGATCCTTAAATTTTCCTACATTTAGTCATTTTTTATTATTTATCAATTCAAATTAAAAATTAAAAATAATTTTGTACTTTTATAAAAAAAAATAAGAATTAATAATATAATTTTATAAAAAAATAATCAAAATAAGATTAGCTTAATATTAATTTTTTAATTAATAAGAATTCAATCATTCTATAATCAAGCAATATGGGCCATATGTAAAGCATATTAAAATATTAACACGAACAAAAAAGTGTTCACTTTTAGAAAAAGTTTTTAGAAACCTTATAAATAATCATGTGTCTTCATAAACGGTAATATGTAACTAATACCCTCTGTTCAAAATTAAATACTCGGTTTTAAATTTTTAAAGTCAAATTAATTATTTTTAAAATTAATATTTATATTATTTTTACCAAAATATCGATAAAAAGATTATGACTAAAAGAAAGTATAAACAATTTATCACTAACCCCAATTTGTATAATTTAAAAAATATATTTATGTATGCTTAATTATTATTTTAAAAATAATTAATTTAACTTTAAAAAGTCAAAACTGAGCATTTAATTTGGGATAGAGGGAATATTTATTTTTTATTCTTAGAAATTAAAATTTGAAAAATTGTTAAAATTATTTTATGTAGTACTTACGATTAGTTGAAGTCTTCACAAAATTTGAACTACGTCAAGATCCTTGCACTCCAATCTCTTAATATTCATTTTTCATTTTTAATATAAATCGATTGCAATTTTCTAATTATATTATATAGAACTAATTTAATTCATATTAATTTTAAATTTAAAAATATTTCAAAATAATTTCAAAAATCAATGAAACCCATCATTTTAAAAGGGGTATATAATAACATGACTTACACGGATCTGCTGCTATGTTATGTTGTTAATAAACAAAACTTATGAGATCATCAATATTTGAATGTGATTGATTTTAACGTATTAAACTCAATAATCTTTTCTCATTCAATTAAATCCCAAAAATCTGTAGCTAGAAACTCCACTCAATTATTGGGAATTTAATTTAGAAAAGTTTTTTTCACAAGGAAATTTCAATTTGAGAATTGCTATTTTCACAAGTAAATTTTGATATTTCTAAAAACTCTCTCTCACATAAGTATGAGACTTATTTATTAATCATGCGATATGGAGTTTGTGAAACTATTACTTTTATTAGTAAAAATATCAATTCCCTTAATTTTCTTATAAGTTATTCCCTCACATATAAGGCCTATTTGGGGATGATTTATTTTAAAATGGCTTATAAATTAAAATTGACAATAACCTATAAGTTATTTTAAGTATTGACTTATAAATAAAAGTATTTGCACTATTTTTATTAATAAGTCAGAAATTAAAATTTGAAAGTGTTTATAAAAGTAACAAATTAATATTAAGTAAGATGATCTTATTTTGATTAGTTTTTTTTTTATAAAATTGTATTATTAATCTTTAATTTTCTTATTAAAGTACAATACTAATTTTAATTTTTAATTTGAATCGATAAATATAATATAAAAATTAAAGGTCGAACTGAAAAAAAAAATCACAAACCAAACTAGAAAATGAATGATCAGCTAAATTATTTATTTAATTATAGTATAGAAGAATTTAATAGTCCTCTCTTGGCTGGATGTTGGTCCAGCTAATACTACCTCTTATTTATTTAGGAATGAAACTCTTAAATTTTATAACATTAAAGTTTACGTATGACATATATATATATATTCTCGTGTCTGAAGACACGGTGTAATTAATATAACAGTTAAGTACTGTATCAAATATTTCTAGATTGAAAAATCTAAAACTGTTGTGGACTCTCAGTTCCATAATAGAACTGACAGTCCAACCATTAATATAAAAAGATTGATACTCAATTCAGTCATATTTTTTTTAAGGCAAACATTAGTGTGCTATTCATTCTCAACTTAAAATTAGTTCTTGACAGGTTTGAGCAATTAATTGATTGACGATAGCGGGTTCAAATTTGTGTAATATAGTGTTTTCGGGTATCCCACACCCCTTTCCTTTATTAACAAAACAAAATGAGAAGTTTTGCAGCATTTATTTGCCTCCAGTATCCCTAGTCATCGATCAATATGATCCATGAACAGTATTTCTTGTGAAAAAATGGTAGTACTGTAAGTCATTTGGTGGGATCCAATGAGGGAACAAAAAAGATATAAAAATTCAAAAGCAAGGTTTTTGCATAAAATGAACCATCTAAGTCCAAACAAAAAAATATTGTCATAAAATCAACTAAATCACATCAGCATAACATTTTTTTCTTTATATTTTTTTTTAAAATTGGACAAAAGATTTTCATACCATGAGTCAGAGCCTACTACAATAGTTGCTTTCGATATAACCCGCAAAAATACCAAAGAGACAACACGTAATTGCCCGTGCCTGAAGGCACGTCGTAGATTAAAATTCCAAAAATACTCTATTACCTAAAGACTTTTTGCAACCTAAAATAACTTTACAAATCAATTAGAATGAATCTGAACCATCCCTGTGATTTCCCGCTCAAATCAAATTGCATGTGAAAATATAACTATCGCAATACCCGAAAAACAGGAAAATAGCGTCAATGCTAAAAGGATGACCCATGTTGCTTACGTGCAATTTTATTTATTTATTTATTATAATTGTAATTATAATAATAATAATAATAATAATAATAATAGTAATAATAATTATTATAATAATAATAATAATTATTATTATTATTATTACTATTATTATTATTATTATTATTATTATTATTATTATTATTATTATTATTATTGTGACACTCCCAAATCTGGGCCCACATAGTCCAAACTTGAGTTGTCAAAAGATTACAACAAAATTATTACAAGTAGTGCAACGTACAACAATACAGTGTATAATAATACACAACTAAGTCTTTCACGATTATTGTCACATTTTTTTACAACACGTGAAGACTACGATAGTTATCCCTCAGACTCTCACTCCATCCCCCGGCTAGACCCAGCTACGTTCTCATCTCCTGTTGAAAAACAATGGAGCAAAAAAAAAGGGGTGAGCTCAAATAGCCCAGTAAAGAATAACATGACTAAGATAATGACGAATAAATTATTGTTAGCCTTCAATAGTTGTGTTCTTGATAGAATACAATAGACTACAAGATTTATATCAAAAACTGCAATTAAATTCTTGAACAACGTTCAGATCAATAATAGCAACGAAATGAGCAATCTATTAGAAGAATAATGCAGACTATAGGGTCCACTAGCTTCTCTTTTTAGGAAAAACATCATCAACTTTTATCATCTGAAACACCACTGACCATGAGAATACAACTCACAGTTCCTGGTCATAATCATGCAAATCAACAGTTCATTTTTGCACTACGGGTCAAAGATATTCAATATAATACTAACGGTCATGATTATACCAGTATTTAGCCTTTGGTCATAATCATACCAAACAACAGTTCATCTTTACACTACGGGCCAAAGAGAACTTTCACCACGTGTCATGAAAGACACCGAACATATGTATCGCTTTTAACCTATTATATCGTCTTTAACCTATCATCTGTTCAACAATTATATCGCATATGTGCCCTCGGCCATAGATATTCACAACAACTTGATTTTTGATAATTAGTACAAATAACAGTGATACAAATGATGAACAGAAGAAACAGGATAAACAATAAGTATCGGAAGTTTACTTTATACAGATTTAAATAATGTCCAAATTGTCAACATGATGTGGAGTATGTGACGCCCCCAAATCTGGGCCCACACAGCCCATACTTGAGTCGTCAAAAGACTACAACAAAATTATTACAACAAAGCACAACGTACAACAATACAGTGTATAATAATACACAACTAAGTTTTCACTATTATTGCCACACTATTTTACAAAACGTGAAAACTATGATAACTATTCCTCGGACCCTCACTCCATTCCCCGGCTAGACCCTGTTATGTTTTCATCTCCTGTTGAAAAACAATGGAACAAAAGAAAGGGTGAGCTCAAATAGCCCAGTAAAGAATATCATGACTAAGATAATGACGAATAAATTATCATTAGTCTTCAACAGTTGAGTTCTTGATAGAATACAATAGACTACAAGGTTTATATCAAAAACTGCAGTTAAATTCTTAAACAACGTTCAGATCAATAATAGCAGCGGAATGAGTAATCTATTAGAAGAATAATGCAGACTATAATGTCCACTCGGTTCTCTTTTTAGGAAAAACATCATCAACTTTTATCATCTGAAATATCATTAGTCAAGATAATACAAATTCACAGTTCCTGATCATAATCATGCAGATCAACAGTTCATCTTTGCACTACGGGCCAAAGACATTCAATATAACACCAACGGTCATGATTATACCAGATTCAGCCTTTGGTCATAATCATACCAAACAACAGTTCATCTTTGCACTACGGGCCAAAGAGAACATTCACCACGTGCCATAAAAGACACCGAACAGATGTATCGCCTTTAACCTATTATATCGCCTTTAACCTATCATCTGTTCAACAAATATATCACATCTGTGCCCCCGGCCACAGATATTCACAACAGCTTGATTTTTGGATGATTAGAATGATATAAATGATGAACAGAAGAAATAGGATAACAATAAGTATCGGAAGTTTACTTTGTACAGATTCAAATAATGTCCAAATTGTCAACATGATGTGGAGTGAAATTTAAAAATGATATTCAAGATCCACAGTTCAGAATAACGGTTACAATTCAATAGAAAGGTTCACGTAAATAGGAATGTTCAGTTGAAATAATGAAGTTCAACTATTATGGAACATATAATATTTTCAGGAATTATAGAAGCAATAGTTCCATAATAAATTTCGATTTAGGAGTATGAAAGAAAATAATATCCCTTACCGTAGCAGGTTTGATTAACAAAAGGTGAAGGAAATTAATACAAAGGGTTATTCACCAACAGGCGGCAATCCGCTCCGTAAGGTTATTCCCACAATTTAATAGAATTTGAGTACAAAGAGTTATTCACCAAACAGGCGGCAATCCGCTCCGTAAGGTTATTCTCAGAGATTAATAATGAATGAATACGAAAGGTTATTCACCAACAGGCGGCAATCCGCTCCGTAAGGTTATTCCCACAATTTAATACATGGAAATAAAAGGCACGTCTTATGAGTAAGGAAGAAACAATATTATTATCGAGAATCAAATAATGATAATCCCTTACCATAGTATGTTTGAATAATGGAAGATGAAAAAGATGGTATCCCTTACCTTAACACGTGACTGGATATTGATTTAAATGAGGTTGATTAACTTGAACAGTACACGTATACTTATAGATCTTCACAAATACTCAAGATGACTTAAGCACACTTAGAGAGAACTTTCACAAGAAGTATTTAGAGAGAGAAAGAAAGAACAAGTAAGGAAGTTTATCAAAAATCCTTAAGTTAAGGCTTCTATTTATAGCCAAAAAAATCTTATCATTCATTTAATCTAAACCATTCATTTAAAGATCATCTTTTAATCTACACCATCCATTTCAAATATTATATTATCTTTAATCTACACCATTCATTTCATATCACCTAATAATCACCTAACTTTATATTATAAACAAATCAATTTAATTATTCAACAATAATTCACACTTTAATCTACACCATTCATTTCATATCACCTAATAATCACCTAACTTTATATTATAAACAAATCAATTCAATTATTCAACAATAATTCACACTTTAATCTACACCATTCATTTCATATCACCTAATAATCACCTAACTTTATATTATAAACAAATAACTTTATCAATTCAATTATTATGACTAATTGTTATAAATACAGTATAGTTAGTTCTTAGATATCAAGTCAATAAATTAATGAAATACAACTGTTTAAATAACATCATAATAGAGATAACAATAATGTAAAATAAAGCATACGTTACTGTGTAATGACAATTATTGATTCAATAATGTGAATTACTGTGCATATGTTACTGTGACAATTATTAGGTTCAATAATTTTAAAAACAGTGCAACAACAATTATTGACTCAATGATATAAAATACAGTGTAATGACAATTATTAAATCAATAATGCAAAATACTGTGTAACAACAATTATTGAATTGATAATATAAAATATTATGCAGTGACAATTATCGATGAAATGATGCGTAACAGTTACGGTGTCAATTATCAGACCAATAATATGAGACACTATGCAATACCGTGTGTTACTGTAGAGTACCGAGTGCTACAGAAAATACCAATAACTACCGTATGCTACTATTCTTTTATCACCGGTATTTTAACAGTTCTGTTGACTATTTTTATTTAAAAAGGTTATTTCTGTCGTTTTCTATATCCGACAAATATTCCGTTGTGGGGTCCACCAATAATTTGTTATTTCGGCGCCGTCGGACCAAACGAATATTCCCCGACCAAACGAATATTGTCCGACAAAATAAAATTTGCACATAACATCCTTAACTTTTAACTTTATCGATTTAACCACTTACTGTTTCAAAAAATATATATATGAAGAAAAATTAAATTTTGTATTTCATAAAATTCGGGGTCTTACAACCTCCCCTCCTTATGAAATTTCGTCCCCGAAATTGACGTACCTGACATATCGAAGAGGTAAGGATACTTAGATTTCATCTCAGATTCTAGCTCCCAGGTCATTTCCTCAGTATCTTGGTTCCTCCATAAAACCTTAACTTGAGGTATAACCTTTGAGCGTAGGATCTGCTCTTTCTTATCCAGGATCTTAACAGGTACCTCCTCGTATGTTAAATCCTCTGCTATAACGTCTGGTTCTAACTCAATGACGTGGTTTGGGTCCTTCACATATTTACGTAACATAGATATGTGAAAAACGTTATGGATGCGAGACATACTTGGTGGTAGGGCTAGTCTGTAGGCTACGGTTCCTATTCGATCGAGGATTTCAAATGGGCCAATAAATCGAGGGTTGAGCTTTCCTCTCTTTCCGAATCTCGTAACCCCTTTCCATGGAGAAACACGTAAGAATACATGATCTCCGACGTTGAAACTTTCGTCTCTCCGATGAAGATCAGCATAACTCTTTTGTCGTTCTTGTGCGGTCTGTATTCGTTGTCGGATCATTTGGATCTTTTCGGTCGTCAAGCGTACCAACTCGGGTCCCAACAATTTTGCTTCTCCTACCTCATTCCAACATATTGGAGAGCGACACTTCCTTCCATACAATGCCTCGAATGGAGCCATGCCTATGCTTGCTTGGTAACTGTTGTTGTAAGAAAATTCCACCAACGGCAAGTACTTATCCCAACTTCCTTTGAAGTCTAATACACAAAGTCTCAAAAGATCTTCGAGGGTCTGGATCGTCCTTTCCGATTGTCCGTCCGTTCGAGGATGGTATGCAGAACTAAAACGTAGTTCAGTGCCCATAGCTTTTTGTAGACTGATCCAAAAGCGTGAAGTGAATCTAGGATCTCGATCAGAAACTATGGAAACTGGCATGCCATGCAATCTCACGATCTCATTTATGTACATACCGGCAAGACGTTCAAGTGAAAAGTTTTCTCGTATAGGCAAGAAATGAGCAGATTTGGTCAATCTATCTACGATCACCCAAATTGCATCTAAGCCTTGAGAAACTTTTGGAAGACCCGTCACGAAGTCCATATTGATGTGTTCCCACTTCCATTCGGGAACTTCAAGTGATTGTAATGGACCTTTAGGAACTTGATGCTCTGCCTTGACACGTTGACAAGTTAGGCACCTTGAGATAAACTCCGCAATCTCTCTTTTCATATTGTTCCACCAAAATGTATGTCGAAGATCTCGATACATCTTGGTACCTCCTGGGTGTATTGCAAACGGCGTGTTGTGTGCCTCCATCATGATTTTATGTTTTAATTCAGGATCGTTAGGAACACAGAGTCGAGAGTTGACTCGAAGTATTCCTTTCTCGTCGATTCTTGCTTCGGGAATGGCACCTTCTTGTACTTTCTTTATCATGTTTATCAGTTCCGGATCGGTAGCTTGAGCAGCTTTAATTTTATCGATTAAAGTTGGTTCTACTCGCACGTGAGCAATCTTCGAGTGGGTCCCTGGTGTCTTTAGCTCTATCTCCATCTTTTGCAAGTCGTACAAAATACACTTTTGTGTTGTCAGCAGTGCACTTGTACTTGCATAAGATTTTCTGCTCAAAGCGTCAGCTACAACGTTCGCCTTTCCCGGGTGATACTGGATTGTGTGGTCATAATCCTTTAACAGCTCAAGCCAACGTCGTTGTCGCATGTTGAGTTCCTTCTGGGTGAAGAAATACTTGAGACTTTTATGATCCGTATAGATATCCACTTTTTCTCCGTACAAGTAGTGTCTCCAGATCTTCAACGCGAAAACGACTGCTGCCAACTCTAGATCATGAGTAGGATAATTTTTCTCATAATCTTTGAGTTGTCGAGAGGCGTAGACTATAACCTTTCCATGTTGCATAAGGACACAGCCTAGACCTTTGCCAGAAGCATCGCTGTAGATAAAAAATTCTCCTGATCCTGATGGTATGGTCAGAACAGGAGCTGAAACCAGTCTCTTCTTGAGTTCTTGAAAACTTTTCTCGCATTCCTCGCTCCATATGAATTTTGTGCTTTTCCGAGTAAGCTACGTTAATGGAGTGGCGATTCGAGAAAATCCTTCTACGAATCTCCGATAATAACCAGCTAGACCCAGAAAACTTCGGACTTCGGTTACTGTTTTGGGTTGTTCCCAATTTAGTACCGTTTCAATCTTCGCAGGATCGACTGATATTCCTTGACTAGAAATCACATGCCCAAGAAACGCGACCTCCTCAAGCCAGAACTCACATTTCTTCAACTTGGCATATAATTTGTTTTCACAGAGCTTTTGTAGTATCAATCTCAGGTGTTGTTCATGATCCTCGCGACTCTTGGAGTATATGAGGATGTCATCAATAAAGACAACCACAAAATGATCCAAATGTTCCTTGAATATCCGGTTCATCATGTCCATGAAAGCTGCAGGAGCATTAGTTAGTCCAAAAGGCATGACTAAGAACTCATAATGCCCATAACGAGTTCTGAAAGCAGTCTTTGGAATGTCCTCAGCTTTAACCTTTAACTGATGATATCCAGAACGGAGATCAATCTTTGAGAAATATTGAGCGCCTTGCAATTGATCAAACATGTCATCAATCCGAGGTAACGGGTACCTGTTCTTGATGGTGACATGGTTCAATTCTCGGTAGTCAATGCACAATCTCATACTCCCGTCTTTCTTTTTCACAAAAAGGACAGGAGCACCCCAAGGTGATGCACTCGGACGAATGAAACCGGTATCCAACAATTTCTGTAGTTGGACTTTTAACTCTTGAAGTTCAATGGGAGCCATTCGGTAGGGAGCTTTGGAAATGGGCTTGGTACCGGGTTCAAGATCAATATAAAAATCAATTTCACGGTTTGGGGGTAAGCCAGGAAGTTCTTCAGGAAAAACGTCAGGAAACTCATTAACAATGGGAATATCATTTAAGTTTGACGTATTTTTGTTCAAATCAGTGACATGAGCTAAAAAGGCTTGACATCCGTTTTTCAATAAACGAATGGCTTTATGGCTAGAAATAACAGTTATAGATTTCAATGGTTTAGTTGCTTGAATTTGTATGACAGGTTGATTAGGAATATGAAAACTAATAATCTTATGAAAACAATCAATTTTAGCATGATGGGTAGTCAACCAATCAATTCCTAAAATCACATCAAATTCATGCATCTCCAAAGAAATAAGGTCAACAGATAATGTGAGGTTGTTGATTTGAACTAGGCAAGATTTATAGACAGTAGATGTAATGGTCATTTCTCCTAATGGGGTTTCAACTGATAAGTCAAAGTCCAAATTTTCAGGAGTTAAGTTTAAACGCTGAGCACATGCAGGTGAGATAAAAGAATGGGTAGAGCCAGTATCTAACAAAGCGTAGACTTCACGAGAATTTATGAATAGCTTACCGGTTATCACCTCGTTCGAGTTTCGCGCCATTTGGGATGTCACAACAAAAGCTCTCCCTTGAACTACAGATTTTCCCTTATCCGCGCTAGCTTTTGGTATCATCATTGCAGCTGGACTTAATTTTGTGGCAGGACAGAACCGCGCAAGATGACCCTCTTTCCCACAACTGTAGCACTTTTTGGACTGCAGTGTACAGTTTGGGCTGATGTGACCTTCCTGACCACACCTATAGCATCTCACTGGTGGTCGATCTTCTCCCCTTGAAACTGGGGTCGGTGCTGGTGTTGGTACTGGTGCTGGTGCCCTTCCATAATTATTATGGAATCTCTTTCTTTTGAAATTGTTCCCACTAGATTCTCCTCTTCTGTTATTTGGTATGGAATTACCACCGAAGTGTTGGTTACCTCCTCGATGGTTCTCGTTTCTGTGGTTGTTGTCACTCCTTTCTCTATGCTGATCATTAACTCTTGGCTGCAATGTTTCATCTGTTTGCTCCACCCTTTGAGCCCTATCTACAACATCTGAATACAAACTAAATTTATGAGAGCTAAGTTGTTGACGAATTTTGAATCTCAAACCTCTTAGGAACATCCGACTCATTCGTGCTTCGTCATCCACAAGATGGGTGGCAAAGCGAGATAACTCGGCAAACTTGGCTTCATATTGGGAGACTGTCATGTTTCCCTGCTCCAGCTTAATGAATTCCACCTCTTTCATATGGCGGATGCTTTCTGGGAAATACTTCTCGTTAAACAGTTCTTCGAATTCTGTCCAAGACATTTCGAGTGCTGAAGGTTGGATACGTTTTACCGCTTCCCACCAATGGTCCGCCTCACCTCGTAACATAAAAGTGGCAAATGGCACCTTCTGATCATCAGCGCATTGTAAGACATCAAGTATTTTTGTCGTCTGCTTTAGCCATGCCTCCGCTTTGAGTGGGTCAGGCTTCCCGTGGAATTCAGGTGGTCCTAATTCTTTAAATTGCTTAACAGTGACCATCCTCAAATTGCCAGCGTTTCTACCGTTATTATTGACTGGATTTCCTCTTCCTTGATTCTGTATGAACTGCATGAAATTCCTAAAGAATCCATCGTTCATCATGTTATCAGGAACATTATTTCCTGAGTTGGCAGGAGGATTGTTTGGGGCCTCTTGATTCTCGGCTACATTTGCTTCGGGTATTCCATAGTTAACCTCTTGATTTTCTGATGCCATACTTAACTGTGGTCACAAAATAAATGTTAGTTCAAATAAACTGACTCATCACTTCATGTTCCTACATTAAAATCGACTCATTAGATAATAAAATCTATTTTAGGTAGGACACACTAGTGACTGATTCTATTCGTCTCTCCCCTCCTAGTTCTACCCCAGATCTCCATTAAAGACCATATCCCTAAGCTCTGATGCCAACTGTGACGCCCCCAAATCTGGGCCCACACAGCCCATACTTGAGTCGTCAAAAGACTACAACAAAATTATTACAACAAAGCACAACGTACAACAATACAGTGTATAATAATACACAACTAAGTTTTCACTATTATTGCCACACTATTTTACAAAACGTGAAAACTATGATAACTATTCCTCGGACCCTCACTCCATTCCCCGGCTAGACCCTGTTATGTTTTCATCTCCTGTTGAAAAACAATGGAACAAAAGAAAGGGTGAGCTCAAATAGCCCAGTAAAGAATATCATGACTAAGATAATGACGAATAAATTATCATTAGTCTTCAACAGTTGAGTTCTTGATAGAATACAATAGACTACAAGGTTTATATCAAAAACTGCAGTTAAATTCTTAAACAACGTTCAGATCAATAATAGCAGCGGAATGAGTAATCTATTAGAAGAATAATGCAGACTATAATGTCCACTCGGTTCTCTTTTTAGGAAAAACATCATCAACTTTTATCATCTGAAATATCATTAGTCAAGATAATACAAATTCACAGTTCCTGATCATAATCATGCAGATCAACAGTTCATCTTTGCACTACGGGCCAAAGACATTCAATATAACACCAACGGTCATGATTATACCAGATTCAGCCTTTGGTCATAATCATACCAAACAACAGTTCATCTTTGCACTACGGGCCAAAGAGAACATTCACCACGTGCCATAAAAGACACCGAACAGATGTATCGCCTTTAACCTATTATATCGCCTTTAACCTATCATCTGTTCAACAAATATATCACATCTGTGCCCCCGGCCACAGATATTCACAACAGCTTGATTTTTGGATGATTAGAATGATATAAATGATGAACAGAAGAAATAGGATAACAATAAGTATCGGAAGTTTACTTTGTACAGATTCAAATAATGTCCAAATTGTCAACATGATGTGGAGTGAAATTTAAAAATGATATTCAAGATCCACAGTTCAGAATAACGGTTACAATTCAATAGAAAGGTTCACGTAAATAGGAAGGTTCAGTTGAAATAATGAAGTTCAACTATTATGGAACATATAATATTTTCAGGAATTATAGAAGCAATAGTTCCATAATAAATTTTGATTTAGGAGTATGAAAGAAAATAATATCCCTTACCGTAGCAGGTTTGATTAACAAAAGGTGAAGGAAATTAATACAAAGGGTTATTCACCAACAGGCGGCAATCCGCTCCGTAAGGTTATTCCCACAATTTAATAGAATTTGAGTACAAAGAGTTATTCACCAAACAGGCGGCAATCCGCTCCGTAAGGTTATTCCCACAATTTAATAGAATTTGAGTACAAAGAGTTATTCACCAAACAGGCGGCAATCCGCTCCGTAAGGTTATTCTCAGAGATTAATAATGAATGAATACGAAAGGTTATTCACCAACAGGCGGCAATCCGCTCCGTAAGGTTATTCCCACAATTTAATACATGGAAATAAAAGGCACGTCTTATGAGTAAGGAAGAAACAATATTATTATCGAGAATCAAATAATGATAATCCCTTACCATAGTATGTTTGAATAATGGAAGATGAAAAAGATGGTATCCCTTACCTCAACACGTGACTGGATATTGATTTAAATGAGGTTGATTAACTTGAACAGTACACGTATACTTATAGATTTTCACAAATACTCAAGATGACTTAAGCACACTTAGAGAGAACTTTCACAAGAAGTATTTAGAGAGAGA